>OX465595.1:9750769-11000769 GCA_950022295.1 Bromus sterilis | reverse complement strand
ATGCACTGAGTGTGGCAGCCAGTCCATTGAAGATTCACAAGCAGATGTAGCAGTTCTCCTTAGAAGGGTACTTTCCGTTCTATATGTGTCATAATGATTCGTTGATTGACCTTCTTGGTTCAGTTAATTTTCAAACTTTAAGTAGCAGAGATTTACTTATTCCTGTATGTCTTTTCATGTTTGCACAGCATGCGACCTTTGCTTTGTTTGATCTCTTGATCTAAAGTCTAAACCAAAGCTAACTAAGATTGGAAATTTGATAACACTTGTAACTGAAGTAACACTTGTACTTGAGACCTTATACTGATCAGTAATGATGTAAAATACAATGTGTTCACCGGCACCCAATAGTTAAATGCTAAATAGGGTTGAGAAACTTGACATGATACCATAGTCGGAAGCTTCACGGCCTCAAGTACTGACATATGTGTCATTTTTGCAGCTAATTCGTGATGAAATCAAATCTGGAAAGAGTGATAAGGAGATATACAAAAAATTAGAAGACGACTTTGGAGAAACTGTTCTATATACCCCCAAATTTGATCTTCAAACTGCTGCCATATGGTTATCTCCGGTGAGGCTTGATTGTGATTTTTACGTGCTGTTCATGTTTTCATTATACTAGAAGTAACAGCACTTGCACTTTTTTAGCATATTATTTGTTTGTTTTATGCATGCATATATTCTGCGTCTTGGTGAACCCAGGCATATTCCATCATCACAATTCTTTGCGTCAAGATGATTTTCATAAGTAATAGGTAGCATTAACATAAGTGCCAATGATTCCCTGTCATAATTACTGGATAAATTTGCAACTTGTGAAGTAAAATATCTCAGTTTCTAAATAAGCCAACCAATATTTGAGGATTCCAGCTGATCCCTTGTTGTAGCTCAACGCAGGCTGTACAGAGATATGGATACTTATTTGAACTGCTTTCGTTCGTGCTTAGTAAACTAATCTTCTGCGGAACATGATAAAATGAAGACATCAAAATATTGAAGTATCTAATTCCCTCAATAAAATGTGTCATGTACCGGCTGGCATTTTCAGGTAGGCAGTTGAAAAACTGACATAGTAAATTCTGTGCAGGTCATTGTGGGTGGCGTAGCAGCTGGTGCGTGGGCTTACCAGAAGCACAGGCAAAGGACCAACGTTCACATCATGGCTCTGAACCTCGTCCGAGGGGTTCCCCTGACTCCAAGGGAGAAGGAGGCGATGATCGACATCCTCACACCGCCTCCGCCAGCAAGGAGGTGGTGGTGGCCTCTCAAATGATGCCATTTCATATGCTAGTAGCCTAGTACTTATTCCCAGCAGTAGCATCGTATAAATGATCAGGATGGCTGAATTTTGCGCATGATTTTGATGCATATCTCACTCCTTTTGAAGCTCGGACTACGGATTTTTGGTTTAAGCAGATGATTGCGATGCCTTGGTGGTTGTGTACCGTATGAACCTAGCTAGCAGGACATGTTGCCTTTCGCACGCAGGCTGTGAAGTTGAAAGACAGCCTGCTGCTGAAGCGTGGTTGCTTCCCAGGTGTGCAGTTGGACTGATGAACGGGTGGTGTCACTGTTGATCAGCGCGTAGCAAGTCTAGCACAGGAGTAGAGAACTTTGTTCCCAAAATAAGGCACTAGTACAATTTTTGATTTCCCTAGTCTCTTTACAATTTGAAGTGTAGTAAGTCTGTACTCTGTACTCCCTCCACTGAAAATTCTGCACGGTTTACTTGTTTCATCTGCACCTGCATGATCGCATCTGCCTCGAAACCTGCTCAGCCTTCTTGATTCCGCGGCTTTGCGAGAGATAACTCATTGTAATCATTTTTTAGTACCATCTTTAAATTATGTGGTGGATTCAAGTTAAAACTGCCTTATTAAGCACCGTACATGCCCTTTATGAATGATAATTTGGCTAACAAGTGATTTCATCTGGATAAAAAACCGCACGCATATGTGAATTGCTATATGTTAGATGACTTTTTTTTTTGGGTCAGTCGATTTGTTCTCTGTCGTCGGATGCAAATACTAAACGAACGATCGGCTTGCTTGCCTATCCTTTTTTTATCTTCTTCCTCAAACCACCTGACGTACCACCGGTTGATCCACCTGCAATCCGCTGTCGGCAATGCTGCCACACCCGCCCTCCCCTCAACAGATCCATCTTCAGTCATCTTTAAAGTCCAGCGATCTTTAATCCCGACGTCGGTGAATTCACTTCTAAGATAGATATCGGGATGATGCTCTTCGATGATCCGCACCCTCGCACCTCTAACATAGATCCAGGGGCTGCTTCTTTTTCGGCGAGCCGTGCCTGAATCCACTGAGCCCATTTTTTCTTAGGAGATTTGCACTTAGATATTGTGCAGACACATACACGCACGCAAACGCAAGAAGATTTAGCTAGAGGGCCAATGCACATATGCAATGCAAGAGTACATATTCGTACAAGCCAAAACCACGCGTACATATACATGCATGTCAACACACTCTTTCACTTCACACACATACATAGGACAGACAAGGTGGGTAAGCACATGTATATACGGCTCAGTACATGTATTTTACTTGTATTGGTACCTCCAGGATCCAGGCATTTGTACTTGCAGCTAGCGCATCAACCAACCCTGGATGGATGGATGGATGGATGGAAGATGGATGTCACTAGCAGTCGGGCGGCGTGGCGAGGCCGCACTTGGCCGGCAGCTCCATGGCGCGCTTGGGGTCGATGTTGTAGAGGCTGAGCCAGGGCGAGTTCTTGTAGGAGCAGAGGCACCGGAGGTCCGCCTTCCCCAGCGTCGCGCAGCACGCCTCCGACGGCTCCGGCGTCGGGTCCGTCGTCGCCGCCGCCGCCGGCTGGCACGCCATGAAGTCGTCGTTGTTCATCTCGCACACGCCGTGCGCCGTGCCGACGACGACCGCCGCGAAGACCACCATGAGCACCGCCAGCGCCGTATTCTTGCCGGCCATGTCGATCGCACAATGCTTCAGACAGTGATCAACTGGGAGGAGCTTGATGGATCAATGGTGCTGCTGGAATGGTTGTGAGGGCTCGGGCGGGGGTGTTTTATACCGGCGATGATGATGGGAGGGGCGGTTTTGGCTGTTTGGTGTTGCAGCTTTGTGGTTTTGAGAAGGAGGTCCTTGGCTGGCCATGCCGTCGCTGCCAACTAACCTTTCGGTTTGCAAAGCTGTGCAAGGACGCCGAGCTGAGTAGGGGCAGTGTTGTGCAAATCTCTGAAAAATGCAAGCGCTAGGTGGAAAAACATCTGGATGTTCTCTCGTCAAGCATCATCAACGTTGGCCCGTGAAGGTTTCTTGTTGCCTAGCTTGTCCCCTCCCTCCCACTTGGTCCGGGATCAGGTTCACGGGAGGTGGAATGGGCGGGTGCGACGCCGTGGCCGGCAGGAGGCAGGCCCACCATGGCCGGAGTTGGTGGCTCGCAGCCATCGTCGGCCGGATTTGCTGACGCGCGGCCACCGGGTTTGTGGTTGTGGGCTGTGGCAGCCACCGTTGGAGCAGGCACCAACAGTTGGTGCTGGAGCTAGACGACGCTTCTACATGCGCGGTGCTCAGTCACAAGAGCTTGTCCTCCTCCTCGTAGAAACCTCTGACACTGCCTGCCAGTGACCAACGGCAAACGGCAAACCACACTAGTAGTAGGGCTGTTGGGTTTGCCGTGGGTTCAGTTTTACTTTTACCCACTTTGTTTTCTTCGGTTGGATGGATTATCACTGTCCTTCCATACATACAATCCGTTCCACGCACAATTTACGTTGCATTCATCTAACTGCAAGACGGCGTTCAACACCCTTGTGTTCTATAACCTGGCCAGTTCACATACAAGAACACTACTGTAACAGCATTTTCAATAGCTTGTGTATATATCTGATTGTGTATATATTCATATAGATAATGATCTATGAGTATTTTTTTTTCTTCATATATGAAACCAGTATTACAACAGATTGTCTATATTCACTTTCCTGTATTTTAATGTCGTCTTATGGCCATTACAACACATATTCATATAAAATATGAACAATATGAAGAAAAAATGTTCACCGTCTAAGGGATAGACCATATTTACACAATGTGTACCGATCGTCGATATTTAGACAATGGTCACAAATATTTAGACAAACTCGAGCGATAGACTATCATATAGACAATCCCCTAGACAGCGTTCTTTTTTGCTTTGTAGATTCAAACACATGATATACATTTTATTCAAATACATGTTAAATATTTTGAAAAGCATATTTTATAGAAAAATAATGTATTTTTTATCAAATTTATAATTTTTAAAATGTATTCAATTTTTTTGAGTGAGAATAGTTTGGCGGTTTCTGGTACATTTATTTGAATAATAATTAACATATTTTTATACTATGCAAACATGTTTTTACACTGTATAAACATTTTTTTAAAATATCACGAACATTTTGTTGAAACATGTTAACATTTTTTCAATGTCATGTTTTTTTTGAAATGTTTGATTTCTTTAATTATGCAAACATTTGTTTTACATTGTAAAATAAATTTTTAAAGTGCGATGAATGTTCTTATAACTTAGTAAAAAAAATACATTTTACAAATATAAGTAAAATTAATTACAAAATGTGCGCTTGAGACTCTTTAAAGAAAGGGGAGCAACGCTCCTTCCATGCTGGCCGTCCTATTTTAAGGCGTCCTTAAGGCAATACGTGTGCTTCGGGCGAGAGACATCCGCACCTGTACGCTAGCAGCCCATCAAGCCGAAATCATTAATTAAGAAGTATCTTTGCAACAAACACTTCTACTCCCTCCGATCCATATTAATTGACGCACACTTAGTACAACTTTAGTACAAACTTGTACAAGTGTGTGTCAATTAATTTAAATCGGAGGGAGTACCTTTTTCGCGATTGATAAGTGGCACACAACATGCGCTCACTTATTGCAATCTCAAGTTTTCTTTATTTCTTCGTAGATTCACTTTTTAATTGTTTATCTCTTAAACTATGCGTTCAACTCAGGAATCATTTTCAACTCGCGTCGAGATCTTTAAAACAATATCCCATGTTAATAGGTTTCGAGAAAAAATTGTCTGAAGCACGCACCGTGCCTCTCGCGAAAGCAAACATGCACCCTCGTAAAAATGTCTTTTTGCCAGTAAAAAATATTTTTCCAAAATGCAAGAAAAAACGTGAAAAACAAAAAGCCAAAAAAAAAACAAAAACCCGTCTCAACTCCAAAAATGTGTACGCAAAACTAAAAAGTCAAAAAATGCTCAACACGCTACATGTAGCGTGCTTTCAGCACACAAAAAATGATCTTTGTGGGGCTACCGAAGGAGTACTCTTTAGTTAGTTACTCTCCCATCAAGCTGGTCTACCTCGGGTTGGGTGGCTGGTAAGCCTGTTTTTTTATTGGGTTGCAAAGCATGATAGGTTTGGTACGATTTTATTGTACAGGAACTTGTACGGACTCTTCTAAAAACGCTTTTAGATATAGCATTATTTGAAGTGAAAAAGGCATACCTTATATGCAGTTTTGCACATTTTTTTCTATTTTTTAATAAGTGAAAACATTGAAGAAAATTACCAATGGGCTATCCCGTGTCATAGAAAACAATTATTATTTACATATGTTTGTAAATCAAAATGGTCACACGCCTCTAAGCTAGTGATAACAACTTCACTAACTAAGAACAATGGCGCTGGATAGTTCATTCCTTAGCATATGCATGTCAGGGCCATTTATCATGGAATTTGAAGAATCTGATACACTTGAAGGATAGCATATTCCCTCTATATTATCAGAATTGTTGGTCATGTGTGTGCGAAGACAGGGTGACAAGTGGGGCCCAACCTTGCTTGGATTATATAGTCGAGATCAATCGAATCCCAAATTAATTTATTTCTCATCTAAATTTGTTTTGCTTGAGCTTGGCTGTAGTAGAGATACATGTATTTTAAATTTAAGTTATATTTGATTTTATAATTTATAACTATGTTATATATCTAAGAATTGATATATCCTTAGGCTATACATTTTATGGACCATTGTCTCCTCGCCCTCCCCCTATGGTAAAATCTTGGATGAGCCCCTACTTGTAATTGAGCCTAGTTCTTATCTTGAATAGATTTCCCACCTTCATATATGAATTTGGTGTCAAATATATGTTTGGCATGTTTTCATACCATACTTGCTCTACAAACAACTTGTTGGCAATCCTAGTGTTTTCATCGGTCCATTTGGCAACCATACTCAACACAGATACTAGAAAATTCATGTGTCAACATAAATAGCCAACAAGCAGGGCATTACATAGTACCAGTAAAAACATGTCCAAATAGATGTCCACCACACACATGGATGACAACATTGGTTTATAGTCCACAAAAGCTACACAATACCAACTTGTAGCAAAAACTTGCGAAACATAGATGACGTTGCATAACTACACAATACAAATTTCATGGCAAATGGAGAGTTGAGAGGGGTTTAGTTGTCACCGATGCAAGCTCGGCTTGAGATTGGGAAGCAACACAACATAATGTTGTGTGTGTGTGTGTGTGTGTGGGTGTGTGGGTGGGTGGGTGGGGGGGGGGGAGGCTGATGATTGCAGATGAGGGACTAAACGTACCCAGTCTTATAAATTATGGGTGAAACTTCATTGGTTTTATAGTTGACGAACAAAACCCATACTTATTAATTATTTGAGGAACCAAATATAAGCTCTTATCTTCAATGAAAATTCAATCATTGGTATCTGATGCCACGGTATAGACATTGTTGCTTCGAACTCGCGTAACCAACTTGGCAGACCTCTAAGTGCATATATTGTGGTCGATATGGCTGTCTTTCCGTTTGTATTCAAGATCATCTAGAAAAATTCAATAAAACATATTATACCATGGATTATCTCTACCATTTAATGTTGCAAGATCTTTATGGGTCAATTAAATTAAGGGTAAAGTGTATTTTTCACCGCTCAACTTATCGCAAAGTGTTTTTTTGTAACATTCGTCCATGAACTCTTAATACTAGGGAGATTTAATCCCGAAAATGGTATTCCTCATTCAAATTGGGGTTTCATTTATTTTTTATGTAGCTTCCATCCCCCAACTATGAATGTCAGGTAGATTTATCACTATCCTCTCTTATCACATGTTGGCGCCTTTCCTATCGGCGCTAGGGAGGACACCATCTTTTACCTCTCTCTCATTGATGTTCTCCTCTTGACCGGTGAGAGCCACCATCATTGCCATTGAGTTCCCCATGGACAACAGTGAGATGTCCAACACGAGGTCAACGACACAACACATGAAGGAGCAAGCCACGCTCAATGGACATGGTGTGGCGGTAGGAGGGCTTAGTCGCATGTCGGTAGTGGAGGGGATGAAGTTAGTGTGGGCCACTATTGGAGGTTCAGAGAGAGGGAGAGAGAGAGAGAGAGAAGTTTGTCCCATCATACGTCTTGTAGAGCAGCACGATACCTCGACCTCGCCCAGATGCACATCTAAAGTGGGAGGAGATGCGCAGATCACTGAAACAACACCGTGGCTCGATGATAAAAGGGCGAAGAGAGGGAGATGTTCTTTCAATGGCATTGAGGCTTATGAGTCATGATGGGCAAAACCATGCCACATCAAGTCAAAACCTGGTTTGACCACAATGATGGACTAAACTACCCGGTACAAAAAGTTGAGGCACGTAGCTATTTTTTTATCGTCTTAAAGAAATAAGTTGCCTCTTCCTAACTTAGAAAAAACCTTTTCTTAAATTTGTTAAAACTTTCAAATTAGTTGTCCTATAATTAATTTAGAATCTTCGATGAATGGGAGAGATGACTGGTGAGAAAAGCTGAAGTGGAGGTGATTTATTTTTTAAGACACCAAATAACTGGCTTGTGGCTCGTAAGGATGAAAGGCATACTTTACAATAAATTGAGGACTAAAAATGCACTTTACTCTAAAACTGAAATAAAAAACCGTAAAACAAGAGAAGACACCTAGTGCAATAAAGACAAAATTTTCTTCATAGAGAGATCACCCGTTTAGCCCAAGACAAACCTCCGGGAATTCGATTTTCAGGATGTCCCATTGTAGATGCTCTTCTAAATAACATTGAAATGACGAATGTAACGTCAGTGTCTCGCCCACTAGAACAGCATAATTAATGGCAACGATCCATAGGACTTTGAACAGAAAAAATGACATGCAGTACGGCGAAGAAATATCCCTCTGTTCAATGCACACATGGAGCCTTCCTAGCCTTTTGGTCCATCTAACCCCGGAAGAGAAGTGTCGATCACGACGACCATGGATAGAGCCATCGAGGGTGCTAAGCAGGTCCACGTAGACGCGCTACTGTACAATGCTAAGCAGGTCCACGTAAGCGCGCGCTACTGTACAATGCCAAGCAGGTCCACGTAGACGCGCCGCTTCATAAATACCCCAACGACCGACCCTGCTGCCCACAGACGACAGCCCTCTCTCTTTCTCTCTGTCTGTGATATCTAGAGAGAAGTTCAGAGAACGAGGAAGAGAATAATGGGGAGGAGGGCGAGCTGTGCCAAGGAAGGGGTGAAGAGAGGGGCGTGGACGAGCAAGGAGGACGAGACCTTGGCTTCCTACGTCAAGGCTCATGGCGAAGGCAGATGGAAGCAACTCCCCCAAAAAGCTGGTACGTTCAGCCACTAATCCCTATCTAGCTTGGTGTGAGCAGAAGCATTATGTTCTAGACAATGGCATGGAGATTGGAGAGCTACCTAAACGTGAGTGGCTGGCGTGCACCAAATTGTTTTGCAGGTCTGCGGCGGTGCGGCAAGAGCTGCCGGCTGAGGTGGCTCAACTACCTCCGGCCCAGCATCAAGCGGGGCAACATCTCCGACGAGGAGGAGGAGCTCATCGTGAGGCTCCACCGCCTCCTCGGCAACAGGTGGTCGCTCATCGCGGCCAGGCTTCCCGGCCGAACAGACAACGAAATCAAGAACTACTGGAACAGCACCCTCGGGCGCAAGGCGCTCCCCGCACAACGTGACGCCGCCTGGATGGTCGCCATGCCCGCCAGCTCCGGCTCCGGCTCCTCCAACTTCGGGCCTGGTACAAGTGCCGAGGCGGCCACGGTGTGGGCGCCCAAGCCCGTGAGGTGCACGGGCGGCCTCTTCCTCCGCCGGGATGATGCGCCGCCGGTCGCGGAGACGCGGACCGTGGGGGGAGGAGACGGAGACGAGTGCAGCCGCAGCAGCTCGCCGGCGTCGTCGGGCGGTGGCGACTGGATGGACGACGTGAGAGCCCTGGCGTCGTTTCTCGAGTCCGACGAGGACTGGGTCAGGTCCCTGCACATGGCGGATGAACTCTTACACCACACGTCGTCGAGTTCAGTCAAGTAACCAAGTAGTTTGCAAAACGTTACTATATTATGGGACGGAGGGAGTAGTATATACAGATACGTACGTACGTGAACATACACAAGTACGAGTGCGTACATGAGGCATTGTATCTCATGCATAAATGTGCATGTCTGATCGTATGTTACTTAGCTGCCCTACGTACGTCCCTTGCGTACTGTCGTACTGAGTACCGTAGTGAGCACTGACTAGACTACTGAGTTGCTGATGTGACTTTTTCAATGTACCAAGCAATATTTTATTTTCATTACACACTGCTTTTCATTGTCAATTTTATATTAACGTGATGAAGTTAAGATAAAATGGTCTTATTAATCATTGAATATGCTCTCTATTTAGACATGTTATGTTTCCATTACAGGCAAAAGAAAGACGTCAGTTTTTTGCTTCAAGCAAAAAAAGTTTATCATTTTCGCAGAGATAATTAACAAGTGTTCAATGGCGAGCCTGCTCTACGAACCCTCCAAGAGGTGGTTCTTAAGCTGGCCTACAAGCGGTACTTCGATGGCACGTAGTGCTCTGGATGATAGTCATGCCTTGATTATGTTGAGACACGTGGTGAAGACACCACTGTTTTTAGGCATTGTTTTCCTTTGTTGAGGTAGGCCCTTTACATAATTACGTTTATGTTAGGTGCGTGGGAATTATGTGCGTCTTTCAACTATTTAAAAACAACAACTCATTGTTGAATTATTGTTCATATGAAATGACTACTTGATGGAATAATAACTTGAGGAATTTATATAGACTCAACGTGTGCTTACGTAAATGCTTAAGAAAGATTAGTACTCCCTTCGTTTATTTTTACTCCGCGCATATAAGATTTTACTCTCTCCTACCAAACTGTCATCCTCTACCTTCGACCCCATCATTCAATGCAACCAAAAATTCTTACTCTCAAAGGGAGCCACATACACTTACATCACTTCAGTTCTAGACTCCCTCACAATTTAATTTATGCCTGCATTCCTTCTTTCCCCCTAAAAATCTATTACAAAATTAAACTCTCTTCGGAGAGCATTCTTTTGTACTAATGAGAACACCTGTACCGGGGCACAATGTCTCACCACTTGGAATGATGTCTCCAAACCAAAAGCTTCTGGTGGGCTAGGCTTGTAAAACATTTTTTTATCCAAAACAATTGTTTACCCATGAAAAACATCTTTAAACTTCTACACCAACCCGACCTCCCTTGGGTGCATTTGTACCACACTAGATACTCCATAAACATTGCCAAGTCTACTTCAACTTCAGTCGCCCCCCTCCATCTATCAAATTTGGTTTTGTGACACCCTTGTCGACTTGGACAAAGAAATCTGGTCCACAATCTCCCTCACTATCCTCTGGAAACTTTGGGACGCAAGGAATTCACTCACCTTCCGCAATCTTCGATTTACGAAAAAGGCCACCGTGAAGAACATCATACACAACCTCTCTCTCTCTCTCTCTGGACTCATATATTCAAAAATGTAACCAAAAGGGATGCAACCAAATCTTGGCTTGTATATCTTAACTCCTGCTTGGACCTCTCTCTATGGACTTAGTTATAAAACCTTTTGAATGAAATTTTATTTAGGTGTGGAAGCTCTCCCTCACGTTCAACAAAAAAGATTTGTCTTAAGTAAAAGTTCGTCAAGTTTGACCAAATTTATATTTAAAAATATCAACATCTACAATACTAAAGATATAAAAGATACTGCAAAATTTAGTTTCATGATGCATCTAATGATATTGAATTGATATTATGAATGTTGATACTTTGTTGTATGACCATGGTCAAATTTGATGAAGTTTGATTTAAGACAAAACTTATATGGGAGTAATGGATGGAGTATTGAAAATACACTATCGGTTATTTAGAAGGAATTATGTCTATTGCCAGATTAGAGCCCCAACGAAAATTGTTCGACATATTAAATTGTATATATGTCCAATTATGGCCCATGACCCACACATGTTTGTTTTGAGATGATAAGAAATAATCATTGTCCAATTATATGAACTATTATCCGATAATAGATTATATTGTGCTTATTAATCTTATATGAACTCTGTATGGAACACAAATTTAAAGAGCTTGAATACTTATATGTAAAAAGACACAAACTCTAAAATTAGTAACCTATAATACCTTAATAGTTCATCCTTACTAACCTATTTCTCTTAACATTCAGCACATCCACATCATCAAGTAGGTTTACAATGTAAAAACTAGTTTCCACCAACTTTCATGCACATGTTTTCATTAATTCCGCATGCGCATGCTACCTACCACAAATAATATAAACTTTTTATGCACTCAGTCTCACGATTTATAAGTGGGTTTTTTCTATAGAAAATCAAATTATGTGTTACCTCACATTTTATTCTTCTATGCGACATATGTAGTTGCTATCATTGTTTTAGGTTTAGCTAAGGATGGAGATGTCTCCATTGTCTTTACTCAACGTTGTTTTCATCTCATATCGTCTCACCGATATATTGTGAAGTTAATAAAATAAAAATGAAAATCACACTCATTTTTGGACTTTTCATCAAAATTAATTAGATTTTTTACTCTAATCAGTACTTCTATCAAAAAATAATTTGTAATCAAATTATATTATGTTTATCAAATTTCTTATGTTTTAAAACATCAAATAATTTATCATCTAGTATACATTGGTTTGACAGGTCGATTCCAATGTGAAGTCCTAAATTAATCCCCTTCCTTGATTAATTTGAATCATTTCAAGACTATTTTGATTGATATAGTCTCTCTCTAACAAAAGGTAAATTCTAATCCATCAAAAGGTGTAGTCTTTTTCTTTTCGTAAATCGAAAGGTATAAGGACGAGGACATGTCACCTATAGCATTTAATTTCTTTTGGACGATGGGTTGTGACTGAATTGGACTTGCGCACATAATGGACAAACGATGGCCGTTTCTTCAACATGAACAGCATAGTGATAAGAACTACTTTGAAGCATGGCCACTGGTTAGCCGTGAGCCTGTGTGTGTGACGCATACTGGAGCACGTATACGCAAGTACACATACAAAATCGAAAGCAAACCAAAACACATGTGCCAGCTTTGCATGCCAGTCGTTATGTACGTGTACGGGTAGCTAGCTTCACCGTTTTCGTCGCCGCAGTGAAGAACAAGAAAAAACAACGTATTTGCCTTTAATTGCATGTCTTTTAGTAGTAGAAAAAAAATAGGTTCATGCGTTGTTGTTTTGTGAAACTAGGAGAGAGGCATGATTTGCGTAGCGGTGGCGCCAAATTTTAGTGTTTTTTACACAATTATTATGATTTATCTATCGCTTATTTTAGTGATTTTTTACACAATTATCTATCAATTTATTGCGATGTTATTGATTGATTGAATCAACATTTTTGTTTGATTAGCCAATATGTCGTGGGGGTAGTTGAGATGGCTAGACACTTGTTGTGAAGAGTTGCACGAAGAAATAAACCAAAGAAAGAACATTATTATTTTGTATTCTGTAGGAAGAGATAATTACTCCATGTCATACAATGTACATAGTATCTTTCTCCCAACTCGTGGAAGGGGAGAAGTCGAGGATGAAAAGGGTGTGAGGTTGTGAGTTGATGACCCTAGGCCTCGATATCGATGCATTACTCAAATCATTGTTTTCTAGTGCTCGACCATTCTAGTTCTAGATCCAAATGGTGAAGAGTCAATGTCGAGAAGAAAAACAAATCAAAAAAATGATTTAATTTACCAATGATTAATCGTTATAGGCATCCCCATGAGTAATAACTGTATTAGAGGACATGGATGGGTAAATTTAAATGTCCATGGGAAAGTTGTTGGCTGAAATACTTTATCCAGTAGGCAAGACGGGGATGAAGATCGGATAACATTATTCGTATCCGTTACCCGTCTTATCTATGAAGCCTTATATGTGGTCCCTAAAATCAGTAAATCCTAGGCAATCCCCTCACATACCAATCCAAATATCTACACATCCAGATCATTTGGCCCAAAAAGTCAAAAGAAAACTTAACACACGCTCGAAAAGACCTTACCTATTATTTATTGGGTTCAAAGCGAGGGTGGAAAACCCAATAAAGACAGGGATAAGATTTTTTAATCCCCGTGAGCATGGATGGGGATGCCAATCTAATATCTGCTTGGGTAATCCCCATTGACAGCTTGAGAGATGAGGGGTCATCCAGGGAATACTCATCGGTCTAGGTGTTGGTACGTCGACTCTCTTTGGTCGACGCAATTTGTAGGATTTCAGAGCTTTCAACTTCTAGTAGGAGGAAGACTAGTAGTTGAAACACAATAGGGTATATTGTACATGGAGAATATTCAGTGCACCAGACTTGTGTGGTATGAAAAATATTGATACCTAATTGTGACAAATATTCAAATAAAAATTCTTAAGCAGGTCAAGAAAACACACTAGACAAGGACTTGGAAAAGTACCTAACCAAGTTACTATCATTAAACAATTTTTTATTTTTGTATTTGTGTTGTGCTTCTAATTTGGACTTGGTTCAAATTTTTTTCTTGGCACAATAGATTCAGGTTATGGATACATTTTCGTTTTTTTTTGACTTTGTACAAAAACTAAGTGTGAACCTAAGCAGGTTGCACGGGGTGCACCACAAGACCCGCCACACTAGCTAGACAGATGACAATACCGAAATCGCTAGTTTTAGAGTACTCCTATCAACGAACATCGTGCTTCCTCCGCGCGCATCAAGTGACGCTCCGCGCGTGCGCCAAGTGGCGCACTCTGGAGTTTTTTCGTTTTTTCTGTTTTTAGAGGCAATAGTGCCTTTCGTGGAGGCATGATAGTGCCTCTCGCGGAGACACAACAATACCTTTTCACAAAGGCACGAGGCACGACTCGTGCCTCCTTTTTTGAGGCACGACTCGTGCCTTCCGTGGAGCCAAGGTCGTGCCTCCTTTTTTCGATTTTTTTTATTTTTTTTCACCAAAACGTATAGAAAAAACTTGCGAAAACCGGAAAAATCGAAAAAAACCAATTTTAAATACCAAAAATACGTACACAAAAATAAAAAAAAAAGAAATCCCGAGGAAAGCTGTGAAAGTGACACGTGGCGCTGTTCACTGGGCCGGACCGCGAACGAGTACTTAGAATTTTAATACTTCTTCCTCATTCTGTAGAACACCAAAAGCCTTTGGGCTGCTTCATAAGGCCATATTAGAACACCAAAAGTCATCCTCATTGTTCCTGGCCCAGTCCAGCGAGGGACGCTTTGGTTATTATTATTTTCGATTTTCATCAGAATTCTTATACACAATGTACATATTTTTACACATTAAGACATTTTTATACATGTTAAAATTCTTAGATGTATAATAAATAATTTTCCATATATATTTTTTATGCCTAATTTTTCATGTAAATTTTAGTTTTTGGTATAGAGCATAAAATAAATTATACACACAAAAATAAATTCAAATATATAATATATATTTTTTGAAATTATATTTTAATGCATAATTTTTCATGTATGTTGTAAATTTTTATTATACGTCAGGAACATTTTTGTATACATTTATAAATACATGATTAAGATTTTTGTCAATATATGTTGTAATGTCTACTTTTTTCATACGCATCGTACATTTTTCATGTAGTCAGAAACATTTTTAATACACGTTTAGAAATATTTCCATACATTATTAATATTTTTTAATAATGTTCATACTTTTTCTGCGAAACATGGATACATTTTTTCATTGCAATTTCTTTGTAATGTTATCAACTTTTTTAAAACACAGGAGAAATGTTTTTTAACACTAGAATTTTATAAAATCTTAATTAGTTGTTTATGATATATATGTATTTTTAGATATATATTTTGTAAAACAATGTAACAAAACAAAAGAAAGCTGATTGAAGAAATGAAGAAACTTGTTAATGGCTGACCCCCTCGGGGTGTTCTTCAACGCGATGTGTGCATCTACCTTGTTATAAGAGAGATGTATCTGCACACAAAAAGAAACACTATAGAATGATATTTCATTGTGTGAGGCATACATAGGAGAAGAATGTCCAGTGGCGGAGCTTCAACAAGAATTAAGAGGGGTCAACAGAGTCTTTGAGAGGGCCAAGGGGCTAATTTATGGTATTATGTCATGCTTTGTCTTACATTGTGATTCGTATTAATTATTGAAAAATAGATTTGTAATATATCTACTCGGCCCGTGGGGGGGGGGGGGTCATGGATATGTTAGCCATAGCTAAGCTCATCTTTACATATTATGTTTTATCTCAAATTTTCTCTCTTGTGCGCGACGACTCAACCCTAGACACCGCCGGGTACTCCAACCTTTCGACATCATCTTTCAGCGGCTCTCCTTCGTTGACGACCTTTTGAACGACAGGTCATCGGATCCCCCACGTGCGGTTTCGTGTAGCTTGAGGGTTATGATTTTAGTTATTCAACGTCTTGGCTTCGATGAAGGTGACAACAGCGGTAAATAAAAGTACTTCATATTTTTATCACAATGTAATGTTCTACTTTGTGGTTGTTGATGAGTCTTGGTGATTATATGTCCAAGCAGGGATGGTGTGGTGGAGGATTCTTCTCTATTGATGTTGTTCTATGTAAGGGGCCTCTCATCATGTCGACTTCCAGCCAAGTGGGCTGGGCTGAGGACCTTTTCGGTTCTATCATGGCTTACATCAGGCGGTGCAAGGTGCATTATATGGAATAATCAAGAAGCCCTGCCAAACAAGACAAGGACTCCGAATTCGTGGATACCTTCACCGATGTACCCGACTAGGATTCTTTTAATCCTAGCCCCCAGAGTCTCATATGAATCAAGGCTAGGCCATTCGATTTGGGATCTTACATAACAACTTAGATCGTAGATCTAGAACAACAATCTTCCAGTCATTGTACTTTGCGATACACCCTCATCATAATGAAAAACAAGTAGAAGTAGATTTTATCTCTTAGGAGAGCATGAACATGGGTAATTTGTCTCATGTTACCATCGATTCTAGATCACTAAGCTCGGGATACCTATCGATAGATCTACTAGAATCATCTTCGACACTTGTGGTGAACACGTGTCCTCGGCACTCCATCATTGCACCAACATTGTTGTGCAAGGGCCAAGTGCTCAACCCTGCCCTTCACATTATTGGCATTGCCCCTTACATACATAGCATGCATCTTCAGGGAATTCTCGTCGGCAGGCTTGAACCTTTTTGTGCATAAAGGGCACTGATAATTTCCATGTTGCTTCACTTCCAGCTCTCCTGCTTCAAACTTGCTCGTCAGCTTCTTCATGAACGACTTATACTTTCCCTCATCAACATCATCATCAGAAGCATACTGCAATTTTTTTATCTATAGTCAATAACCAGGCACCTATCTCTAGCAATTTTGACACAACATAACAATGGTTACAATATTCAATAAACTAGACTGTCACACATTGATAGCATTGATTCAAAAATGAAGCTACAGATTCACGTGCAAAACAGCACGGCATGGCACACGTTCCACGTATAAGAGATGAATAAAGCATAATGGATAAGCAAGTTGAAGATGATAAAGCAATGTTTACAAATAAGCCCCTTTAATCTTAGGAACCATAGTAATAGTTCCATATAGGACGACCTACATGTATTTATTTTTGCGGCATGAAAATCCTCAAACGGAGCCACCAAATTAATTCTACAAGATCCCAACAGTGCCGTTAAAATTGAACATTAAATCCATCAGGACGAGGGATTTGTTATGAGCCATGTTGAAAACAACTTTTAAAATATGATCAAGAGAGGAAGGTTGGACAATTTTTTTTATAAAAAGTTATAATATATTTAGTCACTTCTTTGTCTCCTTAAATCGCACCTTCCTCTTGATCAAGAGACACAATATCATCCAATTGCATTAGAATATGTTTTATTCATATATATATAGCAATCAATCATCATATTCCTATTCCACCAATTCAATTTAGGTACTACAATTTAGGCTATAATTTTGTTTTACCACTTGCCCAAACTTGTACTACAAGAACAAGCTCCTACCCAAGTGTCACACACCAACTTATTAATAACATCCCTCAACGGCCAAGCATTTTAAAATGTAAAAGGTGGCTCATACTAAGGTAAATCACCAGAGTTTATAAAGAGAGGCATATGATCAGAATTCTCCCTAGAAAGGGTTGACACCACTCTCATAGGATAGTTCTTATCCCAATAAGTACTACACAAAATCCTTATTAATTTTCCAAAAGCATAGGATCAGACAAATTATCACCCTAAGTAAATTGTCTCCAAACTAGAGGGGTTCCCTCAAATTGGCTTTCTCCATAATTGCATTAAATATAAAACTCTAGTGACTAGGGGTTCCTGGTCTTTTTCTGAAGGTTTTCTAATGCTATGAAAATCAACCCAATTAAAACATTATTAAAACAAACATGTATCACTCTATGTTTATTTCAGTTGTTTTGGATAGGCCTTGAAGATAAGTTAAATTTTACATGATAAAAAATATGTCCTAAATTTCTGGGTGTGCCCTGGCACACCCAACACACTTCCTAGGGTTTCAATGCAGACTTTGATGGGGAACAAATGGCTCTTTCTAGAATTGAATTTTGAAATCCATCAACCAGAGAACGAAGAATCACTATGTCCACCGCAAGATCAAGAGAAGAGAAAGGACACGACCTCTAAGCGAGTGAGAGGCAAGATTTGCGAAACCAATTTGATGTATCCAACGGGCAACAATATTGAGGCGACGTGGCCTACCTGAGTGTAGTCACCACGGAGAAAAAATAAGTGATGCCTTTTTTGACCAAGTTCAGCAAGGTACACCCAAAACTATAAAACACCTGGCACAACCAGATATCATAATGATGTTATTGTTCAAGAAATGATCTTCAGGATCAACAAAAAACTAATTATTTCTTTCTGAATACACGCTACATTAGCAGTCATAATTCTTGTATCATTATGAAAACCACATTGCATTCTCAAAGAATCAAGAATATCAATGCTAGCACATTGAAAGCTTGTATCATTATGAAAACCACATTACAACAAGCATCTACCAGACCACAAACATCTACCACATTGCAAGCTTAGGGGCAATTACCACATTGCATATTTTATAAGTACAATGATGCACTGATGCATCCATAAAAAAATCAACACGGGTTCTATGGGAGTCACATTCATATAAGAAGAGAGATTTTGTCATGTTTCAAATGAAAAACTCATGGGAAAAGGCCGATGACTTTCTCATCCCAGATCAAAGATCGTTGTGTTAAGCTTCATGCACTAGTATAGCCAACACAACCAAAAGTATGGAAAGGACTAGACAATTCACATATAAACTTCAACACCCATCTCAAATGTGATGCGAAAAGTCAACACGTGGATAGACCTAGAGGTGTGGCTCAAGAGGCTCATACATGGACAAAGGGGGTGCTACACCAGTTTTTAGATAAATTGCAAAATCCAGGACTTAAACTCAGCACCTTAGACTCTGATATCATGTTAAGCATCATGCACTAGCCAACACAACCAAAAGTCCAAACTGATAGAAAGGACTACGCAATTCACATATACACTTCAACACGTTGCACAGTTGGCAATGTTGTTCGTTCATCCTAAGTCCCGGATAAAAAAACTGATGAAGGATGCCAATGAACAAACCAAATCTAAAACGAACGTTCACATATAAACTCTAAAATTAAACCGGTCATTCCAAAATGAATCCGCACATTCAAACCGCAAAATCTTGCATAGATTAAAATGTAATACCTCATACTCGAAGGAGTAGTAGCCTTCGACGTAGGGGTTGAGGAAACGCTTGTGGGAGAGCAGGGCATCTTCGACAACACCAGCGCCCTTGTCGGTTGCCTTCTGCTCCAGATCCGCCAAGGCGTTCGCCTTGCCCTTCACATCCACCTCCACATGCGACTTCCCCTTCACCTCTTGATCGGGCAGCACCACCACGGCAACGTGTGGACCACCATCGATGCACTCGTCGTCGATGCACCAGCGACCGATGCTCCCACCATCAATGTGCCCTGATCTGCTGGCGTCGGTGCCTCCTTCTCCATCGGTCACCTAGACTTGTTGGGAGCACAAAGTAGATGGGAGAGACAAGGGTTTTCTCCGCTTCAATGTGAATGGGGAATGAGGGAAAGTGATGAAGTGGGAACTGGGGGAGTTGCCTTATATACATCTTCCACTTTGGGAGAGATACGAGAAGGCCGCACGTGCGACACGTGAAAGCGGGAGACGAGAAGGCAACACACGTGGCACGTACATGCGGAGAAGATACGGCGCTTATGTACTCTCTTGAACCGGGCTTGTACATATGGGCTGATACGGGTGACGGTAAAAAGTCGATCCTACCCTCCTACGCGAAGAGTTATAGAGCGATACTGCCCGTCCATCTGTTCAGCCTAAAACTTTTTTAGGCGTGCGGGATCTATGAAGCACATGCGATTTTGTAATTGATAGATTTCCCTGCTCTAGTAGTAGCACTGAAAGGTCTATATATGCTTTTGTTTCCTCTCCCTCTCCTGGGGCAGAAGCGCCTGTTTTTTCTTGTAATTCGAGGCATATTACATTCAGTTGACACTACTCTGTTTCATCAGGGTCATATAAGCTTGGAAACGCCCATCTATAATTGTCGAAAGTCAAAACCCATCTTTACACACACCCCCATGTCTCCTCGTCAGCAGCTAATCACGCACGAATCCGGTGTCTACTGCATGTCCATTGACTTGACATCTTTGTAACAAAATGATCATTCCATGTATGTCATCAAAAATAAAATGACCATCCACCCAGTCCTACCGCTCCACTTTATTCAGGCTGCAAAGACCATCACATGAACAAAATCAAATAGAGAAATCATCTCTGAAAGCAACATATTTGCTCGTAAATCTGATTCAGAAAGTTAGCACCTACCTGCAGTTCCGTGGCACGCTCCATGAGGCAGAGCCCTTGTCCTCCTCCCTGAGCGACATGAACCTCCTCCAGTCATGGAGCATGAGGTTGAGGTCGGCGATCTTGCGGTGGAGCCCGACGCAGCAGTTGACGTGCATGGTGCAGACGGTGCCGAGGTTCCGCCGGGGCTCGCAGAGTCCGCCGAAGAACTCGGTGCTGAGGAACCTGATCCGGACGCCGATCTCGGCGATGTAAGGGTCGCCCTTGATGAGGTTGAGCACGTCCTGGTCGTGCAGCCCCGGGTGGCGCTCCCTCGCCGCGTACCAGTACCGGTAGAACTCCACCGTCTCCGTGTTGGCCTGCACGTACGCGAACCCGGCGTTGGGCGCGTTGCCGGCGAGGTCGTCGGGGTCGCCGTTGAAGTGGTCGGAGGCGACCTGGAAGTCGCCGTCGGCGTACAGGCGCGGCAGCGGGCTCCGGAGCCACACGATGTCCGTGTCCGTGAAGATGAAGCTGAAGCCCTTCTCGAGCACGGACCGGAGGAAGTCGATCCGGCGCCACATCATCCTCAGGTACCCGTCCGTCATGAAGTTCTTCTGCCCGGAGAAGTCGACGCCCTCGGTGGCCACGGCGAGGCAGTGCGCGTGGATCTGCCGGCAGCGGCGGTGCGCGGCGAGGTCGAGCGACACGATCACCAGGTGGTCCAGCAGCTCCCGGGTACGCTCGCCCACCCGGAAGCTCTCCAGGAACACGTCCACCACCGACCCCGGCTCCGCCCACGCCGAGTTGAGCGTCGTCAGGATCACCGTGTCGTTCGCCATCGCCGCCGCCCGGAGCACCCGCTCCAGCCGAGCGTCCTCGCTGTCGCTCTCCTGCGCACATGAAACCAGCTCGTATTACTCGTCGCATGGCTCGCATGCGTGGAGAGCGTGAACAGAGCTTGGCATGAGGCATGAGCTAGTTGCCAGTTTTCGCTCCGCAATGCATGTAACGTTATCTTAGAAATTCTTTGGGTAAAGTCGTTCTAGTTTCTAGCTGATTTAGTACAATAAACTCGACAACAAATTAAATCATCGCACGATTTGAAGTAAAAATTGTTGTAGTTCCATGCAAGTGGTAGGAATAATAACTTGGCAGAGTGTAAATTGTGGATTCATATTTTGGTAAAGCAAATTATGGATTAATTTGCTAACCTGAATATTGTTCTCAATTTGCTAACCTGGATATACAATTAAACATGGTAAGATTTTTTTTTTGAAAGCATGGTAAGGAAATATATTCATCAGCTAATTGAGCAACATGCATTAAAATCAGCTGTAAACGGTACTAAAACCGATTGATGTTTGCATGCACAATAGAGAGATTCACTACTACAATGATTTTGCCTTCAGAATTTACTACCATTGCATCCCAGTAATTAACTCTATTGGCAGAGGATTTCCATTTTCTTTTTGAGCCACAAGAAAACTTAATTTATTACTCCATAATAGTGGCAGAGTACCGTAAATTCCTCAATCAGCAAATTTATTACTCCTACTGTTTGATTGAAAGAGAGAGAAAAAGAAAACAGTATTGACCAAGAACTCTGCACTCTTTGCATGGCCTACGACTCTAACTGATTAACTGACTATTCCGGCGAGGAAGGCCGAAGCTTTTCGCATGCACGCACGTACCAGGTCGACCTCGTCGTCGCGCGGCGGCACGGCGGCCTGCAGCCACGGCAGGCGGGCGGCGGGCTGGACGAGCGCCCCGGCGGGCGCGACGGCGCGGTACAGCACGATGCACGGCAGCGCGACGGCCGCTATGAACAGCAGCGCCGTGGCCAGCCGCCTGCCCCCCGGCCCGCCGGCGCCGCCCTGCTCCGGCGGGCCGGTGGACGGCGTCAGCGGCGCGGCCATGCACCGCGCCGGAGATTTAGGTACTGGCGATATTAATTGGAACGTTGCCAGTCCGGGCGCGGAGGCCGTCGGATCGGCGCACCGCCGGCTTTATATATAGGCGATCTCTGAGTCTCCCTCCCCCGTCGCGCCGGCCGCGTGACGGGGGGTTTTAGCGGCCGAGCCCTTGGCGTTTCGTCGTATTATTACCGCTGTTTATTCATCGGGGGTTGGATTGGATGATAAATCGATCGGTGCGGATTCCGTGGAGTTCTGAGATCGATCGGGTCCTCAAAACCAAAGGAATTTGCGCCCAACGTGAACATCAAAATTAATGGCAGAGTAAAATATGGGATCTTTTTAGGATAGGTTACCACTTTGAGAAAGAAAAAAGTCTTTCTATTCTACTTCAATATAGGATCTTTTTAGATTATGTTACCGCTTACATTATGATCTTTCTCAGAATCCGTTTTTTTCTAAAACTTTTTTATTTTTCATTGAACAAGGGTGGGTGATGGCGGCGAAGGGCAGTTGAGGTTTCTCCCGTAACATTTCGCGTTTTACATCAACAGGTCTAGTGGTGTCTATTTACATCGGCATGATGATGTATATTTACATCATCAATGCGCTACTTTACATCGCGATGTAAAAAAAAAACATCCTTTGATCCCCCTCTAACAATCTAGCACGATCATGTCTATGGAAATATTTATTCTCTCCTCCTTTGATCCCCTTTCCAACTTTCATGCATGCTCATCCGCATTCAACTGAACAGGCATTTTGGTTTGGCTGTATTTTTCTATTGTCTATTGGGTTTTGACTGAAGTTTTGGTAATCATTCTCTTTTGTATTCATATTCACACTATACTCATTTCCCGTGATATTTATGTCCCTTTCTTTATTGGGATTTTCATATTTGTTTTTAATCTTGTTAAAAAATACGCGTACAATACATAGTTTCATTCCTTCGTCCTCACCACTCATCCCGTAGTCAGTTCGGCCAAAATGTAAAATAAAATAAAATAAGAGAGGTGTCTCGGGAGCATCGATTCGTTGCCTGGGTGCATCTGCATCCGGGGAGACAATAAATAAATAAAAATAAAAATGAAAAAAGTTCGGACTTCTTGAGAGTTCGCGGCAAAAAAAGACAAATTTGCAGTTTTTTAAAACAGTACTATCCATGAACTATTTTGGATTGAATTTGACTTTTTTTGCCGTGAACTCCTTAGATGTAAAAAAAAACTCAAATTTTACACAAACATGTAGCCCCTAAGCATCTTTCACCATGATGAAATTTAGTTTTTTTGTAACTTTTTTCATATGTCTTTTCAAAAAATTCTTGTGCAGGAGCATATGAGCCTAAATTCAGATTTGAATATCCCAAGTGTCTCACCCTGATTCCATTTCTCAATGAAATAAAGAACAGAGTTCTATAGAGGCGGACGGTAAATTTAGGGAGAAATGCCTCAATGGGGCATACTGTGTCAATCAACTCCTCCAGCTGAATATATGAGTGGCAGAGCGTGAGTGCAATACCCTCTCTTGCGAGTGCCATACACTGTGCAATTTGCTCTTAATATGCAGCGTTTTCTGAAGCCCAGACGTGCATATATGCTCATTCTAACATTGGTATTACTTTCCCAATGAGGATACAGTGATCAATAACTTGACTGAAGTAGAGTATATACATAGCAATGTAACCACCTCTCCAGCTATGTAATACTGCTCTTTGAGCAAATGCGCGTCGACTGGGTACCTACCTTGCCGGGTTGCATTTCCTCTGCCCGATTTAGGAGGCCTGCACCTAGCTAACACCACAGGCCACAGCGTGCGTCGTCAGTACCAAAAATGTGCAGAGAACGGCAAGCTGCGACGAGGGCGGTTCCCTAATTAGTGGAAACCCGGCGGATCATTGCTGGTCATGCTGGGGAAGCAAGAAGCACGGCAATCACAAGTCGCGTGAGCTAGCTAACCTATGATAGTGGTTGTGTCTGTTATCTGCGTGTGCTCATGCACGCGCTTGCTTCCATTTCCATGATCTTTCTGAAACAACCCCCTTTCCATGATCTTCTGGTTCAGCTTTCCTCACTGTATCTCAAGCCGGTCTTAGTTCTTGCTTTTTGTGGCAGTATTCTTCAGCCATAAATCAAGCAACACATGCATTGTTCGCAAAAAGGAGAGAAGGAGACAGTTGAATTGAGGGAATTTACCAAAAAAAAAATACATTTGGTGTTTGGTTATCACATAACTACCACCCATGCCAAAAAATCAAAAATAAAAACAGCACGATTGGGACATGTATGTAACATTTACAGAGTAGAATTGATCCGGTGTTTGCTCGGTGTAACAAAAAATGTGACTGATGATCCTATGCTTTAAGGCTTAGGTTTTTTTTTTGCGGTAGTAAAGAAGTTTTGTTCCATATTCATAGAGTTAAATTTGAGAAGCAGAAGGTCCTTGATAAAAGGAGGGCCTTGATGCAACCACAAAGCCGTGGCACGTTCCATACGACTATACCTAGCCAAACAATCCACGATGACCGTCGCCACTCCCTTTGTCCACGGCGAGCCCCTACTACATCACTCTCCAATTTTCTTAGCCAACAACCCTCTTCCTGCAAAAATGCGTCGTTGTCCCCCAGTGGTTATCAATTTTGGCTGGTGAGCCCTTCCACGATGCCACGGCGAAGCCTAGTCGCAATATCTTCTGCTCATGACGACGACCCAACAGATGAGCGTGAGTAGCCCGGTGACCCTCCCCTCAGACGCAATGGTCCACCATTGGCCTTCCTGCTAGCCTCCTTAATGGGCACACGATACACTTTACTAGTGCAAAACAAAACAAAATCTACCACGTGAACTAGGAACATGTTGAGAAGATCATGGAATTGATTTTTATTACCTTTAAACGTGCAGTCACTACAAGGAAAAAAGAGTTGGTGATGTTTGTTCCCGTCTCCTCGTTGCGGTTCCCTCGAATTCTTTGTCCAAGGGTTAAAGGCATGACACCTCCAATGTGTTCGCCATGCAGGGAGGAACAATGGATGGTGGGCTGCTAAGTTCGATCGCATAACGAGAGCGTGGGAATGGCGGTGATTAGGCCATGAGCGTCAAACCCTTATCACATCTCCCCCCTCCACTTATATAGACATCTGAGATGGGCTCAACAGTTGATTCTCATTAGGACTCCACACCCCGGTTACCACTTGAATCCAATTCGAATGAGCTTGCCCCTTAAATGTGTGGTTCTACAGATTCGTATACACATGGAAACGACTCAAGTCGATAGCTCTGATGGTGGCTCCTAGCAATACATGCCAATACTATGTGTGCATAAAGTCATATTGACGAACCTTGATAATGTGCCATGTGCATCATTCTCACATAATTTATGTTGCCAATCTTAAAACAAGTATTTTTTATTCTTGTTGATAGTTCTACCTCTCTTTTCGATACAGTGATATAGATGCCTACATTTCATGACCATACTTTTCGATAACTCGAAAGGGACCAGAAAATATCTCCGGATTGGAGGTGAAAATCCCAGCATATTATCCGCATACGGATGACATCTCGGATCGATAGGTGGGGCTCATCCGTCAGATTCACTATTAAAATGACTTTAGACATGAATCATTGTTATGTGTTGCATACCTATCCTAATTGTGATGTTTTCTTTCTGTAATTTTTGGCACGTATGGTGGTTACGTTATAACCTACTCTCAAATGTGATGATTTGTTTGTACTATTTACTTGCTGGGATTTATTGGCATGCATAATGCAGGTGCTAGCTCTTCTTAGATGATGCATGAGTTGACGTACAAAACTAGCAGGAGGATCGCTCCAGATAGCAATTTCAGACAGTAGACATTCTACATTTTTCTTAGCAGTCTTTTTTAGAGAATCTTTATTTTTAGCATTTTTAGGGTAATCTTTTTTTTTAGTTGAGCAGTCATTGCATTGGACATTTGGACTTTTATTGGATGCATTGGGCTTATCACGAGGCTTCTGTATTTCACTTACACGGACCGGTGATGGACCAAAAGCTGAACCCAAGAAAATGTCATGACATCCTATAAAGGCCCATCCCAGCTACTTCCCCATACGGCGGCACGCGGCCGTCTCTACGACTACGAGTCGAGCGTGGACAGCGACAGGTCGAGGCTGATCGGGCTTCCCGACGACGACGATGACGCTGTCGACGATGAGAGCAGGCTGCCCTCGCCGCCGCCGCTTCCTGCTGAGCACAGTGCCAGCGACAACGACAGCGAGAGCGAGCAGCCATTGTCGCGTTCGCCTGCCACGGCCGTCATCGTATTCTTGAACCCGGCGTCGACGACGTTCCCCGGCGGTTGTAGTCTGCAGGGACCGGCCGTGTACGTGGAGGTGCTCTTAACAGGCTCGCCTACCTGCATGTATGACACGAACATCATTAGATCCTCTGACAATATATAGAGAGACGTTGATATGTACTTATAAGTTATAAGGAGAGTGTACCTTCTTACATACCTGAAAATGGCAGGAAGCACGGGGAGGAGGGTGTCCCGGAGCCACCAGGAACCCCAAGAATTTGAGCCTGGAGGCGGCGAGTCCGCCATCGCCGCCGGCGTGCAATCTTGCTGCGGGCATCCACGGCACTTGTCTCTGCTTTATTCCCAGTGGCAGCAAAGCGCGAGCCGCGGCCATGGGCGCCGACTGCAGTGCGGCATGCGCCTGCGTCATGTTCATACGCACATAGTCGTAGCAGTGGCCACCTGCTGCCGGTGGGTGGCTGCTCGACGGCGACGGTAATCTCAGCAGGCTCGTGGTGCTCTCGCTCGCCTCCTCCCTCGTGTTTGTACCTCTCTCAGATACCCCTGCATTCCTGTCAATCATTTGGAGAAAATTCAGTTTCTTACATATAACACTGATTATAGTAATACATACCGAGTATCACTGACATTCATTCCCGTCGTTTCAAAAGGCCTGAAGTTCTAAGGCTATAGATAAATTTACATATCTACAACATAAAAAAATATAGTGATTTCTTATGATAAATATAATGAAATCAATTTGATGGTATAGATGTTGGCATACTGTTTCATATACTTGGAAACTTGGTCAAACTGAAAGATGCTTTACTCGGGGGAAAACTAAAGCTTCAAGTCTTTTATAGAATGGAGGGAGTAAAAAGGATTCGGAGAAAAAGATGAATGAATGAATGCAAAAGAGGGGGTTCTGTCTGAAACTCTGAATTGTCGTCATGCATTATTGGCATACAGAGAAAATGGTCGAACCGACAGATTGAATATAGCCGGATGAGTATGGAAAAGGCAGTGACCTTTTCAGTTGCGGGTGGAGCGGCAGCGTCCAAGTCGGCTCCTTTCTAGGCTTTGGGGGGTGGTAGCACCCTTGATCATCATCATCATGCTCGGTGCAGACTTCCATGGCTCCTGTTGAGCCTGTTGTGCGCTCCTCCTGTTGCGGCGCTTGCTGCATCCCTGAGCGATCCACCACCGCCAACATTGGCAAAAAGGAATTAGCTTCGGCCGCTCTCGAGTGTGGAGCAGGGAGGCTCCATGCATGCAACTTTATTGTTATTATTATTGTCATGAGCTGCAGCATGCATGTTGATAGTTGTGGTTGCGGCGGAGAACGCATGGATGCATGTCACCCATGCACATGTACACACAGACGAACGAGCGTCATCGACTCATCGCCATGCATATGAACACAGACCAAGACTGTATTTAACTTGTCTACAAAAAGAGACTGCATTTAACGACTATCCAGTTAATTCAAAGGCACTTTACTTTGTTGCAAGTAGAGTTTGCTGGCTAACTAGCTAGCTGGATTACAGCAATGGAGATTTTTATTTATTTTTGCTTTGGTTTATGGCATTTTTGGGGAATGTATAACATTGGACAGCAGAAAATAATGGAAATCCTATGTAGGCGTGTGCAAGTGCAACCAAGCATATATGTCAACATTTTCAGGCATATAAATGTACCTTGCATTCCAAGATCATTCCTCATGTTCCTGTACATCTGCTTCAAACACACATCATTTAATCATCACTACGGGATCAAGTTAAACTCCATCAAGCAAATGGAAAGGAATAACCGATGGAAGAAGAAGACACACTCCATCCACATGCAAGTCAAGCTCATGCATTCATGCGTGCGTGTATAAGGAAAGGATTAACAGACCTGCAGATGGCTTTTGACATGAGAAATGGTGAGCCCTCCTACCCCCATGAGCTGCAGCACCCGCTTCGGCGTCGCCCCTGCATCTAACACACGCGGGTTAGATCGATGCCTTGCCACCCCCATGAATATCCATGATCAATCAGATGGTGCTCGAGGAAGGAAGGAAGGAAGGAGGGACGTACTGTCGTGGCCTCCGAGGCTGCTGATGGCGTGCACGAAGCAGCGGTGCAGGGCGGCCGTCCACCGGAGGCGCGGCACCTTGGACCGCTTGTACTGCCTCACGCCGCCGGCGCCGACTCCGGCACCCTCCCTGACTGTTCTAGGCGCCATGGTCATCGATCTCTCTGGCTAGCTTGGAGCTAAACTATTCTAGCGAAAACACCAGCCGACACAGCAAAGATCGTGGTGTGCTTTGCTTGCCCGAATGCAGGAGCTGAGTCAGTGCCTCCGTGGTCGAGCATCAGGGCCAGGCCAGCTTATATATCACTACAACGTCTCAAGTTAACACCTCGGATCAGCTCTCACAGGTTTAGTGGTAGCTAGCCAACCGATGGAGTAGTGT
Organism: Bromus sterilis; assembly: GCA_950022295.1. NCBI lineage: Eukaryota > Viridiplantae > Streptophyta > Magnoliopsida > Poales > Poaceae > Bromus > Bromus sterilis. The sequence goes on along the minus strand of OX465595.1, from coordinate 10,971,825 downwards.
TAAATGTTGCTGCGTGGGAGAACAGGAAGAGACAAAAGGTGGGAGACAAAGGAGTTGTTTCAGATGGGGTGCAGGGCATATGCCTGCTGCCAATGCCAATGCCATGGGGAGGGGATAATTATGAGATGGGAGCAGCGCTGTTGACCCGAGCGGGATGAGCAGGCATGCAACAAGCTAGTTTTCCGCCTGTGCTGTGTTCCCTCCCACTGACACTGACACGCACCTCCTGCCTTGTCCTCCCTCCCTCCCTCCCTCCCTCTTCTTGCATGCTTTGCTTGCTACCTGTACACATGAGCAACTTGGCTACATTCATTCCGTTGCAGTCTTTCAAATTGAACGGCATTCTACCTGCGTGGGTATCTTTTGCCCTAAACGACCATTTTTTCAGTTTAAGTACATCGTTGATCTTCCGAAAAATGTATTCTCACATCTGACCGCTTTGTATTTCGTCTAATCATTAGTCAATACCTTTACACATAGGTATTGGTTAATGATTAGGCGAAATTCAAGAGAATAAAATGGCTAACTGTTTGCTTTGATTACCAACTAAGCGTCTTGACCTTTCAACACTCAAAACGTCTAATGGATTGGATGTTCTACGTGTAAAAGTGTTGGCTAATGCTTAGACGAAATTCAAAGGGATCAGATGTAGAAATAAGTTTTTTGGAGGGTCAGTGGTGTACTTAAGTAAAAAAATGGGGGGCACAATTGGTTGCCAAAAGGGTTGATGTCATATATTTCCTCTGTTTTAAAATAAATACCTCAATTTTATACTAAATTTAATGCAAAGTTGTATTAAAATTGAAAGACTTATTTTAGGACGGAAGGAGTGCTACATAACTGCACTGAAGATAGAACCAAAATGGATTTGGTTGGATAGTGATTTTCTTTCATGAAACAGTGAGAATGCATCATCGAGTTTCATTAAATAAACCGGTAGTTTTTCAACTTCCAAATGGAAATGAAATGAAAGAGGTGAAAGCAAAACAAAAATATGTGTTCAAAAGGGGGCATAAGTAACCACGCAGGGCCCTAATACCTAAGAGCATGGTTGATAATATAGCCAGTTATTGGCTATATGATGTTACCATGTCATCTATAGCTCATCTTCTATCCAACATGTATAATAGTTAGCTAGAAAAGTGTACTATTCTTATAATATATGGCCCACCATCAATTTTCATAGTGTCTAGAACTACATGCTAGAGCTGATTTTTCACGAAGACCCCGCTTGCCTTCTTTCTCCTCTTCTTTTTCATCCTAGTAAGAAAAAATTACTAGTTTATCTCTTATAGTCCGCTAACTCGGATTCGTTGTACTTGCTCTAAGGGTTCTCTCAATGCATCATCTCTTAGCACATTATCATAGGAGATATATATAAAAACTTAAGAAGCAACTATTCAATGCGTTGTTTCTTAGGGTTTGTATCCACATTTAATGATTTGGTGTTCATGCATACATGTGATTGATCTAGTACTTGTTTTTACCTATGATCCCGTGCATGGGTTGTACCTTAGCTAAGATAAAAACCTTCATTTTGCTTCTCTACTAAGTGTTATGACACCTAAGCAAAATACCTACCTGTGCTAATAAACAAGCATCGAGGGTGCCCTTTCTTAGCACATAATCATATGCATTTTTCTTATGTGACATAGTATTTAATGGAAAAAATGATGGATGTTGTATCTTAGGCTGGTCATAGTGGCGAGTAACTTAGACTAGTAGCATACACATGTTACTAGTCTATGTTACTACCTTCATAGTGGCCAGTAACATATACATATGGGTAGTAACATAAAGAGGTTTATCAATTATCTTGTAGACTCATTTTGCATTGGGTATCGCTATGTGAGAGTAACATATTAGAGCAAGTACAATAATGGGCTTATAGTCCGCTTACATGGCATTTTTGCTTATGTGGAGTAGAGAGACATGAAAAAGTAAGGGAAGTGGGCTCTAATGCAAGAGCCTAGCTATATGAGTGCTCCTAGGCAAATACAATAAATGTGAAGAAAGAGATAGAGAGAAGATGAAAAAAAATACTAGTCTTATAGCCAACCTTATAGCTAACCTTGTTGTATGAATGACTATAAGTGATGACTATAGATGACATGACAACATCATATAGCCAGCAGTTGAATATATTATTAGGCTGCTCATAGTGGGAACTAACTTAGACTAGTAACATGCATATGTTATTAGTCTATGTTATACTTTCATAGTGGGTAGTGTCATATGAGTAGTAACATAAAGATGTTCATTTATTGCTTTGTTGACTCATTTTTCATTGAGAACTGCTACGTGATGGTAATATATTATGTTACTCTATTCATCTCTCTCCTCTTTAATTGCTTGCCACATCATCTCTTTTGCTTATGTGGCATCTATATTACTACTTATGTTACTCCCACTATGAGCAGTCTTAACCATGCTCTTATGTTACTTTATTTGTCTGTCTCCTCCTTAATTGCTTGTCATATCATTTTTTTTGTCTGTGTGTCATGTATGTTACTACTATTTATGTTACTTCCACTATGAGTAGTCTTAATTAAAAATAAGATACTACAACTCTTGCACGTGATCATATGCAAAAAGTATTGCTAAACAAATCACATGTATGCATGAAGTTAAAATCATTAAATTAGATACAATCCCTAAAAACAATGCATTAGACTAGTTGTATCAAAAAAATTGCTCATATGATAATGTGCTAAGAAACAATGCACTGAAGGACATCTTCAAATTGGGGTCTCTAGTGCTTGTAGGTTATTGTAGATTATGCAGATGCGAAAGGATGCGTCCAATCGGAACAACCTAGAAAAGGAAGAAACACAATCTTGTCACCGGCCATCCCATTCCCATGTGTGCGAGATTGAGTTGTGTGTGCGCTGAATGAGACTGAGTAGTGCATTTATATACGCATGTTTGTGGATAGCTAGCTAACTGCAGAATCTTTGCCCAGGTAGGTAGAATAATAAGTGGATGTGCAGTTGATTAGTAAGATTAGTCATAAAAAGTGCATGGTTGATTTGATTAGTCACAAAAAAGTGTATGCTTATATATAGCTAGGAGAATGTGCATGCAGTGTCTGGGTTTGAAGGATTTGATCTCTGAATTAGGAATGAAAAATAGTATATAGTACCAATCAATTGCAAGAAAAGCTAGTCAACTTTTTTTTCCTTTTTTAGTCTTGGGAAAACCGAAAGCGCGCTTAGCTATCGCATAAAGCTAGTGGTTCTGTTAATGAAAGGGAAATGATAGACTGTAATCATCAGCTGCTAGTATCAACAAGAACATAACGAAGTGCAGCTGGTACAATCATCACTCATCTTATCATCCCAATTATCTGTGGTCTCAAAGGAGAAAAGAACTTAAAGAGCATGTTTTCCTTGACAATTCTGACCGGATCTCTCATACACAAAGTTTGTATAGGAATTTGATTATATGGTCATCGATACGTGCAATCGACAAAAGAGCAAACTGAATAGAGGAACCTTTTTTTTTGTCGCCGGAAGGACCAAGGGGGTTGGGTATTCTTGACCTTCAGGTCAAGAACTATGCTTTCCTTGGGAAGTGGCTATATAACCTACTGACTTCGGATGATGTCTGGCAAAAGCTCATTAAGCGAAAATACATCGGCACAAAAGTGTTATCTCAGGTTGTATGGAAGCCTGGAGATTCACATTTTTTGGCTGGTCTCATGGCGACAAAGAAAGACTTTTATCGCTTTGGGGTTTTCAAGATTAAGGACGGGTCGCAAATAAGATTTTGGGAGGATATATGGCTAGGAAATGCCATACTCCGAGATCAATATACGGCCCTATATAACATTGTGTGAAATAAGGGAGATACGCTGACCACGGTCATGCAAGAGCACCCGCTAATGTTGCATTCAGGAGATACTTAATCGGTCCTAGACTAGCGTCTTGGAATGCCTTGCTAGAGCAGTTAGAGGTAGTGCATCTGTCACAAGGCCACGATGAGTTTCGATGGAATCTCAATAGGAATGAAAAATTCTCTGTGGATTCTATGTATAGGACGCTTGTGCAACCTGAAATACCAGTTGATAATAATTATAAAATATGACAAATGAAGATACCTCTAAAGATTAAAGTCTTTGCATGGTATCTTCGAAAAGGTGTCATTCTAACGAAAGATAATCTTGTCAAGCGCAACTGGCAAGGGAGTAAGAAATGTGTTTCATGTGCTCATGATGAGATAATAAAACATCTATTCTTCACTTGTAAGGTTGCACGTTCTATTTGGTCAGGTATCCAAATGGCTTCAAACTTATATCAACACACATCCGTTGCTAATATCTTTGGCAATTGGCTTAACGGGATAGATAATAAGCTTAAAACCATTCTTAGGATAGGAGCGCTTGCCGTAATATGGTCGCTCTGGCTATGTAGAAATGACAAGATCTTTTCAGATAATTTTTTTACTTGTTTGCAGGTTCTTTATCGATGCACGGGTATTCTCCGTTCATGGTCCATCTTACAATGGGTGAAATATCGAGGTCTTTTTATGAAGGCGTGTGCACGACTGGAAGCGGTGGCGAGGGATATTTTTATTCAACATGGGTGGCCGCGTAATCTACGCATAGGCTACCTTGAGTGGCGATAGTTCTTTCATTGTAACTTGTCGTACAATTTTTTTTGTAACTTACGGTTGTGTGTATCTTAGCTATGCAGAGGCCGGGTGTACTTACTTAAACCTTTTGGATAAAAGAACCATCGTACAAGTTTTGAGATATTTGAAGGGTAGAAGGAGATGGAGGGGGCTTCAGGAGATGATGGACACAATTTAGAGAGGGGAAGAGGGAACAGGAGAGCAGTACTGGTTGGTCTGGGTGGAGGTGAAGGAGGGTTGCACAGCACAGCGGCGGCATGATTGCATGCATGGATGCAGGGAGGGCAAAGCAAGCGGATCATACGGGTCATCATGGCCTTTCATCCTAGCTAGGGCCACTGATCCTCTCTATGCCACGCTGCCAACACCATCGATCGCTAGCTACGTACGTACCGGTGAACCGGCGATGGAAGAGGCTGCATGCATGGTGACTGGTGAGCGTGCAGTGCTGAACAATACTGTACAATACGTATCGGTCGGCCACGCGTGTAGTGTAGAGGATCTGAGACGGATGGCGGCTGTGGATTTGCAGCCGGAGCATGGGTGTACCGTGTACGTGCTTGACCGGCGCATGCCATGGCTTGATGATGCCTCTGCTTGCATCTCATCTGTGTGTGTGCACGTGGATGGACCAGCTGCTCTTGGTCGCATGTCGACGAAGGGCACGTTAAATTTGGAGTACGTTACGTACGTGCTGTGTCTGTGTGTTTGTAGTGAGTGTTGAGTAACGTACAGTAAGCTTAGCAGTCCAGCGACGAAGGTGAGCAAGCATCGATCCATGGATGACGAGGCTGGCGATGGTATGTACTCCCTCCGTTCCGCTTTATACGTCGTTATGACCAGTTCAGCTTGAATAGCTCTGTGACTTGTGTCTGAAATCTGAAAAAGACTTATAAAACGGAACAGAGGAAGTACGTACGTACGCATCGAACACCATGCGAAAATAATCTACCTGTGGTGGTGGAAGCATACCGCCACAATTTCGACTACTTTTTTTTTGTTAGGGCGTGTACAATGATTGATAAGACTATTTTATCTTAGCGTCGTCACATAGTTTAGATATGACAAAAAAAAGATGTACAATGGTTCTATCTTAGCTTAACTATAATAATTAAAAGTTCTTAAATTTATGATGAAAGCATTATTGCTAAGAGATGACCTTTTAAATAAGAAAAAGCAAAACCTTTTTTTTTTAATTTTTCTCTTCTCCACATCAGCATGACAAGACTAAGTTAGCACCATTTTATATGCATTTAATGCACACAAGTTCTTCTTTTGTGCTACACGACAAATCTGAGGGTCGGATGATCACAATCACAACTAGTACTCCCAGCCGAAGTGCACGAATTTGCCATGTAGAGTAATTGGATGGAGGAACAAGCAAAGAGGGAATGATGAGACGGGGAATGAATAGTGACGGCGCGCCGGCCGGAAGGACGCGGTCGGTCACGCAAAGAATAGTAAGTAAAGCATATTAGTACTACCACATACAGTAGTACTAGCATGATTGCACTGCAAGGGCCATGCAGTGCAGATGCCCTTGGCAAAAACAAGAAAAAAGAGGGAGGGGGGCAATGCAGAGGCAAGATGGGCATGTTCAACACTCCAATTTGCCCTTGTTCCCAGGCCTGGCCTCGTCCCCACGATCGACGACCATAATTCTGTCTCCCCCGATCTTGTTCCGTCGCCCAATGCGCACGCACGCACGCTGCTGCTGTCCTGGCTATCTATCTATAGCTTGGCTAGATGCCCTGGGATGGAGCATGTGCGCATCTCTGGTTTTTCCCGTGTGCCATCATCATCATCATTCCCCTCTGCCCTACCTGGGCTACGTCGCTACATGACTCTCCCTCCCTCTATTGCGTGACACGCTCATTGTCGCATCTGAAGCAGCTGCAACGCAACGGGCATCTCTTTGCCTCGTCGGCGCTGCCACAGGAATACGAGAGCGCCGTCTCGTCTGAATGCAACGGGCACGCACCTCCGTTCATGGGGATTTGAGACCCATCTTTCAACATTGTACGCACTGTCATCGACCTCACTGGCCAACACATCAAACAGCTGTGGACTTGTTCACATCCCAATTCTTTTGACCCATTCTCTCAGAATCTTGAGAATGCTGTCTTCCTAGGATCCTTTCAAACCTTGATCTCATATTTATTTATTTTTGACAATGCTAGCTAGTTAGGGAAAATATGGGTTTAAGATTCTGAAAAAAAATCTAGAGGAATGTATGATTCTGTAAAAATCGGCCAAAAGAACTATAGGCATGCTTCACTTCACAGGGCAACTTCAAGCCACCAACTAGACAGAAATAAACCTCAGCATCAGGATGCACTATGACAGGCTAACAAGGAACTTTGGCCACAACAACCAGTAATCTTACAAGGTTAAATTAGCAGATTATAAGCAAAGATGTGAGTGCTAATAAAATAGGATCTACTAACTACATACATCAACACGGCTACATAAGCAGAGTCCATGCATTGCATTCAAAACTTCAAGCTTGTCATTTCACTCATCGAGTATAGGCAGACAGCCGGTTCCTTATTCCATCAAACTTAAATTACTTAACAAAAGGAGAGAAGGCAGAAGGAAACAAGACAAGAAAGAGTTAACTTTATGCTGAATTCAAACCGATGTTTCGTTCATACAAGAACAACATTCATGATCCTTGCACAGCGCCCTCCGAGCTCTACTGGCCAGCCCCATCCTGCGCATCCAAAAGGAATCCATTGATCAATAGGAGTATGAGTGAGCCATAAATATGTATCCGCTGCTGCATAATAGTACGATCGAGCAGCCTTTCACATGGAAGAAAGTGTCGGCGTGAAAGGAATAAAACATAACCAAAGACTACCGGCGAAGACGGTCACATTTTCTCACCCTGCTTGAGGCCAAAACGCCAACAGTATATGGAAGAGACTGTCGTCCCAAAACATTAGCCATCTAGCGCAAACCGACGGGAGAGCCATCAAGTCGTACTGATGCATTTACATGGGAGACAAACTCTCACAAAGTCATTGTCAACAGAAGAATGAGATAACATGGCAATACCTATCAATTTGGCCTGAAGGGACTGACCCTGCATACCAGAAATGAACAGTCATAGGCTACAAAACATTTGGCCTGAAGGGACTGACCGCACATACCAGAAATGAACAGTCATAGGCTACAAAACATGATGGACAGCATTGAAAGGATTGCAAATGCCAAAAGTTTCACATCAAAATGTCACGATGCATTAACTCCGAGGAAAGAGGGTCCCATATACAGTACATGTGTGTGGATTCCTTTGCAGTTATTATTAACGGAACGAATGAGCCTTGACCAGCAAAAAGGACACTTGTTGTAGAGTATGCCATTATACTGTCATTTGTTTCTTGTTGTCACAGGCTGCAAACAGAATATTCTGACAAGATCGCGGAACTGCTAAAAAGACACGATTTACAGTGGACAGTTTACCATCATATGGGATAATTCAAAGGATTCCTTAAATATCACATCCGTTGTTTTTTCAACATATCACAGGAAAGCAGAGGACTCGAATGATGCAAATGTAAGGTAAAACTCAAGTCTATTTCTTTGAGCTAGATCTCATGATTGTTTCTTGTATGAGTTAGACAGGTTACTCGTGTTAAGTTGTAAATGCAGAGATTCCTTTGTCGTTACTTGTAATAGAACAAATTAGCCTGGACCACCCAAAGGACACTTACGTATGTCATTATTCTGGCCTTTGTTTCTTGTTGTCAAGCAGCAAACAGAATTATCAGACAAGATCATGGAACTGCTGAAAAGGCATAATTTACAGTGGACGGTTTGCAGCTATATGGGCTAGACCAGATCTAAAAGATTCCTTCAATATCACATCCATTATATTTTCAACATATCATGGGTGGGCAAAGGACTTGAGTGATGCAAATGTGAGGTAAAAATGAAGAGTCACGTATGTCCATTTCTTTTGAGCTAGATCTTATGATGGTTTCTTACATGAATTAGACATGCTACCCTGTTAAGCTTAAGTGTTAAACAAGCTTCTAAAACAAAGCAAGCAACTTAACACGAAGCAAACAAACAGAACTAATACCTAATCGTACAGCACAACCATGCATCATCACCAAAATTATGTTCATTTCCAAAATTTATCATATATGGCAGTGACAAGCAATGTTTCCGATTTGATTAACAAGTTCAACAGGTGGTCATGTGTTTTGGTGGCAAGTATTTTCAGTTCAAATCATAATTGTAGAATGTAAATATAAAGTCGAAAGACAATTTTCTGAGTCTCCATTGATAGGTCATATTTTGCAACGCCGTCCTGTTAGTGACTTAGACTTCCCAATTAAAATAGGACTGCACCAGGGGTCAGCTTTGAGCCCTTATCTTTTCGCTTTGGTGATGGATGAGATCACAAGGGATATACAAGCGGGAATCCCATGGTGTATGCTCTTTACAGATGATGTGGTGCTAGTCAACGATAGTCGGATTGTGGTTAATAGAAATTTAAGAGTTGTGGAGATAGACTTTAGAAATGAAAGGTTTTAGGCTTAGTAGAACTAAAACTGAGTACATGAGGTGCAGCTTCAATACTACTAGGCATGAGGAAGAAGAGGAAGTTAGCCTTGATAGGAAGGTGGTACCTCGGAAGGACACCTTTCGATATTTGGGGTCAATGCTGCAGAAGTATGGTGATATTGATGAAGATGTGAGCCGTCGAATCAAAGCTGGATGGCTGAAGGGGTGCCAAGCTTCCAACGTTCTCTGTGAAAACAGTGCCACAAAAGCTAAAAGGCAGGTTCTATAGAACAGTGATTCGACGTGCAATGTTGTATGGCGTCGAATGTTAGCCAACTAAAAGGCGACATGTCCAACAGCTAGGTGTAGCAGAGATGCGCAAGTTGAGATGGACATGTGGCCACACAAGGAAGTATCAGGTCCGGAATGATGATATATATGAGAGAATTGGGGTGGCACCAATTGAAGAGAAGCTTGTCCAGCATCGTTTGAGATGGTTTGGGCATATTCAGCGAAAGCCTCCTCAAGCGCCAGTGCATAGCGGGCGGTTGAGGCGTGCTGATAATGTCAAGAGAGGTCGGGGGAGACAATCTGAAGGACTGGGATATCACCAAAGATTTAGCTCTGGGCAGGGGTGCGTGGAAGTTAGTTATCCATGTGCCAGAACCATGACTTGGTATCAATATCTTATGGGTTTCAACTCTACCCTACCCCAACTTGTTTGGGACTGGCAAGCTTTGTTGCTGTTGTTCTTGTTGTTGTTGTTCTTGTTGTTGTTGTTGTTGTATCATGTTAGTGATTTATTACCAACTACAACTAGAGGAGAAGCTCCCAGTTGCCATAGACAGGCTAACATGGCCTGCATTCAATAAAACAAAACAAAAACATGGATCTTTTTAGCATACTAGCATGATGCACGTGCATTGCTACAAATCTATAAAAAAATGAGAAGTTACCACTGGCTTAGTAGATTATCAAAAGATGATGGTGTCTTGCAATTGTTTCATGATTCACGGTTAAAAAGAGAGCAAAAATATAATGAAAGATCAATGTTACAGTCGTTGTTAAATCTTAAGCGACCATAGTAAGTCATTTGCAAGATTTATAGAGGGATAGAATTTTGAATTTTAAAACATAGAAGAATCAGCATGAGTAAGTTGATGCACAAGATCGTAAAATTGCAATTTGTTTGCTCTCTTCTGCTATGCTATAGAGTTGGAAGTCTTGCTAGGAAGAAAAAATTAAAATCAGGATCATGATTATGACTTATGAGTTAGGTAGCATACTTATATTTACAATTTGTGTGTTTATAAAAGTGTTATTCTCACAATAGGATAGCAGTATATTTGTCTATTTGGTATAGATCTTGCACAAAGTTAAAGTAACATTTGTTTTATTAAAGATTGTTAGTCTCACATGTGAGTAGAAGTGCATTTGTTTATTATATGGCCCCACATGTGAGTGTTGGTTGAAGTGCATTTGCTTATTAGTATGGTCCCACATGTGAACTCACCACCAACTCAAACCTTTATATCTTTTTAGCATATTTGCATTTCATAGAGTGAGACAAAAATTATAGTATTTGTATAGAATCCCGAGGTCGATTGCAGAGCAACTTTTAAGTATAAGAGGGTTCAGAAAGCAATGTAGAAGGGTAGATACATTGGATGTTCTGAATTCAAACGAGAATCTCAAGTTTAAGAATGGCCTGGGTCGGTGAATCTAACCAGAACTCAACAGATACACATACAAATTCTACATAAAGATGCGCCTCCAACTACTCATCAGATTGGTGCAATTAGACACCAGAACATACTTGAAGATAAAGTGACACAATATATATAGGCAGCTAGATACTGGCATACATCAAGGCCATAGTTAAAAATGAAAAGGAAAATGGTACCTACAGAGTTTCACAGAGCCTGAGACAATAAGCTAGCAAGTTCATCAGTGACGTTTACTTTTATAATTTGACATATAACCAGAAGAGCTAACCCTTCTGCTGTTAAGACCAGTCTAAAATTTCAAAGCTCCACTGATGCCACGAAAGACATATATTAAAACAAATTCCAGAATGGATTATAATTTAGTTTTGAAGCTCTACAAAAAACCACAGGCCAAACCGCGACCCGCGAGAATTGACGTTAGGTGTAAACCTATGCAATCTTTGTTTGCACTTCAAAATCACTACAAGCATGAAACATTCGCATTGCACAACTAGAAAAGTAGAAACCTACGGAATAGCAAAGAAATGGTTGGAACAACAGTGGAATGCAAGGATATGACATTAAATCTTATCCAAGATCCCCCACATACATACATCGGTTTACAGATCTAGACTTCCAACGGATAACAGCCTGCCATGAATTTGTGTCGGACTCAATACACGATAGTCTCACAATCAGTTAAAGGGGGGGTCAACTACCCTACCGCAAACCCTAGATGCTCATTGAACTCCGCCCAATCAACCTAATTAATTTGCACGCAATGTCTCTGAACGGAACGGAAATGGTGGGAAGGAGCGGGGGATTCACCTGAATCCGACGGATCAGGAGAGCTTGGCGGCGGAGGGGATGAGGGACGCGCCGACGGTGACGCCGGCCTTGACCTTGGCGCCCGCTTGCGCCTCGCGGATCTTCTGCATCTGCAGCATCCGCTCCATGACGAGCTCGTACTGGCACTTCTCGTAGGAGTGGCGCTCGGGCTCGCACTTCCAGGGGAGGTAGAACTCGGCGACGCGGCATTTGTTGAGCGGGATGAGGAGGTGCGCGCACTGGTCGCGGTAGGGGATCGGCAGGCGCGCCTCCGCCATCTCCTCCTGCGTCGCGATCTGAGGCTTCGAGGAGCCCAGCTGCACGCCGGCCGCCGCCGCCGCCGCCTCCATCTCTCACGGCTCTTCTCCGGCGAGGTCGACGATGATGGGCTGTGCGGGTTTGGTGCGGTGTGTGTGGTTTGGGCGAGTGGTGGGTTCCCCGGTCGCTCTGGAGTTTGGACTGTGGGTGGGTGTCTGCCTCTGTCTGGGTTCGGGCGGGCTCGAGTCGGCCCGCGAGTTCTCGGCCCTCTTAAGGCCTTGTTTGGTGGTTAGGGCGAAAACAATCCACGGGTCAGGGTAGTAAATCTCGAGAGGGAAATTTTAATTATCAACTATCGAGCTTTGGAAGGAGGCGCGTTCAGCGTACAAAGCTTGGTGAGGAAGTGCCCAGCATCACGGAGAAGAAGATATGAGAAAAATTTCCAGGAGTAAAGATGCGTGGAACTTCTATCAGCGGAAAAAGGGGGTTCGGGTTAGATTGGTTGGTTCAAATCATAGACTTAGGTCTCTTTGATTAGAGATTCCAAGTGTTTTCAGGTCCTGCGACCAAACGAGTCCTAAGGGCTCATTTGGTTGCCATCTACAAAAGTGATTGCATCGCATAGCCGTTACAATTCAGCCTGACTGAGGGTATACAGGTAAAAACTAATATTTGTCTTTTATTTGATTGCCTGCATACACTCCAGTCAGGCCGGAAAAAACGGAGGAGCAAGTTGTTTCGTTGCCCATATCATTTTTGCTCATACAAACTACATGATGTTTGGTTGCCTGCAGAAGATATGATTAATACTTAACTGCTACCCATAACATACGATTAGTTCACCGCGCTGATGTTGGGCGTCGATCTGTGTGGTGCGTCGCTAACACTGCCACCATCAGACGCTAACCTATGCGGCGGGTCGTTGCTGCTGCCACCGTTGTCGTTGCGCATGGCCGCTCAACAGCTTGCGTTTGAGGGTGTGTTTGGTAGGGCGCATGGAGGGTGTATGAACCCACTTTTGGGTGTTTGATAACCTGTACGGGGCCTTCTTAGCATGCATGGGCTCAGCCCAAATACCTCTGTAGCATGCACGAAGAAAGAACACCACAACGGATGTTCGCTGGTCAGCATGCACGTAGTGAGAACACCCGCGTTTCAAAACATGTTAAGAAATCCAAAATTTGTTTACATTTTTCAAAAAAAATCAAAATTCTAAAGTTGGTTAAATATTGAAAAAATATTTAGAATTTCAGAAAATGTTTAGATTTTCAAAAATTGTTTAAATTTTCAAAAAATGTTCAGAATTTGTTTATTTTTTTCAAAAAATGTTCAAAATTCCAAAGTTTGTTAAATTTTCAAAAAATATATATAATTTCAAAAAAATCAGATTAAAAAAAAGGTCAGAATTTCTTTAAGTTTGCAAAAAGAAATCAAAATTCCAAAGTTCGTTAAATTTTCAAAAAATATTTAGAATTTCAAAAAATGTTCAGATTTTCAAAAAATGTTTCAATTTTTGAAAAATATAAAGCATGATATGGGGATTTTAGCATGCCCAACAAATGTTCAAATTATATCACATTTGGTATAAGAGGGTTGATCTAAATTTATGACAAAAATGTTAGCCCTCTAATGTTCAAACGTTAGCATCAATTTTCTTCCCGCGCGGGCCTAGTTGGGGTGTACCCACCCAACCAAACGTGTCCTAAGGCTTTGTTTGGTCGTTTCGGAGATAATATCCAGGGGAGATTGTCTCTAAAAAAGGGGAGAGAGACCACAAGGAAGATTTCTAGCGCATATCCACGGGTGACAATGTTCCCCGTCATCTTTGACGCAGATGCAAAGGACGAGGATGAGGAGCGAAGTCGACGACGCGTAGAGGGAAGATTCCCCGAAGTGAGGTGTCAATGGTTTTCTACCATGGGAATTGGAGCGGGTAAGGGATGAAAGGACCCCTCCCAGATGTAACCACATGGACCTGCAGAAAAATCGGGGCAAAAGAAATGTGTGGCCTACTCGCGCAGGGAAATGACAGGGATCCTCCCGGGATCCCTCTGTCGGGACCCGGGGTTAGCGTATGCAAGTCCCGCTACGACATAGTCATATGGAGAGCCGAGAACCGTACCCACTTGTCTAAGCAGACATGGCCAAGCACAGAACGTTCTCGGAAAGCATCGTACGTGAGGGGCATCCCATCCAGGCCGGATGATCAACTGAGATGGGTCCTCATCGTCCGCACACAAGTCTAATGATATGGGTGATGAACTCCCATATTCACAAACATGTCGCCTCAACCATACTATCGACTATCTCATAACTCTTACATAGACTTACTCCAGCCCGATCACTTAGTCGGGGTCTAGGGCGGGCTCAATCATACCACAAAGTGTGCATGAGACGGAGTCTCGAGAAATCGCATCGCGATGCCCCAAGCTGCGCACATCTAAGGGCCACTTGGTGTATGAAAGACCGCCAGCCAGATCACAACTAAGGTCTCGAAAACCCATACAAAGACATGCATGTTATAAACATACATGCAGCACACATGCCTTGTATGAACAGCAGGTATCATTGCAATTCTCTACAAAGTATACATTTTATTGATAACTCTCACAGAGTGCACACAGAGATCACAAGTATGTGATCCAAAATTACAACAGTCAAGCGAAAGCAAAGTATGTCTGAGTACAGACAAGTTTAACAACTGGCTTAAGAAGCCTTATTTAAACACAAGCCCTCCACGAGGGAACCAGTCGTCTGACTGGGACTAGACTAGCTTGATCTTCAGTCGTCGAGCTCGATGAAGAAGCCACCTTCGGGGTCAGTGGGTTCATCTAAAACATAGATTAAGCAAACATGAGTACAAAGTCGTACTCAGCAAGACTTACATAGGAGCTATACTACTCATGCACATGTATCAAGGTAAAGGGAGGTGGGGTTCAAATGCAGAAGTGCCAGCTTTGACTTGGCTAGTCCTGAACTACGAGTACCAGACTTGAGGTAAGAAGCGTACACGAGTCCACTACTTTCTCCAACCAATTACACCACTATGGTGCCTTCCTCGACTTCCCCACGAGAAAGCACGTCATAGCACTCACACTTATCTTGGTGTGTTTTAGAAGTATCCAGTTCAAGTTGTCTAATAATCAAGCTAAGCTTTCCAAGCAGTCCATAACCGCGGACGCGGCTATTCGAATAGTTTTGTTAACCCTGCAGGGGTGTACCGCTACACACACGTGTCATCAGTTACCTCCTTTTGCGTGTCACCGTTCAAGAGATGACAGCGAGGATGCCACCACAACTGTTACCTCATAGACGATCTAGTCCAAGAAAGCCGCCTACCTGGGTGGGCTACCACTATCGTGAACCCGTCCGGTTTACCGAAGTGGACCCAGATGATGTGTGCGTGGTGCGTAAGCCGGTCTTGGCTGAGCCGTTCTCTCACTTAGCAACCAGGCCACAAA
Source organism: Bromus sterilis (assembly GCA_950022295.1). Lineage (NCBI taxonomy): Eukaryota > Viridiplantae > Streptophyta > Magnoliopsida > Poales > Poaceae > Bromus > Bromus sterilis. The sequence goes on along the minus strand of OX465595.1, from coordinate 10,956,425 downwards.
CCTACCAGAACTCTGAACTATTGCGACATCTGGACATCGAAAGGGATGAGTTAGTAGGTTGAGAGGGGTCAGTGAGCCCAATGTGTGGTTGTACTCTTCATCTTGGATCACCACACAAGAACTCGGACTTAGGGCGGTGTTCAATGAGACAACCCACCGTGTACTCCTACACAACCTCTCATCGTTCACCTTGTATTAGGGTAGATTCACCAACACATTTCCACCATCATCACCATGATCACTACCATCCCGACTCACATAACAGTAACATCATTGTATCACTCTAAGCATGCAATAAGCAGTAACAATTGCAGGGGCCACATGATATCAATCAACTCCTACATTTGCTAGGATTGTGGTTTGCTTACTACTGTGACAAAATGATAGGTCATGCAAAGGAATGGGTTCATATATGCGGTAGAAACGTAGCATGGTAATCATCCTATACAATGCATAAGCGAGACATGAGAGGGAATTGGGATTTTATCGACATGATCAATGGGGGTTTGCTTGCCTTGCTGACGAGGTTCGGGTTCGGGGTCTTCAACGAAGGGGGCAGCCTCCTGTTCCGGTTCCACCTTTACTCGACAAACAACAAACAAGGTAGCAAAGTAAATACAATGCACAATCACATGGTTCAAGGTTGAAACTTGATGTATATGCTTTGATGTGTGAAGCAATTCCATTTAAATGGAGTATATTGCAAATTGAATCGCAAATTCAAACTCCAATTTGAATTCAATTTAGTCAAGTTGCATATGACATTGTTTGATCAAGTTAACCCATTTTGAAATGGTTATGATATGCCTCTGAAGTTCAATTATAAGGTGATATGTTGATATGGTTCAAAATGCAAAAGCATTTGAAAAGAATTTGAATTAATTCCATTTAAATCAAATAGCAAATGCTACTGATCACATTTTAAATTCAACTCAAACTTGGTTGAAAGTTGGATATTTGGATAGATTATTTTCTCCTGGTCAGTTTTCATATATTATTTGTTAAATTTGGAGTTAATATGAATTTTCTATGAATTTCCAAAGTTTCAGCCTTTTTCTGGAATTTCTGTAAATAGATTAATTCGATTAATTGATTTACTGAGTCATGCTTGCGCAAGGATGACGTCAGGGGGGGGCTGACCTGTGGGGTCCAGTGGTCAGTGGCTGGGGGGATTAAACCGTTCTGTTTAAATTAAGCCCAGCTTAATTAGTGACTGGGGCCCACTGTTAGTGACCCAGGGGGGATTAGGAGGGGGATTAGCTCGGGGTTAGCCTAACAGGCCGGCGGCCTTGTACGCGGCGGCGCTGCGTAGGAATCACGTTCCCGGTCACCATTCCCTGCGCCAAGGGCACCAGAAGATGGCCCGTGACGAGCCGCATCGCCTGCGCTACTCGGGCGTCGTCGGGGAGGCTCCAGGCGACGTCGTCTTCAACCATGGCGGCGGCCGGAGCTACGGTTTTGGGAATCGCTTGCAAAACGAGCACGGGGCGAAGCGTGCGTGGGTGCGTTGGGCTGCTGGGGGCTCCAGGAGTGTCATAGACATGGTGGGGAAGACGGAGGCGCACGGAAATGAGCTCCAGGTCGACCATGGCGGCAACCGTGCTCGGGTTCCATGGCGACCAAGGCTAGAGGATGAGGAAAAAGGCGGGGTTTGGGGGGTTTCGCTCACCGGAGTGCAGGGAACTCAACGGAGCCCGAGGCAAGGTTGGGGAGGCTCTGCACACGGCGAATCGACGACGACAAGCTCGCGGCTCCGGCGAGGAGGAACACGAAGGGGACGCATGCTCGGGGCGTACGGGTCGGATTCCTTCCGCACCGAGATGAAGACGACCACGGCGAAGACGAGGGACATGGTGGCGCGCCGGGTTGTGGCCGTTGGCCACGCGTGCTCGACGGCGCGCTCCACGGTAGCCCTCGGGCGGCGAATAAAACGGCGAGGGAGGTGATGCAGAGAGAGCAGCGAGAGGGGGAAAGGGTGCGGGGGCATCTGGGAGTCCTCGTGGCGAGAGGAGAGGGCAGGGGAGAGACGTAGGCGACGGGGCTGTCGCGGTGGCGTCGTCGGCTCCCTCCTAGCTCGCCACCGAGCTGGTTGAGGAAGACGACAAGGGGGGGCTGGGTGGTGGGCTGGGCCAGCTGGGCCGTGGGGCGACAAGTTGGGCCCCTTTGCCCAGGTAAGTTTCTTTTCTTTTTATTTCTTTTCTGTTTCTTTTCTGCATTATGTTTTGTCTTGCTAAAAAAAATAGCTAGACATTTTTTTAAATGCCCCAAATTTCTATATGGCCTCAATAAATATAGAGCTAGCCACTTATAAAATTTGAGCACTTTTAAAATTCAAATAATTTGAATTTTAATTCAAATAGGGTATTTATTTAATTTCCAAGCCCTTTTTGGAATATTTGAAAAATCTTGGTGCATGCAGTGGGACCCACTTCACTTTATAGGTGATCATGCATATTTATCAGACTTTTCAAAAATACCAGAGGGATTTTTGGAAGAAATTTTTATCTGGCCTTTTGAATTAAATTCTCAGGGCTTTTCTTTTCCCCATTTTTGAATTCCTTTTGAATTTTTACATGATGCAAAGGTCAAGCAAGCCCTAGCACTTACCCTAGTTGGGGTTGTGACAACTCGCCCCCACTCAAAAGAATCTCGGGACGTCCCAAGATTCAGAAGTCTGCGGGAGGAAGGAGGGGAACTCGGTATGGAGACGGTCTTCTCTTTCCCACGTGGCTTCTGTTTCAGAGTGGTGTGACCATTGCACTTTCAGAAACTTAATCTTCTGACGACGAGTGACACGCTTTGCGGAATCAAGAATACGAACAGGGTACTCTCGATAAGAAAGGTCATCTTGGAGATCAAGGGTTTCATGGTCGACTTCGCGGATGGGGTCCTTGAAGCTACGCCTAAGTTGTGACACATGGAATACATCATGTACTTGGGAAAAGTGCGGGGGTAGTTCAAGTTGGTAGGCAACTTCTCCACGTTTGGCAAGAATGCGGAAAGGTCCGATGTAACGTGGGGCCAACTTGCCTTTGATACCGAAACGTTGGGTTCCCTTCAGAGGAGTAACCCGAAGGTAAGCCTTCTCATCCAGATTGTAGCTCTCTTGCCTATGATGACGATCATAGTAGCTTTTCTGACGAGACTGGACTGCTTTCTGTAAGAGCAAAGTTATACCCCCATGAGTTTTGGATATTGTTGGGCAAAACAGTAGAGGAACTAACAAGTTTTCTAGTGTAAAACAGATGGTTAGGTTCCTGAAGTTATAGGTTGGTGATAAAGCTTCAACGAAGATTTACATACTTACCGAAGCACATCCTCTGGAGTGAAGCTCATCATGGATGACGACCCCTAAAAAGATAAGGAATCCTGAAGCACGTCTCATCGAAGAAGATGACCAAGATGGCGCAAGACTTAGTTGTTTTTGCGTAGTTCTTTTTCACTTCTTTGAGTCGTAGGAAAAACCGTACTATCAAGAGGGGTTTAGTAAATGTACTCCGAAGGTTTTGATGGAAAGACTCAGATCGAATCCAAACCAGTGAGAAGCCAGAGTTGAGAAATCTCATGTGCGCTAGGTAATGCTTCACCAGCGAAGACTTAGTTCTTTCGGCTCCTGAAGCAGAACCAAGTCCGTGAGTCAGCTTTACTTGGACCGCAAGTAAAGTTGCGTTTTGATTGGAAATATGACCGTTGGGGCAGGTGTCAAGCTGTCACATCGGGTCACTTCAGTCATTTCGCACCTAGGGATTGCCACCTATAAATATGCCACCCCACCCTCATTGGCCGGTGGCTGCTCCGAGATTATTTCCTTACAGTGAAGAAGAGAGAGCAACCCCACCGAAGCAAACCAAAAACCCATCCACAGAAGCATAAGTCCTATTGATCTGAGTTGATTCATTATGACTTAGGAAGAAGTTTGCTAGCCTTTTTATCTTGGAGAACTGCAATTCTCCTAGACGGTTAGAGTTGTTCTTCAGAGAGCGAAGAGTTATTGTCGCTTCGAAGTCCAGTTTGTCAAAGGTTTCGGTGATTTCCTCAATAATCAACCACGAGTGAAGAACTGACCAAGCTCAAGGAGATTGGTGCAGTGGAGATACGGACGGAGAGAGGTTAGCTCCTGTGTTCAACCACAAGTCCCTCCAACCAGACGTAGCACTTTGCAGAGTGTGAACTGGTCGAACAAACATCGTCGAGTCAAGAGTTCGTTTTATTTTCCGCACTTACATTCAGTTTATCAATTGCTTCAGTGATCTGCTTCAATGCAATTGATTCGATGCTTTTGATTCGCTATGTTATGCTTCAATCCTGTTCTGCTTCAATGTTTACCTTTCTGTTGAATCTCTTCGGTTGCTAAGTTATGCTTCACTTCATAGTTTCATGCAAAAATTTGAAGTGATCATTCACCCCCTCCCCCTCTGATCACATACTTGGACTTACAATTGGTATCAGAGCTAGGCACTCTTTATTTGGATTAACCTCCTAGAGTGTTTTGCAAGTATGTCTTTCGCAGCCATTCGCTCCGGCGAACCCATACCCGTGTTCAATGGAAAGGAATATCCATACTGGAAGGACAAGATGAAGAGGAATATTATGGCTATCAACTCAACTGCCTGGCAAGTTGTCTTGTATGGAGTTACAGTTGCTGATGAGAACGCCATCACTCCTGAAGAAGCGAAGCTGATTGATCTTGATTCTGAAGTTTGGGTTTTCATCACCAATCATTTGACACCAGAGAAGTATTATGAAGTGAAGAATATTCCTTCGGCCAAAGGTGTCTGGGACTATCTTGAGAAGATTGGTGAAGGTGTTTCTACCCAGAAGGATGCCAGAATTGACACACTTCAAAGCAAATTCTATCGATTCAAGAGAAATGAGGGTGAAAAAGTCAGCTCCATTTATAGCAGACTCACTGCTCTTGCAAATGAGTTGATCTCACTTGGTGCTGATGACATTACTCCTCACTCAGTTGTTAGAACTCTGCTTCGCTCATTGGATGATTCGTTTGATCACATTGTGCTGATGATCAAGGAAAGGACTGATTTCAGACGTCTTGTCGCCGCAGATATTCTTGAGAGACTCAATACCTTTGAGATGGAAGAAGAAGAGAAACATGACATAAATGGTTCTCGAAGGAGATCTCATGCCTTGAAAGCAAAAGCTTCGCGTCATTCTTCACCCGAAGTCAGTTCTGCTTCAGGTGTCGAATCAGATGACCCCGCAAGCATTTGCGCCGCAACCACAACCGGGTACCTCCGGCCCTCAGATGACGTCGGCGCCACTAGCCTTCACCATTGCTGCCTCTGCTTCCACCACTCAAACTTCAGTACCAGCCCCGACCTCCTCTGCGTCAGAAGTTTTGATGCGCTCGGTGGACCAGTTCCGGGCTGAGTACTCTCGCACCCGACACGTTGGCCCCGAGCGCGACACTTCACGGCGTTCCCCGGACTCTCTGACAACGGCCCTCAGTCGGGTGAACGACTTTGCCACTGCCCTAGCTCGGGACCTCCACCAGCTCGATCGCACCCATGCGGTAAGCTCTTCTGCTTTCCTTACTTGTTTTTCCTCCAATCGGGAGACTTTTCTTCCGGTGGGTGCGCGTCAGCGCACCCACTGGGTGTAGTCCCCGAGATTCGGGCCGATTGTTAGCAATTGGTTCGGATCTTCTATGATTCTTGTCCTTTCTCCTGCCTTCCTCCAATCGGGAGACTTTTCTTTCGGTGGGTGCGCGTCAGCGCACCCACTGGGTGTAGTCCCCGAGATTCGGGCCGATTGCTTGCAATCGATTCGGATCTTCTTTTTTTGCTATGCCTCTAAGTTTGACTTGACTTTCTTCTCAGGCTTTTATGGACGAAAAACGTGAAGTCTTCGAGAAGCTCCTTGAAGCCTATGCTGCCAGTCTCCGAACCCTCGCTCAGGCCCAGCTGCAGGTCAACCACCAGTCGGCCGAGATTGATAGGCTGAAAGGTGACTTCCTCATTGCTTTTACCTTCTCTCCGATTGATAATTTCTCTTGTGCTGACTTCTTTGTGTCTTCACCTAGTCTCTGTTCCCTTAGTGGATGGCCTTCAAGGCCGGATTGCCGAACTTACTGCTGAACTTGCCGCAGCCAAACATGAAATGACCCGATTGCAAGGGGTGGAAGTTGACCTGTCCCGGACTGTCCAATCTCTTCGCTCTGAGATGATTTCTCTGAAGAAGGGGCACTCGGACGAACTGGCTGTTGTCGCTACTGCCGGCGAAGAACTTCGTGCTAAACGAGATGCTGCAGTTGCCGCCCGAGATGCGATGCGAGCTGAGTTGGATGATGCTATTGCTACCCGAGACTCCCTCCGAAAGGACCGCGATGAGCACGTCGCCAAATTTGAAGAACTGGAGAAACGCAGCTATGAAGAGGCCACTCGGCTGCGCCACCGAGCCAAAGGCTTCTGCGACACAATGACCGAGATGGACGTCCTCCTCAGCGGTAAGAGTTTTCTGCCTCCGAGTACCTTTTCCGACTGCTTTCCTCTTTTTACTTTGTTGTTCATATTTCCTTTCACGATGCAGAGGCCTGGCCTGAATCTGAAGCAGCCGCCTACGCAGCCGTAGCCAAATCCCGAGAAGAAACTGTTGCCGTCGGAGGGACCTGCCAACTTGAAGACAATGTCTGGACTCGGCACGAATATTTGATTGGCACAGAAGCTCGCATTCCTGTCATCAAGGGAATTGCATTGTCATTCAAGCTCGGCATTCTGAAAATTGCTGAATCACTGTGGTCGCCGACTGAGCTTAAGGTCGGACTTCAAAAGATGAAAAACGCCGCCGGTTCCTCCGCCGAGACCCGCGAGCCTGAAGCACAAGACGAAGAGGATTCTGACAAAGGGGAGGCTCCGAATGCTACCACTAAGCAGACTCGGACTCTTCTGAAGGTCATCCCACGTCGGATTGACGTCTTGTTAAACTCTGCAGCTCGGACTGGCGCGGAGACTTCTCTCCAAACTGTGCTGAGCTGGTACCCTCAGGTGAAGCTTTCCCAACTCTATAGCCTCAGACAAAACGCGGCCGACCTGCTTGAGAAGACCTATACCGAGGTAAATCGGCTAGCCAGCACCATGGTAAACTGGATCTCTCCGTACGACTACACTCCGTATCTCGACGAGGCAGGGAACCCGCTCGCCGCACCTTCAATCTCTGGCCTGGCCGAGGAGCTTTCTGACAGCGGCTCATCCCATACATCTCCGAGATCCAAGCGGACTGGGGCCACATCTTCTGACGTGCAGTCGGAGCCGGATGCCACTACTGCGCCAGCTGACGCGACTATTCCGACTGTAAGCTCTGCACCGTCGACTGCCCCGACTTCTTAAGCCGTGACGCCACGGATGGCATTCGCCACTGCCGACATCATATCTTATTTCTATTTGCAGCGTGGCTGCTTGTAAGACATTGTTTTAATTCTGCTGCCACCCACTGGGTGTAGTTTCGATGTAATGAACTTATTCGGCCGTGGGCCTCTTATCTCTATGCGACTTGGCCGCTCGTTTCATGTTTTGTTTATGCGATCAAATTTGCGTCTTTGTCGGTTTCTTTTATCGGTCTGCACTTGATGGTGTCAAGCCTTGTCCATGTTGCTGCCGACATGCGGTCTGCAACCTGGTCACAGATTGACTTCCAACCAAGGTTCGATAAGTTTTTGTTTTTTACACGACAAGTTTTAACGCAAAGGAGTCTGCATTATTAGGATCCGATTGCTCTCTGCCGATTGCTCAGTGCCCCGGTCAGTAGCGCAATCGATAACCCATTTAATCGGCTATGCCCTTTTTAGAGCGCTTCGACTTGTATCTCGGGCATTTGTGCTGCCGACTGCTCCACTTGCCCTTCCTCTCAATGCCACAATCACTCTCGTGACTTGTGCTTGAGCCGGATGCCAAGTTAGATGCTAGCCCGCAGCCCCCGTGCCTCATTGGCCTATGTCTTTGACCTCGTGGTCAGTCAGTCCCCGAGTGCGTTGTCCACATCTCGGGTATGACGAAGCGTTGCCGACTTGGGCTAGCTTTTCGAATACAATTACGCAAAGATAATCGAATGCTCTTTTTCAGAGGCATGATAGCTTTACTTATCGATTTCCGACTGGCATACATTCATTTTTACCATTCAACTATAGAACGGGCATAAAAGCTCGACGTTCCATGGTCGCTCGGTTTCTACTCCCGACGTGTCCTTGTGCCGAGTGCCTTTGGTGCAGTCAATCAAATAGTACGAGTTGTTCTTGAGTGCGCGGCTGATGATGAACGGAACCTCCCAAGGAGAAGACAACTTGTGCTGCCCATCTGACTTCTGAATTTGATGGAGCACCATGTCACTCTCTCGGAATGCGAGAGGACGAATCTTCTTGCTGTGATAGTGCCGCAACTTCTACTGGTAAATCGCTGATCTGGACAAGGCTAGCAGGCAGGCTTCTTCCTTGAGATCGACGCCGTCTTCTCGTGCTAACCTGGCTTCTTCCCCGGTGTACATGGCGTGTCGAGGTGAATCAAACTCGATGTCGGACGGGATGATCGCTTCTGACCCATACACCAGGAAAAAAGGGGTGAATCTAATCGACCTATTTGGTGTGGTCCTTAAGCTGAATAGTACTGCTGGGAGTTCATCAATCCAAGATCCGGGTGCCCTCTCAAGCGACTCCACCAATCAGGGTCTGATGCCCGATTGGATGAGACCATTTTCTCTTTCTACTTGGCCATTTGACTGAGGATGGGGGACCGATGCAAGATCGAGCCGAATGCCCTGCTGAGATGCATATCGGGCCAGAGCGCCCTTTGAAAAATTGGTACCGTTGTCGGTGATAATGCTATTGGGAACACCATATCTGCATACAATGTCGGCCACAAAACGGACCGCAGTCGGACCATACAACTTCTTGATCGGGCGGGCCTCAATCCACTTGGTAAACTTGTCCACTGCAACTAGGAGATGTGTCATGCCGCTTCGAGCTGTTTTGAATGGACCAACCATATCCAAACCCCACACCGCAAACGGCCATGCTATTGGGATTGTCTTCAACGCTGATGCTGGCTGATGACTCTTTGCCTTGAACCGCTGGCAGCCCTTGCAATATTTCACCAAGTTCTCAGCCGCTGCGAGCGCAGTCGGCCAGTAGAACCCATGTCGGAAAGCTTTGCTTGCAATGGCTTTTGCTGATGCATGATGGCCACATTCGCCTTGGTGAATATCTCGGAGCAACTCCAACCCTCTATCTTCTTCCACACATCTCTGAAAGACACCAGTTGCACTCTTGCGCACTAGCTCGTTGTTGATTATTGTGTATGCCCAAGATCGGCGACTGATTTGTCTTGATTCGGCTTCGTCTTCTGGAAGGATTCCATCTGCTAAGAAATCTCTAATCGGCTGTGCCCATGATGGAGCACTGACGACTACCATCACTATTGCTTGCTGGGGTGCATCTTCGTCTTGGATCTCGGCGTGCTGGCCATCGGCCTCTTGAACATCTGTCATTTCGACTTCTGCCTCTGAGCCACCGACTGCGGTGTCTGGCACGCATTCGGCAGCCCCTGGTGACGATTTCCCGTCTGCGGCTGGAGTTGCTTCGACGCAGTCGGCAGTGCCTGATGTCACTGGCTCTCCTGAGGCTGTGCCATCTGGTGCTGCCTCTGCTTGATTTCCGCTGGCTTTGCTCTTTTTGCTGCAATCAGCAGCCCCTGGCTCGCAGTCGACTGCTGCCGGTGCAATCGGCTCGGCGGAGGTTGAGGGACCTTTTGTGCTTGATTGCTTCTTCAAACTTGGGATCTTTGCCGGTGGAGCTGCTTTTGCCTTCTTTAACGCTTCCAGGTCGGTCTCCGAGATGAAGATGGACTCGGATTCCGGAGATGGTATGATGGACGGCTTCCTGATGTGCTCAAGTGACACTCCTGGTGGGATAGCTTGCCTTGTTGACCCGAGCTTGGACAACGCATCTGCTGCTTCGTTGTTTTCTCTCGGCACATGGTGGAACTCGCATCCTTCAAAATATCCGCTGATCTGCTGCACCAGGAAACAGTAGCTTGCCATATTTGCATCCTTGGCATCCCAATTGCCCGTGCACTGCTGGACCACTAAATCGGAATCACCAAAACATTCGATGCTCCGAATGCCGATTTCCTTGGCTAGCTTGATACCATGCACAAGAGCTTCGTACTCGGCGACATTATTTGATGCTGCAAAGTGAATCTGGAGCACATACTGCAGTTGGTCTCCTCTTGGCGATGTAAGCACTACTCCAGCCCCTAGGCCGCTCTTCATCTTGGATCCATCAAAATGCATTCGCCAGAAGTCCGATTCTGGGACGGATGGCATTTATTGAGTTTCAGCCCAGTCCACCAGGAAATCGGCCAACGCTTGCGACTTGATTGATGTTCTTGGTTCGTACTGGATGCCATGGTTGGCGATCTCGATTGCCCACTTCGCCACTCTTCCGGTTGCATCTCTGCTTCCTATGATGTCGGCTAGTGGAGCCGAGCTGACCACTGTAACGAAATGTGCCTGAAAGTATGGCTTCAATCTCTTGGCCGCCATGTACACTCCATAACACATCTTCTGATAGTGAGGGTAGTTCTGCTTGGACGCCGATAGCACTTCACTGATGTAATACACAGGCTGCTGGATCTGCTGTGCCTTGTCCTTCTCGGGCCTCTCCACCACCATAACTGCACTGATCACCCGATTGGTCGCCGCAATGTATAACATCATTGGATCCTTCTCAATCGGGGCAGCCAGAATCGGCGCGGTGGAGAGCATGCGCTTGAGCTCTCGGAATGCTTCGCTTGCTTGAGGTGTCCAGGTGAACTTTTCCGTCTTCTTCATCAGCTGGTACAACGGGATTGCTTTCTCACCCAGCCGACTGAGGAATCGGCTGAGTGAGGGGAGGCAACCGGTGAACTTCTGCACTTGTTTCAGGTTCTTGGGCTGCTCCATTCGTTCGATTGCCGCTATCTTCTCGGGATTGCATTCGATTCCTCTCTCGGAAACGAGAAATCCCAAGAGCTTGCCGGCTTGGACTCCAAAAACACATTTCTCCGGATTGAGCTTGATCTGGTAGGTTCTCAGGTTTGCAAATGTCTGTCGGAGGTCATCTAGAAGTGTGATTCCCTTTGCCGACTTCACTACCAGGTCGTCCACGTAAACGTGGAGATTTCTGCCGAGCTGAGAGTGTGTGCATCTCTGAATTGTACGCTGATAAGTGGCACCTCCGTTCTTCAAACCAAAAGGCATGGTGATATAACAATAATCCCCGAAAGGGGTTATGAATGTAGTTTTTATTTGATCCTCCACCGCAAGTTTGATCTGGTGATAGCCGGCTGTGGCATCCAGAAAAGACAAAAGCTCGCAGCCGGCCGTAGAGTCAATCACTTGATCGATACGGGGCAGAGCAAACGGATCTTTCGGGCACGCCTTGTTTAGGCAGGTGTAATCGATACACATGCGCCAGGTCTTGTTCTTCTTCATGATGAGGACTAGATTCGCCAGCCACTCGGGGTAAAACACTTCCATGATGAATCCTGCAGCTTGCAGCTTCGCAATCTCTTCGCCGATTGCCCTTCTCTTATCTTCGGAAAAACGTCTTAGGGGCTGCTTGACCGGCTTCGCGCCTGGCCGAATGTGCAGATTGTGCTCGGCGAGTTCTCTCGGAACACCAGGCATGTCTTGCGGAGACCATGCGAAGATGTCCCGGTTCTCACGGAGGAACTCGACGAGCTCGCTTTCCTATTTATCGCTAAGTCCAGCTTCGACAACAACGAACTTGGTTGGGTCGGAGGGATCTAGAGCGATCTTCTTGCTGTCTTTGGCCAACTGAAAAGCCTATTCCTCCTCTGCTCTCTTGGCTGGGCCGACTGGGAGTGGATTCTTGCTCTGTGCTTGCGCCATTGCAATCACTTTGCCGAGCTGACGCTTCTCTGTTTCAACCACTTAAGAATCAGCCAAACTGCCGCTAGCTGACGTGCACTCGAGGGACTTCCTGAAGTCCCCGGTGATGGTGATGACGCCGTTTGGCCCTGGGATCTTCATCTTGAGGTAAGTCTGCTGTGCGTTGATCATGAACTTGGCGAATGCGGGCAGCCCCAACAAAGCATGATAAGGACTGCTGAGGTCGGCAACCTCAAACCAGATCGGCTCCCTCCTGAAGTTCTCCTCTGTGCCGAATATGACATACAGCTGAATGCGACCCATGGGTGTGCAGGACAACCCAGGGACGATCCCGTGAAATGTCGTCCGACTGCGCTCCAGATCCTTCTCGGTGAGCCCCAACTTGATCAGGGTGTCTCTGTACAGGATGTTGATTGTGTTTCCTCCATCCACGAGCACTCGGGAGAACTTGCATGAGAATCTTGGTCCTGCGAACAGAGCATCGACCACAAGCGGATAATTGCATGGATTTGGCAAGATGGCCGGGTGATCTGCTCTGTCCCAAGATATGGGACAGTCGGACCAATGCATGAACTGAGGAATCGGCGGCATGGTGGCATTGGCCTCTTGAGCTCGGGCTCTCCGACTGCCCTTGTCGGTGGATTCGCTGGTGAAAATCATGTAAGCGGCATCTTGCCGCGGGAATTGGTTCTGCTGCTGAGGTGGTCCTCTGTTCTGGGGTGGTGGTGGGGGTGGAGGTGGTAAAGCTTGTCCCTTTGCAATCCTTCTCACAAAGTCACACTGCCGAGTGGTATGTGCCGACGGCCTGCCAGGAGTGCTGTGCAATTTGCACGGTGCATCCAGCATATCGTCAAATGTGTACTTGGGCTTCATATGACCCGGCGGTCTTACATTGGGCTTCATCTTCCGACCGCCTCCTGCAGCCCCTGGATCTTCTTTGTTCTGGACAGCGGCCACCTGTCGACTGCCATATTGGGTGTCTGGTTGCTCATCTTTGCGCTTGCCATTATTTTGCTGGTTGTTGTTGTTGTTGCGGTTGTTCTCTCTTCTTTCCTTTCGACTGAGGCCTTGGTTCCCTGTGTGTCGTCGATATGTGACGGCAGATGCCATGGGTATGGCTAAAGTGAGGGGAAGACACGAGGGAGAAAATGTCGATGGTGCCGGAATCGGGTTGGGCACAAGCACGGTGAAGACACCACGATGTACCCAGGTTCGGGGCTCTCCGGAGAGATAACACCCCTACTCCTGCTTGTCTCTTGTATATCAATGAAGGAACTACAATAACTGCTCTTCTATCTTCTCAGGGGAAGGAGTACACCGCCGCCGTGGGCAAGGTCCTCTCCTGCTTCCCTGAAGAGTGACTACGGGCAGTAAATGAACTGAAGGGGAAATGAGTTAATGAGATCTCAGGTGTAGCGTCCCTCGCGCAGGAGGGGGTACCCTGGCTCTTATAGTGTGAGTCCAGGGTACTATGGTAACTTCCTCGTCGAATGGGCCCATCCTTCATCCTCTAATCGGCCTGGGCCCACCGACTGCTCCTCTCCGGGTGACCCGGAGCCTACGAGCGGCGGCCCATGCTGCTACCTCATAGAACCTAGGAGTGAACAGTGGAGCTAGGGGGTGCGGTCTTGTCGGCCTGTCCGCGGAATCGGCGGGGAGGTCGACACCGTATCTCCAGCAAATCCTCGACATGACCTGGCCTTCCTGCCAACCAGATATCTCGGGATATGGCATTTATGACCTCGTAATCATACCCCCGACTGGGTGGTAGGTTGCTCCGATTGCGCCTGGGCCGACTGGCGGTTCCTGGTGGGGTCGATTGCTCTGGGCAATCGGCCTTCTAGGAATCGGCCTCGGTCCAGCTGCGGACTGATCGGATGATCATCTTTGGTGAAGGGTGGCCCGATTGCGCCTGGGCCGACTGCTGGCATTCGGCATGGTCGATTGCCTTGGAGCAATCGGCCGTACCTCTGCCCAGCTCGACCCAGTTGCAGCCCAATTGGTCCATCCTTGTCTTGAAAGCTTGCTTCCGCTTGGGTTAGCCTACCCGGGTACCAATCCCCCGACAGTAGCCCCTAAAGCTGTAAAGGTCCCACGGTCGCTTGACCGCGGGGCCTTTGCAGTTTTTTAATCTCTGCCTTGACGTTCTCCGACTGCTGTGGCCTCTTCGAGTGCGTCATTCCGAGTTCGTCGGCCGAATCGGAGATCACACTCGGCTGACCAAACTTCCCTCCAACGGTTACTTCCGATTCGCCCGCGACGTGATCAATGAGATGGGACCCACGACCCCCGCGCGACGTGACATAACTGCAGGGCCTGACCCCCACGTCGCACGCCTCGCCTCTTGCGCTGGGATCCTTTGCGCTGGTCTGCCGGTTGGCCTCCCTGTGCCCTAAGCCACACCGGGCCACACAGCCGCAGGGTCATCCCACTCCCCCCCCCGCCACCCATATAAGCCACCGGGGGGGGGCTTCGCCTCTTCCTTCTCCCAAACACCTCCTTCGACCCCTAGCCTTCTCTCCTCTGCGCCCTCGCCGCTCCACGCGACTCTCCCCGCCGCCGGCGTCTGCATCTCGCGCTTTCTCCGGCCACGGGCTCGTGCTCTCCGCTGCTTCCGCCGTCGCCGCGGCAACTCTGCGCCTCTGCTCTCGTGCTCCGCCTCCCTCTTTTCTCTTCTCTGCTCCTCGCCTGCGAAGACCATGGCGCCGCGACGAGATGTGTCGCAGGCGAGCCGCGAGTGCTGGAGGGGCTCTCAGGCCACCGCCGCCGCCGTCGAGTCTCTGATCCGCGCCCGGAAAATGCCTGCGGAAATCGAGTGGCGCATCCCTGGCAGGGCCGCCATCGTGCCCAGCGCACGCGCTGGTGAGAGGGTCGTGTTCCTCGCTCACTTCGAGCGTGGATTCGGCCTTCCCGCTAGCGCCTTCTTCCGCAGATTTCTTGACTTCCACCGACTGCAACCCCACCATCTCGCAGCTAATTTCATCATGATCCTTTCCGGGTTCGTGACGCTCTGTGAAGGGTACCTCGGCTGCCGTCCAAGCGTCTCCCTTTGGAAACGCTTCTTCAACCTCTGAGCTCACAATGCTCGGACGGGTGCTGTGGTGGCCGCCACCATCGAAGGCGGCAAGCCAACGTATCCGACTGACATGACCGACTGCGGCAGTTGCCTTGTCGCAGCCGGCAAGTCAAAATACACGAGCCCCGAGATCGTCCAATCCTGCAAGAACTGGCAGACCTCGTTCTTCTACGTCAAATCACCTGACAACGGCCCCGATCTCCTCAACCTGCCCGAGTTCTCTCTCGCCCGGCCGGTTGAGAAGCATCAATGGTCGCTGAAGTACGGCGTCGGAGATTGCGATGTCGATGCCCAAGCTGCCAGGGTCACCCAGCTGGAGCAGGAGGGACTCCTCCCAACCGACTTGGTAGCTGCTTGGCTTCACGCTCGGATTCTTCCCCTGCAGCGCCGAGTGCACCGCCTCTGCGATGTGTCGGGACCTCGAGATCCCACTCGGCTCTGCACATGGCAGGTGAAGACAGAAGATCTTTGTGCCCGAGTGAAAGCCATCACATCTAGCGCATTGCCTGACCCCTTCCGCTTTGGGCTTGATTATCTCATTCGCCAGCGAAAACCGCCTGTGGTATGCTCCGATTACATGCTCTTCCGATTGCTTTCTTTTCCGATTGCTCTGATTTGCTTATACCTCCTTCTCAGCACTTTATTCAGGCCAACCTCATGGAAGACGGCCAGGAAGCTGGCGTGTATGCCCCTGATCGCACGGAAGAGGACCCCGCCGACCTCGAGTATAACGGCGAGACTCCTTCCGCCGAGTCCAGTGGGGATGATGAAGACGATGACGAGTCTTCCGGAGAATCCTCCGACCCCATGGATGCCGATGATGATGATGCCGAGCGCGCCAACCCTCCGAAGACCAACACTCGGCCGCCAGCTCAAGGGGGTACGCCTGACCCTACCCTTGAGCAATTTTTGGCTGACTGGAGTGATGATGATAGTGTCTCAAAGGGTGATGATTCCGATGCAGCTCCTCGAGCCAGGCCTCCAAAGGTGCCGGCCAAGCGCACCTCGGCCGCCGGTTCCTCTGGTGTGGCTTCTAGCCAAGTTGCCAAGGCCAAGCCGACTGTCAGCAAGGGCAAACAAGTCCAAGAGACGACAATTCGGAGGCCGACCGTCCAGGCGCCGCTGAACGTCGCTCCACTTCGCTGCCGAATGCCCACTGGCGCACCCAGGACAATCGGGTATGCCCTTGTCTTTATGCCTCCTGCTTCACTATCTTTGCTTCTACTGATTCTTCTCCCTTTCTTCTTTCAGGGAGCCGATTGGGCTTGATGACGTTGACACCGACCTT
Organism: Bromus sterilis; assembly: GCA_950022295.1. Lineage (NCBI taxonomy): Eukaryota > Viridiplantae > Streptophyta > Magnoliopsida > Poales > Poaceae > Bromus > Bromus sterilis. The sequence goes on along the minus strand of OX465595.1, from coordinate 10,940,163 downwards.
CCCGTCTGTGCCCGACCCGTCATCTCGCCCGCTGCCTCTGCTGCTGCCGTCCACAAGCGGTCGGTACCCGCTCATCGCTCCTCCAAGGACGCCGAGCGCGCTGCCAAGAAGGCCCGTCTTGCGGCGACTTCGAAGACCTCTTCTTCCACCCTTGCCTCCCCAACTCTCAAGGATGCAGCGGACCGGGTGGCTCCTGGTGGTGGAGGAACGCAACCGGCTGACCCGATTGCCCCGTCTCCACTGCGCCGCTCCAACCCGGCTTCGCCTGCCGCAACTTCCCCTGCTGCGATGACCGCCTCTGATACGCCGGTGGTGACGACTCCATCGCCGATTTTGGTGTCGGCACCACCGGTTGCCTCCACAATTCCGCCTGCCGTACTATCTGACCCGCCAACTGCGACGATTTCGCCGCCAGTCGCCGCTACCACTTCTGCTCCGATTCGCCCGGTTGCGCCGCCGCCGCCATCGGGTGAGTCCGGTCCGTCACCAGCATCCGTGCCGCCAGTCCTCACCACTACAGCTTTCACCATCGTTCCTACTTCAGTGCCACCGCCGATTTCTTCTCCCTCGGAGATCCTTATGCGCTCGGTGGATCAGTTCCGAGCCGAGTATTCTCGCGCCCGGCATGTCGGCGCTGAGCCTGATGCTTCGCATCGTCCTCGGGATCCCGTGACGAGCGCTCTGAGCCGGGTGAACGAATTCGCCGAAGCCCTTGCTCGGGACCTTCAACAGCTAACCTCTCACCATACGGTAAACTCCTTAACTTTTCCTTCTGTACCTCTGTCTTACCTCGGCGATTTTTCTTCCGGTGGGTGCGCGCAAGCGCACCCACTGGGTGTAGTCCCCGAGATTCGGGCCGATTGGTTACAATCGGTTCGGATCTTTAGCATCTTTTGCTTTATCGCTTGCCTTCCTCAATCGGTAGACTTTCTTCCGGTGGGTGCGCGCAAGCGCACCCACTGGGTGTAGTCCCCGAGATTCGGGCCAATTGGTTACAATCGGTTCGGATCTTTAGCATTTTTTTCTTTATCGCTTGCCTTCCTCAATCGGTAGACTTTCTTCCGGTGGGTGCGCGCAAGCGCACCCACTGGGTGTAGTCCCCGAGATTCGGGCCGATTGGTCACAATCGGTTTGGATCTTTTTCACTGTTGCTTTATGTCTGACTTCGTCTTGCTGTTCTTCTCAGGCTGTCATGGAAGAGAAAAGAGGGGTCTTCGAAAAACTCCTGGAAGCTTATACTGCTAGCCTTCGAACCCTCGCCCAGGCCCAGCTGCAGGTCAATAACCAATCGGCTGAGATCACTAAACTGAGAGGTATCCTCTATCTCACCGCTGTCTTTTCTTCATTTAACAACTGCTCTGGTACTGAAATCTTCGCGCTCTCTTGTAGCTTCTATTCCTATGGTAAATGATCTTCAAGGCCGAATTGCAGAATTGGCTACAGAACTTAGCCAACAAGGTCCAGCCCTTGACCAAGCCACCGGAGAAGTAACTCGGCTGCGGGGGATAGAGAAAGATTTGAATCGGACTATTCAGGGCCTCCAATCTGAAATGGCTGCTCTTGAGAAGAAACATCTGGCCGACATCGCCGCAGTGACAACTACTGGTGATGGGCTTCTTGCTGAACGGGATGCTGCCGTCGTCGCCCGAGTTGCTCTGCAAACTGAAAGGGATGAGGCAATTTCTGCCCGAGACTCCATTCGCCAAGATCATGACGAGCTTGTCGCCAAGTTCGAAGAACTAGAGAAGCGCAGCTATGAGGAGACCACCCGAATGCGCCGCCGAGCCAAGGGCTTCTGCGATACATTAACCGAAATGGACCTCCTCCTTGGCCGTGAGTCTTCCTTGCTGCCGAGTGCACTTTCCGGTTTCTTTCTTCTCTTATCTTATTGCTTATGCTCTTCCTTCTTGATGCAGAAGCTTGGCCCGAATCTGAAGCGGCTTCTTATGCAGCTGTCGCCAAGTCCCGAGAGGATACCATCGCCGCTGGAGGGACCTGTGACCGTGCAGATAACGTCTGGACCCGGCATGAATATCTGATCGGCACCCAAGCCCGCATTCCTATTATCCAAGGAATTGCCCTATCCTTCAAGCTCGGAATTCTGAAGATTGCTGAAGCATTGTGGTCGGCGACTGAGCTCAAGGCCGGACTCCAGAAGATGAAGAATGCTGCCGACTCCTCCGCCGAGACCCGTAAGGCAGACACTCAGGATGACGAGGATTCTGACCAAGGGGACACTCCGAATGCCACCACTGAGCAAACTCGGACTCTCCTTAAGGCTATCCCACGTCGGATCGACGTTCTGCTGAACTCTGCCGGAAGGACTGGTGCGGAGACCGCTCTTCAGACTGTGCTGTCTTGGTACCCTCAGGTGAAGCTCTCCCGATTGCACAGCCTTCGAGACAATGCTTCTGACCTTCTTGAGAAAACCTACGTCGAAGTCAATCGGCTAGCCAGCACGATGGTGAATTGGTTTTCTCCCTACGAGTATACTCCGTATCTCGACCAGGGAGGGAAACCGCTCCCTGCCTTTACCATCTCTGGCCTGGCCGAGGAGCTCTCCGATAGCTGCTCATCCTAGACGTCTCCGAAGTCTAAACAGATAGGTGCTGCGACTTCTGAAGCTCAATCGGACCCGTCTGCGCCACCTTCTAGCTCAGTGCCTCCGACTGCTTAAGCTATGTTATCTTTAATTTGTATTCCGACTGTCCGCTTGTAAGACATATTTTTAATTCTGTCGACACCTACTGGGTGTGACTTGGATGTAATGACATTATTCGGCCTTGGGCCTGTTACTTTTGATGCAATCCGATTGCTTGTTTGTCACTTTTGCATGTGCGATCGACTTTGCGTCTTTGTCGGTTTCCTTTATCGGCTACACTTGGGGATGTCTGCTGTGTCGACCTTGCTGCCGTCATGCGGTCTGCAATCGGATCAACAGTAGACATCCGGCCAAGGTTCGATAAGTTTTCATTTTTTAAACGACAAGATTTTACCGCAAAGGATTCTGCAATATCAAGCGCCGATTGCTCGCTACAAGGTTCGATGTCCTGATTTGCGGCGCAATCGGTGACTCCGTCCTGTCGACTGCCCTTGGTGGCCTCTTTCAAATTGTTTCCCGGGACTTTGTACTACCGACTGCCTCAATCGCCACCCTCCTCAATGCCACAAACCTTTGTGATTTGCGCTCGAGCTAAGTGTTCGATTGAAGGCCAGCCTGCAGTCCCCGTGCCTCGATGGCTTATTTACTTGACCTTGCGGTCGGCCAGTCCCCGAGTGTGCTACGCACATCTCGGGTATGGCTGAGCGTTGCCGAGTGAGGCTAGCTCTTCGAATGAAATTATACAAAAGTATTCGAATGCTCATTTTCAGAGTCACGATAACTTTTACTGATTTTCGCCGAATGGCTTACATAAATTGCGGCTGCTCAACTATAGAACGGACACAACAACTCGGCGTTCCACGGCCGCTCCGTCTCTACTCCTGACGTGTCCTTGTGCCGAGTGCCCTTGGTGCAGTCGATCAGATAATAGGAGTTGTTCTTGAGCGCTCTGCTGACAACAAATGGCCCTTCCCAAGGTGAGGATAGCTTGTGCTGCCCCTCTGACTTCTGGATTCGGCGTAGCACCATGTCTCCCTTTCGGAAAGCGAGAGGACGAATTTTCTTGCTGTGGTAGTGCCTCAACTTCTGCTGGTAAACTGCTGACCTGGACAAGGCCAACAGACAAGATTCTTCTTTGAGGTCGATGCCGTCTTCTCTTGCCAGTCTTGCTTCTTCTTCTGTGTATAGGGCGTGCCGAGGTGAATCAAACTCAATGTCGGAAGGGATGACTGCTTCTGAGCCATACACTAGGAAGAATGGAGTGAATCCAGTCGATCTGTTTGGAGTGGTTCTCAAGCTGAACAGTACTGCTGGAAGTTCGTCAATCCATGCTTCGGGTGCTCTCTCAAGTGGCTCTACCAATCTGGGCCTGATACCCGACATGATTAGTCCATTCGCCCTTTCGACTTGACCATTGGACTGTGGGTGTGCCACAGATGCCAGATCGAGCCGAATGCCTTGCTGAGATGCATATCGGGCAAGCGCCCCCTTTGCAAAGTTTGTGCCGTTGTCGGTGATGATGCTGTTAGGTACCCCGTATCTGCATACGATGTCGGCCACAAACCGAACCGCAGTCGGCCCATCCAACTTCTTGATTGGTCTTGCTTCAATCCACTTGGTAAACTTGTCGACTGCCACTAGGAGATGTGTCATGCCACTCCGAGCTCTCTTGAATGGTCCGACCATATCCAAACCCCAAACTGCAAATGGCCAAGCTATTGGGATGGTCTTTAGCGCCGATGCTGGCTGATGACTCTTTGCCTTGAATCGCTGACAACCCTTGCAGTGCTTCACCAGATTCTCAGCCGCTGCAAGTGCAGTTGGCCAGTAGAAACCATGTCGGAAAGCTTTGTTGGCGATTGCCTTTGCTGACGCGTGATGACCACATTCACCTTGATGGATGTCTCTGAGCAGCTCCAAGCCCCTGTCCTCTACAACACACCTCTGGAGGATACCAGTTGCACTCTTGCGCATCAGCTCATTGTTGATTATTGTATATGCCCAAGATCGGCGGCTGATCTGTCTGGACTCTGCTAAATCTGGTGTGAGGATTCCATCTGCTAAGAAATCTCTGATCGGCCGTGCCCATGATGGCGCACTGACGACCACCATTACAGCCGCATGCTGAGGTGGGACTTCCTCTTGGATCTCGGCCTCTTGAACACTGGCCTCCTCGATCTCGGCCACTTGGATGTCTGTCATTTCTATCTCTGCTTCTGAACTGCCGACTGCGGCACCTGGCACGCATTCGGCAGCCCCTGGTGCCGACTTCTCGTCTGGAGCTGGAGCTTCATCATTGTACTTGGAAATTTCTGATGTTATTGGCTCTTCGGAGGTTGTGCCTTCGAGTGCAGCCTCTGCTTGCTTCCCTTTGCTCTTCCTCTTCTCTTGTGCAGCCCTTGGCTCACAATCGGCAGCCCCTGGTGCTGTTGCCGAGACACCCTGGGCGCTGGATTGCTTCTTCACGGTTGCAGGTTTGGCCGGTTGAACTTCTTTTGCCTTTCTTAGTGCTTTAAGATCGGTCTCCGAGATAAAAATGGACTCGGACTCTGGAGATGGAATGATAGATGGTTTCTTGATATGCTCCAGAGATACACCTGGTGGGATTGATTGCCTTGTGGAGCCTAGCTTGGACAATGCATCTGCTGCCTCGTTGTTTGCTCTCGGCACATGATGGAATTCGCAACCTTCAAAATATCCGCTGATCTGCTGCACTAGGAATCGATAGCTTGCCATGTTAGCATCTTTTGCATCCTAGGTGCCCGAGCATTGCTGTACCACTAGGTCAGAATCACCAAAGCACTCGATATTCCGAATACCGATTTCCTTGGCCAGCTTAATACCATGCACCAGGGCTTCGTACTCGGCGACATTGTTTGATGCTGCGAAGTGAATCTGAAGCACATATCGCAACTGATCTCCTCTTGGGGAAGTGAGTACCACCCCAGCCCCTAGGCCATTCTTCATCTTGGAGCCGTCAAAATGCATTCGCCAGCAATCCGACATTGGGAGCTGAGGCATGTACTGAGTTTCATCCCAGTCCACCAGGAAATCGGCCAATGCTTGCGACTTGATTGCCGTCCTAGGTTCATACTGGATGCCGTGACTGGCGACCTCAATTGCCCATTTTTCTACTCTTCCGGTTGCATCTCTGCTTCCCATGATGTCGGCTAACGGAGCCGAGCTGACAACTGTGATCAGGTGAGCTGGAAAGTACGGCTTCAATCTCTTGGCTTCCATGTACACTCCGTAGCACATCTTCTGATAGTGAGGGTAGTTCTGCTTGGATGCTGAAAGCACTTCGCTGATGTAGTACACTGGGCGCTGGATTTGCTGTGCCTTGTCCTTCTCGGGCCGCTCCACCACCATGACTGCACTGATCACCCGATTAGTTGCCGCAATGTACAACATCATTGGTTCCTTCTCAATCGGGGCAGCCAGGATTGGTGCTGTGGAGAGCATGCGCTTGAGTTCTTCGAATGCTTCGTTTGCTTGAGGGGTCCACGTGAACTTCTCGGTCTTCTTCATCAACTGGTACAATGGGATTGCCTTTTCACCCAGCCGACTGAGGAATCGGCTGAGAGACGCGAGGTAACCGGTGAATTTCTGCACTTGCTTCAGGGTTTTGGGCTGCTCCATGCGCTCTATTGCGGCTATCTTCTCGGGGTTGCATTCAATTCCTCTCTCGGAAACGAGAAACCCCAAAAGCATGCCAGCTTGGACTCCAAACACACACTTCTCCGGGTTGAGCTTGATCTGATAAGTTCTCAAATTCGCGAATGTTTCTCTGAGATCATCTAGCAATGTACACATGGAGATTCCTGCCGAGCTGAGAATGTGTGCACCTCTGAATTGTGCGCTGATAAGTGGCCCCTCCGTTCTTCAGACCAAAAGGCATGGTGATATAACAATAGGCCCCAAAAGGGGTTATGAATGCAGTTTTTATCTGATCTTCCACAGCCAACTTGATCTGGTGATATCTAGCAGTAGCATCCAGAAAGGACAACAGCTCGCAGCCGGCAGTAGAATCAATCACTTGATCAATACGGGGCAGAGCAAACGGATCTTTCGGGCATGCCTTGTTCAGGCAAGTATAATCTATGCACATACGCCAAGTCTTGTTCTTCTTCATGACGAGGACTGGATTCGCCAGCCACTCGGGGTAAAACACCTCCATGATGAAACCTGCCGCTTGCAGCTTCGCAATCTCTTCGCCGATTGCCCTTCTCTTGTCCTCAGAAAAACGTCTCAGAGGTTGCTTGACCGGCTTCGACCCTGGCCGAATGTGCAGCTTGTGCTCGGCGAGTTCTCTCGGAACACCAGGCATGTCTTGTGGAGACCATGCAAAGATGTCCCGATTCTCACGGAGAAACTCGACGAGCTCGCTTTCCTATTTATCGCTAAGTCCAGCTCCGACTACAACAAACTTGGTTGAGTCGGAGGGATCTAGAGCAATCTTCTTGCTGTCGTTGGCCGACTGAAAAGCCGACTCCTCATATACTCTCTTTGCTGGGCCAACCGGAAGTGGATTCTTGCTTTGCGCCTGCGCCATTGCAATGACTTTGCCGAGCTGGCGCTTCTCCGTCTCCACCACTAGAGATTCAGCCAAACTGCTGCCAGCGGATGTGCACTCGAGGGACTTCCTGAAGTCTCCGGTGACTTTGATGACGCTGTTTGGCCCCAGGATCTTCATATTCAGGTATGTCTGCTGTGCATTGATCATGAACTTGGAAAATGCTGGTAACCCCAATAAAGCATGGTAAGGACTGCTGAGGTCGGCCACCTCAAACCAAATCGGCTCCCTCCTGAAATTTTCTTCCGTGCCAAATATGACATCCAGCCGAATGCGACCCATGGGGGTGCAAGACAATCCAGGAACAATCCCATGGAATGTCGTCCGACTGCGTTCCAGGTCCCGCTCTGTGAGCCCTAGCTTGAGCATTGTATCTCTGTACAAAATGTTGATTGTGCTTCCTCCATCAACTAGCACTCGAGAAAACTTGCATGAAAATCTTGGTCCTGCAACCAGAGCGTCCACCACCAGCGGATAATTGCCTGGATTGGGCAAAATGGTGGGATGATCTGCTCTGTCCCAGGATATCGGACACTCGGACCAGTGCATGAATTGGGGAATCGGCGGCATAGTGGCATTAACTTCTTGGGCTCGGGCTCTCCGACTGCCCTTGTCTGTGGACTCGCTGGTAAAAATCATGTAAGCCGCATCTTGCTGCGGGTATTGGTTCTGCTGCTGAGGTGGTGGTGGTGGTGGTGGTAAAGCTTCTCCCTTTGCAATCCTTCTCACGAAGTCACACTGCCGAGTGGTGTGCGCAGACAGCCTCCCAGGCGTGCTGTGCAACTTGCATGGTGCGTCCAACATATCCTCGAACGTGTACTTGGGCTTCATCTGCCCTGGGGGCCTCACATTTGGTCTCATCTTCCGACTGCCTCCTGCAGCCGCTGGATCTTCCTCATTTTGAACAGCGGTCACTTGCCGACTGCCATACTGAGTATCAGGCTGTTCGTCCTTGCGCTTGCCGTTGTTCAGCTGGTTGTTGTTGTTGTGATTGTTCTCTCTTCTCTCCTTCCGACTGAGGCCTTGGTTCTCTGTGTCCGACCGCGGAGTCCCTGGTGATTGGATCACACCTCCAACTCCGAGTTGGATAGGGCGCATCGCAGAATCGGACATAGCGAACGCATTTGCCACCTTCATGAGCTCAGCAAGCGACGTGAAGTCTTTGCGGAGCAGCTTATGCTTCAACATTGAATCCGCCAGGCACCCATCGGTAAAATACTGAATGGCCTGGATCTCATGGACTCCTTCGCATGAATTCTTCAGCTTGATCCACCGAGATAGGTAATCTCGGAGGGGCTCGTCCTTGCCTTGCACACACAAAGCTAACTGCCGCGGGAGGTTGGGCCTCTCATACGTGCTTGTGAAGTTGTGAATGAATGCGGTCGTGAAATCCTCCCAGCAATTCACACTGTCCTTGGGCAAACTGTTCAACCACGTTCGCGCTGAGCCCTGCAGCATGAGAGGTGCATAGCGGACTGCTACACGCCGGTTGCCTCCTGCGATGCGAACTGCCGTCAGGTAATCGGACAGCCAATCTTCCAGTTTCACCGAGCCATTGTATTTGGGAGTGTCTCTCGGCAGCGTGAAGCCTTTGGGAAACTTTTCAGTCCGAATGCGATGACCAAAACATGCTGGGCCAGCTTCTCCTTCTTCATCCTCCTGAGCCTCCTTCTCCAGGAGCTCAATGCGGTGCCTTGCGTCGTTCTGGCCGATTTGGCGAGGGCCAAGTCGGGTGCTGATTGCTGGTCTTGGCGCCGATTGCTGCGGCACGTCATGGCGCCTGCTGTTAATAGTTGGCTCTTCCATTCTTCTGCTTGCTGCTGGAGGTGGCCGATTGCTTCTGACCTTGCTGTCGTGCCGAGATGGTGCAGGTTGATGCCTGTTCTGGCGCGATGCATTCGGTCGCTGGCTAGCTCCCGCATTCGGCCTCACAGTTCCTCTTGATGCTTCTGGCTCAGCATTCTGATTGCCCATTGCTACAAGCCTCTGCTCTTTTGCGGCCGCTATCAGCTCACGCATTCGGCGCGACTGTTCGCGCCGCTCATCTCCTTCCAATTCTACCAGCTCGAGCGCTATCTTCTCGGCTGCTCTCAGATTCTTGTCCGAGGTGCTATATGTTGGCCTCTGGATGAATGCCGACTGCGCTGGCTGCTCCGGTTGCACTGGCCTTCTCGGACGCTCCGGCTGCTCAACTCCTGATAGCTGCTGGTTGACTGCTCTTCCTCGGCTTCTCAGGTCTTCCAGGACTGCGGGCTCAATCGGCCGGCGCGGCCCTGCATGAGCTGCATTGTACTCCCTTGTGATGGCTCCCAGACGACGCTCTTCTGCCAACACTTGCTCAGCCCTGCGAGCCAGAGCGAGCCGTGCTGTTTCAGCTCGGTGTGCACCTGCTCCGGATCACCATTCCGGTTCACGGGTGTGTATAACACATCCCGCAACGCACTGGTGCCGATTCGCTCTGCCGCATCAGCTACTTCCTTGGCCTTCCTTGCTGCGCTTGCCGGATCACGGTTGGTCGACGAGGATGCTCCCGCCATCATGACAACGGCGTGCAGTCGGCCCTCCTCTCGGCCAGGCGCTGCGACACAGCCCCTGGTCGAGAGCGGATCTGCAGCACACGAGAAGATGCGGATGTCTCTGGGATACGCCTCAGGGAAGCTACCAATGAAGAGGCGATGACTTCCCACTTGCAGCGACACTCCGGGCGGCAGGGGTTCTCCAGCCCTGTACCGCGCCGAGTAGTCCACTACATAATCGATTGCCCCACGCCTTAGAATCAGGCCGGAGGCGTGGCTACCGCCTGATGCAGAGGAAAATCCCGCCCGGATCTTGACTCCAATCGACGCCTCGGTCTGCCCCACGGTGGGCGCCAACTGTCGTCGATATGTGACGGCAGATGCCATGGGGATGGCTAAAGTGAGGGGAAGACACGAGGGAGAAAATGTCGATGGTGCCGGAATCGGGTTGGGAACAAGCACGGTGAAGACACCACGATGTTGTCGGGACCCGGGGTTTGCGTATGCAAGTTCAGTTAAGACATAGTCATATGGTGAGTCGAGAACCGCACCCACTTGTCTAAGCAGACAAGGCCAAGCACTGAACATTCTCGGAAAGCATCGTACGTGAGGGGCATCCCATCCAGGCCGGATGATCAACTGTGATGGGTCCTCATCGTCCGCACACAAGCCTAATGATATGGGTGGTGAACTCCCATATTCAAAGACAAGTCGCCTCAACCATACTATCGACTATCTCAAAACTCTTACATAGACTTACTCCAGCCCGATCACTTAGTCGGGGTCTAGGGCGGGCTCGATCATACCACAAAGTGTGCACGAGACGGAGTCTCGGGCAATCGCATCGCGATGCCCCAAGCTGCGCACATCTAAGGGCCACTTGGTGTATGAAGGACCGCCAGCCAGAACACAACTAAGGTCTCGAAAACCCATACAAAGACATGCATGTTATAAACATACACGCAACACACATGCCTTGTATGAACAGCAGGTACCATTGCAATTCTCTACAAAGTGTACATTTTATTTATAACTCTTATAGAGTACAAACAGAGATCACGTACATGTGATCCAACATTACAACACAGAACAGAAGCAAATTATGTCTGAGTACAGACAAGTTTAACAAATGGCTTAAGAAGCCTTATTCAAACACAAAGCCCTCCACGAGGGAACCAGTCTGCTGACTGGGACTAGACTAGCTTAACTTCAGTCGTCCAGCTCGATGAAGAAGCCACCTTCGGGGTCAGTGGCGTCATCTAAAACATAAATTAAGCAAACGTGAGTACAAAGGCGTACTCAGCAAGACTTACATAGGAGCTATACTACTCATGCACATGTATCAAGGTAAAGGGAGGTGGGGTTCACTTGCAGAAATGCCAGCTTTGACTTGGCTAGTCCTGAACTACGAGTACCAGACTTGAGGTAAGAAGCGTACACGAGTCCACTACTTTCACCAACCAATACACCACTATGGTGTCTTCCTCGACTTCCCCACGAGAAAGCACGCCATAGCACTCACACTTATCTTGGTGTGTTTTAGAAGTATCCGGTTCAAGTTATCTAATAATCAAGCTAAGCTTTCCAAGTAGTCCATAACCGCGGACGCGGCTATTCGAATAGTTTTGATAACCTTGCAAGGGTGTACCGCTACACACACATGATCATCATTTACCGCCTTTGATCTCGACACCATTCAAGGGGTGCCAGCGAGGATGCTCACCACAACTGTTACCTCACAGCCTATCTAGTCCAAGAAAGCCGCCTACTTGGGTTGGCTACCACCATCGTGAACCCGGCCGGTTTACCGAAGTGGACCCAAGCGATGTGTGCGTGATGCATAAGCCGGTCTCGGTTGAGCCGTTCTCTCACTTAGCATCCAGGCCACAAGCCTACCAGAACTCCGAACTACTGCGACATCTGGACATCGAAAGGGATGAGTTAATAGGTTGAGAGGGGTCAGTGAGCCCAATGTGTGGTTGTACTCTTCATCTTGGATCACCACACAAGAACTCGGACCTAGGGCGGTGTTCAACGAGACAACGCACCGTGTACTCCTACACAGCCTCTCATCGTTCACCTTGTATTAGGGTCGATTCACCAACACTTTTCTACCATCATCAACATGATCATTCCCATCCCGACTCACATCACAGTAACAACATGGTATCATACTAAGCATGCAATAAGCGGTAACATTTGCAGGGGCCACATGATATCAAACAACTCCTATAGTTGCTAGGATTGTGGTTTGCTTACTACTGTGACAAAATGATAGGTCATGCAAAGGAATGGGTTCATCTATGCGGTAGAATCGTAACAAGGTGATCATCCTATACAATGCATAAGCGAGACATGAGAGGGAAGTGGGATTTTATCGACATGATCAATGGGGGTTTGCTTGCCTTGCTGACGAGGTTCGGGTTCTGGATCTTCAGCGAAGGGGGTGATCTCTTGCTCCGGTTCCACCTCTACTCGACAAACAAAGCACGAAGTAGCAATCAATATGAATGCAATGCTCAAGCACATGATTGAATGTTAAAGCTTGGAGTATAAGTTTTGATATGTGAGGCAATTCCATTTAAGTGGAATATATTGCATTTTTAAATGCAAATTCAAATTCCACATTTGAATTCAACCTTAATCAAGTTATATATGATATAGTTTGATCAATTTGAATTAACTTCAAATGTGTATGATATGCCTCTGAAGTGTGGTTGATTTGCATCATAAATCCATGGTCCAAGTGGCAAAATCATTTGGTTTGAATTTGAATTAAATTCAAATAAAGCAAATGACATATGCTACTGGTCCCATTTTAAATTCAACTCAAACAGAGTTGAAAGTTGCATATTTGGAAAGATAATTTTCTCCTGATCATTTTTCATATATTATTTGTCCAATTGGAGTTAATATGAATTTTCTATGAATTTCCAAAGTTTGGAGTTAATATGAATTTTCTATGAATTTCCAAAGTTTGGGGTATTTGTCCAATTGGAGTTAATATGACACGGCGGCGTGGTCGCCGGAGTGACCAAACGACCACGGGAGAGCACGGGGGGGACTGCATCTTGCTCCTTGAGGTCGTCCGCATCGGGTGGAGTCATCAGGGGGCCACGGGGATCACCGGAGCGTCATCGGCGACGAGCGGCGGCGGAAGTCGGGCACTGGACTCGTCGGGTTCTTCAATTTGTGCATGGATTTGGAAACCGAGAGCATGGAAATGAAGCTGGGGTGTGTGCGGAGCTAGAGGAGCCATCCAGGGGTCAAACGGGGGCTCTGGTGAATGACCTCGACGACGAGCGGCGGCGCTTGGTCTCGGACCTCGTCGGAATCATGCAAACGGGCACGGATTCAAGCGGCAAGATGAGGGGAAAAGCGCGCCTGCTCACCCTGGTTGCAGAGACGGACTCGAGGAAGCCGGAGGAGCTGCGGCTGCGGCGGAATCGACGACGAGCTCTTGCGGGTTCAGCGGCGGCTCGATGAAGAGGACGACGTGCTCGGGGCTCCTGGCTTCGATTGCTTGCACACGGCGATGAAGACGACGACGGCGCGCGTCCTGGACAAGGTGGCAGCGGCTGAGGAGGAAGGTGGCCACGGGTCTCCACGGTGGTGCTCCGACGTGCTTCGGGGCGGCGATGAAATCGCGAAGAGGAGAGGGGGAGGAGGTCCAGGGAGAGGTGGAATGGATGCGGTGGCCTTCTGGGCGTCTCCAGGGGCCACGGGAATAGAGGAGGGAGCAGGCAGCTGCCTGGCACGCCCACGGCGGTCGCCGGCGTGCTGCCTGCCTGCCTGTCCTGGGGAGGAAGACGCATGTGCCCTCCCCAGGTGGGCTGGGCCGGCTGGAGAGGTGGGCCTCGCCCTGGGCAACAGGTAACTCTTTTCCTTTTTACTCTGTTTAATCTTTCCTTTCTGTTTTCTGCAATTTGTTTTGGTTCTGATAAAAATACCAAACCATTTTATTAAATGCTGAAAACTTTTATGTGGCCTCATAATAATATGGACTAGCCACTCATAAACTTTCAACATTTTTAAAATTCAAATGATTTGAATTTTAAATCAAATAGGGGGATTTATTTATTTCCAAGGTACTGTTTGAATATTTGAAAAATCTATGAGCATGGGGTGGGTCCCACATCACTTGATATGTGATCACACTCATTTATAAGACTTTTCAAAACTCTAACATGAATTTTTGGAAATTATTTTTATCTGGCCTTTTGAATTAATTCATCTGGGGGGTGTTCCTTCTCCCATTTGGATTTTGAAATTGATTTTCAAGGTTTCTTTTTGAAACTTTTGCATGATGCAGAGGTACTAATTAACCCTAGCACATACCTAACAGATGGATCTGACAACTCGCCCCCACTCAAAAGAATCTCGTCCCGAGATTCAGAAGTCTGCGGGAGGAAGGAGGGGTACTCGGCAATGAGACGGTCTTCTCTTTCCCACGTGGCTTCTCTTTCAGAGTGGTGTGACCATTGCACTTTCAGAAACCTAATCTTCTGACGACGAGTGACACGCTCTGCGGAATCAAGAATACGAACGGGGTATTCTCGATAAGAAAGGTCATCTTGGAGATCAAGCGTTTCATGGTCGACTTCGCGGATGGGGTCCTTGAAGCAACGCCTGAGTTGGGACACATGGAATACATCGTGTACTCGGGAAAGGTGCGGAGGTAGTTCAAGTTGGTAGGCAACTTCTCCATGTTTAGCAATAATGCGGAAAGGTCCGATGTAACGTGGGGCCAACTTGCCTTTGATACCGAAACGTTGGGTTCCCTTCAGAGGAGTAACCCGAAGGTAAGCCTTCTCATCCAGATTGTAGCTCTCTTGCCTATGATGACGATCATAGTAGCTTTTCTGACGAGACTGGGCTGCTTTCAATTGATCACGAACAATGCGAACTTGCTCTTCTGCTTCCTTGATCATATCCGGTCCAAAGAATTGTCTTTCACCGGTTTCAGACCAGTTTAGGGGTGTTCGACATCGTCGTCCATACAGGAGTTCAAAAGGAGCCATGTTCAGACTAGATTGAAAACTATTGTTATAAGCAAATTCGGCATATGGAAGAGAATTCTCCCAATTCTTTCCGAATGAGATAACACAAGCTCTGAGCATGTCTTCAAGGATTTGGTTAACCCTTTCGACTTGACCACTAGACTGAGGATGGAAAGCCGTACTAAAGGAGAGATGAGTTCCCAAAGCACGTTGGAAACTTCCCCAAAATCTAGAGGTGAAAAGGCTACCGCGATCAGAATTGATTTCCAAAGGAACACCGTGAAGTGATACAATCCTGGAGATGTACAAGTCCGCTAACTGACTAGCAGTTATAGACTCGCGAACCGGAAGGAAGTGAGGAACTTTGGAAAGCCTATCTATGACCACGAAGATGGCATTGTTTCCTTTCTGGGTTTTTGGAAAGCCGATGATGAAGTCCATACTGACTTTGTCCCATTTCCACTCAGGAATGGACAAAGGTTGAAGTGTACCAGCAGGTCTTTGATGTTCTGCCTTAATGCGACGACAAACATCACATTCGGCAACAAATTGAGCAATGTCTCTCTTCATCCTAGTCCACCAAAATCTCTGGCGTAGATCTCGGTACATTTTCGTGCTACCGAGATGAATTGAGAGGGGTGTGTCATGGGCTTCTTTGAGGATGAGTTGCCTTAGTTCCCTATTCTTAGGTACTACTAAACGATTTTCAAAGAATACCGTTCCTTTGCTATCTGTGGAGAAACATTTAGCAACTCCGCTAGCAATGTTCTCCTTGATCCGGCGAACACCTCGTGCACGCCTTTGGGCAACTATAATTTGATCCTCAAGAGTTGGTTTCGCCACCAAGGTTGAAAGATAGCCATGAGGAACAATCTCAAGGTTGAGCTTGCGAAAGTCCTCATGAAGAAGAGGTTGATACTGCTGTAACATGAGGTTGTTACAGTACGACTTACGACTTAGTGCATCAGCCATGACATTGGCTTTGCCTGGGGTGTAAGAAATTGCTACGTCGTAATCTTTTATCAACTCAATCCAGCGTCTTTGCCTGAGATTAAGATCTGGCTGGGTGAAAATATATTTGAGGCTTTGGTGGTCGAAAAAAATCTCACAACGATTACCAAGGAGGTAATGTCGCCAAGTTGTTAGAGCATGAACTACGGCAGCGAGTTCAAGGTCATGGGTAGGATAGTTCTCTTCATGTGGCCGCAATTGGCGTGAAGCATAAGCTACCACATGTCGATCTTGCAGAAGTATGCATCCTAACCCTTGCCGTGATGCATCACAATAGATCTCGAAATCCCTTTTTGTGTCTGGAGGTGCAAGTACGGGTGCGGAAGTTAATCTTCTTTTTAGCTCTTGAAAGCTTTCCTCGCACTTGGGAGTCCATAAGAATTTCTTATCTTTCTTGAGGAGTTCAGTTAGAGGCTTTGCAACTTTAGAAAAGTTCTCGACGAAGCGACGGCAATAGCTGGCTAGGCCAAGAAAACTTCTAACTTGCTTAACCGATTCAGGTGGAGTCCAGTCAAGGACGGCCTGAACTCTCTCGGGATTCACAGCAATGCCTTTTTCAGAAATCATGTGGCCTAAGTAGGTCACTTCTGGTAGCCAGAATTCACACTTGGAGAATTTAGCGTACAGGCGATGCTCTCTAAGTTTCATCAATACCAGCCTTAAGTGTTCGGCATGATCTTTTTCGTTCTTCGAGTAGATGAGAATATCATCGAGATAAACCACAACAAATTTATCTAGGTACTCCATGAAGATCGAATTCATCAAGCGTGAGAATGTGGCGGGGGCATTGGTTAAACCAAAGGACATGACGGTGTACTCGTAAAGACCATAACGAGTAGTAAATGCCGTTTTGGGAATGTCCTCGTTTCGGATTCGGATCTGATGATAACCTAATCTTAAATCCATCTTAGAGAAGACAGCGGATCCTGCAAGTTGATCATAAAGATCATTGATCCTGGGCAGTGGGTATTTGTTCTTTATCGTCGCTAAATTTAGCGGGCGATAATCTACGCACATCCTTTCTGTTCCATCTTTCTTCTTTACGAACAGAACGGGGCAACCCCATGGCGATGAGCTAGGGCGGATGAAGCCTTTTGCCAACGAAGCATTAAGTTGGGTTTTTAGCTCGGCTAACTCATGTGGGGCCATTTTGTATGGGCGTTTGGAAATTGGTGCGGTTCCTGGAACAAGATCCACTATAAACTCTACACACCTTTCGGGTGGCATGCCCGGCAGCTCTTCAGGAAAGACATCCGGAAAGTCACGAACCACCGGAATATCTTCAAGTTCGGGAAGGGGAAGTACATTCAAGGAATGCACTTGGGTTCTTGTTCTGGGTGAGGTATAGTTGATGGTTTTTCCTGAAGGGTGGGTGAGTTTCACGGATTTGCCTTTGCAATCCAGATAGGCATTTTGTCTTGATAGCCAATCCATGCCAAGGATGACATCAATATCTGAAGACTTGAGGGCTATGAGTGAAGCAAGGAATACTAAACCCTCAATTGCAATTTGATTACCATGGCTCACTCTATTAGTTTGCCATCTTGACCCTGGAGTTTGAATAACCATCGGGGTGGACAATTCAACAAAGGGTAACTCATGGCAAAGTGCATAACTTTCCGACATGAATGAATGAGATGCTCCTGGGTCGAAAAGAACGGAAGTAGGAACAAAATTGACTGGGAGCGTACCAAGAATGACGTCAGTGGTGTCGTCAGTCTCTTCGGCGACAATCTGGTTCAGACGTCCACGAGTGGCGGAAGGAGCGGGTTTGGCGGTGAAGACCTTCTGGGGTGGCTTGCCACGACCATTGTTGTTGTTGTTGCTGCCTCCGGCACGTGGTGGAGCATTCTGGTGTTGGATCTGGTTCTGGGGGCACTCGCGAGAGTAGTGGCCTGCCTGACCACACTTGTAGCAAGCTCCGAAAACAGTGCGTGGAGCTGGGTTGTTTGGTGGAGCTGGGTGGAACTGGGTGGGTGGACGAGGCGCCGCATAGGATGGCCTCGGGGGGTTGTTCTGGCGGAACATGCTACTGGGGATCCAAATCTTGCGCTTCTGGGAGCCAGAACTGGATGAACTATCATCTCTGGGGTGTTTGCGAAAGTCGTTGGGGGTGTTCATGTCCTCTGCCTTGATGGCCTTGTTGACAAGGACCTGGAATGTGGCAAAGTCATGAAGGTTGAGCTCGCGACGGAGTCCACTGTTGAGGCCACGACGGAACCTCTCTTGTTTCTTGGAGTCGGTGGAGACTTCCTCGGTGGCATAACGAGCAAGTCGGTTGAACTCACGACTAAACTCGTCCACGGTTCTTCTGCCTTGAGTGAGGTTACAGATTTCCTCACGTTTGCGGTCCATGAGACCCTTGGGGATGTGGTGCTCGCGGAAGGACGTGCAGAACTCCTCCCAAGATGCAGGTGGTCCAACTGGGCGCATATTCAGAAAATTCTCCCACCAAGAGCTTGCTGCACCTTCAAGGTGATAGGTGGCATAATTGACCTTGTCGCCATTTGCAACATGGCCTGCTTGGAGCTTCCTCTCGATGCTGCGAAGCCAGTCATTGGCGTCAAGGGGCTCGGTGGAGTAACTGAAAACCGGGGGATGAAGCCGGATGAAGTCGTTCAGGGACACCATCTCATTGCGCTGTTGAGTGGTGTTGCGTGCGATGACTTCCAGCAGGTGGTGAGAGTCACGGCGGTTCCTCTCGACCTCCATCAGAACTTGGGCCATCGTGGGTGGGGGTGGAAGGTTATCTTCCTCCTGGTTGTTCCCACGACCTTGGTTACGACCAACCTGGCCACGGGTTCCTTGAGACATCCTGAAGGTGAAAAACCAAAGTCAAACAGAGTTGATTTCAAGAGTCTAATCAAGGTATTGAAGTACTGGAAGGATTACAGAGCAAAGGAAGTAATCATCTTGACAACATGGTGATAAAGCATACAAGCCATATATTCACAAGCTGTCATACAAACCATACATCGTTTTAGTACAAGCACTAAGCTAATACAAACGTGATGAAGATGATACATCCTTCAGAGGCACTCTGACTTCCTATACATTATTTATCTAAGCCTCTGGAACTTAGACACCTTGCTTACAATATACTGGATACTACTACATTCTCACTAAGTAAGACCACAGGCGGTCTCACTCATCTCCATCTCCATAGTAATCCTCATAGAAGTTACCCGCGTATCCCGGTAGCTGGAGGTGACCATCGGAAAACACGGAGGCTTGTGGACCCTGATATCCATTTGGGAAAGGATGGGGACTAGGTCCAGTGTAGGGTGGAAGCAAAGGACCACGGGGTGGAAAAATTCCTCCAATCTCGGGCCAAGCAACTCGAGAAGGCATCTGGGTCCTCACTGGATAGATCGCATCATACTCAACTGATCCCACGCTCACAAAGGGTGCCAAGAGCGTCAGTGCTCGGTACAGACGAACACGGGTGGCGTGGAGCTCAAAACGGAGAGCACGTGCATCACGATCTCTGTCACTAGCAAACCTAGCAGTCACCTGGAGTGCTGGATCCTCTGCAGAGTGATCTGAGTAGAGTCCGGTGTAATATCCCTCTTCTCCTGGAAGTGCAGCTGGGATATAGCGGAAAGAAGTCTCTCTCAACAAAGTGTGCTCCTCTCTCAGCAGTGTGATACATGAGTATGCAGCATCCTGCACAGCCATGTTCTCGGTAACGCTGATGCCATGTCCAAAGTGGATAGGCTGGGTGACTCCAACGTGGTGTGGGTAGATCCGGACAATGCAGTGGAACTGCGTCTGGTTGAAGTCGTGGAACTGCTCCTCGATGGTGTACTCAGGGTACCATCGATATCCCACGTAGGACATCATCTCGATCAACGTGGCAGGATGGCCATGCACACCGAGGCACCTGGTCAAACGAACAATCTGTCGAGGGGGAAGATCTGCCATCTGAAACAGAAAGGAGTTTGCAAGTGCATCAGATTATGAGATAAACCTGGAATGACTCGGACAGCATAACGGCTGTAATTGTAAGAAATGACAATTTCTTTCAATCATGAAAAACAGCACTTACATAATACGATGTAAGAAATCAGCATTTCAACAATGCTAGGACAACCTGACACAACTTTCCTACGGCTATAAGGAAGCAATCAACGAGATGTGCTAAACAGACAGAGGAGAGCCTAGTCCTATCTTCCCGTAGAACAAGATGAGGGTGACTCAGAACTCAGAACGAAGGGGTAAGGAGAAAAAATGAAGCCTTACGTTGTTCCCTTATATACCCAGAGTAACTATATAACTATAGCAAGCTAGACTCAACTTCGGCCAAGGCTACTAGTCCTACAGTCAGTCCTGCTCTGATACCAAGTCTGTCGGGACCCGGGGTTTGCGTATGCAAGTTCAGTTAAGACATAGTCATATGGTGAGTCGAGAACCGCACCCACTTGTCTAAGCAGACAAGGCCAAGCACTGAACATTCTCGGAAAGCATCGTACGTGAGGGGCATCCCATCCAGGCCGGATGATCAACTATGATGGGTCCTCATCGTCCGCACACAAGCCTAATGATATGGGTGGTGAACTCCCATATTCAAAGACAAGTCGCCTCAACCATACTATCGACTATCTCAAAACTGTTACATAGACTTACTCCAGCCCGATCACTTAGTCGGGGTCTAGGGCGGGCTCGATCATACCACAAAGTGTGCACGAGATGGAGTCTCGAGCAATCGCATCGCGATGCCCCAAGCTGCGCACATCTAAGGGCCACTTGGTGTATGAAGGACCGCCAGCCAGAACACAACTAAGGTCTCGAAAACCCATACAAAGACATGCATGTTATAAACATACACGCAACACACATGCCTTGTATGAACAGCAGGTACCATTGCAATTCTCTACAAAGTGTACATTTTATTTATAACTCTTATAGAGTACAAACAGAGATCACGTACATGTGATCCAACATTACAACACAGAATGGAAGCAAATTATGTCTGAGTACAGACAAGTTTAACAAATGGCTTAAGAAGCCTTATTCAAACACAAAGCCCTCCACGAGGGAACCAGTCTGCTGACTGGGACTAGACTAGCTTAACTTCAGTCGTCCAGCTCGATGAAGAAGCCACCTTCGGGGTCAGTGGCGTCATCTAAAACATAAATTAAGCAAACGTGAGTACAAAGGCGTACTCAGCAAGACTTACATAGGAGCTATACTACTCATGCACATGTATCAAGGTAAAGGGAGGTGGGGTTCACTTGCAGAAATGCCAGCTTTGACTTGGCTAGTCCTGAACTACGAGTACCAGACTTGAGGTAAGAAGCGTACACGAGTCCACTACTTTCACCAACCAATACACCACTATGGTGTCTTCCTCGACTTCCCCACGAGAAAGCACGCCATAGCACTCACACTTATCTTGGTGTGTTTTAGAAGTATCCGGTTCAAGTTATCTAATAATCAAGCTAAGCTTTCCAAGTAGTCCATAACCGCGGACGCGGCTATTCGAATAGTTTTGATAACCTTGCAAGGGTGTACCGCTACACACACATGATCATCATTTACCGCCTTTGATCTCGACACCATTCAAGGGGTGCCAGCGAGGATGCTCACCACAACTGTTACCTCACAGCCTATCTAGTCCAAGAAAGCCGCCTACTTGGGTTGGCTACCACCATCGTGAACCCGGCCGGTTTACCGAAGTGGACCCAAGCGATGTGTGCGTGATGCATAAGCCGGTCTCGGTTGAGCCGTTCTCTCACTTAGCATCCAGGCCACAAGCCTACCAGAACTCCGAACTACTGCGACATCTGGACATCGAAAGGGATGAGTTAATAGGTTGAGAGGGGTCAGTGAGCCCAATGTGTGGTTGTACTCTTCATCTTGGATCACCACACAAGAACTCGGACCTAGGGCGGTGTTCAACGAGACAACGCACCGTGTACTCCTACACAGCCTCTCATCGTTCACCTTGTATTAGGGTCGATTCACCAACACTTTTCTACCATCATCAACATGATCATTCCCATCCCGACTCACATCACAGTAACAACATGGTATCATACTAAGCATGCAATAAGCGGTAACATTTGCAGGGGCCACATGATATCAAACAACTCCTATAGTTGCTAGGATTGTGGTTTGCTTACTACTGTGACAAAATGATAGGTCATGCAAAGGAATGGGTTCATCTATGCGGTAGAATCGTAACAAGGTGATCATCCTATACAATGCATAAGCGAGACATGAGAGGGAAGTGGGATTTTATCGACATGATCAATGGGGGTTTGCTTGCCTTGCTGACGAGGTTCGGGTTCTGGATCTTCAGCGAAGGGGGTGATCTCTTGCTCCGGTTCCACCTCTACTCGACAAACAAAGCACGAAGTAGCAATCAATATGAATGCAATGCTCAAGCACATGATTGAATGTTAAAGCTTGGAGTATAAGTTTTGATATGTGAGGCAATTCCATTTAAGTGGAATATATTGCATTTTTAAATGCAAATTCAAATTCCACATTTGAATTCAACCTTAATCAAGTTATATATGATATAGTTTGATCAATTTGAATTAACTTCAAATGTGTATGATATGCCTCTGAAGTGTGGTTGATTTGCATCATAAATCCATGGTCCAAGTGGCAAAATCATTTGGTTTGAATTTGAATTAAATTCAAATAAAGCAAATGACATATGCTACTGGTCCCATTTTAAATTCAACTCAAACAGAGTTGAAAGTTGCATATTTGGAAAGATAATTTTCTCCTGATCATTTTTCATATATTATTTGTCCAATTGGAGTTAATATGAATTTTCTATGAATTTCCAAAGTTTGGGGTATTTTCTGGAATTTCTGGATTTATTAAACTAATTTTCTTTTCTGGAAATTCATTTACTGCGTCACTGTGACATCAGCATGTCGTCAGGGGGTTTGACCCGAGTCAAACTGACAAGGGGTCCCACCTGTCATCCAAAGTGGGGGTTAATCCCCTGCTTAAAATTAACCCGAGGGGTTAATTAGTGGCTGGCCCCACCTGTCAGTGGCCCAATGGCCTAATTAGAAAGGGGTTAGCCCCCTAATCAACCTAGCCTACCGGCAGCTAGCCGCCGGCGGCACTGGACACGGCGGCGTGGTCGCCGGAGTGACCAAACGACCACGGGAGAGCACGGGGGGGACTGCATCTTGCTCCTTGAGGTCGTCCGCATCGGGTGGAGTCATCAGGGGGCCACGGGGATCACCGGAGCGTCATCGGCGACGAGCGGCGGCGGAAGTCGGGCACTGGACTCGTCGGGTTCTTCAATTTGTGCATGGATTTGGAAACCGAGAGCATGGAAATGAAGCTGGGGTGTGTGCGGAGCTAGAGGAGCCATCCAGGGGTCAAACGGGGGCTCTAGTGAATGACCTCGACGACGAGCGGCGGCGCTTGGTCTCGGACCTCGTCGGAATCATGCAAACGGGCACGGATTCAAGCGGCAAGATGAGGGGAAAAGCGCGCCTGCTCACCCTGGTTGCAGAGACGGACTCGAGGAAGCCGGAGGAGCTGCGGCTGCGGCGGAATCGACGACGAGCTCTTGCGGGTTCAGCGGCGGCTCGATGAAGAGGACGACGTGCTCGGGGCTCCTGGCTTCGATTGCTTGCACACGGCGATGAAGACGACGACGGCGCGCGTCCTGGACAAGGTGGCAGCGGCTGAGGAGGAAGGTGGCCACGGGTCTCCACGGTGGTGCTCCGACGTGCTTCGGGGCGGCGATGAAATCGCGAAGAGGAGAGGGGGAGGAGGTCCAGGGAGAGGTGGAATGGATGCGGTGGCCTTCTGGGCGTCTCCAGGGGCCACGGGAATAGAGGAGGGAGCAGGCAGCTGCCTGGCACGCCCACGGCGGTCGCCGGCGTGCTGCCTGCCTGCCTGTCCTGGGGAGGAAGACGCATGTGCCCTCCCCAGGTGGGCTGGGCCGGCTGGAGAGGTGGGCCTCGCCCTGGGCAACAGGTAACTCTTTTCCTTTTTACTCTGTTTAATCTTTCCTTTCTGTTTTCTGCAATTTGTTTTGGTTCTGATAAAAATACCAAACCATTTTATTAAATGCTGAAAACTTTTATGTGGCCTCATAATAATATGGACTAGCCACTCATAAACTTTCAACATTTTTAAAATTCAAATGATTTGAATTTTAAATCAAATAGGGGGATTTCTTTATTTCCAAGGTACTGTTTGAATATTTGAAAAATCTATGAGCATGGGGTGGGTCCCACATCACTTGATATGTGATCACACTCATTTATAAGACTTTTCAAAACTCTAACATGAATTTTTGGAAATTATTTTTATCTGGCCTTTTGAATTAATTCATCTGGGGGGTGTTCCTTCTCCCATTTGGATTTTGAAATTGATTTTCAAGGTTTCTTTTTGAAACTTTTGCATGATGCAGAGGTACTAATTAACCCTAGCACATACCTAACAGAGGGATCTGACAGATGTACCCAGGTTCGGGGCTCTCCGGAGAGATAACACCCCTACTCCTGCTTGTCTCTTGTATATCAATGAAGGAACTACAATAACTGCTCTTCTATCTTCTCAGGGGAAGGAGTACACCGCCGCCGTGGGCAAGGTCCTCTCCTGCTTCCCTGAAGAGTGACTACGGGCAGTAAATGAACTGAAGGGGGAATGAGTTAATGAGATCTCAGGTGTAGCGTCCCTCGCGCAGGAGGGGGTACCCTGGCTCTTATAGTGTGAGTCCAGGGTACTATGGTAACTTCCTCGTCGAATGGGCCCATCCGTCATCCTCTAATCGGCCTGGGCCCACCGACTGCTCCTCTCCGGGTGACCCGGAGCCTACGAGAGGCGGCCCATGCTGCTACCTCGTAGAACCTAGGAGTGAACAGTGGAGCTAGGGGGTGCGGTCTTGTCGGCCTGTCCGCGGAATCGGCGGGGAGGTCGACACCGTATCTCTAGCAAATCCTCGACATGACCTGGCCTTCCTGCCACCCAGATATCTCGGGATATGGCATTTATGACCTCGTAATCATACCCCCGACTGGGTGGTAGGTTGCTCCGATTGCGCCTGGGCCGACTGGCGGTTCCTGGTGGGGTCGATTGCTCTGGGCAATCGACCTTCTAGGAATCGGCCTCGGTCCAGCTGCGGACTGATCGGATGATCATCTTTGGTGAAGGGTGGCCCGATTACGCCTGGGCCGACTGCTGGCATTTGGCATGGTCGATTGCCTTGGAGCAATCGGCCGTACCTCTGCCCAGCTCGGCCCAGCTGCAGCCCAATTGGTCCATCCTTGTCTTGAAAGCTTGCTTCCGCTTGGGTTAGCTTACCCGGGTACCAATCCCCCGACACTGTGTCCGACTGCGGAGCCCCTGGTGACTGAATTACACCTCCAACTCCGAGCTTGATAGGGCGCATCGCAGAATCGGACATAGCGAACGCATTGGCCACCTTCATGAGCTCGGCGAGCGATGTGAAATCCTTGCGCAGCAGCTTGTGCTTCAGCATTGAATCGGCCAGGCATCCATCCATGAAGTACTGAATGGCCTGGATCTCATGGACTCCTTCACATGAATTCTTCAACTTGATCCACCGAGACAAGTAGTCCCGGAGGGGTTCATCTTTGCCTTGCACACAGAGGGCTAGCTTCCGTGGGAGGTTGGGCCACTCGTATGTGCTTGTGAAGTTGTGAATGAATGCACTCGTGAAATCTGCCCAGCAGTTGACACTGTCCTTGGGGAGACTATTCAACCACGTCCGAGCTGAACCCTGCAGCATCAACGGTGCATAGCGAACTGCCACGCGCCGATTGCCTCCTGCAATGCGAACTGCAGTCAAGTAATCGGACAACCAATCTTCTGGCTTCACCGAACCATTGTACTTGGGGGTGTCTCTTGGCAACGTGAAGCCTTTTGGAAACTTCTCAGTTCGAATACGATGACCGAAACATGACGGGCCAGCCTCTTCTTCTTCATCCTCTTGGGCTTCCTTCTCGAGGAGTTCAATACGATGCCTAGCGTCATTTTGGCCGATCTGGCAAGGGCCAAGTCGGGCGCTGATTGCTGGTCTTGGTGCCGATTGCTGAGGCATATCATTACGCCTGCTGTTAACAGCTGGATCTTCTGCTCTTCTGCTTGCTGCTGGGGGTGGCCGATTACTTCTGACCTTGCTTTCATGCCGAGATGGAGCCGGCTGCTGCCTGTTGTGGAGCGATGCATTCGGCCGCTGACTCGCTTCTGGATTCGGCTTCATCGTGCCTCTTGACGCCCCAGGTCCTGCATTATGATCTTCCATTGCCACGAGCCTCTGCTCCTTTGCGGCCGCAATCAGCTCACGCATTCGGCGCGTCTGCTCGCGCCGCTCATCTCCCTCTAGATCTTCCAGCTCAAGCGCAATCTTCTCGGCAGCTCTGAGGTTCTTGTCCGGCGTGCTGTACGTCGGCCTGTGGATGAATGCCGATTGTGCTGGCTACTCCGGCTGCGCTTGCTGCGCCGGCCTCGCCTGCCTCGCTGGTTTCTCAACTCCTGACAGCTGCTGATGAACTGCCCGACCTCGGCTTCTCAGATCTTCCAAGACAGCGGGCTCAATCGGCCGCCGCGGGCCTGCATGCGCCGCATTATACTCCCTGGTGATGGCTCCCAGCCTTCGCTCTTCTGCCAACACCTGCTCGGCCTTGCGAGCAAGGGCGAGTCGTGCTGTTTCCAGCTCAGTATGCACTTGATCGGGATCACCATTCCTGTTCACGGGTGTGTACAACACATCCCGCAACGCACTGGTGCCGATTCGCTCTGCAGCATCAGCTGCTTCCTTCGCTCTTCTAGCCGCGCTCGCCGGGTCATGGTTGCTTGATGAAGACGCTCCCGCCATCATGACGACTGTGTGCACTCGGCCATCCTCTCTGCCAGGTGCTGCGTTGCAGCCCCTAGTCGAGAGAGGATCCGTAACGCATGAGAAAACGCGAATCTCCCTGGGATATGCCTCAGGGAAGCTGCCGATGAAGAGGCGATGACTGCCTACTTGCAGTGACACACCGGGCGGCAGGGGCGTACCGGCCCCGTACCGCGCCGAGTAGTCCACCACATAATCGATTGCCCCACGCCTAAGAATCAGGCCAGAGGCGTGGCTACCGCCCGATGCAGAGGAAAGTCCCGTCCGGATCTTGACTCCAGTCGACGCCTCGGTCTGCCCCACGGTGGGCGCCAACTGTCGTCGATATGTGACGGCAGATGCCATGGGGATGGCTAAAGTGAGGGGAAGACGCGAGGAAATAAGATGTCGATGGTGCCGGAATCGGGTATGGCACAAGCACGGTGAAGGACACCACGATGTACCCAGGTTCGGGGCTCTCCGTAGAGATAACACCCCTACTCCTGCTCGTCTCTTGTATATCAATGGAACTAGATTACAATAACTGCTTCTCTATCTACTCAGGGGAAGGTGAGCGCCGCCGTGGGCAAGGCACTCTCCTGCTTCCCTGAGGAGTAACTACTAGCAGTGAATGAACTGAGGGAGATATGAGTAATGGTGAGAATGTGTCCATCGTCCCCCACGCAGGAGGGGTACCCCAGGCTCTTATAGTGTGAGGCCGGGGTAAATCGGTAACTTCACTGCCGATTGGGCCCAGCTGTCATCCTCTAATCGGCTTGGGCCCACCGACTGCTCCTCTCCGGGTGATCCGGATCCTACGAGCGGCGGCCCATGCTGTAGACCCATAGGGCATGGGGATGAACAGTGGAGCTAGGAGGTGCGGTCTTGTCGCCCTGTCCGCGGAATCGGCGGAGGGGTCGACACCGTATCTCTGCCAGATCTTCGACGTGACTTGGCCTTCCTGCCACCCCGATATCTCGGGATTGTGCATTTATGACCTCGTAATCGTACCCCGACTGGCGTCGGGGTCAACTTCTCCAAGGGTAGTAGGTTGTTCCGGTTGCGCCTGGGCCGACTGGTGGTTCTTGGCAAGGTCGATTGGTCTGGGCAATCGGCCTTCTAGATGCCTACCTCGGCCTAGCTGCGGACCAATCGGATGATCGTCTTGGTGGAGGAAGGGTGGATAGATTGCGCCTGGGCCGACTGCTGGCATTCGGTACGACTGATTGCCTTGGAGCAATCGGTCATACATCTGCCCAGCTCGGCCCAGCTGCGGCCCGATCGGTCCATCCTTCTCTTGAAAGGTTGCTTTCTCTTGGGTGAGCCTACCCGGGTACCAATCCCCCGACAAACGATGATGCGAAGATTCCATGAGTGGTACATGGACACCTGCAAGAACTCTGGGTTGGATAATGTGTTGCTTATGGTTAAAGACAAGCACGACCTCCTTGGAATTGACACGTTGTGTGTTCCATTTGAGGAGTTATTCCAGCTTTACAATGCAATGGCCATCGATAAAGTAATCATCACTTGCTACTATCTATAAGTACTACTTCTTTAATTAAGTCCCTATATATAGCTCAGCTCTTTCATTGCATGTACATATAATTCACTATATCATGCAGATTGAAGATCGTCGAATGCAAGCAAAGAGAAATCTATAATATTGGGTTCATGAACCTAAATCTCTTTGATGAATGGGCGATGGAAAAGAATCCCAAACAAGCCGAGGCCAACTTGCTACAATCGTTGCTTCAACATCAAAACAAACAAAAAATAATCTTTCCTTACAACTTCGAGTGAGTGTTATACTATGCATATTCGGTTTTCCTTTATTTACTCGAGGTTATAGTAATGTAATTGATGAGTTATGCATGCGTGCACAGCTTCCACTTTATTCTCCTAGAGATTAAGCTTGAGGAGGGACTAGTAACCGTGTTAGACTCAAGACGAAAAGATCCCAAGACGTATGCGATCATCACTGAAATGCTTAAGAAGTAAGTGCAATCGATCATTATCGTAGCATTTCGGCAACTTTGTTCATTTCCTGATATTAGGTAATAATTATTTTCTATGTCTGTAGGGTTTGGATAACGTTCACCACAAAATCTCCGGGACTGCCGAAGGAGCTGAAATTTACACGCCCGAAAGTAAGTACTACTAGCTAGTTCCGCGCATCTCCCATTAATTTGATTCTAGCTAGTTTCATCAATACCATTTATATAATGCTTGATTATCAGTTTGATTGACCTCTATTTCTCGTAAAGTGGTTGTGGCAGCAAGAAGGGACTAATCTTTGTGGATACTACGTATGCGAGTACATCTACAACGCTACGATCTCTAAGCAGGGCGGCTACTGTAAAAAAGATTTTGATGTGCGTAAGCAATAATATTCACAATTTTATTTTATTACCATCGTTTGTGTTGAGTTTCATTCATATATATGTATTGACCCCCTTCTTCGAATTAGCATTGGGAGCTGCAGGAAGAACTCCTACCACAAGATCGCATAATAGTAATTCAAGAGGAATTGGCGGGATTCTTTCTTGAACACGTCATCAGGAAAGAGGGAGAATACCATATGGAACTTGATTTCAGATGTTAGGGTATTGTAAGAGATCTTATATTGTATATATGTAGCTAGTAGCGTCGGATAGATATACGAAAACTTGTTGTTCGAACAATCTCACTTCTCTCTGTATATGTTCATGACGTTCTTCTGTACTTAATGGTTTAATTCCTTCATTTGCTTACTAGCTAGCATGTCGAGTCCTCTCTATACGTATAGTACGTAGCGCCGACCAAGCACGGAGATAAGACAGGACACCTCTCTCTATTAGCTACAATATATGAAACCCCTAAATTAACCCTACAAAACCCCCATCCCCCTCTCAAAAAAAAACCCCAGACACGGAACTACTGACGCGTGGAGGCATTTTGGTCCCGGTTGGTGCGACCAACCGGGACAAAAGGCCCTCCTGCCCAGACAAGCCGCAGAGGCCACGTGGAGGCCCATCTGTACCGGTTCGTAAGCGAACCGGGACTAAAGGTTTTGGGCATTAGTAACGACCCTTTAGTCCCGGTTCCAGAACCGGAACAGAAGGCCCTCTGGAACCGGGACAAATGGGCCTTTTTCTACTAGTGGTAACAATTCATCGGATCCCAAAAAACACAACACCAATTACATCATATGGATCTCAATCATGTAGGGCAGCTCATGATAACTTTTTATTGAAGATCTAGGGGGAGAGAATACCACATAGCTACTGCCAAGAACCCGTAGTCCAAGGAGGAACTACTCAAGAAGCATCATGGGGGGAAGGAGAGTCGATGAAGATGGCCCCGGGGGCCAAGGCCCTCTCCGGCAGGGTGCCGGAGCAGGATCCTGGTGACCCCCGAAGCTAGGTTTCGATGGCGGCGGAGATCGGAATCTCTTCTGGAAAAAGTACTTCGATATTAGGGATTTCCTCCGTGGGGGGTAAATATAGGCAAAAGGGGGCATCGAGGGGGCCACCAGGCAGCCAGGAGGGTGCCTGGCACGGCCAGGGGCTGGGCCACGCCAGGGATCCTTCTGGAGCCCTGGTGGTGGCCCTCCCTCCTTCCTTGGTGTTTCCGGAGGCTTCCGGGACGCTGATTTTTTATATATTTTTTCCAGAATTTTTGGAGCATTTTTAATGGCCGGAAAACCTGAAATAGAAAAACAGCAGAAAACAGGAACTGGCAACTGGGTGCACTGAGTTAATAGGTTAGTCCAAATATGATCAAAAGTGTATGGAAGTTCAAGCAAAACATGTCAAAGTCACACAAAACATGCATGGCACAAGCAGAAATTATAGATACGTATGGGATGTATCACGTGTCCAATTTGTACCTCCTGCGGGTAGTGTATAGGATTCAGCCAAATCCTATTTGGGATGTTGAATAAGGTTTTGAGATGGTACATGAAAGTATTCATTAGGAATGGCGGGTAAATGCCATATATAGAAAGGTATGGTGGACTCATCTGGAAAAACTGGTTATAAGGAGTTTGGATGCACAAGCAGAATTCCTCTTAGTACAAGTGAAGGCTAGCAAAAGACTGGGAAGCGACCAACTAAGAGAGAAATGACGATCATAATCATGCAGAGCGACAAAACAACATTGAATCGGGCATGGAAGTTATATCACTACCCAGAAATTAAAGATCATCAAGGCTTGATAGACTTTCTTTACAGTCTTAAATATGCGTGAGC
This sequence comes from Bromus sterilis, assembly GCA_950022295.1. Taxonomy (NCBI): domain Eukaryota; kingdom Viridiplantae; phylum Streptophyta; class Magnoliopsida; order Poales; family Poaceae; genus Bromus; species Bromus sterilis. The sequence continues at coordinate 10,909,401 of OX465595.1, read as the reverse complement.
ATATGCCAAGTCAATCAAAATAAATTCTTGGAGGAAGATATCACTAAACCATACCACATCATAGACAAACAAATCATGCTGGTACTTCAATAACACATTAAGAACTCTTACTATTTGAGACTGACCATAAGAAAACATAAACTACTAAGCAACATTATCCACATGACATTTTTATCATAGACATACCAACCAGTGGCACAGAAGCCAACTCTCTTATTTAAAATAGGAGTGAAGCACAAGAGAGTCCAAAAATTCTAATTCTCAGCTCTTATAAAGAAATTAACATGAAGAACAAGAGCTAATCAAAGCAGCAGCTAGAAAAAGTAAAGAACACTCATCAAAGATAGGCATGAAAACTATGAGCATTCTAGGTAAAAGTGGAGCGTGTATCTCTCCCAATCATGCATGATAGGTTCCGACATTGTAATGACCAGAAAACAAAACAAAAATAAAACTAAATTAAGAGCAAAGACGCTCCAAGAACAGCACATAACATGTGAAGCGATAAAAATATAGTGTGGAGAAGGACGAACTGATGATTGTTGATAAAGAAGGGGATGCACGGGGGCATCCCCAAGCTTAGACGCTTGAGTCTCCTTGAGTATTTCTTGGGGGTTCCCGGCGCATCCCCAAGCTTAAGCTTTTGACACTCCTAAATATTGTTTCATAATCTTCCTTCCTACACTTGAAAACTTCCTTCACACAAAACTTCTCATAAACTTATTGGAGCGGTTAGTACACATTTAGATAATCTGCCAAAACTGGATAGATTGTAAAGATTGTTTTTTCAGGTACACTTATGCAGCTTAAATAAGAAAACTCAAAACATATGGCAGGTTAACAATTGTATAGATCATGCTGTGTAAAAAATTCAGCTCAAAAAGATTAACTGGTGATTTTTAAAGATTTTTGCAATGAAGCAAACATAATCTGTTTTCTGGACAGCATGTCACAACTTTTGCTTCCCCCATCATATGAGGCTAGAACTTGGTACATAACATGAAAATAAAGATACAATGATGTTTCTACAGTAGTAACAATCATCAATACCACTAAGAACAGAAGAAAAACAAAAAAACCTAAATTCGTTGCGGGCTGCCTCTCGAAAGTGCTTCTTTAAAGCCATTAGCTAGGCATGAGTGCAACGATGCTCACAAAAGAATAAAAAGATGAAGCACAAAAGAGAGCATCAACGGAGCAAATACAAACCACATTTAAGTCTAACATGCTTCCTATGCATGGGAAACTTGAAACAAAATAAATAAATGAAGCACAAAGCAACAAGCATAGGAAGGTAAAACAAGAGCACCTTCGAGATTTTCAACATGGAGAGGGGTGTTTTCCTAACATGAAAATTTCTATAACCATATTTCCCTCTCTCATTATAGTTTTCAGTAGCATCATGAACAAACTAAACAATATAACCATCACATAAAGCATGCTTTTCATGATCTACAAGCACACAATCATATTGACTTTCTAAACAAACCTCATCATGATTAAGAACATCCATAGCAGGCAAAAATAGAGGTTTATCATAAGATTTATCAAAATAGCAAGGGTTATCATAAATAACAGTAGCAAAATCATCCTTGAAAGTTTCATTCATAGGGGCATCATGGCCACAAGCATCAATTTCATCAAAAAGGGATATTTCAAAAGAATCCATAGGATCATAGCAATCAATATAGCATTCATCCTCCTTTGGTAAGCATGGAGGGCAATCATATAAAGTAAGAGTCAAAGAGTTACTCTCATTAGTTGGTAGAGTTGGGTAGCTACTCCATTCTTCCTCCTCTTGTTCGTCACTCTCCTCCTCTTTTTCATCCAAGGGAAATTCAGTTTGAGCCATTTCTTCTTCCGTAGAGTCCTGCAAAGCATTAGTCTCTTCCTCTTGTGGAGAGCACCTTTTGAGATGGTAAATAATATAATAATTGTCATTAAAATCCTCAATACAATAATTAAGTATATCAAGACTCATGGATTTGTAAGGGGCATCATCAATATTTTTAAGAAAATAAGTAATTTCATAGGCACCCTTAAAAATGACAAATTCTTCTATTTATTCTGCATCATAAAAATCATAGTTTCCCTCAGCATAAGAAGCTAAGGTTTCATCATCATTGTACTCTCATTGGAAAGCAAGGTGTTTGTGCCTCATATAGCAACAAGATTCATCCCTGCAGAAAGATATATTATATATTGAGCACAAGTTTCTAGCATAGTCATACAACTCATGTATTAGTCCCCATGAGTGTATCCCTTTTTGAGACAAGCGGTATTCCTTGTAATATTCTTGTTGATCCTCCATGAATCCGCCTTGCCAATAATATTCAGTCTAAAAGAAAGTAGCCATTAGTATCAAATAGAGTAATAAGCAAAAGTGTACTTATCAAGTGAACTTATAATTAGAGCTATGCTCCCCGGCAACGGCGCCAGAAAATAGTCTTGATAACCCACAAGTGTAGGGGATCGCAACAGTCTTCGCGGGCAAGAGTAACCCAATTTATTGATTCGACACAAGGGGAGCCAAAGAATACTTATAAGCCTTAGCAGTTGATTTTTTAATTCAACCACACCTGAAAAAACACTAGATAAGATATAAGTAGAAACGGTGTGTTGACAGGTGTAGCCTTTAAGACTTCCCCAATCACCAACACCACAAAGTAGTAACCAAGTAATAGGAGAAGCAAAGAAAGCAAAAGTAGCAACGAAGGCAATGAAGGTGAAAGATGGACCGGGGTTCAAGGTTTCACTAGTGGTACCTCTCAAGCAAAAGAACAAGGTGCTGGGTGAACAAATTACTGTTGGGAAATTGACAGAATTGCACCAACTCTAGCCAAACAAACTAGAGCATCCTAGTCTAAGAACCAAACGTAGGCATGTGTTCCGTATGTAGTTGTACGTTGCAATAAGAACTTTGCACAACATCTATTGTCCTACCCTCCCGCTACGAACGGGGCCACTTAAGGAACTTAGGGAGATTAAGGTGCTCCTGTCAAAGAGCACCAGAACAAAGCATTAACACTCCATGAACACATGTGATCCTCAAATTATAGCCCATCCCCTTTGGTGTCCCAAGCTGTAACCATTGGGATCGCCGGTTCCGGACTATAATAGGTGCATACAACCATAGATAAGATCTAGAACAACAATTATAATCATGCAACCATAACCTGCTCAGATCTGAGATCATGCTACTCGTGCACTAGTAACAAGCATTAAGAACAACAAATTGCAGCAACAATAATTCATAAACCTCTTAGGACTGAACAAGGTAACAATTCATCGGATACCAACAAACACAACACCAATTACATCATATGGATCTCAATCATGTAGGGCGGTTCATGAGAACTTTGTATTGAAGATCTAGGGGGAGAGAATACCACATAACTACTGTCAAGAACCCGTAGTCCAAGGAGGAACTACTCAAGAAGCATCATGGGGGGAAGGAGAGTCGATGAAGATGGCCCCGGGGGCCAAGGCCCTCTCCGGCAGGGTGCTGGAGTAGGATCCTGGTAACCCCCGAAGCTAGGTTTCGATGGCGACGGAGATCGGAATCGCTTCTGGAAAAAGTACTTCGATATTAGGGATCTCCTCCGCGGGGGGTAAATATAGGCCAAAGGGGGCACCGAGGGGGGCCACCAGGCAGCCAGGAGGGTGCATGGCGCGGCCAGGGGATGGGCCACGCCAAGGACCCTTCTGGAGCCCTGGTGGTGGCCCTCCCTTCCTTCCTTGGTGTTTATGGAGGCTTCCGGGACGGTGATTTTTTATATATTTTTTCCGGAATTTTTGGAGCACTTTTAATGGCCGGAAAACCTAAAATACAAAAACAACAGAAAACAGGAACTGGCAACTGGGTGCACTGAGTTAATAGGTTAGTCGAAATATGATCAAAAGTGTATGGAAGTTCAAGCAAAACATGGCAAAGTCACACAAAACATGCATGGCACAAGCAGAAATTATAGATACGTTTGGGATGTATCACGTGTCCAATTTGTACCTCCTGCGGGTAGTGTATAGGATTCAGCTAAATCCTATTTGACGCTCTTTGCCTCGGTTACCGTCGCGATGCTCACGCGTGTGTGGTGGTGGGCCTCGACTCATTAGGCACGGGACAAAGAAAAGGTTCTCGCTGAGTTGAAGAAGGGGGCCTCGCCGAAGACGGTAACAACCCAGCTGGCCGTGGAGTTGTCGGTGGAGGTGCGGCCAAGACCTCATCGGAGATGAGGACGGCCGCGGCGTCGCCGATGGAGGTCAGGAGTGAAACTTAGGGCTTAGGTGGGGTGGGTGTGGGGAGCTCACCGACGACGTGGTCTCAGGGCAAGGGATGCAGAGAGTATTTTCCGGTGCGATGGGGGGCAGTGGTGGATCAATGCTGGACGACGGATGGAGGAGGGAAGGCGGGAAGGCGACGGATGGCCGAGGATGGCTGAGATGGCGGGTCCCAGAGGTCAGCCTCTAATAGTGTGACCACAAACCCGCTGAGGAACTGAAAGGATCTGAATGTCGGCTAGAGGGGGGTGAATAGACGACTAACAATCTTTATCCTTTTCTTAACAAATTACCACTTAATAATAAAGTAGGTTGTCTAGATATGCAACTAGGTGAGCAACCTATATGACAATGAATGCAACAACTAAGAAAGCAATGGATAGAATGATAATGAAAAGCTTGCACAAGGTAAAGAGACAAATACCTGAAAGAGGAGACAAGGATATGTTATCGAAGTTTCTTCTCTTGCGAGAAGTACCTCTCCATTTAGAGAGGGTGTGGGAGCACAATGCTCACCACGAAGCCACCTAGGGTCACCCTATTCTCCTCATGCTCTCACAAATGCGATATGTCGTGAATCCACTATCGTTGCCTTGAAGGCGCAAACGAAACCTTTACAATCAAGGATAGGGTTGTTGCATGACAAACTGGAGACTCCCACCAACACCACAAAGCTTCACCACAATGAAATGTGGGTCCGAGGTGGCCTCAATATCTCGATGGCTCTAAGCCTCTAGAGTAAGAAGATCCAATAAAATATGGACGGGAAACAATGTTTCCTTTGGATGGAAGTGTAGATCTAGGTCACCTCTCTCAATCCCTAGCAACTCAACAAGTTTGGGCAGCTAGAAAAGGAGATCAGGCACGATGAAGCTTTTGGTCGTCAATGGAGAGAGAGAGAGAGAACGTGTGTGTGTGTGTGAGAGTGAGTAGCAAGAGATAGGGGATAAGGAAGAAAACTTCCTTTTATACTCCCCTACCAATCCAACCATTATGCATAGGAAACAACATGACCGGTACAACTGATACGTCTCAAACGTATCTACAACTTTTTCTTGCTCCATGCTTCTTTTTGGTGATATTGCTATATGTTTTATGCATTTTCATATCATTTACAACATATTTGAGACTAACCAATTAACCTAGTGTCCACTGCCAGTTTTATCTGTGCATTGCAGAAAAAGGTGAAAATCAAAGCGCACAAAAAATTCCCAAAAAATTACCAAAATTCTTATTCATCAGAAGAGACCTCCAGGAGGAGGATAAGCCCTGAGGGTGGCCCACAACCCCTAGTTGGCCATAGGGCGTGGCCAGGGGGGGCGGGTGGTGGCCGCGCCACCTGGCCGCCGGGTACAGGGGTGCCACCTCCCAGGTCCCCCTTTGACTCTTATTTATTCTCCCGTCGAGGAAACCTTGAATCTAGAACCCTTTTCTCCAGAAGCAATTCCGATCTCCGCCGCCATTTCCAACAAGTTTCGGGGGACCAGAATTTCCTTCTCCGGCATCCTGTCGGGATGGGGAAATGCCCCTGGATTCATCTCCATCTCTTGTGGTGGGGGGCTTAGAGGGAGGCCGGGGGCAGTGGTAGATCGACGATGGGAAATGGTTAGAGGAGGGAAGGGCGGAAAGGCGGTCGCAGATGAAGGCAACAGGCGGGTTGACCGGCGCCGATGGAGGAGGTGTGGATTAAGAGCAATGGGGCTAGCAGAGATGGCGGGGGAGGCGCGTCGGAGACGGAGGAGATGGCGGCGGTGGTGGTGGGCCTCGACCCATACATGATTCACGTGGCGTCGAGTCGCTAGCTGACAAAATGAGCATCAAAAGGGTGCGACTTGCTGGAGGATGACCTCTCGAAAGGAGGAATAGCGACGCATGCGGGTAGGGAGAGCGCGACGCACGAAGAAGGAGAAGTACGCGAGCGGGAGAACTATGGCAGCGATGACACGCGCGCATGCAGCAAGCCTGACATAAAAGTGCGCGAGCAAAAAAACCTTGAGTAAAAAGTACACGAGCGAACACTACAAGAAATATCGCTAGCCACAAGATGACCCTTCGACCATTGTAAAAAACATATGTATATGACATACTTTGCGTTGGTGCGGCGGCTAGGTGGGAGCAGAGAGAGAGGAGGTGGCTAGCTGGCTCGATCTGGGCCGTCAGATCGCTCGATCTGGCGGTCTAGATTCGCTGGAGGAGTTTCAGATCTGGGGGTAGGGTTTTTTTGGGCGAAAAAGAGGCAAAAATGGGCAGTTTTCATATCTGGAGGAATGGATGGGTGCCTAGTTGCTTAGGAGAAACCCTAAGTGGGGTGGTGGTCTATTTATAGCCGAGGTGGCTGGCAGTTTGCAAAAACATCCCCGGTTTCTCTCTCGTGCGGCCGGTGTTTATGTATCTGACCGCTGGGGGTCCGCACGACCTCCGATTTGGGTAAAACTTTGAATTGCGCGATCAACGCTACGAGCCGTCGGCGTTTACCTCACACCGAAACCGTTCCGTAAACACTTTACGGCATGCTATAAAATATCCCGTTTAATTATTAAATGAGGTTTTTCGTTTTGTTGGCGACGGCTGGTCTTGTATCGGTTTTTGTGAAGGTGATCGGGCGTAACCCGGTGTCGCAAGGTCGTGTGCCAGGTGGCAAGGGTCGGTCTCGCGTCCGGTACGAGATAAGGGGGGGGGGTAATTCACCGATTAATAAACCGACGAAGCAAACACCGCAAACAAATCAGACAATCAACAAAATCACGCAGCAAACAATTTTTTTTAATTTGGGAAAAAATTTGGGCTGTTACAATACAACACCACCAACAAGGGATCTCGTCCCGAGATCCAGGATGATCCGGGGGAGAGGGGAAGGGGTATAGAAGAGAGTCGACGATCTTCAACACCACCAACAAGGGACTCTGCTCCATGTCGAATGACGAACTCCATCGAGATACCTTTCGCAGGGAGACGACATCGTCGGAAAAACGAAACTTTCAGTGTCAAGAGGGAGAACGACAGTGAAAACCGGGTCAAAGGATAGTGTTTTTCGACGCAAGTCGTGAAAACATCGGCAAAAGGGGTGAAGGGCAAAGGACGACCAAGACGTTACCCGGAATCGGAGAAGCTGAAGATACTACATGAATTCCCAACCTAAGCTCGGAATCGAGAAAATACTCCGCGAGCAAAGCATTGTAACTATTCCGAACTTCATACTCCTGAGATCCTAAAGTTTGAAGGGGGTAAGACAAGAGTTAAAACAATTACGGCACTTGTCCTGACCAGAGCAAGGGTAAGGAGTAAAAAGAGTCATACTCTCCGATAACTAACTTAGTAACTAAAAAAATGTTTTCGTCTAGACTCAACTTCGCCCAAAGAAGGGTCCCTACGGTCGGTAAGGATCTGATACCAAGTTGTAAGGCCCCATATGCGGTACTGTTTCAGATCTGGACGTTTCCGTCCAAACCCGAGGACGAAGCACATATCGATCCCACCGCAACATATGACGAAGTCATATGCTCCCGATTTCAACATGATATCACAACATTACAGATACAAGGATACAACATCTCGTACAATCGGCATACAACTGCCTGAATATAATACATCAACGGAAGACATACGCCTGGGTACAGGCTACAAACAGATGCCTAGTGGCAAAGGTAAAACACACCCTTCCCGTAACCACACAGGTCCAGGCTCTCTGCCAGGATCCACCTAACTAGTTGTAAGGCCCGATATGCGGTACTATTTCAGATACGGACGTTTCCGCCCGAACCCGAGGACGAAGCACATATCGGTCCCACCGCGACATATGACGAAGTCATATATCCAGGATTTCAACATGATATCACAGCATTACAGATACAAGGATACAACATCTCATACAATCGGCATACAAGTGCCTTAATACATTACATAAGCGAAAGCACACACGAGGGGAAACACTGGAAAGCAATCAACGGATGCACTACTATTACTACAGAGCAACACAAGATCAAGAAGGCAACACACGACACGGCAACGTGATACAGATCTACCGTCAAGAGAGGTTACTAACAAGTTAAGTGGGGTATCAGTCACACACGACGATACCGCACGTTTATGGTGGTTCAAGTTGTTTATCTACCGGTGATCAAGCAAAGGTTGTTAACATGGCAACTCACGCAAGGATGGTATGGCACACAAACATGGAAAAAGGTTAAGCACAAAGTAAACTACCTATTCTAGTCAAGTTAAGTGAGGTGCAATCTTAAACAAGGCATGTCACTAAGCACCACACGATCATTTACAAGTTTATTACTGTTCTGCCCTAAACCCCATTTTAGGTTGGTCATCAACAACAAACAATGGTACAAACACAATTTACACAAAAAACTTGTCACGTTACATGTAAAGATCACCCCGAACGGAGTTACGGTTGAAAAGATATAAGAAAAATAAGATACGGGTGCAATCTGCCAACATCCGGAAGCACACTTTTGAGCAATGAATAAACAGGATAAAAAATGCAAACATGCTCCAATTTGATATGAAATGTAGTAGACATGGCAGGCAAGGCATGGCAAAAAGAATCATACAAATAGGCATCATGGTTTACTGGTTATAAGCAATACAAAAAGCTATAAAACATTCCTGGTTACAGACTTAGTGAAAATCAGGAAAACAGGGCAGAAACTGTTAATATCAAGCTGTCTAAACAGGGGAAAAATCTATATGCAAATGAACAGCAACATGACATAGCAATATATGGGCATGAATTAGACATGATGGTGACCAGGTACAAACAAGAATCATGGTCATATGCATCACAGATCAAAAGATATTAAGCGCGCAACATGGCTTCGGAAAGTTACAGACTTAATGAAAAACAAAGGTGGCTGTCAAAAACAGCGGGAAGGCAACTTTGGAGCTAAATATAACTACCAACATGAATGCTAACATGATAATGCAATACATATAATGAAAGTAGACATGGCATAGATCAAAATGACATATTGCAATGCTCAATAGGATGCACGGTTAAAAAGATATAAGGCAGCAAAGTTGCTACGTTTCGCAAACAGCATCACAAAGTTGACATGTAGCTACTTTGAGTGATGATACAATCATAATGCAGAAGGCTAACATGACAAGTGAATGCATAGAACTGAAGTAGACATGATGCTTAATAGTATGCAACAAGAATCACTCAATTCCGGTAAACGGTTGTGACGCAACCGTCACCCGAACTTGGTTCAAATCAACAGTTTTCAGCAACAGTTGCAGTTAACGACGGGAAGCACTGTTTTATCTAAACAACCTCAAATGAAGAAACTCACTAAAGATGAACTGCATAGCACACAATTCTAAGCAATTTTCCTTTTGGGGTTGATACGTCCAAAATGCATCACTATTTTATATTGTTATTTAACCCTATTCATTGATAATTTCCACTTTAAAGTATTGTTCTTATGTTGTTTTGGCCTATTTTACACAGATTACAACTTTCCGATGCCGAAGCAGCAGAACCAGAATTTAGCGGTGAAAAGTGGACATCAAGTTGCTGAATCAGATTAACTCCAAATGCGATGAAAATTTACGGGAGTTATTTTTATGAAGAATGACGGGAGATCACCGAAGATGGGGGTCAGGGGACCCACCAGGAAGCCAGAAGGGTGCCTGGCGTGACCCCCCCTAGGGTGCGCCAGGCACCCTCCTGGATGCCTGGTGGGCCCCCTCGGTGACCCCTCTCGCCTATATTACCGCCCTGGGGTAGAAACCCTAAAATAGGAGGAGTTTCCATGTTTCGCCGCCGCCACGGGGCGGAAACCTACAGAGAAGAAAAGCCATCTCCGGCGGGCAGATTCCGTCGGGGAGATCACCTCCGGTGAGGGGAGATCGTCGCCATCGTCATCACCATTGTCACGGGCATCATCGAGATCATCATCAACATCATCCCCAACATCAACACCATCTCCATCATCATCCCATCTAATCTCACAATTGAAAATTGTGTTGTATCCTTACTATCTATCCTCTCTACTCTATCTAGTGTTGATTAATACCTTGTGGTGAATGCTATTGAGTTTTGTTGGAGAAATATCATTATGTCCAGATTTTTTGCCATCCATCTATCACCTCTGATCATGATCTCTTTTATGTCTTGTGAGTAGTTTTTTTAGTTCTTGAGGACATGGGAGCAGTCTAGTTGTTCGTAGTCATATGATGTTGAAGTATTATGTGTTGTTTGATATTTAAGTTGTGTTGTTATTTCTCTAGTGGTGTTATGTGAGTCGAACACATAAAACTTAACCTTTCATGGGCCTAGAGGAATGCATTGTGCACAAAGGATGCTTATGGTGGGTTGCCGGAGTGACAGAAACCTGAACACCAGTTCGCACACTTTTGCATAAGGGAGTTATGGATCCTCGATCGTAATGCTGTGGTTAGGCTTATGCCTTAATTACTACCTTGTATTTGCGGATCCTTGCAAGGTGTGTAATCATAAGAGTGCACTTATCTTAGTCTAGAAGGTGTGCTAGCATTGATCCACCCACCGACACTTATCGACACAACACATGCTACTTGGCGGAATATGGCGAACGTGACTTGACTATATCTCCCATGTGTCCTCGAGAACTCTTTAGCCTTTATAAGTTCAGTTCCTAGGCTTATCCTTGTGAAAGGATTGGGCCACTTGCTGCTCCTCAGTTATCTTGTTTGCTTTTCTTGTCTTTTATCCTTTCTGTTGCTTAAACCAAAAACCCCTAAATATTTACCCTTCAGTGTTTGCAGTTGTTTCCTATCCAGTGTCACTTATCAATACTTTCTACTCCTCGAGGATCGATACTCTTATTTATCAAAAAGCTACAATTGATCCCCTACACTTGTGGGTTATCAAGAATCGTTTATTGGCGCGGTTAACGGGCGAGGCAATCCAACTAGACCTATTAACTTCTTCGCCATCAACGAGCTTTTCTAGCGCAGTTGCCGGGGAGTGTAGCGCTATTGGTAAGTGAAGCCGGTAAGGAAATCTTTATTTTGTGTTGCTATTTTTATTGTTGTTGTTGCTACCCTCAGTCCTTATGGACCCCTCTGCTGTTGGTTCGCTGCTGGTGAGGAGCCGCCCCACGAATGTGGTGGTCACTCCTACCCCTACTAAAATTGTGCCCTATAAAATACCATCTGGTATTATTGATTATGTCTTGGCTAATCGTTATACAGGAGAAGGACATCCAGGAGAACACTTGCTATATTTATCTCAATTATGTTCTTTATTTAAGCTTGCAGGTGTAACGATGGAGTTCGTTATGAAGAAACTATTCTCCGTATCACTTAAAGATAAAGCTTCAGATTGGTATAAGTTACTCGATAACTTTGATTTACTTGAATGGCCAGAGCTTATGTCTCTCTTTTATGCAAAGTTTTATCCTCTTCATTAAATTCACCAAGACAGGAACTACATCTACAACTTTTGGTCTTGCGACGGAGAGAGTATCGCTCAAGCTTGGGGGAGACTAAAGTCCCTGAGCTCAAATGTCCCAACCATGAGCTCCCCAAGGAAATTATACTTACAAATTTTTATGCCAGGCTTTCTCGTCAGGACAGGGAGATGTTGGATGCCTCCTCTAGTGGGGTATTCCAGACCAGAAGTTTAGAAGAAAAATGGGATCTTATTGAAAGGATCCAGAAGAATACTGAAGACTGGGAAATTGATAAAGGTATTGAACCCGCTATAAACTATGAGCATGATTACATTGAGAGCTGTCAGAACCCAAACTAGGGTAAGTGCTAGGGTTTGTTTGTGCCCTTTGCATCATGTAAAAATTCAAAAGAAATTAAAAAATGGGGAAGCAGAAAGCCCTGAGAAATTAATTCAAATGGCCAGATAAAAATATTTTCCAAAAATCATTTGAACATTTGGAAAATTCCTATAAATGATGCTGATCATTTCAAAAGTAGTTTGGGTTCATTCCCACACTCAAGGAATTTTCTACAATTCAAACAGTGCCTTGGAAAATTAAAATAACCCCTATTTGAATTGAGATTCAAATTTATTGAATTTCAAAAATGCCCAAAAGTCATAAGTGGTTTGCTACTAACCACCTAGGGTTTTTAAAATTATTTGGGCATTTTATTAAATTGCCTAGGTATTTATTTATCAAGGCACCAAAAAATTACAGAAAGAAAAGAAGAAGAAAAAGGAAAAGACCCCCCTGGCCATTCTGGCCCAACTGAAGCCCCAGCCGGCCCAGCCCACCTCTCCTCACCTTGTCGTCTTCCCCGCCCGGAGCCAGAGCAGGCAGCTCGCCGCCGTGGCGAGCATGCCCGCGGCTGCCGAGCCTTCGAGCCCCCCCTGCCCTATCCTCTCGCCCAGGAGACACGCAGCAGCCGCCACATCCTTGCCCTCTCCCTCCCGGTCGTCTCCCCCTCCAAATCGCGCCGTTCCCCTGCAAGCCGAAGCTCACCGCCGACCATCCCCTGAGAGAAGACGCGGCCACCGAGCTCCTCCGCCCTCGCCATGATGTACAGGAGGAAGCCCGGCCTCGACATCGACTAGCCACGCCCTCAATCGAAGCCCGGACGGCCCCGAGCCGCCGTGTTCTCCATCGACGTCTCGCCGGAGCCGCGGAAGCTCGTCGTCGATTCCGTCTCCGTCAGCCCTCCTCCAGCCTCCTCGACGGCCCCTTCACAGTCAGGGTGAGCTCGCGCCCATTCCCCCTCTCCCCTCGACGCATCCCGTGGCCTGGAGCACCGAGGCCGTCGCACCAGAGCTCCGGCAGCCGCTGCTCTTGTCGCCGACGTCGAGGTAGCCGTCCCCGAGACCCCCAGCTTGTCCCAGGCGAAGCACGCGAGGAAAGGGATCCCTCTGGTGGTCTTCCCGTTCGATTTGAGGCACTGGAGCGCCGTCCAGCACCACTCCGGCGAGTCTCTAGTCGCCGGCGACGACACTCCGGCCAGCCCCGGTTAATTAACCCTAATCCACCCCTAAACCACCCCCCACAGAGACAGACAGGTGGGCCCCCTGGCCCCCTAAACCCCTCTGTTAATTAAACAGAGAGGGATTAACCCCCTGTGACACTGACAGTGGTGGCCCACAGGTCAGCCCCCCCCTGACGTCACCCCCACGTCATGCTGACGCAGTAAATGGAAAAACATTTAAAATAATTACAGAAAAGGCTGAAAATTGAATAAACTTCCAAAAATCATAGAAAATTCATATGAACTCCAAATTAAACAAATAATATATGAAAAATTATCAGAAAAATGCAAGGATTAAGAATATGCAACTTGTTTTTATGTTTGACCATTTTAAAATGGGGCAACAGTAGCAAATGTGCATATGGCTTAATTCGAATTCAAATTTGAAGTTTGAATTTGCATTTCAAATGCAATATACTTCAATTAAATTGAATATGCTGCAAACCAGTACCATTCACATCATGTGCAACCTTATCATGTGTATGTGCATTTTTACTTTCGAAGTTGTTCCCCGTTGTTGATGATTGTTTACGGTACCAGCTTTCCGAGACGGTGATCATCCCCGAAGAAGAAGACCACCGTTAAGACCCTTGTATCGTCAGCAAGGCAAGCAAACCCCATTGATCATATCTATAAAATCCCAATTCCCTCTCAGTCTCGCTTATGCATGGTTAGGAGATCACCGAGACACGTTCTTCCGCAAGTTGAACCCATTCCGATGCATGACCTATCATTTTGTCACCGTATTAAGCAAACCACAATCCTAGCAGATTTAGGAGTTGATTGATGAGCATGTGGCCCCTGCAACTGTTACTGCTTATTGCTGCTTGGTGATACAATGAGGATGTTATGATTGTGAGTCGGGATGGAAAGAACACAGTGATGCTGATGATAAACGTGTTGGTGAATCCACCCTAAACAAAGGTGAACGATGAGAGGCTGTGTAGGAGTACACAGTGGGTTGTCTCGTTGAACACTTCCCTAGGCCCCGAGTTCCTGTTTTGTGATCCAAGACAAAGAGTATGACCACATGTAGGGTTTATGGGAGCCCCGTTTGGCCTCTTTACGTACCTGATCTGGTCCAGGAGTCACACTAGATTCGGGCTTTCCATTTGATTTATGCATAGATATGTGGGTGGACCTGTGAGGCAGTGAAACCATCTGTCAAAGGTGGCGTCTCGGTCCCTTGCATTATCTGAGTCCGTTTCGTGGAACCGACCGGAATCTCGAGCGGTGAAAAACTCAGGTAGTCGACTCCTGGATTAGAGAAGGTGATGTGAGGGTAGTGCCTTGGTTTCATCCACGTCCGACATCCGCTTGAAGGGTGACAAGAACGAGGCGATAAGTGATGACACGTGTGTGAAGATGTACACCCCTGCAGGGTTAATGAACTATTCGAATAGCCGTGTCCGCGGTTATGGACTACTTGGAAACCTTTACTTGATCATAGACAACTTGAATGGATACTTATAAAACTCGCAAGATAAGCGTGAGTGCTATGGTGTGCTTCTTCGTGGGGAAGTCGAGGAAGTATCCATAGTGGTGTATTGGTTGGAGACTTGGTAGTGGACTCGTGTACGCTTCTTACCTCAAGTCTGGTATTCGTAGTACAGGACTAGCCAAGTCAAAGCTGGCACTTCTGCATATTGAACCCCACCTCCTTTACCTTGATACTTGAGCATGAGTAGTTTAGTTCTGATGTAAGTCTTGCCGAGTACGACTTTGTACTCACGTTTGCTTATTCTATGTTTTAGGTGAGAACCCGGACCCCGATGGAGTCACCTTCGTGAAGCTCGACGTAGACTAAGTTAGCATAGTCCCAGACAGCAGTCTGGTCCCTCGTGGAAGGGCATGTTTGTTGTACAAGGCTTCTCTAAGCCATTTGTTAATCTTGTCTGTACTCAGACCTAATTTGCTTCCGTTGTATGATGTAATGTGATCACAGACACGTGATCTTTGTATGATCTATGTATATATCAATAAAGAGTACTTTGTAAAGTTATGTGATGATACCTACTGTTTATACTAGGCATGTGTGCTGCGTGTATGTTTATAACATGCATGTCTTAGTATGGTTTTTCGAGACCTTAGTTGTGATCTGGCTGGCGGTCTTTTATACACCAAGTGGCCCTTAGATGTGCGCAGCTTGGGGCATCGCGATGCGATTGCTCGTGACTCTGTCACGTGCACACTTTGTTGTATGATCGAGCCCGCCCTAGACCCCGACTAAGTGATCGGGCTGGAGTAAGTCTATGTAAGAGTTAGGATCCAATCGATAACATGGTTGAGGCGACTTGTCTATGAGTATGGGATTCACCACCCATAAGCATCTAGACTTGTGAGCGAACGATGAGGACCCATCTCAGATGATCATCCGGCCTGAATGGGATGCCCCTCATGTTCGATGCTTACCGAGAACGTTCTGTGCTTGGCCTTGTCTGCTTAGACAAGTGGGTACGGTTCTCGGCTCTCCATGTGATTGTATCGTGACTGGAATTACATACGCTAACCCCAGGTCCCGACAGACTTGGTATCAGAGCAGGACTGTCTGTAGGCTTATCAAACCCTTGGTCGATGTCGAGTCTAGCACTCTATAGTTATATAGTTACTCTGGGTATACGGGAACAACGTAAGGCTTCTTTTTCTCCTTACCCTCATCGATCTGAGTTCTGAGTCACCCTTATCTTTTCTACGGGATGATAGGACTAGGCTCATCTATGTCTTTACTAGAACATCTCGTTGAGTGCTTCCTTGTAGCCGTAGGATTGTTGTGCTGGTCCAGACTCATCGTGTTTTGAGTTCCTTGGGGAAGTTCTGTTCAATCTCCTCGAGGTTATCTTGTTTTCCATCCCGGTGTAGCCATTATGCTGCCCGATTTATCCCGTGTTTCTGTGGATCACTGCCTTCGCATTATAATTCTTTCCGCCTTCATCATGTCTTGTTATCCTTGAATCCATCATTCAACCTGTTCTGATTGTTGATCTTTATCACACAGGATGTCAGGTGGAACTCGTAGTGCTGTTCGTCGGAATCGAGACCGTGTTCGGAATCGAAATGATGATGAACCTCTACCACCGCCTTCTGCGGCGGAAATCATGATGGAAGCTGAGAAGAATCAACGTGACCAGACACGCCTTCTGGAGCTCATCGAGCAGAATACCTCACGTCATTGCAATGTGGTTGTGAGCATTCAGGACTTCATCCTTCTCAAGCCACCGGTATTCCGATGTTCTTCTGAGCCCCTTGAAGCTGATGATTGGCTCCGTTCCATCGAGCGTAAGCTTGATACTGCACATGTTGCTCCCGGTGATCGAGTTATATTCGCGGCATACTTTCTGGAAGGTGCTGCTGCTGAATGGTGGGAGAACTATGTTGCGATGCAGCCTGATGGTCACCTAGTGACTTGGCAGGAGTTTCGTGATGCTTTTCGAGGGTACCACATTTTGGATGAGTTAATGGAGAGCAAGAAGGAAGAGTTCTGCAACCTGACCCAAGGAGAGATGTCCATCCATGAGTATGTGAGAGAATTCAACCGTCTTGCTCGGTATGCCCAAGATGAGATCACCACAGATGCCAGAAAGCAGGCAAGGTTCCGTAAGGGACTTAGCCCCATCCTTCGCCATGATCTCAACCTCATCGAATTTTCCACCTTTGAGGATTTAGTCAATAGATCCTTTAGAACTGAGCATGGCAATGAAGTATTCGAAGAGTCTCGCAACCATGATCTTGAGCTTGCTCCTTCTTCTAGTTCAACCCCTCAGAAACGCCGAATTTGGATTCCAACCAGAGCCATACCTCAAAACTTTCTTCAGAGGTCACCATCCAATATATGCCATCCACCTCAACACATTATTCCACCCCGGAATGATGGTGTGCAGCCAAGTAATCCTGCTCCCAGCAATTCAGACATGGTATGTTTTAAGTGTGGTCTTCCAGGCCATTACTTTCGTCAATGCCCCCAGGTCTTGATGGCACCACGTCATTCTCGACCCAAGCCTCCAAAGAAACCAACCACCAAAGCCTTTCTAGCAAAGCCTTCATCCACTAGTAGTGGTTGTGTGAACCAAATCTCAGTTGAGGAAACCACTACTGCTTCTGACGTCATTCTTGGCACACTCCCAGTCAATCATATCCCCGCCTCCGTTCTTTTCGATCCAGGAGCTTCTCATTCATTCATGTCGGAGAGTTATGCACTTCGTCATGAGTTCCCCTTTGAAGAAATGTTTTCTCCAATGATCATTCAAACTCCTGGTTCAAAGTGGAAAACTAATAGAGTAAGCCATGGCAATCAAATTGCAGTTGAGGGTCTAGTATTCCTTGCTTCTCTTATAGCCCTCAAGTCTTCAGACATTGATGTCATCCTAGGAATAGATTAGTTATCAAGGCAGAATGCTTTCCTTGATTGTATCCTTCACCCAGCTCTAGAATCCAGGTGAATACTTTAAATGTGCTTCCCCTTCCAGACCTTGAAGATGTTCCGGTGGTTCGTGACTTCCCGGATGTCTTTCCTGAAGAACTGCCGGGCATGCCACCCGACAGGTGTGTAGAATTCATAGTGTATTTTATACCAGGCACATCCCCAATCTCGAGACGCCCATATAGAATGGCCCCACATGAGTTAGCTGAGCTAAAAACCCAACTTGATGCTTCGTTGGCAAAAGGCTTCATCCGCCCTAGCTCATCGCCATGGGGTTGCCCCGTTCTGTTCGTAACGAAGAAAGATGGAACAGAAAGGATGTGCGTAGACTATCGTCCGCTAAATCTAGCGACGATAAAGAACAAGTACCCACTGCCCAGGATCAATGATCTTTATGATCAACTTGCTGGATCCTCTGTCTTCTCAAAGATGGATTTGAGATTAGGCTATCATCAAATCAAAATCCGAAATGAGGACATTCCCAAAACGGCTTTCACTACTCGTTATGGTCTTTACGAGTATACCGTCATGTCCTTCGGTTTAACCAATGCCCCCGCCACATTCTCGCGCTTAATGAATTCGATCTTCATGGAGTACCTAGATAAATTTGTTGTAGTTTATCTTGATGTCATTCTCATCTACTCGAAGAACGAAGAAGAGCACGCAGAACATCTTAGGTTGGTATTGATGAAACTTAGAGAGCACCGCCTTTATGCCAAGTTCTCCAAGTGCGAATTTTGGCTACCAGAAGTGACCTACTTAGGCCACGTGATTTTTGCGAAAGGTGTTGCAGTCAATCCCGAGAGAGTTCAGGCCGTCCTTGACTGGACTCCACCTGAATCGATTAAGCAAGTTAGGAGTTTTCTTGGCCTAGCCAGCTATTGCCGCCGCTTCGTCGAGCACTTTTCTAAAGTTGCAAAGCCTCTAACTGAACTCCTCAAGAAAGATAAGAAATTCCAATGGACCCCCAAGTGCGAGGAAAGCTTTCAAGAGCTAAAAAGAAGATTGACTTCTGCACCCGTACTTGCGCCTCCAGATACCAAAAGGGATTTCGAGATCTATTGTGATGCTTCACGGCAAGGGTTAGGATGCATACTTATGCAAGATATACATGTGGTAGCTTATGCTTCACGCCAGTTGCGGCCACATGAAGAAAACTATCCTACCCATGATCTTGAACTCGCTGCCGTAGTTCATGCCCTGAAGACTTGGCGACATTACCTCCTTGGTTATCGTTGTGAGATATATTCCGACCACCAAAGCCTCAAATATATATTCACCCAGCCAGATCTTAATCTCAGGCAAAGACGCTGGATAGAGTTGATAACAGATTATGACTTAGGAATTTCTTACACTCCAGGCAAAGCCAATGTCATGGCTGATGCACTAAGTCGTAAGTCGTATTGTAACAACCTCATGTTACAACAGTATCAACCACTTCTTCATGAGGAATTTTGCAAGCTCAATCTTGAGATAGTTCCTCGTGGGTCTCTTTTCAACTTGGTGGCGAAACCAACCCTTGAGGATCAAATCATATCCGCCCAGAAACAAGATAGTAGTATTCAAGAGATCAAGCAGAACATTGTTAGCGGAGTTGCTAAATGTTTCTCTGCAAATGATCAAGGAACGATATTCTTTGAAAATCGTTTAGTAGTTCCTGAGAATGAAGACCTAAAGCAGCTGATCCTTAAGGAAGCTCATGACACTCCCCTCTCAATTCATCCCGGTAGCACAAAAATGTACCGAGATCTACGCCAGAGATTTTGGTGGACCCGGATGAAGAGAGACATTGCACAATTTGTTGCCGAATGTGATGTTTGTCGTCGCATTAAGGCAGAACACCAAAGACCTGCTGGTACTCTTCAACCATTGTCTATTCCCGAGTGGAAGTGGGATAAGGTCGGTATGGACTTCATCACCGGTTTTCTAAAAACCCAGAAAGGAAACGATGCCATCTTCGTTGTCATTGATCGACTTTCCAAAGTTGCTCACTTTCTTCCAGTTCGCGAGTCTATAACTGCTAGTCAGTTGGCGGACTTGTATGTCTCTAGAATCGTGTCTCTTCACGGTGTTCCTTTGGTGATCAATTCTGATAGTGGTAGCCTTTTCACCTCTAGATTTTGGGAAAGTTTTCAAAATGCTATGGGAACTCATCTATCCTTCAGTACAACTTTCCACCCTCAATCTAGCGGTCAAGTTGAAAGGGTTAATCAAATCTTGGAAGACATGCTCAGAGCTTGTGTTATCTCATTCGGGAAGAATTGGGAGAAGTCTCTTCCATTTGCCGAATTTGCTTATAACAATAGCTATCAATCTAGTCTGGACATGGCCCCCTTTGAATTCCTCTATGGCCGACAATGTCGAACACCCCTAAACTGGTCAGAAACCGGTGAAAGACAACTCTTTGGACCGGATATGATCAAGGAAGCAGAAGAGCAAGTTTGCATTGTTCGTGATCGATTGAAAGCCGCTCAGTCTCGTCAAAAGAGCTACTATGATCGTCATCATAGAGAGGAGAGCTACAATATTGATGAGAAGGCTTACCTTCGGGTTACTCCTCTGAAGGGAACCCAAAGATTCGGTATCAAAGGCAAGTTGGCCCCACGTTACATCGGACCTTTCCGCGTTCTCGCTAAACGTGGAGAAGTTGCCTACCAACTTGAACTACCCCCTCACCTTTCCCGAGTACATGATGTATTCCATGTGTGACAACTCAGGCGTTGCTTCAAGGACCCCATCCGCGAAGTCGACCATGAAACGCTTGATCTCCAAGATGACCTTTCTTATTGAGAGTACCCTGTTCGTATTCTTGATTTCGCAGAACGTGTCACTCGTCGTCAGAAGATCAAGTTCCTCAAAGTGCAATGGTCACATCACTCCGAGAAAGAAGCAACCTGGGAAAGAGAAGACCGTCTCCGTGCCGAGTACCCCTCCTTCCTCCCGATGACTTCTGAATCTCAGGACGAGATTCTTTTGAGTGGGGGCGAGTTGTCAGAACCCCAACTAGGGTAAGTGCTAGGGTTTGTTTGTGCCCTTTGCATCATGTAAAAATTCAAAAGAAATTCAAAAATGGGGAAGTAGAAAGCCCTGAGAAATGAATTCAAATGGCAGATAAAAATATTTTCCAAAAATCATTTGAACATTTGGAAAATTCCTAAAAATGATGCTGATCATTTCAAAAGTAGTTTGGGTTCATTCCCACACACAAGGAATTTTCTACAATTCAAACAGTGCCTTGGAAAATTAAAATAACCCCTATTTGAATTGAGATTCAAATTTATTGAATTTAAAAAATGCCCAAAAGTCATAAGTGGTTTGCTACTGACCACCTAGGGTTTTTAAAATTATTTGGGCAATTTATTAAATTGCCTAGGTATTTATTTATCAAGGCACCACTAAATTACAGAAAGAAAAGAAGAAGAAAAAGGAAAAGACCCCCCTGGCCATTCTGGCCCAACTGAAGCCCCAGCCGGCCCAGCCCACCTCTCCTCACCTTGTCGTCTTCCCCGCCCGGAGCCAGAGCAGGCAGCTCGCCGCCGTGGCGAGCATGCCCGCGGCTGCCGAGCCTTCGAGGCCCCCCTGCCCTATCCTCTCGCCCCGGAGACACGCAGCAGCCGCCACATCCTTGCCCTCTCCCTCCCGGTCGTCTCCCCCTCCAAATCGCGCCGTTCCCCTGCAAGCCGAAGCTCACCGCCGACCATCCCCTGCGAGAAGACGCGGCCACCGAGCTCCTCCGCCCTCGCCATGATGTCCAGGAGGAAGCCCGGCCTCGACTTCGACTAGCCACGCCCTCAATCGAAGCCCGGACGGCCCCGAGCCGCCGTTTTCACCATCGACGTCTCGCCGGAGCCGCGGAAGCTCGTCGTCGATTCCGTCTCCGTCAGCCCTCCTCCGGCCTCCTCGACGGCCCCTTCACACTCAGGGTGAGCTCGCGCCCATTCCCCCTCTCCCCTCGACGCATCCCGTGGCCTGGAGCACCGAGGCCGTCGCACCAGAGCTCCGGCAGCCGCTGCTCTTGTCGCCGACGTCGAGGTAGCCGTCCCCGAGACCCCCAGCTTGTCCCAGGCGAAGCACGCGAGCAAAGGGATCCCTCTGGTGGTCTTCCCGTTCGATTTGAGGCACTGGAGCGCCATCCAGCACCACTCCGGCGAGTCTCCAGTCGCCGGCGACGGCACTCCGGCCAGCCCCGGTTAATTAACCCTAATCCACCCCTAAACCACCCCCCACAGAGACAGACAGGTGGGACCCCTGCCCCCCTAAACCCCTCTGTTAATTAAACAGAGAGGGATTAACCCCCTGTGACACTGACAGTGGTGGCCCACAGGTCAGCCCCCCCTGACGTCACCTTCACGTCATGCTGACGCAGTAAATGGAAAAACATTTAAAATAATTAAAAAAAAGGCTGAAAATTGAATAAACTTCCAAAAATCATAGAAAATTCATATGAACTCCAAATTAAACAAATAATATATGAAAAATTATCAGAAAAATGCAAGGATTAAGAATATGCAATTTGTTTTTTATGTTTGACCATTTTAAAATGGGGAAACAGTAGCAAATGTGCATATGGCTTAATTTGAATTCAAATTTGAATTTGCATTTCAAATGCAATATACTTCAATTAAATTTAATATGCTGCAAACCAGTACCATTCACATCATGGACAACCTTATCATGTGTATGTGCATTTTTACTTTCGAAGTTGTTCCCCCTTGTTGATGATTGTTTCCGGTACCAGCTTTCCGAGACGGTGATCATCCCCGAAGAAGAAGACCACCGTTAAGACCCTTGTATCGTCAGCAAGGCAAGAAAACCCCATTGATCATATCTATAAAATCCCAATTCCCTCTCAGTCTCGCTTATGCATGTTTAGGAGATCACCGAGACACGTTCTTCCTCAAGTTGAACCCATTCCGATGCATGACCTATCATTATGTCACCGTATTAAGCAAACCACAATCCTAGAAGATTTAGGAGTTGATTGATGAGCATGTGGCCCCTGCAACTGTTACTGCTTATTGCTGCTTAGTGATACAATGAGGATGTTATGATTGTGAGTCGGGATGGAAAGAACACAGTGATGCTGATAATAAACGTGTTGGTGAATCCACCCTAAACAAAGGTGAACGATGAGAGGCTGTGTAGGAGTACACAGTGGGTTGTCTCGTTGAACACTGCCCTAGGCCCCGAGTTCCTGTTTTGTGATCCAAGACAAAGAGTATGACCACATGTAGGGTTTATGGGAGCCCCGTTTGGCCTCTTTACGTACCTGATCCGGTCCAGGAGTCACACTAGATTCGGGCTTTCCATTTGATTTATGCATAGATATGTGGGTGGACCTGTGAGGCAGTGAAACCATCTGTCAAAGGTGGCGTCTCGGTCCCTTGCATTATCTGAGTCCGTTTCATGGAACCGGCCGGACTCTCGAGCGGTGACAAACTCAGGTAGTCGACTCCTGGATTAGAGAAGGTGATGTGAGGGTAGTGCCTTGGTTTCATCCACGTTCGACATCCGCTTGAAGGGTGACAAGAACGAGGCGATAAGTGATGACACGCGTGTGAAGATGTACACCCCTGCAGGGTTAATGAACTATTCGAATAGCCGTGTCCACGGTTATGGACTAGTTGGAAACTTTTACTTGATCATAGACAACTTGAATGGATACTTATAAACTCGTAAGATAAGCGTGAGTGCTATGGTGTGCTTCTTCGTGGGGAAGTCGAGGAAGTATCCATAGTGGTGTATTGGTTGGAGACTTGGTAGTGGACTCGTGTACGCTTCTTACCTCAAGTCTGGTATTCGTAGTACAGGACTAGCCAAGTCAAAGATGGCACTTCTGCATATTGAACCCCACCTCCTTTACCTTGATACTTGAGCATGAGTAGTTTAGTTCTGATGTAAGTCTTGCTGAGTACGACTTTGTACTCACGTTTGCTTATTCTATGTTTTAGCTGAGAACCCGGACCCTGATGGAGTCACCTTCGTGAAGCTCGACGTTGACTAAGTTAGCATAGTCCCAGACAGCAGTCTGGTCCCTCGTGGAAGGGCATGTTTGTTGTACAAGGCTTCTCTAAGCCATTTGTTAATCTTGTCTGTACTCAGACCTAATTTGCTTCCGTTGTATGATGTAATGTGATCACAGACACGTGATCTTTGTATGCTCTATGTATATATCAATAAAGAGTACTTTGTAGAGTTATGTGATGATACCTACTGTTTATACTAGGCATGTGTGCTGCGTGTATGTTTATAACATGCATGTCTTAGTATGGGTTTTCGAGACCTTAGTTGTGATCTGGCTGGCGGTCTTTTATACACCAAGTGGCCCTTAGATGTGCGCAGCTTGGGGCATCGCGATGCGATTGCTCGTGACTCTGTCACGTGCACACTTTGTTGTATGATCGAGCCCGCCCTAGACCCCGACTAAGTGATCGGGCTGGAGTAAGTCTATGTAAGAGTTAGGATCCAATCGATAACATGGTTGAGGCGACTTGTCTATGAGTATGGGATTCACCACCCATAAGCATCTAGACTTGTGAGCGAACGATGAGGACCCATCTCAGATGATCATCCGGCCTGAATGGGATGCCCCTCACGTTCGATGCTTACCGAGAACGTTCTGTGCTTGGACTTGTCTGCTTAGACAAGTGGGTACGATTCTCGGCTCTCCATGTGATTGTATCGTGACTGGAATTACATACGCTAACCCCGGGTCCCGACAAGAGCTATGTTAAAACCAATTACTTTAATTCCTTTTGCTCTAAGATTGGACTTGATTCCCAGCTAATGGTTGACTTTTGCAAGGACTTTGCTTCTCATATTGATTCTTCTAAGAAGAAGGAGAGTCAACATCATAAACCTTTCAAGGAGTCACCAATTGAGATTAATGTTACTAACCCTGTTTTACCTGCAGTTGTGTATGAACAACCTCCTTATCCCTCAAGGATAAAGGAGCGCTCTTTTGTTACAGGTATTCTGAACAAGAATGGAAGGACCACTGAAGAACCTGAGGACCTGATCAAGGTCAAGCCTCAAGTTGCAATGGTCAAAGATCTGGTAACCAGTGATTATTAAAGAATCTATTGTTAGTTTTTGTGTTGTTTCCACTAACATTGTCACATCCAAGAACAAAGGCCCAATTTCAGATACACCTGTTGTATCTGTGAAGATAGGAGATCATAATTACTATGGGCTATGTGATTTGGGAGCTAGTATCAGCACTATTCCCTTTTCACTTTATCAAGAGATTACGCACGAGATTCAGCCGTGTGAGATTGAAGAAATAGACGTCACGATTCATCTTGAAAATAGACAAACAATTTCTCCAATTGGGATTGTAAGATACGTTGAAGTACTCTGCGGGAAGGTAAAATATCCTACTGACTTTCTTGTACTTGGTTCAGTGCAAGATAGTTTTTGTCCTATTATCTTTGGTAGGCCCTTCCTCAGCACTTGTGGAGCTATAATAGATTGCAAGAAAGGTAAAGTTTCTGTTGAATTCAATGGTGAGCCGTATGAATTTAATTCTGTAAGTTTTCTAAGAAGCCTCGTGGTACTGATTTGTCTAGTAATGATAAAATTATTGAAGAAATTGCTTCTATTGCTATTCCTCCTGACGATACTTTGCAGCAATTTATGGAAGACCACGAGAATGACATGCGTATGTAGGAGAGGAATGAGATAGAAGACACATTTTTAAGACAACCTGTTATCCTGAAGCACAACCTCCCGGTTGAACATTTAGGAATCCTCTCTCAACCAAAAGAAGACCTGATGTTCGATCTAAAACCGCTTCCCGATACGCTCAAGTATGCTTATTTAGATGAAAAGAAAGTATATCCTGTTATTATCAATTCTAACCTTTCAGGGTACGAAGAAGAGCGATTATTTGAGACACTCCGCAAACACCGAGGTGCTATTGGCTATACTCTTGATGATCTCAAGGGTATTAGTCCATCCATTTGCCAACATACTATTAATCTTGAGCCCGATGCTAAGCCGGTTGTTGATCATCAACGACGGTTAAACCCGAAGATGAAGGACGTGGTTAGGAAGTAGATTCTCAAACTTCTAGCCGCAGGTATCATCTATCCTATAGCTGATAGTAAGTGGGTAAGTCCAATTCATTGTGTTCCTAAGAAAGGAGGTATAACTGTTGTTCCTAATGATAAAAATGAACTAATACCTCAGCGGATTATTATTGGATATAGAATGTGTATTGATTACAGCAAGTTGAACAAGGCCACCCGGAAGGACCACTACCCTCAGTCCTTTATTGATCAGTTGCTCGAGCGGTTGTCTAAAAACACCCACTTCTGCTATCTTGATGGATATTCTGGTTTCTCTCAGATTCATGTCAACACCGCGGATCAGGAGAAGACCACTTTCACGTTTCTTTACGGTACTTATGCTTATAGGCGTATGCCTTTTGGTTTATGTAATGCACCTGCTACTTTTCAGAGGTGTATGTCTGTTATATTTCATGGTTTCTGTGAGGAGATTGTGGAGGTGTTCATGTACGATTTTTCCATCTATGGAACCTCCTTTGACCACTATCTCCAAAATCTTAATAAAATTTTGCAGAGATGTGAAGAAACAAATTTGGTGCTCAATTGGGAAAAGTGTCATTTCATGGTTAATGAAGGAATAGTTCTTGGTCACAAGATTTCCGCGAAGGGAATTGAAGTGGATAAGGCAAAAATTGAAGCTATCGAAAGGATGTCCTATCCAAGGGACATCAAAGGTATTCGTAGTTTTCTCGGTCATGCTGGTTTCTATAGAAGATTTATCAAGGACTTTTCTAAGACCTCGAGACCCCTCACTAATCTTCTCTAGAAGGATATTCCTTTTGTATTTGATAAAGATTGTAAGGAAGCCTTCGAAGTTCTTAAGAAAGCCTTGATAACCGCTCCTATAGTACAACCACCTGACTGGAATTTACCATTTGAAATTATGTGTGATGCTAGTGATTTTGCTGTTGGAGCTGTTTTAGGACAAAGGGTTGACAAGAATTTGAATGTCATCCATTATGCTAGCAAAACCCTTGATAATGCTCAAAAGAATTATGCTACTACCGAGAAGGAATTCTTGGCAGTGGTATTTGCTTGTGAGATAAGTTTAGGCAGTATATTGTTGATTCTAAGGTTATTATTCATACTGATCATGCTGCCATTAAGTATCTTATGCAGAAGAAGGATGCCAAACCAAGACTCATAAGATGGGTACTCCTTCAAGAATTTGACTTGCAGATTGTTGATAGAAAAGGAGAAGACAATCCGGTGGCGGATAATCTTTCAAGAATGGAAGATATCCCGCACGATCCTATTCCAAACAACGACAGTTTTCCAGATGAACAGCTTGCTGTTGTAAAAGTACAATCTCATTCAGACACTTGGTTTGCTGATTATGCTAATTTTATCGTTGCAAAGTTTTTGCCTCCAGGTCTTACATTTCAGGAGATGAAGAAATTCTTCACGGATTTGAGGCATTACTTTTGGGATTATCCACATCTTTATAAGGAAGGTGCGGACGGGATCGTAAGAAGGTGTATACCGGAGCACGAGCAGAAGGACTTTCTTCGACAATGTCACGATAGTCCCTACGGAGGACATCATGTAGGTGAAAGGACCGCACATAAAGTTCTACAATCAGGTTTTTATTGGCCTACTCTTTTTAAGGACGCCTGAAGGTACGTTCTATCTTGTGATAAATGTCAGAGAGTTGGTAATATTAGCAGGAGAAATGAGATGCCTATGAATTACTCGCTAGTGATCGAACCTTTCAATTGCTGGGGTTTTGATTTTATGGTTCCTTTTCCCCCGTCACACAAGTACACACACATCTTAGTTGCTGTCGATTATGTAACCAAGTGGGTTGAAGCAATCCCCACTGAGAGTGCTGATCATAAGACATCTTTGAAAATGCTCAAGGATGTAATTTTTCCTAGGTTTGGTGTACCAAGGTAAGTCATGACAGATGGAGGGTCGCACTTCACGCATGGAGCTTTTAGAAAAGCTCTAGCCAAGTACGATGTCAATCATATAATTGCATCACCATACCACCCTCAAACTAGTGGGAAAGTTGAGCTCACCAATAGAGAGATCAAGTTGATCTTACAGAAAACAGTAAATAGTTCTAGAAAGGACTGGTCAAAAAATTTAGGAGATGCTTTGTGGGCATATAGAACTGCTTGCAAGAACCCCATGGGCATGTCTCCGTATAAGATGGTCTATGGAAAAGCTTGCCATTTACCATTAGAATTAGAGCACAAGGCTTTCTGGGCTGTCAGAGAGCTGAATGCTGACCCGAAGTTAGCTTGTGAAAAGCGTCTGATGAACTTGACTTCTCTAGATGAGTGGAGAAGTGAAGCTTACGAGAGCGCTAAAATGTTCAAGGAAAAGGTAAATAAGTGGCATGATAAAAGGATTCTGAAACATGAATTTAATATTGGTGATAAAGTTTTATTGTTTAGATCTCGTTTCAGGTTTTCTCCAGCTAAACTACTTTCCAGATGGGAAGGACCTTTTCAGATCGAAGAAGTATATCGGTCTGGTGCAATCAAGATTAACAATTTCGAAGGCACCAAACCTCAAGTTGTGAATGGACAAAGACTCAAACATTATATGGCAGGTGATCCAATCAATGTGGATGCAAACATGATATATACAAGAACTCATGAAGAACATGTTGCAGCCCAGTTTCAGACACCGGCAGAAGCAGAATTAGAAAAGGTATGAATTACGGTAAGAAAACATCGCGAACGTCAATAAAAGTTTATTTTTTAGATTTTTTGCAAAATTAGGAAAATTCCAAGCCCGAGTGGAGTCGGAGAGGAGCTCCAGGGGCCCCAGGAGGCCTCCTGGCGCGGCCCCCCTCCTGGCCGCGCCAGGCACCCTCCTGGGTGCCCTGGACTCCGACTCCGACTCCACCTTGGCTTGAAACCTTCCTTCTGTTGCGGAAATTTTTGCTATATTTTTGCCCGGATAGTTCCGGCACCGTATCTCGCGATTTCGTGTGTTTTCTTTCTCGATCTGTTTCTTCCAGGAAAACTTTCAGCAGATCTAGGTGCCATGGCTTCTCCAGTTCCCCCAAGGACAAGTTCGTCGTCAACGTCATCAACCCTTACCTCGCTGAGGTGAGGAAGCACCCGCAGGTCCTTCATGTGGAGGATGGTGTCCTCCACAAGGAAGATATGAAGGTACCCGTAAGGGAAGGGAACACTGAAGATCGACTGAAGGAGATGGAACATGAGGTTTTCAAGTACAAGAAGATGGTGGAGCGTGGTGTTGAAGCCAACATCGACATCACCAACGAGCTGAAATCTTTCTTCTGTGATGAGCTGAAGGACACGTGGTCAAGCTTGAACGCATTCGAGGAGAAAGGAATTGAACTCCAAGGGAAGATCTATGATCTGCAAAACCAGAACTGTGAGTATGAGCATAAGTTTTCACGCTTGAGTTCTGCTGCAAATGGCAGGATCTGGGAGACTGAAGCATCCATGGAGACTGGAGAACCTTTGCCCTGTAAGTACTTCATCCAGAATTATCAGGACAACATCTTCAACAGGAACAAGAATGAGGAGTAAATCTCCTCGGGTAATGGCATCCCCTTAGCTTGTTGCAAGCTTGGGGGAGTGCACGGTATCTTTATCTTTATCTTTGTCTTTAGGAGTCAAGTAGAGTCGTATCATGTCTAGGGAAGTTACTTTATGAAATAGGTGTTGCATTGAGATCTATCACTCCTTTTGTGGAGAGCTTTGTGTCCGTGAGCGTGGAGTCGTCTATTAAGGAATATTGATGGGAAGTCTATTGGTTTCTTCGCTGCACTCGGTATTCTCTTGACGCACCCGACATTATGAGCTGATTCTTATGGGGAGTATTGACCTTATATCAGGTATGGCTTCGAAAACTTTATTTAAATCTTGGCAAATATAACTTTGGTCATAACAACAAGCATGTTTTCTCAAAGTAGCGACATAGCCAAAACCTTTGTGTTATTATGCTTGAAGTGTTATGTTGACAAGGATGACAACTTGATGTGCCATGCTAGTTTTAATGTTTATGCTTTGTATTGCTTGCATCTAAGTTGTTATCAATTGTCTGGTCTCTCAAAACACCCTTGCTAGCCAAAACTCTATACCAAGCGGAATTCTGCTTGTACATTCATACCCTGAAACCAACATCTTCCACTTGAGTCCACCATACCTTCCTATTTGTGGTATTTCTCTGCCACTCCTAAGTATATTGTTCATGTGCCACCTTTAAACTTTCAAAATCCTCCCTTTTGTGACCGAACAAGCTCATGGAGAAATAGAGGGAACCCGTTATCTTCCATGCCAAAAATATTTTACTCACTGACAAGTTCCAACTAGTCAGATTTATGAGGCAGAGGCTGGTATAGAGAATGCCTAGTTCTCGCTTGACACTTTTTCAAACCTGTCACTTCCCCTTCCAAGATTGATGATGCAATGACGTAAATTCGCGCGTCCATGATAGATGGAAAGGGAGCTCAAGTGTAGGCTTATTTTGCATGGGAATCGCCATTAATATGGTTGGTTTGGAAGATATCGGGAGACCTTTATTGTATAACATTGACTGGAAAGTTTCACTTCCCAAAATCAATGTTTTCACTCTTGTTTTCAAAAGCAAAAGCTCTGGCACATGAGTTTTCCCTGCTTACCCTTTTGCACGGGGTTTATCCTTTATTTTGTGCTGAGCCAGTCCTTCCTATTTCCTTCCTTCTTAAGAGAGAATAGACACTTGATGTTAATAAAGATTCTTGCATACAAAGTTGTATTGAGAGTTAGCATGTTACATCTTGTTGACATTATCTTTTGATAAGTAAGTTGTTTGCAAAAGCTTATGCTTAGTAAACATCTTCCTTTGTGTTAACATATGCACTTCTGGACTAATAACATATTCTTTCAAAAAGCTTTAATTGGTTCCATCATAAATGAAAAAACAAAAGTAAAAGTTATTAGTTGTTCCTTGACCAAGGCTATGTTTGCTATGATTTGATGAGTTTTCTTGGTCCTACCTTGTTGTAATTTTTATTATTTTTTCATAAGGACCTTATGAGTTGAGGTTGCTGTTGAGAATGCTTCAGTTTGGTGAGAAATCTTGATGCTTCTTGTCCGTATTCTTTGATCGACACTTCACTCTCTAAACTTGTGGACAGGTTTGCCGAGCTCAGTAATCGCTTGGGGACAAGCGAGGTCTAAGCTTGGGGGAGTTGATACGTCCAAAATGCATCACTATTTTATATTGTGATTTAACCCTATTCATTGATAATTTCCACTTCAAAGTATTGTTCTTATGTTTTTTTGGCCTATTTTACACAGATTACAACTTTCCGATGCCGAAACAGCAGAACCACAATTCAACGGTGAAAAGTGGACATCAAGTTGCTGAATCAGATCAACTCCAAATGCGAGGAAAATTTACGGGAGTTATTTTTACGAAGAATGACGGGAGATCGCCGAAGATGGGGGTCAGGGGACCCACCAGGCACCCTTCTGGATGCCTGGTGGCCCCCTCGGTGACCCCTCTCGCCTAGATTACCCCCCTGGGGTAGAAACCCTAAAAGAGGAGGATTTTCCACGTTTCACCGCCGCCACGGGGCGGAAACCTACAGAGAAGAAAAGCCATCTCCAGCGGGCAGATTCCGCCGGGGAGATCACCTCCGGTGAGGGGAGATCGTCGCCATCGTCATCACCATCGTCACGGGCATCATCGAGATCATCATCAACATCATCCCCAACATCAGCACCATCTCCATCATCATCCCATCTCATCTCACAATTGCAAATTGTGTTGTATCCGTATTATCTATCCTCTCTACTCTATCTAGTGTTGATTACTACCTTGTGGTGAATGCTATTGAGTTTTGTTGGAGAAATATCATTATGTCCAGATTGTTTGCCATCCATCTATCACCTCTGATCATGATCTCTTTTATGTCTTGTGAGTAGTTACTTTATTTCTTGAGGACATGGGAGCAGTCTAGTTGTTAGTAGTCATATGATGTTGAAGTATTATGTGTTGTTTGATATTTAAGTTGTGTTTTTATTTCTCTAGTGGTGTTATGTGAGTCGAACACATAACACTTCACCTTTCATGGGCCTAGAGGAATGCATTGTGCACAAAGGATGCTTATGGTGGGTTGCCGGAGTGACAGAAACCTAAACCCTAGTTCACACACTATTGCATAAGGGAGTTATGGATCCTGGATCGTAATGCTGTGGTTAGGCTTATGCCTTAATTACTACCTTGTATTTGCAGATGCTTGCAAGTAGTGTAATCATAAGAGTGCACTTATCTTAGTCTAGAAGGTGTACTAGCATTGATACACCCACCGACGCTTATCGACACAACACATGCTACTTGGCGGAATATGGCGAACGTGACTTGACTATCTCTCCCATGTGTCCTCGAGAACTCTTTAGCCTTTATTAGTTCAGTTCCTAGGCTTATCTTTGTGAAAGGATTGGGCCACTTGCTTCTCCTCAGTTATCTTGTTTGCTTTGCTTGTGTTTTATCCTTTCTGTTGCTTAAACCAGAACCCCCCCCCTAAATATTTACCTTTCAGTGTTTGCAGCCGTATCCTTATCTAGTTTCACTTGTCAATACCTTCTGCTCCTCGAGGATCGATACTCTTATTTATCAAAAAGCTACAATTGATCCCCTACACTTGTGGGTTATCAAGAATCGTTTATTGGCGCGGTTAACGGCCGATGCAACCCAAATAGTTCTATTAACTTCTCCGCCATCAGTTATCAACAGCAAAAAATAGCATAAACACAATCTACACGAAAAACTAGTCACATTACATATAAAGATCACCCCGATCGGAGTTACGGTTAAAAAGATATAAGCAAAACAAGTTTGGAACACAATCTGCTATCATCCGGGTGCACACTTTAGAGCAAAGAATATATAAGCTAAAGGTAGCAAACATGCACAAAAATGATATGAAACTGTATTAGACATGACAGGAAAGGCATAGCAAAAGTAATCATGCATATAGGCATCACGGTTTACTAGTTATAAGCAATGCAAAAAGCAATAAAACATTACTGGTTAAGGACTTAGTGAAAATCAGGAAAACAGGGCAAACTGTTATGAGCATGCTGTATAAACATGGGCAAAACTATTAACAAATGTGCAGCAACATGACATAGCAATACATGGGCATGGAATGTATCACAACCCCAAGTTAGGTATGTGCTAGGATCAAGTGCTCCTTTGCATTCATGATAAAAATTTCAAAAGAAATTCAAAAATGGGAAAGAAAAGCCCTAGAGATTTTAATTCAAAAGGCCAGATAAAAATATCTTCCAAAATTTCCTCTGGTATTTTTGAAAAGTCTTATAAATATGCATGATCACATCTAAAGTGAAGTGGGTCCCACTGCATGCACCAAGATTTTTCAAATATTCCACAAGGGGCTTGGAAATTAAATAAATACCCTATTTGAAATAAAATTCAAATTATTTGAATTTTAAAAGTGCTCAAATTTTATGAGTGGCTAGCTCTATATTTTATGAGGCCACATAAAAATTTGGGGCATTTAATAAAATGCCTAGGTATTTTTATCTAGGCAAAACAAATAGAGCATAATTAAATAAAAAGAAAAGAGAAGAGAACCACTTACCTCACGCCCTGGGCGAAGCCCACCTTCCCAGCCGGCCCAGCCCACTAGGGGGTCCCCTGTCGTCTTCCCTGGGCACGAGCACACAGCTGCGTGCCCGGCATGCCGCAGCCGTCGCGGTGGCAGCTCCCCAGCCACGCCCCTGCCTCCTTCTCGACGCCACGCATGCCAGGAGACGCCCCGCGTCTCACTTTCCCCCTCCTCGCCCTCCGGTTCTCCTCCCCGCGAAGAAATCGCTCCGCCACAGAAACCCTAGCCGGCCATGGCTCTGCTCCGGCGTGGCCAGTGAGCAAACCGGCGACGCCCAGCTTGTCTAGCAGACGCGCAGCAATCGACTCCGTCGAATCCCTCAAGCAATCGAAGGAGAAGGGCAACGCAGACGACGCCAACTTCATCTTCTTCATCGCCGGCCGCCGACGAGCAAAGCTCGAATTGCGCCGCCACTGAGCTTCCTCCGACCTCCCCGACTCCACCATCACGCTCAGGGTGAGCGTCTTGTTCGTTTGCCACCTCTCCCGCCTTTCACTGTGCTCCAGAATGTGATTCCGGCGAAGCCCGAGCTCGGACCGCCGCCGTGGTCGAGCTAGCCGTCGCCACAGGCCACACCTTTGGCCCCCGACTGCTCCAGCAGAAGCGCGGCTTCGCGTTGAGCCTCCCAGTGCGCGCAGCCCTCTCCCCCGTGCCCTAAACCGCGAGTCCGGCGAGTCTCCGGCGTCTACAGTGCTGCCGCCGGCGAGCTACGCCATTAACCCCTCCCATCTCTCTCTCTGCCATGTGGGCCCAAGGCCATTAAGCTTAATCCCCACCCCCAGTGACACTGCCCTGTGGGCCTAGGCCCACACTAATCTCTCTGTTTAAGTTAAATCGTTTTAATTAACAGTACAGAGACAGACAGGTGGGACCCAGCAGTCAGCCCCCCCTGATGTCACAATGACATCATGCTGACGCAATAAACCTTTTTCCAAATTAAAAGAAATCCAGAAATTTAAAGAAAATGCTTTAAACTTTGAAATTCAATAACTAATTCATATTAACTCCAAATTTAACAAATAATATATGAAAAATGATCAGGAGACAATTATCTATCCAAATATCCAACTTTCAACCATGTTTGAGTTGAATTTAAAATGTGACCAGTAGCATTTGCTATTTTTTTTAAATGGAATTAAATCAAATTCATTTCAAATGCTTTTGCAATTTGAACCATAGAAACATACCACATTATACTTGAACTTCAGAGGCATATCATACACATTTCAAAATGGTTTCACTTGATCAAACAATGTCATTTGTAACTTGGCTAAATTAAATTCAAATTGGAGTTTGAATTTGCATTTCAATTGCAATATACTCCTTTTAAATGGAATGCTCAACACATCAGTACCATGAACATCACCATATACAATTGATCATGTGCTTGTGCATTGTACCTTATGTTGATCACTTTGTTTGTATTGTTTGCTCGGCTAGAAGTGGAGCCGGAAACCGAGATCACCCCCTTCGTTGAAGACCCCGTGACTGAACCTCGTCAGCAAGGCAAGCAAACCCCCATTGATCATGTCGATAAAATCCCAATTCCCTCTCAGTCTCGCTTATGCATGTTTAGGAGATCACCTTGTATCGATTCTACCGCATAGTTGAACCCATATCCTTTGCATGACCTATCATCTTGTCACAGTAGTAAGCAAACCACAATCCTAGCAGATGTAGGAGTTGGTTGATGTCATGTGGCCCCTGCAACTGTTACTGCTTATTGCATGCTTAGAATTTACAATGAGGATGTTTTTGATGTGAGTCGGGATGATAGTGGACATGGTGTTGATGAAAGTGAAAATGTGTTGGTGAATCTACCCTAATACAAGGTGAATGATGAGAGACTGTTTAGGAGTACACAGTGGGTTGTCTCGTTGAACACTTCCTCAAGTCCGAGTTCTTGTGTGGTGATCCAAGAAGAAGAGTACAACCACACATTGGGCTCACTGACCCCTCTCGACCTAGAACCTCACCCCGTTCGAACCCCAGGAGTCGCATTAGTTCAGAGTTCTGGTAGGGCTGTGGCACGGTATGCGAAGTGGATGAACGACTTTTCAAGACCGGCTTGGGACCCTGCACACATCGTTTGAGGCTGTATTGGAACCTCGGGTCGGACTTCCAGACGGATCCCCCTCAGATAGGCGACTCTCTGGACTAGAACAGAGCTGTGGGCGAAGTGTCGTGGCAACATCCTCGCCGGTACCCGCTTGAAGGGTCCCACTCCCATGCGGTAACTAATGAGTGTGTGTGTGTGTAGCGGTACACCCCTGCAGGGTTAACAAAACTATTCGAATAGCCGCGTCCGCGGTTAAGGACTGCTTGGAGAGCTGTGCTCGATTATTAGACAACTTGAACTTGATACTTCTAAAACTCGCAAGATAAGCGTGAGTGCTATGGTGTGCTCCTCGTGGGGAAGTCGAGGAAGTAATCATAGTGGTGTATTGGTTGGAGATGTAGTGGACTCGTGTGCGCTTCTTACCTCAAGTCTGGTACTCGTAGTTTAGGACTAGCCAAGTCAAAGCTGGCACTTCTGCAAGTGAAACACCACCTCCCTTTTCCTTGATACATGTGCATGAGTAGTATAGTTCCTACGTAAGTCTTGCTGAGTACGACTTTGTACTCACGTTTGCTTATTCTATGTTTTAGATGAACCCACCTACCAGATGGTGGCTTCTACCCGAAGCTCGAAGATTGAAGACTCAGACCAAGACCAAGCTAGTGTAGTCCCAGTCAGACGACTGGTTCCCTCGTGGAGGGCTTGTTTTTAGATAAGGCTTCTCTAAGCCATTTATTAAACTTGTCTGTACTCAGACCTACTTTACTTCCATGTTTGATGTAATTTTGGATCACAAACTTGTGATCTCTGTGTGCACTCTATAAGAGTTATCAATAAAGTATATACATTGTAGAGAATTGCAATGATACCTGCTGTTCATACTAGACATGTGTGCTGCGTGTATGTTTAAAACATGCATGTCTTAGTATGGGTTTTCGAGACCTTAGTTGTGATCTGGCTGGCGGTCTTTTATACACCAAGTGGCCCTTAGATGTGCGCAGCTTGGGGCATCGCGATGCGATTGTTCGAGACTCTGTCTCGTGCACACTTTGATGTATGATCGAGCCCGCCCTAGACCCCGACTAAGTGATCGGGCTGGAGTAAGTCTATGTAAGAGTTATGAGATAGTCGATAGTATGGTTGAGGAGACTTGTCTGTGAATATGGGAGTTCATCACCCATATCATTAGACTTGTGTGCGGACGATGAGGACCCATCTCAGTTGATCATCCGACATGGATGGGATGCCCCTCACGTATGATGCTTTCCGAGAACGTTCTATGCTTGGCCTTGTCTGCTTAGACAAGTGGGTACGGTTCTCGGCTCTCCATATGACTATGTCGTAGCGGGACTTGCATACGCTAACCCCGGGTATCGACAGACTTGGTATCAGAGCAGGACTGACTGTAGGATTATCAGCCTTGGCCGAAGTCGAGTCTAGCTTGCTATAGTTATATAGTTACTCTGGGTATATAAGGGAACAACGTAAGGCTTCTTTTTCTCCTTACCCTCATCGTTCTGAGTTCTGAGTCACCCTCATCTTATTCTACGGGAAGATAGGACTAGGCTCATCTATGTCTTACTAGAACATCTCGTTGTTTGCTTCCTTGTAGCCGTAAGAAAGTTGTGTCCGGTTTCCTAGCATTGTTGTAATGCTGATTTCTTACATCGTATTATGTAAGTGTTGTATCTACATTGAAAGAAAATTGTTTTCTTGCAATTACAACCGTTATGCTGTCCGAGTCATTCCAGGTTTCTTCATAATCTGATGCGTTTGCAAAATCTTTCACTCTATTTCGGATGTCCTTCCAGAAGTTTTCTAGGTGGCATGCCCGACAATTCCATAGAGTTTGTTGTAGGTTTTGTTCTAGAAACCTTTAGTGATTCATTTGCAGTTCTTCCTCCCACTTTAGATGTCTTCTAGCCAGAAGAACCACACTAACCATCGTGTTGGGGTACTTTGTTACTCTAACATATCTGTTGTATCCCCTAGTAAGCCATGGTCATCCTCAGGAAAACCATCCAGTAACCAAACTCCTTAAACCTAGCCACCCGACAGATGTGTAGAGTTTATAGTGGATCTTGTGCCAGGAACCGCACCAATTTCCAGACGCCCATACAAAATGTCCCCATGTGAGATAGCTGAGCTTAAAACCCAACTGGAAGCTTTGTTGGAAAAAGGCTTCATCCGCCCTAGCTCATCGCCATGGGGTTGCCCCGTTCTGTTCGTAACGAAGAAAGATGGAATAGAAAGGATGTGCGTAGACTATCGCCCGCTAAATTTAGCGACGATAAAGAACAAGTACCCATTGCCCAGGATCAATGATCTTTATGATCAACTTGCAGGATCCTCTGTCTTCTCCAAGATGGATTTGAGATTAGGTTATCATCAAATCAAAATCCGAAACGAGGACATTCCCAAAACGGCTTTTACTACTCGTTATGGTCTTTATGAGTACACCGTCATGTCCTTTGGTTTAACCAATGCCCCCGCCACTTTCTCGCGCATGATGAATTCGATCTTCATGGAGTACTTGGATAAATTTGTTGTAGTTTATCTTGATGATATTCTCATCTACTCGAAGAACGAAGAAGAACATGCAGAACACCTAAGGCTGGTATTGATGAAACTTAGAGAGCATCGCCCGTATGCTAAATTCTCCAAGTGTGAATTTTGGCTACCAGAAGTGACCTATTTAGGCCACGTGGTTTCTGCAAAAGGCATTGCTGTGAATCCCGAGAGAGTTCAGGCCGTCCTTGACTAGACTCCACCTGGATCGGTTAAGCAAGTTAGGAGTTTTCTTGGCCTAGCCAGCTATTGCCGCCGCTTCATCGAGAACTTTTCTAAAGTTGCAAAGCCTCTAACTGAACTCCTCAATAAAGATAAGAAATTCCTATGGACTCTCAAGTGCGAGGAAAGCTTTCAAGAGCTAAAAAAAAGATTGACTTCTGCACCCGTACTTGCACCTCCAGACACCAAAAAGGATTTCAAGATCTTTTGTGACGCCTCACGGCAAGGGTTAGGATGCATACTTCTACAAGATAGACATGTGGTAGCTTATGCTTCACGCCAGTTGCGTCCACATGAAGAGAACTATCCTACCCATGATCTTGAACTCGCTGCCGTAGTTCATGCCCTAACAACTTGGCGACATTACCTCCTTGGTAATCGTTGTGAGATCTATTCCGACCACCAAAGCCTCAAATACATTTTCACCCAACCAAATCTTAATCTCAGGAAAAGACGCTGGATTGAGTTGATAAAAGATTATGACTTAGGAATTTCTTACACCCCAGGCAAAGCCAATGTCATGGCTGATGCACTAAGTCGTAGTCGTATTGTAACAACCTCATGTTACAATAGTATCAACCACTTCTTCATGAGGAATTTCGAAAGCTTAATCTCGAGATTGTTCCTCGTGGATCTCTTTTCAACTTGGTGGCGAAACCAACTCTTGAGGATCAAATCATAGTTGCCCAAAGACGTGCACGAGGTGTACGCCGGATCAAGGAAAACATTGCTAGCGGAGTTGCTAAATGTTTCTCCACAGATAGTAAAGGAACGGTATTCTTTGCAAATCGTTTGGTAGTACCTAAGAATAGGGAACTAAGGCAACTCATCCTCAAGGAAGCCCATGACACACCCCTCTCGATTCATCCCGGTAGCACAAAAATGTACAGAGATCTACGCTAGAGATTTTGGTGGACTAGGATGAAGAGAGACATTGCTCGATTTGTTGCCGAATGTGATGTTTGTCGTCGCATTAAGGCAGACCATCAAAGACCTGCTGGTACACTTCAACCTTTGCCTATTCCCGAGTGGAAATGGGACAAGGTCGGTATGGACTTCATCACCGGCTTTCCAAAAACCCAGAAAGGAAATGATGCCATCTTCGTGGTCATTGACCGCCTTTCCAAAGTTGCTCACTTCCTGCCTGTTCGCGAGTCTATAACTGCTAGCCAGTTAGCGGACTTGTACGTCTCTAGAATTGTATCCCTTCAGGGTGTTCCTTTGGAAATCAATTCTGATCGTGGTAGCCTTTTCACCTCTAGATTTTGGGGAAGCTTCCAACATGCTATGGAAACTCATCTCTCCTTTAGTACAGCTTTCCATCCTCAGTCTAGTGGTCAAGTCGAAAGGGTTAATCAAATCTTGGAAGACATGCTCAGAGCTTGTGTTATCTCATTCGGAAAGAATTGGGAGAAGTCTCTTCCATTTGCCGAATTTTCTTATAACAATAGTTTTCAATCTATTCTGAACATGGATCCTTTTTAACTCCTCTATGGACGACGATGTCGAACACCCCTTAACTGGTCAGAAACCGGTGAAAGACAATTCTTTGGACCGGATATGATCATGGAAGCAGAAGAGCAAGTTCGCATTGTTCGTGATCAATTGAAAGCCGCCCAGTCTCGTCAGAAAAGCTACTATGATCGTCATCATAGGCAAGAAAGCTACAATCTGGATGAGAAGGCTTACCTTCGGGTTACTCCTCTGAAGGGAACCCAAAGATTCGGTATCAAAGGCAAGTTGGCCCCACATTACATCGGACCTTTCCGCATTCTTGCTAAACGTGGAGAAGTTGCCTACCAACTTGAACTACCCCCGAATCTTTCCCGAGTACATGATGTATTCCATGTGTCACAACTCAGGCGTTGCTTCAAGGACCCCATCCGCGAAGTCGACCAAGAAACGCTTGATCTACAAGATGACCTTTCTTATCGAGAATACCCTGTTCGTGCTCTTGATTCAGCAGAGCGTGTCACTCGCCGAAAGAAGATCAAGTTTCTGAAAGTTCAGTGGTCACACCACTCCGAGAAAGAAGCCACGTGGGAAAGAGAAGACCGTCTCCGTGCCGAGTACCCCTCCTTCCTCCCGCAGACTTCTGAATCTCGGGACGAGATTCTTTTGAGTGGGGGCGAGTTGTCACAACCCCAAGTTAGGTATGTGCTAGGATCAAGTGCTCGTTTGCATTCATGATAAAAATTTCAAAAGAAATTCAAAAATGGGGAGAAGAAAAGCCCTAGAGATTTTAATTCAAAAGGCCAGATAAAAATATCTTCCAAAATTTCCTCTGGTATTTTTGAAAAGTCTTATAAATATGCATGATCACATCTAAAGTGAAGTGGGTCCCACTGCATGCACCAAGATTTTTCAAATATTCCACAAGGGGCTTGGAAATTAAATAAATACCCTATTTGAATTAAATTTCAAATTATTTGAATTTTAAAAGTGCTCAAATTTTATGAGTGTCTAGCTCTATATTTTATGAGGCCACATAAAAACTTGGGGCATTTAATAAAATGCCTAGGTATTTTTATCTAGGCAAAACAAATAGAACATAATTAAATAAAAAGAAAAGAGTAGAGAACCACTTACCTCACGCCCTGGGCGAAGCCCACCTTCCCAGCCGGCCCAGCCCACCAGGGGGCTCCCCTGTCGTCTTCCCCGGGCACGAGCACACAGCTGCGTGCCCGACATGCCGCAGCCGTCGCGGTGGAGGCTCCCCCAGCCACGCCCCTGCCTCCATCTCGACGCCACGCATGCCAGGAGACGCCCCGCGTCTCACTTTCCCCCTCCTCGCTCTCTGGTTCTCCTCCCCGCGAAGAAATCGCTCCGCCACAGAAACCCTAGCCGGCAAGGGCTCTGCTCCGGCGTGGCCAGTGAGCAAACCGGCGACGCCCAGCTTGTCTAGCAGACGCGCAGCAGCCGAATCCGTCGAATCCCTCAAGCAATCGAAGGAGAAGGGCAACACAGACGACGCTAGCTTCATCTTCTTCACCGCCGGCCGCCGACGAGCAAAGCTCGAATTGCGCCGCCACTGAGCTTCCTCCGGCCTCCCCGACTCCACCATCACGCTCAGGGTGAGCGTCTTGTTCGTTTTCCACCTCTCCCGCCTTTCCCCGTGCTCCAGAACGTGATTCCGGCGAAGCCCGAGCTCGGACCGCCGCCGTGGTCGAGCTAGCCGTCGCCACAGGCCACACCTTTGGCCCCGACTGCTCCAGCAGAAGCGCGGCTTCGCGTTGAGCCTCCCAGTGCGCGCAGCCCTCTCCCCCGTGCCCTAAACCGCGAGTCCGGCGAGTCTCCGGCGTCTACAGTGCTGCCGCCGGCGAGCTACGCCATTAACCCCTCCCATCTCTCTCTCTGCCATGTGGGCCCAAGGCCATTAAGCTTAATCCCCACCCCTAGTGACACTGCCCTGTGGGCCTAGCCCCACACTAATCTCTCTGTTTAAGTTAAATCGTTTTAATTAACAGTATAGAGACAGACAGGTGGGTCCCAGCAGTCAACCCCCCCTGATGTCACAATGACATCATGCTGACGCAATAAACCTTTTTCCAAATTAAAAGAAATCCAGAAATTTACAAAAAATGCTTTAAACTTTGAAATTCAATAACTAATTCATATTAACTCCAAATTTAACAAATAATATATGAAAAATGATCAGGAGAAAATTATCTATCCAAATATCCAACTTTCAACCATGTTTGAGTTGAATTTAAAATGTGACCGGTAGCATTTGCTATTTGGTTTAAATGGAATTGAATCAAATTCATTTCAAATGCTTTTGCAATTTGAACCATAGCAACATACCACATTATACTTGAACTTCAGAGGCATATCATACACATTTCAAAATGGTTTAACTTGATCAAACAATGTCATTTGTAACT
Source organism: Bromus sterilis (assembly GCA_950022295.1). Lineage (NCBI taxonomy): Eukaryota > Viridiplantae > Streptophyta > Magnoliopsida > Poales > Poaceae > Bromus > Bromus sterilis. The sequence continues at coordinate 10,867,349 of OX465595.1, read as the reverse complement.
TGGCTAAATTAAATTCAAATTGGAGTTTGAATTTGCATTTCAATTGCAATATACTCCTTTTAAATGGAATGCTCAACACATCAGTACCATGAACATCACCATATACAATTGATCATGTGCTTGTGCATTGTACCTTATGTTGATCACTTTGTTTGTATTGTTTGCTCGGCTAGAAGTGGAGCCGGAAACCGAGATCACCCCCTTCGTTGAAGACCCCGTGACTGAACCTCGTCAGCAAGGCAAGCAAACCCCCATTGATCATGTCGATAAAATCCCAATTCCCTCTCAGTCTCGCTTATGCATGTTTAGGAGATCACCTTGTATCGATTCTACCGCATAGTTGAACCCATATCCTTTGCATGACCTATCATCTTGTCACAGTAGTAAGAAAATCACAATCCTAGCAGATGTAGGAGTTGGTTGATGTCATGTGGCCCCTGCAACTGTTACTGCTTATTGCATGCTTAGAATTTACAATGAGGATGTTTTTGATGTGAGTCGGGATGATAGTGGACATGGTGTTGATGAAAGTGAAACTGTGTTGGTGAACTACCCTAATACAAGGTGAACGATGAGAGGCTGTGTAGGAGTACACAGTGGGTTGTCTCGTTGAACACCGCCTTAAGTCCGAGTTCTTGTGTGGTGATCCAAGAAGAAGAGTACAACCACACATTGGGCTCACTGACCCCTCTCGACCTAGAACCTCACCCCGTTCGAACCCCAGGAGTCGCATTAGTTCGGAGTTTTGGTAGGGCTATGGCACGGTCTGCGAAGTGGATGAACGGCTTTTCAAGACCGGCTTGGGACCCTGCACACATCGTTTGAGGCTGTACTGGAACCTCGGCTGGACTTCCATACGGATCCCCCTCAGATAGGCGACTCTTTGGACTAGAACGGAGCTGTGGGCGAAGTGTCGTGGCAACATCCTCGCCGGTACCCGCTTGAAGGGTCCCACTCCCAGGCGGTAACTGATGAGTGTGTGTGTGTAGCGGTACACCCCTGAAGGGTTAAATAAACTATTCGAATAGCCGCGTCCACGGTTAAGGACTGCTAGGAGAGCTGTGCTCGATTATTAGACAACTTGAACTTGATACTTCTAAAACTCGCAAGATAAGCGTGAGTGCTATGGTGTGCTCCTCGTGGGGAAGTCGAGGAAGTAACCATAGTGGTGTATTGGTTGGAGATGTAGTGGACTCGTGTGCGCTTCTTACCTCAAGTCTGGTACTCGTAGTTCAGGACTAGCCAAGTCAAAGATGGCACTTCTGCAAGTGAAACCCCACCTCCGTTTTCCTTGATACATGTGCATGAGTAGTATAGTTCCTACGTAAGTCTTGCTGAGTACGACTTTGTACTCACGTTTGCTTATTCTATGTTTTAGATGAACCCACATACCAGATGGTGGCTTCTACTCGAAGCTCAAAGATTGAAGACTCAGACCAAGACCAAGCTAGCGTAGTCCCAGTCAGACGACTGGTTCCCTCGTGGAGGGCTTGTTTTTAGATAAGGCTTCTCTAAGCCATTTGTTAAACTTGTCTGTACTCAGACCTACTTTGCTTCCGCATGTTTGATGTAATGTTGGATCACAGACTTGTGATCTCTGTGTGCACTCTGTAAGAGTTATCAATAAAGTATATACATTGTAGAGAATTGCAATGATACCTGCTGTTCATACTAGACATGTGTGCTGCGTGTATGTTTATAACATGCATGTCTTAGTATGGGTTTTCGAGACCTTAGTTGTGATCTGGCTGGCGGTCTTTTATACACCAAGTGGCCCTTATATGTGCGTAGCTTGGGGCATCGCGATGCGATTGTTCTAGACTCTGTCTCATGCACACTTTGATGTATGATCGAGCCCGCCCTAGACCCCGACTAAGTGATCGGGCTGGAGTAAGTCTATGTAAGAGTTATGAGATAGTCGATAGTATGGTTGAGGCGACTTGTCTGTGAATATGGGAGTTCATCACCCATATCATTAGACTTGTGTGCGAACGATGAGGACCCATCTCAGTTGATCATCCGGCCTGGATGGGATTCCCCTCATGTACGATGCTTTCCGAGAACGTTTTGTGCTTGGCCTTGTCTGCTTAGAAAAGTGGGTACGGTTCTCGGCTCTCCATATGAATATGTCGTAGCGGGACTTGCATACGCTAACCCCTGGTGCCGACAGAATTTGTATGATGGTGGCCAGGTACAAACAAGAATCATAGTCATAGGCATTACAGATCAAGATATTAAGCGTGCAACATGGCATCCGAACGTTACAGACTTAGTGAAAAACAGAAGTGTCTGACAGAAACATCAAGGTAAAACTTTTGGAGCTAAAATATAACTATGACCAGGAAGGCAAACATGACCAATGAAAGCATATAATTTAAGTACACATGATGCTTAACAGAATGCAACAAGAAACATATGAATCCGATGCACGATCGCGATGCACTCGTTGACCGAAGTCGGAACAAAATATCAGTTTAGCAGTTTAACAACGGGGTGTCCTGTTCAGCATGGAATAAGTATTTACAGATGGCCTCAAATCAATTAACTCAGTAAAGCAAAGAGTTAGAGCACATCACAGTGAACAAAATTCATTTTGAACGCGAGGTCATCAGAGCTACGGTTCGTTCGCAAATCGCGTCGAAACAGCATCAGCAGCAGCAAAGTTTAGTACGTAGCAAAATTTCAGAGAGGGGAGGAGCAGAACGGGCCTCACCCTGTGCCGTGGACCACCTTGGCCTGGGAGGCCGGCGGCCTGGCTGGGGATGGAGAGGAGGTGCGCGGCTGGGCCTCAGGCGCTCGGCTAGGCCTGGCGCCAATTGGGCTGTGGGGAGGGGGCCGACCCACCAGCTGGTCTAGGGAGGAGGAGGTGGCTCGGGCTCATCCGAGAGAGCACCCAGGCGGCGGCTGGCTTCCCCGTCGTGGTCAGCGACGATGGCCGAAGTCCAAGCCGGCGAGCAGCGGCGCCATGCAGAGGAGGCGGCGAGGAGGTGCAGCGCAGGGCGGCTCCGGCGCGACGGGTTAGCGTCCAGGGGCGGGGTGATTGGAGGCAGAGGGGTGGGGGCGGCAGCCCAACCGATCCAGTGTCCATGGCGGCGGTGCTCAACCTACGGGAGAGAGGAGGGGTGAGGAGGAGGGAAGGGAAGAGGAGGAAAGAGAGGAGAGGAGGGAGAGGAAGGGGCGGTGGTGGAGGCTGGGCCAGCGGCCGGCCGGCTGCCGGGGTGCACGGCGGCGACGCGGTGCGGTTGGTGCGGCGGCTAGGTGGTAGGAGAGAGAGAGGAGGAGGTGGCTAGCTGGCTCGATCTGGGCCGTCAGATTGCTCGATCTGGCGGTCCAGATTCGCTTGAGGAGTTTCAGATCTCGGGTAGGTTTTTTTGGCGAAAATGGGGCAAAAATGGGCAGTTTTCAGATTTGGAGGTGTGGGTGACTGCTAGTTGTTTAGGGTAAAACCTAAGTGGGGTGGTGGTCTATTTATAGCCTAAGTGGCTGGCAGTTTGCAAAAACATCCACGGTTTCTTTCTCGCGCGACCGATGTTTACGTTTCTGACCGCCGGGGGTCCGCAGGACCTCCAATTCGGGTAAAACTTTGAACTGCGCGATCAGCGCGTCGCGCCGGCGGCGTTTACCTTACTTTGAAATCGTTCCAAGAACACTATTTGGCGCGCTATAAAATATCCTGTTTAATTATTAAACGGGGTTTTTCGTTCCGTTGGCGACGGCTGGTCTTGTGTCGGTTTTTGCGACGGTGATCGGGTGTAACCCGGTGTTGCAAGGTCGTGTGCCAGGTGGAAAGGGTCGGTCTCGCGTCCGATATGATATAAGGGGGAAAATAATTCACCGGTTAATAAACCGGCGAAGCAAACACCATACCAAAATCAGACAATCAACAAAATCACGTAGCAAACAATTTTTTTAATTTGGACGAAAATCTAGGGTGTTACATTGACGCTCATTACCATCGCGACGCTCATGCGGGTGTGGTGGTGGGCCTTGACTCTATAGGCATGGGACGAAGAAAATGTTCTTCCTGAATTGAAGAAGGGGGCCTCGCTGACGATGAGAACAACCCAGCTGGCCGCAGAGTTCCCGGTGGAGGTGCGACCAAGACCTCATCAGAGATGAGGACGACCGTGGCGTCGCCGGTGGAGGTGAGGAGTGAAACTTAGGGCTTAGGTGGGGTGGGTGCAGGGAGCTCACCGAAGATGTGGTCTTAGGGCAGGGGATGCAGAGAGTGTTTGCCAGTGTGGTGGGGGGCTTAGAGGGAGGCTGGGGGCCATGGTGGATCGAAGGTGGGCGACGGTTGGAGGAGGGCAGGCGGCGAGGCGGGCGCGGGACCGCCGCCGACCGCGGATGAAGTCAGCAGGCGGTATGGCCGGCGGAGGAGGTGAGGATAAAGGGCAACATTGCTGGTGGAGGAGGCGCGCTAGAAATGAAGGAGATGGCGGTGGTGGTGGTGGGCCTCGACCCATACATGATTGGTGGGGGAGGCGACTCGCTTGCTGAAGAAATGAGCATCAAAAGGGTGTGACTTGCGGGAGTCCGACCTCTCGAAAGGCGGCCTAACGACGCGTGCGGGCAAGGAGAGCGCGACGCACAGAGCAGGAGAAGTACGCGAGCGGGGGAACTAGGGAAGCGGCGACACGCGCACGGGCAGCAAGCCTGACAGAAAAAGTATGCGAGCAAAAAAATGAGTAAAAATTACACGAGCAAACATTACAAGAAATATCGCTGGCCACGAGAAGACCCTTCGACCATTGCAGAAAACACCTTTATATGACATATTTTGCGTATCCGTGGTAGATATCGGGGACAAGATTTTTACGTTTTCGCGACCCCTCTTCTGCAATGGAATTGAACAAACTATAGTACAAAGTCAGCCTATGCGTGGTATATATTGATTTTTTTCGTTGCGCATGCAAATCTGATAATGCTCGACCCGGCTTGCCTCTTCTCAAGCATGTCGGACCACGATGTCCATGAATCTAGTAGAGTTCTTATTTTCCCGATCGCGTGCCCTAGTTTGACCATGTTGAGTTGGCAACCTAGCCGTTTGTGGCTGAGATGGCGGGTCCCAGAGGTCAGCCTCTAATAGTGTGACCACACACCCGCTTAGGAACTGAAAGGATCAAAATGTCGGCTAGAGGGGGTGAATAGACGACTAACAATCTTTAACCTTTTCTTAACAAATTACCACTTAATAATAAAGTAGGTTTTCTAGATATGCAAATAGATGAGCAACCTATATGGTAATGAATACAACAACTAAGCAAGCAATGGATAGAATGATAATTAAAAGCTTGCAAAAGGCAAAGATACAAATAACTGAAAGAGGAGACAAGGATATGTTATCGAATTTTCTTCTCTTGCGAGAAGTACCTTTCCATTTGGAGAGGGTGTGGGAGCACCAGGAACGAAGCCAGTGGGGGGACGAGGGGGGTCTAAGACACCCCCAACATGCAGATTTCATTCATACTAACACTGGTTGATACACTATATCCATGCCATTTTAACACTGCCATCCCCCCTTGTGAAGTTCATAGTATCAAGCCAATTAAACTTGCCCTCCTCAATAAAAAAATCTGGCTCTGTCCCTATGGAGCACAATGCTCACCACGAAGCCACCTAGGGCCACCCTATTCTCCTCACGCTCTCATAGATGCGAGATGTCGTAAATCCACTATCGCTGCCTTGAAGGCACACATGGAACCTTTACAATCAAGGATGGGGTTGCTACATAACAAGATGGAGACTCCCACCAACACCATGAAGCTTCACCACAATGAAATGTGGCTCCGAGATGGTCTCAAGATCTCGACGGATTCAAGCCTCAAGATTAACAAGATCCAATACAATATAGACGGGGAACAATGTTTCCTTTGGATGGAAGTGTAGATCTAGGTCTCCTCGCTCAATCCCTAGAAACTAAAAAAAGTTTGGGTGGCTAGAAAAGGAGATCGGGCACGATGAAGCTTTTGGTCGTCAATGGAGAGAGAGAGAGTGTGTCACAACCCCAAGTTAGGTATGTGCTAGGATGAGAAAGTCACTTTGCATCATGAATTTGTTTTTAAAGAAATTGAAATGGGGAAAAAGAAAATCCCAAATGAATTTAATTCAAATGACCAGATAAAAAGTGTTTCCAAAAACTCCTCTGAAGTTTTTGAAAAGTCCTATAATTGAGCATGATCACATATCAAGTGAAGTGGGTCCCACTGCATGCTCCATGATTTTTCAAAAAATCCATAAAGGGCTTGGAAATTAAATCAAAACCCTATTTTAATTTGAATTCAAATATTTTTGAATTTAAAAAATGTTCATAACTTGGAAGTGACTAGCTATTTGTCACATAAATCCATATACAATTTTTTAGCATTTATATAAATGCTATGGTATTTATTTTTAGCAGAGCAAATAAAGGACACAAGAAAAATAAGCAAAAAGAGAAGACAGGAAGAAAAGTGTCCCAACTCCTTTCCCTTGGCCCATCTGGCCCAGCCCAACCCGCCACCATCTCGTCCTCGTCCTCAAGCAGCTTGGTGGTGAGCCGAGAGCGCGCGGCGACGCCACCGCCATGCCACCTCCATGCATGGTCTCCCCCTCGCCTTAGGTGTCGCCTTGGAGACGCCCTGGATGCTCCGTGGCCTTTACCCCTCTCCCCCGGAAAATCTTCTCCCTCCCCGCGCCGGATTTTGCACCACCCAAGAGCTCGGCGGAGCGCCGCGTGCACGCACTCGCGGCCAACAACGACGAGGCTCTACCAAGCCGTGTCCCTCGAGCTCACCTTCATCGTCTTCATCGCCCTGAAGGAGATCCCGGGCCAGAACAACCCCGAGACACTGAATTCGACAACGAGCCGCCGCCAGACCCGCATGACCTCGCCGTTGATTATGTCGCCTCTGGTGCCCCTCCGACCCCTTTGTCCTCCCCGGTGAGCTCAGGGTGAGCCTGCGCTCCTTTCCCCTCTTTCCGTGCCCGTCCCTGTGCCCTGTGTCGTCATTTCCTCTGAACAGAGCTCCGGCCGCCGTCATGGTTGAAGCTGTCGTCGCCGTGGTGCTCCCCGATGCCGCGCGACTGGCCCCCGTGATGCGCACGTCCATGAGCTGCATCCTGGTGGCCCTGGCGCTGCGTTTGGTGGCCGGGAGCCCTCTTCGGCATGCCTCCGCCGTCTCTGTTGGCCACCGGCGACTAGCCGCCGGTGGGCCAGGTTAATTAGCACTTAACCCCACCCTAAACACCCGCAATGACACTACCAGTGGGCCCCAGTGCCCTAATAAACCCCCTCTCCCCTGTTAATTTAAACCGGGATTAATCCCTGTGCCACAGACCAGTGGACCCCACTGGTCAGTTTGACCAGTCAGCCCCCATGACGCAAGCATGCCATAATTCTTGCGCAATAATTCATTTCTAATACAAAAATAATCCAGAAAATGTTGAAATCTTTGAAAATCCATAAATTTGAATCATCACTCCAAATGAAATAATTTATATATGAAAAATGATTAGAAAAATCCATAGATTATGAATATGCAATCTGTTTCCATGACAAACCACTTTAAAGTGGAGGACCAGAGACAAATGCATATTTGAATAATTTGAACTTCATATATGGAGTTTGAATTTGCAACTCTATTGCAATATACATCATTTAAATGGAATGATCAACACATCAGCAACATATACATCATGTTACAACCTTGTATCATGTGATTGTGCATTGTATCTTTATTGATTGCTATGCTTGTGTTGTTTGCTATTGAATAGAGGTGGAGCCGTAACCCGAGTTCATCCCCTCCATTGAAGATAGTCAGTACGAACCTCGTCGGCAAGGCAAGCAAACCCCATTGATCATGTCGGTAAAATCCCAATTCCCTCTCATTCTCGCTAATGGATTGTTTAGGATGTTACCATGATATGTTTCTACCGCTTAGTTGAACCTAATCCTTTGGATGATCTATCATTTTGTCACAGTAGTAAGCAAACCAAAATCCTAGTAGATGTAGGAGTTGAATGACATCTTGTGGCCCCTGCAACTGTTATTGCTTATTGCATGATTAAAGTTACAATGAGGTTAATCTTTTTTGAGTTGGGATGGTAGTCATCATGTGATGATGGTGGAAATGTGTTGGTGAACTTAACCTAAACAAGGTGAACGATGAGTGGCTGTGTAGGAGTACACAGTGGGTTGTCTCGTTGAACACTGCCCTAAGTCCGAGTTCTTGTGTGGTGATCCAAGACAAAGAGTACAACCACACATTGGGCTCACTGAAACCTCTCAACCTATTAACTCATCCCGTGTCGAAGTCCAAATGTCACAGTAGTTTAGAGTTCTAGTAAGTTTTTGGCCTGGCGGCTAAGTGAGAGAACGGCTCAACCAAGACCTGTTTTTGCACCACACACACATCATCTGGGTCCACTTCGGTAAACCGGCCGGGTTCTCGATGGTGGAAAACAACCCAGATAGGCAGCTTTCTTGGACTAGATCGGCTATGAGGTAACAGCTGTGGTGAGCATCCTTGCCATCACCCCTTGAATGGCGACGAGACCTAGCGGTAACTGATGGCCATGTGTGTGTAGTGGTACACCCCTGCAGGGTTAACAAAACTATTCGAATAGCCGTGTCCACGGTTATGGACTACTGTGTTATCTGTGCTTGATTATTAGACAACTTCAACGGATACTCTAAAACTTTCCAAGATAAGTGTGAGTGCTATGGTCGCTTTCCTCGTGGGAAGTTGAGGAGGATGCCATAGTGGTGTATTGTTTGGGAGACTTGGATAGTTGGACCCGAGTACGCTTCTTACCTCGTTCTGGTATTTTTAGTATAAGTTAGCCAAGTCAAAGCTGGCACTTCTGCATTACAAACCCCACCTCCCTTTACCTTGGAACTTGAGCATGAGTAGTATAGTTCTGATGTAAGTCTTGCTGAGTACGACTTTTTACTCACGTTTGCTTATTTATATTTTTAGATGAAACCACCGACCCCGAAGCTGGCTTCTTCCTAGATCTCGATGGTTGATTAAGCTAGTCTAGTCCCAGACAACAGTCTGGTCCCTCGTGGAAGGGCTTGTATTATAAATAAGGCTTCTCTAAGCCATTTGTTAAACTTGTCTGTACTCAGACCTATGTTGCTTCCATTTTTTGTCGTATTGTTGGATCACAGTCATGTGATCTCTGTGTGTACTCTATGTAAGTCAATAAAGTTGTAAACTTTGTAGAGTTCATGTGATGAGTACCTGCTGTATACACTGGACATGTATGTTGCGTGTATGATTATAACTTGCATGTCTTAGTGTGGGGTTCGATAGCTTAGTTGAGCTCTCGCCGGCGGTCTTTCTTACAACCAGGTGGCTCTGAGTTGTGCGAAGCTTGGAGCATCGTGATGCGATTGCATGTAACTCCGTTACGTGGCACACTTCATTGTACGATCGAGCCCGCCCGAGACCCCGACTAAGTGAATCGGGATTGAGTCTGTTTATGTAAATGTTATGATTCAATTGATAATATGGTTGAGGCGACTTGTCTATGAGTATGGGATTTTATCACCCATAAGCAATTAGACTTGTGAGTGAACGATGAGGACCCACCTCAGTTGATCATCCGGGCCTGGATGGGATGCCCCTCATGTTCGAGTGTTCTGAGAGTGTCTTGTACTGCTTGGCCTTGTCTTCTTAGTCAAGTGAGTATGGCTCTCAGCTCTCCATATGATTGAATTGTGGCTAGAATTACATATGCATATTACGGGTCCCAACAGACTTGGCATCAGAGCAGGACTGTATGTAGGACTAGCAAACCTTGGTCGAAGTTGAGTATAGTATTCTATAGTTATATAGTTACTTTGGGTATAAGGGAACAACGTAAGGCTTCTTGTTTCTCCTTATCCTCGTCGATCTAAGTTCTGAGTCACCCTCACCTTTTTTGCGGGATGATAGGACTAGGCTCATCTATGTCTTACTAGAACCTCTCGTTGATTGCTTCCTTGTAGCCGTAGCAAAGTTATGTTCGATTGTCTAGCATTGTTGTGCTTCGTGTTTTGGGACTTTCTATCTAAGTGTTGTTGTTATGTTGTAACAATTTTCACTTCTCTTATAGTTACAGCCGTTATGCTGTCCAAGTCATTCCATATTTCTTCATAATCTGATGCATTTGAAAAATCCTTCTCTCTATTTCAGATGGCAGGTCTTCCCCCTCGGCAGATTGTTCGATTAACTAGATGCCTCGGTGTGCGTGGGCATCCAGCCATACTGATCGAGATGATGTCCTTCATGGGCTATAGATGGTATCCTGAGTACACTATTGAGGAGCAGTTCCTTGACTTCAACCAAACTCAGTTTCACTGCATTGTCAGGATCTACCCGCATCACATTGGCGGCACACAGCCTATCCTTTTCGGACATGGCATTGGGATGCTTGAGAACATGGCTGTGCAGGATGCTGTATATTCATGTATTATACTATTGAGAGAGGAGCACGCACCCCTTGGCGAGTCAGCATTCCGCTATGTCCCTGCTGCACTTCCAGGAGAAAATGGATATTACACCGCTTTGTACTCAGATCACTCTTAGGAGGATCCTTGCTTCAGATCACTGCTCGACACGCTTGTGATAGGGATCGTGATGCACGCGCCCTTCAATTCGAGCTTCACTCCAATCGTGCCCGTTTGATGCGATCACTTACACTCCTAGCTCCTTTTGTGAGTGTTGGTTCTTTGGAGCACGATGTGATCTATCCTTTCAGGATGCAGATGCCTTCTCGAGTTGCTTGGCCCGAGATTGGAGGCATTTTTCAACCATGTGGTCCTCTTCTTCCATCCTACACTGGGCCTAGGCTCCATCCTTTCCCAAATGTATATCAGGGTCCGTAGGACTCTGTGTTTCTCGATGGTCACCTTCAGCTGCCGGGTTACATGGGTAACTTCTATGAGGACTACTATGGAGATGAGTGAGACCGCATGTGGTCTTTCGCTAGGTCAGTTGTAGTAGTATCTTAAGTACTTGTAACCAAGGTGTTCTAAGTTCCAAAGGCTTAGATAAATAATGTATAGGAAGTCAGAGTGCCGCTGATGGGATGTATCATCCTTCTTCACTGTTTGTATTAGCTTGGAGCTTGTACTAAAATGATGTATGGTTTGTATGGCAGCTTGTGTATATATGGCTTATATGCTTTTATCACCATGTTGTCAAGATGATCTACTTCCTGCACTCTGTGGTTCTTCCAGTATATTCAAGACCTTGCTTAGATTCTTTCATTAAACTTTGTTTGACAATGATAACTTCCTTCAGGGTGTCTCAAGGAACTCGTGGCAATGTTCACCGTGCCCACGCTCGTGGGAATGATCCGGAGGAAGGCAATCTTCCACTGCCACCCACGATGGCTCAGGTTTTGATGGAGGTGGAAAGTAACCAAAGGGACTCTCATGAGTTGCTGGAGGTCATTGCCCGGAACACCTCTTAGCAGCGTAATGATCTAGTATCGCTGAAAATGACTTCATCCGGCTTCATCCCCCAGTTTTCAGCTACCCCACCGAGCCCCTTGATGCCGATGAATGGCTCCGTAGCATCGAGAGAAAGCTCTATGCCAGACATGCTGCAGATGGTGACAGAGTCAACTATGACACCTGATGATGTGAGGAAGTTATCCGCTTCTCGCCCCTCGTTGGTTACCTAAAGTGGAAGGTTTGAGAAGTACTGTAGCAGCAATTTCCCTCAGTGAATATACCAAGGTTATCAATCCAGTAGGACTCCAAGTACGACAAGTAGGTGGTAGAGTGAACAAGGCGTCGTTACGATATTGCACACACAACCTGGACCTGTACACAACAACAAATAAATTTTCTCCCAACGAGTACAGAGGGGTTGTCAATCCCTCCGTCCTTGCTGTTTACAAAGGATAAAAAACAAGGGTGGAAAGGTAATAGTAATTGCAACTAGGAATTAAAAGCAGAAAGTAAACTAAGGGTGTAAACAGTGGTGGAAATATGGACCGGGGTCCCATGATGTTCACTAGTGATGTCTCTCTCCCAAAAGACAAATTATAGCTAGGCAATTGACAGGATTATGAAGGCACCACAATGCTAACTATGCTATAAAAGAAAGGTAGAGGCTCAAAAGCATGGGAAGTACGCCAAGGTAAGTAGACCGAAATCAATCTGTATCTACTACAAATCATCCACCTTGAGATATCTATCCAGAACATCTCAATGGTTTTAAGTTGCGAGTCCCACCCAAAGGGTAAAGCCAAAGCAACAGACGACTGCATTAGATTTTTTTTTGCGTAAAGTAAACAATCCTTGCACCCGCAAGTACAAGCACCGTTGTTTTCCCCCTGGTGGCAAAAACACATCCCCTAGTCTCATGTTTCTGTCCCTCAAGCTAGACATCGAGGGGATGAACCCACAATCAAGCATAACACTCTCGCTTGGAGTTACAATCAACCACTTGGCCAAAGTAATAAATGGCAACGGAGAACATGCAAGAATTACTCAAGAACTAAAATATAAAAGATAGAAACCAAATATATAACTCAACACAATTTGAACATAGTCACATAATCCATCAGATCCCAGCAAACTCAACATAGCAACAGAAGAAACATTACATAAGTGCCTCGATCATGTAGGGAAGCTCACGAGTTCTAAGAATTTGAGCACAAGGGAGGAGAGAAAACATCACATAGCTACTGATCATGGACCCATGGTCCAAGGTGGACTACTACTTAGCGGCTTCCCGCCCTTCGTTGGTGAGCCCAAGTGGAAGGCGTGATGCAGTTTAGCAGTGAGTTTCCCTCGGTGAGGATACCAAGGTTTGTCTCCCGTAGGACTCCGGATATGATAAGTGGGTGTCAGCGGCGCGACTAACGTGGACCTGCACACAGACACAGATAACTTTTTTCCCAACGAAGTTCAGAGAGGTTGTCAATCTCTCCGGTCTTGTTGTTCACAAAGGGTAAAACACAAGTGATAATGATAGAAGGTAAAAGCAGGAAAGTAAAGATAGCTTGGAAACAATAATAAGGATATGGACCGGGATACGTGATGTTCGCTAGTGATGTCTCTCTCCCAAAAGACGATAAAACTGCTATGCAAGGTAAACAAATTACAGAAAGGAAATTGGCAGGATTATAAATGCACCGCAATGCTAACTATGCTACAAAAGAAAGGAAGAGGTTCAAAAGCACGGGCAGTACGCCAAAATAAGTAGACCGAAATCCATCTGCATCTACTACTAATCATCCACCTTGAGATATCTATCCAGAACATCTCGCAGGTATTAAGTTGCGAGCCCCACCCAAAGTGTAAACCCAAAGCAACAGACTACTGCCATAAAATAACTTTGCGTAAAGTAAACAATCCTTGTGACCGCGGTCACAAGCATCGTTGTTTTCCCCCTTGTGGCAACAACACATCCCCTAGACTCATGTTTCTGTCACTCAAGCGTGTCATCAGGGAGGCATGAACCCACAATCTAGCACAACGCTCCCTCTTGGAGTCACTACCTACTACTTGGCCAAAGCAATAAACAGCAACGGAGAACATGCAAGAATTACTTAGGAACAAAAATATAAAAGATCAAAACCAAATATATTACTCTATCACAATCTGAGCATAATCTCATAATCCATCAGATCCGATCAAACTCAACATAGCAATTGCAGAAATATTACAAAGGTGCCTCGATCATGTAGGGCAGCTCACGAGGTCTAAACAATGAAGATCAAAGAGGGGAGGAGAACATCACATAGCTACTGATCACGGACCCATGGTCCAAGAAGAACTACTCACGGGACATCCGGGGAGCATCCATGGTGGAGAGGAGACTCCCGGAGGTCAATCCTCCCTCCGACAGGGTGCCGGGAAGAGGTCTCCTGGTGCTCCCGATCTCGGAAGCGCGGCGGCGGCGGAACAGAGGCGAGTTCGCGGAATAGGGTTCTTGTTCTGGAGTTTTCCTGTGACGGGGGATATATAGGCGAAAGGGGGCAGCCAGAGGTGGGTCAGGGGCCCCAGGCGCCCCCTTGGCGCGGCCAGGGGTGGGGCCGCGCCAGGTGGCCGCCTGGCCCCCCCTTGGCCCCCCTCTGGCCCCTCCCGGGCTTTTCTGGAAGCTTCCATCACGCTGAATTTTTATCTGAATTTTCCCGAATTTTTCTGGCACTTTTTATATGGGGGAAAAGTGAAATAGAAAAACAACAGAAAACAGGAACTGGCACTGGGGTGCACTGAGTTAATAGGTTAGTCCAAATATGATCAAAAATGTATGAAAGTGTATCTAGATCATAGCAATATCACACAAAACATGCATGGAACGGGCATAAATTATAGATACGTTTTGGACGTATCAACATCCCCAAGCTTAATTCCTGCTCGTCCTCGAGTAGGTAAATGATAACAAGCATAATTTCTGTGGTGACATGCTAGCAACCATAAAAGAACTTTGAAAAGTAAAGCAATCAAGGTTAGAGTTTCAATTCAAGCCATAACATGCAAGAGTCTATATTAGCATTGAAACAAGTAACAAAAGAACAAAAGTTGCAAGAGCTCTCGCTGTCCGTGACTCGAATGTCTCCAAATGGTGTTTGCGTGCAAGAAAGGGGATAGGGAATACGAGAAAAAAGTATTTTTGTTGAGAACTCAATCTACTAAAGTGTCACACTTGGTCTTCTTTGGAATCTTATCTTGACTCGTCCCCAGACCACTAGCCAGGTACAAGTCAATTTGATCCACTCCTTTTCGATATTTTGAGCACTCATGCAATGGATGAGCGTAAGCACGAAAGTTGACACTTAGGTTGGCAAAGAGAGAAATATGGTGGAGGAGGAAGACAAAAAGGATGAGAAAGGCTCACATCAATGAGGAAAATCATAGGCAAGAGATGCCAAATGATAGATATGATGTGAGGAGTATGGATTTCCATGCAACGGGTGTACATACGAGCTAGGAAGCTCTCCAAACTATATGTAAAAAGATCATCTCTATGGAGTACAAGGATATAAAGGGGAGTACTAGTGTGGATCTCTCAAAAGGATAGTAGTGTTGCCCCTTTCTCTCTTTTTATTTCTTTTTGTCTCTTTTCTATTTTTTTGTATTTTTTTGTGGCCTCAATGGCTCTTTCTATTTAACTCTCATTTGTCCTCTTTGGGATCTTTTAATGTGTCCTCTTCGGGATCTTTTCCTCACTTTAAGGGCAACACTCTATTTTACAAGAAGGTAGAGGAAATATTTCACACTTTACAAGGTACTCAAAATCATAAAGAAGAAGTAACTATCATGATGTATGCAATGTATACCGCTGCCAGTGTAGCAGTAACATGTATGACATGAAGATCAAGTCATGAAGAGGTGGATGTTTCATGGCAATGTAACTCGGAAAGGATATGGAAATGCCTTGATAGGTAGGTATGGTGGCTGTTTTGAGGAAAGATATAATGAGGTTTATGATGACAGAGCATATCATGCCAAGGGTTTGGATGTACCGGCGAAGGTGGACACCAACTCTCGGAGTGAGAAGAAGGTAATGCACGGCACTTGAAAGGCTAGCAAAATATGGGAAGGTGGAAGTGTCAACTCTCAATACTTACATTAGTCCGAAGAACTCATGCACTTATTATCGGTAACTCTCAATCTAATAAGGAGGTTCACAAAGAGACAAGTACCCCGAGGAGGAGTGTATGGGGGTTTGGTTATCCTTGCGCATCCTCGACTCATGGTACGTGAGTGTTCTCTGATATTCGACTCCTCAGAAGAGTAGTGATCCATCTAGTAGCTAGAGTTCTCAACTAGTTTTGTAGGTTTTGAAAATAAACACGGATTGCCCAAAATACGACACCTATCACTAATAGGCAAGAGCTCTTCACACCAAAAGTCCAAACATTACTCATAACAATACCTCAAAACTATTGCAAGCTACTACTAAAATTAAATAGCAACCTTAAATACCTACTCAAAACAAGACACAACTCAGTGCAACAACCAACTCTCTTTAACAAGATAAACATGAAAACTAAAAAGAGTTCCAGCAACAAACTAAACAAAAGCCAAGGCTCTTGCTAAAGACAAACTAAGACTAAAACTAAACACGGCAGTAGCTATGGAAAGATAAATAACACACAACAGCAAAAAGATAGGCATGAAGAATCCTATGATGTGTTCTAGATTTTGGAAGTGGAGTGTGTTTCTCTCCCACACAAAGTAAGAAAGGATCTAACTTGTTATGAACAGCAAGCAAAGCTAAAGAAATTAAAAAGAAAACCTAAGAGCGAGACGCTCCAAGCATAGCACCTAATACATGAAGTGATAAAAATATAGTGAGACGAAGGACGAACCGATGATTGTTGATGGAGAAGAGGATTCATGGGGGCATCCCCAAGCTTAGACGCTTGAGTCTCCTTGAATATTTGTTGGGGATGCATGGGGGCATCCCCAAGCTTAAGCGCTTGACACTCCTGGATCTTCTTTCATCATCTTCCATCGCACACTTGAAAACTCCCTTCATACATAACTCATCATAAGCTGATTAGAGAGGTTAGTACCCTTAATAAATAATTTTTCTCCACTGGATATCAGGATGTTCTTGAAGAGCTACTGTTTCTCAAGAGTGCCAAAAAGTTTTTGCAAAGAAAAAGCAAGCTTAAGGTTTGCAAAAGTTAGGAGAGACAAAACGTGGCAGAATCTGTGAAAAACAGAATAGCAGATAGTAAAGATTTTTTTAGGGGCACTTCTGCAACTCAAATAAAAAAACTCAGAACATACGGAAGTTTCTTAATTGTATATATCATACTGTGTAAAAAAGTCAGCTCAAAAAGATGAACTGGGATTTTTCTAGATTTTTTCTGCTCACGAGGACATAATCTGTTTTCTGGACAGCATGTCACAACTTTTACTTCCCTTGCCGTAAGAGGCTATAACTTGGCACAAAGTTGAAAAATAAAGATACAATATTGTTGCTACAGAAGTAACAATCATCAAGACACAACAAAATCAAAAAGAAAAACCTAAATTCGTTGCGGGCTGCCTCCCGAAAGCGCTTCTTTAAAGCCATTAGCTAGGCATAATGCAAAAAGAAGAATCAAGTTTTGTATGAAGAAAGAGAATAACTAGCCCGAGTAACGGACTCAAAAGGTAACTTGATTTTCTTTCTAGGGAAGTGTTCCATCCCCTTTTTGAATGGGAATTGGAATTTTATATTCCCCTCTTTCATGTCAATAACCGCACCAACGGTGCAAAGAAAAGGACGTCCCAAAATAATTGGACATAAAGGTTCACACTCTATATCCATAACAATAAAATCAACGGGAACATAGTTATCATTGACAATGATAAGAACATCGTCGATCTTCCTCAAAGGTTTCTTTATGGAAGAATCAACAAGATGAACACCAAAAGAACAAGGCTCAAAAGGTTTCAATTCAAACATATCAAATATTCTTTTGGGCATAACGGAGGTACTAGCTCCAACATCACATAAAGCATAGCAAGAGAAGTTATTTAATTTAATTTTGATCATAGGATCCCAACCATCATCTAGCTTCCTAGGTATGGAGGCTTCTACTCTAAGCTTCTCCTCCCTAGCTTTGATGAGAGCATTTGTGATATGCTCCGTGAAGGCAAGATTAAGTGTGCTAGTGTGGGGGTCTCTAGACATTTTGTGTAGCAAACTGATAGCTTCCGAGAGGGTACAACTATCAAAATCAATATCACTACTATCAAAGGTGGTAGTAGTGTCATCTAGGCTCACTTGTTTGAAACCCTCTATGTTCATAGGAGTTTCTTTGTCTACAGTTGAGGTATTAGCATCACCATTAATAGGTCCAACGGGACTAGGAGTGCATTGGGTACTAATAGTTTGAGTGTCCTCAACAATTTGGATAGTGGCAACTGTGTGGTGTGTAGGAAGGCTCTTAATTCTATCCTCTTCCATAGGGATAACTTCGGGTTTGGCTGCCATTTGGTTTATCAAAGTAGATTGGGTGTGGGACATATTCGAAACATGGGTTTCGGTGGCGGTAAGTCTAGCCTGGAGACTAGAAATCTCACTGTTCAGGCTATCAAGCTATTCACTAATGTTTTGCAGAATGGAAGTATGCTCACCTATTTTCTTAGAGAAGGATTTGTTTTGTTCAAACTGGGTGTGCATATAGTTCTTAGTAGCTTTCTCTATTTCTACCAGTTTCTCATAGCTAGGTAGGTCTCTTTTCGTATAAGCATGATTATAGGGATTGTTGCTAGGATAAGTGTTGTTGTTCCCATAGTTGGATGGAAACGGTCTAGGATTGCTAGCAAAATTTCCCCTATAAGCATTGTTGTTGAAATTGTTACTAGCAATAAAGTTCACATCTACTTGTTCTTGAGCAACCAAAGAATTTAAAGGAACATCATGAGGATCAATAGAGGGTTGCTTGGTAAGTAGAGACATAATTAAGTCAACTTTTTCATTGAGGGAGGTAATTTCCTCGACAGAATTTACCTTCCTACCTGTTGGAGAGCGCTCGGTGTGCCATTGGGAATAATTGGTCATCATCTCATCGAGAAGCTTTGTGGCAGCACCAAGTGTAGTTGACATAAAGGTTCCTCCCGCGGCCGAATCTAACAGGTTCCGCGAGGTAAAGTTCAAGCCTGCATAAAAAGTCTGGATAACCATCCAAGTAGTCAAACCATGTGTAGGACATTTCTTAACAAGAGATTTCATTCGTTCCCAAGCTTGGGCAACGTGTTCATTATAAAATTGCTTAAAATTCATAATATTACTCCTCAATTGGATAATCTTAGCAGGAGGGTAGTACTTCCCTATAAAAGCATCTTTGCACTTATCCCAAGAATCTATGCTATTTCTAGGCAAAGATTGAAACCAGATTTTAGCATCTCCCCTTAAAGAGAAAGGAAAGAGCTTGAGCTTAACAACATCACCTTCTACTTCTTTATACTTTTGCATATCACACAATTCAACAAAATTATTCAAGTGTAAAGCAGCATCATCTCCAGCACCAGAGAATTGATCTCTCATAACAAGGTTTAGCAAAGCAGGTTTAATTTCATAAGAGGTAGCTGAAGTGGAAGGTGTGGCAATGGGAGTGCAGATAAAGTCTTGGTTCTTGTGACTAGTGAAGTCACACAACTTGGTGTTTTTAGTGGAACCCATAGTAACATCAAGTGTGGCAGGTATTTTTGGTATTTTTGATAAAAGACACAAAGATAAAAACTGAAAGATAAACTAACAAGACTAAAAAACAAAGGTAAAGGGTAGTGTGCAACTCCCCTATCTTAGCAATCGGAGTCCCCGGCAACGGCGCCAGAAATTCTCTTGCTTAGCGGCTTCCCGCCCTTCGTTGGTGAGCCCCAAGTGGAAGGCGTGATGCAGTTTAGCAGTCAGTTTCCCTCGGTGAGGATACCAAGGTTTTTCTCCCGTAGGACTCCGGATATGATAAGTAGGTGTCAGCGGCGCATCCCCTAGACTCATGTTTCTGTCACTCAAGCGTGTCATCAGGGAGGCATGAACCCACAATCTAGCACAATGCTCCCTCTTGGAGTCACTACCTACTACTTGGCCAAAGCAATAAACAGCAACGGAGAACATGCAAGAATTACTTAGGAACAAAAATATAAAAGATCAAAACCAAGTATATTACTCTATCACAATCTGAGCATAATCTCATAATCCATCAGATCCGATCAAACTCAACATAGCAATTGCAGAAATATTACAAAGGTGCCTCGATCATGTAGGGCAGCTCACGAGGTCTAAACAATGAAGATCAAAGAGGGGAGGAGAACATCACATAGCTACTGATCACAGACCCATGGTCCAAGAAGAACTACTCACGGGACATCCGGGGAGCATCCATGGTGGAGAGGAGACTCCCGGAGGTCAATCCTCCCTCCGACAGGGTGTCGGGAAGAGGTCTCCTGGTGCTCCCGATCTCGGAAGCGAGGCGGCAGCGGAACAGAGGCGAGTTCGCGGAATAGGGTTCTTGTTCTGGAATTTTCCCGTGATGGGGGATATATAGGCGAGAGGGGGCAGCCAGAGGTGGGCCAAGGGCCCCAGGCGCCCCCTGGCGCGGCCAGGGGTGGGGCCGCGCCAGGTGGCCGCCTGCCCCCCTGGCGCGGCCATGGGTGGGGCCGCGCCAGGTGGCCGCCTGCCCCCCTGGCGCGGCCAGGGGTGGGGCCGCGCCAGGTGGCCGCCTGCCCCCGTTGACCCCCCTCTGGCCCCTCCCGGGCTTTTCTGGAAGCTTCCGTCACGCTGATTTTTTATCTGAATTTTCCCGAATTTTTCTGGCACTTTTTATATGGGGGAAAACTGAAATAGAAAAACAGCAGAAAACAGGAACTGGCAGTGGGGTGCACTGAGTTAATAGGTTAGTCCAAATATGATAAAAAATGTATGAAAGTGTATCTAGATCATAGCAATATCACACAAAACATGCATGGAACGAGCAGAAATTTTAGATACGTTTTGGACGTATCAACTACTCACGAGTCATCCGGGAAGCGTCCATGGCGATGGGGAAGCTCCCGGAGGTGAATCCTCCCTCCGGCAGGGTTCCGGGACAGGGTCTCCTGGAAGCCTCGATCTTGAAACAGCGACGGCAGAGGAACAGAGAAGAGATCGCGAAAAAGGGTTCCGTCCTGAGGGTTTTCGAAACAGGCGGTAAATATAGGCAAAGGGGGGAGCCAGGGGGCCACCAGGGAGCCCAGGCGGCCTCCCGGCATGGCCCCACCCTAGGCCGCACCCAGGGGGTGCCTGGGGCCCTGGTGGGTCCCCTCTGTCCCCCTTCGGGGTAGTAGAAGCTTCCGAAGCGCTGATTTTTTATATATTTTCCCGGATTTTTTTTGGCACTTTAAGTAATGGGAAAACCTGAAATACAAAAACAGCAGAAAACAGAAACAGGCACTGGGGTGCACTGAGTTAATAGGTTAGTCCAAAAATGATCAAAAGTGTATTAAAGTGTATAAAAAACATAGCAAAGTCACACAAAACATGCATGGATCAAGCATAAATTATAGATACGTTTGGGACGTATCAACATCCCCAAGCTTAATTACTGCTCGTCCTCGAGTAGGCAAATGATAACAAGCATAATTTCTGTGGTGACATGCTACCAACCATAAAAGGAATTTTAAGTAAAGCAATCAAAGCATGCAATTCAATTCAAGTCTTAACAAGCAAGATTCTGTATTAGCATTGAAATAAGCAACATAAGAACAAAAGGTGCAAGAGCTCTCGCTATCCGTGACTCGAATGTCTCCAAATGGTGTTTGCGTGCAAGAAGGGGGATTGGGAATACGAGAGTAAAAATATATTTGTTGAGAACTCAAACCACTAAATTTTCACACTTGGTCTCATTTGGAATCTTATCTGGACTCGTCCCCAGACCACTAGCGAGGCACAAGTCAAACTGATCCACTCCCTTTCGATATTTTGAGCACTCATGCAATGGATGAGTGTGAGTAAGAAAGTTGACACCTAAATGGCGGAATAGAATAATGAAGGGGAAGTAAGACAAAATGGGTGCGAAAGGCTCACGTCAATGAGGAAAATCATAGGCGAGAGAAAGCCAAATGATAGATATGATGTGAGGAGTAGGGATTGCCATGCAATGGATGCACATAGAGCTACTGTAAACTCTCCAATGGAACTAGTGGGGGTGCATTCAACTTGCCTGCTCACGAAGACCTAGAGCTCTTTTGAGGAGGCTCATCATTGGAATATACCGGCCAAGTTCTATAGTGTAAAGGGTCCCCACATAGTTATATGCATGAATGATAATCTCTATGGAGTACAAAGATATAAGGGGAGTATGAGTGTGGATCTCTCAAAAGAAGTATCAGTGTGCCCCCTTCTCTCTTTTTATTTTCTTTTTCTCTTTTTATTTTTTTATTTTTGTGGCCTCAATGGCTCTTTCTATTTATCTCTCATTTGTCCTCTTTGGGATCTTCTAATTTGTCCTGTTTTGGGCTCTTATATTTTGTCCTCTTTGGGATCTTTTCCTCACTTTAGGGGCAACACTCTATATAATACAAGAAGTACAGAAGATCTTTCACACTTTACAAAAGTACTCACATAAAGAAGATATAGCTATCATGATGCAAATGTATCCCTCTGCCAGGGTAGCAGGATATGCAATGATACTAGCGCGTCATGTAGAAATGATTAGGGTAAGGCCCAACTAGCATGTGGCTCATCGATCAAGCAAAAAGAATGGATGACATGAATATCAAGTCACGAGAACATGGATGTTGCATTAAAATGTATCTCGGAAACGCTATGGAAATGCCATGATAGGTAGGTATGGTGGCTGTTTTCAGGAAGGATATAATGAGGTTTATGATGACAGAGCGTATCTCAAGGAGATGGATGCACTGGCGAAGTATGCGCCAACTCTCGAGGTGAGAAAGGGCAATGCACGGTACCGAAGAGGCTAGAAAAATATGGGTGGTGGAAGTGTCAACTTTCGAATACTCACATTAGTCCGAAGAACTCATGCACTTATTATCGGTAACTCTCAATCTAATCAGGAGCTTCACAAAGAGACAAGTACCCCGAGGAGGAGTGTATGGTTTTTTGTGATCCTTGCGCATCCTCGACTCCTGGTACGTGAGTGTACTCTAATATTCGACCCCTCCAGAGATTAGTGATCCATCTAGTAGCTAGAGTTCCCAACTGGTTTTGGTTTTCGAAAATCACATGGATTGCCCAAAATACGACATCTATCACTAATAGGCTAAAGATCTTGACACCAAAAGTTCAAACATTACTCAAAACAATTCCTAAAAAATATTGCAAGTTACTACTACAAAATGAATAGCAACTTCAACTACCTACTTCAAGTCAAGACACACAACTCAGTGCAACAGGTAAACTCTCTAAACAAGATAAACATGAAAACTCAAGAGAGTTCAGCAACAAACTAATTACAAGCTCTTGAAAAAGGAAAATAAACATGAAAGTACAAGAGCTAAACATGACAGTAGCTATGAAAAGATAAAGAACACTCACAACAAAGATAAGCATGAAAATCCTATGAGATGTTCTAGTTTAAAGTGGAGCGTGTTTCTCTCCCACACAAAGAAAGCTGGTTTCTAACTAATTACGAACAGCAAGCAAAGCTAAATAAAACTTAAAAAACTAAAGAGCGAGACGCTCCAAGCATAGCACATAACGCATGAAGTGATAAAAATATAGTGGAATGAGGGACGAACTGGTAATTGTTGATGGAGAAGGGGATGCACGGGGGCATCCCCAAGCTTAGACGCTTGAGTATCCTTGAATATTTATTGGGGGTGCATGGGGGCATCCCCAAGCTTGAGCGCTTGACACGCCAAGATCTTCTTTCATCACATTCCGTCGCACACTTGAAAACTCCCTTCATACATAACTCATCATAAGCTGATTAGAGAGGTTAGTACCCTATTAAAATAATTTACCTCTACTGAAAATAAAGATTTTCAGGAAGGTATACTGTTTCTCTTCAATGCCCAAAAGTTTTTGCAAAGAAAAAGCAAGCTTAAGGGTTGCAAAACTTCGAAAAGATAAAACGGGGAAGAATCTGTGAAAAACAGAACATAAGAGAGTAAAGAATTTTTTCGGAGTACTTCTGCAACTCAAATTAAAACACTCAGAACAGACGCCTATAAGACAATTGTATGGATCATATTGTCAAAAAAATTCAGATCAAAAATATGAACTGGTGATTTTTTACGAATTTTTACGTCAAGCAGACATAATCTGTTTCTGGACAGCATGTCACAACTTTTGACCTTTCTTGCAATCAGAGGATAAACTTGGCACAAAGCTTGAAAAATAAAGACACACTGATGTTTCTACAGTAGTAACAATCATGAAGACCACTAAAAACAGAAGGAAAACAAATTTGGTTGCCTCCCAACAAGCTCTTTCTTTTACGCCTTTGAGCTAGGCACAAAGCAAGAAGAATCAAGTTTTATCAAGTGAAAGGAAATAGCTAGCCCGTGTAACGGACTCAAAAGGTAACTTAATCTTCTTCCTAGGTAAGTGTTCCATCCCTTTATTGAGAGGGAATTGGAATTTTATATTCCCCTCTTTCATATCAATGACAGCACCAACTGTGCGAAGAAAAGGACGTCCCAAAATAATTAGACATGAGGGATCACACTCAATATCCATGACAATAAAATCAATGGGAACAAAATTGGACAACTATAAGAACATCATCTATCCTCCCCAAAGGTTTCTTTACGGAGGAATCAACAAGGCGAACACCAAAAGAACAAGGATCAAAAGGTTTCAATTCAAGCATATCATACATTCTTTTGGGCATAACAGGGGTACTAGCTCCAACATCACAAAGAGCAAAGAAAGAGAAGTTATTCAATTTAACTTTAATCATAGGATCGCACCCATCTTCTAGCTTCCTAGGTATGGAGGCTTCTACTCTAAGCTTATCCCCCCTAGCTTTAATGAGAGTATTGGTGATATGCTCTGTGAAGGCAAGATTAAGTTTGCTAGTGTGGGGGTCTCTAGACATTTTGTGCAGGAAACTAATAACTTCGGGGAAGGTGCAACTATCAAAATCAAGATCACTACCATCAAGTAGGGTGGTAGTGATGTCATCTAGGCTCATTTGTTTTAAAGTCTCTATATTCATAGAGGTTTCTTCATCAATGGTTGAGGTAATAACATCACCATTAGTAAGTCCAGGTGGACTAGGGATGTGATGGGTGCTAAGAGTTCCAAGATCCTCAACAACTTGGATAGTAGCAACAATGTGGTGTGTAGGAAGGCTCTTAATTGTATCTTCTTCCTCATTTTCTCTAGCCCATCTCTCTTTGAGTTTGTCCAACATCCTAATGTTCTCATTAATTTGCACTTGGATAGCATTCATAGGAGTGGTCTTCCTCTCCTCAAGGGGAGAAGTTCTAATCTTAAGCATCTCAACATCATGGGCTATATTGTCTACCTTCAAAGAGAGACTATCTAATTTGTCTAATTTATCTTCTACACTCTTGTTTAAGGCCTTTTGTGTGGTGATAAAGTCCTTATGCAAGGTCTCTAGTTCAGAGGTGGAGTTCTTGGTGCTAGGATAAGTGATGTTGTTCCCATAGTTGTCGGATGGGAACGGTCTAAGATTTCTACCAAAGTTACTCCTATAGGCATTGTTGTTGAAGTTGTTTCTAGAGATAAAGTTCACATCTACTTGCTCCTGAGCAACCAAGGAATTTAAAGGAACATGATGAGGATCAATAGGAGCTTGCTTAGTAAGTAAAGACATGATCAAGTCAACCATTTTATTGAGAGAGGATATCTCCTCGACAGAATTTACCTTCTTACCAGTTGAATATCGTTCGGTGTGCCACTGAGAGTAGTTCAGCAACATCTCATCAAGTAGCTTTGTGGCTGAACCAAGTGTGGTTGACATAAAGGTTCCTCCCGCGGCCGAGTCTAACAGATTCCGCGAGGTAAAGTTCAAGCCTGCATAGAAAGTCTAGATAACCATCCAAGTAGTCAAACCATGTGTAGGGCAGTTCTTAACAAGAGTTTTCATACGTTCCCAAGCTTGGGAAACATGTTCATTATCCAATTGCCTAAAATTCATAATGTTGCTTCTCAACTGGATAATCTTAGCAGGTGGGTATTACTTCCCAATAAACACATCCTTACACTTGTCCCAAGAATCTATGCTATTCCTAGGTAAGGATTGCAACCACTCCTTAGCTATTCCTCTGAAGGAGAAAGGAAAAAAAATTAAGTTTAACAATATCACCATCTACTTCCTTGTAGTTTTGCATATAATAATGCTCAAAAAAATAATTGAAGTGCAAGGCAGCATCCTCTCCAGCACTGGAGAATTGATATTTCATAACAAGATTCAGTAAAGCAGGTTTAATTTCATAAAAAGGTGCTGAAGTGGCAGGTGGAGTAATAGGAGTGCAGATAAAGTCATTGTTGTTGTGACTAGTGAAGTCACACAACTTGGTGTTCTCAGTGGAATCCATAGTAACAGCAGCAAGCAAGATAACTAATTTTTTTGGTGTTTTTGATAAAAGACACTAAAGCAAAAATTGAAAGGTAAACTAAAAAGACTAAAAAGCAAAGGTAATAGATAGTGTGCAACTCCCCTATCTTGTAGACTGGAGTCCCCGGCAACGGTGCCAGGAATTTGCTTTGGTGATGCGAGGAAGTTATTCACCTCTCGCCCCTCATTGGTTACCCAAAGTGGTGTAACAGTCCAGATTTTCGTCCAAATTAAAAAAATTGTTTTGTGCGTGATTTTCTTGATTGCTTGAATTGTTTGAGATGATTGCTTCGCCAATTTATAAATTGGTGAATTACCCCCTCCCCCTTATCTCATACCGGATGCGTGACTGACCCTTTCCACCCTGACACTCGACCTTTGCGACATTGGGTTTCATCCGATCACCGTCGCAAAAACCGGCACAAGACCAACCGTTGCCAACGGAACGAAAAAACCCTTTTAATAAGTAAACTAGATATTTCATAGCGTGCTGGAAAGTGTTATTTGAACGGTTTCGGAGCGAGGTAAACGCCACCGGCTCGACGCGCTGATCGTGCAGTTCGAAGTTTTACCCGAATCGGAGGTTGCGCGGACCCCCGGCGGTCAGAAACGTAAACACCGGACGCACGAGAGAGAAACCGGGGATATTTTTGCAAACTGCCAGCCACATGGGCTATAAATAGACCACCACCCCACTTAGGGTTTCCCCTAAGAAAACTAGGCACCCACCAGATCCAGATCAGCCCAATTTATCCCCAATTTCGTCCAAATTTTAGCCCCATAAGATCTGGATCGTCAGATCTGAAGATCCAACGGCCCGGGAGACGCGACGTCACCCCCTAGCTCCACCTTCCTTATCTCTCTCCCGCCGTCCGCGCCGCCCGTGGAGGCCTAGGCCGCCGCCCCCACCCCCTCGCCGGCCAGCCGGGCTAGCCGCCGGCCACTCCACCTGCCTCCCTCTCCTCCTTCTTTCCCTCTTTCCCATCTCCCTTCTCCCTCTCAACCCGCCTCCTCCCGCCCGGCCACCCGCGCCATGGAGCCGCCCTGCTCCCGAGCTCTCCGGCCCCTGCCCCGGCTGCGAGGCCGACGTTCCCCTGCGCTGCTGGAGCCGGCCGTCCCCAGCGCCCTTCGCCGCCCCCTGCACCGCCTGGCGCCGCCCCTCCCCGGTGGCTGAAGCCGCTGATGGCACTGAAGTAGTGCTCCTCGTTGGCTTTCCCCAAGTGTAAGGTTTAGATGTAGTAGCAGCAAGATTTCCCTCGGCAAAGATACCAAGGTTTGTCCCCAGTAGGATTCCAAGAGATACATGTAGGTATCTTCTACTTTGGCGCTGACAGAAGACGTGGACCTACACACACAAGAAGTAACTTTGCTCCCAACGAGTACAGAGAGGTTGTCAATCCCTCCGGCCTTGTTGTTTACAAAGGATCAAACACACGAGAGGAAAGGTAATAGAAACTGCAACCGAAAGTAAAAACAGAAAGTAAAGTGAAGGTGTGATCAGTGGTGGAAATATGGACCGGGGTCCCATGATGTTCACTAGTGATGTCTCTCTCCCAAAAGACGATAAACAGCTATGGAAGGTAAACAAATTATAGCTGGGCAATTGATAGGATTACGGGTGCAAACCAATGCTAACTATGCTATGTAGAAAGGTAGAGGCTCAAAAGCATGGGCAGCACGCCAAGGTAAGTAGACCGAAATTCATCTACATCTACTACGAATCATCCACCTTGAGATATCTATCTAGAACATCTCGCTGGTATTAAGTTGCGAATCCCACCCAAAGTGTAAACTCAAAGCAATAGACAACTGCATTAAAAGAGCTTTGCGTAAAGTAAACAATCCTTGCACCCGCAAGTACAAGCACCGTTGTTTTCCCCCTTGTGGCAACAACACATCCCCTAGTCTCATGTTTCTGTCACTCAAGCTATACATCGGGGGGATGAACCCACAATCACGCATAACGCTCCCTATTGGAGTTGCAATAAACCACTTGGCCAATGTAACAAATAGCAACAGAGAACATGCAAGAATTACTGAAGAACACAAATATAAAAGATTGAAACCAAATATATTAATCAAACACAATAAGAACATAGTCTCATAATCCATCGGATCCTAGCAAACTCAACATAGCAACAGCAGAAAGATTACATTTGTGCCTCGATTATGTAGGGCAGGTCATGAGGTCTAATCAATGAAGAACAAGGGAGTAGAGATAACACCACATATCTACTGATCATGGACCCATGGTCCAAGGTGGACTACTCAAGAGTCATCCGGGAAGCGTCCATGGCGATGGAGCCAGAGATGAATCCTCCCTCCGGTAGGGTTTCGGGACAGGGTCTTCACACAACCCCGATCTTGGAACGGCGGCGACGGCGGAACAGAGAGGATATTGGGAATAAGCGTTCTTCTTTCGGGGTTTCCATCACGGGGTCTAAATATAGGCGAAAGGAGGCGGCCAAGGGGTCTAACAGGGGTGCAGGCGCCCCCCCTGGCGCGGCCTAGCCCTAGGGCACGCCACCAGGGCGCCTAGGCCCCTGGTGGTGGCCCTGTGGCCCCACCTGGACTTTTCCGGAAGCTTCCGGACCGCTGATTTTTTATATATTTTTCCCATAATTTTTCTGCCACTTTAAGTAATCGGAAAAACTGAAATAGAAAAACAGGAGAAAACAAGAAATGGCACTGAGGTGTAATGAGTTAATAGGTTAGTCCAAATATGATCAAATGTGTATGTAAGTTCATCAAAAACATGGCAAATTTACACAAAACAGGCATGGAGCAAGCAGAAATTATAGATACGTTTGGGACGTATCAACATCCCCAAGCTTAATTCCTGCTCGTCCTCAAGTAGGTAAATGATAACAAGCATAATTTTTGTGGTGACATCCACCAACCATAAAAGGACTTTTAAGTAAAGCAATCAAAGCATGCAATTCAATTCAAGTCTTAACAAGCAAGAGTCTATATTAGCATTGAAACAAGCAACATCAGAACAAAAGGTGCAAGAGCTCTCGCTGTCCGTGACTCGAATGTCTCCAAATGGTGTTTGCGTGCAAGAAGGGATTTGGGAATACGAGAGGAAAATAGTATTTATTGTTTAGAACTCAAACTACTAAAGTTTCACACTTGGTCTCCTTTGGAAATCTTATCTGGACTCGTCCCCAGACCACTAGCTAGGTACAAGTCAAACTGATCCACTCCCTTTTGGTATTTTGAGCACTCATGCAATGGATGAGTGTGAGCAAGAAAGTTGACACCCTAAAGGTGGAACAAAATAAATGATGGGGGAGGAAGACAAAGAGGTTTGAAAGGCTCACATCAATGAGGACAATCATAGGCGAGAGAAAGCTAAATGATAGATATGATGTGAGGAGTAGGGATTTCCATGAAACGGATGCACATAGAGCTACAGTAAGCTCTCCAATGGAACTAGTGGGGGTGCATCTAACTTGCCTTCTCACGAAGACGTAGAGCTCTTTTGAGGAGGCTCATCATTGGAATATACCGGCCAAGTTCTATAGTGTAAGGGTCCCCACATAGTTATATTCATGAATGATAATCTCTATGGAGTACAAAGATATAAGGGGAGTATAAGTGTGGATCTCTCAAAAGAAGTATCAGTGTGCCCCCTTCTCTCTTTTTATTTTCTTTTTATTTTTTTATTTTTTTTATTTTTTTTATTTTTTGAGGCCTCAATGGCTCTTTCTATTTATCTCTCATTTGTCCTCTTTGGGATCTTCTATTTTGTCCTCTTTTGGGATCTTTTATTTTGTCCTCTTTGGGATATTTTCCTCACTTTAGGGGTAACACTCTATAAAAGATCTTTCACACTTTACAAAAGTACTCACATAAAGAAGATATAGCTATCATGATGAAAATATTTGCCTCTGCCAGGGTAGCAGGATATGCAATGATACTAGCGCGTCATGTAGCAATGATTAGGGCAAGACCCAGATAGCATGCGGCTGATCGATCAAGCAAATACCATGTATGACATAAAGATCAAGTCATAAGAAGATGGATGTTGCATGGCAATATATCTCGGAAAGGCTATTGAAATGCCTTGATAGGTAGTTATGGTGGCTGTTTTGAGGAAGAACATAATGAGGCTTATGATGACAGAGCGTATCATGCCAAGGAGGTGGATGCATCGGCGAAGTATGCGCCAACTCTCGAGGTGAGAAAGGGCAATGCACGGTACCGAAGAGGCTAGAAAATTATGGATGGTGGAAGTGTCAACTTTCGAATACTCACATTAGTCCGAAGAACTCATGCACTTTTTATCGGTAACTCTAAATCTAATCAGTAGCTTCACAAAGAGACAAGTACCCCGAGTGTCGGTAAACGGATACCGGGGGGTACCTCGTTTCCCTAGGTTTCGGCTGTACTCCTCGGACGGATGCAAAGGACGCAGAAGACTTCATTCCGCCTGGGACCCGACCAGGGTCACCCAGGGGCAAGATACCGGCATGAAGCTGCCGGCAGCATCTCACCAGACGTGTAAGAGGAGTGGCTTCGCACCACTTCCTGGAAGGTGGAGCCCGCCAGCTGGCTCCCACCGTCCGACAAAGAAGACGGTGCATTTAATGCACTAGAAGACGAGTGGGAAGGAGGCTGCTTCCACCTGGCGCGCCTCCCAGCGCCACTCACCCTTTGCATGCGCCAGCCGCCCGCGCAGCACCACGAGAGCTTCCCGGAGGAGCTACCGAGCTCCTCGGGTCGCGTAGAATGTTCTTCCGCACTGTTGCGATCAGTAGTGGGCAGGCTAAACCCTTGTTCTATAAAAGGGGGAGTCAACCACTTAGAGAAGGAGAACCCCGCTGGGGAGGGAGAGCGAGAAAACCCCGCTGTGGAGGGAGAGTGAGAGGATACGAATAGAGAGAGTACCATGAAGATCATCAACATCATTAAGAAGGGAGACATCCCTTAGAAGGAAGGGGAGAAGAAAGAGAAGAAGGAAGAGAGGTTCTCCCCAAGGAGCTCCTCCTGGTAACTCTCAAGGATCCCCTTGAGAGGGTAGATAGTTATCCACCAAAGAAGATCATAGTAGATAGAGAGAGAATAGGGATCTTCCCTCTCAGAGATCCCCGTGAAGATGTATTCCATCATAAGGTAGTCAAGCAAGATCAGACAAGCAGGAGTAGGGCTTTTAGTCTCTGGATGGCCCGAGCCTGGGTAAACCGCTGTGTTTGCTCACCCTATTCATCAACGATATCACTTGCCATTTCGACGACACAACAATCTCTGAAAGACACCAGAGTCACAAGCGGTGGGGCGCAGAGGGGGCATCTCAGGGGTACGCCTTCACGTCCCGCGCGACCCCCTGAAGTCGCGCCTTCCCGGAAGCGGTCCTTCCGGTAGGATCTTCGGGATCCCGACGTCTCGTTCTGGGTGGAGGGGGACTCACTCCCGACAGCTGGTGCTAGAAGGAGGGCCCGTAAAGCAAGCACTCACCCCTCGACAGATGGCGCTAGAAGGAGGGCTGGCGGTCACGTCGGCCGTAACGTTTGTTGCATGTGCAGGTACCAGAATTCATTCATGTCTTGAATGCACCCAGCAAGCTCCCATGGGGTGCAGATGGTTATATGTGTTCCCCGCCCGGGGGCTCTCCAATACCTCAAGTTGCTATCTTGAGATTTTCAGGGGAATGTGCCCTAGGTGCCTTCTTCGCACCAAGTGCTCATCTCCAAAGAAGTTACTAGACACCTCCTCGTGGCAGCTTCCTAGCTCCCCTTGGATGGTCATCTTGTATTCCCGGACGATTAGGTCGGATGGTTTTCTTATCCCGGATGATATTTCCCGGAAGAACCCGCCCTCCGGGGTGGAGGAGAGACTGAAACCTTGTCTTTGCTCTGTTATATCCAGAGACTCCCTAGGAGCCACGTCGCCTGTCGACGTTGGTCCTCCGAATGGGGAAATTACCATTCCGGATGGCTGGTCTCGCCATGTGCGAGCAGTTCGAGCTATTACTATTGGTCCGTCCGTTAAGCTCCATCCCGAGTAGCCTGTGGGGGATCCGCACCTGCCCAGGACAAGATTCAGCCAAATGGTCCTTACCTCTAAGGATACCATCATCCTGACGAGACCGGACTGGAGTTCCCGTCTAGCACCCGTGCAGGCGGATGTACCAGTCTCCCGGAAAGACCTGCCGGTATGAATCACCCAACTCGGAACGCGTGCCGAGGCGTAATTCTAGACACTTAATGGGATTCAGGCTCCCCGGGATCCTTGGGTTCCCGCAATCCTTG
The DNA here is from genome assembly GCA_950022295.1 of Bromus sterilis. NCBI lineage: Eukaryota > Viridiplantae > Streptophyta > Magnoliopsida > Poales > Poaceae > Bromus > Bromus sterilis. Next base: position 10,835,127 of record OX465595.1, on the reverse strand, counting down.
GGTTTCCGGGACCGTTCCCGTTGTGAGGTAATCCACGAGAAAGGACACCTGCTATCCAACTCTCTGCTCCTCACCAAACGTGCCTACCGCACGCAAAGGAAGTATTATAGATCCTCCCGATAAGCCGTGCAAAAGGTCACATCTCCATTGCAGGAACTTGTCTTACCGGATATTCTCCTTCGTCGTATCAACGACACACGAGGTAACCGTCAGATGCATAGGAGCCAAGGCCCTTTAGTAAGTACTACATTTTCATTACTACTACCTTGAAGGAGACGTCTCGGAAGTCCGAGTACTACTCGTTTTCTTCCGGATCGTTATGTACATCTTGTGCTACCCGGATGGAGTGGCTATACCACTACCGCATTCCACCTACTGTTAACTGCAAAAGTGCAGGACCCAAAATAAGGAAGCCCTGCAGGGATGTGCCACCGGATTAGGGCCATCGTCTTCACCCGAATCCTTCGGCAGCACCCCGCCTCTTCAGATCCCGATGACGGGGCCAACTCCCATGAAGTCATGGACGACTCCTGTCGCGCCTTGCTCGGAGGGATCGTCGCCGCTGGCCTCCGAGCAGCACTCCGCACGAACTCCCCACGGTTGGAAGATCTTCAACCACAGGGTATCCTGGCCATCAAAGCGAAAGTAGATGGCCTGGTATTGCTGGATGTTCCTCCACCGGACAAAGCCAAACCAGCCCTGGTCTAGCCACATGGTGCCGTCATCACCGAAGCATGTGGCCACCCACGCCGCACCGAGAGGACAGTCCTTCACTTGAAGATACAAGCCTAGAGGCTTGGTTCCCACCATCGCTCGCACAAATGGTCCCGGGAGCTGCAGGAATCTGTCTGAAGGCTCAAGCACCCCCACGAAGAATTCGTGGGCAGCCACTCCTGTGTGCACCCTCCTCAGGGCCGAAGATGAAGCTCCTTCACGGCCTCGGCCACGGCCGCCGCAGATCGCCATGCCGCCCCGGCTTGATGCCACCTCGTACACCCAGCATTTCCTGGGCAGCTGCATGAAGGGTGTGGGGAGACGGCAGGGCGCCATGGAATCTTGGGGCCGAAGGTAGAAGATAAAGAAAGGAGGAGGGAAATAACTCTTCCCCGTCTAGCACCCGCTTAAATATACAGCGGGCGACCACGAGGGAGTATGTTTTTTTAACTGGCATTAAATTACCGTGGCCCTATCACCACATCACCTCGAGTCTTGCCACCTTTTGCAGGGTGTCATCATCTTCATCCGTCAAATCCAACTGGTGGTGCACCACGTGTCATGACCTTCTCTTCTTTCGTGATGTGACAGCCAGCGCGCGGACTACTAGAGCTTATCGGACGGCTCAACTCCGGTTCCGGGAATGCCTGCACCAGAAGTCGAGCCCGGGGGCTACTGTCGGTAACCGGATACCGGGGGGACCCTGTTTCCCTAGGTTCCGGCTGTACTCCTCGAGCGGATGCAAATGACGCAGAAGACTTCAGTCCGCCTGGGACCCGACCAGGGTCACCCAGGGGAAAGATACTGTCATGGAGCTTCCGGGAGCATCTCACCAGACGTGTAAGAGGAGTGGCTTCGCACCACTTCCGGGAAGGTGGAGCCCGCCAGCTAGCTCCCACCGCTCGACAAATAAGACAGTGCATTTAATGCACTAGAAGACGAGTGGGCAGGAGGCTGCTTCCACCTGGCACGCCTCCCAGCGCCACTCACTATTTGCATGCGCCAGCCGCCCGCGCAGCACCACGAGAGCTTCCCGGAGGAGCTACCCAGCTCCTCGGGTCCCGTAGAATGTTCTTCCGCACTGTTGCTATAAGTAGTGGGCGGGCTAACCCCTTGTTCTATAAAAGGGGGAGTCGACAACTTAGAGAAGGAGAACCCCGCTGGGGAGGGAGAGCGAGAAAACCCCGCTGGGAGGGAGAGTGAGAGGATATGAATATAGAGAGTACCATGAAGATCATCAGTGTCATTAAGAAGGGAGACATCCCTTAGAAGGAAGGGGAGAAGGAAGAGAAGAAGGAAGAGAGGTTCTCCCCAAGGAGCTCCTCCTGGTAACTCTCAAGGATCCCCTTGAGAGGGTGGATAGTTATCCACCAAAGAAGATCATAGTAGATAGAGAGAGGATAGGGATCTTCCCTCTCAGAGATCCCCCTGAAGATGTATTCCATCATAAGGTCGTCAAGCAAGATCAGACAAGCAGGAGTGCTTTTAGTCTCCGGACGGACCGAACCTGGGTAAACCCATGTGTTTGCTCACCCTATTCATTAGCGATATCACTTGTCGTTTCGATGGCACAGAAATCTTCGAAAGACACCAGAGTCACAAGCAGTGGGGCGCAGAGGGAGTGTCTCGAGGGTACGCCCTCGCGTCCCGCGCGGCCCTTAGCAGCCGCGCCTTCTCGGAAGCGGTCCTTCCGGGAGGATCTTCGGGATCCCGACGTCTGGTTCCGGGTGGAGGGGGCCTCACCCCACGACAGCCAGCGCTAGAAGGAGGGCCCGGAAAGCAAGCACTCACCCCCCGACACCGAGGAGGAGTGTATGGGGTTTTTTTATCCTTGCACATCCTCGACTCATGGTACGTGAGTGTACTCTAATATTCGACCCCTCCAGAGATTACTGATCCATCTAGTAGCTAGAGTTCTCAACTAGTTTTTGGGTTTCGACACCTATCACTAATAGGTTAAAGCTCTTGACACCAAAAGTTCAAACATTACTCAGGTCAATACCTCAAAATTATTGCAAGTTACTACTACAACAAGAATAGCAACTTCAACTACCTACTTTCAGTCAAGACACACAACTCAGTGCAACATGCAAACTCTCTAAACAAGATAAACATGAAAACTCAAGAGAGTTCAGCAAGAAACTAATTCAAAGATCTTGAAAAAGAAACTAAACATGAAAGGACAAGAGCTAATCATGAAAGAAGCTACGAAAATATAAAGAACACTCACATCAAAAGATAGGCATGAAAATCCTATGAGATATTCTAGTTTGAAGTGGAGCATGTTTCTCTCCCAAACAAAGAAAGATATGTTCTAAGTTTTATGAACAGCAAGCAAAGCTAAAGAACACAAAACTAAAGAGTGAGACGCTCCAAGCTTAGCTCATAACACATGAAGTGATAAAATTATAGTTGAACGAGGGACGAAGTGATAATTGTTGATGGAGAAGGGGATGCACGGGGGCATCCCTAAGCTTAGACGCTTGAGTGTCCTTGAATATTTCTTGGGGGTGCATGGGGGCATCCCCAAGCTTGCGCGCTTGACACTCCAAGATCTTCTTTCATCACCTTCCGTCGTACACTTGAAAACTCCCTTCATACAAAACTCATCATAAACTGATTAGAGAGATTAGTACCTTAATAAAATAATTTTTCTCCACTGGAAATAAAGATTTTCATGAAGGTCTACTGTTTCTCTTGATTTCCCAAAAGTTTTTGCAAAGAAAAAGCAAGCTTATGATTTGCAAAACTGCGAAAAGATAAAACGGGACAAAATCTGTGAAAAACAGAACATTAGTTAGTAAAGAATTTTTTCGGGATACTTCTACAACTCAAATCAAAAAACTCAGAATAGACGTCTGAAAGGTAATTGCATGGATCATACTATCAAAAAAATTCAAATCAAAAAGATGATCTGGTGATTTGTTTTGAATTTTTTGTCAAGAAGACAGAATCTGTTTCTAGACAGCATGTCACAACTTTTGACCTTTCTTGCAATCTAAAGCTAAACTTGGCACAAAGCTTGAAAAATAAAGATACAAATATGTTGCTACAGTAGTAACAAACATCAAGACCACAAAAAATAGAAGGAAAAGCAAAAGCAAAAGAAAACCTAAATTCGTTGTGGGCTGCCTCCCAAAAGTGCTTCTTTAAAGCCATTAGCTAGGCTTAATGCATAAGATCAAGTTTTATCAAGTAAAAGAGGATAGCTAGACCGTGTAACAGACTCAAAAGGCAACTTAATCTTCTTCCTGGGGAAGTGTTTCATCCCTTTCTGAGATAGGTGGTGTCGCATATAATGAGCATGCTCATCTAATGATTTTCCCTCAACCAAGTCGGTTGGGTTTTTAGCGCAAGCACAAATTGATCGAAGACGATCCAAGTGAAACATGCCCATCCTACCATATTTGGGTGGTTCCACACCCATGGTGAAGATGGAATCAGTAGGCACAGAGATAAAGAAGGCAAACTAAAACAAGTAAGCAAACTAGAACAAGGCAAATAGTTTTTTTGGTTTTTCATATAAGACACACAAGCAAAAACTGAAAGGTAAACTAACAAGATTAAAAAGCAAAGGTAAAAGATAGCGTGCAACTCCCCTATCTTCTAGACTGGAATCCCCGGCAACGGTGCCAGAAATCTTGCTTGATGGCACTGAAGTAGTGCTCCTCGTTGGCTACCCCAAGTGTAAGGTTTAGATGTAGTAGTGGCAAGATTTCTGTCGGGGGGTGTGGCACCCCGGCTTAGAGGACCGGAACTCCCCGTGCACCAGCCCAGAGATCAAGTCTTATGGAACACGGCACTGCTTGATATAGAACTGAACAACTTTCTATTACCAACGATAGAGGTACACGAGGTCTATTACAACGCTAGCGGAGGCACGGCTTGCTCCTCAGGCTAGCCTCAGCTCTACACCAAGCAGCAGCATAACTCTCTAGCAACGGAACAACAACGACGGTGATGAACTCCAATCCACAGGGACACTGGCTCAGACACCTCCTAGCTCGCAAACTCCGGGAACGTCGTCCTACGCATCCGAAGCAAGGCCTGAAAGTCTGGCATGACATGCCAGGTCAGTACATCGAATGTACTTGCAAGCTCACAACAACCAAAGCAACAAATAAAAACAATAACATGACATTAGCAGGTTTAAGCATCTTAGTTAGTTAAAAAGGTGAACAACAATATCATGCAAGCATATTGACATCAAGCATATGATTAGCATTACGACTAAATGCACAACCAAACATCGCTTAAGGTCACATGGAACCCACATGATCATCGCATGATCACGTGGCTTACCTCAGAGTCCTTACAGACTCAAGCACCGGGTCACCTCGTGACCAAACCACTTCCACAGGTCGTCGCACGATCAATCGGGTCATCGCATGACCACTCCACTTACCACAGACATACCACCTGACTCATGTTGATCTCATGGTGTGACCTAGTACGAACTGTGTCCATTACCGCGGACGCGGCTATTCGAATAGATTTGTGTGACTTTGCAGAGTTTGTGCACGTTACCCACACTATGGAGTTCTTCCTCTGTCCAGTACCCCGGTACTTGTCCCACATGATCCTTGGAACTCGTACCGCAAGAGTGGACTAGGACTTCTCCAACGAGACCGAGCTACCGAGTGTCTCCCTTACCGTATCACCGACATCTTGTCTTGGGTAGCCCGGGTGTCCTCTTGAAACCTGCCAACCTATTGGCAACTGGTCACCTATGACCCAACTGTCCCCTCTTGGGACTGAGCTCATCAAAACTGGCTCTCAATACTATCGCCGTTTACCCGGCCAAAGGCAACTGCCGCGCATAGCCTTCCCTCTATTAGTGATATACATAAGATATGCCCACCGGTAGACCGAATCAAGGCCTGCCCACACAGGCAAATGTGGCTGGACGGATAAGTCCAGTTCGGTGGCACCTGATCAACTTGTCGCGAAGCATGTCTCCAACGGCAAACACAAGTATCAGGTGCAACATGAGTATAAAAATGCATGGCATATTAGTATGACAGTTTCAAATATGGTCAAGCACATTTTTAGATGGTGAACTTATCCGTGTTACAATGATTAAGATTATGAACATGCCAACATCATGGATGCAGTTAAGCATAATATGAGCAGGTGTAGCATGAAAAAATTAACATGGTGGTGTTACGATGATGCAGAGCTTAACATGGCAATGACATGATTAAGCATAGCATGAATGCAACATAGTTAAGCATAGCATGAATGCAACATAGTTAAGCATGGCATGAATATAACAAGGTCAAGGCGTGGCATAAATGTAGCATATTCAAAGGTAGCATGGAAATGATAATCAACAATATCATGGCAAGGATGTCATAACAACGATAACATTAATCACACAGGAGCAACATGATCACGATCACCGACATCAACATAACAAATAGAAATAATAGAAGCACGTCAAAGCTTTGCAAAGGTGCAAAGGTTATTGTGGCTTTCCTTCACCAACAAGGTGTGAAACACCCTCGCTCTTGGACACCGACAATGCCCTGCAAAAACCGGACAAGAAAACATGGCGAGAGGGGGGGTCAAACAACTTTGACTTGACCAGAAAAATAGCACAAGGAACCATGGCATAAGACTTATGCCAACGTGAAGAGGGGCTCAAAAGAAAACGAACACAAAATGAATCACCTTGTTTGGAGCTACGGTTGCGGAGATATTCGCGAAACGGTGTCGGGGGCTGTTTTTGGGTGGAATACGCTTTAAGAATAGTGAAAGCGTATTTTTGGGCTGCTGTGGAGGGAAATACGCTTCCCAGCATGGAAAGCGTACTTTCGTGCACTGAAGGATGGAATACGTTTTCCAGAGTGGAAGACGTACTTTTGCCCGACAGAAGTGAAAATACGCTTTCCCAAAGGGGAAAGCGCACTTCCTCTACTGCGCCACCACTCAACCGAACGGGGCCCGCACGTCAGTCGCTTCGGGCCACAGACAGGTGCGACCCGCGGGCGCACCTCTCTCCTCCTCTGTTTCCTCTGCTCTCCCGTGGCAACCAAAGGAGGTTGGCCGGCCGGTCGCTCGCCGCCGTCGCGGCCGGTGCGGGAGGGGGCTTCGTCGGGATGTGCCCTGCTGGTTGCCGCGGTGCCGCGCGGGACTGCTGGCGGAGACGGCGCCCACGGGCGCCGGTGGGGGTGTGGCAAGGAGGCGAGGTGGGGCGGCTCCAGCGGGCGCTTAAGGGGAGCAGAGCAAAGGGGGAGGCCGCAGCACGACCAGAGGAGGAGGATCGGGCCCTGGCCGCCCGAATTCGGAGGAGGGCCGCGGCGGCCGTGGAGGTCAGAGGCGGCGGAGGAGATGCTCCGGCTTCAAATTGGGAGAGGGGCGGTGGGCTAGGAGGTGTGGAGAGGAGCTGGGATGCCCTGGAGTGCTCGGGGCACAACCATTTATAGGGGGAGGCGGAATTCGGTGCTCCGGGCCGCGACAATGGTGGGCATCCGCGACATGGCGATGAACAGGGGACCCGATGGCGACCCAACGGGGTGGCGTGCACACGGGGAGGCGTGAAGGCTGTGCGGCGCGGGTGGACAAGCAGAAGTGGACGAGGGCGCGCTATGGCGGGATGGCGACGTGACCAGCACCCGGGCAGAGCATGCGTGCGCGCATAGTGCGCGCTCTCAGCACGCCATATGTCTGGCCACCACGCCCACTGCGGTTTTGGATAGACTTTTGCGTGGCCAAGTGTGTCCAGGCTGTAATCCTTTGACTGTAGATCACAACCATGCAAAAAGTTTGGCTAAAGGGGCTCTGGTTTGACCACCATTGTCTGACAAGTTGGATGCAGCAATCTTGTAGAAGAAGATAAGCTCAACTGGTGCTTAGGGGGTTCAGGTGGGTTTGTCTCAGGGGCTTAGGGTTGGAAGGACTACATGTCTGCCAAGTTTGAGCTTAATTGGGCAAATGCACATGGCACCTCCTTTGTAAATGTGGCAATGAGGCAGAAGGTGTTTGTACTGGGCTGTGGCTAGCACACTACTCCCCTAGGCATGATATTATTCACAGATCAATCATACACTAGGATTAGTATGTGTACCAAGTTTCATCTCAATTGGAGTAAGCTAGCTAGCACTTCCTTTGTAAATGTCCAATTGGACCAGAAATGCAATGTTGAAGCTGGCCTCACATAGGATTGGTGGAATTGGCTGAATTTGGTGTACTGGGGTTATTTGGCATGGTGCACATGTGTATAAAATTTCATAGCCATTGGACACACATAGCTATCACTTGCTTCACAATGTGGCCCGCTGACCAGAAACTTAAACTTGACAATGCACTCACATGGGTAATTTGATTTGGCTCAAATTTGGTTTGGTTGAGTTATTTGGTGGTAGGATCATGCTCAAAAAGTTTCAAGGCAAATGGGATCCCCTATCATGCACTTGCTTCACAATGCTCCTTTGCTGCATCCAAACTTTGGGAATTTATGGTGGGAGTTTGGCTACACAAATGGTGGTGGAATTAGGTGGAGACTAATCATGTGATTATATGAGTTTGCACAAAAAGTTTCACCAGCAATGGATCAAGAGAAATGGCACTCCCTTCACAAAGCTCCATTCCTCCCCCACAGACAAATGAATTTTTCTAGGGGAAAGATTCACTTGGGCCATGCAATATTTTTGGAGAAATTGGAAAGATATGGCAACAAGGTCATGAGGGAATTTTTTGGGGATTTATGGAGCAATATAAATAGGGGTTGCTTCACAAACCTCAAATAATTAGAATATCCCTTTTATTGGAAAAAGGAATATAAGGCTTGAATATATGGTGGCTTGGATGAGGTGGATAAATGGAATGGCAATGGAAATGATTTGAAACAAGGGACACTTGAGCATGGCAAGAAATTATGCCCAAGTTCAAGTCCAACGAGGTGCTCAAAAACCAAACTAGCGGATAAAACGAGAAAAACTCCGAAAAGAAAAAGCTGTGAAAACTAGGGTGTCACAAACCTACCCCCCTTAGAAAAATCTCGTCCTCGAGATTTGGTTGCTCAGGGAACCATTGCAAACTTACCATCCTTTAGGAAACTTGATGTTTCTTAGATTTCTCCTTACTACATACTGTTCCTATAGTAGTATCCAATATATCTCTCTCTGAGGGGGTTTACTTCACCCGGTCCATAGTTCTGACATAATGTTCTTACTTGATACATCGCATCCTTTCCGGCTGATTTCCATCCTCATATCTTCTAACTTGTATTATAACAGATCGTCTGGTCATCGGCCGAATGCTGACGGTACCCATACTATTTTCGGGGTACCTCGGGCTTCATTCGTGGTACGGTCTTGAGTCACTTGAATTGCATCTTCGGGAAGAGCTTGGACTTCGAAGGTAGTTGATATATCAGAATGCTTACCACCTTGGTGTCCCATTGGGTGGGGCTTTGACTGATGGCACATGGGGCCGCATCGTATTTCTTTTGTTTGTCCATCTTGCTCATTGACTCAGAGCGGGGCACAAATTCTGAGCATTCACTTATGCTGAGGTCTGCCTGACAGGTTGTTCAATCCGGGCGGCGGTAGGCCAAGTTCTGCTTCACTGTGGTCCTTGTAGTCAAACTATAAGCTGAGCGGGTGACTTTCGAATGAGGCAGACCGGGTACCTTGGTAAGATGGATAATCCCGAACTTGAGTAACTGCTCAGGCTGACTGGCCCGGTACACGGTCCTTTGCCCATATCGAATGAGTTCTCTTTATTGTAGATACCCATGGTGGTTCACATGGCTTCAACTGGTTGAGGTGTATTTGACTTGTGGTCCATACCATTCGTTCTTTTTTCCTGACCCGTCGGGCTTGAGAGTTGCATACCTCTGACAACTTGCGAGGTGCCACGCTTGATCAGGTAGTATATATTGCAGCAAGGTTTGGCACCTGCCATGCCTGTCTTCCCTGGGTCTTGCTTCTGTGGCAATCACCTTTCTTGTACTGGCTTTTCTTTGGTCAGGGTTCTTTTCTCTTTGCATAACTGCTTATTGTTCTTCCACAATCTCCCTTTGAGATAGTCAGGCTATCATCACCCTTTTTCTCTTGTATCATCATAATATTATGGATTGCAGTAGACCGGGGTCTCAAGGTTATCCTACTTCGGGGCCTTGACGGATGTGAGGGACTGACCTTCATGATTGGAGAAAAGTCCAACGCTTCATTGCTTTCGTTTCTCCGGGTGCTTCATCATGACTTTGTCAGTCTTTCTTCCATGCTGAGGTGGGTATCCGATCCTTCTGCTGACTGGTCTCCCGAGAGTCAGGGTCCTTCACTGTTATTCATGCGAATAATTCTTCCTTGATCCCTAGCATGGTGGTAGTCGCACTGGGGTAGCTTTCATACTTGATGATAGTACCCATAACATATGACGGTCTTGAGTACGCTGACGCCTTTACTGCTTTGGAATAACTGGATGTCTGACCATACCATTGCAGATAGTAATGACCTGTCAAGGAGGACTGGGTGGCTTGTCTGCGAGGCTTGGGGTAGCTTGCGGGGGAAGGCTGGGTACCGTATCCCGAAAGCTTTCTCCGATGGCGTATCGAGGAAGGCGGGGTGTCGTACACGGGAAGCTGCCTCAATAGCTTGCTGAGGAAGGCTGGGTTGCCTTGCCTTGGAAGTGTGCCTCTTGCACTGTGGTCATACCGGTTCCTTCTGCTGGAAGCTTCTGCGGTAGTCACTGTAGATGATTGGATAGCTTGTGCTGGAATCCATTCTTGTGGCGTACTGAGCACGACTGAGTGTCTTGCACCTCAAGTTTCTGCCGGGCTTATGGTAGAAGACTGAGTGTCTTGGTCGAGAAGGTATCCTGGTAGCGTACTGAGGAAGGAAGATACACTGTACATGTCGGTTGTGCCTGGTACCTTGTCACGGAAGGTTGAGGTTCCTTCTAGCTGAAGTTTTCCTTCAATGACGTGGAGACAAAACGGACCAATGTGTCTGAAAAATTTCTGACTGTCGGCTGATTAGTGGGCAATATTCTTTCAATCATTCCGTGCTGGATGTGAGCTTCACGACATGTCCGGACCATCTTCTAGAATATACCGAAATAATTTGCATCGGACAAGGTTATAGATGGTGCTTGTCCGGCCTTGGGTGCATATGCTCGTGGGTCACAGTTTTTGCTTATCTTTGCTTGAATCCTTGTGGCTGTCATAGTTGATGCGGACTTGATCCACGTGATGGCTTGGGTAGCATCCAATCGTGAGCCACACGCTTCCAATGCAACTGAATATGAGTCCTGGTTGACTTGTTGATTTCCCGCATCATTGCGGCGTTGGACAGATCAGATCTTCACTGCTGACCTCTTTTCTTTGCGGTCTTCTGCTGATGGAATCTTCATGGACATAACGATTATCGGAATGATGCTGACTTGGTGCAATTAGGACGAACTCATACTAGAGTTGAATATTCCTGCTGCCAGCTTTAGTGGTAGTTGATGACCATCCGGACTCCTTGCAAAGAAAACAGGGAATAATCCAGTAGCCACCAGAACGGTTTTTACAACTCTGATCTGGGACTTGTACTGGAATAGCTCAAGCATTGCTCACGACGGCCGACCGTAATCAGCTCAGAGAATGAGACGATGTTGATAAGAAGAATGCAGAGGTCCCCTAAGACGGCCGAGAAAACAGCTCAGAGCATAGGGTCTCCACTGCGAAAAGAAACTCAACAACTACCCGAGATGGCCGAAAAGCAGCTCAGAACACGGGTCGGCTGTTGACAAGAGAAATACAAAATAGGTATCCACTCCGGACGGCCGACTATGCATCAGCTCAGAACCAGACGTGGTGCCACTGAGGAACAACGAGAAAGTCTCCGTCCAAGTCATCTAACACCTGCCAAAACTGAGTTAGTAGCTGCCGAGGAACAAAGAACCAACAAAGAGAACCAACTAAGCAACGAAAACAACACTGAACAAGAACTGAGATCGCTTGCGGGATCTCAACTTATTGCTACACACATCAACATGCAAAAAGCAACATGAAGCACTACTACTCATGCATCACGAACTACGCGAAGCTCAGGCGTTCTGATCTGACGGTGGGTTGCCGGGGGTGGAAGGAGTGGGCGGAGAAGTCGACAACGATAGGGCTGCATCAAGAGCTCTCCTTGCATCCCTCGCATCACAGACGAGATCGACGAGGAGGGCATACTGGGCGATCATGTAGCGGGACATGGTGATCACCGCTGCATCGGCTTCCGCCAGAGGGCGAGGAAACCTTACTTGCTGCGGAGTCGCTCCCAAGGTGGGATGGAAATGGAAGGCGCGATTCTACTGCATCGCACTTTCCTGGTGGCGGAGGCTTAGGAGGCCCGCCAACGCGGAAAGCTGAATGGCACGATCCGGGGTAGAACCGGGTCCACCCTTGAAGTTGTAGGAGTGCACGCCGGTGGGGATGGTGGCTGACACGTAGACGTTGGCACGGTACTCAAGCAGTTGTCCCCCGATCGGCGTTTGGGACACTTGTTACCTTGGTAGCTCTCCACTGGGGTAGATAGTCCACCACACCTCTACAAGGACATAGTCAAAGTTGGTCGCGGAGGAGGATCCTGCGTAGCCCACCGGGTATTCCGCCATCTACACTCGTCAGGTCAGATCGTTAGCGAAAACATACCGTCTATATGCAACAAACAAATGCAGCAAGCAATAGCATCACACAAGCAAGCTATACACTAGCTCTAACATCAATCTAACGTCCTTCTAACGTTCGCGCAGACTAGGGTGTCCTACATCCAGTCCTGCTTTGATACCAAGCGTTGTGGCACCCCGGCTCAGAGGACCGGAACGCCCCATGCACCAGCCCAGAGATCAAGTCTTCTGGAACACGGCACTGCTTGATGTAGAACTGAACAACTTTCTATTACCAACGATAGAGGTACATGAGGTCTATTACAACACTAGAGGAGGCACGTCTTGCTCCTCAGGCTAGCCTCAGCTCTACACCAAGAAGCATCATAACTCTCTAGCAGCGAAACAACAACGGCGGTGATGAACTCCAATCCACAGGGACACTGGCTGGACACCTCCTAGCTCGCAAACTCTAGGAACGTCGTCCTACGCATCCGAAGCAAGGCCTTCAAGTCTGGCATGACACGCCAAGATAGTACATTGAATGTACTTGCAAGCACACAACAACCAAAGCAATAAAGCAAAAAAATAACATGGCATTAGCAGGTTTAAGCATCTTAGTGAGTTAAACAAGTGAAAAACAATATCATGCAAGCATATTGTCATCAAGCATATGATTAGCATTACGACTAAATACACAACCAAACATCGCTTAAGTTCACATGGACCCCACATGATCATCGCATGATCACATGTCTTACCTCGGAGTCCTTACAGACTCAAGCACCGGGTCACCTCGTGACCAAACCACTTCCACAGGTCGTCGCACGATCAAACGGGCCATCACATTACCACTCCACTTACCACAGACATACCACCTGACTCATGTTGATCTCATGGTGTGACCTAGTACGAACTGTGTCCATTACCGCGGACGCGGCTATTCGAATAGATTTGTGTGACTCTACAGAGTTTGTGCACGTTACCCACACTATGGAGTTCTTCCTCCGTCCAGTACCCCGGTACTTGTCCCACAAGATCCTTGGAACTCGTACCGTAGGAGTGGACTAGGACTTATCCAACGAGACCGAGCTACCGAGTGTCTCCCTTACCGTATGACGGGTGTAGATAACACCTCCTCGTTGGTTACCCCAAGTGGAAGGTATGATGTAGTGTAGCAGACAATTTCCCTCGGTGAAGATACCAAGGTTTATCTCCAGTAGGACTCCAGGCACGACAAGAAGTTGGTAGAGTGAACAAGGCGCCGTTTACGATATTGCGCACTCAACCTGGACCTGCACACACATCAAATAACTTTGCTCCCAACGAGTACAGAGGAGTTGTCAATTCCTCCGGCCTTGCTGTTTACAAAGGATCAACGCAAGAGATAATAATAATAGATAGAACTGAAAATAACTGAGGATGTAAACAATGGTGTGGATATGGACCGGGGTCCCGTGATGTTCACTAGTGATGTCTCTCTCCCAAAAGACGATAAAAGTGCTAGCGAGGTAAACAAATCACAACTGGGCAATTGACACGATTATGAAGGCACCGCAATGCTAACTATGCTAGAAATAAAGAGGCTCAAAAGAAATGGGCAGTACGCCAAGGTAAGTAGACCGAAATCCATTTTCATCTACTACGAATCATCCACCTTGAGATATCTATCCAGAACATCTCGCTGGTATTAAGTTGCGAATCCCACCCAAAGTGTAAACTCAAAGCAACGGACGACTGCATTAAAAGAACTCTGCGTAAAGTAAACAATCCTTGTACCCGCGGATACAAGCACCGTTGTTTTATCCCTGGTGGAAACAACACATCCCCTAGTCTCATGTTTCTGTCACTCAAGCTAGACATCAAGGGGCTGAACCCACAATCATGCATAACACTCCCTCTTGGAGTCGCGAAAAATTACTTGGCCAAAGCAAAATACCACAACGGAGAACATGCAAGAATTTACTCAAGAACATAAATACAAAAGAGAACCAAATATATAACTCATCTCAATTTGAACATAATCTCATAATCCATCAGATCCCAGAAAACTAAGCATAGCAACAGCATAAAATTACATAGATGCCTCGATCATGTGAGGCAGCTCACGAGGACTCGAAAGTGGAAGCATAGAGAGGGGAGAGATTCATCATTTGCGAGTAGTCACTCGAACATTTTTCGTTGTCAAGGTGAAGGAGCACCTGAACTCCACAGATGCATTGATTTTGCTGACATGAGTGGTCCTGCGAGTGCAGTTTCGCCTTCTGGGTTAGGGAGCACCCGAAACTCTGTGGATGCGAGTGGTCACTCGAGTATGTCTTCGTCTTCTAGGTAACGGAGAACCCGAGACTCTGATTTAGATAAAGGCACTCCCAATGGGGGTAGAATATTTTTGAGGAAAATGTACTTGCACCAAGAGATAGGTAATCTTGGTAGGCTTCATTGGTTTTGTCTTGTATCTTCTTTATCGCTGTGGCTGAGAAAATGAATCATCGCGATAGTGCGGTCTTTGAATGACCGTCAATGATGCTTTGCCATTGAACCGTCACGTCTCCTGGCCGATCATAATGATGGCCTAGGTACCGTGCTGCTGCTGTCTGTTGAGTTACCGATGCGTGTATTGGAAATGCGCGACATTTGATGCGTCCTTTAAAAAGTACCGCCCGTGTGAAAGCATCTTTGCTTTGGAATTCTTAGCGTTGACACGCTTTGGTCTTTGATTTAATGCTAGCGTCGCCTAGGCTTCTGCGTATTTTTCCCATCTTGTCCCTGGGTTGCGCTATAAATATCCCCTACTTTTTTCCTGGCACCGGCATTCTTCCTTCTTTAATCTTTCTCTTCTTATTCTTCATATGGGATCCAAACGTAGTGGTGGTGCAGCTGGCCGTGGCCGTCGTGGCCGCGGCAGCTGCACGCCTCGTTCTTCCCGTGGTGGTCATCGTGGGGCGATGCCAGCGCCCTCCTCTTCTTCTGTAGAGTATGGATTTTGGCGTTACGACTTTCTTTTGCGCATTCACGGCCACACCGCTTCTCGGATTCCGCTTCCGTCTTCTTTTGCTTCCATTGTTTCTGAGCTTAACTTGAGGGGTTTGTTGCTTCGGCTTCAGGGCTATGTACGATCTCCTTCTTGGGTGGAGTTGGAGGTTGATAGTTCCTGTTTGATTTTTCTTGTGTCTGGTTGGAGGTCCTTCTCCCGGCGCTTGAACTTGTGTGACGGGGATAGTCTTTGCTTTCGATTTGATGGTGAAGACACCCTCACCGTTCGTGCCTTTGATCCTAGTGGCAACCGCCTGGATCCGTTCTGGCAGGAAACGAGCAGCGACAGCTCTGGCGGGTCGAGGAGTCCTTTATCTGCGTCTCCAACGGCTTCGACTTCCGGAGACTCCTCAGGTGGTGGTGCTTGATCCTCTAGTTCTAGGGAGGAGCTCGACGTCAAGCCTCCTGTCAAGCGAGCTCGTCATTAGGCGAGGCACCTTGTAGAACTGGAGGCGGTGGCCTACGTCTTCTTGGACTTAGTTTATACTTTGTCTTTGGTGATGCTCGCCGCCAGTACCAATTATCTCAGCATGGGCACACATGTAAAAGTCGTAATTCCTTGGGATGATTGGTGTTGTAATCCTCTCGCCTGCTTGTGTCCTTTTGTAACTAGTTCAGTTCTCCAGTCTTTTTGTAATGAAGGTAGCCCTCGAGTCCATATGTAATGAGAATTTTCTTCGAGTAATGAGAACTGTCTTCGAGTCCTTTATTAATGGGAACTATCTTCGAGTCCTTGCAATGAGAACTGTCTTCGAGTCCATGTAATGAGAACTGTCTTCGAGTCCTTGTAATGAGAACTATCTTCGAGTCTGTGACTCCGAGTCCTTCTGTGGTGATTTATATCGGGTGGAGTATCCCCCGAGGCTACATTCGAGTTTGTAGAGTCGGACATAGACGATGATGAATTTCCTTTGCGATTCCTCTGCTTGCTCCAAGTTTGTATCGGGTGCGCGATAGCGCTCCCGATGGGAGTAGCCCCCGAGGCTACGTTCGATTTGTAGTGTCGGACGTAGGCTATGATCTCTTTCTCTTTGCCTCCTTTGATTATTCTAGGTTTTTATCGGGTGCGCGACAGCGCTCCCGATGGGAGTAGCCCCCGAGTCTTTAGGTGATCGTTGGCGATCAGGTGAAGACTAAAGGACTTATGTGTTTTCTGATACTTCTATCTTGGTTGTGGATTGGTTGCATGGAAAAGGTATTTGAATCTTCCAAGTCTTGCTGCGATGAAGATAATCTTTTCTTGGGCGGGCCTGCGTCCAATTCTCTGAGTCTTTTTAGCAGTAGCCTTTGGCGTTTCGAAGGTATTTTGTGCTCCAGTCGTCGAGTGTTTCGGGAGGGGTCCCATTTTGTGGACATGGTGTTTCTCGGGAGTTTTGAAACTCGAGTTTTTAAATAGTAGTCGCAAGAGCGAGGATAGTGTCACTCGGGGGGATTTTGTGCTCGAGCCCTCGAGTGCTTTTAAGTAGTAGTCGCATGAGCGAGGATAGCGTCTCTCAGGGGAAGTTTGTGCTCGAGCCCCCGAGTGCTTTTAAGTAGTAGTCCCATGAGCGAGGATAGTGTCTCTCGGGGGGAGTTTGTGCTCGAGCCCTCGAGTGCTTTTAAGTAGTAGTCGCATGAGCGAGGATAGCGTCTCTCGGGGGGATTTTGTGCTCGAGCCCCCGAGTACTTTTAAGTAGTAGTCGCATGAGCGAGGATAGCGTCTCTCGGGGGGAGTTTGTGCTCGAGCCCCCGAGTGCTTTTAAGTAGTAGTCGCATGAGCGAGGATAGCGTCTCTCGGGGGGAGTTTGTGCTCGATCCCCCGAGTACTTTTAAGTAGTAGTCGCATGAGCGAGGATAGCCTTTCTCGGGGGGAGTTTGTGCTCGAGCCCCCGAGTGCTTTGAAGTGATAGTAGTTGGGCAACATCATTTTATTGCTTAAGATATTTACATAGGTTGCCGATCGGTGCTGATGTCGATGCTGACTGATAGTGCTTGGAGGACTATGGGTAGAACAGGCGCAGATTCGCCGCGTTCCATGGATTTCCCACGTCCTCTTCAGTCTTCGGGTTCTTCAGCCTGTATGCGCCTGCTCCTCTGACTTCCGAGACTATGAACGGTCCTTCCCATTGCGGGGAAACCTTGTGCAATTTTTCTTGTATTATCCGCAGGACGAGGTCTCCTTTGTTGAAAGTTCTGGTGCGCAGGCGGCTGCTTTGGTATGTGCGCAGCTTGTCCTAGTACCCCTCTGACCTTGCTATGGCTGTATCTCTTGCTTCATCTGCGGTGTCTATTTCATCCTGCAGTGCTTCTTCTGCCTCCTCTTCTTCATACCCCGAGATCCGAGGGGCTCCGAATTTTAGGTCATGTGGCAACACTGCCTCTGCCCCATATACCATGAAGAAAGGTGTGTACTGGGTCGAGGTGTTTGGGGTGGTGCACAAGCTCCACAATACCGCGGGGAGTTCTTCTACCCAGTTGCCTAAGGCTTGCTCGAGTGGTGCGAGGAGCCGCTTTTTTATTCCTCCGCATACTAGGTCGTTCGCCTTTTCCACCTGGCCATAGGACTGCGGGTGCACGACTGATGCGTAGTTGATTCTGATGCCCAGTTCTTGACAAAAGTTTTGCTTCACTGTGGTCCTTGTAGTCAAACTATAAGCTGAGCGGGTGACTTTCGAATGAGGCAGACCGGGTACCTTGGTAAGATGGATAATCCCGAACTTGAGTAACTGCTCAGGCTGACTGGCCCGGTACACGGTCCTTTGCCCATATCGAATGAGTTCTCTTTATTGTAGATACCCATGGTGGTTCACATGGCTTCAACTGGTTGAGGTGTATTTGACTTGTGGTCCATACCATTCGTTCTTTTTTCCTGACCCGTCGGGCTTGAGAGTTGCATACCTCTGACAACTTGCGAGGTGCCACGCTTGATCAGGTAGTATATATTGCAGCAAGGTTTGGCACCTGCCATGCCTGTCTTCCCTGGGTCTTGCTTCTGTGGCAATCACCTTTCTTGTACTGGCTTTTCTTTGGTCAGGGTTCTTTTCTCTTTGCATAACTGCTTATTGTTCTTCCACAATCTCCCTTTGAGATAGTCAGGCTATCATCACCCTTTTTCTCTTGTATCATCATAATATTATGGATTGCAGTAGACCGGGGTCTCAAGGTTATCCTACTTCGGGGCCTTGACGGATGTGAGGGACTGACCTTCATGATTGGAGAAAAGTCCAACGCTTCATTGCTTTCGTTTCTCCGGGTGCTTCATCATGACTTTGTCAGTCTTTCTTCCATGCTGAGGTGGGTATCCGATCCTTCTGCTGACTGGTCTCCCGAGAGTCAGGGTCCTTCACTGTTATTCATGCGATTAATTCTTCCTTGATCCCTAGCATGGTGGTAGTCGCACTGGGGTAGCTTTCATACTTGATGATAGTACCCATAACATATGACGGTCTTGAGTACGCTGACGCCTTTACTGCTTTGGAATAACTGGATGTCTGACCATACCATTGCAGATAGTAATGACCTGTCAAGGAGGACTGGGTGGCTTGTCTGCGAGGCTTGGGGTAGCTTGCGGGGGAAGGCTGGGTACCGTATCCCGAAAGGTTTCTCCGATGGCGTATCGAGGAAGGCGGGGTGTCGTACACGGGAAGCTGCCTCAATAGCTTGCTGAGGAAGGCTGGGTTGCCTTGCCTTGGAAGTGTGCCTCTTGCACTGTGGTCATACCGGTTCCTTCTGCTGGAAGCTTCTGCGGTAGTCACTGTAGATGATCGGATAGCTTGTGCTGGAATCCATTCTTGTGGCGTACTGAGCACGACTGAGTGTCTTGCACCTCAAGTTTCTGCCGGGCTTATGGTAGAAGACTGAGTGTCTTGGTCGAGAAGGTATCCTGGTAGTGTACTGAGGAAGGAAGATACACTGTACATGTCGGTTGTGCCTGGTACCTTGTCACGGAAGGTTGAGGTTCCTTCTAGCTGAAGTTTTCCTTCAATGACGTGGAGACAAAACGGACCAATGTGTCTGAAAAATTTCTGACTGTCGGCTGATTAGTGGGCAATATTCTTTCAATCATTCCGTGCTGGATGTGAGCTTCACGACATGTCCTGACCATCTTCTAGAATATACCGAAATAATTTGCATCGGACAAGGTTATAGCTGGTGCTTGTCCGGCCTTGGGTGCATATGCTCGTGGGTCACAGTTTTTGCTTATCTTTGCTTGAATCCTTGTGGCTGTCATAGTTGATGCGGACTTGATCCACGTGATGGCTTGGGTAGCATCCAATCGTGAGCCACACGCTTCCAATGCAACTGAATATGAGTCCTGGTTGACTTGTTGATTTCCCGCATCATTGCGGCGTTGGACAGATCAGATCTTCACTGCTGACCTCTTTTCTTTGCGGTCTTCTGCTGATGGAATCTTCATGGACATAACGATTATCGGAATGATGCTGACTTGGTGCATTTAGGACGAACTCATACTAGAGTTGAATATTCCTGCTGCCAGCTTTAGTGGTAGTTGATGACCATCCGGACTCCTTGCAAAGAAAACAGGGAATAATCCAGTAGCCACCAGAACGGTTTTTACAACTCTGATCTGGGACTTGTACTGGAATAGCTCAAGCATTGCTCACGACGGCCGACCGTAATCAGCTCAGAGCATGAGACGATGTTGATAAGAAGAATGCAGAGGTCCCCTAAGACGGCCGAGAAAACAGCTCAGAGCATAGGGTCTCCACTGCGA
The DNA here is from genome assembly GCA_950022295.1 of Bromus sterilis. NCBI lineage: Eukaryota > Viridiplantae > Streptophyta > Magnoliopsida > Poales > Poaceae > Bromus > Bromus sterilis. Next base: position 10,815,074 of record OX465595.1, on the reverse strand, counting down.
AAAGAAACTCAACAACTACCCGAGATGGCCGAAAAGCAGCTCAGAACACGGGTCGGCTGTTGACAAGAGAAATACAAAATAGGTATCCACTCCGGACGGCCGACTATGCATCAGCTCAGAACCAGACGTGGTGCCACTGAGGAACAACGAGAAAGTGTCCGTCCAAGTCATCTAACACCTGCCAAAACTGAGTTAGTAGCTGCCGAGGAACAAAGAACCAACAAAGAGAACCAACTAAGCAACGAAAACAACACTGAACAAGAACTGAGATCGCTTGCGGGATCTCAACTTATTGCTACACACATCAACATGCAAAAAGCAACATGAAGCACTACTACTCATGCATCACGAACTACGCGAAGCTCAGGCGTTCTGATCTGACGGTGGGTTGCCGGGGGTGGAAGGAGTGGGCGGAGAAGTCGACAACGATAGGGCTGCATCAAGAGCGCTCCTTGCATCCCTCGCATCACAGACGAGATCGACGAGGAGGGCATACTGGGCGATCATGTAGCGGGACATGGTGATCACCGCTGCATCGGCTTCCGCCAGAGGGCGAGGAAACCTTACTTGCTGCGGAGTCGCTCCCAAGGTGGGATGGAAATGGAAGGCGCGATTCTACTGCATCGCACTTTCCTGGTGGCGGAGGCTTAGGAGGCCCGCCAACGCGGAAAGCTGAATGGCACGATCCGGGGTAGAACCGGGTCCACCCTAGAAGTTGTAGGAGTGCACGCCGGTGGGGATGGTGGCTGACACGTAGACGTTGGCACGGTACTCAAGCAGTTGTCCCCCGATCGGCGTTTGGGACACTTGTTACCTTGGTAGCTCTCCACTGGGGTAGATAGTCCACCACACCTCTACAAGGACATAGTCAAAGTTGGTCGCGGAGGAGGATCCTGCGTAGCCCACCGGGTATTCCGCCATCTACACTCGTCAGGTCAGATCGTTAGCGAAAACATACCGTCTATATGCAACAAACAAATGCAGCAAGCAATAGCATCACACAAGCAAGCTATACACTAGCTCTAACATCAATCTAACGTCCTTCTAACGTTCGCGCGGACTAGGGTGTCCTACATCCAGTCCTGCTTTGATACCAAGCGTTGTGGCACCCCGGCTCAGAGGACCGGAACGCCCCATGCACCAGCCCAGAGATCAAGTCTTCTGGAACACGGCACTGCTTGATGTAGAACTGAACAACTTTCTATTACCAACGATAGAGGTACACGAGGTCTATTACAACACTAGCGGAGGCACGTCTTGCTCCTCAGGCTAGCCTCAGATCCACACCAAGAAGCATCATAACTCTCTAGCAGCGAAACAACAACGGCGGTGATGAACTCCAATCCACAGGGACACTGGCTGGACACCTCCTAGCTCGCAAACTCCAGGAACGTCGTCCTACGCATCCGAAGCAAGGCCTTCAAGTCTGGCATGAAACGCCAAGATAGTACATTGAATGTACTTGCAAGCACACAACAACCAAAGCAATAAAGCAAAAAAATAACATGGCATTAGCAGGTTTAAGCATCTTAGTGAGTTAAACAGGTGAAAAACAATATCATGCAAGCATATTGTCATCAAGCATATGATTAGCATTACGACTAAATACACAACCAAACATCGCTTAAGGTCACATGGACCCCACATGATCATCGCATGATCACATGTCTTACCTCGGAGTCCTTACAGACTCAAGCACCGGGTCACCTCGTGACCAAACCACTTCCACAGGTCGTCGCACGATCAAACGGGTCATGGCATTACCACTCCACTTACCACAGACATACCACCTGACTCATGTTGATCTCATGGTGTGACCTAGTACAAACTGTGTCCATTACCGCGGACGCGGCTATTCGAATAGATTTGTGTGACTCTACAGAGTTTGTGCACGTTACCCACACTATGGAGTTCTTCCTCTGTCCAGTACCCCGGTACTTGTCCCACAAGATCCTTGGAACTCGTACCGTAGGAGTGGACTAGGACTTATGCAACGAGACCGAGCTACCGAGTGTCTCCCTTACCGTATGACGCGTGTAGATAACACCTCCTCGTTGGTTACCCCAAGTGGAAGGTATGATGTAGTGTAGCAGACAATTTCCCTCGGTGAAGATACCAAGGTTTATCTCCAGTAGGACTCCAGGCACGACAAGAAGTTGGTAGAGTGAACAAGGCGCCGTTTACGATATTGCGCACTCAACCTGGACCTGCACACACAGCAAATAAATTTGCTCCCAACGAGTACAGAGGAGTGGTCAATTCCTCCGGCCTTGCTGTTTACAAAGGATCAACGCAAGAGATAATAATAATAGATAGAACTGAAAATAACTGAGGATGTAAACAATGGTGTGGATATGGACCGGGGTCCCGTGATGTTCACTAGTGATGTCTCTCTCCCAAAAGACGATAAAAGTGCTAGCGAGGTAAACAAATCACAACTGGGCAATTGACAGGATTATGAAGGCACCGCAATGCTAACTATGCTAGAAAGAAAGAGGCTCAAAAGAAATGGGCAATACGCCAAGGTAAGTAGACCTAAATCCATTTTCATCTACTACGAATCATCCACCTTGAGATATCTATCCAGAACATCTCGCTAGTATTAAGTTGCGAATCCCACCCAAAGTGTAAACTCAAAGCAACGGACGACTGCATTAAAAGAACTCTGCGTAAAGTAAACAATCCTTGTACCCGCGGATACAAGCACCGTTGTTTTATCCCTGGTGGCAACAACACATCCCCTAGTCTCATGTTTCTGTCACTCAAGCTAGACATCAAGGGGCTGAACCCACAATCATGCATAACACTCCCTCTTGGAGTCGCGAAAAATTACTTGGCCAAAGCAAAATACCACAACGAAGAACATGCAAGAATTTACTCAAGAACATAAATACAAAAGAGAACCAAATATATAACTCATCTCAATTTGAACATAATCTCATAATCCATCAGATCCCAGAAAACTAAGCATAGCAACAGCATAAAATTACATAGATGCCTCGATCATGTGAGGCAGCTCACGAGGACTCGAAAGTGGAAGCATAGAGAGGGGAGAGATTCATCATTTGCGAGTAGTCACTCGAACATTTTTCGTTGTCAAGGTGAAGGAGCACCTGAACTCCACAGATGCATTGATTTTGCTGACATGAGTGGTCCTGCGAGTGCAGTTTCGCCTTCTAGGTTAGGGAGCACCCGAAACTCTGTGGATGCGATTAGTCACTCGAGTATGTCTTCGTCTTCTAGGTAACGGAGAACCCGAGACTCTGATTTAGATAAAGGCACTCCCAATGGGAGTAGAATATTTTTGAGGAAAATGTACTTGCACCAAGAGATAGGTAATCTTGGCAGGCTTCATTGGTTTTGTCTTGTATCTTCTTTATCGCTGTGGCTGAGAAAATGAATCATCGCGATAGTGCGGTCTTTGAATGACCGTCAATCATGCTTTTCCATTGAACCATCACGTCTCCTGACCAGTCATAATGATGGCCTAGGTACCATGCTGCTGCTGTCTGTTGAGTTACCGATGCGTGTATTGGAAATGCGCGACATTTGATGCGTCCTTTAAAAAGTACCGCCCGTGTGAAAGCATCTTCGCTTTGGAATTCTTAGCGTTGACACGCTTTGGTCTTTGATTTAATGCTAGCGTCGCCTAGGCTTCTGCGTATTTTTCCCATCTTGTCCCTGGGTTGCGCTATAAATATCCCCTACTTTTTTCCTGGCACCGGCATTCTTCCTTCTTTAATCTTTCTCTTCTTATTCTTCATATGGGATCCAAACGTAGTGGTGGTGCAGCTGGCCGTGGCCGTCGTGGCCGCGGCAGCTGCACGCCTCGTTCTTCCCGTGGTGGTCATCGTGGGGCGACGCCAGCGCCCTCCTCTTCTTCTGTAGAGTATGGATTTTGGCGTTACGACTTTCTTTTGCGCATTCACGGCCACACCGCTTCTCGGATTCCGCTTCCGTCTTCTTTTGCTTCCATTGTTTCTGAGCTTAACTTGAGGGGTCTGTTGCTTCGGCTTCAGGGCTATGTACGATCTCCTTCTTGGGTGGAGTTGGAGGTTGATAGTTCCTGTTTGATTTTTCTTGTGTCTGGTTGGAGGTCCTTCTCCCGGCGCTTGAACTTGTGTGACGGGGATAGTCTTTGCTTTCGATTTGATGGTGAAGACACCCTCACCGTTCGTGCCTTTGATCCTAGTGGCAACCGCCTGGATCCGTTCTGGCAAGAAACGAGCAGCGACAGCTCTGGCGGGTCGAGGAGTCCTTTATCTGCGTCTCCAACGGCTTCGACTTCCGGAGACTCCTCAGGTGGTGGTGCTTGATCCTCTAGTTCTAGGGAGGAGCTCGACGTCAAGCCTCCTGTCAAGCGAGCTCGTCATTAGGCGAGGCACCTTGTAGAACTGGAGGCGGTGGCCTACGTCTTCTTGGACTTAGTTTATACTTTGTCTTTGGTGATGCTCGCCGCCAGTATCAATTATCTCAGCATGGGCACACATGTAAAAGTCGTAATTCCTTGGGATGATTGGTGTTGTAATCCTCTCGCCTGCTTGTGTCCTTTTGTAACTAGTTCAGTTGTCCAGTCTTTTTGTAATGAAGGTAGCCCTCGAGTCCATATGTAATGAGAATTTTCTTCGAGTAATGAGAACTGTCTTCGAGTCCTTTATTAATGGGAACTATCTTCGAGTCCTTGCAATGAGAACTGTCTTCGAGTCCATGTAATGAGAACTGTCTTCGAGTCCTTGTAATGAGAACTATCTTCGAGTCTGTGACTCCGAGTCCTTCTGTGGTGATTTATATCGGGTGGTGTATCCCCCGAGGCTACATTCGAGTTTGTAGAGTCGGACATAGACGATGATGAATTTCCTTTGCGATTCCTCTGCTTGCTCCAAGTTTGTATCGGGTGCGCGATAGCGCTCCCGATGGGAGTAGCCCCCGAGGCTACGTTCGATTTGTAGTGTCGGACGTACGCTATGATCTCTTTCTCTTTGCCTCCTTTGATTATTCTAGGTTTTTATCGGGTGCGCGACAGCGCTCACGATGGGAGTAGCCCCCGAGTCTTTAGGTGATCGTTGGCGATCAGGTGAAGACTAAAGGACTTATGTGTTTTCTGATACTTCTATCTTGGTTGTGGATTGGTTGCATGGAAAAGGTATTTGAATCCTCCAAGTCTTGCTGCGATGAAGATAATCTTTTCTTGGGCGGGTCTGCGTCCAATTCTCTGAGTCTTTTTAGCAGTAGCCTTTGGCGTTTCGAAGGTATTTTGTGCTCCAGCCGTCGAGTGTTTCGGGAGGGGTCCCATTTTGTGGACATGGTGTTTCTCGGGAGTTTTGAAACTCGAGTTTTTAAATAGTAGTCGCAAGAGCGAGGATAGTGTCACTCGGGGGGAGTTTGTGCTCGAGCCCTCGAGTGCTTTTAAGTAGTAGTCGCATGAGCGAGGATAGCGTCTCTCAGGGGAAGTTTGTGCTCGAGCCCCCGAGTGCTTTTAAGTAGTAGTCCCATGAGCGAGGATAGTGTCTCTCGGGGGGAGTTTGTGCTCGAGCCCTCGAGTGCTTTTAAGTAGTAGTCGCATGAGCGAGGATAGCGTCTCTCGGGGGGAGTTTGTGCTCGAGCCCCCGAGTACTTTTAAGTAGTAGTCGCATGAGCGAGGATAGCGTCTCTCGGGGGGAGTTTGTGCTCGAGCCCCCGAGTGCTTTTAAGTAGTAGTCGCATGAGCGAGGATAGCGTCTCTCGGGGGGAGTTTGTGCTCGATCCCCCGAGTACTTTTAAGTAGTAGTCGCATGAGCGAGGATAGCCTCTCTCGGGGGGAGTTTGTGCTCGAGCCCCCGAGTGCTTTGAAGTGATAGTATTTGGGCAACATCATTTTATTGCTTAAGATATTTACATAGGTTGCCGATCGGTGCTGATGTCGATGCTGACTGATAGTGCTTGGAGGACTATGGGTAGAACAGGCGCATATTCGCTGCGTTCCATGGATTTCCCACGTCCTCATCAGTCTTCGGGTTCTTCAGCCTGTATGCGCCTGCTCCTCTGACTTCCGAGACTATGAACGGTCCTTCCCATTGCGGGGAAATCTTGTGCAATTTTTCTTGTATTATCCGCAGGACGAGGTCTCCTTTGTTGAAAGTTCTGGTGCGTAGGCGGCTGCTTTGGTATGTGCGCAGCTTGTCCTAGTACCCCTCTGACCTTGCTATGGCTGTATCTCTTGCTTCATCTGCGGTGTCTATTTCATCCTGCAGTGCTTCTTCTTCCTCCTCTTCTTCATACCCCGAGATCCGGGGGGCTCCGAATTTTAGGTCATGTGGCAACACTGCCTCTGCCCCATATACCATGAAGAAAGGTGTGTACTGGGTCGAGGTGTTTGGGGTGGTGCACAAGTTCCACAATACCGCGGGGAGTTCTTCTACCCAGTTGCCTAAGGCTTGCTCGAGTGGTGCGAGGAGCCGCTTTTTTATTCCTCCGCATACTAGGCCGTTCGCCTTTTCCACCTGGCCATAGGACTGCGGGTGCACGACTGATGCGTAGTTGATTTTGATGCCCAGTTCTTGACAAAAGTTCTGAAGAAGATTGACTTGATGAAGTTGACTGCCGTGAGGGCTGTTGAGCTGGTGATTGGTACTGCCTCGATCCACTTGGTGAATTTGTCGACTGCTACTAGCAGGTGTGTTCGGCCTCCTTTTGAGGATTTCTTGAGTGGGCCCACCATGTCGAGTCCCGAGGTGGCGAATGGCCAGGACAGTGGTATGGTTTTGATTTCCCTTGCTGGAGCGAGCGGCCTGCTGGCGAACTTTTGGCAGGCAATGTTGCGCCGCACAATGTCTTCCGCGTTTTTCATGGTGGTAGGCCAGTAGAACCCTGCTCGAAATGCTTTGGACACGAGCACGCGACTGCTCGCATGGTGCCCGCAGGTGCCCTCGTGGATTTCGAGCAATAGGGCCTTGCCGTCTTCTTCGTCGATGCACTTTTGGAGGACTTGGGAGATGTTGCGCTTGTATAGATGTGTGTTGATTACTGTGAATGCTTTGGATCGTCGACTGATGCGTCAGGCTTCCGCGACGTCTTGCGGTAGAGTGCCTTCGATTAGGAATCGGAGGAACGGTTTTGCCCAAGATGGTTTTTCGAGTGCGGTTGGCTCTACAATTTCGACTTCTTGGTTGCTGGTGTCATCGGCTGGGCTCGCGGCCGCCACCTGCGCCGGTTCTCTTGTGTCGTCCTCATCTGCGGATGCCTCTGGTGCCGCTGCCTTTATTTTGATTGACCTCTGGCTGATGCTCCCGAGGAATACGCCTGGTCGTACTGGTCCTCGAGTCGAGCCGATGTTTGCGAGGTTGTCTACCTCCGTGTTGTTTTCTATAGAAACATAGTTGAGTTCACAGCCGTCGAATCCTCCCTCCAGTGTATTGTAGAGTTTCTAGTAGGCCCCATGTTGTCTGCGATTGCTTCGCAGTCTCTCATCGCTTGTTGGACGACGAGGTTGGAGTCACCATAGATTGAGAGGCGAGTGGCGCCGCAGGTTTTTTCCATGCGCATGCCGTGGAGTAATGCCTCGTATTCCGCTTCGTTGTTGGAGGCGTTCTTGAGTTGATCTGCAGGACGTATCTGAGTTTCGTTCCTTTGGGGGAGACTAGTACGACGCCTGCTCCGGCTCCTTGCTGTCTTTTAGACCCGTCGAAGAACATCGTCCACGAGTTGGACAGATCTGGGGGGCCTGGTGTTTGGACCTCTGTCCACTCGACCAGGAAGTCTGGGAGTACTTGGGCCTTGATTGCTGTTGGATGCTTGAACTGCAAGTCTCACGGACTGAGCTCGATATTCCACTCGGCGACTCGGTCGGTCGCTCCGGGGTTGTTGAGGATGTCCGCGAGTGGTGCACTTCTCACGATTGTGATGGGGTGTTCGTCGAAGTAGTGCGATACTTTTCTGGTGGTCATGATGATGGCGAGTAGTAGCTTCTGGTAGTGCGGGTACCACTGCTGGAACTTTGTCAGGAGCATGCTTAGGTAGTAGATTGGCCTTTGTATTCTATGGACTTTGCCTTCTTCTGCGCGCTCGACGACGAGCGCCGTGCTGACCACGCTGCTGCGCGCTGCTATGTAGAGGTATAGTTTCTCTCTCTCTCTTTGGGCACCGCCAAGATTGGTGGAGTCGAGAGCATCTTCTTTAGGTCCGCGAATGCCTTGCGGGCTTCCTCGGTCCACTCAAATTTTTCTCCCTTCCTGAGTAGCTGGTAGAATGGTGATGTCCTTTCTTCCAGCCTGCTGATGAAACGGCTCAGTGCTGCCAGTCTTCCTGTGAGCTGCTGCACACCTTTGATGTTGGTTGGCTCTTGCATCTTGGCGATTGCTTGGACCTTTTCAAGGTTTGCTTCGATTCCTCGGGTGAAGACCATGTACCCAAGTAGTTTTCCGGCTGGGACGCCGAACACGTACTTTTTCGGGTTGATCTTGATTCTGTACTTGTTGAGGGTTGTGAATGTCTCGCGATGGTCGTTGAGTAGCGTGTCTTCGCTGTAGGTTTTGATGACGACGTCGTCCTCGTAGACTTGGACGTTTCTGCCGATTTGGTCTCTCAAACACGCTTGCATCATCCGTTGGTACGTGGCTCCTGCGTTTTTTAGTCCAAATGGAATTGTCCTGTAACATAATTCGCCGCAGGGGGTGATGAACGAGGTGTGTTCTTCATCTTCTTCCTTCATCCTGATCTGATTGTATCCTGAGTAGGCGTCGAGGAAGGATAGGAGGTCGCATCCTGCTGTCAAGTCGATTATCTGATCGATTCTAGGCAAGGGAAAGTGATCCTTCGGGCAATGTTTGTTGACAGGCCCATAGTCGACGCACATATGTAGTACGTCGGTGTATTTTTTAGGGACCAGGACTGGTTTTGCGATCAATGTGGCTTTCTTCGTCTCCCGCATGAACTATGCGTCGAGTAGTCGGTTGAATTCTTCTCTGATTGCTCTGCGCTTGGGTTCTGAGAATCATCGCAACGCCTTCTTTAGTGGCTTGGTTTTTGACTTGATGTGGAGCGGTGTTCTGCAAATTCTCGTGGTATTCCGGCCATGTTGGTCGGGCACCAGGCGAAGATTTCCCACTCTCCACGAAGAAAAGCTATAAGGGCGGCCGCTTGCTCTTCTGGGAGATGGGCGTATACGCGGACCGTTTTCTCTGGGTCCGTTGGGTGGACTTGATGGGTGACTGTGTCACTATCGATGCTGAAGTCGCGCCCCTGTTCTTTTGACTAGCTTCAGCTCGCCAGCGAAAAAACGCTTCTGTCTGTCACTATGGCTATTTCTTCGAGCTCTTGTTGGGCTCCAAATGTGTCGGAGACTTTGTGGAAATCGCGATCACACTGATCCGACTTGGTGAACCTTCCGTTGACTGTGATGACTCCTGCGGATCCTGGCATCTTGAGCTTGAGGTACGCGTAGTGCGGAACCGCCATGAATTGGGCGAATGCTGGTCGTCCCAGTATGGCGTGATACTGCGACTTCCAGTCGAGCACCTCGAACTCGAGGACTTATCTTGCGAAGTTGCGCTTGCTACCAAAGATGACGCCGAGCTAGATTGCTCCGAGGGAGGCGGCTGCTTCCCCCGGGACTACGCCGTATATCACGGTGCTCAACCTCTTCCATACTGATCGCGGGATCAGCATCTTGTGTATAGTGCTGGTGAATATTATGTTTAAGCTGCTGCCTCCATCCATGAAGACTCTGTCCATGTCGTAACCTCCGATTTGGGCGTCAAGCACCATGGGTGCGTGCCCCGGCCTTGGAACTGCGGGTGGGTGGTCTCTCTGAGAGAAGGTGATGTTGGTCTCTGCGTCGCATAGTTGGTAGACTTCTGCTGTATTTAGGCCCTCGGCTGCTCGTGTCTGCAGGGTGTGGGCGTCCTGATGTGTGTTCGAGGGTCTCCTTTCTTGGAACATGCAAACTCGTCCATGGGACGTGGTGTATTTACTTTTTGGGCTTGGTGCTGGCGACTGCGCGGTTTTTCGGGTGCGTTTGGCTTCGCGCTCCTTCTCCTCCTTGAGGCTGTTGTGGAGCTCGGTGAACAGGCGGCAGTCTCCCAGGGTGTGGCTTTCTCTAAGGCGTCCCCATCCATCTTTGAAGCAGTGGATTGTGCAGGGTCCTTCCAGTTGCTCTCTGGCCGTGAGCTTGCTGGAGCCCGCATGCCTTTTTCTCCTTGAAACTTGAAAAATATGCGGGTGGTCTTCCGGATGGGCGTGGAATCATGGGTTGAGCTCGATCCCATCGCTGAGCAACTAGTTTCGGATGAAGTTTGCGAACTCATCTGGTCTTCGATCCGGGTCGTAGTACTCGCCGGTCTGGGTTTCGGAGTCGCTGTCCTGTCGCGCGGTGGGGGCCCGGGTGGCGGCGGGTCGTCGAGTGGACGGTGAATCTTCTGTTGTGCGTTGCGACTCTTCGAGTGGGATTCCTGCGTAGAGTCCTTGCGCTTGCCTTCTAGGTCGTCGATTTCTTTTCCGTCGGCGGTGAATCTGGCAATCACTGTAATACTGGGCTTGGTATGGCTGCGGATCAAGCGATCTTGGTGGGGCGATGGAGATGCTTGTAGTAAACTTGAGTTCTTCGAGTGGGTTAGATCTGGTTCTAGCCCTCGGATCATGACTTGCTGGAGACGGGACCTTCAAGATCGTGATTCCAACCTGTGTAGTCCCCACGGTCGGCGCCAATTGACGAGGATCATCGGCCTCGGCAAATCCCATGGTCAGGGACCCTGGGTTAGTCATAGAGAAGGGACAAGTTGGACGATACTCGTCGGCTAACAGGAGAAGCACTTCCTGCTCGATATTATTGCGTGAGGGGGCGATTACAAGGGAGGTCAAGGCGAGTTCTCGCAACACCAGGAGAGTAGATTGGTAATTGGATGATCGAGACATCTCCCCTCCAGCCCTTATATACTAGGCTAGGTCTCGGGGCGTCCTTCCGAGGTTACAGATATAGTTTCCTAACCCTAGTCTTGCATTACATGCCAAGTTACGCCTTCCATATTAGTCGCAGACTCCTACGTCGGTGCCTAGGATGGGACAGCAGTGGGCCCATCGGCATCCCTGGCGGGCCTTCTGTCTTCATACGCACCAGGTATCCTCACGTGTAGGAGTCGTGGGGTCACCCCCTCGTCATATGGCCTCTGAGAGGTTGAGAATAAACTCTATCTCTTGCTTGACTACTCCTCATGGTGCTGTGTTTTCTGATCACACACAGATGGATGGGTTGTTATGGAATTCCTTCAAGGGCAGAATGGGAGTTTCTCAAGGTATAACTATGAGGTTTAATCTTTCTGATTTGATTCAACCTGACATGGGCCTAGATGATTTATCTCAACCTTTTTCCAAGAAGGAGATTGATGCAGTTCTCAAGGAAATGCCTGGTGATAGGGCTCCTAGACCTGATGGTTTTAATGGGCATTTTCTTAAGAAGTGTTGGCACATTGTGGACAATGATTTTATGGAGCTGGTAACTCAATTTTCTGCTGGGGATCTTAAGCTGGAGTGCTTGAATGGTTCTCTAGTGGCTCTCATCCCCAAAATGTTAGCCCCAACGAGTCCCAATGATTTCAGGCCCATCTCCTTGACCAACACATGTTTGAAGTTTCTGACTAAACGGTTTGCTAATAGGTTGCAGCATGTTATCCTCAAATGCATTCAATTGAATCAATATGGGTTCTTGAAATCCAGGTCTATTCAAGATTGTCTCGCTTCGGCTTCTGAATATATCCATCAGTGCAATCAATCCCACTTGCCTCTGTTATTCCTAAAGCTAGACTTTGCAAAGGCTTTTGACACTATTGAGCATGATGTTATCCTACAAATTATTCAACACAAAGGTTTTACCCCTAGATGGGTGAACTGGGTGAAAGAAATCATTTCTTCAGGTTCATCTTCAATCCTTCTTAATGGTGTTCCTGGGAAACACTTTTACTGCAGAAGAGGTGTTAGGCAAGGAGATTCCTCTCTCTCCTTTGCTTTTTGTGCTGGCAGATGATTTGCTTCAGTCTATTGTTAACAAGATGTTGTCTGATGGTGTGCTCTCATTGCCCATTCCTTCAAATGATCCGCATTTTCCTATCATCCAGTATGTTGATGATGTTATCTTGGTTGTGTCTACCAAAGAGGATCAATTGTTGGCTCTGAAGGATATGCTTGTTCAGTTTCACTCTTCTACTGGTCTTAAGGTCAATTTCAACAAGTCTTCCATCGTGCCTCTTAATGTTAGTGAAAGTGAGGCTGCTAGACTGGCAGATATTTTTGGGTGCACAATTGGTCAGATGCCTTTCACTTATCTGGGGTTGCCTATTGGTACTACTAGACCTAGAATTCAGGACCTCATGCCTTTGGTTGATAGAGTGGAGAGAAGACTAACAGCAAGCTCTGCCATGTTAAACCAGGGGGCTAGGCTTCAGTTACTAAACTCTGTTGTTTCTTCCCTTCCAATTTATCACCTTTGCTCACTAGCCATCCCTCAAGGGATCTTAAAACAACTAGAGAGTATTCAGAGACAATGCCTCTGGAGGGGGAATTTTGAATCTCAAAGAAAATCACTTGCCTCTTGGGATCTAGTTTGCAGACCTAAAAACAAAGGAGGCATGGGTATCATGAATTTGGAGCTTCAGAACAAAGCTCTCTTGCTGAAACAACTTCACAAGTTCTATAATAAGGCTGATATTCCCTGGGTTTCATTGATCTGGAACATTTACTATGATGGTAATGTTCCACATGCTACTATTCTCTTTGGTTCCTTTTGGTGGAAGGACATCCTTAAGCTTGCTGACATCTATAGACCTGTGGTTATTGTGCAAGTCAATGCTGGAGATTCTGTTCTATTCTCGTCTGATGGGTGGCATCTTCAAAATTCATCCAGACCTTTAAGGTAGTTTTGCCCATGTTTATACAGCATGCTCATAACAGTTTTGCCCTGTTTTCCTGATTTTCACTAAGTCCTTAACCATTAATGTTTTATTGCTTTTTGCTTTGCTTATAACTAGTAAACCGTGATGCCTATATGCATGATTACTTTTGCTATGCCTTGCCTATCATGTCTACTACAGTTTCATATCATTTTTGTGCATGTTTGCTACCTTTAGCTTATATATTCTTTGCTCTAAAGTGTGCACCCGGATGATAGCAGATTGTGTTCCAAACTTGTTTTGCTTATATCTTTTTAACCATAACTCCGATCGGGGTGATCTTTATATGTAGTGTGACTAGTTTTTCGTGCAGATTGTGTTTATGCTATTGTTTGTTGTTGATAACTGATGGCGGAGAAGTTAATAGGTCTAGTTGGGTTGCATTAGCCGTTAACCGCGCCAATAAACGATTCTTGATAACCCACAAGTGTAGGGGATAAATTGTAGCTTTTTAATAAATAAGAGTATCGATCCTCGAGGAGCAGAAGGTATTGACAAGTGAAACTGGATAAGGATACGGCTGCAAACACTGAAACGTAAATATTTAGGGGGGGTTTCTGGTTTAAGCAACAGAAAGGAAAAAACACAAGCAAAGCAAACAAGATAACTGAGGAGAAGCAAGTGGCCCAATCCTTTCACAAGGATAAGCCTAGGAACTGAACTTATAAAGGCTAAAGAGTTCTCGAGGAAACATGGGAGAGATATACAAGTCACGTTCGCCATATTCCGCCAAGTAGCATGTGTTGTGTCGATAAGTGCCGGTGGGTGGATCAATGCTAGTACACTTTCTAGACAAAGATACGTGCACTCTTATGATTACACACCTTGCAAGCATCTGCAAATACAAGGTAGTAATTAAGGCATAAGCCTAACCATAGAATTACGATCGAGGATCCATAACTCCCTTATGCAAAAGTGTGCGAACTGGGGTTCAGGTTTCTGTCACTCTGGCAACCCACCTTAAGCATCCTTTGTGCACAATGCATTCCTCTAGGCCCATGAAAGGTGAAGTGTTATGTGTTCGACTCACATAACACCACTAGAGAAATAACAACACAACTTAAATATCAAACAACACATAATACTTCAACATCATATGACTACTAACAACTACACTGCTCCCATGTCCTCAAGAACTAAAGTAAATACTCACAAGACATAAAAGATATCATGATCAGAGGTGATAGATGGATGGCTAAAAATATGGACATAATGATATTTCTCCAACAAAACTCAATAGCATTCACCACAAGGTAGTAATCAACACTAGATAGAGTAGAGAGGATAGATAATACGGATACAACACAATTTGCAATTGTGAGATGAGATGGGATGATGATGGAGATGGTGCTGATGTTGGGGATGATGTTGATGATGATCTCGATGATGCCCGTGACGATGGTGATGACGATGGCGATGATCTCTCCTCACCGGACGTGATCTCCCCGGCGGAATCTGCCCGCCGGAGATGGCTTTTCTTCTCTGTAGGTTTCCGCCCAGTGGCGGCGGTGAAACGTGGAAACTCCTCCTCATTTAGGGTTTCTACCCCAGGGGGGTAATATAGGCGAGAGGGGTCACCGAGGGGGGCCACCAGGCATCCAGAAGGGTGCCTGGCGCGCCCTAGGGGGGCGTGCCAGGCACCCTTCTGGCTTCCTGGTGGGTCCCCTGACCCCCATCCTCGGTGATCTCCCGTCATTCTTCATAAAAATAACTCCCATAAATTTTCATCGCATTTGGAGTTGATCTGATTCAGCAACTTGATGTCCACTTTTCACCGCTGAATTCTGGTTCTGCTGCTTCGGCATCGGAAATTTGTAATCTGTGTAAAATAGGCCAAAACAACATAAGAACAATACTTTGAAATGGAAATTATCAATGAATAGGGTTAAATCACAATATAAAATAGCGATGCATTTTGGATGTATCAACTCCCCCAAGCTTAGACCTCGCTTGTCCCCAAGCGATTACTGAGCTCGGGAAACCTGTCCACAAGTTTAGAGAGTGAAGTGTCGATCAAATAATACGGACAAGAAGCATCAAGATTTCTCACCAAACTAAAGCATTCTCAACAGCAACCTCAACTCATAAGGTCCTTATGAAAAAGTAATAACAATTACAACAAGGTAGGACCAAGAAAACTCATCAAATCATAGCAAACATAGCCTTGGTCAAGGAACAACTAATAACTTTTACTTTTGTTCTTTCATTTATGATGGAACCAATTAAAGCTTTTTGAAAGAATATGTTATTAGTACAGAAGTGCATATGTTAACACAAAAGAAGATGTTTACTAAGCATAAGCTTTTGCAAACAACTTACTTATCAAAAGATAATGTCAACAAGATGTAACATGCTAACTCTCAATACAACTTTGTATGCAAGAATCTTTATTAACATCAAGTGTCTATTCTCTCTTAAGAAGGAAGGAAATAGGAAGGACTGACTCAGCACAAAATAAAGGTTAAACCCCGTGCAAAAGGGTAAGCAGGGAAAACTCATGTGCCAGAGCTTTTGGTTTTGAAAACAAGAGTGAAAACATTAATTTTGGGAAGTGCAACTTTCTAGTCAACGGTATACAATAAAGGTCTCCAGATATCTTCCAAACCAACCATATTAATGGCGGTTCCCATGCGAAATAAGCCTACACTTGAGCTCCCTTTCCATCTATCATGGACGCGCAAATTTACTTCATTGCATCATCAAGCTTGGAAGGGGAAGTGACAGGTTTGAAAAAGTGTCAAGCGAGAACTAGGCATTCTCTATACCAGCCTCTGCCTCATAAATCTGACTAGTTGGAACTTGTCAGTGAGTAAAATATTTTTGGCATGGAAGATAACGGTTTCCCTCTATTGCTCCATGAGCTTGTTTGGTCACAAAAGGGAGGATTTTGAAAGTTTAAAGGTGGCACATGAACAATATACTTAGGAGTGGCAGAGAAATACCACAAATAGGAAGGTATGGTGGACTCAAGTGGAAGATGTTGGTTTCAGGGTATGAATGTACAAGAAGAATTCCGCTTGGTACTGAGTTTTGGGTAGCAAGGGTGTTTTGAGGGACCAGACAATTGATGACAACTTAGATGCAAGCAATACAAAGCATAAACATTAAAACTAGCATGGCACATCAAGTTGTCATCCTTTTCAACATAACACTTCAAGCATAATAACACAAAGGTTTTGGCTATGTCGCTACTTTGAGAAAACATGCTTGTTGTTATGACCAAAGTTATTTTTGCCAAGATTTAAATAAAGTTTTCGAAGCCATACCTGATATAAGGTCAATACTCCCCATAAGAATCAGCTCATAATGTCGGGTGCGTCAAGAGAATACCGAGTGCAGCGAAGAAACCAATAGACTTCCCATCAATATTCCTTAATAGACGAATCCACGCTCACGGATACAAAGCTCTCCACAAAAGGAGTGATAGATCTCAATGCAACACCTATTCATAAAGTAACTTCCCTAGACATGATACGACTCTACTTGACTTCTAAAGACAAAGATAAAGATAAAGATACCGGGCACTCCCCCAAGCTTGCAACAAGCTAAGGGGATGCCATTACCCGAGGAGATTTACTCCTCATTCTTGTTCCTGTTGAAGATGTTGGCCTGATAATTCTGGATGAAGTCCTTACAGGGCAAAGGTTCTCTAGACTCCATGGATGCTTTAGTCTCCCAGATCCTGCCATTTGCAGCAGAACTCAAGCATGAAAACTTAAGCTCATACTCACAGTTCTGGTTTTGCAGATCATATATCTTCCCTTGGAGTTCAATTCCTTTCTCCTCGAGTGCGTTCAAGCTTGACCACGTGTCCTTCATCTCATCACAGAAGAAAGATTTCAGCTCGTTGGTGATGTCGATGTTGGCTTCAACACCACGCTCCACCATCTTCTTGTACTTGAAAACCTCATGTTCCATCTCTTTTAGTCGATCTTCGGTGTTCCCTTCCCTTACGAGTCCCTTCAGATCTTCCTTGTGGAGGACACCATCCTCCACATGAAGGACCTGCGGGTGCTTCCTCACCTCAGCGAGGTAAGGGTTGATGACATCGACGATGAAATTGTCCTTGGGGGAACTTGGAGAAGCCATGGCACCTAGATCTGCTGAAAGTTTTCCTGCCAGAAACAGACCGAGAAAGAAAACACACGAAATCGCGAGATACGGTGCCGGAACTATCCTGGCAGAAACAGACCGAGAAAGAAAACACACGAAGTTTTCCTGATCTTTCCATGTAATGTGACTAGTTTTTCGTGTAGATTGTGTTTATGCTATTGTTTGCTGTTGATAACTGATGGCGGAGAAGTTAATAGGTCTAATTGGGTTGCATCGATCATTAACCGCGCCAATAAACGATTCTTGATAACCCACAAGTGTAGGGGATCAATTGTAGCTTTTTGATAAATAAGAGTATCGATCCTCGAGGAGCAGAAGGTATTGAAAAGTGAAACTGGATAAGGATACGGCTGCAAACACTGAAAGGTAAATATTTAGGGGGGGGGGTTTGGTTTAAGCAACAGAAAGGATAAAATACAAGCAAAGCAAATAAGAGAACTGAGGAGCAGCAAGTGGCCCAATCCTTTCACAAGGATAAGCCTAGGAACTGAACTTATAAAGGCTAAAGAGTTCTCGAGGACACATGGGAGAGATATTCAAGTCACGTTCGCCATATTCCGCCAAGTAGCATGTGTTGTGTCGATAAGTGTCGGTGGGTGGATCAATGCTAGTACACCTTCTAGACTAAGATAAGTGCACTCATATGATTACACACCTTGCAAGCATCCGCAAATACAAGGTAGTAATTAAGGCATAAGCCTAACCATAGAATTACGATCGAGGATCCATAACTCCCTTATGCAAAAGTGTGCGAACTGGGGTTCAGGTTTCTGTCACTCTGGCAACTCACCTTAAGCATCCTTTGTGCACAATGCATTCCTCTAGGCCCATGAAAGGTGAAGTGTTATGTGTTCGACTCACATAACACCACTAGAGAAATAACAACACAACTTAAATATCAAACAACACATAATACTTCAACATCATATGACTATGAACAACTAGACTGCTCCCATGTCCTCAAGAACTAAAGTAACTACTCACAAGACATAAAATAGATCATGATCAGAGGTGATAGATGGATGGCAAACAATCTGGACATAATGATATTTCTCCAACAAAAATCAATAGCATTCACCACAAGGTAGTAATCAACACTAGATAGAGTAGAGATGATAGATAGATAGTACGGATACAACACAATTTGCAATTTTGAGATGAGATGGGATGATGATGGAGATGGTGCTGATGTTGGGGATGATGTTGATGATGATCTCGATGATGCCCGTGAAGATGGTGATGACGATGGCGACGATCTCCCCTCACCGGAGGTGTTCTCCCCGACGGAATCTGTCCGCCGGAGATGGTTTTTCTTCTCTGTAGGTTTCCGCCCCGTGGTGGCGGCGAAACATGGAAACTCCTCCTATTTTAGGGTTTCTACCCCAGGGCGGTAATATAGGCGAGAGGGGTCACCGAGGGGGACCACCAGGCATCCAGGAGGGTGCCTGGCGCGCCCCAGGGGGGGTCGCGCCAGGCACCCTTCTGGCTGCCTGGTGGGTCCCCTGACCCCCATCTTCGGTGATCTCCCGTCATTCTTCATAAAAATAACTCCCTTAAATTTTCATCGCATTTGGAGTTGATCTGATTCAACAACTTGATGTCCACTTTTCACCGCTAAATTCTGGTTCTGCTGCTTCGGCATCAGAAAGTTGTAATCTGTGTAAAATAGGCCAAAACAACATAATAACAATACTTTAAAGTGGAAATTATCAATGAATAGGGTTAAATAAAAATATAAAATAGTGATGCATTTTGGACGTATCAACCCCAAAAGGAAAATTGCTTAGAATTGTGTGCTCTGCAGTTCATCTTTAGTGGGTTTCTTCATATGAGGTTGTTTAGTTATAGTTTTTGTGTGTCAAACATTGCTTCCCGTCGTTAACTGCAACTTTTGCTGAAAACTGTTGATTTGAACCAACTTCGGGTGACGGTTGGGTCGCAACCGTTTACCGGAATTGAGTGATTCTTGTTGCATACTATTAAGCATCATGTATACTTCAGTTCTATGCATTCACTTGTCATGTTAGCCTTCTGCATTATGATTGTATCATCACTCAAAGTAGCTACATGTCAACTTTGTGATGCTGTTTGCGAAACGTAGCAACTTTGCTGCCTTATATCTTTTTAACCGTGCATCCTATTGAGCATTGCAATATGTCATTTTGATCTATGCCATGTCTACTTTCATTATATGTATTGCATTATCATGTTAGCATTCCTGTTGATATTTATATTTAGCTCCAAAGTTGCCTTCCCGCTGTTTTTGACAGCCACCTCTGTTTTTCACTAAGTCTGTAACTTTCCGAAGCCATGTTGCGCGCTTAATATCTTTTGATCTGTGATGCCTATGACCATGATTCTTGTTTGTACCTGTTCACCATCATGTCTAATTCATGCCCATATATTGCTATGTCATGTTGCTGTTCATTTGCATATAGATTTTCCCCTGTTTATACAGCTTGATATTAACAGTTTCTGCCCTGTTTTCCTGATTTTCACTAAGTCTGTAACCAGGAATGTTTTATAGCTTTTTGTATTGCTTATAACCAGTAAACCATGATGCCTATTTGTATGATTCTTTTTGCCATGCCTTGCCTGCCATGTCTACTACATTTCATATCAAATTGGAGCATGTTTGCATTGTTTATCCTGTTTATTCATTGCTCAAAAGTGTGCTTCCGGATGTTGGCAGATTGCACCCGTATCTTATTTTGCTTATATCTTTTCAACCGTAACTCCGTTCGGGGTGATCTTTACATGTAACGTGACAAGTTTTTTGTGTAGATTGTGTTTGTACCATTGTTTTTTGTTCATGACCAACCTAAAATGGGGTTTAGGGAAGAATAGTAATAAACTTGTAAATGATCGTGTGGTGCTTAGTGACATGCCTTGTTTAAGATTGCACCTCACTTAACTTGACTAGAATAGGTAGTTTACTTTGTACTTAACCTTTTGCCATGTTTGTGTGCCATACCATCCTTGCGTGGTTTTCCATGTTAACAACCTTTGCTTGATCACTGGTAGATAAACAACTTGAACCACCGTAAACGTGTGGTATCGTCGTGTGTGACTGATACCCCACTTAACTTGTTAGTAACCTCTCTTGACGGTAGATCTGTATCGCGTTGCCGTGTCATGTGTTGCATTCTTGATCTTGTGTTGCTCTGTAGTAATATTAGTGCATCCGTTGATTGCTTTCCAGTGTTTCCCCTCATGTGTGCTTTCGCGGGTACCTTCGGAGACGTTGCGAGTTTGCGATCGACGTCACCTTAGGATCGTCTTCTCATCAGGTAAGGGGGTGCATATATCATGGTTATAACTTTCAGCTCACCTTGCCTAGTTATAGGATAGATCGATTGCTTGATCCTACCACCTCATAAATTATGCCTCCAATTCAAACCCCAAACAACCATGTCCCTCCACATCCCAGCAAACCGTTTTTGGCCATGTACCTTGCTTGCTTGACCACTGCTAGTATGCATGCTAGGATGCTATCAACTGCTATATCTTCATCTCCTATTTATCCTTGGATATGGGCTATAACAATGTTATATATTTGTGGATGATATGATTATTATAATGATGATTATATTCGACGAAGGATGGGAGGTCAGGCTATCCCGCCTTGGCGTTTTGTTCCATTTGAGTCACCTAGGACCCGAGTTCCGGGTATTGGTTTCTGGAAAAGCGTGCCTAATCGAGTGTGGGATACTATGGGGTCCCCTTATCTTACCTATCTAACTTCAAACAGTCTAGTGGTGGCCCAAGCTGATTTACCATTTGCAAACCGTGTGTGTGTCTGTTGGGTCGCTCCTGGCAGACTTCCTTTTAAAACAATGCGGGTCAGCGGAGACATGGTTTCTCTCGTTGGTCCTCACCTGGAAGCTAGGGGGCTACTCACATGGTTTGGGAAGCTAACCCGACCTCATACAGATGGTAGAGACCTACTCGATAGCTCGGCCGGCTTTTGAGTTGGATGTCGACTCACCGGGGGCCACCCAAATTTGTGTGTTGTTAGTTAGAGGGGCTTGTCGTTCCAGGTTTCTCGAAACTAAATCATAAAATGGTTGGCTATGATGGATAGCAACTGAGAGAGATGGGCGTGCGTGCGAAGTCTATAATGGACAGTTGGTACACCCCCTGCAGGGTTCAATCTTTTCGAAAAGCCATGTCCGCGGTTATGGACGACTTGAGACCTACTCCTTGTTCATAGATGATCATTTACTGAATCATGATTAAAACTTGACCAACGTGTGTGTGGTATTCATTGCTTCTTCTTCATCGGGTGATGAAGGGGAGGACAAGGATAGGACAGGTGTTATGTTTGCGTAAGTATCTGATGGCAAGACTTGTCGGAGGCGATTCCTCATCGAATGCTTGGTTGTCATCTTACTCTGAAATAGACCGTTAGCCACTCATATATTGCTAGTGCGGCTGCAACCTCAACCAGTACCCCTCCTCACCTTTCGGTGAGAATTTAGTTATCTGATTGTTGATATAGCTCACCCCTTTATTTCTCTTTTATGCACGATCATGCAACCTTTGGACTTCAGAAGTGCTTGACGACTGTTCATCGATGCCACGTGGAGACTCGACGATGACTAGTTAGGTGGATCCCGGCGGAGAGCCTGGACCCGTGTGGTTACAGGAATGGTGTGATTTACCTTTGCCACTAGGCATCTGTTTGTAGCCTGTACCCAGGCGTATGTCTTCCGCTGATGTAATGTATTAAGGCACGTGTATGCCGATTGTATGAGATGTTGTATACTTGTATCTGTAATGTTGTGATATCATGTTGAAATCCTGGATATATGACTTCGTCATATGTCGCGGTGGGACCGATATGTGCTTCGTCCTCAGGTTCGGGAGGAAACGTCCGTATCTGAAACAGTACCGCATATCGGGCCTTACAACTAGTTAGGTGGATCCTGGCGGAGAGCCTGGACCTGTGTGGTTACAGGAAGGGTGTGTTTTACCTTTTCCACTAGGCATCTGTTTGTAGCCTGTACCCAGGCGTATGTCTTCCGCTGATGTATTATATTCAGGCAGTTGTATGCCGATTGTACGAGATGTTGTATCCTTGTATCTGTCATATGTCGCGGTGGGATCGATATGTGCTTCGTCCTCGGGTTTGGACGGAAACGTCCAGATCTGAAATAGTACCGCATATGGGGCCTTACAACTTGGTATCAGAGCCTTACCGACCATAGGGACCCTTCTTTGGTCGAAGTTGAGTCTAGACGAAAACAATTTTTTAGTTACTAAGTTAGTTATCGGAGAGTATGACTCTTTTTACTCCTTACCCTTGCTCTGGTCAGGACAAGTGCCGTAATTGTTTTAACTCTTGTCTTACCCCCTTCAAACTTTAGGATCTCGGGAGTGTGAAGTTCGGAATAATTACAATGCTTTGCTCGCGGAGTATTTTCTCGATTCCGAACTCAGGTTGGGAATTCATGTAGTATCTTCAGCTTCTTCGATTCCGGGTAACATCTTGGTCGTCCTTTGCCCTTCACCCCTTTTGCCGGTGTTTTCACGACTTGCGTCGAAAAACACTATCCTTTGACCCGGTTTTCACTGTCATTCTATCTCTTGACACTGACGGTTTCGTTTTTCCGACGATGTCGTCTCCCTGCGAAAGGTATCTCGATGGAGTTCGTCATTCGACATGGAGCAGAGTCCCTTGTTGGTGGTGTTGAAGATCGTCGACTCTCTTCTATACCCCTTCCCCTCTCCCCCGGATCGTCATGGATCTCGGGACGAGATCCCTTGTTGGTGGTGTTGTATTGTAACAGCCCAAATTTTCTTCCAAATTAAAAAAATTGTTTGCTGCGTGATTTTGTTGATTGTATGATTTGTTTGCGGTGTTTGCTTCGCTGGTTTATTAACCGGTGAATTATCCCCCCCTTATCTCATACCGGACGTGAGACCGACCCTTGCCACCTGGCACACGACCTTGCGACACCGGGTTACACCCGATCACCGTCACAAAAACCGGTACAAGACCAGCCGTCGCCAACAAAACGAAAAACCTCGTTTAATAATTAAACGGGATATTTTATAGCATGTCGTAAAGTGTTTACGGAACGGTTTCGGTGTGAGGTAAACGTTGACGGCTCGTAGCATTGATCACGCAGTTCAAAGTTTTACCCGAATCGGAGGTCGTGCAGACCCCCAGCGGTCACAAACATAAACACCGGCCACACGAGAGAGAAACCGGGGATGTTTTTGCAAACTGCCAGCCACCTCGGCTATAAATAGACCACCACCCAACTTAGGGTTTCTCCTAAGCAACTAGGCACCCATCCATTCCTCCAGATCTGAAAACTGCCCATTTTTGCCCCATTTTCGCCCAAAAAAAACCCTACCCCCAGATTTGAGACTCCTCCAGCGAATCTGGACCGCCAGATCGAGCGATCTGACGGCCCAGCTCGAGCCAGCTAGCCACCTCCTCTCTCTCTGCTCCCACCTAGCCGCCGCACCAACGCAAAGTATGTCATATACGGATGTTTTTTACAATGTTCGAAGGGTCATCTCGTGGCTAGCGATATTTCTTGTAGTGTTCGCTCGTGTACTTTTTACTCAAGGTTTTTTTGATCGCGCACTTTTCTGTCAGGCTTGCTGCATGCGCGCGTGTTACCGCTTCCATAGTTCTCCCGCTCACGTACTTCTCCTTCTTCGTGCGTCACGCTCTCCCTGCCCGCACGCTCCACTATTCCGCCTTTCGAGAGGTCAGCCTCCCGCAAGTCGCACCCTTTTGATGCTCATTTTGTCAGCTAGCGACTCGACGCCAAGTGAATCGTGTATGGGTCGAGGCCCACCACCACCTCCGCCATCTCCTACGTCTCCGGCGCGCCTCCCCCGCCATCTCTGCTAGCCCCATTGCTCTTAATCCACACCTCCTCCATCGGCGCCAGTCAACCCGCCTGTTGCCTTCATCTGCGACCGCCTTTCCGCCCTGCCCTCCTCTAACCATCGCCCATCATCGATCCACCACTGCCCCCGGCCTCCCTCTAAGCCCCCCACCACAAGAGATGGAGATTAATCCAAGGGCATTTCCCCATCCCGACAGGATGCCGGAGAAGGAAATTCTGGCCCCCGAAACTTGCTGGCAATGGCGGCGGAGATCGGAATTGCTTCTGGAGAAAAGGGTTCTAGATTCAAGGTTTCCTCGACGGCAGAATAAATAAGAGTCAAAGGGGGACCTGGGAGGTGGCACCCCTGTACCCGGCAGCCAGGTGGCGCGGCCACCCCCCCTGGCCGCGCCCTATGGCCAACTAGGGGTTGTGGGCCACCCTCAGGGCTTATCCTCTGCCTGGAGGTCTCTTCTGATGAATAAGAATTTTGGTAATTTTTTGGGAATTTTTTGAGCGCTTTGATTTTCACCTTTTTCTGCAATGCACAGATAAAACTGGCAGTGGACACTAGGTTAATTGGTTAGTCTCAAATATGTTGTAAATGATATGAAAATGCATAAAACATATAGCAATATCACCAAAAAGAAGCATGGACCAAGAAAAAATTGTAGATACGTTTGAGACGTATCAGTTGTACTGGCCATGTTGTTTCCTATGCATAATGGTTGGATTGGTAGGGGAGTATAAAAGGAAGTTTTCTTCCTTATACCCTATCTCTTGCTACTCACTCTCTCACACACACACGTTCTCTCTCTCTCTCCATTGACGACCAAAAGCTTCATCGTGCCCGATCTCCTTTTCTAGCTGCCCAAACTTGTTGAGTTACTAGGGATTGAGAGAGGTGACCTAGATCTACACTTCCATCCAAAGGAAACATTGTTTCCCGTCCATATTGTATTGGATCTTGTTACTCTCGAGGCTTAGAGCCCTCGAGATATTGAGGCCACCTCGGACCCACATTCCATTGTGGTGAAGCTTTGTGGTGTTGGTGGGAGTCTCCAGTTTGTTATGCAACAACCCCATCCTTGATTGTAAAGGTTTCGTGTGCGCCTTCAAGGCAACGATAGTGGATTCACGACATATCGCATTTGTGAGAGCGTGAGGAGAATAGGGTGACCCTAGGTGGCTTCGTGGTGAGCATTGTGCTCCCACACCCTCTCTAAATGGAGAGGTACTTCTCGCAAGAGAAGAAACTTCGATAACATATCCTTGTCTCCTCTTTTAGGTATTTGTCTCTTTACCTTGTGCAAGCTTTTCATTATCATTCTATCCCTTGCTTTCTTAGTTGTTGCATTCATTGTCATATAGGTTGCTCACCTAGGGGCATATCTAGACAACCTACTTTATTATTAAGTGGTAATTTGTTAAGAAGAGGATAAAGATTGTTAGTCGTCTATTCACCCCCCTCTAGCCGACATTCAGATCCTTTCAGTTCCTCAGTGGGTTTGTGGTCACACTATTAGAGGCTGACCTCTGGGACCCGCCATCTCAGCCACAAATGGCTGAGTTGCCAATTCAACATGGTCAAACTAGGGCGCGCGATCGGGAAAAAAGAAGTCCGCTAGATTCACTGACATCGTGGTCCCACACGGTCGAGAAGAGGTGAGCCGGGTCGATCATTCTCAGATTCGCATGCGCAACGATTTTTTTTATATGTACCACGCACTGGCTAACTTTGTACCACGGTCTGTTCAATTTCGTTGTAGAAGAGGGGTCGTGAAAACGTAAAATCCGTGTCCTCGATATCTACCACGAATACGCAAAATATGTCATATACATGTGTTTTCTGCAATGGTTGAAGGGTCATCTCGTGGCTAGCGATATTTCTTGTAGTGTTTGATCATGTACTTTTTACTCACGTTGTTTTTCTCGCACTTTTTCTGTCAGGCTTGCTGCCCACACGTGTGTTGCCGCTGCCCTAGTTCTCCCGCTCACATACTTCTCCTGCTCCGTGCGTCGCGCTCTCCCTGCCCGCACGCGTCGCTAGGCCGCCTTTCGAGAGGTCGGCCTTCCGCAAGTCGCACCCTTTTGATGCTCATTTCTTCAGCTAGCGATTCGGCTCCCCCGCCAATCGTGTATGGGCCGAGGCCCACCATCATTTCCGCCATCTCCTCCGTTTTCGGCGCGCCTCCCCCGCTAGCCCCGTTGCCCTTCATCCTCACCTCCTCCGTTAGAAAAACCACTTGCTTCCTTCATCCATGGCCGGCGACGGTCCCGCGCCCGCCTCGCCGCCTGCCCTCCTCCATCCGTCGCCCAGCATTGATCCACCACTGTCCCCCATCGCACCGGAAAATACTCTCTGCATCCCTTGCCCTGAGACCACGTCGTCGGTGAGCTCCCCACACCCACCCCACCTAAGCCCTAAGTTTCACTCCTGACCTCCATCGGCGACGCCGCGGCCGTCCTCATCTCCGATGAGGTCTTGGCCGCACCTCCACTGACAACTCCACGGCCAGCTGGGTTGTTCCCGTCTTTGGCGAGGCCCCCTTCTTCAACTCAGCGAGAGCCTTTTCTTCGTCCCGTGCCTAATGAGTCGAGGCCCACCACCACACCCGCGTGAGCATCGCGACGGTAACCGAGGCAAAGAGCGTCAAATAGGATTTGGCTGAATCCTATACACTACCCGCAGGCGGTAAAAATTGGACACGTGATACATCCCAAACGTATCTATAATTTCTGCTTGTGACATGCATGTTTTGTGTTACTTTGCCATGTTTTGCTTGAACTTCCATACACTTTTGATCATATTTGGACTAACCTATTAACTCAGTGCACCCAGTTGTCAGTTCCTGTTTTCTGCTGTTTTGTATTTTAGGTTTTCCGGCCATTAAAAGTGCTCCAAAAATTCCGGAAAAATTATATAAAAATTCAGCATCCCAGAAGCCTCCAGAAACACCAAGGAAGGAAGGGAGGGCCACCACCAGGCCTCCAGAAGGGTCCCTGGCGCGGCCCATCCCCTGGCCGCGCCAGGCACCCTCCTGGCTGCCTGGTGGCCCCCCTCGGTGCCCGCGGAGGAAATCCCTAATATCAAAGTACTTTTTCCAGAAGCGATTCTGATCTCCGTCGCCATCGAAACCTCGCTTCGGGGGTTACCAGGATCCTGCTCCGGCACCCTGCCGGAGAGGGCCTTGGCCCCCGGGGCCATCTTCATCGACTCTCCTTCCCCCCATGATGCTTCTTGAGTAGTTCCTCCTTGGACTACGGGTTCTTGGCAGTAGTTATGTGGTATTCTCTCCCCCTAGATCTTCAATACAAAGTTCTCATGAACTGCCCTACCTGATTGAGATCCATATGATGTAATTGGTGTTGTGTTTGTTGGGTCTGATGAATTGTTACCTTGTTCAGTCCTAAGAGGTTTATGAATTATTGTTGCTGCAATTTGTTGTTCTTAATTCTTGTTACTAGTGCATGAGTAGCATGATCTCAGAACTGAGCACGTTATGGTTGCATGATTATAATTGTTGTTCTAGATCTTATCTATGGTTGTATGCACCTATTATAGTCCGGAACAGGCGATCCCAATGGTGACAGCTTGGGACACCAAAGGGGATGGGCTATAATTTGAGGATCACATGTGTTCATGGAGTGTTAATGCTTTGTTCCGGTGCTCTTTGACAGGAGCACCTTAATCTCCCTAAGTTCCTTAAGTGGCCCCGTTCGTAGAGGGAGGGTAGGACAATAGATGTTGTGCAAAGTTCTTATTGCAAGCACGTACAACTACATACGGAACACATGCCTACGTTTGGTTCTTAGACTAGGATGCTCTAGTTTTTTTGGCTAGAGTTGGTGCAATTTTCTCAATTGCCCAACTGTAATTTGTTCACCCAGCACCTTGTTCTTTTGCTTGAGAGGTACCACTAGTGAAACCTTGAACCCCGGTCCATCTTTCACCTTCATTGCCTTCGTTGCTACTTTTGCTTTATTTGCTGCTCCTATTACTTGGTTACTACTTTGTGGTGTTGGTGATTGGGGAAGTCTTAAAGGATAGACCCGTCAACACACAGTTGCTACTTATATCTTGTTTAGTGCTTTTTCAGGTGTGGTTGAATTGAAAACTCAAATGCTAAGGCTTATAAGTATTCTTTGGCTCCTCTTGTGTCGAATCAATAAATTGGGTTACTCTTACCCGCGAAGACTGTTGCGATCCCCTACACTTGTGGGTTATCAATACTATTTTCTGGCGCCATTGCCGGGGAGCATAGCTCTACTTATAAGTTCACTTGATAAGTACACTTTTTCTTATTACTCTGTTTGCTACTAATGGCTACTTTCTTTGAGACTAAATCTTATTGGCAAGGCGGATTCATGGAGGATCAACAAGAATATTACAAGGAATACCGCTTGTCTCAAAAAGGGATACACTCATGGGGATTAATACATGAGTTGTATGACTATGCTAGAAACTTGTGCTCAATATATAATATATCTTTCATGCAGGGATGAATCTTGTTGCTATATGAGGCACAAACACCTTGCTTTCCAATGAGAGTACAATGATGATGAAACCTTAGCTTCTTATGCTAAGGGAAACTATGATTTTTATGATGCAGAACAAATAGAAGAATTTGTTATTTTTAAGGGTGCCTATGAAATTACTTCTTTTCTTAAAAATATTGATGATGCCCCTTACAAATCCGAGAGTCTTGATATACTTAATTATTGTATTGAGGATTTTAATGACAATTATTATATTATTGACCATCTCAAAAGGTTCTCTCCACAAGAGGAAGAGACTAATGCTTTGCAGGACTCTACGGAAGAAGAAATGGCTCAAACTGAATGCCCCTTGGATGAAAAAGAGGAGGAGAGTGACGAACAAGAGGAGGAAGAATGGAGTAGCTACCCATCTCTACCAACTAATGAGAGTAACTCTTTGACTCTTACTTTATATGATTGCCCTCCATGCTTACCAAAGGAGGATGAATGCTATATTGATTGCTATGATCCTATGGATTCTTTTGAAATATCCCTTTTTGATGAAATTGATGCTTGTGTCCATGATGCCCCTATGAATGAAACTTGCAAGGATGATTTTGCTACTGTTATTTATGATAACCCTTGCTATTTTGATAAATCTTATGATAAACCTGTATTTTTGCCTGCTATGGCTGTTCTTAATGATGATGAGGTTTGTTTAGAAAGTCTATATGATTGTGTGCTTGTAGATCATGAAAAGCATGCTTTATGTGATGGTTATATTGTTGAGCTTGTTCATGATGCTACTAAAAACTATTATGAGAGAGGGAAATATGGTTATAGAAATTTTCATGTTAGGAAAACACCCCTCTCCATGTTGAAAATCTCAAAGGTGCTCTTGTTTTACCTTCCTATGCTTGTTGCTTTGTGCTTCATTTATTTATTTTGTTTCAAGTTTCCCATGCATAGGAAGCATGTTAGACTTAAATGTGGTTTGTCTTTGCTCCGTTGAGGATCTCTTTTGTGCTTCATCTTTTTATTCTTTTGTGAGCATCGTTGCACTCACGCCTAGCTAATGGCTTTAAAGAAGCGCTTTCGGGAGGCAGCCCGCAACAAATTTAGGTTTTTTTGTTTTTCTTCTGTTCTTAGTGGTCTTGATGATTGTTACTACTGTAGAAACATCATTGTATCTTTATTTTCATGTTTTGTGCCAATTTCTAGCCTCATATGATGGGGCAAGCAAAAGTTGTGACATGCTGTCCAGAAAACAGATTCTGTTTGCTTCATTGCAAAAATCTTTAAAAATCACCAGTTAATCTTTTTGAGCTGAATTTTTTACACAGCATGCTCTATACAATTGTTAACCTGCCATATGTTTTGAGTTTTCTTATTTAAGCTGCAGAAGTCCACCTGAAAAATCAATATTTACAATCTGTCCAGTTTTGGCAGATTATCTAAATGTGTACTGACCGCTCTAATAAGTTTATGAGAAGTTTTGTGTGAAGGAAGTTTTCAAGTGTAGGAAGGAAGATTATGAAAGAATATTTAGTAGTGTCAAAATCTTAAGCTTGGGGATGCGCCGGGAACCCCCAAGAAATACTCAAGGAGACTCAAGCGTCTAAGATTGGGGATGCCCCCGTGCATCCCCTTCTTTATCAACAATCATCAGTTCGTCCTTCTCCACACTATATTTTTATCGCTTCACATGTTATGTGCTGTTCTTGGAGCGTCTTTGCTCTTAATTTAGTTTTATTTTTGTTTTGTTTGCTGGTCATTACAATGTCGGAACCTAACATGCTTGATTGGGAGAGATACACGCTCCACTTTTACCTAGAATGCTCATAGTTTCATGCCTATCTTTGATGAGTGTTCTTTACTTTTTCTAGCTGCTGCTTTGATTAGCTCTTGTTCTTCATGTTAATTTCTTTATAAGAGCTGAGAATTAGAATTTTTGGACTCTCTTGTGCTTCACTACTATTTTAAAGAAGAGAGTTGGCTTCTGTGCCACTGGTTGGTATGTCTATGATAAAAATGCCATGTGGATAATGTTGCTTAGTAGTTTATGTTTTCTTATGGTCAGTCTCAAAGAGCTAAGAGTTCTTAATGTGTTATTGAAGTACCAGCATGACTTGTTTGTCTATGATGTGGTATGGTTTAGTGATATCTTCCTCCAAGAATTTATTTTGATTGACTTGGCATATGCTCACGCATATTTAAGACTGTAAAGAAAGTCTATCAAGCCTTGATGATCTTTAATTTCTGGGTAGTGATATAACTTCCATGCCCGATTCAATGTTGTTTTGTCGCTCTGCATGATTATGACCGTCATTGCTCTCTTAGTTGGTCGCTTCCCAGTCTTTTGCTAGCCTTCACTTGTACTAAGAGGAATTCTGCTTGTGCATCCAAACTCCTTAAAAGCAGTTTTTCCAGATGAGTCCACCATACCTTTCTATATATGGCATTTACCCTCCATTCCTAACGAAGAATTTCATGTACCATCTCAAAACCTTATTCAAAAGCTTCCCTTTTGTAACCATACAAGCTCATGGTGCGGTGAGGGGAAATCAGTATCTTTCATGCTAAAAATATTTGACGGAAGTTTTAACTAGTCAAAAATAAGTTGTACTTCCCCCATACTTGATGATGGAATGAAATGGGTCAAATGCTGCTAATGATAGACGGAACGAGAAACAAACTCCTTCCATACTTGAGGCAAAAATAAAAGGCACCATGGACCATCAAATGATAGATGGAGTTAGGAACAAAAGTGCAAGAAAAAAGCATAAATATGGTTGGCATGGGAGATATTGAGAGATCCTTACCGTTTACCGTTGACTGGAAAGTTGCACTCTCAAAAATAATTTTATCTCTGTTTTAAAACTGCGAGCTCTGGTACATGTTTAGTCTTTGCTTCCATCCATGGATTTTCAACCTTGCCATCCAAAGCCACAGTTCGAGAGTCTCCATCTTATTTCTCCAAAGCACCAACTAAAGAGAGCATGATTTTCATTCTGAGTGTAATGTGCATTGTCCCAAAGTACCATTGTCTTCTGCATGATTGTGATATCGCTTATTCTGAAATTATTATATCTAGTCATCACTTAAACTTCGGAGGTGCTCCTGCATTTATGTTTTGCTTCACTAAAGGGGGCAAGCGAGGTATCACTTTATCATATTTTCATGCCATGCTCACTACAAATCTATTGAGTGTTTCAGTATCATATTGTCAATTCTTAGTTCTTTGTGATATTCTCATGAGCCAACATAATTACTGAAGGTTCATTATCTCAATAAGCATTTTTCATATGATTGGGAAAGACTCTTTGCTAGCATGCCACCATAGAAATTATGTTTGTTATCATTCCCCT
The DNA here is from genome assembly GCA_950022295.1 of Bromus sterilis. NCBI lineage: Eukaryota > Viridiplantae > Streptophyta > Magnoliopsida > Poales > Poaceae > Bromus > Bromus sterilis. The sequence goes on along the minus strand of OX465595.1, from coordinate 10,783,349 downwards.
ACTCGAGGACGAGCAGGAATTAAGCTTGGGGATGTTGATATGTCCCAAACGTATCTATAATTTCTGCTTGTGCCATGCATGTTTTGTGTGACTTTGCCATGTTTTTCTTGAACTTCCATACACTTTTGATAATATTTGGACTAACCTATTAACTCAGTGCACCCAGTTGCCAGTTCCTGTTTTCTGCTGTTTTTCTATTTCAGGTTTTCCGGCCATTAAAAGTGCTCCAAAAATTCCAGAAAAAATACATAAAAAATCAGCATCCCGGAAGCCTCCGGAAACACCAAGGAAGGAAGAGAGGGCCACCACCAGGGCTCCAGAAGGGTCCCTGGCATGGCCCAGCCCCTGGCCATGCCAGGCACCCTCCTGGATGCCTGGTGGGCCCCCTCGGTGCCCCCTTTGGCCTATATTTACCCCCCGCGGAGGAAATCCCTAATATCAAAGTACTTTTTCCAGAAGCAATTCCGATCCCCGCCGCCATCGAAACCTAGCTTCGGGGGTCACCAGGATCCTGCTCCGGCACCCTGCCGGAGAGGGCCTTGGCCCCCGGGGCCATCTTCATCGACTCTCCTTCCCCCCATGATGCTTCTTGAGTAGTTCCTCCTTGGACTACGGGTTCTTGGCAGTAGCTATGTGGTATTCTCTCCCCTTATATCTTCAATACAAAGTTCTCATGAGCTGCCCTACATGATTGAGATCCATATGATGTAATTGGTGTTGTGTTTGTTGGGATCCGATGAATTGTTACCTTGTTCAGTCCTAAGAGGTTTATGAATTATTGTTGCTGCAATTTTTTGTTCTTAATGCTTGTTACTAGTGCACGAGTAGCATGATCTCAGATCTGAGCACGTTATGGTTGCATGATTATAATTGTTGTTCTAGATCTTATCTATGGTTGTATGCACCTATTATAGTCCGGAACCGGCGATCCCAATGGTGACAGCTTGGGACACCAAAGGGGATGGGCTATAATTTGAGGATCACATGTGTTCATGGAGTGGTAATGCTTTGTTCCGGTGCTCTTTGACAGGAGCACCTTAATCTCCCTAAGTTCCTTAAGTGGCCATGTTCGTAGCGGGAGGGTAGGACAATAGATGTTGTGCAAATTCTTATTGCAAGCATGTACAACTACATACGGAACACATGCCTACGTTTGGTTCTTAGACTAGGATGCTCTAGTTTGTTTGGCTAGAGTTGGTGCAATTCTGTCAATTGCCCAACTGTAATTTGTTCACCCAGCACCTTGTTCTTTTGCTTGAGAGGTGCCTGTTGGGGTTCGGGGCAGAAAACACAAATTTTTCATAACCTACGAGACCCATACCCAAGACCTATGCTATGCTGATGCAAGTAACGGACAGAAATAGATCACATACCAGTATGTAGTCCGTTAAGCGGGAAACGTTCCCGCATGAACGTGGTTGGTGTAGTCGTACCGGCAATCCCCGATGCCGCACAGATCCACGATGACTCCTGTAGCCACCCGATCCTTGTAGACCGATGACGGGATTACGTCCCCGTCGGAACGTTGCTGATGAAGACCTCGCGATAAGACCACGACGATCAAGTAGCACCACAAGTGTAGTGCCTCGCGGGATTATACACATACAATATACCCGACGTCCCTCCGGGCTCCGAACCAGTAGAGCAGCGGAAAGAAGATGGATTCGGATCCCGATTCCAGCAGCATGACGGCGTGCGTATAGTGGAGAAATCCCCAACCAAGTGTAGACTCCAAACAAGGGGAGTCCACTCGAGGAAGGAGAAACGAGGGAGAGAGAGATGAGAACTTATCTCAAAAATATGATGATTAAAAGGGCACCACTACCCCTCCTTATATAGGCCAAGGAGGGGTGCCACCCCCCTCTCCACTTCCGGGGTGGGACTAATCCCAAGGGAGGGGGTGGCGCACCTATAAGGGGGGTGGGCCCCCTCATGGCGCCATGGCCCATGGCGGAGGACTCTCTCTCCCCCTAATGGGCCCTATGAGGCCCATATGCCTTTTAATTCATTTTTAATTATATTTTAATATTTAATTCAGATAATTAAATAATAAAACATTAATTAAACAATATTAAATATATTTTGAACCTTTCAAAATACCCGGAACAACTTCCGGCCTTCATCGGAACAATTCCGGTGTTCTCTCAATTTCTCCGGTGATCCCGAAACAATCCTTACTGCGTCGAGTACCCTTAAGTGTAACACCCTACGGTCCGGGAAACAGCAGACATGATCGAGACAATTTTCATTGATCAATGACTAATCAATTGGACCTGGTTACAATCCTTGATAGCCCCTGCGCTTCCATAAAATGAATTTCAATCGATGTTGAATCCGTTAACTGAGTGCCTGTTCCCTTTGTCCTAGGGTACTTTGCTTGTCCGAGGTTTGATCATCAGTATCCAATATACCTAGTTCGTCCTCGTTCTCAACAAACAAGTTTACTCGTTCCCGTGATATTACAACTCCGTGACCTAGTCACACGTTTGCAAACTTTATGATGTAACATCACTGAGTGGGCCTAGAGTACCTATCCGTCACACGGATGGACAAATCCCGCTTTGATCTATTTGCATACTCATCAACCATCTATTTCGGAATACCCAAAGTGCACCGTTATAGCCAGCATATTTCAATCAGGCGATGGGATACAAATCAAAGTGTCCTCATAGATGACAATTACGTATGATCATTACGGTCAAAGGATCTGGTCACTACGTTATAGTTATCGCAATGTCGAACTATGTGACTTGATCACATCGCAACACTTCTGGTGGGTGTATGTCCATCATATCATTATCCAATGATACGACTCCGTTGTCAACAGATGCCATTGTCTCATGATCAGGAAACCTTGATCATCAATCGCCCAATGGACTAGTATACTAGGGTTAACTAGGGACCTGGTTGTTTGTATACCACACCTGTATTAATGTTTCCGCTTAATACAGTTATAGCATAGTATCAAACGTATTATGAACTAATGGAATATGCTCGATAAAACATATTTTATTTGCCTCTAGGGCACATTCCCAACAGTCTCCCACTTGCACTAGAGTACAAATAATCTAGTTGCATTTTCTCTGGATCATAACTCCTTATTGATCATGCTTGCCCGTGGAAGAGGTTGTATCAACGGTCTGGGTACCATTCAGAACCGTATGTCCTTTTGCAAATCATAATGTCACCTAATTTGACATTCCTTCATTATCCACTATAATGATGAGGTATATATATTTGGCGGTGAAGTGAGACTTCGTTTGCTGTGTCATAGCAATGACATCCGGTGGGTCACGCGGACTTTCCCATAGTCATGCACACTTGAAACTCACTTAATCAGAAGTCGAACTTCTTAAGCCATAATATAACTCCTGCTACTTCTAAAGTAGCCACATCAATGTAGATTCAATCCTTAGTGCATTGTATGCAACTTTGATGTCTAACCATGTTTGTTTCAACTTAGGCATTCATTAGTATGATATCTCAATTTTCTAGTTTAGTGTCAAAACTTGAACCAGCATAACATTTATGGTCAAGTCCACTATCCTTTAAAAATTTGAGATGTATCCTCAGTTCTCTTCAGACACTGAAGGATAAACTTAACTCTTTGTTCAATGATTTACTCATAAATCATATCACAACATGTTCTTACTACTAAGAACTTGGGTCACATTACGTCGAGTACATAACTCTGGTTTTATATGAAAGAACCTATGACAAAGGCATAGAGGATCCAACACATCCATTTCTTTCATTAACCATTAACCATTGTTCTTGTACTGAGATTAACTCAACACTTCTCTTGGATATACAAGTAAGGACCACTTCTTGACTTGTCCCATTCTGAACTCCTTCAGAATCTTATCCAGGAAAGTATTACGACTCAATGTTATTAAACACATATCTATCTTAATAGATCTTCAATGCTTAATACTTATTCATCTTAATTTATGAAAGATTCAAATAATCATTAACACCAACTGCACCATTCATAATATGTTATCCATATATGAGAATGTTATCATGCTCCCACTCAAATATGTCATGCACATATTAAGTTATAGGATAACACTCATATTGCTCTCACTCAAATATGTCGGCCACATATAAGACAAGGATAACATCCACATGGCTCCCACTTAGATATGTCAGACACATATTAAGTTCAGGATACTAACCACATGGTTCCTACTCAAATGTGTCATTTACATATAAGTCTAGGATAATACTCCCATAGCTCCCACTCAAAATATGTCGTCTACATATTAAGTTTCAGGAAACTATTCAGCTCCCACTCAGTTTCATGCAAATGCATGTTTCCTCGATATTTTGGTTAAGTCCAAAATCCTTTGATCATCCATCAAAATGAGAATTCAGTTTACGAGACACTAGTATCCATATGTTTTTCCAAAACCTTCTTGTTGTACCAATTACAACACTTCTTCAAATACAGGATTTGAGGAAGTCACGGTATTGATAACAATCCTGGACCAATCGTAGTGAATATCCCTTTGACTCAAGCATTGCTACACATTGTAGTCAACCCATTGAATTTGTCAGAAACAATCTTTGTGACAAACCAATCTTGACGTCCCTTTGATGTTCACATTTATTCCTCATAACTCTGAAGTTATTGTGAATATCAAGTAACCTCCTTAGTTGATAAGATTCAAGCAATCTTAAATGTAACTCAACATAGGATTTCATGACTCATAGTCATATCTCGTACTTAGGTCCACCATCGCTTCTTTGTAGTTCGTAGGAATGTCTTGTTCCATTAACATGACAAGTGAATCATGAATATCATTTTTCACCAGGGGCAAATATATATTCTTGAATCCTACCTTTCTCAGTAAAAGCTCCCATCAGAAGATCATGATAATTATCATTAGTTTCTCCTCTTATTGTAGAGCTTTGCTTCCAGAACATATTCTGTTGCACTACTCTGACATTTGGAGGCAAGGTCAATTACCTTGGTTGAACTTTCACTTTTCTTCCATTACCACATTTATCAAGAACAATTCTTGACAAACACCAAACATAGCAATACAAGTTTTGCTCCTTTTAGTTCTAGTTGTGGAAGATGCATCCATAGTTGTCTAAGGATACACTACAAAGATAATTTATCTTACATAAATTAAGCTTCCTAGAAACCACAACACACCATGACATATATAGTGTTGGTTTCCACGAACTCAGATGGTTCCCTATGCTGAAGTGAGTGTTTGCATATTAAATTAATAACTCTAAACAATAATAACGTAACTTGGTAAGAGATAACTTAGACCATACACTTTTCGATAGAATATGATCACAATGTTCAGGCACGTCAATCATATTGAAGTGTCAATTTGTGGATCGAGACAATTCTCATTGATCAATGACTAATCAATTGGACCTGGTTACAATCCTTGATAGCCCTTGCGCTTCCATCGAATGAACTTCAATCGATGTTGGATCCGTTAACCGTGTGCCTGTTCCCTTTGTCCTATGGTACTTTGCTTGTCCGAGGTTTGATCATCGGTATCCAATATACCTAGTTCGTCCTCGTTCTCAACAAACAAGTTTACTCGTTCCCGTGATATTACAACTCCGTGACCTAGTCACACGTTTGCAAACTTTATGATGTAACATCACCGAGTGGGCCCAGAGTACCTATCCGTCACACGGATGGACAAATCCCGCTTTGATCTATTTGCATACTCATCAACCATCTATTTCGGAATACCCAAAGTGCACCGTTATAGCCAGCATATTTCAGTCAGGCGGTGGGATACAAATCAAAGTCTCCTCATAGATGCAATTACGTATGATCATTACGGTCAAAGGATCTGGTCACTACATTATAGTTATCGCAATGTCGAACTATGTGACTTGATCACATCGCAACACTTCTGGTGGGTGTATGTCCATCATATCATTATCCAATGATACGACTCCATTGTCAACAGACGCCATTGTCTCATGATCAGGAAACCTTGATCATCAATCGCCCAATGGACTAGTATAGTAGGGTTAACTAGGGACCTGGTTGTTTGTATACCACACTTGTATTAATGTTTCCGCTTAATACAGTTATAGCATAGTATCAAACGTATTATGAACTAATGGAATATACTCGATAAAACATATTTTATTTGCCTCTAGGGCACATTCCCAATAGTGCCACTAGTGAAACCTTGAACCCCGGTCCATCTTTCACCTTCATTGCCTTCGTTGTTACTTTTTCAATCTTTGCTGCTCCTATTACTTGGTTACTACTTTGTGGTGTTGGTGATTGGGGAAGTCTTAAAGGCTACACCTGTCAACACACCGTTGCTACTTATATCTTGTCTAGTGCTTTTTCAGGTGTGGTTGAATTGACAACTCAACTGCTAAGGCTTATAAGTATTCTTTGGCTTCCCTTGTATCGAATCAATAAATTGGGTTACTCTTACCCGCGAAGACTGTTGCGATTCCCTGCACTTGTGGGTTATCAACATGTCGCGCATCCCCCCGGGACTTGCCCAAGTTTTGCCTAGTTTTTTTCCTGATAGTTTTATGTTATGGTCTTCTCTTTTTTTCATGATTTCAGGTTTATGTTTTTTCTGCCCTTTTGTTTTCTATTCTTCCTTTTCCGTTTTCTTACAGTTTTTTACTTTTTTATTTTTTTACAACTTTTTGAAAATATTTAGTTTTTAAAATGTTCATAGTTGAAAATTTTAAAATATGAACCGTGGAAAACACTCTAAGCCCCCCACCGCACTGGCAAACACTCTCTGCATCCCTCGCCCAAAGACCACATCGTGGGTGAGCTCTCCGCACCCACCCCACCCAAGCCCTAAGTTCCACTCCTCACCTCCATCGGCGACGCCACGGTCGTCCTTAGCTCCGATGAGGTCCTGGCCGCAATTCCACTAGCAACTCCGAGGTCCCCTTTCTTCAACTCAGCGAGAACCTTTTCTAGTCCCATGCCTAACGAGTTGAGGCCCACCACCACACCTACGTGAGCGTCATGATAGTAACTGACGCAAAGAGCGTCAAATAGGATTTGGCTGAATCCTATACACTACCCGCGGGCGGTGCAAATTGGACACGTCGCGCATCCCCCTAGGACCCAAGTTTTGCCTAGATTTTTTCCTAATAGTTTTATGTTATTGTCTTCTCTTTTTTTCATGATTTCAGGTTTATGTTTTTTCTGCCCTTTTGTTTTCTTTTTTTCCTTTTCCGTTTTCTTCCAGCTTTTTTACTTTTTATTTTTTTACAACTTTTCGAAAACATTCAGATTTTAAATTTTTTAGTTTTTAAAATGTTCATAGTTGAACATTTTAAAATATGAACCGTTTTGCATCTGAACCATTTTAAATATAAACCATTTCAAATATGAAGCATTTTTCATATTAACCTTTTTTTTTTGAGAAAAACATATGAACCTTTATAACGAACGAACGAACGAACGGAAGGAAGGAAAGCAGAAGCACCGAACAAGGGCCCATTTGAACGGCCCAGGCTGTTTGGCGTATATATAAAATAAAATGAAAAGCAGAGGTTCTCCTCCAGGGTTGACCTAAGTAAGATCTCACCACAATCTCCGCCGCCGCCGCCGGCTCTCTCCAACCCAACCCAACCAAATATCGATCCCTGTGGCAGCTTGTGGTGTTCGTTCGTTCGTTCATCCCAAGGCGCTCGCTTGAAGCTACTCTGCCCTTATCCTGTTTGGTTTGGTTTGGTCTGTAAAGATCAACTGCAAGATTTGGAATTTGATTTGGTTGCTTCTTTCAGGTATGGCCTTTTGTTGTTTCTGCTGAGAGTATGTAATATCCCGATCATATGTTGGTCTCAGCAAAATCAAATCAATGCTACTCCCTCCCTCCCTCCCTTTTAAATTAGTATTGTACTTGTTATATGAATGAATGAATATATACATGTTGTTTAAGCGTATATTTAGATATATCAATATTTTGTCTTAAATTACTTGTTAAAATATGAATGTATGCAGGGCCGGTCCAAAGAAAAATTGGGCCCGGGGCGAACATAATAAATACATTATTTACTAAATATATATAATTATTTAGATCTTATTTTTAGCATGTTATAGTGTTAAAAATATAATTTTATTTTGTTCGCATAATTTAACCAGATGATAGTGTTAATAAATATAAACTATGATATTTTATGTTTGTATTTAATATCATAGACAGATGGTAAGATGTATTTTGTAACAAAACTTTAAAATTAGAATTAATTTTCCGATAATACATAATTTATACTATTCTATGAAAATATTATAAAGAGTATGATACACCAAATATCACAATAGTAGTTTCTAGTATGTGATTACTTAAGCATAGATATAAAAAGTTCTAGAATATAAACTGTGGCAATGATATTATTCTTTAATCTTTTTCTGGTTAAATTTGTCTAGCATTCATATTTTTTATTCTCTTCGTTCCAAATTAGATGACTTCCATTTGTCATCTAATTTGGAACGGAGAGAGTTCGTTGTATTGAAACAAAATGATTAGAGTAATAATCAATAAGTATAATATTGTGCATCATAATCAGTTTCCATACGTAAATGTTATTATTTGATATCACTTACGAAAATGTGTTTGTTATGATGATTGTATATAGAAGTATTTTAGCAGTTTACGGTATAAAAATGTATTGCCCATAATTAAATATGTAAATAGTTCTGAAATGCGTGGATTAAATTATAAAAAAGGCAAAGCAACATTTTATCTTTAAAATAAAAAAATTCATAACTATTGATATTAATTGTAGACATACTATAAGTAAAAAATCATGATCAATGTTATGTGTTTTTGACAAAAAAGACATTCATGCTTCAATTCTAATAAAGAGTAATAATATTTTATTATGTATAATGGATAATAGCATAATGATTACTATATATTTTATAATTTTTGTGCCTTTCCTTCTCGGGGCCCTGGGCGGTCGCCCTTTTTGCCCGGCCTATGGACCGGCCCTGAATGTATGTATCTAGACATACATGTTGTTTAAGCGTATTAGTAGATATATCAATATTTTGTCTTACATTACTTGTTAAAATATGAATGAATGAATCTAGACTTACATGTTTTTTAAGCGTACAGTATTTTTTTTGACAAACAACTGATTTGGGAGTATGTATTGTACGTATTATAACTCATTTCTTTCTTGTGACGGTGGTCAGGTATTAGTTCCTCCGCCCAACAATATGTTGTATCGTCAGTTTGTGAACCTGATAATGCACGATCAACGCAATTCAATCTATTCGATGCGCCGCCTAGGCATCATTCCGCATCTTTTCCACGGATCATCAGCTGCAGCAGAAGCAGCAGCACCAGCCCGGAATAATAATTTATCATCAACAACCATCTCAAGCTGCAACCTTCTGCCCAGGTCGGACATCAACTTCACTGTGCCGCCGAGGATGGCTCACGCAACACCCATTCATTTCTTCACCCTGTTCAAAGGGCAGGGAGGAGATGGATGTGTCATGTTCAACGCAACTTCCCACAAGACCACGGCCTACGACCTCGCCTTGCACTCCATCATCGCAATGCCCAAGCCTTACTTCTGCAAGCGAAGCGACTCCATCGCCCTCTCCGCCACCCACGGCGACCACCACCAGCTCTACGTCCTGTCCGGCACAGCAGACTTCGAGGTCCTCAACTACTGCAGGGCAGGGGATCCGACTGTTGGTCGACGACACAACGATATGCATGTCGTATGCTGATGGTCCTTCCTACGCCTACGACACGGACAAGCGCCAGTGGAGGCAGGCAAGTGGCTGGGTGCTGCCCTTCGATGGCGCCGCCGAGTACGTACCTGAGCTAGGCCTTTGGTTTGGCCTCGAGGCCACCGGCGGGAACGGCGACCCCTGCCACCGCCTGTGTGCCTTTGACCTCTCCTCCTCCTCGTTGTCTGGGCCACCGGTGGTGCAGCACGCTTGGGATTATCTTGAACCTTGGCTGCTGCCACCCGACTGGGCGCCTGGGTATCGGCACCTGGTGAACCTAGGCTCGGGCAGGTTCTGCATCGCTGCCAGCTTCGGCAAGCCCGTCCGCCGCACCGTTTTATACGGCTTTTCTTCAGACGAGGGGGAGGAGGAAATCGAGTACGGTGAGGTAACTCTGCTCACAAGCGTCCATGTTGTGCGTTGCAGCAATTCAGGTGCGCTTGAGATGATCAAGCACAAGTCTCGGCTCTATGACATTCTAGACATCAGCATACATTCTGTTCTGTGATTTTTAAAAACTTACTTTCTACTTCTATACCTAGGATATATGTACAGCATGTTCCTCTTTTATGGCCATTAATGAAAATAGAAAATATTATCCTGATGTGCATCTTCTTAGGTTATTTGCCAATGCTAAGGAGATGCACATCCGGATTGGCCGGCGTGCACTACATATTAGTTGACCAGCGTGAATTGTGTACCAAAATATTGTGTAGATAACAGAGCCTATTCATCCTACTACCAGTTCACTCTGGCCTGAGCCAACTCTTGAGAAAACGGTTTTCTCAAGAGAAGAATGGATGGAACTGTAATATTATCTTTTATTATCCAGTTATACGACCACAACAGAACAATGCACAAGGAACCATACACAGGCAATGCATGTAGATCATAGGTTCTGACAGGGCCGGTCCTAAGCAGTACGTGCATGTAGACCATAGGTTTTGACAGGGCCGGCCCTGAGCAGTCCAGGGCCTTGGTGCAAGAAAAATATGGGGGCCCAATACACAAAAAGTTATATTGCTCATTCTGATATTTTCATAGCAACTTATAAATTGAACACTGTTCGAGATATTCAATTCGGCTCTAGGGTGCACGTGCTCTTGCATGCTAAAAATGAATTTGAAAAATATAAAAAAATTGGCAAAAAAATCATGTGTGTTTATTGTCACAATCAAGTGGTACATGCAAATTTTCAGATGTAAAGCTTAAGTGATTTGATCTGTGCAAAAAATGCAAATCGAGCGCCAAACGTTGCCTCAAAATGTAGCAAAATGTCACGCTTGATTTTGTTATTTCACCGACGAAGCACTATTGCGTCATATGGCATCAAAATTGCCAAGCACACTTCCCACACTAATACAAACATCCACAAAAAAAGTTGATCATTTTGAAAAAAAATTACTATTTATTTTTATTCTACTGTTCATTAAAGAGCACGTGTACCCCAGAGCCAAAACACCGCATCCACACTATTCTCTCTATATTCTCAATCGACATACTAAACTGTAGAAACTTTTCATTATCTTATTGGTAACAAACTGACAATGTTCAATTGAAAAAGCAACTACATCTGTTCAAAAATAGCATAACAAGGGGGTTCATAAATTACTAGAGCTATATCTTGATTATTACAAGCAAATTTTTATTTAGCCTAACAAATTGATCGAGGATTCCTTTTTGGGTTGATATAAATTTATTCTCTCTTTCTCTTTTGCCTCTTCTCATGACCAGATTTATTCTTTGTGGATGATATCTCATAACAAAACAAACAAAGACTACATAAATTATGACATAGGATTGAATGTTGAATAAAATCACCTAGATCTGGTTGCCCTTGCATGCTGCAGTTTGCCTCTAAACGACTCCACCTATATTGATGGATAACACATGTAAATATACTACCACCGGCTCAATTTTTTTATTGGAACGTACATAATCTGTTTTTTGGACAGCGTGTCATAACTTTTGCTTCCTCTCTCATTAAAGGCTAAAATTTGGCATAAAATTTAAAAATAAAGATACAATGGAGTTGTTACAGAAGTAACACACTCCAAGACTCAAAAAAAATAAAAACACACTGAAAATAAAGATAAGGTGGGTTGCCTCCCACAAGCACTTTTTTTACGCTTTTAAGCTAGACATGATAGTTTCAATGATGCTCACATAAAAATAAGAGTTGTAGCCAAAAAAAGCATCAATAAGCAAATATGAAACACATTTAAGTCTTAACTCATTTCCTACGCATATGAATCTTATAAAGAAATAAATCAAAAAAGCACGAAGTAACCTGCATAGGAAGGAAAAACAAGAGTAATTCAAGACTTTCCACATAAAGAGAGGAATTGATGTTGTTGAAACAAGTGAAACCATGTTTCCCTCTCGTAATAATTTTTAGTATCATCATGAATGAATTCAATAATATAACAATCACGCAAAACATTCTTATCATGATCCACAAGCATAATAATGAAGGCATGTCCTCCATGAAAGCTCGCATGAGTGATATGTCGAACATGCTTTGGGTTCTAATGTCCCGTTTTCCCCCAACGGACACCACCACCAACATCATGCCCAACATTCCAAAGTTGGGAGAGAGAGATGTCATCTCTGAAGCACATGATGATGGTAGTAGTGTTGTACCTTCCATTCCTCTCACCGGGAATGGATCGGGTATACACGCCGTCGTTCCCCCTCCAAACCTTTTGAAGATACCCTATCCCGAACCTAATTTCGCGCATGTAGGTCCACCACCCATTCTTGAAAAAGATGAGTATCCGCTTTGGGCTTTCCGTATGAAGAATCACATGAGAAGCTCTTCGGAAGAATTGTGGACCATCATCGAAGAAGGATTTCATGTCCATGACCGCAAGAACATGACTCCAAGAGAATGGTGGAACAACTCTCTCAACAATCATCCCTTCCTCATGATCCAAAAGGGGTTAAAATTTGATCAAGAGAACCTTTGCCGGAAGCTCACCACGGCCAAGGAGACATGGTATTTTCTTGAGAGGACAATGTTGGGAAGCTCAAGCATTCGAAGCTCCAAGTTTGACAAAGTTCAAGATCAAGCCGACCACTTTGTCATGATTGAAGGAGAGTCTCCCAAAGATCTCTATCAAAGACTTGTTGCTCTTGCCAACCTTATGACAGATCATGGGAGCATGGACACTGATGATGGTTGGATCGAGAGGAAGTTCATCACGGCCATACTCCCCTTTAAACACTCCATCACTCAAGTCATTCGTCAAAGGCCGGACTTCAACTCCTTGACCGCTCAACAAGTCTTGGATGAGTTCGTCTCCATGGAAATCTTGAACTCCACGGCTGACATAAAGTTGGCCCGCCAAGGTATCAACAAAATGCCATCTCTTGCTTTGACGGCCAAGGAGGTTCAAGTGTGTGTTGAAGAGGATGAAGAAGAAGTTGGCCCGGAAGATACCAAGTATGCATTCAACAAGCATATGGCTCTTGCATCAAGAAAATTTTGGTGCAACAAGAAGAACTTCAAGTCAAACTCAAGTAGCTTCAAGCCTAAGGGCCAAAGGATAAGGACATGTTTCAATTGTGGAAATGTGAGTCACTTTTTTGCGGATTGTCCGTATGAGAAGAGAGAAGACCATGGTGGCAAGCTTATCCGGAAGGACAAGTCCAAGTCATCATCAAACAAGACCTTTGTGAAGAAGAATCCCCAACGTGCATTTGTGGATCATGAAGAATATCTCTCTGATGATGACGATGATGAAGGTGGTGAGATTGTGGCAACGGCTACCGTTGCTATCGTCACCAAGCCCCCTCCATCAACATCACTCTTCAACTCCCCCAACGAGAACCCTCACATCATCCACAAGTGCCTTATGGCCAAGATTACCTCGGTAACTCCTCCCTCTAAACCGTTAATTTCCACTAACCCATCTTTGTTGGATTGTGTGGAAGAAAAGGAGGAGACCAAGGAAAAGGAAGAAAATGAGTTTGACCTCTTCATGTCAAAGCTCAAAGGTGAGACCAAGAGGCACTTTGTGACCCTCTTGGAACAATTAGATGGAGCTCATGCTCACATTGAGCAACTTGATGAAACCATCACTGAGATGCAAGGGCATGGTCGTGACTATGCGGATGAGATAGGAGAGCTATCTCAATCTCTTGAGGAAGAGCGTGAGCTTAAGGTGTCTTTTGAGGAGACATATGCTATTGATATTGCCAAGCTAAAACTTGACCTTAAACATGCCAATGCTATTGCTTGTGACCTCAAAACTAAAAATGAAGAACTAGTTGAGTCTCATGAAAGACTTCTTGCGTATCATGAGGAAGTAAAAAAGGATCACAAATCCTTAAAGCATGAACTCATGACTCTCAAGAAGGCACATGAGGAAGTAAACATTCAACTCACTAAAGAGATTACTACTTTCCCTCCTATCATTGTGCTTGAGACACCAAGTTCATCTAACCCTTGTTGTGAGCATGCTCCTCTTGTTGAGGAAAACTCTAGATTGAAGGCACAACTCGAGAAGGGACTTGTCTCTTGCATTCAAGGAGAGAAATCTATTAATGATCTCTTGAGTTCTCAAAAGGAGGTCATTGGTAAGGAAGTCATGGGTTTTGGTGATAGTTCATCAAAGAAGAAGAACAAGAAGAAGAAGAAGATGAAGAAGGGCAAGGTCTCCTCTCCCTCCAAGGAGACTATCTTTGTCAAGGAAGGGGAGAAGCCAAAAGAGAAAGAGGCAAAGTACATTGAGGGTGGTATAGCCAAAAGGGACAATGCCATCCCCAATGACTTTGCTAGCCTGACTAACCCTTCTTATATTCTTGGTTGCACCAATAATGGGCATGTTTATGCCAAATTTGTTGGTTCTTATGTTGAATACATTGCATGGTCAATTTGGGTTCCTAAGACCCTAGTTACTAACGCAAGAGGACCCATTCGTGAATGGGTCCCTAAACCCAAGCATTGATCTCATGTAGGTGGCGGCTTCCGGTGGAGGTTCATGGATACTTGATATCGGGGCTACAAGTCATATGACTGGAAGCAAGGACTTGTTGGTGGACATTGACTTTCAATCATCTCATGACACCCTAGTCCAATTTGGTGATGCAAAAATGTCAAAGGTATTGGGTCACGGCAGAGTAATCATTTCTCCGGATACAACTATCGGGAATGTTTTACTAGCCGAGACCTGTGCTTTCAATTTACTTTCCGTTCGTCAACTTGCCAAGATGGGCCTTTGTACTTTGTTTGATGTGGACATGGTCACCGTGATGTGGAGCAAAACTCTTAAAGTAGCCTTTGTTGGACATGTGGAGGACGGTATGTATGTGGTGGATTACTCACGAGTCCCCACCAAAACCGCCATATGTCTAATGGCTAAAGTTGACGTGGGATGGATTTGGCACCGCCGTCTAGCCCATGTCAATATGAGGTCTTTGCAAACACTTCTTAAAGGTGAGCATGTCATTGGACTAACAAATGTTAGTTTTGCCAAAGATCGTGCTTGTAGGGCTTGCATTGAAGGAAAGCTACATGAGAAGAAACATCCCGTCAAGAATATCATTACCACCAAGAGGCCTTTGGAGCTCCTTAATGACCCTCAACTGTAGGGGATCGAGATAGTCTTCGCGGGTAAGATAACCCAATTTATTGATTCGACACAAGGGGAGCCAAAGAATATTTATAAGCTTTAACAGTTGAGTTGTCAATTCAACCGCACCTGAAATATACTTGCTTGCAGCAAAATATTAATAGCAACGGTGATATGTAAGTGATAGTGGAAACAACGAAAGTAAAACGGCAAAAGTAAACAACTAGTAACCAGCAGGATTGAAAACACTTTGGCTAGAGAGATGGATGGTTGGGCGCTGCTTGGATGAGAGTGAACATGTAATAGATTCTAACACGGGGCAAGGCACACAGAAAAGCAAGGATCATCTAGGAAAATATCAAACATTAGGCATGTATCCCGTAGGTAGTTGTACGTGCTTGCAATAAGAACTTGCACAACATCTATTGTCCTACCATCCCGCTATGAATGGGGCCAAAAGGAACTTATGGAGATTAAGGAGAGCCGATATTTTTTGATAGTATCTGTATCTGTAGCCCCCTGAGTCAATTCCAAATAGACTTGTGTCGTTGATCGACTCATAGGATAGATCGACTTGTAGCCCCCATGAGTTGGCATGGTCACCTTGTGTGGCGAACCAGGTCATATATATTTTGAATGATACTCCCCAAGAGTTAGTGTATGCATCTGAGTGCTATGCCGAGTCTTCTTTTTTTGAGAAGAAACTTTGAAGTGTAGTCCCCTTGAGTCGGTACCTGCATCTGGATGCTATGCCGAGTCACATAGGTCCAACTTGTAAGAAAAAATTGTTATTAAAATCTGAGGATGTTGGATGATGTTTGAATGCAAAATGGGAAATGCAGAGGCTAATAGAAGCCGACTCAGAGCTCATCTTCTCGCGTTGAGAGAGATTATTGGTTCGTGAGTCGAAACTTCTCTGTAAGCTGGCACATATGACTAGCGTGCCCGGCCTTTGGGACTAAACTCATCAGGCGTTTCGTGTAAGCCCCCAAAGTTTAGGCTGACCGGGATCACGTTAGTCATATGACCTTGAGCTGTACAGGACAAACGACATGGGTGGACAATTCATGTATATGCCGGGATTTTTTCGGTTAAGAGTCGATGGGTGCCATGAAACTCTCCTACTTCCCCTGAATAAGTCATACACATGTGGATTTTTACATATATATGCCGGCTTCTCAGATAAGAGTCGATGAGTATCATCGAACTCCCCGATTCTCCTCACTAAGCTATATACATGCTCCGAGACGGTAGAGGGTTGATCAAGCCCCCAGGTCTCTGAGAAAAGGTGTAAAAATATGCAATGTATGATGCAATATGAAAAGATATGAAGATATCATAGTAAAGAAAAAGATGAAAAGTCGAATTTATGCATAAGTGTGGCGAGAGCCGGTGCGACGATAGTCGACTTTAGATGTGGCAAAGGCCTAGTGCGATGAAGATCGACTTTATGGATTTATGGCGAAAGCCTAGTGCGATGAAAATCGACATTATAGATTATGGTGATAGCCTAGCGCGATGAAAATCGACTTCATAAATTATGGCGATAGCCTGGTGCGATGAAAATCGACTTTGTGTTAGATATGGCGAAAGCCTATTTGCGACGAGAGTCGACTTATATGTTTAAGTATGGAGATAGCCTAATGCGATGAAAATCGACTTATATTTATTTATTATGTGGCGAAAGCCGGTGAGACGAGTGTCGACTTATGTACGATGGTGTTCCTGTTCTACTCAAGTATAATATGGATGGAGTTGTGCGATGTTCCATGGCCTGGGAGTCTCCTCCATGGATGTGCGTGACTTTGCCTTCTCGCGTATATCAACCAGGTAGTAGGATCCACTGTACAGGTTCTTGCTGACCACAAACGGTCCTTCCCATGGAGAGGATAGCTTGTGCATTCCATCCTTTTTCTGTATGAGGCGGAGCACTAAGTCACCTTCCTGGAAAGTCCGACTTCTGATACGATGACTGTGATATCGTCGTAGATCTTGTTGGTAGATAGCCGACTGAGCTGCTGCTAGTTCTCGTTTTTCATCGAGAACGTCCAGGGCGTCTTGCCGCGCTTTCTCATTGTTGGCTTCCACATAAGCTGTGACCCTTGGTGAGTTGTGACGGATGTCACTTGGGAGAACGGCTTCTGGTCCATAGACTAGGAAGAAGGGTGTGTAGCCTGTCGACCTGTTAGGAGTCGTCCTGATACTCCATAATACTGAGGGTAATTCTTCCTCCCAGCAACCCAGTGTCCTTTCCAAAGGGACGAAAAGTCAGGGTTTGATGCCTCGGAGCAACTCTTGGTTGGCTCTCTCGGCTTGTCCATTGGTCTGTGGGTGAGCCACCGATGCAAGGTCAAGTCAGATGTGCTCGTTCTGACAGAATCGTTGCATAACCCCCTCTGATAGGTTAGATCCATTATCAGTGATGATACTGTGGGGGTAGCCGAATCTGTATATTATCCTTTTCAAGAATTTTAACGATGTGGCTGCGTCACATTTGCTGACCGGCTCTGCCTCGACCCATTTGGTGAATTTATCGACTGCCACCAGTAGGTGTGTATTCTTGTTGGCTGACCTTTTGAAAGGTCCCACCATATCAGGGCCCCACACTGCAAAGGGCCAAGTGATAGGGATCATCCTGAGTTCTTGAGCCGACACATGAGCTTGCTCTGCGTAACGCTGACACCCATCACACTTCTTGACTATATCCTCTGCGTCCGCATGTGCTGTAAGCTAGTAGAATCCATGTCTATAGGCTTTAGCCACGAACGAACGAGAGCCGGTGTGATGCCCACAATCTCCAAAGTGTATCTCATTGAGGATCTCTCTGCCTTCTTCTGGGGAGACGCATCTCTGGAAAACATCTGCGGGGCTTCGCCTGTGTAACTCACCATTGATGAGTACAAAGGATTTGCTCCTCCTGAAAATTTGTCTAGCCAGTACCTCATCTGTGGGTAGGATTCCCCGGGTCTTGTAATCCAAATAGGGCACAACCCATGAGGGGGTAGCGTGTATTGCGGCCACAGAAGCCGGTTCTGGATCCGGCTCTGCTATGTCTTGTTCCGTTAGTATTTGCACAAACGACTTTGTTAGGATGTCCAGGAACACATTTGGTGGGACCGGCTTTCGCTGAGAGCCGTGCCGGGACAAAGCATCTGCGGCTTCGTTTAGCTTGCGCTCCACACAATCCACCTGGTACCCAACAAAGAAACCGGCTTGTCTTTCAACTTCTCGCTGATAAGCTGCCATGGTGGCATCTTTAGAATTCCACTTTCCTGACACTTGTTGAGAAACAAGGTCAGAGTCGCCGTAGCATTGAATCCGGCTTATGTCCATCTCACGAGCCAGCCGCAACCCATGGAGTAGGGCCTCATATTCTGCTGCGTTGTTGGTGCAAGTGAACTATAGTTGCAAGACTTACCAGAACTTTTATCCTTTAGGTGAGGTAAGGACCATGCCAGCTCCTGATCCTTGGAGCTGCTGACTCCCATCAAAGTGCATTGTCCAGTATTTGGTAATCGACTTCTCTGGAGGTGCTTGGATTTCTGTCCAGTCATTGATGAAGTCGACCAACGCTTGGGACTTGATGGCCGTGCGTGGTTCATACTTGATGTGATAAGCCCCCAACTCTATAGCCCACTTTGCAATCCTTCCCGTGGCTTCCCGGTTCTGGATGATGTCCGCAAGGGGTGCCGAGCTGACTACAGTTATGGGATGCTCCTGAAAATAGTGTTTGTGTTTCCGACTTGCCATGAATACGCCAAGGACCAATTTCTGCCAGTGAGGGTAGCGTTGCTTCGACAAAGTCAAGACCTCACTAACATAATAGACTGGCCTTTGCAGGGGGTGCTCTTTATCGGCTTCCATACGTTCAACCACAACCACAACACTGACTGCCCGATTGTTGGATGAAATATAGAGTAGCATCGGCTCCTTTGGCTTAGGATCCGCCAAGATTGGAGCTTGGGACAACTGTTTTTTCAGTGACTCTAGTGCTTGATCAACCTCATCATCCCAGATGAATTTTTCCGACTTGCGTATGAGCCGGTACAGGGGGATTGCTTTTTCTCCAAGTCGGCTTATAAACCGACTCAGGGAAGCTACACACCCTGTGAATCGTTGGACTCCTTTTATTGATGCCGGCTTTTGGAGGACCATGATAGCATTGATCTTCTCCGGATTCGCCTCAATACCGCTCTCAGATACTATGTATCCGAGGAGTTTTCCTGCCGGGACTCCAAAGGTGCACTTGGCCGGATTTAGATTCATCTGGTACTTGCGCAGATTCTTGAAGGTTTCCTGGAGGTCACTGATGAGTGAGTTGGCCAGCTGGGACTTGATAACTATGTCGTCCACGTAAGCATGCACATTGCGTCCAATTTGATCCTTGAGGCAATTCTGCACTGTCCGCTGATATGTGGCTCCTGCATTCTTCAAGCCGAAAGTCATAGAAGTGTAGCAGTATATCCCAAAAGGAGTGATGAAAGCCGTTTTCTCCTGGTCTTCAAGAGCCATCTTGATTTGGTGATAGCCAGAGTAGGCATCGAGAAAACATAGGAGCTCACATCCCGTAGTAGAATCTATGATCTAGTCAATGCGAGGTAGTGCGAAGGGATCCTTTGGGAAGCCTTGTTTAAGTCGGTGTAGTCGATGCACATACGCCAAGTCCCGTTCTTTTTCAAAACGAGGATCGTCTTTGCGAGCCACTCCGGATAGTAAACTTCCATAATGAACCCGACGGCAAAGAGCCGGGATATCTCTTCCCCAATGGCGTTCCTCCTTTCGTCATTAAAACGACGAAGGAATTGCTTGACCGGCTTTAGTTTTGGGTTGATACTTAGGTGGTGCTCAGCGAGTTCCCTCGGGACACCTGACATGTCAGAAGGTTTGCATGCGAAAATGTCCCGATTCTCACGGAGGAACTTGATGAGCGCGCTTTCCTATTTATTAGATAACCCTGTCCCAATGATGAACTGCTGGGAAGCGTCACCAGGGACAAAGTCGACTTTCTTGGTGTCCTGAGCCGGTTGGAACTTGGGGTTGTTGTCGGGATTCGGTTTCTTCAGGATGGTGGGGTCTGCCGGGTCTACCTTCTCCTGGTATACTGTCAAGTCCTCCTTGGCGCATGCTGAGTCGGCAAACTTGACGTGGTGTTCATTGCACTCCGTGGCCCTGGTGCGACTCCCATCTACCGTGATTGGTCCGTTCGGACCCAACATTTTTAGCTTTAGTTAGACATAACATGGCCGAGACATGAACCTGGCATAAGCCGGTCTGCCCAAGATGACATGATATGGGATCTCGAGTTTTACCACCTCATAAGGTATGATCTCAGAGCGAAAAATTTCAGTAGTTCCAGAGTCTGTTTCCAGGTAGATTTTTCCTATCGGGCATGCCGACTTTCCTGGGCCTATTCCATGGAAAACAGTGTTGGAGGATTGCAGTTGTTTATGAGTCAGTCCCATTCTGCGGAAGGTCTCGTAATTAAGGATGTTGATACTGCTCCCTCCATCCATGAGTACTTTATCAAGCGTGTAACACCCAATTTGTGGGGAAACTACCAGGGCCAGAGTGCCCGGGTTTTCTACCACTAGTGGGTGATCATCCCTTGTCCAGGTGATCGGCTTTTCGGACCAGTTAAGCCACCTGGGACAAGCCGGCTCTGTGACCACGGCCATGGCAGCTCTCTGCTGCAACTTCCTGTCTCTCCGACAGCTGGTGGTGGTGAAGACATGGTAGGTTGAGTGGTCTTGGAGCTGTTTCGGGTTTGCTTGGAATCTAGCAAGCCCTGACTGGTTTTTCTGCCCTCCTCCCCTGGATCCTTGGTGTTGAGGTGCTGTGTCGGCTCCCTGATTCCCAAAATCTTGGTTATGATTGTTCTGGCCGGCTCCTCCACCTGAACTGGGGGTCCCTGGCCTCCATGTCGTGCGAACTCTTTCATGAAGTTGCAATCTTCCCAGGTGTGATTGGCTGGACGACCGGGTTTACTATGAGTTGGGCAAGGCCTTTTTATAGCTTCTTCAAAACTGGTTGGGGGTCGGAAGCCTCCTTCCGACTTGCGGTAGTTGTTGCTCCCCTACTTCTGCCTTTGGAAGCCGACGTTTGTGTTAGATACCAAGTCAGAAGCATTTTGATCGAGTCGACGCTTGGTTTGTTGATTCTGGCCCTGGGATCCTTTGCCATCGTTCTTTTGGTTCTGGGAAGCTTTGTCCTCTTCTGGATCAGTATCCTTGGTTTTTTCAGACTCGACATACTTGATGACCGCATTCATGATCTCTCCCATGTTACTGAACGTCCTCTTGAGTCGGCCGAGTTTGTGTACTAACGGCTCAAATTTGCAGTTTCTTTCCAAGACAATCACTGCTGTCTGGGAAGTGATGGTGTCCGAGGAGTGAACTATGTCTGCGACTCGTCGTGCCCAGCTCAGGGCCGACTCTCCTTCCTTCTGGACGCAGTGATCCAAGTTGACGATTGTGGTGGCTCGCCGGCAGGTGCCTTGGAAATTCTTGATAAACTTCTCTTTGAGATCCGTCCAGGAGATGATGGAGTTCTCTGGGAGGTTTTTGAACCATGTACGAGCTGGCCTTCCAACATCATCGTGAAGTAACGGGCACAGACTTCTTCACTTGCTTACAGCATGTCCATGGCGAGATCATAGCTTTCGATCCAGGACGTCGGGTCCATGTCGGCTGTATAGTTTGGAATTTTGCGAGGTTCCTTCAAATCTGGGGGCAAGCGTGTGTTCCTCAAGGCCGACACCAAGCACAGGTTACCTACGGATCTGCTGACGAACTCGGTATTGTGATCCTGCGAAGGAATATGGACCATCGACTCTATACGGCGATTGGTGTTAGGAGCCGGTAGGTCCATAATTCTTAGTGCCCCCTGGGGGTTCAGGGGTGGCTGAGCTCCGTGATGGCGATGGCTAATCGAGGCCATAGGAGACGGTGACTCTGCTTGCCGGCTCATACTCTGATATGGAGTCTCGTGTATGTATGGGACCCCTTGTGAGTATTGAGCTTGCTATGTGATGGCAGTCTTGAGAAAGTCGACGGCTTCCAGAGCGGCGCGGTCTGCTGGAGTGTCCTCCTAAATTGGCGCGTTGGTGAGGAAGCGAGTTTCCGCCATGACATTGTCCATGGGGTTATTGAAGTGATGAGAAGGTGTATGGAAAAAATCTGGGCGTGGCGGAAGAGCCGACTGTCTGGGTGGCGTGTATCCTGGGGGAGTTGACTGGTCGGGGCTACGGAATAGCGCTCACCCTTGGTAGTCGGGGGGAGCCGACTCGCATATCCTTGTGGACGCGTATGGGCGAGGTTTAGTCGTTGGGCCTCTATCAGCTCCGACTCTTCCAGGATGCGTCTGGCTTCTCGGACGAGCCGGGCTTCTCTCTCGGTCAATTGCTCTTTTTCGGCGTCGATCTCCCTCCGTAAGCTTGCCACCCGTGTCTTGAGTCCGTTGACCCTTGCCGTTTAGGCCTCCTGGTTTTCCGTTGTCACCGTCATGGCCAAGGCCTCATCGAGGGAGTTCAATGCATCTGTGAGGGCTTCCTCTCCAGAGGGGACTTGTTCTGATGGTCGGGTGGCTGGCTCCCTATCTGAATTAGGAGCCGCACTGGCAGCCGGCTCTGCACCTTGATTTTGAGCCGCCTGACTCCCCTGTCCTCCAATGTCGGCCATGAATACCGTGGCACCATATGTAGGCTCAAAATGAGGATAATCCGGGTTGTACTCAGGCACATCAGCACCGAGTCTGTTGCTCCCCACGGATCGGATGGACCCCTCATCTGAGAAGCTTCCTTCACTAGGGTATGAGTTGGCATCAGTTAGTTCTTCTCAGGCGTCGTGCATTGGGGACTCGACAGAGCGCGCCGGCTCTGCAGACTCATCATTGAATCCGACGAAAGTGGGTTTGGAGTCGGCATGTCGCCGACTTGAGGTTTCGATGGGGACTTCAGGATCAGGATCTGGCTCTGGCTCAGATCCGTCCGTCCTGCCGATGAAGATGTGGATAGACCCGATCGGGACCCGATATCCTAATTCAAAAGAATCGGCTTCAGGGCCCCAAGCTGACTCGTCGATGAAGAGCTTCCCGCGCCGGCTTCTGGTGATCCGTCCAGCGATGAATCCCTCCATGCCTTGCAGAGCTCCCGCCAGAATCTCAACACCTACATGCGCAAGCCCCATGGTGGGCGCCAACTGTCGTGGTAAAGTCACGGCAGATATCCGAAGAGTCGGACTTAACATGGGACCTTTGCTGCGAGTTGGATATTAGGAGAGAGTCGACATGGACAAGAGACTCGACGATTTACCCAGGTTTCAACCCCTCTTTGTCTCGAGGTAAAAGCCTACTCCTGCTTCTTATAATTATGGGTTCCGACTCTCCAATTAGAAGAGTCGGTGAATCGATTACAAGTAAGCCAGATCTCAACTTTAGTTCTCAAGGAGATCTAGATTACGCCGAAAGAGTCGGTGAATCGATTACAAGTAGTCCTATCTTGGATTGAGATTATTCTGACTCTGGATCCCATGGACCTCAGCTTATAAAGGCGTCGGGTCCCGTGATTCCGCGAGTCCGACTCCGACACGAAGTGGAGTCCTATTCTACTTTACAAATATGTTACGTGCTATACAAGGTAAGTCGAATTCCTTCTACGGCTTCAATCTTCTCGCTTGGCGCTACCATCTCGTGGCCGGGTCTTCTTTTGTGGGCCTTTCTTAGGAGAGTCGGCCCATGGATCCTAATGCCGGGTTATGGGCTTGGTCCATCCCCCCGACAGTTTCCTCGTGACGAGAATAAATAGGGGCCTTGGTAGGGCACCAGAGGGGGAGGACCCACCCAGACGGCCTCCCGGCACGGCCAGGGGTGGGGCCGCGCCAGCAAGGCGCCTGGATCACCCCTGGCTGCCCTCTGGCCCCACTTCTGGCTCAGGGTCCCTCCGGGAGAGTGGATTTTCTGTGATTTATCCTGATATTTTTCTGAGACACCTAAAAATCCATATTCCTGCACATAAGAAAACCATACAGGCAGCTCTGTTGAAAACAGCGTCAGTCCGGGTTAGTTTCGTCCAAATCCTGCAAGAATGAGGCCAAAACAATAGTAAAGTGTCTGGAAAAGTAGATAATTTTGGAACGTATCAACTCCCCCAAGCTTAGCATATTGCTTGTCCTCAAGCAATTCAGTTCAACGAAATGAACGCGACAAAGAAAACTTTGACAAACTCTTTTGCTTCATTAGATGTATATAAGCATGCACTATGAAAAGAGTTTAGCAATTATTGAAACAATGCTATGAGGACAATGCACGAAGCAATCCTTCTTTCAAGTGATCAATCACAAACAACCAAAAGTAAATAATAAGCTGCTGAAAATCAAGACAAGATCACAATGCACATAGCTTAAACATACTAGAGTGGTATCTCGCTAGCCTCGATGAGTGAAGCAAAACATAAATGCAGAAGACCCTCCGGAGTTTTAAAGGAGACTAGAACTAAGAATTTTAGAACAAGCAATATCACAATCATGCAGAAGACAATGTGGTACTTTGGGACAATGCATGTTACACTAAGAATGAAAATTATGCTCTCAATAATTGGTTCTTTGAAGGAAGAAGGAGATACTCTCGAACCGTGGCTTTTGATGGCAAGGTTGAAAACCCGTGGCTGGAAGCAAAGACTAAACAAGTACCAGAGCTCGTGGTTTTGAAAACAGAGATAAAATTCTTTTCGGGAGGTGCAACTTTCAAGTCAACGGTAGACGGTAAAGGTCTCTCAATATCTCCTATACCAACCATATTAATGGCAGTTCCCATGCTTTTTTTGTTTACACTTTTGTTCCCTTACCCATCCATCCTTTGACGGTCTATGGTGTCTTTTTATTTTTCCTCAAGTATGGAAGGAAAATTTCTCATTCCATCTATCATTAGCAGCATTTGGCCCATTTCATTCCATCATCAAGTATGGGGGAAGTGTAATTTTTTGTAAACTTGTGAAACAAGTGAGAACTGGGCATTCTCCAGACCGGCCTCTGCCTCATATATTTGACTAGTTAAAACTTTGTCAAGGAGTAAAACATTTTTGGCATGGAAGATACCGATTTTCCCTCACCGCACCATGAGCTTGTATGGTAACAAAAAGAAAGCTTTTGAATAAATTTTGAGATGGTACAAGAAAGTCTTCGTTAGGGATGGCAGGTAAATACCATATATAGGAAGGTATGGTGGACTCAAGTGGAATAACTTGTTTGAAAAGGAGTTTGGATGCACAAGCAGAATTCCGCTTGGTGCGAGCGAAGGCTAGCAAAAGACTGGGAAGCGACCAACTAGAGAGCAATAACGGTCATAATCATGTAGAGCGACAAAGCAACATTGTATCGGGCATGAAAGTAATATAACTATTCTGAAATAAAAATATTATCAAGGCATGATAGACTTTTTAGTCATAAACATGTGCGAACATGTGCCAAGTCAATCCAAGAATTCTCTGAAGGGAAATACCACTTCAATATGCCAAACCATGAACAATGCAATGCATGTAAATCATTTCAACAACACATTATGCACTCTAGCTATTTGAGATTAGCCACAAAGAAAGCATGAACCACTGGGAAAACATTGCAAACATAGCACTATGTCGCTACAAGCTGGTCTCTAGTTCATAAGTACATGCATATGTACAAAAGTAGAAACAAAAAGAGTTCATACCGGCTTTCCTTGTTGCATCCCTTCCGTCGATCTTCATCATTACTGCCTTTTCACTTGCAAGATCGAACGTGGGAAATATAATCAAATGCCATCACGGACTCGGGCTGAATTCTGAAAACAAAGCAAACTAAAGAGAGAAAGGAAATCTTTTTGGGTTTTCAAAGGATTAACGAAAGCAAAAGAAAGGAGAAATATTTTTGTGGTTTTTGCAAATTAAGAGGGAACAAAGAAGAACGGACAAAAACTTCGAAAAGATCAAAGCGAACGAAAACGGATAATACAATGGAAAAGGGAGAAGGGCACGTAATCCCCCAAGCTTAGGGTTTTGGCCTAAGTTGGTAACAGCTACTGCGGTCCCTAGGAGCCTCCAGCTCCGGGGTAGTACGGGTGAGTCCAGGGGTCGTACGGGGCTTCAGGTGCGTACACCGAAGTCATGTGATCCTCCCACAAAGAAGGCCCCGCGCTCCAAAAAGAGGAAGACCCTTCACCCCACTGGGTGACGGTCTCCCCTGGAAAGGTGGGAACTCACCGTGCTCCTCCTCATCGGGCACAAGCCTCGCCATGGGGTTATGAAACTGCTGCTGGACCACATACTCATCGAACTGGGTAACGTTGAAGGACCATCCGCTCCCGCGAGTATAATCAAACAAAAGAGGTGCAGGTAGACGGATCTCCTGAATAGTGGTCAGTCCAAATCTAAAAATATAATTAAGGTCACCAAACTCAGAAATCCTGGTGACAAACTCATGCCTCTTCATGGCAGCAAGATCAAAGCTTAAATAAGTAAAAGGCTCATCATCAGGATATGCGGTGCGCTCAAGAGACTCAAGTATAAATGTGGCGTAAATGCCACCATAGAGATCTCCCTTGTTGCCATTAGCAGAAAGGCGGCGAGCAATTAAGGCACCCACATTATACTTACTCTCCCCTGAGAGGGCGTTCCCCAGGATAGCAACATCCGGTGCAGAACTGTTGCTCGTGTTGTCATGAGCTAACACCCCTCAAGCAATAAAATACGCGAAATACCTGAGGTGAGGGAATAAGATGCTGGAAATCTTCGAACGCTGGATATCCTTCGTGTCCTGGCTGCAAAGAGAGTTGAAGAGGGTTCTCAGCTCGGTGGGCTGAGTGTGCATCTTTGTCGTCTGTCCAACGTTCGGCATGTCTATTATTTCACAAAACTTCGACAAAGGCATGGTCAAAAGATCATCATAAATTCTAAACTCAACAATACTAGCATCATGATTATATCTGAAACTATTAATAAAATGGGAGGTGAGATTACGATACTGAGCAACACGGCATGTTGCAAGCCGTGTCAAGCCTGCATTAGCGCAAAGGCTGTAAAACTCCTCCTTGATTCCTGCAGCTTCAAGAAAAACGTCGCACGGATATGTCATTGCACGTGCCGGACTTGTATCTTCCAGCAACTCTAGGGGCACATGATCTTCATTATAGCTCACCCTAGCAGCTGAGGATGAAGCTGCAGCTCTAGTAACTCGGTCATTGCGCTTGTTCTTCTTCTTCCCAAGCCACCCCTTTGCTTTTCCTACCAAACTCATTTCTGGAAAAAAAAATTGACAATTCACAAAAACAAGGATTTAAGAAAAGTGAATTGAGGCAAACTACTCTACACACTTACCTAAGGCATAAAATTGCATCAAAACTTGGAAAATAAATTTCTATACATGCATGCAAGCCGATATGAACAACACCAAGAACTACTAAATACTCACAAACGAAGCCACCAATCAAAAATCTAATTGGAGGGGTGGAGGAGTGATGCGCGAGAGATGATAATGGCTTCTCGCCCTTCGTTGGTTACCCCAAGTGGAAGGTGAGATGTAGGATAGCAGCAAATTTCCCTCGGTGAAGATACCAAGGTTTATGTCTCTAGTAGGACTCCAACAACGACAAGTAGGTGACAACGGCGCTAGAAATTAGGCGGTTGACGTGGACCTGCACACAGATACAAATAACTTTGCTCCCAACGAAGTACAGAGAGGTTGTCAATCCCTCCAGCCTTGTCGTTTACAAAGGATCAAACGAAACAGATAATAGATAGTGATAATTGCAACTAGAAAGGAAAAGCAAGAAGTAAATTGATGGTGTAAACAGTGGTGGAAATATGGACCGGGGTCCCATGATGTTCACTAGTGATGTCTCTCTCCCAAAAGATGATAAAACTGCTATGTGAGGTAAACAAATCACAACTGGACAATTGACACGATTACGGGCGCAAACCAATGCTAACTATGCTACAAAAGAAAGGAAGAGGCTCAAAAGCATGGGCGGTACGCCAAAATAAGTAGACCGAAATCCAACTGCATCTACTACTAATCATCCACCTTGAGATATCTATCTAGAACATCTCGCTGGTATTAAGTTGCGAGCCCCACCCAAAGTGTAAACCCAAAGCAACAGACAACTGCATTAAAAGAACTTTGCGTAAAGTAAACAATCCTTGCAACCGCGGTTACAAGCACCGTTGTTTTTCCCCTTGTGGCAACAACACATCCCCTAGACTCATGTTTCTGTCACTCAAGCTAGTCATCAGGGGGCATGAACCCACAATCAAGCATAACACTCCCTCTTGGAGTCACTACCTACTACTTGGTCAAAGCAATAAACAGCAACAGAGAACATGCAAGAACTACTCAAGAAATCAAATATAAAAGAGAAAAAGCAAATATATTACTCATCACAATATGAACATAGTCTCATAATCCATTAGATCCCAGCAAACTCAACATAGCAACAGTAGAAAGAATTACATATGTGCCTTGATCATGTAGGGCAGCTCACAACGTCTAATCCATGAAGAACAAAGAGGGGAGGAGAACATCACATAGCTACTGATCATGGACCCATGGTCCAAGGTGGACTACTCACGAATCATCCGGAAAGTGTCCATGGTGGTGGAGAAGCTCCCGGAGGTCAATCCTCCCTCCGGCAGGGTGCCGGGAAGAGGTCTCCTGATGCTCCCGATCTTGGAAGCACGGCGGCGGTGGAACAGAGGCGAGATCACGAAAAAGGGTTCTGTCTTCGGAGGTTTCGGGGCGAAGGAAATATATAGGCGAAGGGGGCAGCCAGGGGGCTACCAGGGAGTGCGGGCGCCCCCTGGCGCGGCCTAGGGTGGGGTCGCGCACCCTGGCCGCCCCGGCACCAAGGTGCCCCGTGGACCTCCTTCGAGACTCTAGAAGGTTCCCGTACGCTGATTTTTTTATTGGATTTTTCCGGCATTTTTGGAGCACTTTTAATAAGGGGAAAACCTGAAATAAAAAGACAGAAGAAAACAGGAACTGGCACTGGGGTAAACTGAGTTAATAGGTTAGTCTAAATATGATCAAAAGTGTATGAAAGTGTATCAAAAGCATCGCAATATCACCCAAAACATGCATGGAGCAAGAAAAAAATTATAGATACGTTTGGGACGTATCAACATCCCCAAGCTTAATTCCTGCTCGTCCTCGAGTAGGTAAATGATAACAAGCATAATTTCTGTGGTGACATGCTACCAACCATATAAGAACTTTTAAGTAAATCAATCAAGGCATGTAATTAAATTCAAGTCATAACAGGCAAGAGTCTATATTAGCATTGAAACAAGCAACATAAGAACATAAAGGTGCAAGAGCTCTCGTTGTCCGTGACTCGAATGTCTCCAAATGGTGTTTGCGTGCAAGAAGTAGGGGATGGGAATACGAGAGAGAAAAATATTTATTTGTTGAGAACTCAATCTATGAAAGTTTCACACTTAGTATTCTTTGGAATCTTATCTTGACTCGTCCCCAGACCACTAGCCAGGTACAAGTCAATTTGATCCACTCCCTTTCGACATTTTGAGCACTCATGCAATGGATGAGCGTAAGCATGAAAATTTACACTTAGGATGGCAAAGAGAGAGATGGTGGAGGAAGAAGACAAAAAGGGTGTGAAAGGCTCACATCAATGAGGACAATCATAGGCAAGAGAAAGCCAAATGATAGATATGATGTGAGGAGTAGGGATTGCCATGCAACGGATGCACAAATGAGCTAAGGTAAGCTCTCCAAGGGAACTAGTGGGGGTGCATCCAATTTGCTTGCTCAAGAAGACCTAGAGATAATTTGAGGAGGCTCGTCATTGGAATATACAAGCCAAGTTCTAAAGTGTGAAGGTCCCCACATAGCTATATGCATATATGATCATCTCTATGGAGTACAAGGTATAAGAGGGAGTACGAGTGTGGATCTCTCAAAAGGAATAGTTGTGTGCCCCTTTCTCTCTTTTTATTTCCTTTTTCTCTTTTTTCTCTTTTTTGTATTTTTTGGTGGCCTTAATGGCACTTTCTATTTAACTCTCATTTTTCCTCTTTGGGATCTTTTAAATTTTGTCCTCTTTGGGATCTTTTCCTCACTTAGGGGAAACACTCTATTTTACAAGAAGTAAAGAAGATCTTTCACACTTTACAAAAGTACTCAGCATAAAGAAGATGTAGCTATCATGATGTATGCAAATGTATGCTTCTGCCAGTGTAGCAGGAACATGTATGACATGAAGATCAAGTCATGAGAAGGTGGATGTTGCATGGCAATATATCTCGGAAAGGCTATGGAAATTCCTTGATAGGTAGGTATGGTGGCTGTTTTGAGGAAAGATATAAGGAGGTTTATGATGACAGAGCGTATCATGCCAAGGATTTGGATGCACCGGCGAGGTAGACGCCAACTCTCGGAGTGAGAAGAGGGCAATGCATGGTACCGAAGAGGCTAGCAAATATGAGGAGGTGGAAGTGTCTACTTTCAATACTTACATTAGTCCGAAGAACTCATGCACTTATTATCGGTAACTCTCAATCTAATCAGGAGGTTCACGAAGAGACAAGTACCCCGAGGAGGAGTGTATGGGGGTTTGGTTATCCTTGCGCATCCTCGACTCATGGTACGTGAGTGTACTCTAATATCCGATCCCTCCAAAGATTAGTGATCCATCTAGTAGCTAGAGTTCTCAACTAGTTTTTGTAGTTTTTGAAAATAATGACGGATTGCTCAAAATACGACACCTATCACTAATATGCTAGAGCTCTTGACACCAAAAGTTCAAACATTACTCACAACAATACCTCAAAACTATTGCAAGTTACTACTATAATTGAATAGCAATCTCAATTACCTACTTCAAGTCAAGACACAACTCAGTGCAACAGCCAACTCTCTAAACAAGGTAAACATGAAAACTAAAGAGAGTTCCAGCAACAAACTAAACAAAAGTCTCTTGAAAAGATAAACATAAAAGCACAAGAGCTAAACATGGCAGCAGCTAAGAAAAGATAAAGAACACACAACAAAAGAAAGATAAACATGGAAATCCTATGATGTGTTCTAGTTTAAAGTGGAGCGTGTCTCTCTCCCACACAAAAGAAAGTTGGGTTCTAACTTGTTATGAACAGCAAAAAAGCTAAAGAAAAGTAAAAAGTAAAGTAAAGAGCAAGACGCTCCAAGCATAGCACATAATGCATGAAGTGATAAAAATATAGTGGAACGAAGGACGAACTGATGATTGTTGATGGAGAAGGGGATGCACGGGGGCATACCCAAGCTTAGACGCTTGAGTCTCCTTGAATATTTCTTGGGAGTTCATGGGGGCATCCCCAAGCTTGAGCGTTTGACACTCCCGGATCTTCTTTCATCATATTCCCTCGCACACTTGAAAACTCCCTTCATACATAACTCATCATAAGCTGATTAGAGAGGTTAGTACCCTTAATAAAATACATTTTCTCCATTGGAAATAAAGATTTTCTTAAAGGGCTACTGTTTCTCAAGATTGCCAAAAAGTTTTTACAAAGAAAAAGCAATCTTAAGGTTTGCAAAATGAACAAAAGGAAAAACTTGGCAGAATCTGTGAAAAACAGACCAGCAGATAGTAAATAATTTTTTAGGGGTACTTCTGCAACTCAAATAAAAAACTCAGAACAGACGCCCGAAAGCTAATTGTATAGAGCACGCTGTCAAAACAATTCAAATCAAAAAGATGATCTGGTGATTTATCGTGAATTTTTCCGTCCAAGGACAGAATCTGTTTTCTGGACAGCATGTCACAACTTTTGAACTTTCCTGCAATCGGAGGCTAAACTTGGCACAAAGCTTGAAAATAAAGATACAATGATATTGCTACAGTAGTAACAATCATCAAGACCACTAAAAACAGAAGGAAAAAATATTTTGGGTTGCCTCCCAACGAGCGCTTTCTTTTACGCCTTTAAGCTAGGCAAGAAGCAAAAAGAAGAATCAAAGTTCTCCGAGATCATCGGAGTCATAAAAACCTTCAAATTGATTTTCAACAAGTTCATTCTTATTTTTCCTAGGGAAGAGGTACTTACCTTTCTCTTTACCACGTAAGTGTATGTGCCCTTACCAATATCAACGAAGCCTTTCATAGCTCGGAGGAAGTCCCTTCCAAGCACGATGTTACTTTGGTTTGGCTCCATGATGAAGAAGTCCATCGTTGCAACCCTTTTAAGGAATGTAACTTGGACTTCTTTTACCTTTCCCTGGATCTCAGAAATATCTCCATTGGTATGTTCATGATAAGATGACAAATTATCCATGTTTAGTTTCAAAGAATCATAAACTATTTTTGGCATTGTAGAAACCATGGATCCAATATCACAAAAAGCGAGGAAGTCTTGGTTAGAGATGCTAATTCTAACAAAAGGCTCCCAATCATCATCTATCTCCAACGTATCTTTCTTGTTGGGCTTAAGTTCCTCTACCTTCCTCAAGTCTAGAGCATCCATCCTTTTTCAATAGTTGCAAGTCTATCTATAACAGTATCAAAACTACGGTCATAAACAAAATAACTAGATAGACCATGTATAATATCAAGATCTCTAGCTTCATCACACTCTAAGAAATCTCCTTCAGCTATAATATCAAGAGAGTGTTTACACCACTTAAAAAGACCATGGTAAAAATTTCTAAGCACAATTTTTATAGGTACCCAAGGCATAATTCTCCTATGTGCATCAGAAATTCTGTCCCATGCCTTCTTTATATTCTCTCCATCCCTTTGATGGAAATCTAGAACTTCCGGTTCCCTCAAGGCACCAAATCCTAACATGCTTGACTAAACAGAAAGGACTACTAAAAGCAAGATAAATATTCTTTTTGTGATTTTTGATAAAGGGCACTAAAG
Organism: Bromus sterilis; assembly: GCA_950022295.1. Classification (NCBI taxonomy): domain Eukaryota; kingdom Viridiplantae; phylum Streptophyta; class Magnoliopsida; order Poales; family Poaceae; genus Bromus; species Bromus sterilis. The sequence continues at coordinate 10,750,172 of OX465595.1, read as the reverse complement.
CAAAAACTGAAAGGTAAACTAACAAGACTAAAAAGCAAAGATAAAAGATAGTGTGGAACTCCCCTATCTTGAAGATTGGAGTCCCCGACAACGGCGCCAGGAATTTTCTTGATGCGCGAGAGATGATAATGGATTCTCGCCCTTCGTTTGTTACCCCAAGTGGAAGGTGAGATGTAGGATAGCAGCAAATTTCCCTCGGTGAAGATACCAAGGTTTATGTCTCCAGTAGGACTCCAACGACGACAAGTAGGTGAAAACGGCGCTAGAAATTAGGCAGTTGACGTGGACCTGCACACAGATACAAATAACTTTGCTCCCAACGAAGTACAGAGAGGTTGACAATCCCTCCGGCCTTGTCGTTTACAAAGGATCAAACGAAATAGATAATAGATAGTGATAATTGCAACTAGAAAGTAAAAGCAAGAAGTAAATTGATGGTGTAAACAGTGGTGAAAATATGGACCGGGGTTCCATGATGTTCACTAGTGATGTCTCTCTCCCAAAAGACGATAAAACTGCTATGCGAGGTAAACAAATCACAGCTGGGCAATTGACAGGATTACGGGCGCAAACCAATGCTAACCATGCTACAAAAGAAAAGAAGAAGTTCAAAAGCATGGGCGGTATGCCAAAATAAGTAGACCGAAATCCATCTGTATCTACTATTAATCATCCACCTTGAGATATCTATCCAGAACATCTCGCTAGTATTAAGTTGCGAGCCCCACCCAAAGTGTAAACCCAAAGCAACAGACAACTGCATTAAAAGAACTTTGCGTAAAGTAAACAATCCTTGCAACCGCGGTTACAAGCACCATTGTTTTCCCCCTTGTGGCAACAACACATCCCCTAGACTAATGTTTCTGTCACTCAAGCTAGTCATCAGGGGCATGACCCCACAATCAAGCATAACGCTCCCTCTTGGAGTCACTACCTTCTACTTGGCCAAAGTAATAAACATCAACGGAGAACTTGCAAGAATTACTCAAGAAAAAAAATATAAAAGAGAACCAAATATATTACCCATCATAATCTGAACATAATCTCATAATCCATCAGATCCCAGCAAACTCAGCATAGCAACAGCAGAAAAATTACATATGTTCCTTGATCATGTAGGGCAGCTCACAAGGTCTAATCCATGAAGAACAAAGAGGGGAGGAGAACATAACATAGCTACTGATCATGGACCCATAGTCCAAGGTGGACTACTCACGGATCATCCGAAAAGCGTCCATGGTGGTGGAGAAGCTCTGGAAGGTCAATCCTCCCTCCGGCAGGGTGCCGGGAAGAGGTCTTCTGGTGCTCCCGATCTTGGAAGCGTGGCGGTGGAGAAAATGGGTTCTGTCTTTGGAGGTTTCGAGGCGAGACAAATATATAGGCGAAGGGGGCAGCCAGGGGGGTCACCAGGGGTCCAGGCGCCCCCCTGGCGCGGCCCCACCCTAGGGCGCGCCGGGAGGGCGCCTGGGGCCCTGGTGGGTCCCCTACGGGCCCCCTTCGGGACTCTGGAAGGTTCCCGTACGCTGATTTTTTATTGGATTTTTCCGGAATTTTTGGAGCATTTTTAATACACGGGAAACCTAAAATAAAAAGACAGCAGAAAACAGGAACTGGCACTGGGGTGCACTGAGTTAATAGTTTAGTCCAAATATGATCAAAAGTGTATGAAAGTGTAGCAAAAGCATAGCAATATCACACAAAACATGCATGGAGCAAGAAGAAATTATAGATACCTTTGGGACGTATCGGGGGGCCACCACTGGTCCAGGCGGCCAGCTGGCGCGGCCTGCCCCCTGGCCTCGCTCACAGGGCACCTGGGCCCACCACGACAGCCACCCATGTAAGTCTTCTTCCTTCCTCTCTCTTTCTTCCCCAAAACATGAGTTCTTCAGCTGGAACCCGTCCAGAATTTCGATCTCTCTCTACAACCCATTGTTTGAGCTGAAATTTGGGCAAATACTCCCTGGTATGTGATTGCTCCACCCCTCCAATTATATTTTTGATTGGTGACTTCATTTGTGAGTATTTAGTAGTTCTTGGTGCTGTTCATATGAGCTTGCATGCATGTGTAGAAATTTATTTTCCAAGTTTTGATGCAAGTTTATGCCTTAGGTAAGTGAGTAGAGTAGTTTGCCTCAACTCACTTTTCTTAAATCTTTGTTTTTGTGAATTGTCAAAAAAAAAATTCAAAAATGAGTTTGCTAGGAAAAGCAAAGGGGTGGCTTGGGAAGAAGAAGCACGAGCGCACTGACCGAGTTACTAGAGCTGCAGCTTCATCCTCAGCTGCTAGGGTGAGCTATAATGAAGATCATGTGCCCCTAGAGCTGCTGGAAGATACAAGTCCGGCACGTGCAATGACATATCTGTGCGACGTTTTTCTTGAAGCTGCAGGAATCAAGGAGGAGTTTTACAGCCTTTGCGCTAATGCAGGTTTGACACGGCTTGCAACATGCCGTGTTGCTCAGTATCGTAAACTCACCTCCCATTTTATTAATAGTTTCAGATATAATCATGATGCTAGTATTGTTGAGTTTAGAATTTATGATGACCTTTTGACAATGCCTTTGTCAAAGTTTTGTGAAATAATAGGCGTGCCGAACGTTGGACAGACGGCAAAGATGCACACTCAGCCCACCGAGCTGAGAACCCTCTTCAACTCTCTTTGCAACCAAGTCACAAACGATATCCAACGTTCGAAGATTTCCAGCATCTTATTCCCTCACCTTAGGTATTTCACGTATTTTATTGCTAGAGGGGTGTTAGCTCGTGACAACACGAGCAACAGTTCTGCACCGGATGTTGCTATCCTGGCGAACGCCCTCTCAGGGGAGAGTAAGTATAATGTGGGTGCCTTAATTTCTCGTTGCCTTGCTGCTAATGGCAACAAGGGAGATCTCTATGGTGGTGTTTAGGCCACACTTAACCTTGAGTCTCTTGAGCGCACCGCACATCTTGATGATGAGCCTCTTACTTATTTAAGCTTTGATCTTGTTGCCATGAAGAGGCATGAGTTTGTCACCAGAACTTCTGAGTTTGGTGACCTTAATTATATTTTGAGATTTGGACTGGCCACTATTCTGGAGATCCGTCTACCTGCACCTCTTTTGTTTGATTATACTCGTAGGAGCGGATGGTCCTTCAGCGTTACCTAGTTCGATGAGTATGTGGTCCAGCAACAGTTTCATAACCCCATGGTGGGGGTTGTGCCCGATGAGGAGGAGCACGATGAGTTCCCACCTTTCCCGGGGGAGACTGTCACCCGGTGGGGTGAAGGGTCTTCCTCTGTTTGGAGCGCGGGGCCTTCTTCTTGGGAGGATCCCAGGACTTCGGTGTACGCACCTCAAGCCCCGTACGACTCGTGGACTCACCCGTACTACCCCCAAGGTGGAGGCTCCTGGGGACCGCAGTAGCTGTTACCAACTTAGGCCAAAAGCCTAAGCTTGGGGGAGTACGTGCCCTTCTCCCTTTTCCATTGTATTATCCGTTTTCGTTCGCTTTGATCTTTTCGAAGTTTTTTCCCATTCTTCTTTGTCCCCTCTTAATTTTCAAAAACCACAAAAAGATTTCTCCTTTCTTTTTCTTTCGTTAAATCTTTGAAAACCCAAAAAGATTTCCTTTGTCTCTTTAGTTTGCCTTGTTTTCAGAGTTCAGCCCGAGTCTGTGATGGCATTTGATTATATTTCCCACGTTCGATCGTGCAAGTGACAAGGCATTAATGATGAAGATCGACGGAAGGGATGCAACAAGGAAAGCCGGTATGAACTCTTTTTTGTTTCTACTTTTGTACATATGCATGTACTTATTGTTGGGGTTCGCAGCAGAAAACACAAATTTTTCTAACTAGCGTTCCCATAACCCAAGATCTAGCTATCCGTATTACCGTAACGGAAAGGATTGCGGAAATAACATACCTCGGGGTGTAGTCCGTTGCGCGGGAAACGTTCCCGCAAACGTGGTTGATGTAGCCGATCAAGTTTCACAGCCCCCTGGCTGTTTTGAGCACCCGGATGGGTGTAGTGCCACACGTGTAGCACCTCGTAGTACTCGCACACATACGAGACTCGCTGACGACCTCCGTTCTCCGATCCAGCGGAGGTGGCGGAAGCAGACCTCCGGACGGAGCTTCGGCAGCACGACGGCCTCCGATTCTAGCAGAGAAGCCTCAATTCCACTATAGACTCACACTAGGGAGTCCACCGTGAAAGAGACAAGGGAGGGGAGAAGACCGGAGAAAACCGATCTCAATTCGGAGTAATATTTATTTTCTCACGAATTTCTGTGTGTTAAATATGTGCACCCTGGCTATCTATATATAGGCAGAGGGGAGGGAGTCAACCCCTCTCCCTTAGCAATGTGGGACTAAAGTCCCTTGCTAAGGGGAGGTGGCCGGCCAAGGGGGGGAGGGGGCGCACCCCTCATGGGCCCTAGGGCCCATGGCGCCTCCCCCCTCTTTTTCTTTTTCTTTTTCCCTTTTAATTCCCCTAATGGGCCTTTTTCTCCACTAAGGCCCATAGCACATATTAACTAGAAATAAAATGATTTTAATTATTAATTCAATTAATTAATAACTAAAACATAATATTCCATCTCCCGGTGCTCCGGAACACCTTCCGGTTCACTCCGAACTTGTTTCGGTTCAACGCGGTACTTCTCCGATATTGTTTCCTTTATTCTTTGGTTACTCCGATGGTTCCGAAAAGGTCTCCGATTTCATCGAGCCCTTAAGTGTGTTACCCTACGGTCCGAGAACACTCCAGTCATGACCGAGAAGAGGCTACAGTCAATGATCATCAGCGGGACCTGGATGCCCATAATGACCCCTGTGCATTCCGGATATCAAACACCGATTGGACCTTACGCCGTATAGCATTCCCTTTGTCAGCGATACTGGATTGTTCCGAGATTCGATCAATGACATCCTATGTCTGGTTCAATCTCGTTCCGAACTAATCCTCAGTCACTCGTTCCTGTGATATTCATCCCCGTGACCTAATCACACGCTGCAGCTTTATGGATGGAATCTCACCAAGTGGGCCCTGAGTATCTATCCATTATATTGGATTGACAAATCCCGCTCTTGTAACAATACTCCTCAACATATCTCCACGGAATACCTAAGATACAACCGTTATGACCCGCATATTTCAGTCAGGTGGTGGGATGTAAGTCAAAGCATCCGGGAAGATAGTGATTATGCACGTACTCACGGTCAAAGGAACGGTCTACCACGTTCTGTAATTACAACACTGAACCTTCATAAGATTTGATCATGTTGTAATGCTTACTTTGGGTAATGTTCATCACGTCACTTAACCAGTGAGGTGACCTCATAGTCAAGAGACTTAATTGTCCATGATCGCAAAACCACGATCATCATGTTGACCATGAACTAGTTATCGATGTAGAGGATAACTAGGAACTCTGGGGGTTTCTATACCACACCTGCATCATTGTTTCACTGGCGCAGTTCTAGCACGGTATGAAATTGGTTATGAACTTGCTTAGATATATTGGAATAATCATATATTATTTGCCTCTAGAGCATATATCCAACACTTATGGTCTAGAGACCATCTTGTAGCGACATAGTGCTATGTTTATAATGCTTTCCCAGTGGTTCATGCTTTCTTTGTGTCTGATCTCAAATAGCTAGAGTGCATAATGTGTTGTTGAAATGATTTACATGCATTGCATTGTTCATGAATTTGCATATTGAAGTGGTATTTCCCTTCGGAGAATTCTTGGATTGACTTGGCACATGTTCGCACATGTTTATGACTAAAAAGTCCATCATGCCTTGGTGATCTTTTTATTTCAGAAAAATTATATCACTTTCATGCCCGATTCAATGTTGCTTTGTCGTTCATCATGATTATGACCGTTATTCTCTCTAGTTTGTCGCTTCCCATTCTTTTGCTAGCCTTCGCTCGCACCAAGCGGAATTCTGCTTGTGCATCCAAACTCCTTTTCAAACCAGTTATTCCACTTGAGTCCACCATACCTTCCTATATATGGTATTTAGCTGCCATCCCTAACAAAGACTTTCTTGTAACATCTCAAAATTTATTCAAAAGCTTCCTTTTTGTAACCGTACAAGCTCATGGTGCCGTGAGGGAAAATCAGTATCTTCCATGCCAAAAATGTTTTATCCTTGACAAAGTTTTAACTAGTCAAATTTATGAGGCAGAAGCCGGTCTGGAGAATGCCCAGTTCTCACTTGTTTCACAATTTTACAAAAATTTACACTTCCCCCATACTTGATGATGGAATGAAATGGGCCAAATGCTGTTAATGATAGATGGAACGAGAAAATTTCCTTCCATACTTGAGGCAAAATAAAAAGGCACCATAGACCGTCAAAGGATTGATGGGTAAGGGACAAAAGTGTAAACAAAAAAAGCATGGGAACCGCCATTAATATGGTTGGTATGGGAGATATTGAGAGACCTTTACCATCTACCGTTGACTGGAAAGTTGCACCTCCCCAAAAGAATTTTATCTCTGTTTTCAGAACCACGAGCTCTGGTACTTGTTTAGTCTTTGCTTCCAGCCGCGGGTTTTCAACCTTGCCATCAAAAGCCACGGTTCGAGAGTCTCCCCTTCTTCCTTCAAAGCACCAACTATTGAGAGCATAATTTTCATTCTTAGTGTAACATGCATTGTCCCAAAGTACCACATTGTCTTCTGCATGATTGTGATATTGCTTGTTCTAAATTTTTTAGTTCTAGTCTCCTTTAAAACTTCGGAGGAGCTTCTGCATTTCTGTTTTGCTTCACTCATCGAGGTTAGCGAGATACCACTCTAGTATGTTCAAGCTATGTGCATTGTGATCTTTTTTTGATTTTCAGCAGCTTATTATTTACTTTTGGTTGTTTGTGATTGATCACTTGAAAGAAGGATTGCTTCGTGCATTGTCCTCATAGCATTGTTTCAATACTTGCTAAACTCTTTTCGTAGTGCATGCTTATATTCATCTAATGAAGCAAAAGAGTTTGTCAAAGTAATCTTGGTCGCGTCCAGTTCGTTGAACTGAATTTCTTGAGGACAAGCAATATGCTAAGCTTGGGGGATGTTGATACGTTCCAAACGTATCTACTTTTCCAAACACTTTTGCTATTGTTTCGGCCTCATTCGTGCATCATTTGGACAAAACTAACCCGGTCTGACGCTGTTTTCAGCAGAGCTGCTTGTATGGTTTTCTTATGTGCAGGAATATGGATTTTTAGGTGTCTCAGAAAAATATCAGGATAAATCACAGAAAATCCACGCACCCGGAGGGACCCTGAGCCAGAAGTGGGGCCAGAGGGCAGCCAGGGGGCTCCAGGCGCCCTGCTGGCGCGGCCCCACCCCAGGCCGCGCCGGGAGGCCGCCTGGGTGGATCCTCCCCCCCCTCTGGTGCCCTACCAAGGCCCCTATTTATTCCCGTCGTTTTACCAGTTTCCGTCGCGGAGCCTCCGCCACCCTCTGTTCCTCTCCGGGAGGTCTAATCTGGAGGCTGTTTTGGCCTCTGGTGAGGGGAGTCATCGCCATCGTCATCACCATCGCCACTCCATCATCCCTCCATGACTTCTCCTTTCATGTGTTAGTAATTCCCTGCTGTAGGCAAAGGGGATGGTAGGGATTGGATGAGTTAGATCATGTAATAGTTCGTCAGATTGTTGGGGGCATGTTGCCTATCATCTACTTTGGTGTGTATCATCTTTGGTACAACTTGTTTCTCTTAATGCTTGTCACTTTGGGCCCGAGTGCCATGTTTTCAGATCTGAACCACTTGTGTTTTCATGAGTTTATTTGTGTTCTTGATCCTATCTATGAGTTGTATGCACCTATTATGGCCCGGAACCGGCGATCCCAAAGGTCACAGCTTGGGACACCAAAGGGGATGGACTATAATTTGAGGATTTCATGTATCCATTGAGTGTTAATGCTTTGTTCTGGTGCTCTTTGACTAGAGCACCTTAATCTCCATAACTTCCTTGTGGCCCCGTTCGTAGCGGGATGGTAGGAAAAAAGATGTTGTACAAGTTCTTATTGCAAGCACGTACAACTACCTATGGGATACATGCCTAATGTTTGATATTTGCCTAGATGATCCTTGCTTTTCTGTGTGCCTTGCCCCGTGTTAGAATCTATTACATGTTCACTCTCATCCAAGCAGCGCCCAACCATCCATCTCCCTAGCCTATAGTGTTTTCAATCCTGCTGGTTACTAGTTGTTTACTTTTGCCGTTTTACTTTCGCTGTTGCCACTATCACTTCCATATCACCGTTGCTATTAATATTTTACTGCAAGCAAGTATATTTCAGGTGTGGTTGAATTGACAACTCAACTGTTAAAGCTTATAAATATTCTTTGGCTCCCCTTGTGTCGAATCAATAAATTGGGTTATCTTACCCGCGAGGACTATCTCGATCCCCTACAGTTGAGGGTCATCAGGACCTGATCAAGGTCAAGCCTCAAGTTGCATTGGTTAAAGATCTTGTTACTATAAGTTTTTGTGTTGTTTCCACTAACATTGTTACATCCAAGAATAAAGGCCCAATTTCAGGTACACCAGTTGTATCTGTTAAACTAGGAGATCATAATTATTATGGGCTTTGTGATTTGGGATCCAGTGTCAGCGCCATTCCTTTCTCACTTTTTTAAGAGATCATGCATGAAATTCTGCTCCATCCTAGAGATCATGTCTTCTGGAACACGGCACTGCTTGATATAGAACTGAACCACTTTTATTACCGATGAAATGGGTACAAGAGAGTCTATTACAACGCTAGCGGAGCGAGGCAGCGAACAACTTGCTCATAATGCTAGCCACGGATCTACACCAAGCAGCGGAATAAATCTTTAGCAGCGGAACAACAGTGATGGTGATGAACTCCACTCCATAGGGAAACTAACTGGGACACCTCCTAGCTCGCAAACACCGGGAACGTCGTCCTACGCAATCACAACATTGCCTGCAAGTCTGGCATGGCAAGCCAGGTCAGTACATTGAATGTACTTGCAAGCTCAACATCCAAAGCACCAAGGCAAAACAATAACATGGCATTAACAGTTCAAGAAAAGCTACCATGATGCATCTAGCATATTATCAAGGCTACAACTAATGCATGAACAATCATCGTTTAAGGTCACATGGACCCCACATGATCATCGCATGATCATGCGGCTTACCTCGGAGTCATTATAGACTCAAGAACTGAGTTATCTCATGACCAATCAACTTGCATGGGTCGTCATATGACCATTCAACGGGTTAGGTGTGATCGCGTTGCCACCCAACCAATCCGGTCCCCGCATGACCAAACGGGCCATCGCATGACCAAACGGGCCATCGCATGACCAATAACTTTCACGGGTTATCGCATGACCAAACGGGTCATCGCATAACCAATAACTGCCATGGGTTATCGCATGACCAAACGGTTCATTGCATAACCAAGAACTTCTATGGGTCACCGCGTGACCAATCAACATAGCACAATCATCAAACTGGGTTGATGTTGACTCATGGTGTGACCTAGTACGAACTTTGTCCAATACCGTGGACTTAATTATTATAATATATTCTTAACACTCTGCAGAGGTTGTGCACTTTACCCACGCTATGGAGTTCTTCCTCCATCCAGTACCTTGGAACTTGTCCCACAGGAACCTCGAAACTCGTACCATAGGAGTGGACTAGGACTTCTCCAACGAGACCGTTCTACCGCATGCCTCCCTTACCGTATCACCGACATCCCGTCTTGGGTAGCCCCGTGTCCTCTAGACACCTGCCATCACATGGCCGACAACATGGTCCCAAACAGGGACCATTGTCCCAAACGGGGACTAAGCTCAATATAACCAAACCGGATTTCAAGGTTATCACTGCCTACCTGATCAGGGTAGTGCGCGCGCATAACCTCCCCTCGTTGGTGATACGCATAAGAGAGCACACCGATAGACCAATCCAAGGCCTTCCCATACAGGCAAGTGTGGATGCACTGATAAGTTCGGTTCGGTGGCACCTGATCAACTTGGCACAAGCATGTATCCAAATGCATAATCAAGTATTAGGTGCAACATGACAATCTAAGTCCAAGTCATAGCAATGCATGCATAACAATCCAAGGTACGGCTATAGACACATCATAATCCAAAGCATAACTATATGATTAACTTATCAATGTCAAAATGATCAAGATGGTGTCATGCAACCTAGCAAGGTCATACACCTAACTAGAACATGATGCAAACAAGCATCACATGGCAATAGCATGATTATAGTAATTCAAGCATATCAAGCAAGATCATTATATTATCCGAAAGTAAAGCAGGGTGTAAACCACGTCAAAGCTTTACGAAGGTGCAATAGAAATTGTGGCTTGCCTTTCACCAGAGGAGTGAGAAATACTCCTGGTCTTCAAGACAAATAAAGCCCTGCAAATATATTTTTAAAAGGGCATTGAAACATGTCACATAAGGGTTTTCTTTTAAACAACCTGTATCAGCAGAAGATCATAGCATAAAAGTTATGCCAATTTGAAGAGGAGTTCAAGGGGGGGAAATAATGCAAAAAGTTTCATCTCATTTGGACTTGTAGTTTAATAGTTAGAGGTGGTCAAAGAAAATGATTTAAAATCATTTTAAATCATTTTACGAATTTCCAGAGGGGGGTGACGTCGAAGACGTTAAGTGGAAAGGCGCTTCCACTTATACCTCTTCGGGAAATAGGAGGAGGGGCTGACATGCGGGCCCAGGCTGTCATATGAGAGGGAAACAGAGAGGAGCAGGGGTGCGGAGGCTCACTGAAGGCGTAGCTCCGGCGAGGGGCCTCGGCTGGGCTCGGGGAGTGGGGGGAATTGACGGAGGGGGTCACGACGCACCTCCCTATACCAGTTTCACGCTGGGGGGTGGCCTGAAGATGTCGCCACCTTCTTCTCCAAGCGCGGTAGGAGGCGGAGCTCGTCGGGGGTCGACGACGGCGATGCTGCCGACATATATTCGAGAAGGTGGGGGTTCAGGAAGCACAAGGGGAATGTGGGGAGTGCAGCGGTGTGATCGGATAGGCTAGGGGGGCTCTGGAGTGTGCATGAGGCTCCTGCAACCGTGCGGCGGCGTGCTCGCCGGAGAGGAGGAAGAAGAGTGCGGGGGCTTGATTCCTCGTGCACGGGCCCGATTGGAGGGAGGTGGAGGCGGCTGGTGCAGTTAGGCGGGGTCTGGGGTGGCCTAAATAGCCGGGAGCGAGATGCCGAGCCGGTCGGCGACAAGCGGCTGCGGCCATGGTGATGCGGTGAGGTGGCGAGGCCCGGGAGGGCTCGAGGGGGTTCTAGGAGGCGCTGGGGTGTGTTCATGAGCGAGCAGTGCACTACGGGCCGAGGGGGAAGGGAAAGGTGATGGGGATGGGTCAGGGCACTGTGATTGTAGGGTTTCTCCATGGCGGCAACTGGCCGACGCGATTCCGACGCGGCTAAGGAGGGGAAAGGTAGCGAGCGTGCTTGGAAAAGCCTTGCAGCGCGACGGGACAAGGAGAATAGGGCATGGGCGCGCTGCAGAGGCGTGGTTCACGTGGCCGGTGGCTTGGGACACGCCCAGAGCACGCCAGTGGCACGCCATGGGCGTGGCCACCACGGCACTGGTGCATGTGATACGTCCCAAACGTATCTATAATTTCTGCTTGCTCCATGCATGTTTTGTGTGATATTGCTATGTTTTAGATACACTTTCATACACTTTTGATCATATTTGGACTAACCTATTAACTCAGTGCACCCCAGTGCCAGTTTCTGTTTTATTTTTGTATTTCAGATTTTCCCATTACTTAAAGTGTCCGAAAAATTCCGGGAAAAATATATACAAAATCAGCATTCCAGAAGACTCCAGATGGCCGAAGGAGAGCCCGAGGAGGGGCACCTGTCACCAAGGCGGCCACCCGCCGCGGCCTGGGGTGGGGCCGCGCCAGGAGGCCGCCTGGGCGACTTGCACCTCCCCTGGTGGCCCCCCTTGGCCCTTATTTATACTCCCGTCGCGAAAACCCTGATTCCAGACCCCTTTTCTCCAGAAGCAATTCCGATCTCCGCGCCATCGCCAACAAGCTTCGGGGGACCAGAATTCCTGTGCCGGCACCCTGCCGGGACGGGGAAGTGCCCCCGGATTCATCTCCACCGACGTTGCTTCCTCCCTCCATGATGTGGGAGTAGTTCCTCCTCGGGGATGAGGTTTCTACAGTAGCTATGTGGTCAATTCTTTCTCCCATGATGTGATCTTCATTGTGATCATAGGCTATGTTAATCTAGGGTGATCCCATGATATTTCCCCTTCCTCTATGTATTGGATTGATGTACTCACTTGATCTTATCTAGTATAATCCCCGAGACCATGGTGACAGCGGTCTATTGGACATGGGTTAGAAGAATATTTTCATGAGTGATTTCCTCTTTTGTGAATTGATTGAAGATTGAGAGTCTCTTGGTGCTTGTATTTGACTATCCTTGATATATGTTGTGGTGATTGTGGTACTCTCTTTGGATGGTCGCGGTGACATTGGGAAATCCATAGATGAGAACTAAGAACTCTGAGGTGTGCTTTTGTAGCCCTACATAATTCTCGTCCTCTCTTGATCACAAAGAAATGACCTCCGAGTACGTCCCCAATGCATGTTTTAGTGGAAATATCATGTGATTAGACTATGTTAATGTTGTTGGGAGTTGCCACTAGTGAAAGTATGAAGCATAGGCCTTGTTTCCACCATTGCAATACCGTTTGTGCTCACGTTTACCACTTTTTTGCTAGCTGCACTTTTTATTACAGATTTATATTACTTTGTTTTGCCACACCTATCATCCATATTTTACCATCTCTTCGCCGAACTAGTGCACCTATACAACTCCTAGTTGTATTAGGTGTCTTAGGGACACAAGAGACTTCTTGTATCTTAATTGCAGGGTTGCTTGAGAGAGACCATCTTCAACCTCTACTTCCGTGAGTTCGATAAACCTTAGGTCATCCACTTGAGGGAAATTGTTGCTGTCCTACAAACCTCTGCACTTGGAGGCCCAACATAGTCTACAAGAACAGAAGCGTGCGTAGACATCAAGCTATTTCTGGCGCCGTTGCCGGGGAGGTAAGGCTTGAAGGTATATCTTTAGATCTTGCAATTAAATCTTTTCGTTTCTTGTTTTTATTTTCACTAGTTATGCTTATGGAAAACTGCACTCTTAGTTCGCTGCTTGGGGAAGGCCGCTTTACCACACCCGTGGTAGAGAAGTCTCCTCCACCTACTAAATGTACCCCATTCAAAATACCACTTGGAATAATTGAAATAATTAGGAATGATTGTTATGATGGGACGGTCAATCCTAGTATTCATTTGTTGAAACTTATAGAACTTTGTGAGTTGTTTAAGATTTTAGGTTTGACAAGAGATGGAGTCATGAGGAAATTATTTGCATATTCATTGAAAGGAAAAGCATTGGAATGGTATAGGCTACTAGATGATTCTCACCTGCTGGATTGGGAAGAGATCCAATCTCTCTTTTACTCCAAGTTTTATTCTCTTCATGAAGTCCATGAGAATAGGAATTATGTTTATAATTTCTATCCTCATGAGGGAGAGTGCATAGCTCAAGCTTGGGGGAGACTGAAAAATTTAATGCTAAAATGTCCTAACCATGGGCTCCCCAAAGATATAATTATTACTAATTTTTATGCAAGGCTCTCTCGACAGGATAAAGACTTGCTCGATGCTTCCTCTATGGGTTCTTTCACAAACGAAAACATTGATGCTAAATGGGAACTCCTTGAAAGAATTCAACGCAATACTGAAGATTGGGAGATCGACAAAGGTAAACAGTCAGGTATAAGTTATGAGTATGATTACATTAAGTCCTTTGTTGAAACTGCAAGTTTTAATAAGTTTAGTGCTAAGTTTGGGCTTGATTCTCAACTCCTTGTTGATTTCCTCAAATCTTTTGCTTCACATCTTAATATGCCTAAGGAGAATTGGATCAAGCACCATGAACCTTTTAAAGAGATTTGCAAATAAAATGAGATTGTTCATGATGATTGCAACATGCATGATCCAATTCCTGAAAATAAAGTTTTATATAAGCATGTTAATTTTTGTGGGGTGGATAGACCTTGTGAAAGGCCTATCATTGAATAAGAGAAGTATTGTATGCAACATAAGCATGAAATAACAATCACTTGGGTCAAAGATTTAAATGAATTTGCTAAAGAATTGTGTGACCATTATCCTTTTACTTGTGAACTTTGTGGTATAGAGGGGCACTTTAATTTTCAATGCATGAACTTTCAAAGAATAAATGTTAATCAGTTGTGTGATAACATGATCACTTCTAATCTTTATGATGAACTTATGTTATTTTTGATGTGTGAAGAGCTATCAGAAAAAACTTCTTTGCTAGATGTTAATGCCTTAGGAATAAACAACACCTTGCAAAACTGCCATCTCTGTTGTGTTGTTAATTGCCATGAAAATGATTACATAAGTAAGATTAGAAAGGAGGGAACTTTACGAAAGTATAAAAACGTCTCTTATATTTCTACTAATAAAAATGAGAGTTTCTCCCAAGTTTCCCCTATTGTTTCTAATGATAAACCAGGATACGTGGAGAAGCTTCATCTCCAACCACTCCCTCCTAAGGTGAAGAAGAAGAAAAAGAAGAGGAGGAGGAAGAGGAGCAAGAAGGAAGAAGAATGGGTATCAACCTGGCCTGAGCATATTCCTCGCATCAATTTTTATCCTAACGGACATAAATTTATGGAGGATGGTGAGCTTGATTGCATTCATTATTATCCTGATGTTAAGTCCGTAGGCACTATTGAAGATGATTTTGATTATGATATGCATGTTACTTTTTGTGATTGGGAAAATGATGATAATGCTACTTATGATCTTGAAAACCTTTTTGGTACCAACTCTAAGAGTGATGATATGGAAAGCTCTAAGCTTGGGGATGATAGGATTGCAAGCCCTTTACCCATTAGTGATGTGGTAATTGATAATTCTTTTGCTATTAAGAATAAAGACAACATGTTTACAAATATAGTTGCTAGCAATGATAATGCTCTTCTCTACTATGATGATGTTATAACTCCTATCTATCGTGATTGTAAAGGTACCTATGACATAAGGAGAAATTATCCTTATGAAAATTGTCTCATCATGGAGGGAATTACTCCCTTGCTGAACACCATCTCTCTAATACACAATTAATCTATAGTGTTCAAATTTTTTATGATAGTCTTACTCCCACTATTACCAATGAGAAAGATTATGCTTATGTGGAGAGTAAAAGTACCTTTTTGCATGTCGATCATGGTAACAATGCTTTATGTGATACTTATATTGTTGAGTTTATTCGTGATCCCACTGAAAATTATTATAAGAAGGGAACATATGCTTATTAGATATTTCAATAATATCAAGTTCCCTCTCTTTATGTTGAAGGTTTTGAAGCTGCACTTGTTTTGCCTTCCTATGCTTATTGCTTTGTGCTTTAATGAATTATTCTATTGCAATATTCCTATGCATAGGAAGCATGTTAGACTTAAATGTGTTTGGTATTTTCTTCTTGATGCTCTATTTGGTTATTCGACAATTATTCGTACGAGAGCATCATTAAAATCTTAAGCCTATCTTTATGGCTATAAAGAAAGAGCTCTAGGGAGACAACCCTTGTTATCTTCACTTTCAGTTTTTTTTCTTGCCGTTTTTAGCTGTCTTGATGATTGTTACTACTGTAGCAACATCATTGTATCTTTATTTTCAAGCTTTGTGCCAAGTTTAGCCTCCGATTGCAAGAAAGTTCAAAAGTTGTGACGTGCTGTCGAGAAAACAGATTCTGTCCTTGGATGGAAAAATTCATGATAAATCACCATATCATCTTTTTGATCTGAATTCTTTTGACAGCGTTCTCCATACAATTTAATTTCGAGCGTCTGTTCTGAGTTTTTTGATTTGAGTTGCAGATGTACCCCAAAAAAATTATTTACTGCCTGCTGTTCTGTTTTTCACAGATTCTTCCACGTTTTGCCTTTCCTTACTTTTGCAAACCTTAAGGTTGCTTTTTATTTGCAATTTTTTTTGGCAATCTTGAGAAATAGTAGCTCTTCAAGAATATCTTTATTTCCAATAGAGATAATTTATTTTATTAAGGGTACTAACCTCTCT
This sequence comes from Bromus sterilis, assembly GCA_950022295.1. Lineage (NCBI taxonomy): Eukaryota > Viridiplantae > Streptophyta > Magnoliopsida > Poales > Poaceae > Bromus > Bromus sterilis. The sequence goes on along the minus strand of OX465595.1, from coordinate 10,733,994 downwards.
AATCATCTTATGATGAGTTATGTATGAAGGGAGTTTTCAAGTGTACGAGGGAAGATGATGAAAGAAGATCCGGGAGTGTCAAACGCTCAATCTTGGGGATGCCCCCATGCATCCCCAATAAATATACAAGGATACTCAAGCGTCTAAGCTTGGGGATGCCCCCGTGCATCCCCTTCTCCATCAACAATCATCAGTTCGTCCTCCGTCTCACTATATTTTTATCACTTCATGCGTTATGTGCTATGCTTGGAGCGTCTCGCTCTTAGGTTTCCTTTTTTTGTTTTATTTAGCTTTGTTTGCTGTTCATAACAAGTTATAACCCAGCTTACTTTGTATGGGAGAGAAACACGCTCCAGTCCAAACTAGAACACATCATAGGATTTCATGCTTATCTTTCTTTTGTTGTGTGTTCTTTATCTTTTTGTAGCTGCTGCCATGTTTGGCTCTTAGTTTTCATGTCTATCGTTTTCAATAGCTTTAGCTTTAGTTTATTTTGTTGCTGGAACTATCTTTAGTTTTCATGTTTATCTTGTTAAGAGAGTTGGTTGTTGCACTGAGTTGTGTCTTGACTTTAAGTAGGTAATTGATGTTGCTATTCAATTGTAGTAGTAACTTGCAATAGTTTTGAGGTATTGTTGTGAGTAATGTTTGAAATTTTTGTGTCAAGAGCTCTTGCCTATTAGTGATAGGTGTCGTATTTTGGGCAATCCGTGTTTATTTTCAAAAACTACAAAAACTAGTTGAGAACTCTAGCTACTAGATGGATCACTAATCTTTGGAGGGATCGGATATTAGAGTACACTCACATACCATGAGTCGAGGATGCGCAAGGATAACCAAACCCCCATACACTCCTCCTCGGGTTACTTGCCTCTTTTTTAACCTCATTATTAGATTGAGAGTTACCGATAATAAGTGCATGAGTTCTTCGGACTAATGTAAGTATTGAAAGTTGACACTTCCACCTCCTCATATTTGCTAGCCTCTTCGGTACCGTGCATTGCCCTCTTCTCACTCCGAGAGTTGGCGTCCACCTTCGCCGGTGCATCCAAACCCTTGGCATGATACGCTCTGTCATCATAAACCTCCTTATATCTTTCCTCAAAACAGCCACCATACCTACCTATCAAGGCATTTCCATAGCCTTTCCGAGATATATTGCCATGCAACATCCACCTTCTCATGACTTGATCTTCATAACATACATGTTCCTGCTACACTTGCAGAGGCATACATTTGCATACATCATGATAGCTACATCTTATTTATGATCAGTACCTTGTAAAGTGTGAAGATCTTCTATACCTTCTTGTAAAATAGAGTGTTGCCCTTAAGTGAGGAAGAGACCCAAAGAGGACAAATTAAAAGATCCCAAAGAGGACATATGAGAGTTAAATAGAAAGAGCCATTGAGGCCACCAAAAAAATACAAAAAAGAGAAAAAGAAATAAAAAGATAGAAGGGGGCAACACTACTATTCATTTTGAAAGATCCACACTCGTACTCCCTCTTATATCTTGTGCTCCATAGAGATGATCATATATGCATATAGCTATGTGGGGACCTTCACACTATAGAACTTGGCTTGTATATTCCAATAATGAGCCTCCTCAAACTAGCTCTAGGTCTTCTTGAGTGAGCAAGTGGGATGCACCCCCACTAGTTCCATTGGAGAGCTTACCCTAGCTCATACGTGCATCCGTTGCATGGCAATCCCTACTCTACACATCATATCTATCATTTGGCCTTCTCTCGCCTATGATTGTCCTCATTAATGTGAGCCTTTCACACCCTTTTTTATCTTCCTCCTCCACATGTTTTGTGTGATATTGCTATGTTTTAGATACACTTTCATACACTTTTAATCATAATTGGACTAACCTATTAACTCAGTGCACCCCAGTGCCAGTTTCTGTTTTCTGCTGTTTTTGTATTTCAGGTTTTCCCATTACTTAAAGTGTCCAAAAATTCAGCATTCCAGAAGACTCCAGACGGCCGAAGGAGAGCCGGAGGGGGGCCACCTATCACCGAGGCGGCCACCCGGCGCGGCCTAGGGTGGGGCCACGCCAGGAGGCCGCCTGGGCGACTGGCACCTCTGTCAGAACCCCAGCTAGGGTAAGTGCTAGGGTTGCTTGTGCCCTCTGCATCATGTAAAAATTTCAAAGGGAAATTCAAAAGAAATTCAAAATGGGGAGCAGAGAAGCCCTGAGAATTTAAATCAAATGGCCAGATAAAAATAATTTTCCAAAAATCATTTGAAAGTTTGGAAAATTCCTAGAAATGTTGCTGATCATAGCAAAAGTGGTTTGGGTTCATGCTCAAGCTCATGGAATTTTCTAAAATTCAATATGTGACTTGGAAATTAAATATGACCCCTATTTGATTTGAAATTCAAATTGTTTGAATTTCAAAAATGCCCAAATATTATATGTGACTAGCTACTGGTCACCTAGGAATTATAAAATTAACTGGGCATTTTTATAAAATGCTCTGCTATTTATTTGGAGCAAAACAAAAGGCAGAAAATAGAAAAAACAGAAAAGAAGAATAGAAGAAAAGGGAAAACCTATCTAGCCCAAACCCCTATGGCCTCGGGCCCAACTAAACAAACCGCGGCCCAGCCCATCCTCCCGCGTTGTCGTCTTCTTCAAGCTGCTCGGTGGCGAGCCGAGAGCGCGCGGCGACCGCGACGCCACGCCACCAGCCTGCCTGGCTCCCCCTCGCCCTCTTCTGGACGCCACGGAGATTCCCAGACCCTCCTCTCCCTTTCCCCTCAACTCACGGTTCCCCTCTCACGCTAGCTCGCCGGAATTTTGCGCCGACAGAGAACTTCACCGGAGCACGCCGATGAGCCCGCGCGGCCAACGACGCCAAGACGCCGGCCAAGCATGTCCTTCTACTTCCACGTCGACGACCACCTCCCCGTGCAAGAGCTCGGTGCCCAATTCTGACCATAACCGCCGCTAGCTTCTTCGGGATCTCGCCGGAGCCGGAGAAGGTCGCCGTCGATTTCGTCGCCTCCGAGCCTCCCAGTCTTCTCCGACGCCTTCATTGGCATTAGGGTGAGCCCCTCATCCGTTTGTACCACCCCGCGCTTCAAATACTCGCCGGAATTCTCGAGCCCGCCGGAAACCGAGCCCAGCCACAGCCGTTCTTGAAGCCGGCGCCGCCACAGCCGTCCTGGAGAACCCCCACTAGCGCAGATGGGTGCGGGGGGCACGTGGGGATCGATTTGGCGCCTCCCCCATGCTCTCACGTGACCATTTGGTCATTTCGGAGCCTCTCCGCAGTGCCGGAGCTCGCCGGTGGCGAGAGGCCCACGTGCCAGATAATTAGGGGCTAACCCCCTGTCATTTGACCCCATGGGTCACTGACTGGTGGGCCCTGGCCCCCCTAAACTAAACTAAAATTTTAATTAAAACGGGGATTACCCCAGAGCCTATGACAGGGGGCCCCACTGACCAGTCAGCCCCCCCACGTCAGCATGACACAATGATGACGCCATAAATCATTTTAGATTTAAAAGAAAATCAGAAAATCCAGAAAATGGCTGAAACTTTGAAAAATCATAGAAAAATCATATTAACTCCAAATTGGACAAATAATATATGAAAAATGATCAGCAGAAAATAAGCTATCCAAATATCCAACTTTCATTTATGTTTGAGTTGATTTTAAAATGGGACCAGTAGCTTTTTCTATTTGGCTTATTTGGAATTAAATCAAATTTAATTCAAATGCTAATTCAACTTGAACCTTTGCAATGCAACCTTGATCACTTGTACATTAGAGGCATATCACACACATGATCACATTGTTTACAATAACCAAACATTAGCAAATGCAAGATGACCTAATTTGAATAATATTTGGAGTTTGAATTTGAATTAACTTTTCAAATCAACTTCAATTAACATGTGGAAAATTGAACCTAGATCAAACCAATACCATTCACATCATGGAAAACATAATCATGTGATTGTGCATTTCAATTCAATGTTGCCCCCTTTGTTGATTAATTGTGCCGGTAACAGTGCCTCCGGGACGATGATCACCCCCGAAGGAGAAGAAGCTCGGTAAACCCCGTGTATCGTCAGCAAGGCAAGAAACCCCCATTGATCATGTCTATAAAATCCTACTTCCCTCTCATTCTCGCTTATGCATGTTTAGGAGATCACCGAGACACGTTCTTTCACATAGTTGAACCCATTCCGATGCATGACCTATCTTTTGTCACAGTAGTAAGCAAACCACAATCCTAGCTGACATAGGAGTTGTATGATATCATGTGGCCCCTACAACTGTTACTGCTTTTGCTGCTTAGTGGTGCAATGAGGAAGTTTATGTTTGTGAGTCGGGATGGATGATCACAGTGGTGCTGACGTTAACGTGTTGGTGAATCCACCCTAAACAAAAGGTGAACGATGAGAGGTTGTGTAGGAGTACACAGTGGGTTGTCTCGTTGAACACTGCCATAGGCCCCGAGTTCCTGTTTTGTGATCCAAGACAAAAGTATGACCACATGTAGGGTTTATGGGAGCCCCGTTTGGCCTCCTTACTTAACCAATCCGATCCAGGAGTCACACTAGATTCGGGCTTTCCATTTGGCATGTGCATTGAAAAAGAAAGATGAAGATGGTTGCATTCATATACATATGTAGGTGGACCTGTGAGGCAGCGAAACCATCTGGCAAAGGTGGCGTCTCGGTCCCTTGCATTATCTGAGTCTGTATCGTTGAACCGGCCGGACTCTCGAACGGTGCCAAACTCAGGTAGTCGACTCCTGGATTAGAGAAGGTGACGTGAGGGTAGTGCCTTGGTGTTCATCCACGTCCGACACCCGCTTGAAGGGTGCCAAGTACGAGGTGGTAAGTGATGACTCGTGTGTGAAGTTGTACACCCCTGCAGGGTAAATGAACTATTCGAATAGCCGTTTCCGCGGTTATGGACTACTTGGACACCTCTACTTGATCATTAGACAACTCAAATGGATACTTCTAAAACTCGCAAGATAAGCGTGAGTGCTATGGTGGGCTTCCTCGTGGGTGAGTCGAGGGAGTAGTCATAGTGGTGTATTGTTTGGAGACATGGTAGTGGACTCGTGTACGCTTCTTACCTCAAAGTCTGGTACTCGTAGTTCAGGTTAGCCAAGTCAAAGCTTCTGCAAATTGAACCCCACCTCCTTTACCTTGATACATATGCATGAGTAGTATAGCTCCTACGTAAGTCTTGCTGAGTACGTCTTTGTACTCACGTTTGCTTAATTATGTTTTTAGGATGAGAACCCGGACCCCCGATGGAGTCACCCCCCTGAAGCTCGACGATGACCTTTGTAGTATAGTTCCAGACAACAGTCTGGTCCCTTGTGGAAGGGCATGTTGTTGTACAAGGCTTCTCTAAGCCATTTGTTAATCTTGTCTTTACTCAGACCTAATTTTCTTCCGTTGTATGATGTAATGTTGATCACCTCCATGTGATCTTTGTATGCTTTATGTGTAAGTCAATAAAGACACTCCTTTAAGAGTTATGTGATGATACCTTCTGTTCATACTAGACATGTGTGCTGCGTGTATGTTTATAACATGCATGTCTTAGTATGGGTTTTCGAGACCTTAGTTTTGATCTGGCTGGCGGTCCTTTATACACCAAGTGGCCCTTAGATGTGCGCATCTTGGGGCATCGCGATGCGATTGCTCGTGACTCTGTCACGTGCACACTTTGTTGTATGATCGAGCCTTCCCTAGACCCCGACTAAGTGATCGGGCTGGAGTAAGTCTATGTAAGAGTTAGGATTCAATCGATAACATGGTTGAGGCAACTTGTCTATGAGTATGGGATTCACCATCCATAAGCATTTAGACTTGTGAGCGGACAATGAGGACCCATCTCAGTTGATCATCCGGCCTGGATGGGATGCCCCTCACGTTCGATGCTTACCGAGAACGTTCTGTGCTTGGCCTTGTCTGCTTAGACAAGTGGGTACGGTTCTCGGCTCTCCATGTGATTGCATCGTGACTGGAATTACATACGCTAACCCCGGGTCCCGACAGACTTGGTATCAGAGCAGGACTGTCTGTAGGATTATCAAACCCTTGGTCGAAGTCGAGTCTAGCATTCTATAGTTATATAGTTACTTTGGGTATAAGGGAACAACGTAAGGCTTCTTTTTCTCCTTACCCTCATCGATCTGAGTTCTGGGTCACCCTTATCTTTTCTACGGGATGATAGGACTAGGCTCATTTATGTCTGACTAGAACATCTCGTTGATTACCTCCTTTTAGTCGTAGGACAGTTGTGGTCGTCCAGGCTTACCGAGTTTTTGAGTTCCTTGAGGAAGTTCTGTCTAATCTCCTCGAGGTTGTCTTGTTTTCCATCCTGGTGTAGCCGTTATGCTGCCGGAATTATTCCGTGTTTCTTTGTATCATTGCCTTCGCATTATACTCTTTTCCGCCTTCATCATGTCCTTCTTGTCCTTGATTCCATCATACAACCTGTTCTGATTGTTGATTTTTATCACATAGGATGTCAGGTGGAACTCGTAGTGCTGTTCTTCAGAAACGAGACCGTGATCGGAATCGAAATGATGATGAACCTCCACCACCGCCTTCTGTGGCGGAAATCTTGATGGAAGCCGAGCGGAATAGACGTGATCAAACACGCCTTCTGGAGCTCATCGAGCAGAATACCGTCCATCACCGTAATGTGGTGGTCAGCATTTAGGACTTCATCCTCCTCAAGCCACCGGTATTCCGATGTTCTTCTGAGCCCCTTGAAGCTGATGATTGGCTCTGTTCCATCGAGGGTAAGCTTGATACTGCACATGTTGCTCCCGATGACCGAGTTATCTTTGCGGTATACTTCTTGGAAGGTGCTGCTTTTCAATGGTGGGAGAACTATGTTGCAATGCAGCCAGATGGTCACGTAGTGACTTGGCAGGAGTTCTTTGTTGCCTTTCAGGGGTACCACATTCTGGATGAGTTGATGGAGCGCAAGAAGGAAGAGTTCTGCAATCTCACTCAAGGAGAGATGTCCATTCACGAGTATGTGCGGGAGTTCAACCGTCTTGCTCGTTATGCCCACGATGAGATCACCACCGATGCCAGAAAGCAGGCAAGGTTCCGCAAGGGACTTAGCCCCATCCTTCGTCATGATCTCAACCTCATCGAATTTGCCACCTTTGAGGATTTAGTCAACAGATCCTTCAGAGCTGAGCATGGCAATGAAATTTTCAAAGAGTCCCGCAAGCATGCTCTTGAGCTTGCTTCTTCTTCCAGTTCAGACCCTCGGAAACGCCGAATTTGGATCCCAACCAGTGCCATACCCCAGAACCTTCTCCAGAGGCCACCACCAAATGTACGCCATCCACCCCAACACATTGTTCCTCCTCGGAATGATGTGGTGCAACCAAGTAACCCCACTCCCAGCAATTCAGGCAGGGTGTGCTTCACGTGTGGTCTGACAGGCCATTACTTCCGTCAGTGCCCTCAAGTGTTGGCGGTACCACGTCGTCCTAATCATAAGCCTCCAAAGAAAGCAACCACCAAAACCTTCCCAGCAAAGACTTCAGTCACAAGTAGTGGATATGTGAATCAAATCTCAGTTGAGGATACCACTGCTACTTCTGACGTCATTCTTGGCACACTCCCAGTCAATCATGTCCCCGCCTCCGTTCTTTTCGATCCAGGAGCTTCTCATTCATTCATGTCGGAGAGTTATGCACTTCGGCATGATGTATCCTTTGAAGAAATGTTTTCTCCAATGATCATTCAAACTCCTGGTTCCAAATGGCAAACTAATAGAGTAAGCCATGGCAATCAAATTGCAATTGAGGGTTTAGTATTCCTTGCTTCCCTTATAGCCCTCAAGTCTTCGGACATCGATGTCATCCTAGGAATGGATTGGTTATCAAGGCAAAATTCTTTCCTTGATTGTAAAGCCAAGTCAGTCAAACTCACCCATCCTTCAGGTCAGATCATTGACTACACCTCACCCAGCTCTAGAACCCAGGTGCATACTTTGAATGTACTTCCACTTCCAGACCTTGAAGACATTCCGGTGGTTCGTGACTTCCCGGATGTCTTTCCTGAAGAGCTGCCGGGAATGCCTCCCGACAGGTGTGTAGAGTTCATAGTTGATCTTATACCAGGCACAGCCCCAATTTCGAGACGTCCATATAGAATGGCCCACATGAGTTAGCTGAGCTAAAAACCCAACTTGATGCTTCGTTGGCAAAAGGCTTCATCCGCCCTAGCTCATCGCCATGGGGTTTCCCCGTTCTGTTCGTAACGAATAAAGATGGAACAGAAAGGATGTGCGTAGACTATCGCCCGCTAAATCTAGCGACGATAAAGAACAAGTACCCACTGCCCCGGATCAATGATCTTTATGATCAACTTGCTGGATCCGTTGTCTTTTCCAAGATGGATTTGAGACTAGGCTATCATCAAATCCGAATCCGAGAAGAAGACATTCCCAAGACGGCTTTCACTACTCGGTATGGTCTTTACGAGTACACCGTCATGTCCTTCGGATTAACCAATGCCCCCGCCACATTCTCGCGCTTAATGAATTCGGTCTTCATGGAGTACTTAGATAAATTCGTTGTGATTTATCTAGATGACATTCTCATCTACTCGAAGAACGAAGAAGAGCACGCAGAACATCTTAGGTTGGCATTGATGAAACTTCGAGAGCATCGCCTGTATGCTAAATTCTCCAAGTGTGAATTTTGGCTACCAGAAGTGATCTACCTAGGCCACGTGATTTCTGCGAAAGGTGTTGCTGTCAATCCCGAGAGAGTTTAGGCCGTCCTTGACTGGACTCCACCTGAATCGGTTAAGCAAGTTAGGAGTTTTCTCGGCCTAGCAAGCTATTGCCGCCGCTTCGTCGAAAACTTTTCTAAAGTTGCAAAGCCTCTTACTGAACTCCTCAAGAAAGGTAAGAAATTTGAATGGAGTCCCAAGTGCGAGGAAAGCTTTCAGGAGCTAAAAAGAAGATTGAATTCTGCCCCCGTACTTGCACCTCCAGACACCAAAAGGGATTTCGATATCTACTGTGATGCTTCACGGCTAGGGTTAGGATGCATACTTATGCAAGACAGACATGTGGTAGCATACGCTTCACGGCAACTGCGTCCACATGAAGAAAACTATCCTACCCATGACCTTGAACTCGCTGCCATAGTTCATGCCCTGAAGACATGGCGACATTACCTCCTTGGTAATCACTGCCACATCTATTCTGATCACCAGAGCCTCAGATACATTTTCACCCAGCCAGATCTGAATCTCAGGCAAAGACGCTGGATTGAGTTGATAAAAGATTACGACGTAGAAATTTCATACACCCCAGGCAAGGCAATTGTCATGGCTGATGCACTAAGTCGTAAGTCGTATTGTAAAGAACTCATGTTACAACAGTATCAACCATCTCTTCATGAGGAATTTCGCAAGCTCAACCTTGAGATAGTCCCTCATGGATTTCTTTCTACCTTGGTGGCGAAACCAACCCTTGAGGATCAAATCATAGCCGCCCAGAAACAAGATAGTAGTATTCAAGAGATCAAGCAGAACATTGCTAGCGGAGTTGCTAAATGTTTCTCTGCAAATGATCAAGGAACGATATTCTTTGAAAATCGTTTAGTAGTTCCTGAGAATGAAGACCTAAGGCAACTGATCCTTAAGGAAGCTCATGACACACCCCTCTCGATTCATCCCGGTAGCACAACAATGTACCGAGATCTACGCCAGAGATTTTGGTGGACCAGGATGAAGAGAGACATTGCTCAATTTGTTGCCGAATGTGATGTCTGTCGTCGCGTTAAGCCAGAACATCAAAGACCTGTTGGTACTCTTCAACCATTGTCTATTCCCGAGTGGAAATGGGACAAGGTCGGTATGGACTTCATCACCGGCTTTCCAAAAACCTAGAAAGGAAATGATGCCATCTTCGTGGTCATTGACCGACTTTCAAAAGTTTCTCACTTCCTTCCTGTTCGCGAGTCGATAACTGCTAGTCAGTTAGCAGACTTGTATGTCTCTAGGATTGTGTCTCTTCACGGTGTTCCTTTGGAAATCAATTCTGACCGTGGTAGCCTTTTCACCTCTAGATTCTGGGGAAGCTTTCAAAATGCTATGGGAACTCATCTCTCCTTTAGTACAGCTTTCCATCCTCAGTCTAGCGGTCAAGTAGAAAGGGTTAATCAAATCCTGGAAGACATGCTCAAAGCTTGTGTTATCTCATTCGGAAAGAACTGGGAGAAATCTCTTCCATTTGCCGAATTTTCTTATAACAATAGCTATCAATCTAGTCTGAACATGGCTCCCTTTGAATTCCTCTATGGCCGACGATGTCGAACACCCCTAAACTGGTCAGAAACCGGTGAAAGACAACTCTTTGGACCGGATATGATCAAGGAAGCAGAAGAGCAACTTCGCATTGTTCGTGATCGTTTGAAAGCCGCTCAATCTCGTCAAAAGAGCTACTATGATCGTCATCATAGAGAGGAGAGCTACAATATTGATGAGAAGGCTTACCTTCGGGTTACTCCTTTGAAGGTAACCCAAAGATTCGGTATCAAAGGCAAGTTGGCCCCACGCTACATCGGACCTTTCCGCATTCTCGCTAAACGTGGAGAAGTTTCCTACCAACTTGAACTACCCCCTCACCTTTCCCGAGTACATGACGTATTCCATGTGTCACAACTCAGGCGTTGCTTCAAGGACCCCATCCGCGAAGTCGACCATGAAACGCTTGATCAACAAGATGACCTTTCTTATCGAGAGTACCCTGTTCGTATTCTTGATTCAGCAGAGCGTGTCACTCGCCGTCAGAAGATCAAGTTCCTCAAAGTGCAATGGTCACATCACTCCGAGAAAGAAGCAACCTGGGAAAGAGAAGACGCCTCCGTGCCGAGTACCCCACCTTCCTCCCGACGACTTCTGAATCTCGGGACGAGATTCTGTTGAGTGGGGGCGAGTTGTCAGAACCCTAGCTAGGGTAAGTGCTAGGGTTGCTAGTGCCCTCTGCATCATGTAAAAATTTCAAAGGAAAATTCAAAAGAAATTCAAAATGGGGAGCAGAGAAGCCCTGAGAATTTAAATCAAATGGCCAGATAAAAATAATTTTCCAAAAATCATTTGAAAGTTTGGAAAATTCCTAGAAATGTTGCTGATCATAGCAAAAGTGGTTTGGGTTCATGCTCAAGCTCATGGAATTTTCTAAAATTCAATATGTGACTTGGAAATTAAATATGACCCCTATTTGATTTGAAATTCAAATTGTTTGAATTTCAAAAATGCCCAAATATTATATGTGACTAGCTACTGGTCACCTAGGAATTATAAAATTAACTGGGCATTTTTATAAAATGCTCTGCTATTTATTTGGAGCAAAACAAAAGACAGAAAATAGAAAAAACAGAAAAGAAGAAAAGGGAAAACCTATCTAGCCCAAACCCCTATGGCCTCGGGCCCAACTAAACAAACCGCGGCCCAGCCCATCCTCCCGCGTTGTCGTCTTCTTCAAGCTGCTCGGTGGCGAGCCGAGAGCGCGCGGCGACCGCGACGCCACGCCACCAGCCTGCCTGGCTCCCCCTCGCCCTCCTCTGGACGCCACGGAGATGCCCAGACCCTCCTCTCCCTTTCCCCTCAACTCACGGTTCCCCTCTCACGCTAGCTCGCCGGAATTTTGCGCCGACAGAGAACTTCACCGGAGCACGCCGATGAGCCCGGGCGGCCAACGACGCCAAGACGCCGGCCAAGCATGTCCTTCTACTTCCACGTCGACGACCACCTCCCCGTGCAAGAGCTCAGTGCCCAATTCTGACCATAGCCGCCGCTAGCTTCTTCGGGATCTCGCCGGAGCCGGAGAAGGTCGTCGTCGATTGCGTCGCCTCCGAGCCTCCCAGTCTTCTCCGACGCCTTCATTGGCATTAGGGTGAGCCCCTCTTCCGTTTGTACCACCCCGCGCTTCAAATACTCGCCGGAATCCTCGAGCCCGCCGGAAACCGAGCCCAGCCGCCGCCGTTCTTGAAGCCGGCGCCGCCAGAGCCGTCCTGGAGAACCCCCACTAGCGCAGATGGGTGTGGGGGGCACACGGGGATCGAATTGGCGCCTCCCCCGTGCTCTCCCATGACCATTTGGTCATTCCGGAGCCTCTCCGCCGTGCCGGAGCTCGCCGGCGGCGAGAGGCCCACGTGCCAGATAATTAGGGGCTAACCCCCTGTCATTTGACCCCATGGGTCACTGACTGGTGGGCCCTGGCCCCCCTAAACTAAACTAAATTTTTAATTAAAACGGGGATTACCCCAGAGCCTATGACAGGGGGCCCCACTGACCAGTCATCCCCCCCACGTCAGCATGACACAATGATGACGCCATAAATCATTTTAGATTTAAAAGAAAATCAGAAAATCCAGAAAATGGCTGAAACTTTGAAAATTCATAGAAAAATCATATTAACTCCAAATTGGACAAATAATATATGAAAAATGATCAGCAGAAAATAAGCTATCCAAATATCCAACTTTCATTTATGTTTGAGTTGATTTTAAAATGGGACCAGTAGCTTTTGCTATTTGGCTTATTTGGAATTAAATCAAATTTAATTCAAATGTTAATTCAACTTGAACCTTTGCAATGCAACCTTGATCACTTGTACATCAGAGGCATATCACACACATGATCACATTGTTTACAATAACCAAACATTAGCAAATGCAAGATGACCTAATTTGAATAATATTTGGAGTTTGAATTTGAATTAACTTTTCAAATCAACTTCAATTAACATGTGGCAAATTGAACCTAGATCAAACCAATACCATTCACATCATGGACAACATAATCATGTGATTGTGCATTTCAATTCAATGTTGCCCCCTTTGTTGATTAATTGTGCCGGTAACAGTGCCTCCGAGACGATGATCACACCCGAAGGAGAATTAGCTCGGTAAACCCCGTGTATCGCCAGCAAGGCAAGCAACCCCCATTGATCATGTCTATAAAATTCTACTTCCCTCTCAGTCTCGCTTATGCATGTTTAGGAGATCACCGAGACACGTTCTTTCACATAGTTGAACCCATTCCGATGCATGACCTATCTTTTGTCACAGTAGTAAGCAAACCACAATCCTAGCTGACATAGGAGTTGTATGATATCATGTGGCCCCTTCAACTGTTACTGCTTTTGCTGCTTAGTGGTGCAATGAGGAAGTTTATGTTTGTGAGTCGGGATGGATGATCACAGTGGTGCTGACGTTAACGTGTTGGTGAATCCACCCTAAACAAAAGGTGAACGATGAGAGGCTATGTAGGAGTACACAGTGGGTTGTCTCGTTGAACACTGCCATAGGCCCCGAGTTCCTGTTTTGTGATCCAAGACAAAAGTATCACCACATGTAGGGTTTATGGGAGCCCCGTTTGGCCTCCTTACTTAACCAATCCGATCCAGGAGTCACACTAGATTCGGGCTTTCCATTTGGCATGTGCATTGAAAAAGAAAGATGAAGATGGTTGCATTCATATACATATGTAGGTGGACCTGTGAGGCAGCGAAACCATCTGGCAAAGGTGGCGTCTCGGTCCCTTGCATTATCTGAGTCTGTATCGTTGAACCGGCCGGACTCTCGAACGGTGCCAAACTCAGGTAGTCGACTCCTGGATTAGAGAAGGTGACGTGAGGGTAGTGCCTTGGTGTTCATCCACGTCCGACACCCGCTTGAAGGGTGCCAAGTACGAGGCGGTAAGTGATGACTCGTGTGTGAAGTTGTACACCCTTGCAGGGTAAATGAACTATTCGAATAGCCGTGTCCGCGGTTATGGACTACTTGGAGACCTCTACTTGATCATTAGACAACTCAAATGGATACTTCTAAAACTCGCAAGATAAGCGTGAGTGCTATGGTGGGCTTCCTCGTGGGTGAGTCGAGGGAGTAGTCATAGTGGTGTATTGTTTGGAGACATGGTAGTGGACTCGTGTACGCTTCTTACCTCAAAGTCTGGTACTCGTAGTTTAGGTTAGCCAAGTCAAAGCTTCTGCAAATTGAACCCCACCTCCTTTACCTTGATACATATGCATGAGTAGTATAGCTCCTACGTAAGTCTTGCTGAGTACGTCTTTGTACTCACGTTTGCTTAATTATGTTTTTAGGATGAGAACCCGGACCCCCGATGGAGTCACCCCCCTGAAGCTCAACGATGACCTATGTAGTATAGTTCCAGACAGCAGTCTGGTCCCTCGTGGAAGGGCATGTTATTTTACAAGGCTTCTCTAAGCCATTTGTTAATCTTGTCTGTACTCAGACCTAATTTGCTTCCGTTGTATGATGTAATGTTGATCACCTCCATGTGATCTTTGTATGCTTTATGTGTAAGTCAATAAAGACACTCCTTGTAGAGTTATGTGATGATACCTTCTGTTCATACTAGACATGTGTGCTGCGTGTATGTTTATAACATGCATGTCTTAGTATGGGTTTTCGAGACCTTAGTTGTGATCTGGCTGGCGGTCCTTTATACACCAAGTGGCCCTTAGATATGCGCAGCTTGGGGCATCACGATGCGATTGCTCGTGACTCTGTCACGTGCACACTTTGTTGTATGATCGAGCCCGCCCTAGACCCCGACTAAGTGATCGGGCTGGAGTAAGTCTATGTAAGAGTTAGGATTCAATCGATAACATTGTTGAGGCGACTTGTCTATGAGTATGGGATTCACCACCCATAAGCATTTAGACTTGTGAGCGGACAATGAGGACCCATCTCAGTTGATCATCCGGCTTGGAAGGGATGCCCCTCACGTTCGATGCTTACCGAGAACATTATGTGCTTGGCCTTGTCTGCTTAGACAAGTGGGTACGGTTCTCGGCTCTCCATGTGATTGCATCGTGACTGGAATTACATACGCTAACCTCGGGTCCCGACAACCTCCCCTGGTGGCCCCCCTTGGCCCTTATTTATACTCTCGTCGTGAAAACCCTGATTCCAGACCCCTTTTATCCAGAAGCAATTCCGATCTCCACCGCCATCGCCAACAAGCTTCGGGGGACCAGAATTCCTGTGTCGGCACCCTGCCGGGGCGGGGAAGTGCCCCCGGATTCATCTCCATCGACGTTGCTTCCTCCCTCCATGATGCAGGAGTAGTTCCTCCTCGGGCTGAGGTTTCTACCAGTAGCTATGTGGTCAATTCTCTCTCCCATGATGTGATCTTTCTTGTGATCATAGGCTATGTTAATCTAGGGTGATCCCATGATATTTCCCCTTCCTCTATGTATTGGATCGATGTACTCACTTGCTCTTATCTAGTATAATCCCCGAGACCATGGTGACATCGGTCTATTGGACATGGGTTAGAAGAATATTTTCATGAGTGATTTCCTCTTTTGTGAATTGATTGAAGATTGAGAGTCTCTTGGTGCTTGTCTTTGACTATCCTTGAGATATGTTGTGGTGATTGTGGTACTCTCTTTGGATGGCCGCGGTGACATTGGAAAATCCATAGATGAGAACTACGAACTCTGAGGTGTGCTTTTTTAGCCCTACATAATTCTCATCCTCTCTTGATCACAAAGAAATGACCTCGGAGTACGTCTCCAATGCACGTTTTAGTGGAAATATCATGTGATTAGACTATGTTAATGTTGTTGGGAGTTGCTACTAGTTAAAGTTTGAAGCCTAGGACTTGTTTCCACCATTGCAATACCATTTGTGCTCACGTTTACCACTTGTTTGCTTGCTGCACTTTTTATTACAGATTTATATTACTTTGTTTTGCCACACCTATCACCCATATTTTACCATCTCTTCGCCGAACTAGTGGACCTATACAACTCCTAGTTGTATTAGGTGTGTTGGAGACACAAGAGACTTCTTGTATCTTAATTGCAGGGTTTCTTGAGAGAGACCATCTTCAACCTCTACTTTCCTGAGTTCGATAAACCTTAGGTCATCCACTTGAGGGAAATTGCTACTGTCCTACAAACCTCTGCGCTTGGAGGCCCAACATAGTCTACAAGAACAGAAACGTGTGTAGACATCAAGCTATTTCTGGCGCCGTTGCCGGGGAAGTAAGGCTTGAAGGTATATCTTTAGATCTTGCAATTAAATCTTTTAGTTTCTTGTTTTTATTTTCACTAGTTATGCTTATCGAAAACTGCACTCTTAGTTCGCAGCTTGGGGAAGGCCGATTTACCACACCCGTGGTAGAGAAGTCTCCTCCACCTACTAAATGTACCCCATTCAAAATACCACTTGGGATAGTTGAAATAATTAGGAATGATTGTTATGATGGGACGGTCAATCCTAGTATTCATTTGTTGAAACTTATAGAACTTTGTGAGTTGTTTAAGATTTCCGGTTTGACAAGAGATTGAGTCATGAGGAAATTATTTGCCTTTTCACTAAAAGGAAAATATTTGGAATGGCATAGGCTACTAGATGATTCTCACCTGCTGGATTGGGAAGAGATCCAGTCTCTCTTTTACTCCAAGTTTTATTCTCTTCATGAAGTCCATGAGAATAGGAATTATGTTTATAATTTCTATCCTCATGACGGAGAGAGCATAGCTCAAGCTTGGGGGAGACTGAAAACTGTAATGCTAAAATGTCCTAACCATGGTCTCCCCAAAGATATAATTATTACTTATTTTTATGCAAGGCTCTCTCGACAGGATAAAGACTTGCTCGATGCTTCCTCTATGGGTTCTTTCACACACGAAAAGATTGATGCTAAATGGGAACTCATTAAAAGAAATCAACGCAATACTGAAGATTGGGAGATCGACAAAGGTAAAGAGTCGGGTATAAGTTATGAGTATGATTACATTAAGTCCTTTGTTGAAACTGCAAGTTTTAATAAGCTTAGTGCCTTGTAAAGTGTGAAGATCTTCTATAACTTCTTCTAAAATAGAGTGTTGCCCTTAAGTGAGGAAAAGATCACAAAGAGGACAAATTAAAAGATGCCAAAGAGGACAAATGAGAGTTAAATAGAAAGAGCCATTGAGTCCACCAAAAAAATAGAACAAATAGAAAAAAGGAGAAAAGGAAACAAAAAGAGAGAAGGGGCAACACTACTATTCCTTTTGAAAGAGCCACACTCGTACTCCCTCTTATATCTTGTGCTCCATAGAGATGATCATATATGCATATAGCTATGTGGGGACCTTCACACTATAGAACTTGGCTTGTATATTCCAATGATGAGCCTCCTCAAACTAGCTCTAGGTCTTCTTGAGCGAGCAAGTTGGATGCACCCCCACTAGTTCCATTGGAGAGCTTACCCTAGCTTATATGTGCATCTGTTGCATGGCAATCCCTACTCCGCACATCATATCTATCATTGGGCCTTCTCTCGCCTATGATTGTCCTCATTGATGTGAGTCTTTCTCGCCCTTTTTTGTTTTCCTCCTCCACATACCTCTCTCTTTGCCATCCTAAGTTTCAACTCTCGTGCTTACGCTCATCCATTGCATGAGTGCTCAAAATATCAAAAGGGAGTGGATCAAATTGACTTGTACTTGGCTAGTGGTCTAGGGACGAGTCAAGATAAGATTCCAAAGAAGACTAAGTGTGAAACTTTAGTAGATTGAGTTCTCAACAAATAAATATTTTTATCTCTTGTATTCCCATCCCCCACTTCTTGCACGCAAACACCATTTGGAGACATTCGAGTCACGGACAGCGAGAGCTCTTGCACCTTTATGTTCTTATGTTGCTTGTTTGAATGCTAATATAGACTCTTGCTTGTTATGACTTGAATTGAATTACATACCTTGATTTCTTTACTTAATAGTTCTTATATGGTTGTTAGCATGTCACCACAGAAATTATGCTTGTTATCATTTACCTACTCGAGGACGAGCAGGAATTAAGCTTGGGGATGTTGATACGTCCCAAACGTATCTATAATTTCTGCTTGCTCCATGCATGTTTTGTGTGATATTGCTATGTTTTAAATACACTTTTGTACACTTTTGATCATTTTTCGAGTAAGCTATTAACTCAGTGCACCCCAGTGCCAGTTTCTGTTTTCTGCTGTTTTTGTATTTCAGGTTTTCCCATTACTTAAAGTGTCCGAAAAATTCTGGGAAAAATATATAAAAAATCAGCGTTCCAGAAGACTCCAGACGGCCGAAGGAGAGCTGGAGGGGGGCCACCTATTACTGAGGCGGCCACCCGGCGCGGCCTAGGGTGGGGCCGCGCCAGGAGGCCGCCTAGGCGACTGGCACCTCCCCTGGTGCCCCCCTTGCTGCTTACCAACTTTGGGAATTTTGGTATGGAGTTTGGCTTGTCCACTAAGGCTGAAATTTGTCATAGGCTCATGATATGATCACAAGAACATGCACAAAAAGTTTCACCAGCAATGGATAAGGATAAATGACACTTCCTTCACAAAGTGACATTCTGCCCCCACAGACAAATGAATTTCTCTAGGTGAAAAATCCACTTGGTCCATGCAATATTTTTGGAGATTTTTTCTAGATATGGCATCAAGGATATGTGGGAATTATTTGGGGATTTATGGAGCAATATAAATAGGGGTTGCTTCACAATCCTCAAATAAATGGGAATATAATCCTTTTATTGGAAAAGGAATATATGGCTTGAATAAAAATTGGGCTTCGATGGGATGGATCAAGGGATGATCATTGTAAAGGGTATGGGATACTTGAGCAAGGAAAGAAAATATGCTCAAGTATCAAGTCCAAAGAGTTTATAAAAATCAAATCAACTGGCAAATCTTGAAATAAATCAGAAAAGTTTTTGGGAAAAAAAGTTCCAAAATCCAGGGTGTCACATTCTACCATGTGAAATTGAAGATATTGATGTGACTATTCATCTTGCAAACAAAGAAACTATCTCTCCAGTTGGGATTGTGAGAGTTGTTGAAATTCTATGTGGAAAGGTGAAGTATCCTACCGACTTTCTAGTACTTGGTTCAGTGCAAGATAGTTTTTGCCCTATTATCTTTGGTAGGCCTTTCCTCATAACTTGTGGAGCTATAATAGATTTCAAGAAAGGTAAAGTTTCTGTTGAATTCAATAGTTAATTATATGAATTTAATTTTTCTAAATTCTCTAAGCAACCTCGTGGTACTGATTTGTCTAGTAATGAAAAAAAAAATGAAGAAATTGCTTCTATTGCTATTCCTCCTTACGATCCTTTCCAACAATTTATGGAGGACCACGAGAATGACATGCATATGCAGGAAAGAAATGAGCTAGATGACATATTCTTAAGGCAACCTGCTATCCTGAAGCACAACCTTTCGGTTGAACCTTTAGGAATCCTTGCACAACCAAAAGAAGACCCGGTGTTTGATCTCAAAGCGCTTCCCGATACGCTCAAGTATGCTTATTTAGATGAAAATAAAATATATCCTGTTATTATCAATGCTAACCTTTCAGGATTTGAAGAAGAGCGATTATTGGAGACACTTCGTAAACACCGTGGTGCTATCGGCTATACCCTTGATGACCTTAAGGGAATTAGTCCATCAATTTGCCAACATACTATCAATCTCGAGCCCGATGCTAAACCAGTTGTTGATCATCAACGACGGTTGAACCCAAAGATGAAGGACATGGTTAGGACTGAAGTTCTCAAGCTTCTAGCCGCAGGTATCATCTATCCTATAGTTGATAGTAAGTGGGTAATTCCAGTTCATTGTGTTCCTAAGAAAGGAGGTATGACTGTTGTTCCTAATGATAAAAATGAACTAATACCTCAAAGGATTGTTATTGTATATAGAATGTGTATTGATTTCAGGAAGTTAAACAAGGCAACCAGGAAGGACCACTACCCTCTTCCTTTCATCGATCAAATGCTTGAGAGGTTGTCCAAAAACACTCACTTTTGCTATCTTGACGGGTACTCTGGCTTCTCTCAAATTCATGTTAATACTGCCGAGAGATGTATGTCTGCTATCTTTCATGGTTTCTGTGAGGAGATTGTGGAGGTCTTCATGGACGATTTCTCCGTCTATGGGACTTCCTTTGACCACTGTCTCCACAATCTTAATAAAGTTTTGCATAGATGCAAAGAAACAAATTTGGTGCTAAATGAGGAGAAGTGCCACTTCATGGTTAACGAAGGGATCGTTCTTGGTCACAAGATCTCCGAGAGGGGAATCGAAGTGGACAAGGAGAAGATTGAAGCTATTGAAAGGATTCCCTATCCAAGGGACATCAAAGGTATTCGTAGTTTTCTCGGTCATGCTAGTTTCTATAGAAGATTTATTAAATATTTTTCTAAGACTTCGAGACCCCTCACTAATATTCTCCAGAAGGATGTTCCTTTTGTATTTGATGAAGATTGTAAGGAAGCCTTCGAAGTTCTTAAGAAAGCTTTGATAACTGCTCCTATAGTACAAGCACTTGATTGGAGTTTGCCCTTTGAAATTATTTGTGATGCTAGTGATTTTGCTGTTGGAGTTGTTTTAGGACAAAGGGTTGATAAGAACTTGAATGTTATACATTATGCTAGCAAAACCCTTGATACTGCTCAAAAGAATTATGCTACTACTGAGAAGGAATTCTTAGCAGTGGTGTTTGCTTGTGATAAGTTTAGGCAGTATATTGTTGATTCTAAATTTATTATTCATACTGACCATGCTTCCATTAAGTATCTTATGGAGAAGAAGGATGCCAAACGAAGGCTCATCAGATGGGTACTCCTTCTTCAAGAATTTGATTTGCAGATTTTTGATAGGAAAGGAGCAGACAATCCGGTGGCGGATAATCTTTCAAGGATGGAAGATATACCGCATGATCCCATTCCAGTCAATGACAACTTTCTAGATGAACAACTAGCTGTTGTAAAAGTACAATCTCTCTTCGATCCTTGGTTTTCAGATTATGCTAACTTTATCGTTGCAAAGTTTTTGCCTCCAGGTTTAACATTCCAGAAAAGGAAGAAGTTCTTCCACGATTTGAGGCATTACTTTTGGGATGACCCACATCTTTATAGAGAAGGTGCAGATGGGATCATGAGAAGATGCATACCGGAGCACGAGCAGAAGGACATTCTCAGACAATGTCACGATAGTCCCTATGGACGACATCATGCCGGTGATAGGACCACACATAAGGTTCTTCAATCAGGTTTTTATTGGCCTACTCTCTTTAAGGATGCTATAAATTATGTCTTATCTTGTGATAAGTGTCTGAGAGTTGGTAATATTAGTAGGAGAAATGAGATGCCTATGAATTAATCTCTAGTGATTGAGCCTTTTGATTGTTGGGGTTTTGATTTTATGGGTCCTTTTCCTCCTTCACACAAGTACACTCACATTTTAGTGGCTGTTGATTATGTAACCAAGTGGGTTGAAGCAATCCCCGCTGAAAGTGCTGATCACAAGACATCTTTGAAAATGCTCAAGGATGTAATTTTTCCTAGGTTTGGTGTACCAAGGTACCTCATGACTGATGGAGGATCACATTTCACACATGGAGCTTTTAGGAAAGCTTTAGCCAAGTACGATATCAATCATAGAATTGCTTCACCGTACCATCCTCAAGCTAGTGGGCAAGTTGAGCTCACCAATAGAGAGATCAAGTTGATCTTTCAAAAGACAGTTAACAGTTCTAGAAAGGACTGGTCAAAGAAGTTAGGAGATGCTTTGTGGGCGTATAGAACTTCTTATAAAAACCCCATGGCATGTCTCCTTATAGGATGGTCTATGGCAAGGCTTGCCATTTGCCATTAGAGTTAGAACACAAAGCTTTCTAGGCTGTTAGAGAGCTTAATGCTGATCCAAAATTAGCCGGTGAAAAGCGTCTCATGAACTTGACTTCTCTAGATGAGTGGAGAAGTGAAGCTTACGAGAGAGCTAAAATGTTCAAGGAAAAGGTAAAGAAGTGGCATGATAGAAGGATTCTGAAACTTGAATTTAATGTTGGTGATAAAGTTTTGTTGTTTAGATCTCGTTTCAGGTTTTCTCCAGGTAAACTACTTTCCAGATGGGAAGGGCCATTTCATATCGAAGAAGTCTACCGCTTGGGTGCACTCAAGATTAACAACTTTGAAGGCACCAAACCTCAAGTTGTGAATGGGCAAAGACTCAATCATTACATGGCAGGAGACCCTGTCTATGTTGATGTGGATTTGATACACACAACAACTCATGAAGAACATGTTGCAGCCCTGTTTCAGACACCAGCAGAAGCAAAATAAGAAAAGGTATCTATTACGGTAAGGAAACATCGCGAACATCCATAAAAGTTCCATATTTTGAGTTTTTGCAAAATTAGGAAAATTCCAAGCCTAAGTGGAGCCGGAGAGGAGCTCCAGGGGGCCCAAGCGCCCTCCTGGTGCGGCCTGCCTCCTGGCCGCGCCGGGTGGCCGCCTGGGCGCCCCGTAGTCCATCTCCGACCCCACTTTGGCTTGTTACCTTCCTTTTGGTGCAGAATTTTTTGCTATATATTTGCCCGGATCGTCCCGCCACTGTATCTCGCGATTTCGTGTGTTTTCTTTTCGATCTGTTTCTACCAGGAAATCTTTCAGCTAGACCTAGGTGCCATGGTTTTCCCAAGTTCCCCCAAGGACAAGTTCATCGTCGACGTCATCAACCCTTACCTCGCTGAGGTGAGGAAGCACCCTCAAACTCTTTGGGTGGAGGATGGTGTCCTCCACAAAGAAGATCTAAAGGGACCTGTCAAGGAGGGGAGCATCCAGGACAGGCTGGAAGAAGTGGAGCAAGAAGTCTTCAAGTACAAGAAGATGTTCGAGCGTGGTGTTGAAGCCAACTTCGACATCATCAACGATCTGAAGGCACACCACAAGGAGATGAAGGATGTGTGGTCAAGAATGACCGCACTGGAAGAAAAAGTGTTCGAGATTCAAGGGCAGATTTATGATCTGCAGAACCAGAACTGTGAGTATGAACTAAAGTTCCTGCGCATGGGTTTGGCTGCTGATTGCAGGATCCTGGAGGCTGAAGTATCCTTTATGGATGGACAAACTTTGCCATGGAAGAATTTCTCCAAGGACTGCGTGATCAATAAGAACAAGAACGAGCAGTGAAACCTCCTTGGGTAATGGCATCCCCTTAGCTTGTTCCAAGCTTGGGGGAGTGCCCAGTATCTTTATCTTTATCTTTGTCTTTTAGAGTCAAGTAGAGTCGTATCATGTCTAGGGAAGTTATCTTATGAAATAGGTGTTTGCATTGAGGTCTATCACTCCTTTGTGGAGAATCTTGTATCCGTGAGTGTGGAGTCGTCTATGATGGAATATTAATGAGAAGTCTATTGGTTTCTTTGTTGCACTCGGTATTCTCTCCATGCAATCGACCTTATATGCTGATTATTATGGGAGTATTGACCTTATATCAGGTATGGCTTTGAAAACTATATTTAATCTTGGCAAACATAGCTTTGGTCATAACAAAAAGCATGATTTTCAAGTAGCGACATAGCCAAAACCTTTAAGTTATTATGCTTGAAGTGTTATGTTGACAAGGAATACAACTTGATGTTTTATGCTTATCTTAATGTTCATGCTTTATATTTCTTTGCATCCAAGTCATGATCAATTGTCTGTTCTCTCAAAACCTTTGCTAGCCAAACTTTGTACTAAGCGGAATTTTGCTTGTGCATCCATACCCTGAAACCAATATCTTCCATATGAGTCCACCGTACCTTCCTATTCGTGGTATTTCACTACCACTCCTAAAGTATATAATTCATGTGCTATCTTTAAATTTTCAAAATCTTCTGTTTTGTGCATCTGGTTTAGCTCATGAGGAAGTAGTAGGTAATTCATGATCTTCTTAAGTTGGACAAGTTTTATCTTGGGTTTGCATGTCTAATCTACAAACCTTAATACGAGGAGGGACTGGCATGAGTGCGCCCAGATCGTAAAAGATAATGTCAATAAACAACCTCCTTCACACATGGTCTTTGAGAAATCAGAAACTTTGGTAGTGATAAACAAAGGAGATTAAGGGGATGTGATCGTACCTCCTTGGGAGCCATTCCTCGAAACTTGTCCAGTTTGAGAAGTAATTGAACTATCTATTAGCATTCGTTGACAAATCATGCTCCTACCAAAGCTTGTTTTCATTCTGTTTGATTTAAGTATAGCACATGAGTTTTCCCTACTTCCCTAGAGCAGGGCATGTCCTTTACTTTTATGTTGAGTCAGTTCTTCCTACTTCCTTCTATTCTTAAAGAGAACAGACACTTTATGTTGACAAGGATTCATACATATAATGATGCATTAAGATTTGTCATATCACATCCTTGTTGACATTATCTTTTGATAAGTAAGTTGTTTGCAAAAGCTTAGGCCAAGCAAACATCTTCCTTTGTGTTAGCATTTTCACTTCCTGACTAATAACATGTTCTTTCAAAAGCTTCAAAGTGATTCATTATAAAGTGAAAGAGAAAAAGTAAAAGTTATTAGTTGTCCTCTGACCAAGGATATGTTTGCCATGATTTGATGAGTTTCCTTAGCCCTACTTGTGATTATAATTGTTATTACTCTTTCATAAGGGCCTTATGATTTGAGATTGCTGTTGAGGATGCTTGAGTTTGGTAGAGAAATCATGATGCTTCTTGTCAGTATTCTATTTATTGACACTTCACTCTCTAAACTTGTGGACAGGTTTACCGAGCTTAGTATTCGCTTGGGGACATGCGAGGTCTAAGCTTGGGGGAGTTGATACGTCCAAAATGCATCACTATTTTATATCGTAATTCACCTCTATTCATTGATATATTCCACATTATGATGTTGTTATTATGTTGTTTTGGCTTGTTTTACACAGTTTGCAACTTTCTGGTGCCAAAACAGCAGACACAGGATTCAGCAGATAAAAGTGGACATAGAGTTGCTGAATCAGAAGACCTCCAATTGAGCTAAAAATCGACGGGGGTCGTTTTCCAGAAGATAGACGGAGATGGGCCAAAGAGGGGGCCACCAGGTGCCCTGGTGGCGCGCCCCCTTGGTGGCCGCGCCGGGTGGCCTCCTGGACACCTGGGGCCACCCCGGCTCCCCCCTTTGGCCTATATACTCCTCGTTACCCAAAAACCATAAAAAGATAGGAGTTTCGGGAGTTCCGCCGCCGCTCCGTGGCGGAAACCTACAGAGAAGAAAAGGCATCTCCGGCGGGCAGATTCCGTCGGGGAGAACACCTCCCGGAAGGGGAGAACATCGCCATCGTCATCACCATCGTCACGGGCATCATTGAGATCATCATCAACATCATCCTCATCACCATCTCCATCCCATCTCATCTCACCATTGCAACTTGTGTTGTAACTCGCACTATTCACCCCCTCTACTTTACCTGTGTTGATTACTATTTTGTGGTGAATGCTATTAAGTTTTGGTGGAAGATTATTGTTATGACCAGATTGTTTACCACCTATTTATACCCTCTGATCTTGATCTCTTTTATGTCTTGTGAGTAGTTACTTTAGTTCTTGAGGACATGGGAAAAGTCTTGTTGTTAGTAGTCATATGATGTTGAAGTAATATGTGTTGTTTGATATTTAAGTTGTGGTGTTATTCTTCTAGTGGTGTTATGTGAGTCGAACACATAACACTTCACCTTGTTAAGGACCTAGGGGAATACATTGTGTATAAAGGATGCTTATGGTGGGTTGCCAGAGTGACAGAAACCTGAAGCCCAGTTCGCACACTTTTTCACAAGGGAGTAATGGATCCTTGATCTTATTGCTGTGGTTAGGATTTTTCCTTAATTTTTGCCTTGTATTTGCGGATGCTTGCAAGGTGTTTAATCATAAGAGTGCACTTGTCTTAGTCTAGGCAGTGTACTAGCATAGATCCACACACTCAACACTTATCAACACAAAACATAGTACTAGACGAAATATGGCGAAAGTAACTTGACTACCTCTCCCGTGTGTCCTCAAGAACACTTTAGTCTTTATAAGTTCAGTTGCTAGGCTTATCCTTTGCTCAAAAGGATTGGGCCACTTGCTACTCCTCAGCACCATTTACTTTGCTTGTTTTTACCTTCTTGTTGCTTATACCGAAAACCCCTAAAAGGTTATCTTTCAGTGATTGTAGTTATTCCTTGTCCAAAGTCACTTGTCAATACGTTCTGCTCCTCGTTGGGTTCGACACTCTTACTTATTGAAAACACTACAGTAGATCCCCTAGACTTGTGGGTCATCAGAGGGCATAGTCCTGCTCACGCTTCTCCAGCCGGCTCTGATGAGGATATTATTGAGGAGATTGCTGCAGGTGTTGGCCAAGTTCCCCGTACTCGCTCCGGTGCTAGTTTTGGCAGTGGTGTTGGGTGTTCCGCTAGGGACCCTGTGCAGCCTAGGTGGGCTGCTAAGATCACCAGGAAGGTGAAGAACCTCTTCTGTTTCCAGAAGGACATGCAACACAGGATGTATCAGGCTCACAAGAGAGAGAAGGAGAACCTCCAGCGCCATAAAGTTTTCTACAGGCACCAGGGGATGACAGTGGAGACACGGTCTGAGAAGAGCATCACTCCCGAGGACAAGTGGATCTCCAAGTTCAGCGATTGGGATCTTACAGATGATGTGCCTGGTCCGTCTTCCACCACACCGCAACCTGCTACCGAGGAGACTGAGGCAGCTGAGGATTCCGAGGCTTCCTAGGAGTCCGAGGACGAGGATGAGGAGTATGACGAGTAGTTCATCACCGTGGGGCGCTAGGTCGCTCTCTGCCTTTTTGGCGTCTCGATGCCAAAGGGGGAGAGAGTTTAGGACTACGGGATTTCCAGCTTCCCGGTTTGGCGAGTCACAAGCTTGTTTTCTCGGTCTTATTTGCCTCGCTTGTGAACTCCGTTTTATTTGCATTTGGTTTTTAGTTCGTCTTGTCAGACTTTTTATATGTATGGTGTGAGACATACGCTATCCTATGTTCCATACTCTATATGTCTTGTTATGTGATGCTATCTTATGTTTCATTATCTTTATGCTCACATATTGGTTGTCTCTAGCTAGTGTGGCAGTCTATAAAATATAGGGGGAGTGTCGGCGGATTGGTACCCGGGTAGGCTAACCCAAGCGGAAGCAACCTTTCAAGACAAGGATGGACCGATTGGGCCGCAGCTGGGCCGAGCTGGGCAGATGTACGGCCGATTGTTCCAAGGCAATCAGCCGTACCGAATGCCAGCACTCGGCCCAGGCGCAATCGGTCCACCCTTCCGTAACCAAGATGATCGTCCGGTTGGTCCGCAGCTGGGCTGAGATAGATACTTGGAAGGCCGATTGCCCAGAGCAATCGACCTTACCAAGAACTAATAATCGTCCCAGGCGCAATCGGAACAACCTACTCCCCTTGGAGGAAGTTGGCCCCGACGCCAGTCGGGGGTATGATTACGAGGCCATAAATGCAGTATCCCGAGATATCTGGGTGGCAGGAAGGCCAAGTCATGTCGAAGATCTGGAGGAGATACGGTGTCGACCTCTCCGCCGATTCCGCGGACAGGGCGACAAGACCGCACCTCCTAGCTCCACTGTTCATCCCTATGCCCTATGGGTCTACAGCATGGGCCGCCGCTCGTAGGATCCGGATCACCCGGAGAGGAGCAGTCGGTGGGCCCAGGCCGATTAGAGGATGACAGCTGGGCCCATTCGGCAATGAAGTTACCGAAGTACCCTGGGCTCACACTATAAGAGCCAGGGTACCCCTCCTGCGTGAGGGACGCCCCACTCTAGATCACCATTACTCACCTTCCCCTCAGTTCATTCACTTATTGTAGTTACTCCTCAGGGAAGCAGGAGAGAGCCTTGCCCATGGCGGAGGCGCTCACTTTCCCCTGAGAAGATAGAGAAGCAGTTATTGTAGCCAGAGCATTGATATATAAGAGACAAGCAGGAGTAGGGGTGTTATCTCTCCGGAGAGCCCCGAACCTGGGTACATCGTGGTATCCTCACCGTGTTTGTGCCCAACCCGATTCCGGCACCATCGACATTCTCTCCCTCGCGTCTTCCCCTCACTTTAGCCATCCCATGGCATCTGACGTCACATATCGACGACAGGGAGTGTTCATCCTAATGTGTGTGTCTTGCATTCCAAAGGCATATTCAATTTGGTGCACACATCTAGGGGGAGCCCGTCTATATTTTGTAGATAAATGACATGCTTTACATTCCCTGTTTATATATTGTGCAAATCTTGTGTTGTCATCAATACACCAAAAAGGGGGAGATTGATAGGGCATATTTCTCCTTGGTTGGTTTTAGTGACTGATGACAATACACTAGCGGATTAACCGTGTGCGATGAGCCTTTCAGATAATTGTATTCATGGCATAAGACGGTTATCTTCCCCTCGGTTGATGGAGCATGAAAATGGAGTTTTCCTTTCGATTTCTTTTTGGTGAATTGAGTCGTAGGAAAACCATACTATTAAGAGGGGATCCGCTGTGGAATGGTGGGTGGAATCATCACACATACACACTCTCTGCACCCACATATTTTCCATTGCGTCTTGGAGGGTTTTAAGTTGGTGGCATAGGCTCCCTGGTTCTGCCAGGGCGGTAGTACCGCTCTAGGAGCGGTAGTACCGCGGCCTATTACCCTACTCACTACTGTAAGTCCTCTGGACTCACGGTAGTGGGGCACAGTACTGAGTCTTGGTAGTACCGTGGGGCGGTAGTACCGCTCGCAGTGCGGTAGTACCGCTCCACGGTAGTACCGCGGTCTAGTACCGTACTCACTACCGTAAGTCCTCTGGACTCGCGGTAGTGGGGCACGGCACTAGGCCTCGATAGTACCGTGGGGCGGTAGTACCGCTCTCGGTACAGTAGTACCGCGCCACGGTAGTACCGCGGCCTAGTACCGCACTCACTACCGTAGGTCCTCTGGACTCACGGTAGTGGGGCACGGCACTGGGCCTCGGTAGTACCGCAGGGCGGTAGTACCTCTCCCGTTAAAGTAGTACCATGCCACGGTAGTACCGCTCTCAAAGCGGTAGTACCGTGGTTGGTGGGCTGCCAACGGTTGTTTCTTTGCCCACCTATAAAAGGGGGTCTTCTTCCCCAAGTTGACCTACCTCATTTATTGCTCTCTCCTCCATTGACGCCCAAGCTCCATTCTTGCCCGATCTCCCTCCCTAGCCATCAAAACTTGTTGATTCTCTAGGGTTTGGAAGATAAGGCCCCGATATACACTTCCACCAAAGGATATTTGATTCCCCCCATTAATTCCTTGTGGATCTTGTTACTCTTGGTTGCGTTGGTGACCTAGACGAAAGAGTTCACCTCGAAGCCATATTCCATTGTGGTGAAGCTTCGTGGTTTGTTGGGAGCCTCCAATTAAGTTGTGGAGATTGCGCCAACCTTGTATGTAAAGGTTCGGTTGCCACCTTCAAGTCTACCGCGTAGTGGATCACGGCATCTTGCATTGGTAAGAGCATGAGGAGAAATAGGGTGGCCCTCGTTGGCTTCGTGTGAGCATTGTGCTCCTCACCCTCTCCAAAACGGAGATATACTTCTTGAAAGAGAAGGAACTTCGACAACATATCCTTGTCTCCCGTGTTCCCCTTTACCTTTACTTTCTTTAAGTTATTTTCATTGCTTATATCTTGCTTGCTCATATAGTGTTGCATTAGTTGGCATATAGGTTGCTCACTTAGTTGCACATGTAGACAAGCTATCTTTCTTGTTGAGTCTTAATTTGTTAAAAAAAAAGCTTTAAAATTGTTAGTCGCCTATTCACCCCACCCTCTAGTCGACATTCCGATCCTTTCAGGGTCGTTTCCCTAGTAGCAAATGATAATCACCATAGCGCCACAATCTGAGCCCTTTCTTATTATTAATTTTCATAAGATTTTGGCATGTAAAATGCCCATCATGGCAAGTACGAATAGCTAAACGTAAAAAATTACAAAAATGTATGGAATTTCCATAAAACTATAGGAAACATTATTTAAATATTAACCAAGAATAATACAATGATAAAATTGCCATGACAATTTGTAATAAATATAAACAAAGATATTTTCCTTGACCAAAAATTAAATTTACAATGTTGTAAAACTAAATTTGTCATGGTTCGAAACTAACATTGCCACGCTATGATTATTTTTACAATGACCCAAATATAATTTTTTCATACACTAAAATTAAATTTGTCATGATCTAACACAAAATTTGGCATGG
Organism: Bromus sterilis; assembly: GCA_950022295.1. Taxonomy (NCBI): domain Eukaryota; kingdom Viridiplantae; phylum Streptophyta; class Magnoliopsida; order Poales; family Poaceae; genus Bromus; species Bromus sterilis. The sequence continues at coordinate 10,703,888 of OX465595.1, read as the reverse complement.
TCCAAAATTAAATTTTCCATGCTATATTTTTTTGTCATGGTTTAAAAACTACAATTGCGATGACAGGTCTATAAATTAAAAGTGCTATTGTTGCAAAATAAAATAAATTTTCATGATACACATTTTTTGTTATATTTTAAAAATAAATAATTTTGTCAATGCTACATTAAAATAAACTTGATTTCAAAGGGGAAAATGTTTGCAGCCACTAGGGCTCGCATCGGCCACCTCACATTGGTTGTGGCCATTTTCTTATTTCCTTATTTGACCTTCATGTCATGCCATGATTAATCCACTCGTGTGTGTTGCGTGAACCTAATGGACCCCACACAATCGCTTCTTTCTTCATCCTTATCTTTTTCTCTACGGACTTCACACGTTCGTTCATCCATCGTATTTTTTTAAGGGAAATCGGGAGGTGGAAGCCCCCTACGGCCCTACCTACGAGTTTTTACAAAAAAAACTCATAAGGGAGGAGGAAAGCGCTTACATGGGTAATAGGTCTTAGAAAATTCAACAACGGGGAGAAAGGTGAGGGAGAAGAGTGGAAATAGAAGAACAAAAAGGGAGTACAGAAAGGAAGAAAAGGTGATTAGTCAGGCCAACTAGCGATCCATTTGTCAATCAATGGAAGAGTGTCTTTCCTCGCCATGTCCAATATTTTTTTGATTGTTTACTGTAGACAATGGCCCTTCCAAAAAAAATACACATGTCTGTTTAAATTCGCTCTCGCCAAGAGTCGAAACCAGGACCTAGGGTGCTACTAAGTTTGCTGCAACCATTAGGCTACATGCCCATTCGCGCCATGTACAAATTTTAACCAAAGTCTTGGAGTGGTTTGCCACTAAATTAGGAGGAGTCATGTCATCGAAAACCTTTCGGTTCCTTACAAGCCAGATAGACTGAAGGACTGCGATCACAATAAACTCTCAAGAATTGTGTTTGTCTTTTTGGGAAGGATTGAAGCCATGTTTGTGAAATTTTCAGCTGGTTTTTCAATATAATTATCACAATAAACTCTCAAGAACCGAGTTTGTCTTTTTGGGAAGGATTGAAGCCATGTTCATGAAAATTTCAGCTGGTTTTTCAATACTATAATTCAATTGAACACCGAGGAAACCCCAGACATGTTTTGTTCTGCTGCATTTGAGAGCTGATGGCTTCTCGCCCCTCGTTGGTTACCCCAAGTGGAAGGTTAAGAAGTACATAGCAAAAAAATTCCCTCGGTGAAGATACCAAGGTTATCAATCCAGTAGGACTCCAAGTTCTGCAAGTAGGTGGCAACAACGCCGGAAATTACTTCCAGCTAGGGAGTTTTCGTGGACCTGCACACAACAACAAATAATTTTGCTCCCAACGAGTTCAGAGAGGTTGTCAATCTCTCCGATCTTGTTGTTCACAAAGGACCAAACACAAGCGGGAAATAGTAGTGGTGATTGCAACGAAAAGAAAATAAAAGCAGTAAATGATTGAGGTGTAAACAATGGTGGAAATATGGACCGGGGTCCCGTGATGTTCACTAGTGATGTCTCTCTCCCAAAAGACGATAAAAATAGCTAAGATGGGTAAACAAATTATAGCTGGGAAATTGACAGAATTATAAACGCACCGAAATGCTAATTATGCTACAAGAAATTTAAAGGCTCAATCGTATGGGCAGTAAGCCAAGAAAAGTAGACTGTTTATCCATCAGCATCTACTCACTAATCATCCACCTTGAGATATCTATCCAGAACATCTCGCTGGTATTAAGTTGCGAGCCCCATCCAAAGCAAGAGACAACTGCATTAACAAACTTTGCATAAGGTAACCAATCCTTGCAACCGGGTTACAAGCATCGTTGTTTTCTTCCTGGTGGCAATAGCACATCCCCTAGTCTCATGTTTCTGTCACTCAAGGTAGACATCGGGGGGTATGAACCCGCAATCAAACATAACACTCCCTCTTGGCGTTACTATCTACTATTTGGCGAAAGCAATAAAAAGCAACGGAGAACATGTAAGATTTCCTCAAGAACAAAATATAAAAGGAGAACGAAATATAAAACTCATCACGATCTAAACATAATCTCATAATCCATCGGATCCCAGCAAACACAACATAGCAACAGCTGAAAGATTACATAGGTGCCTTGATCATGTAGGTCAGCTCACAAGGGCTAAGAATTAAAGCATAAGATTGGAGAGAAGACATCACATAGCTACTGGTCATGGACCCATGGTCCAAGGGGGACTGCTCACGGCAAATCCGAGAAGCGCTCGTGGCGGTGGAGAAGCTCCCGGAGATCAATCCTCCCTCCGGCAGGGTGCTAGGACGAGGTCTTATGGCGATCCTGATCTCGGGATCGCGGCGGCGGCAGAACAGTGGCGAATTTCGCGATGCGGGTTTTTCAGGGTTTCTGTACCGAGGGGTAAATATAGGTGAAAGGAGGGCCAGAGGGGAGGGCCCACCCCTTTAGGTGGCCTCCTGGCGCGGCCAAGGGTGGGGCCGCGCCCTCTTTCCGCCTGGGAGGTGATGGCACTGAAGTAATGCTCCTCGTTGGCTACCCCAAGTGGAAGGTTGAGATGTAACATAGAGGTAATTTCCCCTAATAGAGGGTAGGGTTTATGTCTCCAGTAGGACTCCGAACACGACAAGCAGGTGGTTCGGCAAGTGATGCGCCATTGAAAATCACTAGCTTAGCCTGGACCTGCACACACAACAAGTAACTTTGCTCCCAACGAGTACAGAGGGGTTGTCAATCCCTCCGGCCTTGCCGTATACAAAGGATCAAACGCAAGATCTAATGATAGTGATAATTGAAATGAAAGTAAAAGCAGTAAAATAAAGTGGAGGTGTAAACAATGGTGGAAATATGGAACGGGGTTCCATGATGTTCACTAGTGATGTCTCTCTCCCAAAAGACGATAAGATAGCTAAGCTGGGTAAACAAATTACAGTTGGGCAATTGACAGAATTATAAACGCACCGCAATGCTAATTATGCTACTTGAAAGTAAGAGGCTCAAAAGTATGGGCAGTACGCCAAGACAAGTAGACCAAAATCCATCTGCATCTACTCATTAATCCTCTACCTTGAGATATCTATCCAGAACATCTCGCTAGTATTAAGTTGCGAGCCCCACCCAAAGTGTAAACTCAAAGCAACAAACAATTGCATTAACAATCTATGCGTAAGGTAAACAATCCTTGCAACCATGGTTACAAGCATCGTTGTTTTCTCCCTGGTGGCAACAGCACATCCCCTAGGCACATGTTTTTGTCACTCAAGCTAGACATCGGGGGGGGCATGAACCCACAATCATGCATAACGCTCCCCCTTGGAGTTACTATCTACTACTTGGCCAAAGCAATAAAAAGCAACGGAGAAGATGCAAGAGTTACTCAAGAACAAAGTATATAAGGTAAACCAAATATATAACTCATCACGATCTGAACACAATATCATAATCCATCGGATCCCAACAAACACAGCATAGCAACAGCAGGAAAATTACATAGGTGCCTTGAACATGTAGGGAAGCTCACAAGGACTAAACATTGAAGAAAAAGATTGGAGAGAAGACATCACATAGCTACTGATCATGGACCCATGGTCCAAGGGAAACTACTCACGCCATATACGGGAGGCGTCCATGGTGGTGGAGAAGCTCTCGGAGGTCAATCCTCCCTTCGGTAGGGTGGTGGTAAGAGGTCTTCTGGTGCTCCTGATCTTTGGAGCGTGGCAGCGGAGAAACAGAGAGGTATTTCGCGATGCGGGCTTCTCCTCGAGCTTTTCTGTGACGAGGGGTAAAAATAGGCCGAAGGGGGCACCAAAGGTGGGACCCACTGTAACACCCTCAGTGTCAGGGAACAGTAATCACTTTGCTAATGATATTTACTGTTGCAAATCATTCCTTGATCATCTTTGGATCAATTCAAATTCAATTTTCCCTGTGATTGAAATTAAAAACAGTGTGGCAATTAAAAGTCTAACCAAAAACTTTGCAACCACTTTTGTAAAATGCCCAATATTCAGTGGACCATGTCCATGTGGATATGGGAATTTATTAAGATATTAAATAAATCAAACAATTCAAACAGTAGCTTAAACAGTCCATTTTAATCATTTATTATTTAAATAAAATGTTAAATGAATTTCTTTTACCACCAAACTTTTTGTGGCACCTCAGTATGGTGTTCCACTAATTATGCAACAAGTTTCAATCAAAACAAAAATAAAAAACTATTCAAACAAATTATTAACAGACAGAAAAGGGTTAAATCTCGCTCAGTGCACTGCTTATCCGGCCCGGCCCAAACTCACTTGCCCCCCTCTTTTCTTCCTCCTCGCTATGTTCATCATGGCGCCGTGGCAGAACGTGTTCGACGCTGTGGCCACTCACCGATCGACAACGGATCGCTACAGCGATTACAAGTGGGGATAAGAACGCCCCCATGGTCACCTCGGTGCCTCGCTAGATATGTTCCCTCCTCGAGCTCGCCACTCCCCAAACGCCCGAGTCGCCATGAGAGCCCCTTCGTGAGCTCGCGCGCCCACTTAGCCCCACCGCCCCAGCCGCCGTGTCCAGTGCACTCGTCGTCGTCGGTTTCGTCTTCGAGCAGAAGGAGCCAAGCTAGAAGCCACTGCATCGAGTGAATCGACGTCGTCACCATCCTCGCCGCCGGCGAGATTGCAGCGCGATTTCGGCCGCCCCCGCCCTCCTCCGAGCCCGCTGCCACCCTCTGCTTGGTCACGGTGAGCTCCACCTCCGCCGTCAACTCTCCGTTTAGCCTGCCGTGCCCCTTAGCCTCCCACGCCATTGGAGCAGTAACCTCGTGGCCTGGAGCAAGCTTTTGACGCGCCGAGCGCGTCTTTTCGTTCGCACTACTCCTAGTCGTCATTTCCCGTAGCACACGCCCATCTCCCTTCGCTAAATCGACGTCGTCGCCATCGTTTGTGCCACTGCCGCCGCCGCGCTTGACACCGTCGCTGCTCCGGTGCATCAACGGCAAGGCCAATGCCACCAATCGACGCGGGTTGAGCTCAGGGTCACGTAGAAACAAACCACACTCAAAATGGTCGCCAGAATCGAGCGCACGCTCAACTCCGGCGAACTCTTTCGTCGACGGCGATGGTCGTGTCGCCGACATGTGGGCCTGCCCGGTCAGTGGCTTAATTAAACCCTAACCCCCCACGGACAACGGGCCCCACCCCCCTCTAATCTCTCTGTTAAACTTAAAATGGGGATAAACCCCCCTGTCACTTACAAGTGGGCCCCTGGCCTTTTAAAATAAATTAAACTGTTAATTAACATATGTGTCTATGACACCAAGGCACCACCTGTCAGAAATTTAATTAATTAAAAATAGAAATTGTTATGTCCCACTGACATGTGGGGCCCCCCTTTGATCAATCCCTATTTAATTAAGTTAATAACTAATTAGATTAATCTATCACTGACTAGTGGGACCCACTGGTCAGTATTACTGTTTTGGATAATGTTTCTGTTTAATTAATAAAAGAAATTCAAAAATTCATTTAAAATGATTTAAACTTCAAAATTGAATATCTTTTAAACCGTAAATCAGATGGAAAAACTTTATACATGAAAGTTGATGAGAAAAATATAACGAATATGAATACGCTATCCGTATACCAACCACACCCCCTCTAACATACCGAACCCGAGACTTTCCTCCTCTGGATCGTCTCTCCGGTAATTACCCGGTACCGGTAAAACTTTCCGGATGGATATGTTCTGAACATAAAAGTTGTTCGGAATGCATCAAAGATCACGGATACACTATCCACATGTCTGTCAGATATTCACGACACTATAGACATGGAACTTTCCCCCTCTGGGTTGTCTGTCGATAATCACCCGGAGCCGGTATTTCATCCCCGGATGAATTCCCGCTCCGAGTTTAACCCTTTGCACTGCGTTAGACCATCGTTAACATTGCATCTGTCATGTCATGCATCTGTTTATTATGTTTGCTTTGTATTTACTGTTTCTCCCTCCCTTTATTCTTCGGTAGACCCTGCTGCTACCGCCGACTACACCGCTGCCGAGTACGACTACTTCGTCGACGACCGTACCCCTACCGTCGAGCTTCCAGGCAAGCAGAGTCATTCTCTTCCCCAGATATCGCCTATCTTTCCATACTTTTCTTGCACTAGGCATTGTTACTGCTTCTGCTACGTTGCTTACCTATTCAATTGCATAGCCTGTCATTTTCACCCCTTGATGAACATTCCTTCATCCTATGCTGCCTTATAATTATAATATATTCAGCAGTAAACCCTGCGCATTGTTAGCTAGGTTTAGAATAGCGGGTCGTGATCACTCTGGTGAGTGAACACGGATTACAAAATATTATAACTACAACAGGTATAGATCAATGCAGACGCCCTAGGGAACCTACAATGGCGACACACTACCGAGTCGCTTCGAGTTTGACTTACGAGTGGATGGACTCGTATTTCACTCTCGTCGGCTCAGTAGCGTAGCATCACCGGGATGATACGAGGTTTACCTCTTTAGTTCATTCCGCTGATGTCTCTGTCGAACCTCTTCAAGTGTACCATCGAGGGTGATTCCTCCTGGTTTCACTTGATAGTAGGCACCCCGAATCAACTGGTGTCCTTAAAGGTAAGTAGTCGGGCAACCCAAAGGTGCCCGCGAGCGGTATTGTGTCGAGAACGACAGGGAGGGTACGACCGACGTTACTGGCGTGCTTGGCCCCTGCTCGTATCTCGCGAGAGTTACCAAACCACAAAAATTCGAGCTCTACCAAGAGCACACGCGAGAAAAGGTAAGGAGATGGTTCAACTTGTTGGTAACCGCGCGCTTTGAAGGGACGACAGGGCAGGCCCCGACATACTGGTGGTCCTTGTCGCTGTTCGTTGTCCGTTGTGTTGTTAGTCAGACAACGATAACGGTTGTCTGTGAGATAATATTAAAATGCTAAATGGTTCGGTGGATGACTTGAGAGGCCCGTTGGTCTGTACGCACTACCTTGACGTGGGATAAGGAGTATGGGCTCCCCTGCGTCATAGTTCCGTCTGAAAGCTCTTCAGACGTCAGCAGTACCACGAGCTAATTGCCGGGAAGCGGTGTTGTCTTATTTGCTGCAGCAGGTGTATTTGGATTTGATTTTGCTTCACCGGCCAGTCTTGTACCGTGCATGAGTGTGGAAGGGTGAGGGACCTAGACCCCTGAGCGCATAGGATATAGTCCGGCGGATGGCCTCTCTGCTGAGCCTAGGATGGGTTGCGATGTGTCGGATAGCCTCGGTGGAGCGTTCCCTAACAAGGTTCCCATCAGCCTGGAGATCCGAGCGTGCAGGCTAAACAGTAGTGCACCCCTGCAGGGAGTTTAATCTATTCGAATAGCCGTGTCCACGGTAACAGGACGCTTTATGCTGAAGCTGGACCTTACTTCTACTATTAAACTGTATGGTTCCGGGTTTCCTCCCTCGCAGGGAAGTCGAGGAAGGGAACTCGGAGGCATTTATTACTATTAAATATTACAACTTACTATTATACAATGTTGCAGCAACTTCTGCTACATTGTTACTTTATGCTTTATATGAACTGTTGGCTATCCTCTTCTTGTGCTGCAAGACTCATCGGAAGATGCTAGTCTTCGATAGGCCTAGCATTTTACCCTTATTCTGATTTCTACCTTGCAGTCCACTATATACAGCCTCCCCTTTCCATTTGATACAAATGCATAAATTCTTAGTAGCGGACGTAAGACTCGCGGGTATGCTAGATACTCACCCTTGCTTTATTTCCCCTTTTTGTTTTGCCTGATCGGCCGCTGGAGTCGACGTTGGAGCTCAGGAGCAGGAGTACCTCGCTGGTGGCTACTACTACGTCGAGACCCCCTTTGACAAGGACCAGGAGTAGTTTCGGAGGCTCCCGGGCAGGAGGCCTTTCCTTTTCGATCTGTATCTCTGATGTGATTTGTGCTAGCCTTCTTAGGGAAAAAACTTGACTAACTATGTCTGTACTCAGATATTTGGTTTGTATAACTTATGTATTCGGGTCCGTGCGACCCCCTTATCTTGTAACATATTGGTTTATCCTTTTGTGTTTAGTGTTGTGTTGTGATATTCTCACCGTGGCACCCTGATTTCGATCGTGTACCCTGCAGGTATGATTACTGTACACGGCTTGATTTTGGGGGCATCAAACGCACCTCCCAGGCGCCCTGGTGGCTTGGCCAAGGGTGGGGCCGCGCCACCTGGCCGCCTGGGAGGGGGTGGCCCCCTCCGGCTCTCCTTCGATGGTTCCGGAAGCTTCCTTGACGCTGATTTTTATTCTGGTATTTCTAGAATTTTTCTGGCATTTTAAATTGGCAAAATATCACTGCAACTAAAGACATCAGCAGACAGGAACTGGCACTGGGTGAACTGAGTTAGTAGGTTAGTCCAAATATGTGTAAAATGATATAAAAGTGTAGCAAAACATGTAGCGATGTCACTTAAAAGTGCATGGAACAAGCAGAAATTATAGATGTGTTTGGGACGTATCAACATCTCCAAGCTTAATTCCTGCTCGTCCTCGAGTAGGTAAATGATAACACAAATAATTTTTGTGGTGACATGCTAACACACATATAAGAACTTCAAAGTAAAGCAAGTAAGATATGTAATTCAAGTCAAGATAATAACAAGCAAGAGTCTTAGCATTAATTCTAGCCTCGATGTCCGTGACTCGAATGTCTCCAAATGGTGTTTGCGTGCAAGCAATGGGAGATGGGATTAAGAGAATAAAAAAATATAGTTTAATTGAGAACTCAATCTACTAAATTTTCACACTTGGTCTCCTTCGGGATCTTATTTTGACTCATCCCCAGACCACTAGTCAGGTACAAGTCAAACCGATCCTCTCCCTTTCGACTTTGAGCACTCATGCAATGGATGAGCGCGAGCAAGATACGTTGGCACTACGGATGGCAAAGATAGAAGTGATGGGGAAGGAAGACAAAAAGGGTGTGAAAGGCTCACATCAATGAGGACAATCATAGGCGAGAGAAGGCCAAATGATAGATATGATGTGAGGAGTACGATTGCCATGCAACGGATGCACATATGAGCTACGGTAAGCTCTTCAATGGAACTAGTAGGGGTGCATCCAACTTGCTTGCTCATGAAGACCTAGAGCTCATTTGAGGAGGCTCATCCTTGGAATATGCAAGCCAAGTTCTATAGTGTAAGGGTCCCCACATAGTTATGCATGAATGATAATATCTATGGAGTACAAATATAGCAATGGAGTACGAGTGTGGATCTTTCAAAAGGAATAGTAGTGTTGCCCCCTTCTCTCTTTTTATTTCTTTTTTCTCCTTTTTCTATTTTTTTGTATTTTTTTGGCCTCTTTGGCTCTTTCTATTTAACTCTCATTTGTCCTCTTTGGGATATTTTAGTTTGTCATCTTTGGTATATTTTCTTCACTTAAGGGCAACACTCTATATTTTACAAGAATATAGAAGATCTTCACACTTTACAAGTACTCAAACATAAAGAAAGATGAAAACTATCATGATGTATGAAAATGTATGCCTCTGCCAGTGTAGCAGGATATGCAATGATACTAGCGCATCATGTAGCAATAATAAGGGAAAAGCCCAACTATCATGCGGCTCATCGATCAAGCAAAATCATGTATGACATGAAGATCAAGTCATGAGATGGTGGATGTTGCATGGCAATGTATCTCGGAAAAGCTATGAAAATGCCTTGATAGGTAGGTATGGTGGCTGTTTTGAGGAAGATATAAGGAGGTTTATGATGACAGAGCGTATCGTGCCAAGGGTTTGGATGCATCGACGGAGTATGTGCCAACTCTCGAGGTGAGAAAGGGAAATGCACGGTACGGAAGAGGCTAGCAAAATATGGGAAGGTGGAAGTGCCAACAATCGAATACTCGCATTAGTCCGAAGAACTCATGCACTTATTATCGATAACTCTCTATCTAATCGGGAGGTTCACAAAGAGACGAGTACCCATAGGAGGAGTGTATGGGGGTTTGGTTATCCTTGCGCATCCTCGACCCATGGTACATGAGGGTACTCTATATATTCCAACCCTTCCAGAGGTTAGCGATCCATCTAGTAGCTAGAGTTCTCAACTAATTTTTGTAGTTTTTGAAAATAAGCACGGATTGCCCAAAATACGACACCTATCACTAATAGGCTCAAGCTCTTGGCACCTGTATGTCCAAACATTACTCTAATAAATACCTCAAAACAAGATACTACACTTGTAATAGCAACCTTAATTACCTACTCATGCAAGACACACAACTCAGTGCAACAAGCCCACTCTCTAAACAAGATAAACATGACACTAGTGTGCGCCATAGCTATCCAAAAGGTTTTTTACCCCTATCGCCTACGGGAATCGGAACCACCGCCTTGCTCTCAATTGCGATAGGGGGGGTTGTTCCATACGATAGCCAGAAACCGTGGCCTATGGACTAGTCCGCGCAGACGGACATGATAAATCGAACGTTTGTGTTCCGTATACTATCCCAAATACTTTACATATAGCACACATTTGTGTTGTTCACTCCTAAACAAACGTTTGTGCACGAATGTTCGTGTGGTTTAAGAATGAAATCCCAAACATTGTTTTCGGTTGAACTGTGTGTGCTATACGCTGAACATTACAAACAATTGTGCACAAAATATGTTGTGAAATTACACATAAATCCCCAACGCTTATTTCTTATTGAACGTGTGTGATATGCATAGCTATGGTGACGAAATTATATGAAGAACCGTGTGCCAGAAGCTAATCACTCCCAGTTTAATTAGCATTGTATCTATCTAAAATATTTTAGGATTTTATTAGTTGCTGATATAATCACATTCATATATATATATATATAACACAATATCTTTCATATGCTTATGATGGTCACCAGGATTTTCATAATTACTGAAATCAAAGTACAACCATTTCAGAACCCTCTGTTAGGTAATGTGCTAGGATCAAAGTAACCTTGCATCATGTCAAATTTTTCAAAAGGAATCTTTGAAATCAACATCAAAAGCAAATGGGAGAAGGAAACCCCCCAGATGAATTAATTCAAAAGGCCAGATAAAAATCTTCTCCAAAATTTCATGTTAGATTTTTGAAAAGTCTTATAAATGAGTGTGATCACATATCAAGTGATGTGGGACCCATCCCATACTCATGGATTTTTCAAATATTCAAACAGTGCCTTGGAATTAATCAAATAACCCTATTTGAGTTAAGATTCAAATTATTTGAATTTTAAAAATGTTGAAACTTTATGAGTGGCTAGTCTATATTATTATGAGGCCACATAAAAATTTTCAGCATTTAATAAAATGCCTAGCTATTTATTTTAGCTAAGCAAAACAAATAGCAGAAAAGAAAACAGAGAGAAAAAGGGAAAAAGAACTTACCTGGAAGCAGCCCAACTAGCTCCCCGCAGCCCACCTAGCCGGCCCAGCCCGCGAACCCCCCTTGTCGTCTTCTACCCCGCGCTGCCAAGCAGCTCGGTGGCGAGGCGCCGACGCCGTGGACGCCACCGCGACGCCTTCAAGCTTCCAGGCCTCCCCAGGCCTCATCTCTTCGTCTGGACGCATCATGGAGCCGCCCCAGTTCATTCCCCTCCCTCCTCGTCGTCTTCCCCTTCCTCTCTCGCCCGATTCGTCGTCGCCCGAGAAGAACGCCGGAGCGCCGTCGAGCCCCCGCGTGGCCACCGTGCTCCTCGTGATGCCTCAAGCTGTCCAGAAGAACCGCAGACGTCTTCTTCGTCTTCCCGTGCGGTGAATCGAGCCAGGAAGCCCCGGAGACTCCGCCATCGCCACCAAATCGCCGTCGGCCACCGTGAAGGACTTCGTCAATTCCATCGCCGTTGAACCACCCCAGCCTTCGCCACCACCTCTACCGAGTTCCTGGTGAGCTAGGGTTCAAAACCCCTCATTTTCCCCCTTCGATTACTCCCTCTAGCCTTGGCCACCATGAGAGCCGAAGCTCCTCGCCGCCGGGATCCATGGAGACGTTCAACCGCTACGCCATCGAGCCCGCCATGATGTCCATCATGTTCCCCGTGCTCCTCCTCGTCGAACCAGCCTAGCCCCGCCTCGATCCGTGCCCTGGAACGAAATCCCGATCACGGCCGTAGCTAGGTCGCCGCAAAGCTTGACGCCGGCGAGCGTACGGTGCACCCCAGCGCTTGGTTTCGGTCCCATTCGACGCGCGCGAGTGAGGGCTTCAAGTTGATGGTCTCGGCGCTACAAATCGTCGACGGATTCGCCCTCCCCGTGCAGCGCCGCCGCGGTCCAGTCGCCGGCGTTTAGCCGCCGGCGTGTTAGCCCAAACCCCCTCCCTTAATCACTCGCCTAATGACCCCCTGGGTCACTGACCAGTGGACCCAGTGGCTTAATTAAGCCATTGGATTAATTAACCCCACGGTTTAATTCAATCCAGCCACTGACAGGTGGGACCCCCTGACGCCAGCACTAACGCAATAAATCAATTTAAATGAATTTCCAGAAAATCAAAATGTTTTAAAGAATTCCATAAATTCCAGAAAATACCCCAAACTTTGGAAATTCATAGAAAATTCATATTAACTCCAAATTGGACAAATAATATATGAAAAATGATCAGGAGAAAATTATCTTTCCAAATATGCAACTTTCAACTATGTTTGAGTTGAATTTAATTTGGGACCAGTAGCATATGTCATTTGGTTTATTTGAATTTAATTCAAATTCAAATCAAATGATCTTGCAACTTGGACCATGGATTTATGTTATATTTCAACCACACATCAGAGGCATATCTTATACATTTGAAGATGATTCAAAATGATCAAACAATGTCACATGCAACTTGGTTAATTTGAATTCAAATGTGGAGTTTGAATTTGCAATTCAATTTGCAATATACTCCATTTAAATGGAATTGCTTCACACATCAAAGCATGTACATCAAGATTCAAACTTCCATCATGTGTTTGTGCATTGTATTTACTTTGCTACTTTTCTTGTTGTTTGTCGAGTAGAGGTGGAACCGGAGCAGGAGGTTGCCCCCTTCGTTGAAGACCCAGAACCCGAACCTCGTCAGCAAGGCAAGCAAACCCCCATTGATCATGTCGATAAAATCCCACTTCCCTCTCATGTCTCGCTTATGCATTGTTTAGGATGATCACCATGATTCGTTTCTACCGCATAGATGAACCCATTCCTTTGCATGACCTATCATTTTGTCACAGTAGTAAGCAAACCACAATCCTAGCAAATGTAGGAGTTGTTTGATATCTTATGGCCCCTGCAATGTTATCGCTTATTGCATGCTTAGTATGATACCATGTTGTTACTGTGATGTGAGTCGGGATGGGAATGATCATGTTGATGATGGTAGAAAAGTGTTGGTGAATCGACCCTAATACAAGGTGAACGATGAGAGGCTGTGTAGGAGTACACGGTGGGTTGTCTCGTTGAACACCGCCCTAGTACGAGTTCTTGTGTGGTGATCCAAGATGAAGAGTACAACCACACATTGGGCTCACTGGCCCCTCTCAACTTACTAACTCATCCCTTTCGATGTCCAGATGTCGCAATAGTTCGGAGTTCTGGTAGGCTTGTGGCCTGGATGCTAAGTGAGAGAACGTCTCATCCGAGACCGGCTTATGCACCACGCACACATCACTTGGGTACACTTCGGTAAACCGGCCGGGTTCACGATTGTGGTAACCAACCCAAGTAGGCGGCTTTATCGGACTAGATCGGCTATGAGGTAACAGTTGTGGTGAGCATCCTCGCTGGCACCCCTTGAATGGTGTCGAGATCAAAGGCGGTAAATGATGATCATGTGTGTGTAGCGGTACACCCTTGCAAGGTTAACAAAACTATTCGAATAGCCGCGTCCACGGTTATGGACTGCTTGGAAAGCTTAGCTTGATTATTAGATAACTTGAATCGGATACTTCTAAAACACACCAAGATAAGTGTGAGTGCTATGGCGTGCTTCCTCGTGGGGAAGTCGAGGAAGGCACCATAGTGGTGTAATTGGTTGGAGAAAGTAGTGGACTCGTGTACGCTTCTTGCCTCAAATTCTGGTACTCGTAGTTCAGGATTAGCCAAGTCAAAGCTGGCACTTCTGCAAGTGAACCCCACCTCCCTTTACCTTAATACATGTGCATGAGTAGTATAGCTCCTATGTAAGTCTTGCTGAGTACGATTTTGTACTCACGTTTGCTTAATCTATGTTTTAGATGATGCCACTGACCCCGAAGGTGGCTTCTTCATCGAGCTGGACGACTGAAGACCAACTAGTCTAGTCCCAGTCAGACGACTGGTTCCCTCGTGGAGGGCTTGTGTTTAAATAAGGCTTCTTAAGCCATTTGTTAAACTAGTCTGTACCCAGACATAATTTGCTTCCGTTCGTGTTGTAATGTTGGATCACATGTTTGTGATCTCTGTTTGCACTCTATAAGAGTTATCAATAAAATTGTATACTTTGTAGAGAATTGCAATGGTACCTGCTGTTCATACAAGGCATGTGTGCTGCGTGTATGTTTATAACATGCATGTCTTTGTATGGGTTTTCGAGACCTTAGTTGTGTTCTGGCTGGCGGTCTTTCATACACCAAGTGTCCCTTAGATGTGCGTAGCTTGGGGCATCGCGATGCGATTGTTCGAGACTCCGTCTCGTGCACACTTTGTGGTATGATCGAGCCCGCCCTAGACCCCGACTAAGTGATCGGGCTGGAGTAAGTCTATGTAAGAGTTTTGAGATAGTTGATAGTATGGTTGAGGCGACTTGTCTTTGAATATGGGAGTTCACCACCCATATCATTAGACTTGTGTGCAGACGATGAGGACCCATCTCAGTTGATCATCCGGCCTGGATGGGATGCCCCTCACGTACGATGCTTTCCGAGAACGTTCTGTGCTTGGCCTTGTCTGCTTAGACAAGTGGGTACGGTTCTCGGCTCTCCATATGACTATGTCTTAGCTGTACTTGCATACGCTAACCCCGGGTCCCGACAAACCAGCAACTAGTAAAGCAGGCCGCAATACAGAAACACGAAATCTATGGTAACAACCAGCAGATAGTACAGCAGGCCTTAATACAGAAATACCAAGTCCATCGTATGACAACCTTTGCAAAGTACAGCATCATAATCGGTAGATAGACAGATGAATCACATCTGGGAAGCTGTCGAAGCGCAATGCAAAAATTGACCCTTCGAGAAAGTTGAATGCTTGTGCAACTTTAGCCCAGCGCCTGTTCATGATTTCCCGTCCATCCTTCGACCTCTTCAGGAAGACTTCAATATTATAGCGTGGGTGTTGTACAAATACCTTTCTTGCCTCTTGACCATACAGGTGGGTTGAGAGGTAATCATCGGTGAATTTCTTAGGAAAAAACTAAATACAAAGATAGGCATAAATATCATTTCTCAGCATTGAAATTGTGTGCATGTGTAAGGTAATATGGTAGGGAGGTAAATTGGTACCATCCTATAGCTGACTGAAGTCTTCTTCATTGTGCAGACAAAGAGTTTGGTGTCTTTCGTGGCCAGTTTCTTTATCCTAACAATCTTTCTAAGTTTCTTGACTTCATTCATGGTCATGGTCACCTCATTTACCCAAATTAAAAATGGGTCGAAGAGTGGATCTAAACCTCTAGCAAGATGAGCTACAAGCAAGATGTAAATATTAGAACCCAACCATTCAGTTTTCCTTCACTTGTACAGTAAGGGGGTATAAGCCATTCAGACCAAGTGCATACCTATGTTGTAAATCTCAGAGTCGCCCATTGCTACCCTGCAATTGCATAGAGTATATAATGAGATCAAGCATTAGAACAATGATACAAGCCTACAAGGATAATGCATAAATCGATCCTGTGGACTCGTGAAAAGATCAGAAAGAGCTAAGAATGAATAATATGAAACTGAAATTTACAATAGAACCTGACCATAAAAACATACGATCGAAAAGATTCACGACATCGACAGTCCATGTATATAACTAAATCATGAGCATCGCAGTGCATGCTAACATTTTACAGTGTACGAGTTCAGTTACTTGAAATTATAGATGCAATCCAATCTAACTAAACATGGTCTGGTGGTCGGGCCATGTATGATCGATGGAGGAGTAAGAGCATGAGCATGAGGATGACGGTCGGGATCTCACCGGAATAGGGTGAGCGGTGAACCGAACAGGCGCGGCTAGGAGGGAGGGGGTCGGCCGGCCTAGACAGTCTAGGCTACCATGCGCGATATACGGAAGAGGGTTGCTCCGTGTAGGCCGCCGCGCGCGGTATACGGCTGGGGCGGCGGGGATGCGCCGTGTTGGCCGCCGCGATATTTGTCGGCGTCGTCTAGGCCGCAGCGCTAGGAGGAGCAAGTGGGGATTTGAACAACAAAGGGGGATGCGCAGCACCATTTGGTGGTGGCGGAGGGGGAAGGTTAGATATTTGACTACTGTTGGCGAAAAATTTCGCTTGTGGGGGGAGAGCACTGGCGGGATATTTTTATCGCAAACGGACATTATTGTTTACCCGAATGAGATGATACGAGAAACTTTCGGTCGGTGGGTTGCCACCAGTACATGGCAGATGATCACAAACATTGATGAAATATAAACTGTTTGTAATATACTAGAATAAATATCCAACCAATCAGGTTGCATAACCAGCTTCTCGTGGATCGTGGTAAGATCCAACGACTATCGTTCGGCGCTACGGTTACATCCAACGGCCATAGTTGTGCCCTAGGTTTACGAGATATCCTCCAGGATCTTTAGACGGTTCAATCAGGTCGCATAACCAGCTTCTCGCGGATCGCGGTAGGATCCAACGACTATCGTTCGGCGCTACGGTTACATCCAACGGCCATATTTGTGTGCTAGGGTTACGAGATAACCTCCAGGGTTTTGAGACGGTCAACGGGGTTTTTCATTGTTTGACCACCATTCAACTAATGCATTTTGTACACGAAGCGTATCTAATTTTGATGATAATCCTCTTAAATTTTTACCAGCTACCATGTATGTAAAATAACGACACCATGCCAAGTCTCATCCTTTTTAGAGGTCGTTTGAATTGATTTTGAATGTAGGGCCATTTTGATCAAAAAAAGATCATTTAATGCGTTTAAATTTCCAAATGAAGTCAGAAACGTTTGAAATTTCAAGATCTTAGTGTGAATGATTAGTGTTGAACACATAAAAAGTTTGGGGTTTAAATGATTTAGAAATAATGTGATGTCTTTGTGATTTGGTTGATTCCGATTGAATCCCCGATACTTGGAAAGGAATGGTCTAGTTTGTACACGAAGCATATCTAATTTTGACGATAATCCTCTCAAATTTTTACCAGCTACCATGCATGTAAAATAACGACACCATGCCAAGTCTCATCCATTTTAGAGGTTGTTTGAATTGATTTTCAATGTAGGGCCATTTGATCAAAAATAAATCATTTAATGCATTTAAATTGCCAAATGAAGTCAGACACGTTTGAAATTTTAGGATCTTAGTATGAATGATTAGTGTTGAACACATAAAAAGGTTGGGGTTTAAACGATTTAGAAATAATGTGATGTCTTTGTAATTTGGTTGATTCCGATTGAATCCCTGGTACTAGCTTGGAAAGGAATGGTCTAGTTTGTACACGAAGCATATCTAATTTTGATGATAATCCTCTCAAATATTTACCAGCTACCATGTATGTAAAATAACGACGCCATGCCAAGTCTCATCCTTTTTAGAGGCCGTTTGAATTGATTTTCAATGTAGGGCCATTTTGATCAAAAATAAATCATTTAATGCGTTTAAATTGCCAAATGAAGTCAGAAACGTTTGAAATTTTAGGATCTTAGTGTGAATGATTAGTGTTGTACACATAAAAAGTTTGGGGTTTAAATGATTTAGAAATAATGTGATGTCTTTGTAATTTGGTTGGTTCCGATTGAATCACCGATACTTGGAAAGAAATGGTGCAGTTTGTACACGAAGCATATCTAATTTGGATGATAATCCTCTCAAATTTTTACCAGCTACCATGTATGTAAAATAACGACACCCTGCCAAGTCTCATCCTCTTTAGAGGCCGTTTGAATTGATTTTCAATGTAGGGCCATTTTGATCAAAAATTAATCATTTAATGTGTTTAAATTGCCAAATGAAGTCAGAAACATTTGAAATTTCAGGATCTTAGTTTGAATGATTAGTGTTGAACACATAAAAAGTTTGGAGTTTAAATGATTTAGAAATAATGTGATGTCTTTGTAATTTTGTTGATTCCGATTGAATCCCCGGTACTTGGAAAGGAATGGTCTAGTTTGTACACGAAGCGTATCTAATTTTGATGATAATCCTCTCAATTTTTTACCAGCTACCATGTATGTAAAATAACGACACCATGCCAAGTCTCATCCTTTTCAGAGGTCATTTGAATTGATTTTCAATGTCGGGTCATTTTGATCAAAAATAAATCATTTAATGCGTTTAAATTGCCAAATGAAGTCAGAAACATTTGAAATTTCAGGATCTTAGTGTGAATAATTAGTGTTGGACACATATACTTGAATTAATATCCAACCAATTAGGTCGCATAACCAGTTTACCGTGGATCGCAGTAAGATCCAACGAGTACCATTCAGCGCTATTGTTACATCCAATGGCCATAGTTGTGCGCTAGGGTTACGAGATATCCTCCAGGGTCTTGAGACGGCCAAATTAGGACGCATAACCAGCTTCTCGCGGATCACGGTAAGATCCAACGACCATCGTTCGGCGCTACGGTTACATCCAACGGCTATAATTGTGCGCTAGTGTTACGAGATATCCTCCATGGTTTTGAGACGGTCCAAACGATCACATATGATGAACTGTCTGCAATAAAAGCATGCATTAATTTTAATTTACACATCACATGTGTGCTTCAGTTACATAAATGCACCCCTTACATATACTAAGGATGGAATTACTACAATTGCATACGTTCTGATCCCGGTTGGTCCAACCCTTGAAGTTTTTCAGCTACGGCACTATCCACATACGTTCTGACTGATCACTATTGTAGTAGGCCTTGTGGTTTGGGTTCAAATCACAACCCAGCATAGGAAAGCCGTCCAACTGAAAATGACATATATCAGGTATGTACTCAAAGACGGAGTCGCGAGAACTAGTAAGGAAAACACAACCAGGCTTGATGAACGTCCCTCCGTCATGGCCAGTGCGCTCCGATGATATTTTCATCAGACGAGGATAACTATGGCCTAAAAAGATGGAGTGATCTCCTAATTTGCTAATCGTCCGAAATTGTACTTCGAGGTCTAATCGGGGTGACCATACATCAACCCCGTAGACGTCGCAGAGTGCATTTTCGAAATATCGAAATCTCCGGTTCAGTCGAATTTCGGATAAGTCCTAGGAGGCATCTACAGCAACACACATGAGTAGTAACATGCGTACTGAAAATTCGCCATGAACAGGAACGAGGTACCATTCCACACCCCATTCATCTTCCCAACCGTCCATCCGGCTGTCAAAGTCCTCAAATTGATGCGTCCCTCGAATTAAAAGTGGGGGCTGCATCGAACCTGCAATTCAAACGATGCAACATTTGACTAAAGTATGAACCAACAATGAAGCCATATAACAAGTATGAACCAACATTTGACTATATATGTAAAAGCCTTTTTACCTACATCATATGGATCCCACATGTAACAAGTACCACAGTTCGTCACGGCGTAGTACTGGCCCGAAAAATGGCATCTTCAAACTCCCAAGGACTGAGATGGGGTGTGCCGAGCATGTACCATCTTAATTTGTCGTCGGCACCCATGCCTGTGATGAGAATTCTTTTGTCGAAGATGGCGATGAGATCGTAGCCGTCGTCTTCAGTTCGATGGAATGGTGGATGTACAATGGCTACCTTATTCAACAAAAGTTCTATGAGATCATAGCTGAAACACCGTCTCAATCCACTGCCCCCAGCGTGATGAACACCAAGATATGTGAATGGAGGCACATCAAATGTCATCCCAGTGTACACGTTGTGCAACTGGATGGATCTTTTACCTAGAAGCAAGGCCATCCAGTCGCCATTTGCACCAAACCAAGCCTGTCGTGCAGTTGGATCGTCAAAAAACTTGACATGCTGAGAGAAATGATTTTTTTGTAAAGAAAGACGACGTACGTGAGATCACCTACCTGAGGGCGGGAGAGAATCGTCGTTAGAAAAGGAGTGTTATCAAGAGGGGTGATGGTGCACTTGTCGCTCTGCGGCTGTTCCTGCTCCGATGCCATATACAAATCATGTACTGCAGCTTGCTCCATTACACAGGGAAGCCCGAGCACGGACTTCATCTCCTTAATCCGACCTAGGATGAGGCGCATAACTGATACGCGAGAGATGATAATAGCTTCTCGCCCTTCGTTGGTTATCCCAAGTGGAAGGTGAGATGTAGATAGCAACAAATTTCCCTTGGTGAAGATACCAAGGTTATCGAACCAGTAGGACTCCGAATGCTACAAGTAGGTGTCAACGACGCCAGATAAATAGTTGACGTGGACCTCCACACAGATACAAATAACTTTGCTCCCAACGAAATACAGAGAGGTTGTCAATCTCTCCGGCCTTGTTGTTTACAAAGGATCAAACGCAAGAGGATAAAAAGGGTAATTATAACTGCAACTAGAAAGTAAAAGCAAGAAGTAAATTGAGGGTGTAAACAATGGTGGAAATATGGAACGGGGTCCCATGATGTTCACTAGTGATGTCTCGCCCCAAAAGACGATAAAACAGCTATGCAAGGTAAACAAATTACAGCTGGGCAATTGACATAATTATGGGCGCAAACCAATGCTAACTATGCTACAAAAGAAAGGAAGAGGAGCCCCACCCAAAGTTGGTATTAAGTTGCGAGCCCCACCCAAAGTGTAAACCCAAAGCAACAGACAACTACATTAAAAGAACTTTGTGTAAAGTAAACAATCCTTGCAACCGCGGTTACAAGCACTGTTGTTTTCCCCCTTGTGGCAACAACACATCCCCTAGACTCATGTCTCTGTCACTCAAGCTAGTCATCAGGGGGCATGAACCCACAATCAAGCATAACGCTCCGTCTTGGAGTCACTACCTACTACTTGGCCAAAGCAATAAACATCAACGGAGAACATGCAATAATTACTCAAGAACTCAAATATAAAAGAGAAGAACCAAATATATTACTCATCACAATCTGAGCATAGTCTCATAATCCATCAGATCCTAGCAAACTCAACATAGCAACGGCAGAAAGAATTACATATGTGCCTTGATCATGTAGGGCAGCTCACAAGGTCTAATCCATGAAGAACAAAGAGGGGAGGAGAACATCACATAGCTACTGATCATGGACCCATGGTCCAAGGTGGACTACTCACGGATCATCCGGGAAGCATCCATGGTGGTGGAGAAGCTCCGAGAGGTCAATCCTCCCTCCGGCAGGGTGCCAGGAAGAGGTCTCCTGATGCTCCCGATCTTGGAAGCGCGGCGGCGGCGGAACGGAGGCGAGATCGCGAAAAAGGGTTCTGTCTTCGAAGGTTTCGGGGCGAAGGAAATATATAGGAGAAGGGGGCAGCCGGGGGGGCACCAGGGAGTGCAGGCGCCCCACTTGCGCGGCCTAGAGTGGGGTCGCGCCCCCTGGCCGCCCCGGCACTAGGGTGGCCCCTGGCCCTCCTTCGGGACTCTGGAAGGTTCTCGTACGCTGATTTTTTTATTGGATTATTCCAGAATTTTTTGAGCACTTTTAATAAGGGGAAAACCTGAAATAAAAAGACAGCAAAAAATAGGAACTGGCACTGGGGTGCACTGAGTTAATAGGTTAGTCCAAATATGATCAAAAGTGTATGAAAGTGTATAAAAAACATAGCAATATCACCCAAAACATGCATGGAGCAAGCAAAAATTATAGATACGTTTGGGCGCCGGCGATGGAGATGAAGGGGGCATGAGGGAGTGCGCACCATCGTCGATGCTAGTGGGATTGTTAGATTTCTGGGGTTCGCTGGCAAATTGCAAGGAACTAATCGTTATATTGAGCAGTTTCCTAGTGTTGAATGGTGTGCACATGAACTGATTGGGCCGCCGCCCCAGCCGAGGGTAATTGAATAAGGGTGCGAGGAGGCAAACGGATCCGAGGCCGTCCATCCGACGGTCCAAACAACGATTCCATACGGTCATGAAGGGGCCCAATCAGTGGCGGCGCATCAAGCTTTACGCGTGACACTTCGGAAGTGGCGCCGGAGGGGGGGACTGGACGAGCGGGCGGCGGGGCTAATTAAAGCTTGTTCACCAATCCGTTCGAGTTATCTAGTACCAACGGAAGGATTTTCAGAATCGTTCCTGAAAGTTTACATCCCACACATTTCAGAAACAATGAACGATTGCGAAGAAGGGCTAGCGGTCCATTGTTTGCAACCATACACTTTCTCAATTCTCATAGCATACGGTCGGTTGGACGAACTGTCAGCCTTGCTTTCGCCCACGAAAGGATTTCCAAAAACGTGCCTGATAGATTATGCATCCCAAACATTTCACTAACTACCACCGATTGGTAAGAAGGGATAGCGGTTCCTTCTTTGCAATCGTGGGTTTTCTCAATGTACATACTCGACGGTTGTTAGAGCAAACCGTGAGCCTAGATTCATCCCATGAAAGGATTTTAAGAACCGTGGATGATACATAATACATCCCACACATTTCGATAACTATAAACGATTGCAAATACGGGCTAGCGGTCCATTATTTGCAACCGTGGGTTTTCACCCTCAATATCACGGACGATTGTTTATCGGAACCGTCAGCCCTATATCGCCCACGAAATGATTTTTGTAATGGTGGCAGATGGCCAACGTTTCCCAGACGGTTCAGTTTCGGGCACACGATTTTTTATTTATACCATTTGCGTTGATAGTATCGCAAACAGTTTCGTACAAGGGACTGGGAAAGGAGTATCGTGTTAGCCCCTCTTTGCAGTAGTGTGAAGACTCAAGAGAGTTCCTAGAACAACCTAAACAAAAGCTCTTAAAAAGATAAGCATGAAAACTAAGAGATAAGCATGACAGCAGCTATGAAAAGATAAATAACACACACAAAAAGGAAGATAATCATGCAAGCCTATGTTGTGTTCTACGGTGGAGTGGAGCGTGTTTCTATCCCAAACAATGAAGGCTAGGATCCAACTTGTTATGAACAGCAAGCAAAACTAAAACAAACTAAAAATTAAAGAGCGAGACGCTCCAAGTTTAGCACATAACATATGAAGCGATACAAATATAGTATGGAGAAGGACGAACTGATGATTGTTGATGGAGAAGGGGATGCACGGGGGCATCCCCAAGCTTAGATGCTTGATTATTCTTGGATATTTCTTGGGGGTGCTTGGGGGCATCCCCAAGCTTGAGCGCTTGACACCCCCGAATCTTCGTTCATCATCTTCCTTCGCATACTTGAAAACTCCCTTCATACGAAACTCATCATAAGCTGATTAGAGTGGTTAGTACCCATGATAAAATAATTTTTCTCCACTGGAAATAAAGATATTCTTGAAGAGCTCCCGGAGGTCAATCCTCCCTCCTGCAGGGTACCGGGACGAGGTCTCCTGATGCTCCCGATCTTGGAAGCGCGGCGGCGGCGGACAGAGGCGAGATCGCGAAAAAGGGTTCTGTCGTCGGAGTTTTCGGGGCGAAGGAAATATATAGGCGAAGGGGGGCAGGCGAGGGGCCACCAAGGAGTGCAGGTGCCCCACTGGCGCGGCCTAGGGTGGGGTCGCGCCCCCTGGCTGCCCCGGCACCAGGGTGGCCCCCCTGGCCCTCCTTCGGGACTCTGGAAGATTCCCGTACGCTGATTTTTTATTGGATTTTGCCGGAATTTTTGTAGCACTTTTAATAAGGGGAAAACCTGAAATAAAAAGACAGCAGAAAACAGGAACTTGCACTGGGGTAAACTGAGTTAATAGGTTAGTCCAAATATGATCAAAAGTGTATGAAAGTGTATCAAAATCATAGCAATATCACCCAAAACATGCATGGAGCAAGCAAAAATTATAGATACGTTTGGGACGTATCAACATCCCCAAGCTTAATTCCTGCTCGTCCTCGAGTAGGTAAATAATAACAAGCATAATTTCTGTGGTGACATGCTACCAACCATATAAGAACTTTTAAGTAAATAAATCAAGGCATGTAATTCAATTAAAGTCATAACAGGCAAGAGTCTATATTAGCATTGAAACAAGCATCATAAGAACATAAAGGTGCAAGAGCTCTTGATGTCCGTGACTCGAGTGTCTCCAGATGGTGTTTGTGTGCAAGAAGTGAGGGATGGGAATACGAGAGAGAAAAAATATTTATTTGTTGAGAACTCAATCTACTAAAGTTTCACACTTAGTCTTCTTTGGAATCTTATATTGACTCGTCCCTAGACCACTAGCCAGGTACAAGTCAAACTGATCCACTCCCTTTCGATATTTTGAGCACTCATGCAATGGATGAGCGTAAGCACGAAAATTGACACTTAGGATGGCAAAGAGAAAAAGATGGCGGAGGAGGAAGACAAAAATGTGTGAAAGGATCACATCAATGAGGACAATCATAGGCGAGAGAAAGCCAAATGATAGATAAGCCAAAAATGCCATGCAATGGATGCACATATGAGATAAGGTAAGCTCTCCAAAGGAACTAGTGGGGGTGCATCCAACTTGCTTGCTCAAGAAGACCTAGAGCTCATTTGAGGAGGCTCATCATTGGAATATACAAGCCAAGTTCTATAGTGTGAAGGTCCCCACATAGCTATATGCATAAATGATCATCTCTAAGGAGTACAAGATATAGGAGGGAGTACGAGTGTGGATCTCTCAAAAGGAATAGTTGTGTTGCCCCTTCTCTCTTTATATTTATTTTTTCTCTTTTTTCTATTTTTTTGTATTTTTTGGTGGCCTCAATGGCTCTTTCTATTTAACTCTCATTTGTCCTCTTTGGGATCTTTTCCTCACTTAAGGGCAACACTCTATTTTACAAGAAGTATAGAAGATCTTTCACACTTTACAAAAGTACTCAGCATAAAGAAGATGTAGTTATCATGATGTATGAAATGTATGCCTCTGCCAGTGTAGCAGGACATGTATGACATGAAGATCAAGTCATGAGAAGGTGGATGTTGCATGGCAATGTACCTCGGAAAGGCTATGGAGATGCCTTGATAGGTAGGTATGGTAGCTATTTTGAGGAAAGATATAAGGAGGTTTATGATGACAGAGCGTATCATGCCAAGGGTTTGGATGCACTGGCGAGGTAGGCGCCAACTCTCGGAGTGAGAAGAGGGCAATGCATGGTACCGAAGAGGCTAGCAAATATGAGGAGGTGGAAGTGTCAACTTTCAATACTTACATTAGTCTGAAGAACTCATGCACTTATTATCGGTAACTCTCAATCTAATAAGGAGGTTCACAAAGAGACAAGTACCCCGAGGAGAAGTGTATGGGGGTTTGGTAATCCTTGCACATCCTCTACTCATGGTACGTGAGTGTACTCTAATATCCGATCCCTCCAAAGATTAGTGATCCATCTACTAGCTAGAGTTCTCAACTAGTTTTGTAGTTTTTGAAAATAAACACGGATTGCCCAAAATACGACATCTATCACTAATAGGCTAGAGCTCTTGACACCAAAATTTCAAACATTACTCACAAAAATACCTCAAAACTATTGCAAGTTACTACTACAATTGAATAGCAACCTCAATTACCTACTTTAAGTCAAGACACAACTCAGTGCAACAAGCCAACTCTCTAAACAAGATAAACATGAAAACTCAAGAGAGTTCCAGCAACAAACTAAACAAAATCTCTTAAAAAGATAAGCATGAAAACCAAGAGATAAACATGACAGCAGCTACGAAAAGATAAAGAACACACAACAAAGAAAGATAAGCATGAAAATCCTATGATGTGTTCTAGGTTGAAGTGGAGCGTGTTTCTCTCTCACACAAAGAAAGCTGGGTTCTAACTTGCTATGAACAGAAAGCAAAGATAAAGAAAACTAAAGAAAGAACTAAAGAAAGTAAAGAGCAAGACGCTCCAAGCATAGCACATAACGCATGAAGTGATAAAAATATAGTGAGACGAAGGACGAACTGATAATTGTTGATGGAGAAGGGGATGCACGGGGGCATCCCCAATCTTAGATGCTTGAGTCTCCTTGAATATTTCTTGGGGGTGCATGGGGGCATTCCCAAGCTTGAGCGTTTGACACTCCCGGATCTTCTTTCATCATCTTCCCTCGCATACTTGAAAACTCCCTTCATACATAACTCATCATAAGCTGATTAGAGAGGTTAGTACCCATAATAAAATAATTTTGCTCTACTGGAAATAAAGATTTTCTTGAAGGGCTACTGTTTCTCAAGATTTCCAAAAGGTTTTTTCAAATAAAAAGCTAGCGCAATACTTGCAAAACTGAGGAAAGGCAAAACGTGGTAGAATCTGTGAAAAACAGACTAGCAAGTAGTAAATAATTTTTTTGGGATACTTCTGCAACTCAAATCAGAAAAACTCAGAATAGACGCTCGAAAGCTAATTATATAGAGCATGTTGTCAAAAAAATTCAGATCAAACAGATGATCTGGTGATTTGTCATGAATTTTTCCGTCCAAGGACAGAATCTGTTTTCTGGACAGCATGTCACAACTTTTGAACTTTCTTGCAATCGGGGGCTAAACTTGGCACAAAGCTTGAAAATAAAGATGCAATGATGTTGCTACAGTAGTAACAATCATCAAGACCACTAAAAACATAAGGAAAAACATCTTGGGTTGCTTCCCAACAAGCGCTTTCTTTTACGCCTTTGAGCTAGGCATGAAGATTGCAAAAGATGCTCACAAAGGAATAAGAGTTTAAGCAAACGAGAGCATCAAGAAGCAAATGTGAAACACATTTAAGCCTAACCCACTTCCTATGCCTAGGAAACTTGTAAACAAATAAATCAAAGAAGCACAAAGTGACATGCATAGGAAGGTGGAAAAAGAACAACTTCAAAACTTTCAACATAAAGAGAGGAGTTTTAGTAATATGGAAGTTTCTACAACCAAACTTCCCTCTCTCAAAATAATTTTCAGTAGTATCATGAACAACATCAAGAATATAATTATCACATAGAGCATGTTGTTCATGACCTAAAAATACACGTGTATTGCTTTCAACATAGTTTTTAGGATCATAAGATAAATGCAACCCATTACATTGAGCCTTAATAAGATCAAAGTTCTCCGGAATATGAGTTGGAGATTTCAAAAGGATAATCGGACAATCAAGTGTGGGTGCAATAGAAACAATTTCATGCTTAACATAAGGAACTATAGCAAGTTCATCTTCCCAAGCAGAATCCATATTGGCATCATGGCCATCAACAAAGCAAGTATCAAGATATTCAGAAAGGGATGTTTCAAGTGAGTCCTCGGAATCATGGGATTCCTCATCATATCAATCATTGGCCTCTTCTTGGGCAGCAAACATTTTGGTTTTAAAATCCTCAATATAATCATTGCAAATATAATTCTCAAAGCAATAAGCAAGGACTGCAAAGTTTTCAGACTTGTGAATAGTTTCGTAATACTTTCAATCAAAGAAGCAACCTCATAAGCACCCTTAAAAGCAACAAACTCTTCAATCTTTTCAACATCAAAGTAATCATAAACACCTTTGGCATAAGAAAATAGGATCTCATTCTCATTAAACTCACATTGGAAAGGAAGGTGTTTACGATCTATATTAGAGAAGCAAGTAAAATCATAAATGTGGCATAAACACTCAGCATAGAAATAAGAAGTTTGTATTTGGTCCCATAAGTGTTTCCCTTTCTGAGATAAGCGGTGTCGTGTATAATGAGCGTGATCATCCAATGATTTTCCCTCAACCAAGTCGTTTGGGTTTTTAGCGCGAGCACAAATTGATCGAAGACGATCCAAGTGAAATATGTCCATCCTACCATATTTGGGTGGTTCCACACCCATGGTGAAGATAGCATCAGTATGCACAGAGATAAAGCAAACTAACTAAAACAAGAAAGCAAACTAGAACAAGATAAATAATTTTTTTGGTATTTTTGGCATAGGACTCAAGGGAAAAAACTAGAAAGTAAACTAACAAGAATGAAAAGGAAAGATAAAAGATAGTGTGCAACTCCCCTATCTTGAAGAGCGGAGTCCCCAGCGACGGCGCCAGAAATTTTCTTGATGCACGAGAGATGATAACAGCTTCTCGCCCTTCGTTAGTTACCCAAAGTGGAAGGTGAGATGTACATAGCAGCAAATTTCCCTCGGTGAAGATACCAAGGTTATCGAACCAGTAGGAATCAGAATGCTACAAGTAGGTGTCAACGGCGCCAGATAAATAGTTGACGTGGACCTGCACACAGATACAAATAACTTTGCTCCCAACGAAGTACAGAGAGGTTGTCAATCTCTCCGGCCTTGTTGTTTACAAAGGATCAAACGCAAGAGGATAAAAAGGGTAATGATAACTGCAACTAGAAAGTAAAAGCAAGAAGTAAATTGAGGGTGTAAACAATGGTGGAAATATGGACCGGGGTCCCATGATGTTCACTAGTGATGTCTCTCTCCCAAAAGACGATAAAACAGCTATGCAAGGTAAACAAATTACAGCCGGGCAATTGAAAGGATTACGGGCGCAAACTAATGCTAACTATGCTACAAAAGAAAGGAAGAGGCTCAAAAGCATGGGTCGTACGCCAAAATAAGTAGACCGAAAACCATCTGCATCTACTACTAATCATCCACCTTGAGATATCTATCCAGAACATCTCGCCGGTATTAAGTTGCGAGCCCCACCCAAAGTGTAAATCCAAAGCAACAGACAACTGCATTAAAATAACTTTGCGTAAAGTAAACAATCCTTACAACCGCGGTTACAAGCACCGTTGTTTTCCCCCTTTTGGCAACAGCACGTCCCCTAGACTCATGTTTTTGTCACTCAAGCTAGTCATCAGGGGGCATGAACCCATAATCAAGCATAACTCTCCCTCTTGGAGTTACTACCTACTACTTGGCCAAAGCAATAAACACCAACGGAGAACATGCAAGAATTACTCAAGAACTCAAATATAAAAGAGAAGAACCAAATATATTACTCATCACAATCTGAACATAGTCTCATAATCCATCAGATCCTAGCAAACTCAACATAGCAACAGCAGAAAGAATTACATATGTGCCTTGATCATGTAGGGCAGCTCACCAGGTCTAATCCATGAAGAACAAAGAGGGGAGGAGAACATCACATAGCTACTGATCATGGACCCATGGTCCAAGGTGGACTACTCATGGATCATCCGGGAAGCGTCCATGGTGGTGGAGAAGCTACCGGAGGTCCATCCTCCCTCCGGCAGGGTGCCAGGAAGAGGTCTCCTGATGCTCCCGATCTTGGAAGCGCGGCGGCGGCGGAACAGAGGCGAGATCGTGAAAAAAGGTTCTGTCTTCGAAGGTTTCGGGGCGAAGGAAATATATAGGCGAAGGGGGGAAGCCGGGGGTCCACCAGGGAGTGCAGGCGCCCCCCTGGCGCGGCCTAGGGTGGGGCCGCGCCCCCTGGCCGCCCCGGCACCAGGGTGGCCCCCTGGCCCTCCTTCGGGACTCTGGAAGGTTCCCGTACGCTGATTTTTTATTGGATTTTCCAGGAATTTTTTGAGCACTTTTAATAAGGGAAAAACCTGAAACAAAAAGACAGCAGAAAACAGGAACTGGCACTGGGGTGCACTGAGTTAATAGGTTAGTCCAAATATGATCAAAAGTGTATGAAAGTGTATCAAAAACATAGCAATATCACCCAAAACATGCATGGAGCAAGCAGAAATTATAGATACGTTTGGGCGCCAGCGGTGGAGATGAAGGGGGGCATGAGGGAGTGCGCACCATCGTCGATGCTAGTGGGATTGTTAGATTTCTAGGGTTCGCTGGAAAATTGCAAGGAACTGATCCTTATATTGAGTAGTTGCCTAGTGTGGAATGGTGTGCACATGAACTGATTGGGTCACCGCCCCAGCCGAGGGTAATTGAATAAGGATGCGAGGAGGCAGACGGATCCGAGGCCGTCCATCATCCATCCGACGGTCCAAACAACGATTCTATACGGTCATGAAGGGGCCCAATCAGTGGCGGCGCGTCAAGTTTTACGCGTGACACTTCGGAAGTGGCGCCGGAGGGGGGGGACTGGACGAGCGGGCGGCGGGGCTAATTAAAGCTTGGTCACCAGTCCGTTCGAGTTATCTAGTACCAAAGGAAGGACTTTCAGAATCGTGCCTAAAAGTTTACATCCCACACATTTCAGTAACAATGAACGATTGCGAAGAAGGGCTAGCGGTCCATTGTTTGCAACCGTACACTTTCTCAATTCTCATAGCAGACGGTCGGTTGGACGAACTGTCAGCCTTGCTTCCGCCCACGAAAGGATTTCCAAAAACTTGCCTGATAGATTATGCATCCCAAACATTTCACTAACTACCACCGATTGGTAAGAAGGGCTAGCGGTTCCTTCTTTGCAACCGTGGGTTTTCTCAATGTACATACTCGACGGTTGTTAGAGCAAACCGTGAGCCTAGATTCAGCCCACGAAAGGATTTTAAGAACCGTGGATGATACATAATACATCCCACACATTTCGATAACTATAAACGATTGCAAATATGGGCTAGCTGTCCATTATTTTCAACCGTGGGTTTTCACCCTCAATATCACGGACGATTGTTTATCAGAACCGTAAGCCCTATATCGCCCACGAAATAATTTTTGTAATGGTGGCGGATGGCCAACGTTTCCCAGACGGTTCAGTTTCGGGCACATGATTTTTTTATACCGTTTGCGTTGGTAGCATCGCAAACAGTTTCGTACAAGGGACTGGGAAAGGAGTATCGTGTTAGACCCTCTTTGCAGTAGTGTGAAGACTCAAGAGAGTTCCTAGAACAACCTAAACAAAAGCTCTTAAAAATATAAGCATGAAAACTAAGAGCTAAGCATGACAGCAGCTATGAAAAGATAAAGAGCACACACAAAAAACAAGATAATCATGCAAGCGTATGTTGTGTTCTACGGTCGAGTGGAGCGTGTTTCTCTCCCAAACAATGAAGGCTAGGATCCAACTTGTTATGAACAGCAAGCAAAACTAAAACAAACTAAAAATTAAAGAGCGAGACGCTCCAAGTTTAGCACATAACATATGAAGCGATACAAATATAGTATGGAGAAGGACGAACTGATGATTTTTGATGGAGAAGGGGATGCACGGGGGCATCCCCAAGCTTAGATGCTTGAGTATTCTTGGATATTTCTTGGGGGTGCATGGGGGCATCCCCAAGCTTGAGCTCTTGACACTACCGAATCCTCTTTCATCATCTTCCTTCGCATACTTGAAAACTCCCTTCATACGAAACTCATCATAAGCTGATTAGAGTGGTTAGTACTCATGATAAAATAATTTTTCTTCATTGGAAATAAATATATTCTTGAAGAGCTACAGTTTCTCAAGATTCCCAAAAAAAATTGCAAAGAAAAAGCAAGCTTAAGGTTTGCAAAACGAAGTAAAGGCAAAACGTGGCAGAATCTGTGAAAAACAGACCAGCAGGTAGTAAACAATTTTTTTGGGGCACTTCTACAACTCAAATAAAAACACTCAGAACAGATGCACGAAAGATAATTGTATAGAGCACGTTGTCAGAAAAATTCAGATCAAAAAGATGATCTGGTGATTTTATCCGAATTTCTCCGTCAAGGGGACAGAATATGTTTCTGGACAGCATGTCACAACTTTTGAACTTTCTTGCAATCGGAGGCTAAAGCTTGGCACAAAGATTGAAAATAAAGATCCAATGATGTTGGTACAGTAGTAAAAAGCATCAAGACTACTAAAACTGAAAGTAAAAACATCTTGGGTTGCCTCCCAACAAGCGCCTTTTTTATGCCTTTTAGCTAGGCATGATACAAGAAGATCAAGTTTTATCAATATCAAAAGAATAGCTTGCCCTTGTAACGGACTCATAAGGTAACTTGATTTTATTTCGAGGGAAGTGTTCCATCCCCTTTTTGAGGGGGAACTGAAATCTAATGGTCCCCTCTTTCATGTCAATGATAGCACCAACAGTGCAAAGAAAAGGACGTCCCAAAATAATTGGGCATGAGGGATCACACTCAATGTCCAAGACAAGAAAATCGACGGGAACATAATTATCATTGACAATAATAAGAACATCATCAATCCTTCCTAAAGGTTTCATTACGGAAGAATCAACAAGGTGAACACCAAAAGAACAAGTATCACAAGGTTTCAAATTAAGCATATCATACATTCTTTTGGGCATAACGGAGGCACTAGCTCCAACATCACATAAAGCATAGAAAGAGAAGTTATTCAATTTAATTTTGACTATGGGATCCCAACCATCTTCTAGCTTCCTAGGGATGGAAGTCTCAAGTTTGAGCTTCTCCTCCCTAGCTTTGATAAGAGTATTGGTAATATGCTCGGTAAAGGCAATGTTAAGTGTGCTAGTGTGGGGTGTTTACCCCTTCTTTGCAAAAAGGTGATAACTTCTGAGAGACTACAATTATCAAAATCAAGATCACTACCATTAATTAAAGTGGTGGTGATGTCATCTAAGCTTATGGGTTTGGTAGTCTCTAGAGTGATAGGAACTTCTTGTTCTACGGTTGAGGTTTTAGCATCACCATTAATAGGTCCAGTGGGACTAGGGATGTGTTGGGTGCTAAAAGTTTTGAGATCCTCAACAACTTGTATAGTGGAAACAATAGTGTGTGTAGGAAGGCTCTTAATTATATCTTCCTCTTCTTTTTCTCTAGCCCATCTATCCTTAAGTTTGGCTAGCATTCTAATATTCTCATTAATTTGGACTTGGATAGCATTCATGGGTGTGGTTTTCCTCTCCTCAAGGGGAGAAGTTCTAATCTTAAGCAGTTCTACCTCATCCTCTATGTGGTCAACCTTCGAAGAGAGGCTATCTAGTTTTTCTAATTTCTCTTCTACACTCTTGTTGAAGGCTTTTTGAGAAGTGATAATGTCCTTAAGCATGCTCTCTAATTCAGAAGTGGAGTTTTTGGTGCTAGGATAAGTGTTGTTGTTCCCATAATTGTTGGATGGGAACGGTCTAGGATTGCTACCAAAATTACTCCTATAAGCATTATTATTAAAATTGTTCCTAGAGATAAAATTAACATCAACTTGCTCTTGAGCAACCAAAGAATACAAAGGAACATCATGAGGATCAATAGGAGCTTGCTTAGTAAGTAAATTCATGATCATGTCAACTTTTTCATTTAGGGAGGAGATCTCCTCAACAGAGTTTACCTTCCTACCTGTTGGAGCTCTTTCAGTGTGCCATTGGGAACAATTTGTCATCATCTCATCTAATATTTTTGTGGCAGCACCAAGTGTTGTTGACATAAAGGTTCCTCCCGCGGCTGAGTCTAACAGATTCCACGAGGTAAAGTTCAAACCTACATAAAAAGTCTGGATAACCATCCAAGTAGTCAAACCATGTGTAGGGCAATTCTTAACAAGAGATTTCATGCGTTCCCAAGCTTGGGCAACGTGTTCATTATCCAATTTCTTAAAATTCATAATATTACTCATCAATTGGATAATGTTAGCAGGTGGGTAGTACTTCCCAATAAAAGCATCTTTGCACTTATCCCAAGAATCTATGATATTCCTAGGTAAGGATTGAAACCCGATCTTAGCTCCTCCTCTCAAGGAGAAAGGAAAAAGCTTAAGCTTAACAATATCCCCTTCTACTTATTTATACTTTTGCATATCACAAAGCTCAACAAAATTATTCAAGTGTAAAGCAACATCATCTCCAGCACCGGAGAATTGTTCTTTCATAACAAGAGTAAGCAAAGCAGGTTTAATTTCATAAGAAGATGCTGAAGTGGCAGGTGTAGCAATAGGACTGCAGATAAAGTCATTGTTGTTGTGACTAGTGAAGTCACACAACTTAGTGTTTTTCGTGGTACCCATAATAGCAGCAGCAAGCAAGAACAATACAAGCAATTTTTTTGTGATTTTTGATAAGGGACACTAAGATAAAAACAATAAAGTAAACTAACAAGACTAAAAAGCAAAGATAAAAGATAGTGCGCAACTCCCCTATCTTGAAGAGTGGAGTCCCCGGCAACAGCGTCAGAAATTACGCTTGATGGCACTGAAGTAGTGCTCCTCATTGGCTACCCCAAGTGGAAGGTTGAGATGTAGCGTAGCGGTAATTTCCCCTAATATAGGATAGGGTTTATGTCTCCAGTAGGACTCCGAACACGACAAGTAGGTGGTTCGGCAAGTGATGCGCCGTTGAAAATCACTTGCTTAGCCTGGACCTGCACACACAACAAGTAACTTTGCTCCCAACGAGTACAAAGGGGTTGTCAATCCCTCCGGCCTTGCCGTTTACAAAGGATCAAAGGCAAGAGATAATGATAGTGATAATTGCAAGGAAAGTTATAAAGTGGAGGTGTAAACAATGGTGGAAATATGGACCGGGGTCCCATGATGTTCACTACTGATGTCTCTCTCCAAAAAGACGATAAGATAGCTAAGCTGGGTGAAGAAATTACAGCTGGGCAATTAACAGAATTATAAACGCACCTCAATGCTAATTATGCTACTTGAAAGTAAGAGGCTCAAAAGTATGGGCAGTACGTCAAGACAAGTAGACCGAAATCCATCTGCATCTACTCACTAATCATCCACCTTGAGATATCTATCCAGAACATCTCGCTGGTATTAAGTTGCGATCCCCACCCAAAGTGTAAACTCAAAGCAACAGACAATTGCATTAATAATCTATGTGTAAGGTAAACAATCCTTGCAACCGCAGTTACAAGCACCGTTGTTTTCTCCCTGGTGGCAACAGCTCATCCCCTAGTCTCATGTTTCTGTCACTCAAGCTAGACATCGGGGGGCATGAACCCACAATCATGCATAACGCTCCCACTTGGAGTTACTATCAACTACTTGGCCAAAGCAATAAAAAGAAAAGGGGAACATGCAAAATTACTCAAGAATAAAACATAAAAGGTAAACCAAATATATAACTCATCACAATCTGAACATAATCTCATAATCCATCGGATCCCAGCAAACATAGCATAGCAACAGCAGGAAAATTACATAGGTGCCTTGATCATGTAGGGCAGCTCACAAGGACTGAACATTGAAGAACGGGATTGGAGAGAAGACATCACATACGTACTGATCATGGATCCATGGTCCAAGGGAAACTACTCACGGCACATCCGGGAGGCGTCCATGGTGGTGGAAAAGCTCCCGGAGGTCAATCTTCCCTCCGGCAGGGTGCCGGGAAGAGGTCTTCTGGTGCTCCCGATCTTCAGAGCGTGACGGCGGCGGAACAAAGAGGTATTTCGCGATGCGGGCTTCTCCTCGAGGGTTTCTGTGACGAGGGGTAAAAATAGGCCGAAGGGGGCACCAGAGGTGGGGCCCACCTCCCAGGCGCCCTGGTTGCGCGGCCAGGGGTGGGGCCACGCCACCTGGCCGCCTGGGAGGGGGGGCCTCCGACTCTCCTTCGGTGGTTCCGGAAGCTTCCTTGACGCTGATTTTTATTCTGATTATTCTGGAATTTTTCTGGCATTTTAAATTGGCGAAAAATCACTGCAACTAAAGACATCAGCAAATAGGAAATGGCACTGGATGCACTGAGTTAGTAGGTTAGTCCAAATATGTGTAAAATGATATAAAAGTGTAGCAAAACATGTAGCAATGTCACATAAAAGTGCATGGACCAAGCAGAAATTATAGATACCTTTGGGACGTATCAGGAGGGGGGTGGCCCCCCTCCGGCTCCCCTTCGGTCTTCCGGAGTCTTCTGAACGCTGATTTATTTATATAATTTTCTTGGAATTTTTTGGCACTGTAAATATGGGTATAAACCTGTAATTCACAGACATCCAAAGACAGAAACTGGCACTGAGTGTACTGAGTTAGTAGGTTAGTCCAAATATGTGTAAAAAGGTATAAAAGTGTAGCAAAACACATAGCAATGTCACTCAAATGAGCATGAAACAAGCAGAAATTATAGATACGTTTGGGATGTATCAAGAGCCAACTGAGACACTGCTTCAAGGTTGCCACAACCAAACGGGTAAAAGTCCTTATCAATAACCCCTTGTTTTTCTAGAACCACTCTAACTTTATCTTATTTTAACAATAAGCCATGCGAAGATTTTGCATTTCTTGGAAGCCAATGAGTCGCAAATTCTGTAGCAAACATGACCTCCAACTCCTCCATAATTCATGAGCTCGTAGTATTTGCTGACGGAGAAAGGCACAAATTGATTCATACGAAGGGCTCGCTTGTCCATTGATCCTTGGACGAGATTGATAGTGTCGAGGAATAGAGCAAGAGCACAAAGCTCGATGTCCTACCATGTCTAAAGTGATGTGTCGAGTGTGAATCATCCATTCACCGCCTCTTGCACAATCCACCACAAAAATATTAGGCCTTGGAGTGTGAGAAATGGCAGTGAATTAAAAAAGAAGGGGTCATTACAAGTCCACTTATCTTTCCATAATGAGGTGGTCTCCCCATCTCTGACTTGCACAGAGGTCACCTCTCTGTACGCCCTCAAATAAGAGTTGACATGCGACGCAGCTCGAGATCACCCATATCTCTGTTACTAAAATAAATATTGACCCATCTAGCCCAAGGGGTAGTCGATAGGCGATGAACAACCTTCATTAGCAGACAATCATTTTGAGTTCTTAATTTTTTTCCCAATCTCCATAGAACAACAAACACGACCCCAAGCGACCAAACAGTCAACTCCATTAGCACTATCGGTTCCTTTCCAAATAAATGATCTCTTGAGCGTTTCAATCTCCGCAATTACTCATTGGGGCAATTTTATGCTACATAAGATAACCCAAAATTGCAAAGAGAACTGACTTTATAAGCGTGAGGCGGACTCCTCTCAAAGAGAAGGCCAAGAAGAATAGTCAAACATTGTATAACAGTACAAATAGCTAGAAGAAATGGAGTTGTTGACAATTTGGAATCTAAAAGGGCACAAAAACCTATAGAAGGTTCGTGATATTTGGCCTGATCAAGTCAATGTGAGACTTCAATCAGACATGTACTGTTGGCTAATCTTAGTTATGATGTTTGGTGGACACACAGTTTCAATAATTACTCATTTGGTTCCTTCTCAGATGCGGTGTACTTAAAATGGTCATCTTAGATGGCTTCTGGTACACCTTCACACTCTACTTGCTTCTCGATGTTTAGTATTATGCTCATTCAGTATCAATGTACCGCTTATTTTAGGGAACCCAGCCAAACATTTTTTTCATCCATCATACCTTCACACTCTGTTGCAGGACATGTGGACGTCTCTCAAACTACCACCACTACGAGCCCTAGGGAGGGTTGCTCCCTTCAATAAGGTGTTTTAAAGGGCACTATGGACTGAAAGATCAAGGCAACCACAGTTTGTTCATCTCTGTTGCGAACATCCACATCTCTGTTACTGAAATGAATAATATTGACCCAATGGAGAAGAAGTAATCAAGGCACACACACACGTTGATTAAGTTATTAAGTTTGTTATATCCATTGATGTTATCTATGAACAAGGAGTATGTCTCAAGTCATCCATAATCGTTGTATGTCATCTCTCTCAGTTTTTACCCATCACACGCAACCATTTGATGATATAGCCCCGAGAGTATCCAAACGCCATTGTCCCTATAACTAACAACGTACAATTCCGTGTGACCCTCAGAGAGTTGACAACGAGTTCAAAAGTGATCGCGATCTCGAACCAGACTCTACCATCTCAACATGGTTTGAGTTACCGAAACACATACCATGCCCGAGCTCTCCGCCGAGTTTGGACCAATAAGACATACCGTCCCACTAGCCCGGTTTGTTGAAAATCTAGGAATCTAGAAGGCCGGCTAACTCGAGCATACACATTTGCAAATGTTAAATCAACTTGGGTCGCCACTAGAATTGTTTAGAGTAGGTAGGTAAGACACTAAGACCCATAGCATCACAAACACGGCTAGGCACGCTCGTTAAGAGACACAATAGCCGGAACTCGGATCCTATGTGACTCGAATGAAACAAAGCGTCAAGGTGGGAATAGCCTAATTTTCCACCATTCCTTAAAATATAGTCAACATCATAATAATCACATCATTCAACGATATACTAGTATGATATCACAATCCAAGGTAAAATAGTCAAAATGTAACATCCTATGCATACTAAGCAGAGGCTGAGCAACGAGCATTGTAACATAACAATACATGGTTTACATCGGTTTATGAGAAGCTAACAACGTCAAGGTGAGAGTAGACTGATTTTCCACCATTCTTTAAAATATAATCAACATCATAATAATCACATCATTCAACGATATAATAGTGTGATATCTCAATCCAAGGTAAAATACTACGTAGCATCCTAAGCTCAATCCAAGGTAAAATAGTAAAAACATAGCATCCTATGCATACTAAGCAGAGGCCGAGCAACGAGCACTGTAACATAACAATACATGGTTTACATCGGTTTATGAGAAGCTAAAAGCATGTGTAGGATCAAGCAACGAAGCTAACCTACACTAGTATCCAAACCCACTAGTTATAATAAAATGTCATAAGTGATAACCCTTGCCTGTTGAGATGACGTTCCGAAGTTGTAGTGGATCGCAAAATCGAAACGTATTCAAGTCTATTCACGAAAATACAGAAAAGCGAAACACTGAAAAGAAATCAACAGAGATAAATCTATTAAACAGACAATAGATTTATCTTCGTTGATTGCTTTGCCAGTGTTTCCTTCTTCTGTGCTCTCACGGATAAACTCGAAGACAATCAAGTTGCAAAACAACACCTTTGGAACCCCTCTCAACAGGCAATGATATCACTTGTGAAATTCTATTATAAGCATTGTTCCAGATATCTTTCGATATTCCAATAAATCGTCCGATTTATCCCTTCTTGGTGTCTCACCGATAAGATATATTGGCTGATAAATGGCCCGATATGCCGAGTAATGGCCCGATATGCCGAGTAATGGCCCGATATACCGATAAATCGTCCGATTTACCCCTTATGTTGGGTCGACCGATAAGTTCCCGATAAGCGATACCCCCAACATTGATTATAAGTAACGGCATGCATGCTAGTTAGGCTAGCTTATTTGTTTGATCCTACCAACATGATAACCATGTTGCCTTGGATTTGGATATCATCCAACGATATAATAGTGTGATATCCCAATCCAAGGTAAAATACTACGTAGCATCCTATGCTCAATCCAAGGTAAAATAGTAAAAACATAGCATCATGTGCATACTAAGAAGAGGCTGAGCAACCAGCATTGTAACATAACAATACATGGTTTACATCGGTTTATAAGAAGCTAAAAGCATGTGTAGGATCAAGTAACGAAGCTAAACTACACTAGTATCCAAATGTCATAAGTGATAATCCTTGCCTTTTGAGATGACGGGTTCCAAAGTTGGATCGCAAAATCGAAACGTGTTCAAGTCTATCCACAAAAATACAGAAAAACAAAACATTGGAAAGCAATCAACAGAGATAAATCTATTAAACAAACAATAGGTTTATCTTCGTTGATTGTTTTTTCAGTGTTTCCTTCTTTTGTGCTCTCATGGATAAACTCGAAGACAATCAAGTTGCAAAACAACACCTCTCAACAGGCAATGATATCACTTATGACATTCTATTATAAGTAACGGCATGCATTCTAGTTAGGCTAGCTTCTTTGTTTGATCCTACCAATATGATAACCATGTTACCTTGGATTTGGATCTCATCCAATCTAATTTCCCATTTGCTAACTATGTGTGTGCAAGTGTCAATCTTACGGATTTTAAACTACTCAGGCCAATGAGATGGTTAGTCCTTTCATCCAAACTTGAGCGCAACCCACGCAGATGTGGTGCAACCGCGACAACCCACTATGAACACATGTGTGGTGTTACATTTATGGTGTAGCATTCATGGTGTAACTGCACTACATGTCTACAGCCAATATCATGCACCACTTCAACTACGACTCGAGGGGATTGGGTAACTTTCAATGCTGAAACCAGCAAAACCATGATTCAATAAACTATGGTTCCATGGCATCATGGAATGTTGCAACCTCACTATAACGACCAACAAGGGCCTTTGCCTTCGCCATAATTGACATAAGGTTCTATGTTTTGGAAGGCAAATTACTTTAGTTCCCTTCATCCAGTGCTCATGAATTCATTGTTTTGACTGTATCAATTTTAGAGGTTGGGTGCAGTGTGCAAATCTGGCCTTGGACAGAACATCTTTTTTCACGGGTAGGCAGCCATAGATTTTTTGGCGTCAGCAATAGTCAAAATTCTAAGTTGCAGGGGTTGTCAAAGTATACAGGAGATTTTGACAGTTGCTCCTAGCAGAATTTTCTAATTGGAAATTGCTTGCTCATTCTTAATGAACAATCTTAGGGACAAAATAATATGGGTCATACATCTTGCCCAGGCAAAACTTTGGAAATGATCCGTTTATTCCCAAGGAAAGGGCCCAGAAAATCAGAGATCAAGGTGAGTTCAAAGCCAGCTTTAGTTTCAATCTATAAAGCTGGAATCGTGAGGTATGATATGCACACAAGAAGCTGATCTTGGAGCTCAAGAGAAATCTATTATGTATCCTTTCGATTACAGGTTTCAAAGATATGTATGGGCAAGTTGAATGCACAGGCCATCTGAAAGAATGGTTTGTGCCAGTATTTTAGCCCAAAGATTCCTCTAGGCAACGTACGAAACGGGAAAAGTAGCAGTGGGGATCACATTAGACTCACGAAAACTTTGTGCAATCGACATAGTTTTGATTGATTCAGAGTTTGATGGTAAGTTTGAAGGATCATCATCGTCTAATGTCTCGATCAAGAGCAGGGGACGCACGCAAGCACTACAAGAAAAGGAGGACAAATGAAAGAGACGAACGGAAAAACTGGCTGGCTCACTCAGTCAAAACGATTATTAATCAATACAATTTCAAGAGATTAAATACAATTTCATGTGTTTCATTGAGATTTCGAGTATTAGAAATTTATACAGATATAATGAGAAAACAACCGAAAACATCAGTGATTTGTTTAGAATGGATCAGATTTCTGGCTTGAATCCTGATGGGATTACATATGCGCACAGTATAATCATAGTCGATCATTTGAGGAAAGGATCCTCATATCCATTTGAGAAAAACAAAACGTACTCAAAACAGAAAAAATCAAAGTGGCAAATACAAAAGATGGATCAGATTTCTGGCTGGAAGGTTTTCTGATTTTCTCTGCAGCACCACACGGTTTCGGACGTAATTTTTTCATACAATCTCGGATTTGGACGTTTCAAATATCAAAATCGACCGCTGGCTCTAGCCGAAGCCGCCCCATGTAAAACAATTTTCCATTTGATGATGTCTTAAGGCCTAATTGATCAAACTACAAAGATGTTCACACCAACAATACCCAACTTTCTCGTCTAGAACACTTATTCATTTGAGGTCACCTTATATAGGTTCATTGTCGTACCAAAAACCGGTGTCAACACTAACCTACGCTAGTATCCAAAGCCGCTAGTTAATATAATGTCATAAGTGATAATCCTTGTCTGTTGAGATGACGGGTTCCAAAGTTAATCGCAAAATCAAAACGTGTTATAGTCTATCTACGAAAATACAGAAAAACAAAACACTAAAAAGCAATCAACAGAGATAAATCTATTAAACAGACCATAGATTTTTCTTCGTTGATTGATTTTCCAGTGTTTTCTTCTTTTGAACTCTCACGGATAAACTCGAAGACAATCAAGTTGCAAAACAACACCTTTGGAACCCCTCTCAACAAGCTATGATATCACTTATAACATTCTATTATAAGTAACGACATGCATGCTAGTTAGGCTAGGTTCTTTGTTTGATCCTACCAACATGATAACCATGTTACCTTGGATTTGGATAGTGTGATATCTGAATCCAAGGTAAAATAGTACGTAGCATCCTATGCATACTAAGAAAAGGCTGAGCAACGAGCATTATAACATAACAATACATTGTTTACATCGGTTTATAAGAAGCTAAAAGTATGTGTAGGATCAAGCAACACTGTATCCAAACCTGCTAGTTATAATAGAATGTTATAAGTGATAATCCTTGCCTGTTGAGATGACGGGTTTCGAAGTTGTAGTGGATCACAAAATCAAAATGTGTTCACGTCTATCCACGAAAATACAGAAAAACAAAACACTAAAAAACAATCAACAAAAATAAATCTATTAAACAGAAAATAGATTTATCAACGACAATCAAGTTACAAAACAACACCTTTGGAACCCCTCTCCTCAGGCAACGGCATGCATGCTAGTTAGTGTAGCTTTTTTGTTTGATCCTACCAATATGATAACCTTGTTAACTTGGATTTGGATATCATCCAATCTGATTTCCCATTCGCTAACTATGTGTGTGCAAGTGTCAATTTTACGAACAGGCCAATGAGATGGTTAGCCCTTTGATCAACACTTAAAACACATGTGTGGTGTTACATTTATGGTGTAGCATTCATGGTGTAATTGCACTACATGTCTACAGCCAATATCATGCAACACTTCAAATACGACTCGAGGGGATTGTGCAACTTTCAATGCTGAAACCAGCAAAACCATGATTCTATAAACTAAGGTTCCATGGCATCAATGAATGTTGCAACCTCACTATGACGACCAAGGGCCTCTTCATTCGCCGTTATTGACATCAGGTTCTATGTTTTGAAAGGCAAATCACTTTGGTTCCTTTCATACAGTGCTCATGAATTCATTGTTTTGATTGTATCAATTTTATCGGTTGGGTGCAGTGCAAACCTGGCCTCTTTTCACGGGTAGGGCAGGCATAGATTTTATGGCATCAGGAATAGACTAGTTTGATTCAAATTTCTAAGTTACAGGAACATTTGACAGTTGCTCCTAGAAGAATTTTCGAATTGGAAATTGGTTGCTCATTCTTAAAGAACAATCTGAGCGACAAAATAAAATAAGTCCCTGTTATGTTTCCTTTCGATAACAAGTTTTAAAGATATGTATGGGCAAGTTGAATGCACAGGCCATCTGAAAGAATGGCTTGTGCCAGAATCTTAGCCCAAAGGTTCCTATAGGCAACGTACAGCGCTGAATTACGCTATTAAGAAGCGCACCAGAGACTCTAATTTATTGCCTTAAAAGGTTGTAGTCTAATAAAAGAAACGGGAAAACTAGCAGTGGAGATCACATTAGACTCACGAAAACTTTGTGCAATCGACATAGTATGATCGATTCAGAGTTTGATGGTAAGTTTGAAGATCATCATCGTCTAATGTCTCGTTCAAGAGCAGGGGACGCACGCAAGCACTGCAAAAAGAGGAGGACAAATGAAAGAGACGAACGAAAAAACTGGCTGGCTCGCTCAGTCAAACCGATTATTCATCACTACAATTTCAAGAGATTAAATACAATTTCGTGCGTTTCGTTGAGATTGCGAGTGTTAGAAATTTAGACGGATATAATGAGAAAATAACAGAAAACAACAATGGTTTGTATAGAATGGATCAGATTTCTGGCTTGGAATCCTGATGGGATTACATGTGCGCACAGTATAATCATAGTCGATCATTTGGGGAAAGGATCCTCATATCCATTGGATTTCTTAAAAAGTGAAAAAAAAGACGGAATCAAAACAAAAAAAACAAAGTCGCAAAGACAAAAGATGGATCAGATTTCTGGCTTGGAATCCCGATGGGATTACATATGCGCACAGTATAATCATAGTCGATCATTTGGGGAAAGGATCCTCACTTCCAATAAATTTTATTTGCAACAAAGAAATCTGAAAAAACAAATAGCAAGCTCGAAGAGATGGTTCGATGAGATGGATCAGATTTCTGGCTTGGAATCCTCTGATAAAGGACTACATTTGCGCACAGTATAATCATAGTCGATCAGCTGGGGAAAGGATCCTCACTTCCATCTAGATCAAGAACGCAGACTCGGCAGACAAAACCAACAACGAAAAGGAAAACAGAAGGAATCACATGAGACCGAACGCGCCGAACCAAATCGCCAAGAAGATTGTTGCGCTCGACGAAATCAAAAATATCAACGCGAAGGAAGAACACAAGGCGAGAACCGGGAG
Organism: Bromus sterilis; assembly: GCA_950022295.1. Taxonomy (NCBI): domain Eukaryota; kingdom Viridiplantae; phylum Streptophyta; class Magnoliopsida; order Poales; family Poaceae; genus Bromus; species Bromus sterilis. The sequence goes on along the minus strand of OX465595.1, from coordinate 10,659,596 downwards.
GCCGCGGAGGAAGCTGAAAGAGGGACACGGCGACGTTTTGCGGCTGGGGGACTGCGGTATATATGGGTTGAGGGGTGCGCGCATAGTAAACCCTATCTCGAATCGAACGGATGAGGGAGCGCCACGTCTGCTAGGTGTTCGCGCCTTGCTCCAAACCGGCCCATCATATAACGTGCAACTGGGCCAGTAGTACTCGGCTACTCTAGTCGTTCCTATACTCTCTATACCCCCTCAAAAAACACCTCCTAAAAAAATTAACTGACAAACGAGTTCCTCAAAAAAAAATGGCATACAAAAAGAAAAATGGAACGAAACTAGTAAAAATCTTATTTCTTATCTTCTTTACAAGTAATCCAAATACCATATAGCTAATGTAAATTTTTAACAATTCAAAGCGAATGCAACAACGGTTCATCCGACGCGATACACAGATCTTGAAGCAGGGTGCATCACCACATCGGACGCAGGTAATCACTCAATATGCTTCATCCTGGCACGAACGACAGTCACACGACCTTGTCACTTACACCTCTATGTATCACTTATCATATATTTCTGAATAGCTACAATCCACTATCTATTTTTCTTAAACATGCAACCATGCCACATAAGCAAGGGGCATCAGGTGGGGGAGTTCTCTCCCCCCCCCCCCCCCCCCGCGTGAAAATTCAAAAAAATAAGCAAGGGGCATGCATGCATGCATGTCATAAATTACATAGTTTTTGCACTACTCTATACATGTTGCACTATCACATCATTAATTCATGCATATTGATTATACATTGTTTACCGTTTGTATTTTATTTAGAAATGATGTTCTTTGATTGTTTTTTCACTTTTTATACCTGTTGTTTTTACATTACATTAGATTTCCATTTTTTTTTCATAATCCTTATATATTTTTATAGTAAGATTCCCGCGGCAACGCGCGGGGCGTCGTCTAGTTTCTTTAATTTTACTCTCCACTCAGTCACATTGGTGTGTCTAGCAGCATAGGGCAAGGACGTTGGCAACCACACGCCCCTCATGGGTAGGAAGAAGGATGATGATAGGGGTGGTGATGGAGCGAGGATGAAGAACGCGCTTTGGAGCTAGCCAAACTCCGCTCGAGCCTTCGCGCGTTGTGTGGAGGCACTAGTGATCGTTGGGGGCATGCGAGGCTGACGAATGTGCCTAAGAACAGGCACGAAGGCAGCGCCATGGTGGGTTCGCGATAGAACAAAAGAAAGGGAGGGAAGATAAACGAAGAAGATAAGATGGTTGTAGCAAATAGAGAGTGAACGAGTGAGGAAAGGGGACGACAAAAGTCGTTTGGGCGATGGAGCACTGACCTTTAGTAGTCGTACGTTGTGAAGGTTCCACTCACAACGATGGCTATGGTTGCGGAGGAGCAGCGAAAACCATGACATGCCTTGCAATGGTGTTGATGCGAGGAGAGGAGGCAGCAACCTCCCTTTTCTCTCGGCACGATGCAACATTGTAGGAGCCGAGTAGGTGTGTGGCAACTCAACCTCCTGCAACGACAGTGGCAACATAATAGACGTGGTTCCTGCTCCTTCTTCGGGTACAGAATCACATCTTTCCGCTGGAGAGTCTACTCGGGCCAACGAGGAAACGGACCGCTTGCTCCGTGCTCCTCTAACCCTGGTGCTAGCGCACACGCTATGGAGGTTGCCTTGCCCCTTTAGCTTATCTCTTTTTCTAATGTGATGTGATGCAGTAGTCTCCAATCAAGTTTGTCTCGATGCCATTTTTTCTCAAACTAGTTGTTATGCTTTAAAATGTTATCAAATTAAGTTCAATATTTTCCACTTTAAGCGACAATCAACTATACCAAACTAGTGGTTTTCTAAACAAGTTCTACATGTTTAATAGGACAATTTTGTCAAAAATTTGCATTCCTAATTTGTAATACATGGTTTACCAAGCTATATGTAAAAAACTTGAAACTTTTTTGAGTTTGTCAGTATCATTCCATGACATATTAAAGATAAAGTATTATAAAAAGCTTGCAATTTTTGTAAAATTATATACTTCCTCCGATCCATATTACTTGTCCTAATATTGATGTATCTATCACTAAAATGCATCTAGATACATCCATTTTAATACAATTTTAGGAGTAGTATTTTTTGAAAATCATATGGTAAAATTCAAATAAAATGGTTATAAAATATGAAGTTATTTAGAGAAAATTGTATTGATCTTATGCCATTTTTAAATGACATGGTAAAATTCAGAAAAAAAGTTTGTTTACTCACAAATTTACCATGTGTTATTGCCTCACATTCCTAAAATTACATGTACAAACTTGTTCTAAGTTTGCTCTATAGATCATTTTTCCAAAAACAATTTCCATGAGTATATACTCTTCATGTGATTTTGGTACAACACCATGGCATTTTTCCATGCTTATATTTTTTTCCCATTTCGATCATGGCAATTATTGTAAATAGACCAACAAATTTACTGAACATACCTTGGAAATTTTTCAGTACATAGCATCACAAATTACTATTTAGGCGGCTAACCTTGGTGTTTTTGTTATCGAGGCAAGTTTTAGATTTAAATGTGCCCCTATAAATGATTGCCACTTTGTTTATGACATCATAGAAAAAATTGTAATAGCTAAATGGTAAATTTAAGAACACTTGGGCTCTCGAAATTGGTTAAGTTTAAAAAACATTTTTTCCCGGATTGATCATATGGCAATTTTTCCAAAAACATTGTCTCACACAACATGGCAAAATTTAGATAAAATTTAATAGTTACGTGGAAATCTTATAAACAAATAATTTCCAACACATGTCATTTTTGCGGAAAAAATGCTTCAAATGACAATTTAAGGAGAACTGTGTTCTCTAGAACATAGCATTTTTTAAAAATTCTTTGAAATGTAGAAAATATTACTTTACCACATTATGGTAGAAAGTAATAATTTCTATCAGCCACATGGTTTATTTTTGTGAAATTTTGTTGTGTGGGATAAGACAAGTTTTTGAAAGTTTTTTTTGTAGTGATCACATGGCAAATGTAAAAAAACAATTATTATATAACAGTGTTTTATTTATAGGAAAATTATAAAAATCACACAATAAGATGTCAACAATCTTTTTGACTTATCACATGATAATTATATTGCTGAAAATGTGTTATGTAAAACGTGTTATTTTAGCAAAGATTTGTGTCACACATCATGGAAAATTGTAGGAAAATTATAACATACACATGAAAAATTGTGTTGTAGAACATAGCAATTGTGACAATTTTTGGGTTGATTACATGGCAATTGCTAAGTGTTTAGTGTGTTCTGTATAATATGGAAAATTATAAAAGATTTTCGTACACCATGGAAAAAATAGAAATATATAAGTCATGGGAATTTATGAAAAGATGATTGATATTGTATCCTTATTTTTCAAGGAAGATTCGTTGCAAAGATCATGGCATTTGTACTGTACACATTTTCCGCTTCCATGACATCTAGATGAAATCTTAGAAACTATGCCATATGATCAAATGAACATAACAATTTGTTTTCTAAACATTGCAAATTGATAAAAATTCACAATTTCTTCATGGCATTTTAATGATTTGTTCAACTTGTCACGTGGGGAATTTCTACATTTTGTAATTCTCACATGTAGGATCAAATTTCTGTTAGGCACATGGCATTTTTACATGACTTTGTTTCTCTTTCATGACGGCATTTTGAGATTAAAAATCATGGCAAATTTATAGTATGGGACATGCAGATCTCTTTTTTGTATAGTATAAAATTTATGCCATGGTCATTTTCTGCCTTCGCACAAGTACATTACTTTGAATGAAAAAATTATCAATTATAGGATGATGGTTTATAAAATTATACTCCCTCCATTTTGAAATAAGCGTCTTAACTTTGTACTCCCTCTGTTTCTAAATAAAATTACTTTTAGAGATTTCAATAGAAGATACATACTGTTGTATATAGACATAATTTAGAGTGTAGGTACACCCATTTTGCTTCATATGTAGTTCATATTAAAATATATAGAAAAACTTATATTTGGGAATGGAGAGAGTAGTAACTTTAGTACAAAGTTGTACTAGAGTTCAGACACTTATTTTGGAACGGGGAGAGTAGCATGCATTTCCCTATTTATTAGATTGTCAAAAAAAATATGTTTCTTCACCTTTTATGTATCGTTTTTGTGTGGATGACAATGTAAAACAGTTAATTGGTTGTAGTCTATCTTTTTCCGTGCTCTTTTGGCCAGCTTGGATTGTATTAGAGTCCCGCTGCAACAAAAGTTCAGGAGAGAGGCATTGGCCCTGTTTGGATCCATAGGTTAGAGTTAGAGTTGGTTAGATTGTACCAAACTAACCCTAAAATATTCAAACAGGAAGGTTAGAGTTGGTTAGATGCATCTAACCCATCCAAAAAAATCTAACCCACCCAAGAGGTGCTTATTTGGGTTAGAGTTAGGTGGGGCCCAGAATTTTTTTATTTTCCCCTCTATCTCCACCATACCAAATATTGAATAAAATAGTCAAATGATTGGAAAAGGTACATTTATTGCCAATCCAACCGTACCATCCAAACACCTCTTTGGTTAGAGTTAGTTTAGGATTAATCTGGAGTTAGAATCTAACTCTAACCTCTAACCGAGTTAGAGTATCCAAATAGGGCCATTGGTTCGTTGAAGCGAACATTTGCTAGAAATTTCCCTATTGACATAAAAGATGCAATTTTTTGTGATGTCAGAATTTTTACCACAAAACCAAGTTTTATCCCAGAATATATTCGAATTAAAAGTCAACAAAACTATTGATAACTATATGATACCCTACGCGTTGCTGCGGGAACTGTCAATAATAAAAATTATTTTTTAAAATATATTTTTATATAAATTTTAACATAATTTGATTATTAATTTTGTTTGAAAGAAATATTGCTTAGAGTAAAAAATCTAAGAAAATTTGATAAAAATAATATAAAAATAAGTGTGATTTATTATTATTAATTTATTAGCTTGAGAATATACCGATGAGAAGATATGAGACGAAAACAACGTTGAGTGAGAGAGTGGATACATCTCCCTTGGATAAATCTAAAACAATGATAGCAACTACATATGTGAATTCATAAAAAAAATTCGGATAGAAAAATATTTTATTTTCTATTAGAAAAAGGCTATTATAAATTGTGAGGCTTAATGCATAATTTTTTGAAAATCTATTTGTGATAGTTTTCATGCGTGTGTGGATTTAATGAAAGCATGTGCATCAAGAAATAGTGAAAAAAGTGAATCTAGTTGATTGTGTGGATAGCTAGCATGTCAAGATAAATATGTTAGTGATGATTAACTATTTAGTTAGTATAGATTATAGATTATTTGATGTGATCCGATTTTTGGCATTCAAAAGGTTACAAAAAGTTATCAATACTGAAATCATATAGTAATTAATCGTTTGCTCCACTTTACTTTCTCATCAAAATATATCCTCCTCCTGAGAATTGCAAGGAAGCTCAGGTCCATCCATCATTGAATTAATCGTGAAGCAATTCATCTAAACTGTAATAAAAAAATGGGACAAAATGTCAACTCCCTCGAAATGGAGAAATGTGCGTTAAAAAGAAAATTAAGGAACTACAGATTTTAACTTGAATCAAACTGATCTAAATTAACCGTGCCATCCACATAATTAACCGATTAGGTATGCACAGACATGCATCTTATCGACAGGACCCTGAAGGAACAACACATGCACGGCCGGCGGCGCATGCGCGACGGTCGTTGTCTCCAAAAACCGACAACGAACCGTGGCTGCAATGACCATGACCGAACTCCGCGTCTATCTAGCTACTTCTCCAGCGACTCCATGAACCGGACGAGGTCTCGGCTGAGCGGCGCGTTGGCCTTGACGTCCCTGTCCTCGGCCATGGCCTCCACCAGCTTCCTCGGCACCAGGCACTTGCCCTCCGCCGCCAGCCGCTCCTGCACGCCGCCGCACGACAGCAGCGCGGCCATTCGCTCTCCCGCCAATGGCGTCACGACCTCCTTCTTCTCCTGCTGGATGGAATGCAACCAATTAAACGGACAAGAACGTAGAGAGGAATGATGCGGCGGTTGCTTGCTGCTCGTTGTTATTACCTCGACGGCGCGCATGAGGGCGAGCACGCCGACCTGGGCCTGGAGGAGCTTCACGTGGCGGCCGGCCTCCTGCAGCATCTCGGCCGTGTTCAGCCTGTGGCCGCCGGGGACCAGCTGCGACAGCTCCGCCGTCTTCTCGCTGATCCGCCTCCGCCGCTCCCTCGCCGCCGCGCTCGGCGCGGAGGACTGGCCGCGGCGCCCGTCGCCCTCGGCCTTCCTCGCGTCCGCTCCGCGGACGTACCCCGCGTGAGGCGTCTGCGGGTGAGGAAGCGGCAGGACGAAGTCGGTCAGGAACCCCGGCAGCTTCTGGCCGACACCGTTACTCCACGGCTGAACATCGACGCCGTCGAAGTCGAACCACGCGTGGTGGTCGTCGCCGCCGGGGACGCCTCGCGGCCTCTTGGCGCTCGGTAGGTCGTCTTCGACGGCGCAGTCGTAGTCGGGGTCGACGGGGCTGAGGTTGAGGAAGCCGTCGATGCCGGAGTCCATGGCGGGGTCGAGCGGGTCGCAGAGGAAGCCGAGGAGCGCGTGGGCGACGTCGGGGTCCGCGGCGGCGTCGAGGTGGTGGAGCAGCGGCGGCGGCGCGGTTGCCAATGCCAATGCGGGGTGGAAGCTCACGGCCATGGACGGACGGCGCGTACTGGAGCGAGCGTGGGTGGTGGTTGCTCTCGCGCGCTCCTTGCCAAATCCTATTGCTGCAGAGAGCAAAGCTTAAGTGAACTGCCGGCTTGGACAATGGACAGAACGACGAGAGGGAGAGAAACTGCGGCCAATGGGGTAGCGCCGACAGGTGGGCCTTATCCGCTTCGCACGATCCGCACTTCCCTCTCCCCGCTCTCTTCGCAACCGCCCTCACCTATTTTCTCGCCACCACCGTTTCCCTCGCGCCAAATCCCCAGGAGGAGCCGACCTCGAAGACGGCCATGGGTCATTGGCCGAGGCCGACCGTTTTTCCTTTTCTTCTGTTATATCCGGTTTATCATGCTAGGTTTTTTCCTATTTGTTTTTTTCCATTCAGTATCTTGTTTTCTGTTTTGCATTTCTGTTTCTTGATTTCATTATTTCTTTCAACTACTTAAAATTTATATAAATCCGCGATTTTTAAATTCAGTTCTTTCCAAATTTGAGATTTTTTTTCGAAATTTGTAATCATTTTCAAAATTCACATTTTTTAAATGGGAGGTTTTATTCAAATTTAACGATTTTCCTTTCAATTTTTAATCAACTGATCATCTGCAACCCGAGCAAACCACAAACCGGCGAGCCACTCACCCCGTTTGTTAGGCCGGCCCACGAGCGGGCGTGCGTGAGCGCATGTTCTCCAACTTGCGCATTAGGCGCCAATTAGGAGCTCTCGCCCTCCTTGCGGGAGCAAATAGTTAGAGGGTGCCCTCCCGAGGCGTCCACATAGGTCACTTTCGGTGCTTCAGAAGCTGTCATGTATCACGTTCTGGATGCACCCGCGCATCCAGAAAAACTATGGTTGCGTATAGATTATGGTCGCACCTGTAGCTGTGGTTGTGGCTGCATAAAAAACAAGAAAACTCCCTCCATTCAACACGTGCAACACGTGTCGGACGCGGAGGGAACTAAAACCCCGAAATGCACCACAAGACGACATGTATCGCACTCGGAGCGCGCACATATAACCTCCGCGAGAGGTACCCCTCAACTCCTGATTTCGCCACCTTGCTTGCCAGCCATTTTTATCATGCTCGCCAGCTTGTGGGCTTTGTACTCGAGTCAACGTTCAATATGTACATTTTTCATATACATCACATAATTTTTTATGCATGTTTTAATAATTTTAAATACATGAGCTATCATCATTTCAATGACTAATTTTTTCATCACAATGTACACTTTCCGTATACATTAGGAATGTTCTATTAGTAGTTAAAAAAATTCAGTTACTTAATTGAAAAAATATAAATATATATTTTATGACTACTTTATTATGTATGTTGTACTTTTTTCGTATACATCGAAACCTTTTTTATATATGATTATTTTTTCAAATGCAAAATTAAAAGAAATCATATAGATTTTTAAATGTCAATGTATACATTTCTGAACGGGTTCATATATTTTTGTGAAGGGTAGAAACATTTTTAAAAATGAGGCAAGCATTTTTATACAATGTATTTATATTGGTACACTGCATTTAAATATTTTTTGATAATATATTTATTTTTACTATAAATAAAAGAAGAAAAACACATATGATGTCAGTGTGACATTAGTATGTCGGGATGATGTCATAACTTGGCCGAGCCACTACCGAATAGTTAAATGTGATGCTTCTGTAGGGCTCGTTGATACATAGCCGCCCCTTAGATCCGCGGGAGCTATATCTCGAACTATGCAAAATGAATGAAATTCCTCCCCTTTGATCTATGGGAATTATATCTTAAATTATTTGAAATGAATGAAAGCCTCGCCTGAAGGGTTTACACTGATGGACCGACCCATTAACACCCTTTAGTTAAAGAAAATGAGAAAAGAAATGAGAATCATAGATGGGTCCTAGGTTTCTTGAATTGTAGATAGCACTGCTAGCCAATAAGGCACTATCATCTTCATGTTAAAATAGTAGGGGTCATATACCTGAGGAAGAAAATTCGGGTTTCCATTGTTCCGTTAGGTTTTTGTTTTTTCACCACAATTTCTTCAATTTTTTCTCTGTTTATTTACTTGTTTTCTTACTTTATTTTTCTTTGTTTCTTTCTTAGGTTTTACTGCTCTTTTTTTAATTGGGTTTCTTTGTTTTTTCCTAGATTTCACTGTTTTTATATACGTTTTTGAAATATATCAAATACATTTTTAATACACAATTAACATTTTTAATTCAACATAATATTTTTTGAATACATCATCAATATTTATATACTCATTACCATTTAGAAAATGCTTGATTAACAATTTTCAAATACTATTTTTCATGCTTGGATTAATATTTGTTAAGTACATGATCAAAAGAATTAACACACATTGTCTATTTTATGTATACATATTTGTATATATAAGAAACATTTTGTTTATATACATTTAAAAAAATTCAAATGCTCGCTTAACATTTTTTTTGAAATGTTTAATGTAATTTTTAATATATCAATTTAAATTATTTGAAAATATAGATGAATCGAAAATATAATAATCAAACAAGTGAAAAAATGAGGTTGTGGCATCCCACAAGCCTGGGCCGACCCATCTGGCCGTCGGCTTGACGACTTAGGGCATGTTCGGATCTGGTGGTGTAGAGGAGCGCAACCTGACGAATGTGTGGAGCCGGCGTGGTGGCTCTATACCGATTTAAGGTTGCCTGCTCTCGCTTGTGAGGGAGAGAAGCACAAAGCGCTTTTGTTGGCGATAACAGTTGGTCGTAAATCGAGCAAACTTTATAATTACGTTTTTTTTTCTGGAGTTGGTTCGAGCTCGCCTCCTCGTTTTGTTTGGCACTGCGTACAAGCTCAACTTTTGGAAGTTAGCTTCTCGATGCCCAAATATTCAGAACAAATTCATCTATTGAGTTGGTGGAGTTAGGAAATCTCCAACAATGATCCTCAAACCTTTCCCAAAAGTTTGGAACCGACTATCCGAGCATGTTTTGCAATTCAACGTAGTCCCGTACTGGTCCGCAGATCTGTTTGCTTGTTCGTTTTCCGCGAATGGAAAGCAAACTGAGGAAAGCTTTAGAGAGTCCGAATATCTTCATGATCAATCAAAAAACACCATGTACTTCTTGTTTGTGCAAGATACCGGATATATAGAAATGGACGACGGGATAGAAGATCTGCTAGGATTGCCCTAATACATGCCAGGACGCAGCAGGAGGTGTCGCGCGTCTTGTGATGGCGACCGGAGTTTGGAAGAACGCCGGACAGACCTGGAAGAACAGCTGACCAGGCTAGCAGTGTACGAGGAGACAAGTACCAGTGGACTGCTGACCATCTCGATGGAAAGTACCCATGACACGTGTGTTGCGAACCTGCGACGATGTATACATACACTCACGAGTCACGACCGTCGTCGTTGGCTCGCATATGTACGCCTCACGGTCGGCCTTGCGGTGTGTGTGAACACAGGCGACCCTTTTGGTCGGTTTATTATGCCGATGGATGGCTTGGCGGCTTCCATGCATGTCCCGTGTGGCTTGGAGCATCTATAGGTCTTGTAATCCTTGATGAGAGAAATAATTCGTTAAGGGAATCATGTTTTACCTAGTCCCATAATCCTTTAATCCTTGATGACAAAAACATTCCGTTAAGATAATCAAGTCCTACATAGTCGTCCATTCGCGATACAAAGAATTACCCAGTCATACAATCGTGTTTTAAACACGTTTAGCACTTTCAAAATACATAGTTACCATTTTTAAATATATAAATTTTCTTCATATGTATCTTAAATTCTTTGTATACATTAATACTATTCTTGTACACATGTTTCATAATTAACATTTCTTTCAATATGGTTTTTAATGTCTACTTTTTTTCATACAAGTTGTACATTAGGAATATTTTTCATATACATCAGAAACATTCTAAAGTACATGATTTCGTCAATGGCGTGCGTGATACATGCCCGACGGCGACCGGAGACCGGAGTTAACCAAGAACACCGGACCGTACGGGACCAGACTAGCCGCGCAGCTACGTACGTACTCCGGACGGAAGAATACGGGACCAGACTAGCGCTGAACCGTGTGTTGTTGGACTATTGACCATCTCGATCGCTCAGCATCAGGTGTTGCGTTCCTGCGATGAACCTCACTCAGCTGTTCCAAATTCACATACGTATACGAACACCACTGACCAATCGGTCGGTTTATTATGTGTGCGTTTATATTTGATGGATGGGTTTGGTTCTCGTTTTCCGGTCAGCTGATCGTGTGTGACCGGCGGGTTATTTTCGAGATCATTAACTTAAAGATACTTTTTGTGGATATCATTTTTTATCTTTTTAATCGTGACAAGCGACACACATTGCATTGTGCGTCATTTGTTGTAATTTGGTAGTTTTGCTTTGTTTTAATATATTTATTAATCTAAATATTGGCCTTTTAAAGCATGCGTTCAAATCACAAATCAAAATTTTAATTGGATTTTCCGCGTAGAGGTCTTCAAAATTAGATCCAACGATAATGTATTTAGTTAACTTTGTTTTAGAAAAAACTGAAAAAACCAGCACAAAAAAAATGGAAACCATATGTTTACTTTTCGTTGAAGCATATATATTTTTAGAAAATGTGATTTTCGGTTTTTAAAAATTGATAGGTTTACTTTTCGTAGAAACACATATTTGTTTCTCGTGAAGGCACATATTTTGGGTATCCTTTACATCGCCATTGCTATGTGTTGCTCTTTGCAAGATGGAAGGAGAGAGCTCTCCTGTCCAACGTTTTTTTAGTGGGCCAGCCTAATAGCGTAATTTTGTGAAGTTTTATGTACCAACCATTTTCTAAAGCTTTCATACGATTATTTCGTATTTTTATTTTCAAATCCAAATCATTTAAATTTATGCAAATACATATGAGAAACATTAACTTAAATACATGTTGAATATTAATCAAACGCATTTCTTAATATGCAGTGAATTTTTTCAAAAATTATCATGAACATTTTGTAAAATTTTCAAACATTTCTTTACTGGTAATAAACAATTTATCAAACAACACAAACATTTTAATATGTTATGTACATTTTTTACAACTTCATGACTTTCTAATAAAATATCCTGAACATTAATTAAAATTGTGAAGATTTTTTTAACCTGTGTGATCACTTTTTTAAATTTAAGAACATTTTTTAAATTTATGCAAATACTTTTAATGAATCTCATGAATATTTCTAAAAATTTGTTGAACAAAATTTTAAAGGTGTTAGTATTTTTCGAAATGTCATGAGTACTTTTCTAAATGGTTTGTTCATTTAAAAAAAATTGTGCATCCATTTTTTTCATGAATATTTTTTTAATGCGTGGTGTACATACATAATATTTGTACATATAAGTAAAAGTTATAAAAATAAATAAACAAGTGACAAAAATTGAACGAACCAACACTGAAGAGAAACTAGCTACAACATACAAAACTCATGTGGGTGTAACTACACATGAGTTTCACTCAAAGACCTCTAACTCACTCAAGTTAATCTTCCAAAAAGACAAGTTTATGCATCTTTGTGATTTGGTGAATGAAATTTGGGGAAGAGAAAAAGCATATTCAGGAAGGCAAACTGTTGAATGCACAGTTTTAATACTCAAGGAAACATATATTGAACTCATTGAACTGAACTTAGTAACCGTGGCAAATGTCCGCATCCACATGGCCAACACGCTTCAGAGCATCTTCAACAATTTCCGTATTAGAAGTCATGTCAAATTGAGTTTATGGAACGTCTGTAAATTTTATGGAACGTTTGTTGAAGGCAAATTTTATCAAATCCCATAAACTTCATCCTGTAGAATCTATTTTTTTAATCAAAAGCCTAACTAATCGGCACATGTCGATGATCTATGTCATGGTTGTACGTGAAATGCGTGGCAGGGTGGCGTAGCGGTGTGGCGCGGACGCAAGCGAGTTGGGGCAACTGCTACAACAGAAAGTTCATAGACAGTTTTTTTGGCACCTATTTTTTACGGAATCGATTTCATCATGTAAATCTGGAGATGGAGGGAAAAAAATTATAGGATCCCGTAATTTTTTATATTTACGGGATCAATTGAAAAACTTTTTTTTGTCCTAACTTCGCTTAATAACAATTTATTTACGCATACCAAAATTGTTGAAGATGCTTTGGGTTTGTCATCGAAAGAGTAAAGTGGGACAAACTACATGACAGGTCGTTCCAAGGAATCCCATCCCTTCTCCCCCCATAGAATCCCCTCCCTGCACGGCGACGAAAATACCTAACACGGGATCGATAAGTATGCGCACACTACGTACTACTATACCCCAATGCCACTCAAGCTCCGTCCATCGACATGGCCGACTTGACCAGTCCATGCTCGCATGTGATGTGCGTCCATAAACCTGCTACGACTAAGATAGTTTTCGTCTAACCACGATCAACTTGACTAACGTCGTTCCAACGCGCGATGGGTCCTGGATTAATCGTGAAAACATGGCGACTGACGGTTACGCGACCGGCCGTCGACCGTACTAAATTAACTACTAGTGCATGCATGCATGCGTCTGCCGTCGACGGCCGCGTATGAAAGGTCGCATGACGACCCGGGTTTCCCTGCAAATTGCTTGGGTCTTGTGATTAATAAAACCAGCATTTTTGTGGGATCAACATGATGATATCTATCTAGTGGAGTGCATTGACAGTTTGACACTGGGGGAAATGATATTATAGATAAACAAACATAAAGTAGAGCGTCGCCCTACGCGTCAAGTAGTAGATGTACATTAATAAACTGGTCATGTGCCCGATTCGTCGTTGCCATTGAAAAATAGCGCAAGCCACGCGGGACATGACGATCACGAGCCAAAGTGATCTCTTTTATCAAAAGGAAACAAGTACGAGCTTCAGAGAGTGAGCTTCGTCTAGGTCTAGCAATCATATTTATTTTCTATACCATCATAAAGAAACGAAAGTTGTTAGATCAACCAATCTTAGTTACCAAACGGATTGGTTTTAAAATATCCATTCGGTCCATAAGTATGGATCATGCTCCACTATCAAGTGGTAACAAAACAGAAACAACAAAATAGCATCTACATAACGAAATTCATTGCTATAGCCGGAATGTCTCTCTAGCTGCTGCCGCATGCAACTTTGACAACAAAGGGCAAATTAAGTGCAATACAACATTATGTATCTTACATGAGTGGTGTTATAGAAAAAATCTTCCTAGACAGCGTAGCCGTAGCCCAGCCGTTGTGAGTAGCTCCCTCCGTAAACTAATATAAAATGTTTTAGATAACTAAACTAGTGATCTAAAACATATTATATTAGTTTAGATAACTAAACTAGTGATCTTAAACATATTATATTAGTTTAGATAATTAAACTAGTGATCTAAAACATATTATATTAGTTTAGATAACTAAACTAGTGATCTAAAACATATTATATTAGTTTACGGAGGGAGTATTTCACTTATAATATGTATAGAGGAGCATATTGATAAATTTAAATTTGGAACATGGGAGCATATGCTCCTGCCTCCCAAAAATGGCATTATAAAACGTTAAATTTTTTGGAACAAAACTTTGGCATTTACATCTCAAGATTCTATGTGCGCATGCCAAGTTTTGTGAAAACCTAAAAAAAATACGGTTTTTGAAAAAAAAGACAAGAAAATGTCTCATGAAAAACCTTTTTAGCAATGATTTTTCTATTTATTTGTTCCCTTTTGACCAAGTGCATCCTTAATATTTGGTTTAGATCTTAATATTGTGTCACTGCAGAAATAAAATGTACTAATTGATATCATCATGTATTTAATATTGTTGTTTATTGAAAAAAAATATGTACTTCCTCCGTGTTATATTATAAGATGTTTTATGAAGTTGTTTTAGCTTGCTAAAACGTCATATAATACATGCGCATGCGCCTATCGATTGCGCCAAACTCTCACTTGAGGAAATACCTCGCTGTTTTCCCTGAAAAAAAAAGGGTACACGCGCGCAGGCACAATTGCTAGTACCAGTACGCTGAAATGCAAATGCATCCCCAGGTAATTTACCAGCGAAGAAACGACCAGGTAATTACAGGGTTAATTTTCGTGATTTTGTCCTCCTTTTACACGTAGGAAAGCAGTGAGTCCACGGATCCACCTCACGCTGAATGAGTGAATGGAAAAGAAATCAAGGCGCATTCAGCACGACTGCAATTTCGTACCAAGATTACCAGCGCTGTATTGTAATGTATCAGCTGGGTGGTTATGATTTTCCTTTTCCTGGGAACGACCCCGACCTGATCGAACAACTAAAGACGACCTTCAACTCCTTTTTGGACATTTCATAACACGACCGGATGGATGGACTGACGCGTGCTCCGTCCGCTGCACCATTGACTTTGGGCACTGTAGCGCGCGTCCGGTCTAGAGTGTACTTTGTAGGGCATACAGAAACGGGGTCCTTTGTCAACTTTCACACCCTGTCGGGTAAGTCAAATGGAGGGCGTACGCATGTACGTGACCCAGCTACGAAAATAAATAAATCGTTCTCCGTTTTAATAATGCTTCTTTTAATCTATAATAATTATCGTTTATTTTTTATAAAATTTGTACTAGTTTAGTACTCTCTACGTTCTAAATTACTTGACAAACTTAAATTAAAGTCATGTCAAATAATTTGGAAGGAGAAAGTATGAAATAAACAACACCTACTCCATTATGGATTCAAGGAAGTACTAATTAGTAACGTATTTGCAACACAAGTCACCATTGTAAGAGCAACTATACGCTAAATCCGTTGACAACAAAACCTAGATGCGTGCCGCAAAATGATTATGCAATACAAGACACGTGACGACAGAATAAATACGACATAGTCATCAAACATAAGTATAAATTTGAATACAGATTGTTTCGCGTTACAAATTAAAGCCGAAATATCGCCGGAGCACAAAAACACAAGAGCAAGACAAACACCTAATATGAGGTCACCGGAGGTCGCCTTAGGTCGTCGCTCCTCAAGGATCAGTGTTGAAGCAGCCGCATATGCAACTCTGTACCGCTCGACGGTGAGGTCGTACGACGCCTGGGCATCGGCGTGGCGTTCCCGTGAGCATCCTCACCGCGTATCACGACATTAGTAGCGACCCAGAGTTGGATGCCGCCTTAGACCACTATGGTGGTGTACAAAATGACGAAGCGGTTGAGATGGAAGAATCGCTCCCAAGCGCGATCGGTGGCTGGGTCGCCGACATCGCAAAATAGTCGCAATCCGGGCAGGGCCTCGCAACTGGCACGTCCACTGCGGCAACCATCGTTTGCGCCATGTCCGAGACCTCCTTTCGAACAAAACGCCATCGTTGTTAGCTAGATAGATACTCAGACAATACTTGTTGTTTGATTGATCAAAACAGCCGGACTACAGGGGTGTTTATATTGCACGTAGTAACCGACCTGTGCTAGCCGACTTGGACCTGGACTCGGATTACATATTGTATACGAATCAAACTCTGTAGTCTAACAATGAAGGCTCGGTGTGTTGTCTGAGGAATTTTTTTAAATAATACATTTATTAAAAAAAATCAGAAATAATGCACGTTTTAAAACAAATTCATAAATAATACACCTTCGGCCACGGCGTGGCCAACTGAATCTAGTTGGTCACGGCTTGGCCGATTGGATTCAGTTGGCCACGCCGTGGCCGATAGGATGCCAGTCGGCCTAGCCGTGACCGACTGGAACCCAGCAACCTTTCTATCGGCCTAGTACACATGCAGTCGGCCACGGGCTGGCCGACTGGGCCAATTGGCCACAGCCAGGCCGTCTGGATAAAAAAAAGTTTTTGCTAAAAAAAATGTGCACCATTGGCCTCACAAACTTTCGGCGCTGAGGACACCGGGATTGGGATGCTTTCGGTGGTGAGGTGACAGGGATTGAAACGCTTTCGGCGCTGAGGAGACAGGTTCAGACACTTTCGGTGCTGAGGAGAGAGGGTTGGGACGCTTTCGGCGCTGAGGAGACATTGATTGCGCTAACTTTGAGGAAAGTAGTAGCGCACTGAGGCTCGTCGGTTCTTTAAAAAGACCTCATATTTGCCTCTTTTTCTCCTCATTCACTCTTCTCCTTTCGCAGTGATGGGTGAAGGCTCAAGCTCGAAGAATAAGAAGAAATCAAGTGGTGCATCACCAAAGCTGGCTGAAGATAGTGATGATGACTTTATGCCAGACAAGCACGGAAACTTACCGTGAAAAAAAAACAGGTAACAGTGCTGCATCAGTGTCATCCAAGAAGAAGAAATCAAGCGATGCATCAGCAAAGCCCGCTGAAGATAGTGATGATGACTTTATGCCAGACAAGCACGAAAACTTACCGTGGAAAAAAAAACAGGTAACAGTGATGCATCAGTGTCATCCAAGAAGAAGAAATCAAGCGATGCATCAGCAAAGCCCGCTGAAGATAGTGATGATGACTTCATGCCAGACAAGCACGGAAACTTACCGTGGAAAAAAAAAGTGTTGACGACTTTATGTCCTGTTAGCGATAAGCACTACGTTGTATCTTACTTTCAGTTTAAGTGGTTTCATTTAATTTATGTCGTACCATGTCGTACGATTATTAGCAAGAATAATGATGAAGAGTTGATGTAGTGAATATGTTTGATACATAAAAACATAATCATACGTAGAATAGGCATAAGTCTCATACATAGAATAGGCATATGTCTCATACATAAGCATAGGCATAAGTCTCATACATAGAATAGGCATAAGTCTGATAGGGAGGAGCTTCAAGGATGGCGTCTGATAACATAGTCATATGCATCAAAATATGAACCAAATCTTGTCTCAAGCGCCCTATGTTTAGCCCTCCATGCCTTGCCATACGAAATATTATAGTTCAACCTGCCGAACACTTTTGTCTGGATAGCCTTCACTTCCATCTCTTTGCACTCCACTATCTCGGTGTAAAACAACCGAGCAATAAGCGTGGACGAAAGGTTACCATGATCTTGAGGGATACTGGGAATAACACATGTGTGATGCACTAAATCACTTATCACCCAACTTGTGTTGTACTTAGGGAGATAGGCATGCACCCTACTGGGACATTCCATGTTCGTGCATACCATTGTTAAGTATTTCTGACTTGACACCTTAGTCCTGAAAACCCTTTTGGTGGACATTGCCCAGTTAATGATTGCATCCTTCAGGGCTTCCTTGTTGGGATACATAGCACCCGTCGCAATGTTGTTCTGGTGATATAACCAGGCAGAATCATGCCCATCGTTCACATTCATTGCAGATGAGAAGTCCTGATTCCATGATGCAGGATTAGGCACCTCCTCTGCATTGTCTTCTTCATCCGACTCGTCGGAATCATCGGCCTCATCATTTGTATCATCATATGTATCTTCTTCTTCCATCTGGTTCTGCATGGGTCCATCCACCTCATCTGCATCTACCTCCCCACTGTCATACCCATTCGCAATCTCTCCTTCTACCTGACTATTTTGCCCTGACACATATGCATCATCTCCATCATTTGACATATGTATCCTTTCACTGCTCTGCCCAGGATCGTAACCACCATGCCCTTCAGGAGGACTGACCTCCTTCAAGACGGGAAGCACTAGGGCGACAGGATTGCATCCCCTGTTTGCACAACCTTGTATCCAGTGCACCCACTGAGAGCGCCGCTCTATTGGCCTCAAATAAAAGTACACATTTGAACTTGACCGGGTCCACAATGCATGAACACCGACGGTGTATTTTTCAGTATTAAGCCCTAAAGAGGTTGTCAACCAGTCTGTCACCTGACTAATTGACCATTTTTGAGGGTCATTCAGTGGCACCTCTATGTACTCAAATTCACTAAGATCAACTCCTATCTCATTTGATTGGACAGTACCATGACCATTGTAAAATACGAACTTCACAATATCTGACATGTTTGCTGACCTACAAAATTATTCAACTTTCATTAAGACCGAATAAATTAATCCGCACATCTCACATCTAAATACACTATCGCCCCAACTAAATAAAATATTCACACATCTAAATACACTATCGCCCCAACTAAATAAAATATTCACACATCTAAATTTATTGTATCTAAATATAATGGTCACACTATCGCCCCAACTAAATAAAATATTCGCACACTTAAATACACTATCGCACCAACTAAATAAAATATTCACACATCTAAATTTATTCTATCTAAATATAATGGTCACACTATCGCCTCACCTAAATAAAATATTCGCATATCTAAATACACTATCGCTCGAACTAAATATAATGTATGCATACATACATATATAGACGGATGAACTAAATAAATTGTACGCGCATATATTTTGTTCAAACTAACCTTGAAATATGACCACCACCTCCGCAGCGCTTCACTTGAACAACGGCAACACCATGAACACAACCACCTCCACCACCACCAGGAACACCACCTCCACCACCACCATGAACACCACCTCCACCCCCATCACCTCCACCACCTCCACAAGCTATCCCATCAACAGATCGAGGTATCCCTAACCTTCCTAAGCTATATGAAATATAACTACGATGGAAAATGGGCTAAATATTGGTTGGAAATGGAGTATTAATTGGAGCAAAGTTGAACTCGTGAGAGAGAAGAAAGAAGGAAAGAGAGGAAGGAAGAAGAAGGAGTGGCCGGCTGGCCTCACCCAGCACCCTTTCGGCCACGCCAGGGCCGAGTGGATCCCTGTCGGCCACGCCAAAGCCGACTGGATCCTGTCGGCTACGCCTGGGCCGACTGCATGCCCAGGTGGGCCGACTGATCAGCGCAGCCCTAATCGGCCACGCCTAGGCCGACTGGGCTCTAATCGTCCAGGCCGTGGCCAACTGAGTCCAGTCGGCCAGGCTGTAACCTAGGGTGTATTATTTCTGCAAAATTTTAAAAACGTGCATTATTTTCGTAATTTTTTTAATAAATGTATTATTTAAAAAAAATCTTGTCTGAGTATCTATCTAGCTAATTCCTTCGTTCATAATTAAAAATATTTTATTTTTATCCAAAAATGGTTCAACATGCCCGATATGCTCACACTGCCGGAGCCACGATCCATCCAGTGACATCTTCACATGCATCTTTAGAGCAACCTTTTGTCTGCACAGATCGGAGCACCTCGGCGTGGTAGATCTGTAGTACTACTATTTTCAGGATGTAGCCCGGCAATCACACAACAATCACACAAAGTGCACATACATAGCAGAAAAGCTAAGCCATTTCCCTGCCGACGTTTATTTCGAAGGTGACGGCAGCCCACTGAATAAGTTCAAATTCTTCGTTCAGCTAGAACCTGCTACGAAGGTGCTTTAAACATCGTGTCATGTAGATAAAAAAAATGTTTCTTTTGTTTGATTGCTTGTATCGCATGAAAAAATTCATAAACACATGTAGCGTACTTACCACCGTACAGATAACCGAACACGCCAGATATATAGTCGTCCAAAATAGCGCTACAGACAGTACAACAGCTACAACTCATTCAAAATGGTGCAACAAATATCGTCTAGGTTCACTTGGCGGGGAATTATTTTTGGGATCGACCTTTGGTCTTGTTAACAACAGCATCATATTCAGCACCGATCTACTCCAGTATCTACTGCTAATAACTCTATCCGAGTAGCAGTCAATCAATCAGAGAAGATGGTAATGCTCGCTATCTATCCATTAACGGGCAGGCATAGAAGTTTCCAAGCCGGGGCAAAGGGAGCTCGTGTCAAGCGTATAGGGCAACGGCTCGGAAGCAGTGTGGCACTTTCCACGATTTCACCCGGACGGCGTGCGGCACCACGGTGGACCCATCCATCATCGATCAGTAGTATCACCCGGACGAGAGTTTGGATAATATAGGAGGGATAAAATCCCGTCGGCACCAAATCTACTTCCTCCGTTCCATAATATAGTAACATTTTGCAAACTAGCAGGGAGTATCACGCAAGTGTCACTGCCGTCTTCCTATGTTGGTGATCCATTAGAGAGACCGGCAAAGGTGCAGTGTGGTCACCCTGCTTGCTTTGCCATTGCTTAAACGGACGAAATAGATACGTGCCCGTGATTGATCTGATTAATTAAGTTATCAAAGATAGAAGATCAGTCTTTATTTATTTATTTCTTGATTCATTCTCTTCAAAAAAAAATCGTGTAAAAATCGTTAAAAGAATGGATCGTATATGAAAGGTTGGATGAAGAAGAGTGAAAAGAAAATTCTGATGTAATGTGAATTTTTTAGTTTTTTTAAGTAGTAGAGATAAATACGAAAGATATTCAATTAATTTGCAAAAACGTGAGTGAAAACCATTACAACACATCATTTTTTTTTGTTACAACACACCCACAAGATCTTTCGCCACCCACAATGGGTCATGGCCGTTGCTCGCGGCGCTCAAATAAGAAGGAAGGAAAGGGTGGTGTGTCAATGGCTTAGACGGAATGGGAGATGGGTCTCCAAGGTGGTAGGTTTTTTTCTTCTGTGGTCGACAAAATTTAAATAGAGTGCGCTTGCAGCTGGCTTCTCGTTCGTCGGACCGGCTTGGATGTCGGGCGAATGACTAGATAGTTAGCCCGCTTGAATGGAGAAGGAAGTCGTCCCGTTGTCCCGCCCGACTACATCCGCTCTGAACCGACATTAATGTTGTGCAGAGAGCGAGTGCACACGGTGTACCGTTCGCACCCCAAGACGATTTTCGGCGCTATTTTAGCGCCGCTTGGGGGCGCTTGGACGGCGATAGTGGCTTGGGGGGGGGGGGGGGGGGCTACCCAGCCGCGGCCCCAAGATACCCCTCCAAGTTCGGCCAAATTTTGACCAATTCGAGTAAATTTTGACGAAATCAAGTAAATTAGACCAACTTCGACCGATTTCATTAATATTCGGAAATGTTTTACATAAACGACGAAAAATATATAAAAACTAGACTACTGCTGGAAGAGGAAGGCGTAGAGAGCGTCCATGTACGTCTCCTGGGCGCCTCCTCCAGCAGTGCCGCCGGCGGCGTCATCGTCGTCGTCGCCGCCATCCTTTGGCTCCGGCTTGATGCCGGCCTGCGCGCCACAGGTCCCGCCGCCGAGCGGCCCCCTTCTCCTGCGCACCCGCAGCGGCGCCTCCTCCTCCTTCTCGTCGTCTGTGGCGTCTAGCACAATGAATGGCGGTGGTGGATGCGCCCACTTGCTGCGGCTGCTGCTGCCCGCGCCGCGTGACGCCTTCTTCCTCGCAGCCTCGACCCTCGCCGCCTCGGCGCGCTTGTTCGCCTCGGCGCTGGTCCCACGCCTCCTGCTGGAGGCACATCTGCTCGACGATGTAATCATTCCTCGACCACGCCATCTGGGCGACGAGCTCCTCGTCGTCGTCGTCGGCCGTCGGTGGAGGCGGAGGCGGGGCGACTTCCTTGTCCTTCTTCTTCCCGAGCATGGAGCCCAGGAAGCCACGACGCTTTGGCTGCGCCGATGGGGTGCCGATGGTGACGTCGCGGCTGAGGAGGCGACCGGAAGGCGCCGGGGTGGGCTCCTTCTTCACTTCCAGCTTCACCTCGGTTTTCACCGGGGTGAAGAACTGCGGCGGCGAGAATGCTGGCCCCGATGAATGGGAGCCGGTGGAGCGCGAAGGTCGACCGCCGGAGGAGGAAGAAGAGCCGCCGTCGTCGCGCGGCAGCGTCGCCCACAGCGGCGTGACGCGGCTGTAGGAGCGGCGGGCCGTCACCGTGGCCCCGTAGCCCAGCGGTGGGTACTCTAGACGCGGCGTGCTGCCGTTCTCGATGTACCGCATCACGTACTCCAGCGTGCGGTCCTGCGCGCTCCACCACCGGAGGCGCCCGTCGCGGTTGTTGCGCCCAACTACCGGCGTCAGGCCGTTGGTGGAGGCAACGGCCTGGGCTCGCCGGGAGGCGAAGTATGCCTCCCAGGCCGGCGTGTTGTTTGGCGCGTTGCCGGGTTCGGCACGCTCTGCCGCCGTCATCGTAGCACGGACGGCGTCCACCTCCCGGCGAAACGCGCCGGAGCCCACCAGAGGCACTGGAGGCACCGGCACCCCGCCGGCGGACAGCACCCACCCGTGGGGTGGCCTGGTGTCCGGCGGGCATGGGTAGCTAGCCTGCGCGAGGAGGAGCGCCTCCATCTGCGACAGGTTGCGGCTCCTGAAGCCGTTGCGGGCGAGGTTGTCGTCGGCCATGGCGATCGAGAGGAGAGCTCGAGAAGAGAAGGCGAGAAAGAGAGAAGAGCTCGAGAAGAGAATGCGCGGTTAGAGCGCCCCGGCGAGCCCGTTTTTATAGCGGGGGAAGAACGCGAACAGACGGCGGGACACGCGGCGGCGCGGTCGAAGGACCGTTGGGTATCTCGACGCGCCGCATTGATGCTCTCTGCGCCGATTGGACTCGTCACCGGCGCCGCATTGATTCGCTGCGGCGGCGGCAGGTGCGGGGAAGCCGAGGCGAGAGGATGACGACAATGCGTGTTCACACGATGACAGGTGGGACGTTGCGCGAGGCGCGCGTGAAATCGCGCGCGCTTTCCTTTCATCCGGCGATCCCAAGCGACCTCCAGCGCGCCGGGTTTGGCTTGGGATCGCCGGACTCAATTTTTGCCTAATCCGGCGCTATTTGGGCTCTTGGGGGCGTGGCTGGGCGATTTTCCTCCATCCGACGAAAATAAAGCCGTCTTGGGGGCCTCTTGGGGGCGCGGCTGGAGATGCTCTAAGCAGCGAGCGAGAGTTGTTTCTCGACCACAATCCCAGTGTGAATGCCACACAATTCATCGACTTGTGGCAGCGATCGATCACGCCGCTCTAGACCGACATGAATGTGCCATCAAGATCGAAATAATGGCTAAAGTGAAACCGAGGAGAGATGATTTTTTATGGGCATCGGATGCCTACGTGAAGGAGACCAGTCGCCCGCTAACTTCCTTCGGTTTGCTTCTAGATTGTGAATTTTTTTTTATTTTTTTTAGAAAAAGGCAAGGGGGGCGACTTTATAAATAAAACCACACGGCAGAATAGCAATATTACAACCAACAGTTCATAAGTGAGGGAGGAAAATAGTTCAACAATACCATGACACACAGGCCACAACCATACACCGCCGGCACACGGCAGAGAGAAGCTAAGACTAGCGAGACTTGCAGTACCTAGGCATGGCGATGAAGGCTTCAAACATTTGAATTGATCAATGAACGTTTCAAAAAAAAAATGATAACCATACGATCCAAACATTTAAAAACAATTTGATGCACGTCATTTGAGTTACCCCATGCGTGTAGTGGTGTGTGCAATGTGCTGAGGTTAAAATAAAAATGCTCACACTGGGCGGGGTACGTACTATGGTGGCATTGTCCACCTGGAGCATAGCTTTATGGGTCTTTGGAACAACTTTTTTTGTTTGTTTGTATGTACAGATTAGCATCCTGTCCCTTGCCGTCGTAAAGCCTAGAGGCACAAGACAATCACACCAAGGTGCCGAAACAGTGCAGAAAAGCTACTAGGCCGTTTCCATACAACGCCTGAAACAACAATCATACAAAGTGCCTGAACATAGCAGAAACGCTAGTCCATTTCCCTCCGACGTTTCCATGATATCGACCGCAGCCCGCTGAAACAGCTCTTCCGACAAATAGTGGTATCCCCACTCATCCAAAACAGGCCGGACCATCACCGGAACCGCCATGGCTGACACAAATGTCCTTGGCTACCAATCATCAACCGTGCCTGCGATTGCCTGGATAACACTATCTTAGCTAGCTATCCGAAGAATGTTCCAGCACCATATCTAATCTATCTATCATCAGGCCGTCAGTCAATCAGAGAAGACGGTAAAGGCTATCCGTTTCCGCATATGGGCAGGCAAAGAAGTTTCCATGCCGGAGCCGGCGAGGACGTGTCAGACGCAGAGTTTGCCGCTCGGGCGCACCACGCAGAAATGGGAGACAGGCCGGCGGCAGCGGTCGAGTCGCCGGCGATCGATCGATCGGTGACCCGGAGGAGGATTGGAGCGTGTCCCAGTCGTCGGTCCTCCTTTGTTGGTGATCCACTGTCGTGTAATGTTGGTCCTGATTCCTGAATCGATCGGCAACCGGCGCCGGGCCTCGCGTACCATTGATCGGTGGTGCTCACTGTGCTCCAGCCGTGACCCGTGAGAGCAACCAGGGAATATATCTCGACGAGGCGCCTGCCTACGCATGTATAGTCGTTCTCCATTCTCGTGCAATCGGTACCACTATGAGCTCTGATGATGATTACCCTACTGTGCCAAAAGAAATATCTTGCAAAAGTTCAGTGTGTCCAATCCAGATGCTCTATGTGCCATCTGATCCACGGCTGACCTTCTCAGCTGTGGAATCAAGTCGGTGGTGTCCTTCTCTTCGTTCTCACGCTGGGCATAAAACCCGAAATCCGAAGCCCGTACCTGAAAACCCGAGCCCGAACCTGTATAATCCGAACTCAAAAAACCTGAGTGCTATATCGGATAGCAAATATGAAAACTCAATTTTTTTTGGAATCGCTTAGAGATGCCCTAAGAGCAGATTTCCCATCCTATAATTCTCAGTCGTATCTTTTATCCTAAAATTTAATACTATATTCCCCATGCATTAATTAGTCCTCCTTTTCCTCCCCCTCCGAGCTCAGTGGCTCGTCGATGCAAATGAGCGTCGCGCAACGCACATGGTGCGCGCGCTTCTTTGTTGCGAGCTTCATGCACTGCTTAATCATAAGCATCTTGTACACCGTCACCTTCTCACGAACCATGGCGATGCGAAGCTTGAGGATACTGCATGGATGGCGGCACGAGGCGACATTGACGATAAAATGATGCTCAAGGCAGTAACGGAGAAGACGGTACGAAAAACTGTGGGAGGTGGTACAAGAGCTTGAAGGGCTGCGTGGGAGCTCAAGATGCGGTGGTGCTCGAGGACGGCGGTGACCTCGAGCTCGAGAAAGGCATCGACGACTGCTAAAATGGGTAGGGGATGTGTGGGCTAGGGCTGAGGGCGCGATGCTGAAAGTTATAAGCGATGATGATCGAATCATGCCGACCATGTGGCCATTATTGCAGAAGCCAAGCAATTTTTTCTTTTACTTAGAGTGGACCTTATTAGATAAAAATAGACATGATTGTGACTATTTGAGGAATACAAAGTTATTTATAGAGGAACTGAAGATTAAAAAAATCTGCTAAATGAGACTTAATTTTCTAAATCAAAGTTTTAATTTATAGCATTTAGGGGGTTCCACACTGGAGCGGCTAGTCAGAGCATCATCAATAGATGCTGTAAAATTTGATGCCCTAGAAATGATTTTAGGATAAAAGAAGGAAGATTTGAGCAGCAGGATTTTCATTGTTGTAATAGATGCCCTAAAACTAGTGATATATACTTGAAAATAAATTGAAACATGAGATTTGGCGATGGGCAGGCAAATCTCACGATCGCTGAGCATGAGATCTTTGGTCGATAGGGGCCGAAGGAGAGTCGAGGGTTGCAACGACATTTGGCGTCGCCATGATGACCGAGAGTCAAGAGCTCAACAAGGAGCGGCACCTCGCTACTAATCGTGTGAAGGCCTCTTTGGCCTCTAATCGATGCTGGGGATGGCGGCAGTGCTACAACGATCATCTTGGGCGACGATTGGATGGGGGAACAACGAATATCAACACAATTGGGCAGTGTTATTGCTTCTACAAACGACCGCGGCACGATCGAATGAATACGAAAGATTTAAGGATCAACGTTGGCGATGCCTTTACATCGATGGAAAGTCGATAGCACGTTTGCACGGGGTGCATGTTTCGTGTTCCATAGAGAGTAACAGTGATGCGGCGTGCGCGTCTGTGCCTCCGCAAAGGAAGGGCACCTCCAAAAGTGGCAGGGACAGCGCTGCTGATGAGACCCTCCACGTGTGTCGCGTGCTTGGCCTGATTGGTCCAGTGAGTGTGAGTGTCCCGAGTCTGGACACCCCAGAACTTGACCGCGGGAGCAGCAGGGTCCCGGTCGGTCCGGTCCAGTTGCCACTCAGCCAACATTGGGTTTCAGACGAATTCGCCTACACTACAGATCCGAGTGGACTTTGGGGATTCTTCGTCCTGTGAAGCGGCTTTGACCACGAGACCTGCG
Source organism: Bromus sterilis (assembly GCA_950022295.1). Taxonomy (NCBI): domain Eukaryota; kingdom Viridiplantae; phylum Streptophyta; class Magnoliopsida; order Poales; family Poaceae; genus Bromus; species Bromus sterilis. The sequence goes on along the minus strand of OX465595.1, from coordinate 10,632,687 downwards.
ATTTACTAACATTTGTAATTATCGACTTGAAGTTGCATGTGTAGCTGTGCGTGTCGTGTGCCTGCTTGGGAATTTCACGTAAATTGAGCGGGTCAACATTTTTTTTGTAATGGACGGGTCAATATTTCCCTTTTTTTTGTAGGGAACTTCAGCCAAACTTAAGGTAAGCTTCCTGGATTTTTACTATTTGGAGAGGCAGTGGAGGGTTAGATCACCTAGAAAATTCCAGTATCGCGGAGACTAATCAACTGTAAACGCATTACTCGACCGGGACCCACCTGTCAGAGCTTAGTCTTGTGAGCTTAGCCACACAGAGTGCCGCACCGCATCGACCCGGTCGAAACCGACCGCTCATCAAATCAACGGCCGCCCGCTCGGTCGGTCACACTGCTCACTACCACCAGCAGAGTCCGGTCCGTCCCAGGAAAGAAAACGAAACTCTCCATTTTCATGTGTGAAATATCATGGCTGGGCGCTCGCTCGTCGTCAAAGTTGTGGTCAAGAGGCCGTGTCTTCACTTCATTTTCCCTGCAACCTCTCCCCCACACCCCAACCATTTCCCTCCCTTTTCTTTTCTCCCTCCCACTCCCAGTAGCAGGAGGAGCAGGAGTTAACTTCAAAAAAAAAAAAAAAAGCAGGAGCAGGACTACCGCGTCTCGCAGTCTCCCTCCTCCGCTGGCCCACCACCACATTGCTCCCTCCGATCCACTATATAAACTGCGCCACCCTCCACTGTCCGAATCACTCCTCCCCCACAATCCCACTGCCGTCTGTCTCCTCCTACTCCCTCCGGCGAGCACTACATACATAGCCAGCCGCTTCCGGACACACACACACACAGCTCGACACTCCTACTAGCCGTTCTACGACATGGACCAGCTCCCCAAGCTCGCCGCCAACTACGCCCCGCTGAGCCCGGTGGGGTTCCTTCCCCGCGCCAATGCCGTCTACGGCAGCCGCACCTCCCTCGTCTACGGCCGGGCCATCTTCACCTGGAGCCAGACCTACGAGCGCTGCCGCCGCCTCGCGTCGTCTCTGCTCCTCACCCTCGGCGTGCGCAGGAACGACGTCGTCTCCGTGCTCGCCCCCAACGTCCCCGCCTTGTACGAGATGCACTTCGCCGTGCCCATGGCCGGCGCCGTCCTCAACACCGTCAACACCCGCCTCGACGCCCCCGCCGTCGCCGCCATCCTCCGCCACTCCGAGGCCAAGCTCTTTTTCGTCGACCACGAGTACGTGCGCCTCGCCAGCGACGCGCTCCAGCTCGTTGCGGCGTCCGGCGCGCCCGTCCCGCTCGTCGTCGTCATCGACGACCTCGACCGCCCCACCGGCGTCCGCCTCGGCGAGTTAGAGTACGAGGCGCTTGTTGCGCATGGTGATCCCACTGTCGAGCTCCCGGAGCTCCAGGACGAGTGGGATGCCGTGACGCTCAACTACACGTCTGGTACCACGTCCGCTCCCAAGGGCGTGGTTTACAGCCACCGCGGCGCGTACCTCAGCACCACCAGCCTGCTCCTGTCCTGGGAGGTGGGCACCGAGCCGGTCTACCTCTGGACGCTCCCCATGTTCCACTGCAACGGCTGGACCTTCACCTGGGGCATGGCGGCCCGCGGCGGCGTCAACGTCTGCATCCGCGAGAACCGCGCCGCCGAGGTCTACCGCGCCATCGCCCGCTACGGCGTCACCCACATGTGCTGCGCGCCTGTGGTGTTCAACATCCTCCTCGAGGGCGGCGACGCCACCGCGCGCCTCCCGAAGCCCGTCCACGTGCTCACCGGCGGCGCCCCGCCGCCGGCCGCGCTGCTGGAGCGCGTCGAGAAAATCGGATTCCACGTCACGCACGCCTACGGCCTCACGGAGGCCACCGGCCCCGCGCTGGCGTGCGAGTGGCGCGCCCAGTGGGACAACCTGCCCATCTCGGAGCGCGCGCGGCTCAAGGCCCGGCAGGGCGTCAGCGTCCTGTCCCTCGCCGACGCCGACGTGGTCACCGACGACAAAGCCATGGCCAGAGTGCCGCGCGACGGGCAGACGCTGGGCGAGATCGTGCTCCGCGGCAGCAGCATCATGAAGGGGTACCTCAACAACCCCAAGGCCAACGAGGAGGCGTTCAGGGGCGGGTGGTTCATGACGGGCGACGTCGGCGTGGTGCACCCGGACGGGTACATCGAGATCAAGGACAGGTCCAAGGACGTGATCATCTCCGGCGGCGAGAACATCTGCAGCAAGGAGGTGGAGGAGGCCCTGTTCCGCCACCCGGCCGTCGCCGACGCGGCGGTGGTCGCCATGCCGCACGCGCACTGGGGCGAGACGCCGTGCGCGTTCGTCGTGGCCAGGGACAAGGCGGCCGGGGTCTGCGAGGACGACGTCATGGCCTTCTGCCGTAAGCACATGGCGCGATTCATGGTGCCCAAGAAGGTCGTCGTCTGGGACGTCCTCCCGAGGAACGCGCTCGGCAAGGTCGAGAAGGTCAAGCTACGGGAAGCGGCCAAGAAGCTGGTGCCCGCCGTGGCAGTGGCGCCGTCGGCGCAGAAGACGAAGGGGAAGGCGACCAAGACGGTCGGCGGCGGGCGGCGGGACGAGCAGCCGATGGAGCACGTCATGGCCATGTCAAGGCTATAGGGCATGCAGCGCCATTGCCAACACCAAAGCATACCGTACGGTCCTACGTGCATTTCTTCGTGATGTCGTGCGATTTCAAACCATAGTGGTCAGGTAATTTAAAGGTGTACGTGTTGGTTAAAAGTAGGAATTTGGCACCATGCATGCAGGCGTGCCAACGTTGCAGAAATAAGCAGGGAGTGCGGTTATGAGAGCTCTGTTCTGTATAGGATGAAACGAGAGTCTGTGTATTAGTGCAGTGGCACCAAATTGTTATTTACTCTGTTTTTCTCTTCTATCTTAGAAGATCACCTTTATATATTCTATATCCATTGTAAATATCCAGTGTGGAAATGTGAAGGAAATTGTTCGTGTCAAATTCTTTTGTACTTATTTGAAAAAAAAAACTCTTTTGCACTGAACTGGTATGATATATATGACATTTGCACTTGGAAGAACGCTCCCTCACTAAGATCATCTTTAGTTGATCCTTCAAAACAACATAACTCATTTTTTAGGAGTTAAGCCGTAAATCGGAGCTACCCGATTTAACTCCTCAAAAAATTTAACCGGCACGTCGGCTGGGTCTCACCACAACCATGCTAATATCGTTTAAAACCATTAAAAAACGTCGTTTAAAACACCCAATAGGCCCCGTCGACACCCTTGCGCGCACCGCAGATCCCAACCACCCTTAGCCCTCGCATAATCGACCGTCGCCGCCCCGGTAGCCCCAAAATGGTTTGATCCACATTTTGAGGGTTGCCACTATCGAACCGATGTAGGGGGATGTGCATCATTAGACCGAGGTTGCGACCGAAACAAAGCTATGCAACCGCTCGAGCATGCACCGCCGACACACCGAGCTCAGATACATGTCTGACATGTCGTTGTCGTTGCCGCAGAAGAAGAAGTACCAAGGCATGCGACAATGGAGGAAATGGGCGTTGAAGATTATGGGAGGGACACGGGGAGCAACATTGGATCAACTCGTTCTAGTCGATGGAGCACGAGGCTCGAGCTAACAACATGATGATAGCTTGGCTCCACCGCAGCCGGTCGAAGATAAACTGTCCCCTCGGTAACGACATCGTCTCGTAATTCGTCTCCGCGATCCTCTAGTTGTCTCCTATCGTGAGGTGCGGGAGAATCAGGAGGCCTTCAACATGGCCGACCTCTGAGCGAATTATCAAGAAGTCGTCACCGAGGAGCTCCGGGTCTACGAGCTCTACAAGAAGATAGTCGATGAGGTCGGGACGACCAATGAGGCCGGATTGAAAGTGATTGATCTTCCGCCCAGCGACTCCGACTCCGATGATGACGATGTGGATTGTAAGAAACCCTGGCAAAAAAATGATCAACTTTTTAGTTTTTAGTTGGATAATAATTATTTTATTTTATTCGAAACGAGTAGTTTCAGTCAAGTAATTTAAACTCATGTTATGCAATGCATCAAGTTATGGTACTTGTACTAAGTTTGTTTCGATTTGTGTTTGAATCAAGTAGTTCCAATCTATGTTTCAAATCACTTTGTGTGATTTTTTCAAATAATAATAATTTCAGGTCTCATCAATATCCGGCCCTATATACCATTGTGCGACATAAGGGAGAGACGCTGGCCACGGTCATGCAGGAGTCATCCCCCAATGTCGCATTCAGGAGAGACTTAATCGGCCCAAGACTAACATCTTGGAACGCCTTGATAGCACGGTTAGCGGTAGTGCAGCTGCACAAGGTCACGATGAGTTTCGATGGAATCTCAATAGGAATGGAAAATTTTCTGCGGATTCTATGTATAGGGCGCTTGTCCAACCTGAAATATCAGTCGATAATAATAATAAAATATGGTAAATGAAGATACCTTTAAAGATCAAAGTCTTTGCATGGTATCTTCGAAAAGGTGTCATTTTAACGAAAGACAATCTTGTCAAGCGCAACTGACAAGGGAGTAAGAGATGTGTTTCATGTGCTCATGATGAGACAATAAAACACTTATTCTTCACATGTAAGGTTGCACATTCTATTTGGTCAGCTATCCAAATGGCTTCAAACTTATATCAACCCACATCCGTTGCTAATATCTTTGGCAATTGGCTGAACGGGATAGATAGTAAGATTAAAACCATTCTTAGGGTAGGAGCGCTTGCCGTAATATGGTCGCTCTGGCTATGTAGAAATGACAAGATCTTTTCTGATAAAATTTTCACTTGCTTGCAGGTTCTTTATCGATGCACGGGTATTCTTCGTTCGTGGTCCATCTTACAACGGGTGGAATATCGAGGCCTTTTTATGGAGGCGTGTGCACGACTGGAAGCGGTGGCGGGGGATATTTTTATCCTACATGGGTGGCCGCGTGACTACGCATAGAACTACCTTGAGTGGCAATAGTTCTTCGTTGTAACTTGTTGCATACTCTTTTACATTTTCTGGTTTGGAGACTTGCGGCTGTGTGCATCTTAGTTATGCAGAGGCCGGGTGTACTTACTTAAACTTTGAGTAATAAAGCCCTTTATCCAAAAAAAAAATCAAGTCGATTTTATTTAAATCTTCAAATAAAAAGAGTTGATGTTAAAGGACCCCGTGGAAAGCTGAAATTATGAGGGATTGACTAAAGATGCCACCTTTGCATTAAGCCGTTACCTTTCATAGGTGTGTACGGTCATATAGTCTTAATAAAGTCTAATCAACTCAAAATAAATAAATGGAATCAACTAACTGCTCCTACTGAACGCCATTATCATAGTGGCTACGCTGAGAGTGATAGTGATACTTATCACGTTGGAAATTACTTGTATCTTCCATCCTCACACGATTACGCTGCAAGATACGTACTACAGTGGACACCAGAATATTCGTCGAGAACAGCGACAACAGTTCTCGTGATTCTCGTTTCATCGCATTTTAACGCGTTCTACGAATTTAAATTGATTTTTTTTGCTTGCACATCAACGTTGTTGGTTGGCAATTCTTGTGCGTCCATGTCCATGAAAGACCGACCACGACCTCCTTTTCGTTGTCTTATGAAAATCAGGTCATGTGCAGTAGAATTAAAGCAGGCACGGTGAGCTCTAAGAGCATCTCTAACAAACTGTAACGCGTCAAGTTCATTTTCCGCGGCGGAAAATCGCGCCGAACAGACCCCGTAAACTCCTTCGACTTGCAAAAAAGTTTAAGGCCGCCAAAAATCCCTTCCGTCGAACAGTCGTAGTTCACGTGATAGACCCGGCAAGGCTTGCATAGCGTGGAAACGGTTGGGCGGGAGAGACTTTCCCTCTCATCTTTCTCGCACGCCCGCCGCCGTCGCACCGTTCGCCGCCTATGTTTCTAGCCAAGATCCGCCGCAACAAAGTTTTGGGAGCCACTAGCAAGGTGCCGTCGGCCTCATACGAGTTGCTTCCATCGGTCGAATCGATGCCGCCGAACGGATCCATTGGTGAGTTGGTTAAAGCTCCGTCCAACCGTTTAAAGCTCCGCCCCATTGATGAATGCGTTGATTCACAACTTGACCTTGTATTTGCTTGCATTTAAGATGTATTTGAGTTCATATGAGGAGTTTTTGCTCGAGGATTTTTCCTCATCCGATGACTACGACGTTGAGTCGTTGCTCGACAATCACCGGAGGTAGATGGTCGTCGCGGTTCTCGTTGCGAACGAGCTCGACGATCGGTAGAAGAAGAAGCGGCGAGGATCCATCGTCGGCCGACTTTGCATTCCTCGCAACCGGCATCTCGACAGCGAGCTTTTCATGCATGATTACTTTGCGGATATTCCAACATATCCACCGCACATCTTCCGTAGAAGGTATCGAATACGCCGATCCCTTTTCGTGAAGATAGCGCAAGCTGTTAATGGTAATTGTCGTTCGAAGGCTCGCCGCCCACTAAAATCACCACGGGCAAACGGAAGAGTGGGCAACCGGCTTCAATACGATCGGGGTAGACTTCTCGATCGTCGCATCCGTATTAAAACGGAGCCAACGCTTCGGAGCCATCTCATATCATCTCTACAACACTGAACACGCACATAGAACAGAGAGTTGATCAGCAATCAACCATCATCGTCGCTTCGGCATTGAAAGAGCGCACGGAGAACGGAGCTCTAATCGACGCCCTCTAACTAATGTATCCCCAACATTGAATGACATGAAATTTCTAGCAATTGCTTCGTGTGCATAGAAGATTTTTGGCGCAGATGGATTTATGGCGGGACCTTGGTGTCGGTGTGAACATGGTGGCGGTTCAAATGCCAATAAAGCCCTCACCCCTCCCCGAGCTTTTGCGTCCCATTTACGAAAAAACGGACAAACAAACAATCCATGTTGAGTAAAAAAATATGTCCAGTGTTGGAGATGCGCTTATACTACGTGTGATCAATTCTTGACTGAATCAAAACAAACATTGTTGGTTAATATGATAAACCAAAATTTATCATGCAAGTTTATACTACACCTAATAAATTTCTTGGTTAGATGGAAGAACAAATTTGTAGGTTCAAAATTATTATTATTCCAATATTTTAGCCAAGACATGCGCCGCACGGTGCACAATTACTCGAAAGAGGGTGACAAAAAAAGAAGAAGAAATATGAGTGGCAGTGGGCGCGTTTAGACAATCTAAAACCGTGGATACTAAAATCAGTCTCTCAAATGCTCGCGGATGACTCCAGATGCGTCTACGGGTAGTGACCGGGCAACCCCTATTTTTCTATCTTGAAATTCGATTACCATATGTTTTATACATTAAATTCATAAAAATCACACAAAAGATAAATCTATAGACTATGTAAATCAACTGCTAGACTACACTACGCATCGTTGTCGAAGATAAGGATGATCAGCACACATCCTTTGCCATCTCCCAATCACATGAGCAACACAAAACGTCGACCAATAGCAGCAGAAAGCTTTGTGAAGATATTTTTCTGTGTAAGAAGTAAACCTTTGTGAAGATGACACGATTCAGACGAGACGGAACCGCGAAGCAATAATGGATAAAATCTGACCAAAGAACGATCAAAACATACGATGAAGTTGCCTTGTTTTAGCATCACACTAGTATGCCATAATATGTCGTTCATCTAGTCGAAGTTAGGCTGATACTATCCGCGTAAATCGGCACCGCTTCTCAGAGTTTGCCTTGTTGGCTGCACAGGCGCACAGCGTATACGAAGCACACATGGTACAACGTGAGAAGCACGGCTACGCTCCGCGCGCAGCACACAGCTGCAGTGTTGCAGTACCTCGTTTTTTCTGTGAGGGGTTCTACAGTACTTTCTCCATTTTTTATTCCATATATAAGATTTATCTAAAGTTAAATTTTATAAAATTTGACCATATTTATATTAAAAACTATCAACATCTATAATATCAAAGTTATACAATATGGAAATTAACTTCATGAAGTATCTATTGATATTAGTTTTATACTATAAATATTGATAGTTTTTCCTATATATTTAATCAAATTTTACTAAATTTAACTTCAGACATACCTTATATGCAGAGTAAAAGGAAACGGAAGAGTACTCCGTACCTCGCTAAAGGCCGTGTGTTACAATGGACACCGTGCTTCATTTTTGTTGAAAGGACCAACTAACTGCTTCTTTATTTCTTCGGGGGCGATCAATGAACAGGTACGCCATAAGAGCTCTCGTAGAGGTTACTCATTGGTCTTGAAAGCCAACCGAGTGGGGCACTCAATCCCTGACATAAGTTGTGTGCTGGATGCATCCGTGGATTTTATTTTTTAATACAAAATTTTTAGTTTTTGGTTTCTGGATTTTGTTTTTTTTATTATGTTTAAAAAAACATGTGTACTGTGAAAATAAATTTATGCCTCAACGAGTAGTAATCTATGCATTTTAAAAAGTAAAATGCACAATCTTATCGGAATATTTTTTCTTCACTAGAATCATGCCTATATGAGAAGTCAATCTATGCTTTTCCGAAAAATGAAAAAACACACTTCATAAAAAAATTCCTTACTCCGGGAAAGAAAAATATACACCTTCACGAAAAGTAAACCTATACCTCAATGACGAGAAGTAGAAAAAAGGGAAAGACATACTTTGTCCAAATTTTATAATTCCACGATGACCAAATATATGTTTCCCAAAAAAGGGAAAATCACAGTTCCTAAGAAAACGTGATTTCACTAGAAACAAAGTTTATGAATCAATGAGAAACAAATATGCCTCCACGGGAAAAAAAATCCATGCTTCCGTAGTCTTCGTAGTTTTTTTCCTAATTTTGTTTGATGATTTTTCTGATTTATGAAATAAAAGATCTAGTTTTAAAGATCTCAAAGTGTAGATTCAATGGTGAAAACGGTCCATGATTTGAATGTTATACTTAAGATATAGACATTGAAATAAAACGGCAAAAATTTCAGTTTCATTTTTTCTGGAAGGGATAAACTAATTGCTTCTTTATTTCTTTACTTATCGGGTTTACTTCTCGGGCAGTAATGGGTATTTAAGAAGGCCCAGTTGGATGGAATACACACAATCCAGCCCATGGTACTGTCTGGTTTTAAACTTCCCAAAGTGCTGGGCCGTATTACTCATTGTGCCGCAAGCTGCTCTTTCTTCTTCTTGCTTTGTGCCGGTGCCGCGACAACGATCACAAGCGCGACCTGCTACACACCCGCAGTTGCTCGATACTTCAATGGCGCAGGCATCATGGCGCGAACGGGATCATCGGAGGCGGTGGCCCAAGAACCAGCCCTGGTCCAACTTGGACTACCCCTGGAGCAGCGGCGGCGACGGGCACCGGTGGCAGCATGGGTGCAGCCGCCGCAGCCGGATTCATGCTGCTGCCGGCGGCGACGGACATCGCCTGAATTTGACGCTGCAGTGAGTTGATGTACTGGATGGTTTGGTCCAGTGTAAAGGCTTGGCTACACGGCTGAAATGTGTCGACGGTAAATCAGATTAACAACTTACGTAAACGGTACTGTAGTATATTTACATATTTTTGCGAAGTTCATCAACGAAATGTGGGGCATGGCAACATGACCTTGTCCTTGCCGCATCCTGGAATGAGCTGCTTCAGGGTCTTCATACTATTGTTTATCTTGGACCTTCGTATCTGCACATATAGATGCCAAAAATAATGTATGGATGCATCTTAACTGTGTGGATCAGAGTGTCACGATGGAGGTACCTTTTCTGTCCGGCTGTGTGCTGACCTTGTAGCTCCTTCTACGGCATTCATCCTTGCGCTTGAGTTGTTTGTATTGTCCTGTCAAACAACAGTTGCTTTTCAAAATCAACTCAAATTTCTAACCGTGCGTCTTCCTTGTAGATCCGCCTCCACCCATTTTTTCCCCTTCCATTCTAGTTAGATACGTGTCCAAAATTCTTCTCTTGTAATGGTGAATTTTGTGTGAAAAACAGGGTTGCGAACGTCGTCAAAATTGTGGTGTATAATATCTAACTAGAAACAAATTGAACATGTTTGCTAAACGCGACTAGAAACATATTTTGGTTAACTGATGTTTAGGCGCCCCCACAATATAATAATACAATTTTTACCATGGTTGGAGATTTTAGGAACCGTTAATCAACTTTTACAACTGTCATATTATAATACTTTGTGTAATTGAACATGTTGTTTTGCAGAATAACCTTTACAACCAATCAAATATACACCTTACGAAAAGGAGCATGGGTATGTACCGTCGCCATGTTTTCCATTGTTTTGCCTCTCTTTGCATTCGGTAGGATGTTCGACTCCTTGGACATTACTGCCTGATTATCCACACACGGTCCAATAACATTGTCGTCACCAGCACGATCTTGATTACCACCTGTGATAATTGAGTAGATCCACATCGCCATGTCATCCTCTGAAGGTGGCACTGGCAGAGACAACACGTCTGGCCTATGTGAAGATGACGAGGTGGTGATGCCAGCTTTCCATACCAAGTCGTACAAATCCTCGCTGTGAATCAAGATATAAATGGCTAATTCAAATGATAAACAATTATGTTCTTAGTAAGTTATGTGAAATGTCATGATACCATGCACCCCCACACTCATCTCCATCCCTTTGTTGTTTTAGCCTTGCAAGTTCCCAAAAATTTCCTCCAAAAAACCATGGTGATTCATAGGGGCGGACTTTATGTAGTCACTTCCAACAAAATCATCAAAAAATCACGACCATCTAAGTTCTGCATGAAGATTTTCTTGCCAAAATGGTCAAAAATAAATAAAGAACATGCTAAAGTGTTGCTCTAATCCCGAGCTGATTTGAACCTGCATGGACAACAAAGTCCAAAAAATGTAAAAAAAATAAAAAGCATTTGAAATATTTTGTGAAACATTAATAAATGTTCTAAATAAAATAAGTGCTGCAAAACATGTTCTTTTGAGTCCCGAATTTTATTTTTTGTACAGGGCTTCAAAAATGTCTTTTCAAGTTAAAAAAATGTCAGGCTGTTAAAAAATTCGTTGATGTTAATCCACACAAAAGTCATTTTTTTTTTGGAATTTCTGTTCCATGTGGGTGTATTTGAGTTTAGGATTAGAAACTCCAAGTCCAAAATCATGGTGATACATAGTACATCGGGATAGGGGTGAGCTCGCAGGTTCAGAAACCACAAAAGGCCGCAGACAAGTATGGATGGTACGTAAACGTCTTCTTTTCAAGTCGAGTCGACGCGACCACGTGGCACAGACGTAAGCTATCTAGACTTGAGGGAAAAAAAAGTCGACTCGAGGCGATATACTCCAGCTGAGTTGTATGCATGTAGATGTAGTACGTATGATTTAAAGATCGAGCGGCTAGTGAACGTACTTGGAATACGGGCAGACGCAGGACTCCTCGAGGAAGTTGAGGCCGCCGGAGGCGGGGATGATGGCCTCGCCGTCGCCGGGGTAGTCGCCGGAGCAGGTCGTCATCGATGCCCGCCCGAGAGGATTGATTGATCACCTTCTTCTGGCTACTGGCCTGTTTCTGGTAGCTTCCAAGAGGTATACAAACGATGTTTTGTAAAGTCTATCTATATATACCTAGCAGCTTCTGCTGGCTACTGGCCTGTTTCTGGACCGTAATAACCAATGTTCATTTTTTCCTACGAAAAAGGGCCAACATGTCGATATCGTCCTAGTAGCTAGCTACCACTAGCTTCCCTTTTGAAATGAGAAAGCAGTTCCTTCTTGATAGAAAATAAGGTACTCCCAATAGTTGGAGTACATAGGGGTATATCATTTAGCTCTAGGCTCTCTACGGCTAGAGCGAGCAAATGCATGCATCCATGGGTAGCTTCCAGACGTTTCCATGCCGACTTGGGCGTTTGCTCCATCGAGTAATGGTTCCGATAGGCGCATGTCAAGTGAGACCACTCGTTCGGCCGATAAGTATTCATGGAAGTGCGCGCTCTCTCAACTGCTGCCGCAGGCAAGTGTAAGAACAACTATCAGGGCATCTTCAAGTGTAAAGAGAGCTGCAGAGGCAGCCTAGCTTCAGTTGATTGGGGTTTTTGTGATGGAATCAATCCTTCAGGGTTTAAGTTTTGATGTATGTATATTTTTGAAATTATTTGTGATGTCCATTCCGTGAAAGGAGACGTTTACGAAAACATTAGTGGTAACATTGTGAATTTCAAGATGTAATGTTAACTCAGTATCTTATAGGCGTTTATAGAAATGAGGTGTGCGTACGTGTGTTCATAGGGATAATTATATATACGTATTGTGAGCATATGTGATTTTACTGTGTTCAAGAAAAAGTGTAAAGAGAGCTTTAGCTCATTGGTTGGGTATGCGACCGTGCAACATAACAAGGGTTTAATTCCTACAATTCACCTATGATACATAGTGGTTTTTTTTTTCTCATTTATTGAGGATCAAGTTTGATTTATGTTTATATCACAACGTAATTGTATAGCTATTGTTAGCTAAACCATGTTAATACTTACAAAATATAAAAAACAAAGGAGGTTATTCAGTAGCTATCGCAGATTTCATCACTTTTCTTTCATTCGGAAAAGCTCTTATAAAAAGAAGGCTACGGTGGATGAGTTGATTTCTTTACACTCCTGTTTCAAAGATACAGAACAAAAATAAAGTGTAGAACACAATGTTTGAACTCCAGGCTTTTACGATTCTTCCGATTGACTTCCCTTCTCTACTCCTAGCTCCGAATGCCAATATGTAGAGAAGTGATGGAACGGGTTGTGCTCGTTCATTTGAGAAACTGTCAACAAAAATAGGAATGTTAGAACAAAATATTTAGGTACATGGTTAGGTTTTGCGCGTTGTATCAAATTAAACCACATGCTCCACCACTTGTGCAGGCCCCGTCATTTCCTTTGAGTTTCGGTCTTGCGATCGTACTCCCCAGGCGGAGTGTTTCACGTGTTAACTAGGCCCTTGATCCGCGCTTTTTCTCTGATTTGAATCTTTCATTGATTTTTCTTCTCTGGATACTTCTTCTCGGTTCCCGAGCTAATTCATAGATGCCATAGTTTATCAACATTTTCATGGCATACGCCTCTTGGCACAAAGTGATCCCATCTTTAATTTGATGTGCCTTAACTCCAAGGTAATAGATCAACAAGCCTAGATCACTCATTTTGAACAAGTCCTTCATGTGTATCTTGAATCTCCCAATCTCCTCCCCAGCTCATGTGATTAGAAGATCATCCGCATACACACCGATCAGTAGATAGCTTGCATATTTTCCTCTTTTATACATGGCATGTTTCAATGGACACTTCCCAAACCCAAGTGATACCAAAGAACTATGCAATTTAGTGTTCTAAGCTCTAGGGGCATGCTTCAAACCATACACGGCTTTGTGTAACTTATATATGTTACTCTCCTTGCTTCACAAAACCAGTGGATTGGTTCACATAAAATTCCTCTTCTACATCTCCATATTGATAAAAACAAATTCCATCCATGCACGCCATGGTTTCTTCCTCGTTTGCCTCTTCATATGTAGGCAGTTCAACTGAGGAGAGTAAAAAAATTATCTCCCTTCTTTTGCTTTATTCGAACGGGGTTGATTTTGTGAAGATCCTCTTCTGGTTATAGGTCTAGCACACACTAAAGTTTCACTCGCATCGGAGTCATTCCCGGAGTAATGTCAGGGAACCAAAATGTTGCACTGCTACCTGCGCAAACGATATGCCTTCATCTTCACTCGACATGGTAGTTTCAGGGTGTTCAACTGCTAGCAGGGGAACGCCTCCCCTGCTTCTCCCTGTCGGAAGCATCGGCGGCGGCCGCCGCCCCCTCTCCCTCGTCCTCCTCGCCCCACCATGAGCCTTCGATGTGGGAGGAAGGAAATTTCGTGGACCCGTGGCCAGGGGTCCTCGTGGTGGGTGTTGCTACGATGGTGTCAAACACCGGTTCTCATTCGTGACCTGGGCCACCATGGCCTAGATCATCATCAACTTTGTCACCTTCGGCATGTTCCTCTTCGTGATCATAACCTACATGATTACTAGCTTGTGTATACATGTCGATGAACATATCATCACCTCTGGTGTGATGATCCTCGACTATTGCGCTATACCAATTCCATGATTTTCCATTATAAAAATTGTATAACACAAGACTTGAACTTTCTTCGTTGCCAGACTGTATGCCCTATAGGCCTTTGAGCCATCTTCATATCCCAACAAAATTGTTGCAACGCTCCTATCCATGACCTTTCCGATGTGCATGCCTATAGGCTTAACATAGGAAATGCAACTGAATGTACAGAGGTGAAAAATAGAAGGTTTTTTACCACACAACGCTTCATATGGAGTTCTAACAACGACACTCTTCGTCGTTGATCGATTGAGTAAGTACACCGTGATTGTCATCACCTCTCCCCAAAACCACTCCGGCAATTTTTTTTGCCTTTAATCATTATCCTTGCCATTGCAATCATGTTTTGATTCTGGCGTTCCACTGCAACATTTTGTTGAGGGGTCGAAGTGGTAGTAATAATCGTTTGATCATGACATGATATCAAACGAGATTAATTATCCTCTTTTGTCCGCTATCAATGGGTTGACTTTATCCTCTGATACCATCTCTATGGAATCCTTTAGCTTTAACATATCCCTGTGCTACCACCACTAGTAGAAAAAGGCCCATTTGTCCCGGTTCCAGAGGACCTTCTGTTCCGGTTCTGGAACCGGGACTAAAGGGTCGTTACTAAAGCCCATGACCTTTAGTCCCGGTTCGCTTACGAACCGGGACAGATGGGCCTCCACGGGAGCGGGGGCTGGAGCCAACCGGGACTAAAAGAATTTTTTCGAATTTTTTTTGAACTTTTTTTTTGATTTTTTTGATTTTCGAATCTTTGAATTATTTGACAATTTAATCTCTAATCATCCCTCCTCACTGCTTCAGAATTTAATCTCTAATCTCTAATCAATACTCATTCCAAATCATCTAACTTCCCGGCGAAGTTTCCAAGTCTGCACTTGTTGTTTTCCTGACAATAGTAAGATATCAATCATGTTAACCCTTAGGTCTTGATATCACATGATTTAATTTTTTGAATACCAAACAATTATTAAAAAAACAATCACGATTAACAAACAACAATGACGTCACACGCTTCACCGTTTGAGTTTGAAATTATTATTATAAAAACAATAATTATTTCATATTGAAACAAACCAAAAATATATATATAATTCATAATATTTATTACGGAAGATCGAAGCTAGAAGCGTCTAATCTAACGACTAGAGCTAACTGATCACCAAAAAATATATATAATTCATAATATTTATTACAGAAGATTGAAGCTAGAAGCGTCTAATCTAACGACTAGAGCTAATTAACTACTCGATCTTCTGCTTCTTGGCGGAGGTCCCGGCGCCCTCATCGTCGCCGCTGGGCGCCGCCCGCTTGGTGGCCTCCTCCGATGCGACTTTCGCCTCCACATGCGCCGTCATCTCGACCCTCTTCTTCTCCTTCTTCTTGGCCCTCGCCTTGGCCAGGTTCGCCGCGGACTTCTCCGCACGTGCGGCACGGCGAAGTTCCCGCGCCTCCAGCCGTTCCAGCGCCTCCAGCAGTTCCAGCGGGCTGTCCTCGTCGGCGGGCGGCGGGCTGTCGTCGGAGGCGGGTCGTCGCAGTCCCAAAACTTGCGCCTTTCGGGGTGGTTGTCCTCGTTCGACGGGGTGTCGGAGTCGGACGGCCACCGTATCGGCGACCACGACATGGCGGCGAGAAGCTCGTCGGGCGCGAGAGGGGAGATCAAGATGAGAAGGGAAGATCAAGATAGATCAAGATATATCAGATGAGATGAGTCGGATGAAACCGGCCCCTGCCTTCTACTTATAAAGCCTGAGAAGCTCGTCGGGCGCGCGCCGCACGCGCATGGGAAGCTCGTCGGGCGCGCATGTAACAACCCAGATTTCACAAAAATTAAAAAAATTGTTTTCGGTGTGAATTGTTTGATTGTATGATTTGTTTGCGGTGTTTGCATCCCCGATTTATCGATCGGCGATTATTTTCCCCCCTCTTATCTCGTATCGGACGGAGACCGACCCTTGCCACCCTGACACTCGACCTTTGCGACACCGGGTTTCACCCGATCACCGTCGCGAAAACCGCACGAGACGAGCCGCAGCCGACGGAACGAAAAACCCCATTTAATAATTAAACGGGTTATTTTTATAGCGCGCCGGAAAGTGTTTTCGGAACGGTTCCAGCGCGAGGTGAACGCCTCCGGCTCGATGCATTGATCGCGCAGTTCAAAGTTTTACCCGAATCGGAGGTACTGCGGACCCCCGACGGTCAGAAACGTGAGCACCGCGCGCGCGAGAGAAAAACCGGGGATGTTTTTGCAAACTCCCAGCCACCGGGGCTATATAAAGACCACCACACTCCCACCCATTTCTAGGGTTTCCCTACCCACAAATTTGCAGCCACCCCCCTCCACCTTGCCCAGTTTTGCCTCCCAGATCCCCAGATCCCGAAATTTTGCTCTCCCTGCGATCTGGACCGTCAGATCTAGCGATCCGACGGCCCAAATGCGCCCAGCCTCCACCTCTCTCCTCTCTCTCCCATGGAACCGCCCAGCCATGCCCGTGGAGCCTGAGGCCGCCGCCGCTCCCTCTGTCCAGCCAGCCGCCGGCGCCCCTCTCCTCCTTCCTCTCCTTTCCCTCTCCTCCCTCTCCCCATCTCCCTTCCCTCTCATCCCTCTGCCTCCTACTTCCCTGCAGGACCCGACCGCAATGGAAGCCCTCGGCTAGGAGCTCGCCTGAGCCGGAGCCGCTCCCGCGCACCACCAACGGCCGCCGCCTCCCCGGATCCGGCGAGAGGCCGGACGGATCCAGCCGCCGCGCCGCCTCCGCGCCTAGGGCCGCCCTCCACCGCGGCTGTCCCGCGCCTCGACGCCCCGCCGCTCGCCGGCCTGCGCCACCGCCGGCGTCCAGCCGATCTGGTCGGGAGAGAACGGGCCAAGCCGCGCCGGCCACGTGGGCCACGCAGGCCGAGCTGGCCCACGGCCCAGCCGCCAAGCCTCCCCAGCCCAGCGCCCCAACTCGCCTCGGGCGAGAGATAGGCCGCCAGCACCAAGTGGGCCAAGGCCCAGTGGTGAGATCCGGCCCGGGCCGCCCCCTCCTCTGTTTTTTTTATGTTTTTCCTTTTCTATTTCTGCTAAGTCTGAAATAAAATGCTGCTGATCTGTTTTTGTGCTGCGAATAACGATTAAACGGTAGCTCATATGAACGTGTCCCCAAAATGAAAGTTTCTCAGTTTTGCGTGCTCTAGCATACGTATGTAGAAAGTTTTTGCATTTGAGCTCATCTTGATTGTGTTTTTGTGTGTTGAAGTGGGCATCAGGCCGTTAAACTGCTACTAATTTCTGTTAAGTGCTGCTGTTATTTTTTTATTGCAACTTTGCATGATGATTGTGACTCATCCATGAGTCATATTGCATTGATTCTATTTCCTATGTATTAAGCATCATGTGTACTTCATTTCCATACTTTAACTTGTCATGTTTGGGTGCTTTAGCTATATTAAATCTTGCTCCAAAGTGGTGATCCTGATGTTAATGTGCCGTTGTTGCTGAAATTGTTATTTTATTGCAACTTCGGTCGACGAGTGTGTCGCGACCGTTTATCGGAATTGAGTGATTCCAATTGCATATTGTTAAGCATCATGTCTACTTTCATTACATGTATTGCATCTTCATGTTAGCATTCCTGGTCATATAGTTATTGAGCTCCAAAGTTGTTATGCTGTTGTTGTTGACAGCTACCTCTGATTTTCACTAAGTCTGTTACCTTGCGATGCCATGTTGTTTGCTTAATATCTTTTGATCTATGATGCCTATTTGCATGATTCTTTTTGCCATGCCTTCCCTGTCATGTCTACTTTAGTTCCATATCATTTTTGAGCATGTTTGCATTGATTATCATGTTTATGCATTGCTCTAAAGTATGCTTCGTGATGTTGGCAGATTGTGCCCGTAACTTGTTTTGCTTATATCTTTTTAACTGTAACTCCGTTTGGAGTGTGCCTTATATGTAACTTGATTAGTTTTTCGTGTACTTTGTGTTTATGCTATTGTTTGTTGTTGTTAACCACCCTAAAATATGGTTTAGGGCAGAACAGTACCAAAACCTTTAATTGTTGTGGGGCAAGTAGTGCTATGCATGTTTAGGGGTTGCCTCACTTAAAATGACTAGCCTAGGTAGTTTACTTGGTGCTTAACCTTTTGCCATGTTTGTGTGCTATGCCGTGCTTGCTTGAGTTGCTATGTTAACAACTTTGTTGATCACCTGTAGCTAAACAACTTGAACCACCGTAAACGTGCGGTATCGTCGTGTGTGACGAGTACTCCACTTAAATTGTTAGTAACCGCTCTCGACGGTAGGTGTGATGTCTCGTGTTGCTTCTTGTTGATGCTTGCTCGTGTTTGCCTTGTAGTAATAGATGGTTGCTCCTTGATTGCTTTCCAGTGTTTACCCTCTTGTGTGCTTCCGTGGGTACCTCTCGGAGACGTTGCGAGCTTGCGATCAACTACACATTCGGAACCCGACTTATCAACAGGCAAGGACTATACATTACTTATGATCCATTCTATTTCAAACAGCGGTTTGCATGCTAGTCTAGGATAGGTTCGATGTTTGATCCTACCACATGTTTACAACCTCTTTCAAACCGATACAGCCATGTCCCCTCCCAGCAAACCTTGTACTGCTATGTTACTATTGCTCGTTGCTCAGCCCCTGCTTAGTATGCATGCTTAGGATGCTACGATGTTACCCTGTTACTCCTTGGTTTGGGATATCACATTATTATTATTGTTGTTGATGATATGATTATTAAATGTTGACTATATTCGACGAAGGATGGAAGGTCTAGGCTATCCCGCCCCGACGCTTTGTTCCATTCGAGTCACCTAGGATCCGAGTTCCAGGTATTGGTTTTAAGACTGAGCGTGCCTAACCGCGTGTGGGATTTTATGGGGTCCCCTTTTCTTACCTACCTAGCTTCAAGCATTTCTAGTGGTGGCCCAAGCTGATTTTACCATTTGAAACCGTGTGTGTGCTGGTCGTACGCCAGTAGTTTTTAAACCAACCCGGACCAGTGAGGACATAGTTCCCTTGCTGGCCCATCATGACCGGCTGAGGACCCGGTGTCCCATGTGCGATTAACCGGCAATCCAAACCTGGAGTCATACGGTAGAGACCAGATCGAGAGCGCGGCCGACTCCTGAGCTGGATGTCGTCTCACCGGGGGCCACCCGGATTTATTCGTTGTTAGAGAGGGACTTGTCGTTTAAGATCTCTTGGAACTAAATCATAAAATGGTTGCCTGTGATGGGTAGCAACTGAGAGATATGGGCGTGCGTGCGGAGCCTTGTAATGGGCAGTTGGTACACCCCTGCAGGGTTAAATCTTTTCGAGAAGCCGTGTCCACGGTTATGGACGACTTGAGACCTATTCCTTGTTCATAGACAACAACATATGAGATAATCTTAATATAACTTGATCAACATGTGTGTGTGCCTTGACTGCTTCTTCTTCGTCGGGATGCGAAGAGGAGGACAAGGATAGGATAGGTGTTATGTTTGCGTAGTAGTTGATAGCAAGACTTGTTGGAGGCGATTCCTCATCGAATGCTTGGCTTCTTATCTTACTCTCTAGATCGTTAGCCACTTCATAAATGCTAGTGCGGCAGCAACCTCACCACTTACCCCTTCCTTACCGTAAACTACTAGTTGTCCTAGAATGACGAGTGATGAAGTCCTTGCTGGGTCAGATGACCACTACAGTTGGATGCTGAGTACCTCTGTACTCATGATACTACCCCCAAACTCTTTTCAGGGTCTTGATCGACAACAGGTATGGTGACCGACGTTTCACGTGGAGACTCGACGACGACTAGTTAGGCGGATCCCGGCGGAGGGCCTGGACCCGTGTGGTTATGGGGATCGATGTTTTTCTCTTTGCCAGTAGGCATTTGATTGTAGTCTGTACTCAGACATGTATCTTCCGCTGTTGTATTATATCTGAGGTAGTTGTATGCCGATTGTATGAGATGTTGTATCCTTGTATCTGTAATGTTGTGATATCATGTTGGAAATCCGGGGCATATGACTTCGTCATATGTCGCGGTGGGACCGATATGTGCTTCGTGCCCGGATCTGGATGGAAACGTCTAGATCTGGAACAGTACCGCATATCGGGCCTTACAGCGCACCGCACGCGTATACGAAGAAACCGCCTCGGGACGAAGCGCGGGAAGATGAAGCGCCATCATTGGTCCCGGTTCGTAGTTGGAACCGGGACTAAAGGTTGGCCTTTAGTCCCTGTTCCAGCTACGAACCGGGACCAATGGATGGAGGCCGCACGCGCATGGGAAGCTCGCCGGGCGCGCGCCGCACGCGTATACGAAGAAACCGCCTCGGGACGAAGCGCGGGAAGACGAAGCGCCATCATTGGTCCCGGTTCGTAGCTGGAACCGGGACTAAAGGCCAACCTTTAGTCCCGGTTCCAGCTACGAACCGAGACCAATGGATGGAGGCCGCACGCGCATGGGAAGCTCGTCGGGCGCGCGCCGCACGCGTATACGAAGAAACCGCCTCGGGACGAAGCGCGGGAAGACGAAGCACCATCATTGGTCCCGGTTCGTAGCTGGAACCGGGACTAAAGGGACTAAAGGCCTTTAGTCCCGGTTCCAGCTACGAACCGAGACCAATGGATGGAGGTTCATTCGTCCCAGTTCGTGTCTGGAACCGGGACTAATGGGTCCAGACGAACCGGGACCAATGCCCCACGAGGCCCGGCCGGCGCCCTGGGCGCACGAACCGGGACGTATGCCCCCATGGGTCCCGGTTCGTGACTGAACCGGGACTAGTGGGCTGGCCAAGTCTGAACCAAAGCCTTGTTTTCTACTAGTGCACCTTTGCTTTTCCGAGGTCGCCTCCTCCCTTGCCGCTGGTCAATAGGCGTCTCCTTTGTGGCTCTGAATACCATTTGTTGGCTTAAGATAAAATCAAGAGTTGACTCTCACGAGACCAGAATAGAAAAAATGAAGCACATCTCGGTTTTGGGGATGCTGCTATGCACAACTTCAACAGGTTATTCGTTCATACTGTATAAGGGTCAAAGACTCAATGCCGCGCCAAACTCAACCTATGATACATGCTGAACACGACACGATCTCAATCACACCTCAATCAAGTTTACAAAACATTTTATCTAAAAAATATTAACACTAAAATGACTTTGAATGAGGTTCAAACTTATCCTATCTTGTACAAACTCGAAAAGTCAATAACTGTTATGCATGTGATTATAAGGACTCACACATGACAGTTACATAATGAGGTGACCCACAACAAACCAATGCCCTAGAACTTATGCCTCTTACAAAATTTTTGTAGCTACGTTAAATAAATTTTGTCATTACAATAACATCCAAAGGTTGATCAGATGAAAAGTAAATATTGTGTATACTATATAGGGAAAACTGAGTAGGGGCAACAATCCATGTCGCATGCTGAAAGGTGAAAGCCACTAGAGTAAGGGACTGCAAAACTAAACATCGATGGAGATTTTGTAGAGGGCGATGGCACCCTAATGGGGGGTGATACCCAAATACCACGTCGAGGCACTAATCTTTGTAGAGAGCAGATGTTTGTTCTACTACAACGATAAACTAGGGCCCAGCTGCCATTAGAGGGGATATATTGGCCTTAAATTGGAAGGGTCTCAACTTGGTAGTGGAGTCTGATTGTGCAAATGTGCAGAGGCATTACAAATGATTTTTGGAAAAGTAGAGGCAGTACAAATGATGCCCGCAGCAATCCAAGATCGGTTGAGTCATGCTCATTGGGTGAGTGAAATTAAACTCATGTAGTCTCAAGGAAGGCCATTGACTTGTTATTGTTTGATGTGATGTTAATCTATCTAGACATGTTCTTGCTCGTGTGGGTAGATAATAATAATGAACATGTTCTAGCTGCGCATTCCTTCTATGGAGATTGCCAACGTTGTTGTCGTCAACTATAGCATCCCCATTTTTTCAATGAATTCCTTTCGCCGCAAAATTAATAATCCCAATCTCCCCTATGATTTTTTCTATGGTAGCAAAGGAAAGTGACTACCTATCGTTTATTTTATTTTGTGCCGAGTGAAGAATTCCAAAGTATTATGTTGTATTTCAGACGAAACTTGAAGATGGTTTTATCAATTCAACGGACTTCTCTTTTTTCTAGAACATGCATTAGAGTGCATTTCATATATTGAACAGAAGGTGGGGGCGAGAAGGCCCAACCACAAACCGGTTGGAACCGGGATCCACATCTACCTGCTACAAGTTATAACCCTAGGCTACTATCTCTCACTAACCCTACCATGGACCACCGTATCCGCATGTAGCGGAGGCTTGATCAGGCCAGCTATCTCTGATGCACGACATTCCTGGTCAATATGTGCCAGGACAATCCGTGCACATGGGGTCACTCCATCGAAAACGATAGCGTTCGGTGCTTCCATGTATCCCACATCACTAGAATTGCTAATGTGAGTATGCCCTTGCCACGACGAGTGGGGTCAATGCGAGAGATGCACCATTTGAGCATGGAGTCATGAGTCCTCGGCACCCATTCCCCTTTACCTGCCCATGTGATAACGACCCACCAGATTTGTCGGCTGAAGATACGGGAGAGTAGGATGTGATCAATCGTCTCCGGCTCCTGGTCGTAGAAGGCACAGTTCGTCTGATGCGGCAACCCACGTCTTGCCAACCAATCCGATGTCCAACATCTATCTCGCAGCGCCAGCCAGACAAAAAACCTGCATGTCAATGGCGAACAACATTAGATGGGGTTGGGAGCCGGACGAGCAGTACTCTGCACGATCTGCCTACGACGCATGATTCACGCTTCATGTGGTGTGCTTCAGCGCAACCACGTATCTCCTATTGGATGCTTCCCGCATTAAAAGAACTAGATAATGCCCCCGCAGGTTGTTGCGGGAAGTTTTGCAAAATATTTCAGTCAAATGTTTGGTTAAATGAAATATGTATATTTGAATCAATATTTTTTTAATTAATAATATATATATATATATTAAAATGTGGGTTTTTTATTATGCATGACGATATAGTAAGGTGAGCTTTTGTCATGCATATTGAAAGATGAGGCGACATGTTTGCATATTGAGAGAACTACACATCTGCATTCATAAAAAAATGTCGCATAGAAAAATAAAATGTGAGGTAACTCATAATTTGATTTTCTATAAATAAAAGTCAATTCTAAATCATGAGGCTTAGTGCATAAAAAATAATATTTATTTGTGATACGTTGCGTGCACATGTGAATTTAATGAAAACATGTGCATGAATAGTTAGTGGAAAAAAAGAGGACCTACTTAATGATGTGGATATCTTGCATGTCAAGATAAATAGGTTAGTGGGAATGAACTATTTAGATATTATAGATTCCATTTTTTCTTGGTTTATTAATTTATTTTTCTAGTTTTCCTTTTCTTTGGCTTTTTTGTTAGTTTGTTTTTTTGGGTATGTTAGTTTCGCATAAAAATATGAAAGTGCTTTCGTGTGAAGTCTAATTGTGCTTCCGCTTGAAGCACAGTGATGCTTCTCCAAGAAAGGTAAGCACAATAGTGCTTGTGCGAAAGCACAATAATGATAAGCACAATAATGATTTCAAGTGAAAGGGGGGCATAACATTGCTTGTGTTTGAAGCGTGGTGGTACTTCCCTGAAACAAAAGTAGTGCTTCATTCAGGTCGGGAACATAGTTTGTGCTTCTTGAGAAACATATTTTAGGTTGTGTTGAGAATGCAGTCTATTTCATACTGGTGCACGTGAGTCTCTATTAGTCCGAACTTGGAAGCACATTTTTTTTTGAAAACAAAGTTCATTAAAACATACGATACAAGAAATACAATGGAGAAAATGATTCACAATTAGGGCACATAGTTGAAAAAATGTTTAAAAAAAGTGAATCTACAAAAAAAGCACACACACTAGTTGCGATAAGTGTTGCGATAAGTACAACACTCGTGACCATTAGACGAGGTGAGAGTGACATTTGCAAAGAGTTCCTCCTAACTTGTGATTTGAAAGCTGAAGAGAGGGTATATGTTTCGCTTTTTATCTAATCAGAAACTGGATTTTGTTTTGATGTTTTTTGAGAAACTGGATATATTATGTCTCGCTATGTGCAAGGCACTGACGCTCGCGTCTAGCGCCCGATACACGGGCCAGCCCAGCGCGGTTCGGGCATTGTCTCTCTAACATATCATTTGTTCTATTTTAATTATTTTTACACATTTCTAAAATGGAATAATATTTTCCTACCAATAACAAAGTTAATCCTTATTTTAAAATTTTTTATACAATATAAATAATATGTTCATGTACTTCAAAGAAAAAATTTAACATTAAAATGTACATGATTTAAAAATATTTATTTGGATAATTATTCATGAAAATTTTCAAACATATTTATACAATGTAAAAAATGATCCTATAATTCAAAAATATATTTCATGACATTAAAAAACTGTGTGTGAAACTTAAGAAAAATTTGTCCTCGTTTCATAAAATTTTAAGTGAGTTTTTAATAATATTTATACAATATAATAATATTCACTTAATTAAGAAAATACTTCACATCATTTCACAAAATGTTCAGGTATTTGAAAAAGATCTTCATGACATTATTTGAAATATATTTATACAATGTAAAAAAAATGTTCATGTAGTTTTTTGAAAAAAAATCGTGGCAGTAAAAATCCAATGTGTATTTTAAAAATGTTTAACATTTATTTGGAAACATATTTAGAAATATATATTTAAACAAATGTTTAAAATGTATAAAAATTAGTGCGCATAACAGAAATATACTACGTGTATTAAAAAATGACATATGTTGAAAAATAAATTTTGTAAACACTAGTGAACATCTTGGGACCCCGGTCCATATTTCTACCATTGTTTGCACCTCCACTTGTTTACTGTTTTTATTTTCTTTTCGTTGCAATCACCATCACTATTTTCACTGTGTGTCAGATTCTTTGTAAACAATAAGACCAGAGAGATTGACAACCTCTTTGACTCGTTGGGAGGAAAGTTATTTGCTTTTGTGTGCAAGTCCACGTCTTCTGTTATCGCCAGAGCAGCAAACACCTTCTTGTTGATCCTCGGAGTCCTCCTGGTTCGATAAACTTACAGTCCTCGTGTAAGGGAAATTTGCTGCTACTACATCATAACCTTCCACTTGGGGTAACCAACGAGGAGCACTACTTCAGTGCCATGAAGCATAATTTCTGGCGCCGTTGCCGGGGACTCTGAGTTGCAACAAAAGACAGGTCCCGTCAACCTTGGCACCAGCATAATTCTGGCGCCGTTGCCGGGGACTCCAATCTTCAAGATTGGGGAGTTTCACACTATCTTTTACCTTTGATTTTTAGTCTTGTTAATTTACTTTCTAATTTTTGGTTTAGAGTCTTATAGCAAAAACCACAAAAAAATAGTTTCTTTGCTCTTGCTTGCTGTTGTTACTATGGGTTCCACTGAAAATACCAAGTTGTGCGACTTCACTAGTCACAACAACAATGACTTTGTTAGCACTCATATTGCTCCATCTGCTACTTCAACACCTTCATATGAAATCAAACCCGCTTTGCTGAATCTTGTTATGAAATAACAATTCTCCGATGCTGAAGATGCTGCTGCTTTGCACTTAAATAATTTTGTTGAGCTTTGTGATATGCAAAAATACAAAGAAGTAGATGATGACATTGTTAAACTTAAGCCTTTTTCCTTTTTTCCTTAAGAGGAAAAACTAAGGAGTGGCTGCAATCCTTGCCTAGAAATAGCATAGATTCTTCGGATAAGTGCAATAATGCTTTTATTGGGAAGTACTACCCACCTGCTAAAATTATTCAGTTTAGAAGTAACATTATGAATTTTACACAACTGGATAATGAAAACGTTGCCCAAGTGTGGAAACGTATGAGAACTCTTGTTAAGAAATTGCCCTACACATGGTTTGATTACTTGGATGGTTATCTAGACTTTTTATGCAGGATTGAACTTTACCTCGCGGAATCTGTTGGACTAGGCCGCGGGAGGAACCTTCATGTCAACCAGGCTTGGTGCTGCCACGAAGCTATTGGACGAGATGATGCCAAATTATTCTCAATGGCACACCGAAAGATCTCCAATAGGTCGGAAGGTAAACTCTGTTGAGGAGATCTCCTCTTTAAATGAAAGGGTTGACTTGATCATGTCTTTACTTACTAAGCAAGCCCCTATTGATCCTCATGACGTTCCTTTAAATTCTTAGGTTGCTCAAGAAAGAGAGCAAGTGGATGTTAACTTTATTTATAGGAACAACTTCAGTAATAATGCTTATAGGAGTAACTTTGGTAGAAAAAAAAATCCTAGAACGTTCCCATCCAACAACTATGGGAACAGCAACACTTATCCTAGCACAAAAAACTCCACCTCTGAATTAGAGAGCATGCTTAAGGACTTTATCACTTCTCAAAAGACCTTCAATAAGAGTGTAGAAGAGAAATTAGAAAAATTAGATAGTCTTTCTTTGAAGGTAGACAATATAACTCATGATGTAGAGATGCTTAAAATTAGAACCTCCCCCTTGAGGAAAGGAAAACTACACCCATGAATGCTATCCAAGTGCATATTAATGAGAACATTAAAATGCTAGCCAAACTTAAGGATAGATGGGCTAAAAAGAAAGAAGAGAAAAATAGAATTAAGATCCTTTCTACACACACTACAATTGCTACTATACAAGTTATTGAGAATCAAAACCTTTAGCACCCAACACATCCCTAGTCCACCTAATGGACCTATCAATGGTGATGCTAATACTTTAACTTTAGGACAAGAGGGTCCCATAAATTTAGAGACTACCAAGAGAATGAGCTTAGATGACATAACTACCACTTTAATTAATGGTAGTGAACTTGATTTTGATAATTGTAGTCTTTTTGAAGTTATCACCTTTTTGCAAACAATGGCCAAAGACCCCCACACTAGTTCACTCAACATTGCCTTCATCGAGCATACTACTAATGCTTTTATCAAAGATAGGGAGGAGAAACTTAAGTTAGAGGTTTCTATTCCAAAAGATTGTATGACATGCTTGAACTGAAACCTTTTGATCCATGTTCTTTTGGTGTTCGGCTCATGTCTGTGAATTGCAGGTTTATACCCATATTTACAGTGCCCAAAAAATTCCAAGAAAAATATATAAAAAATCAGCATTCCAGAAGACTCTGGAAGACCGAAGGGGGGCTGGAGGGGGGACACCCCCCTCCCAGGCGGCTAGTGGGCGCAGCCCCACCCCTTGCCGCGCCAGGAGGTTGCCTGGAGGGGTGGGGCCTCCCCAATGGCCCTCCTTTCTCCTATTTTTACACCTCATTGCAGAAACCTTGAAAATATACCCCGCATCACGAAATTCGCCACTATTCCGCCGTCGCCGCGATCCCGAGATCGGAATCGCCAGAAGACCTCGTCCCGGCACCCTGCCGGAGGGAGGATTGATCTCCGGGAGCTTATCCACCACTATGAGCGCTTCCCGAATGTGCCGTGAGTAGTCCCCCTTGGACCATGGGTCCATGACCAGTAGCTGTGTGATGTCTTCTCTCCAATCTTATGCTTCAATTCTTAGCCCTTGTGAGTTTTCCTACATGATCAAGGCATCTATGCAATCTTTTTGTTGTTGTTATGCTGTGTTTGCTGGGATCCGATGGATTATGATATTATGCTCAGATCATGATGAGTTATATACTTGGTTCTCCTTTTATATTTTATTTTTGAGTAATTTTTGCATGTTCTCTGTTGCTTTTTATTGCTTTGCCCAAGTAGTAGATAGTAACTTCAAGATGAGCGTTATGCTTGATTGTGGGTTCATGCCCCCGATGTATAGCTTGAGTGACAGAAACATTAGACTAGGGGTAGGGGATGTGCTATTGCAACCAGGGAGAAAACAACGGTGCTTGTAACCGCGGTTGCAAGGATTGTTTACCTTAGACAAAGTTTGTTAATGCAGTTGTCTGTTGCTTCGGGTTTACACTTTGCGTGTGGCTCGCAACTTAATACCAGCGAGATGTTCTGAATAGATATCTCAAGGTGGATGATTAGTAAGTAGATGCTGATGAATAAACGGTCTACTTGTCTTGGCGTACTGCTCATACGATTGAGCCTCTAACTTTCTTGTAGCATAATTAACATTGCCGTGCATTTATAATTCTGTCAATTGCCCAGCTGTAATTTGTTCACCCAGCTTAGCTATTTTATCGTCTTTTGGGAGAGAGACATCACTAGTGAACATCATGGGACCCCGGTCCATATTTCCATCATTTTTTAGACCTCCACTTGTTTACTGCTTTTATTTCCTTTTCGTTGCAATCACCATCACTATTTTTACCGTGTGTTTGATCCTTTATGAACAACAAGACCGGTGAGATTGACAACCTCTCTGACTCATTGAGAGCAAAGTTATTTTCTTTTGTGTGCAGGTCCACGTATTCTATTAGCGCTAGAGAAGCAGACACCTTCTTGTTGATCCTCGGAGTCCTCCTGGTTCGATAAACCTTCCATTTGGGGTAATCAACGAGGAGCATTACTTCAGTGCTATCAGCGGATCGCCGCAAATCGCATATGCGGTACAAAATTTGCTTTGGCAGATCAGATAATGCATCTTCGAACAACATATTTATAATATAAATAAGGACTATCTGCGGTACATATAGTTCAGTCGGAGCATAGTCGGAGCACGCAAACACAGAAAGAAGAATCTACTATTTGGTCATTGCAGGTCTCCGGGGTAGTAGAATAGAACGGGGCTCGGTCCTTGGGGACAAAGGCGGCGCACGCCGCCAGGTATTCCTCGTAGACAACGTCGTAATGAGCCCTGGCGCCGGTGCGCCGATCCAGTGCGCCCTCTTGGCCAACAACTACCGCGAAGTTATTGGCGCGGAGAACTTCCTTGACGGTGCACAACTTCGTGATTAACGGCGCAATATTTTCGCCGAGCTTGGCGACGCGGATCCACATGCGCCTGACTTCTTTGTCGGATCCGCGGACGATGAACCAGGTTTGCTGCCTGGAGCGGCCGTCCGCACTACCTCCGGTGGATCCTTCATTTGCGCCACGGATGGAGCCGTGATCCCTCATCGGACGCCATGTAATTTCTCGTCAGAGTTGGCACTATACGTGGCGGAGATAAGAAATTGCGATGGTGGTGAGGGAAATGGATGAGAGACGGGAACCCTTAAGCGTCGAGCAACTGATAGATATAGCGGCTGACGAGCTGTTTTACGGGTTGTCCGCGAATTTTTTACGAGTCTGGAAAATTATGGTGGTTCTGTTTTGGTTCGAAAAATCGTCTGTTCGCTATAAAACCCTTATATATACGAACCAGCGACGAAATGACGCATCTGCTAGAGTTGCTTTGATAAAATGAGAATTTTCAAGTTCCTGAACCAAACCTTTGCGCCAGTGTAAGTTTGTGGGCTACCAGCCTACCATAGAATTGGCATTATAAGCAAGAAATAGCCCTAGCGGAAGCTAGAGATCTATTCCCTCCGTCTTTAAAAGAATGTACTTCCAACTTTATTGGAATGTCAAACTTTTACAACTTTGATCATGATTATATATAAATACCTCAACATTTATATTATTAAATTAGTATCAGTAGATACATTTGAAGTGTATTTTTATTATACTATAATTATTTAGTTTTATAAATATT
This sequence comes from Bromus sterilis, assembly GCA_950022295.1. NCBI lineage: Eukaryota > Viridiplantae > Streptophyta > Magnoliopsida > Poales > Poaceae > Bromus > Bromus sterilis. Next base: position 10,602,855 of record OX465595.1, on the reverse strand, counting down.
GTTATATTTTTGTGTAAAATCGATCTATATTTGAAATAGTTTGAATCTCCAAAATAATTGGAAGTACGCTCTTTTAAAAACGGAGCGAGTACCTAAGAAAAGCTGAAATTCTGCCCAAAAAAAAGAGAAACTAAAAAGGAAAAAAAAAAGAAAAGAAGAAACGCTGACACGAGCACGTTGAAACCTGTGGGGGATTATCACTTTGCTCCGCTTCCCTTTTCCGAAAACGAGCTAGCTTTGTCCCGCTTTCCGGATCCAATCCTTGTCACAAGCACGCACCTGACCTTGATGATCGATCCGGATCTCTTGCAGCTCCATCTTCACCGTTGATCGGGACGAACACTTCTCCTTTGCTGACATGGTGCACGTCGGCACCGACGCGAATAACCCCACTTTCATAAAACTATTTCTACGCCTTTTCACTTTATTCGTAGCACACTTTTGCCTCAGGAATCCGTCGACCTCGAGATCGGTTCGAACCAACTAGTCGATCGATCTCTCTCGAACAAGACCCCAGCAGTTGCACTGAATGTGCATCGATGCGAGCACCGGTCACCGGATTTGAGGCGTGCCCTGCTGCATCTGCCGTCGTAGTACTCCGTTTTCGCCGGACCAGAGACGTTGGCGACAAAACTGCTCCGGTAACCGTCGTCGGCGTCGCAGGTCACGTGAAATCACTGTAGCGTTTCACCGTAGCTCCAAGACAAACGCTCGTACAGTAGCAGTGAAGGTATAACGGCTAGTTGCTAGCTCTGCACCGTGAACGTACGCCGAGGCGCTGGAGCGTGGCGGAGCACGGCAGCACGTACGTGGAGTGTCCGGTGTCCACGTTGCTTCGCCTTTTCCTCCCAGACGCACACTCACTCTGACCGCGGCCGGCATCGTTGTGTGTGGGTGCCCATGCCATTGGCCTCCGCCGTGCCGCTATATAACACAGCCTCCCGGACTGGGCTGCTCACACACAACAGCTCTATCTAACCCTCCCCCAACACCCTCACAGATACTCAGATACAGTGTGAGCCAGGTAGTGGATCCATCCATGGAGGCTTCACGCAGGCTCCTCTCGGTGGCGCTCCTCCTCGTGCTGCTGCTCGCCGCCACAGGTACGTACATACGGCGGCGGTGATGTGTGTGTGGCATTTGGTTTGGTTCTGAACTTCTGATTGTTGCAGGGGAGATGGGAGGTCCGGTGATGGTGGCGGAGGCGAGGACGTGCGAGTCGCGGAGCCACAGGTTCAGGGGTCCCTGCGTGCGCCGCTCCAACTGCGCCAACGTCTGCAGGACCGAGGGCTTCTCCGACGGCAAGTGCCGCGGGTTCCGCCGCCGCTGCTTCTGCACCACCCACTGCCACCATTAACCAACCTCCAGCCCAGCTGCTTCTTCCTCCGCCTGAAACCTACCTGCCGGCATGCAGCATGCATAGGGTGGCTACACTGCATCATCGCACCTTTGTTACTGTGTGTCCATGAAACATGAATAAACCTTATCTTGTCTTGGTATGTGTACCTGTGTCGTTGGATTTATAGTGCACGCGTTGTTGCTTTTCTTTGGGTTTCGTCCTCAGAGGTGCTGTAAGGTTTATCGGATTATCACAGTTAATCCTTCTTTCATGTAAGTTTTATTTTATTTTTGGTGAATCATGTGTGATGTACTGTATGTGTGTTCTCTCATCAGTCACTCACTTGCTCCCCAGGCGCCATGTGTGCAGTGGCCGCTGACACCAGGCGCTACGCATGCGCGAGGACGGACACACGCGCTCTACATGAGCATTTGTTGGGCCCGGTTTCTAAAAGTCCGGCCCTACACAAACCCAAACCTAAGCCCATCCCCCCAGTGCAAACTGAATGAACATCGGTATTGTCTAAAAATAATAATACTGTAGTAAAATATTCTAAAAATGACTAAATTAAGCATTTTAAGTCCTTTGCAAAAAAAACATTTCATGTTCTGTAGGGTTAACACACTTGATTCAGCTATAGCGTTCTCAGCAATACATGAAGAATACATAGCAACCCTTGGTACTCTTTTCGTTCTGGTTTTCAAGGACACTTTATTATGGCGTCAAATTTTGATTATAATTTTGTTTGACATAATATAGGAGGAGAAACTAATTAAAGGGTATTTCTCATTTTTTATGGGTTGAGAGCACACCACGTGTCACGTGCTGAACGTTTTCTTGGGATTTTATTTTTATTATTATTTTGGTATACACTTTCTTATGTTTAGATGAATTTTTGATTTTTGAGCGGTTTTTCTTATATTTTGATGAAAAACTAATTTAAAAAAATGATCAAAAAAATGAAATTTTCATTTTTTTCCAAAAGGCACACTCCGCGCCTTTAAAAATAAAGTAAAAACATAATTTTCTTTAGAGGCACGATAATACCTCTCATGAAGGCGTAACTTTTATTCCATGGGAAGCATGTCCCATACCTCTAATTTTTTTGAAAAATGTGTTTTCTTTTTCTTTCTAAGAGTCATGATTTTTTCTATCGTGGAGACATAAGTTTTTCAGAGAGGGACTATCACACCTCTCGTGGAGGCATATATTTGCTTCCACGAAAGGCATGCTATGTGCCTCTACAAAAGGCAAAAATGTGGTTTCCTTTTTCCAGAGAAGAACGATTGTGCCTTTTATAGAAGCACATATTTGTTTTCACGAGTAGCACATACCGTGGCTTAATTTTTTTTTCTCAAAGTCGCAACAAGTGACACACGCACAAAGTGTTATTTGTCACCGCGGAAGAGGTGAAGAGGTTCGCTACATGTACTCTTAATTGGTTATTTCGTAATATAGGTAAATGACATAAAATATGTCATTGAAAAGTTCTTACATGCCAGATAACTTAAATTTTTCGTGGAAAATAATGAGTAAATTTAGATATAATAATATAAAATGACAATGTATAAACATGAAGCGAGTGATTATTGTCGGTTTTTTCTTGCCCGATTGTCGTTCTAAAGAAAAGCATGCTAGTCTTCATTTTGTTTTGTAAAGAGAGACCTTCATATTACAATCTTAAACTATCATAAAAAAATTAAACACAATCTTGGACTATGCAATTGACTTGAATAAGATTTTTTTTCTTGTACTTTCTATCTCTAGGAAAAAATTGTTGAAACTTTACCAGTTTGAATATAACGGTTGTTTGAAACTTTCAAAAGTGCGTCCATTTGATAAATGTCACTCGTATTATGGTGATTCCGAGAAATGCCACTACAATTTTTAAGCTTTAAAAAATACCATTTTCAATCATTTTCAGTGGCATTTTCCAAAGTTTTTGCATAATTTGAGTGGTATTTTTTCAAAATTTGCAAATTACAGTGGCATTTCCATGAATCACCATAATTTGAGTGGCATTTATACAATTAATAAAATTGTTTAATTGTCCACCCCCCTTTCGTCCCCTTGAGCCTGAGCGTCGACGACCACGTGAGTTTGTTGTTGTAGTGATCCATCTAGCTTGAACACAAACATTGTTCACAGCCGGCCGTGTCGTGGAGTGCTGGCAGGCAGCGGACGCTAGCAATCGAAGCTCCCACGCACCACGTCGGAGTACTTTCCAGCCTTTTTTCCCTTTGATTGATGAGACGTACACTCTAGACTGCCAGCATCGTCGTGCATGCCTTGTGTGACCCCATGGCATCGCCTGTGCTGCTAATATAAGCCGGGGTGCTCACGCACAGTCAGTCAATCAGTCACCAATGGAGGCTTCACGCAAGCTGCTCTCCGCCGCGCTGCTCCTGCTGCTGCTGCTGCTGCTCGCGGCCACGGGGGAGATGGGAGGCCCGGCGGCGGTGGCGGAGGCTCGGAGATGCGAGTCGCCGAGCCGCAGGTTCAAGGGCCTCTGCGTGCGCCAGCACAGCTGCGCCAACGTCTGCAGGGCCGAGGGCTCCCCCGGCGGCAGGTGCCGCGGCTTCATCCGCCGCTGCTTCTGCACAAGCCGTTGCCACCAGTGACAGACAAAACCTCTGCTTCGTCGTCCGCCTAGCTGCAACCCGCATGCGTGCCAATGCTGGGCTTGCTTTGCTTGCACCTTTCATTTGTGCGTGTACTGTGCTCATGAATAAATCTCAGTTTGTCTTGTGTTTTTTTTTTGAGAGATTGTCTTGTGTATATTGGGAAGCAGAGCTCGGTATAAGATAGACACAACTCAGTTATATACTCTTTCCTATCTATAATAAGTATCGCTCATTTTATACTGGCTAGTATAAGTTTATACTAGATGAGCGACACTTACTATTATATATTGGAAGGAGTACTTATTATTGATCATTAAAACATGAAATTTAGAAATTCCGAGTTACAAAAAATTAGAACATTGACTAATAAATATGCAAAAATCGAAATAGTGAAAAAAATGAACATGAAATATTTCGAAAATTTTAATATTTTGTAAAAATACTGAAAATTAAATTGTGATTTTTTATACATTGATTAATAAATATGAAAAAAATGAAACTGTAAAAAATGGTAGCGAATTTAAAAAAGTTACAATTAAAATCACAAATTTAAGAAAATAAGAAAAAACATGAACATATAAACGTTTTTTTTGGGAGTCTAATGGGAATATCATATGCAGTATCATACATGCGAACTAGGCAATTTTGATGAGGTGACATGCTATTTAATGAGAAAAGAAAGGATGTAGTATCATATTATGATACCGAATCATATTAAATGTAGTAATAGTATGTGTCTTGCATAAGAATAAATAAAATTATCTATAATACTACTATATGATACTCCCTCCGATCCATAATAAATGTCGTTCATCTAGTACAAAGTTTATATTAGCTTAGTCCAAAATAAGCGATACTTTTTATGGATCGGAGAAAGTACTTCATCCGTCACGGTTTAGAAGGCACGCTTAGAAATTCTCTGGGATCAAGGTGGTCACAGATTGGTTGTGAGATGTAGCACATGTAGCATCAATAAATAAGTGAAGCAGTAGTATTAATTACATTCACACCATACATGCATCAACTCCATCCGGCGTGAGCAACAAAGAATTGAGGGCACTCCCAATGCTTTTACTATCTTACCACATAATCATACGCATTTTGCTTATGTGGCATACTATTTAATGAAGAAAGAGAGGGAGGTTGTATATTAGGGCTCTCCCAATGCATTGTTTCTTAGCACAATATCATAGGAGCAATAAAAACTTAAGATACAACCTCCACAGTGCATTGTTTCTTAGGGGTTGTATCTTATTTAATAATTTTAGCTAAATGCATAAATGTGATTGGTCTAATCAAGCTTTTTTGCATATGACCACGTGCAGGGTTGTATCTTAGCTAAGATACAACCTCCCTCTCTTTCTTCATTAAGTACCATGCCACATAAGCAAAATACCTATGATTTCGCGCTAAGATACTAGCATTGGGAGTGCCCTTAGCTAAGATACAACATTTGCACGTGGCCATATGCAAAAAGTATGATTAGACCAATCGCATTCATGCATGGAGCTAAAAATCATTAAATAAGACACAACCTCTAAAAAACAATGCATTATAGAGGTTGTATCTTAAGTTTTTATTGCTCCTATGATATTGTGCTATTGGGGGAGCCCTGAGAGGGCATATTCATAATTGAGTGAAATAGTAGTACTAATTAATGCCTTTGCGCCTTAAACCTTGTCTATTATGGAAACGCACGCAAATTTAACTGTGTCTTCTAAACCGCGATGCAGAGAGTACTATGCATTGTAAAGGTAAGACCATACATTAGTGTCATATCCATGATAGTACTCCCTCCGTTCCTACATATAAGGTGTATAGTTTTCTTAAAAAAAGTTCAAAATATAGGGTGTATTGCGTTGTACCACTCGTGTGGGCAATTTTTTAAAATATTTTATCATGTTTCTTTATCTCTTGCAAACCCCTCTATATTCTCATATCAATTAGCTAGGTGTAATCCCATCCAAACCTGATGTAAATTTTTCTCAATGTGTGTTCTTTAATCTTCGTGCCAAAAACTATACACCTTACATCAAGGAACGGAGGGAGTACTATTTATTACGGACAGCGTATTCATGTCATTATGATGCACAAGGTATCTACACAACACACATCTCAAAGCATGCGCCCACGATCCATTCTTTGCCCTTAACAACCTTGCGGGCAACGCTGGAAAAGTCGTGTAGGTGACCGACTGTGTAGATGCGTTCGCGAGAAACCGCTCGCCGCTCCCTTCCCCTAGCTACCTCACGACAATCCAGCCGTCGGCATCGCAAACCACCCGAGTTTCTTGTAGCAATCCATGGCGTCGCCGGATCGATCTTCACCTCTTTGCACGACGTACTCCCAACTAGCTACTGCGGCAAGTATCTGTCGCTTCTGCTCTTCCTTTGGACGCACACTCGTCTGCTGAATCACGTCCGGTTTGACAACCATGGCATCGGTAGCTCGTGCGTGCGGCGTTTCGCTATATAAGGTGGGATGCTCAGACACAGCAGCTCCATCTCCATCACTCACACCACCGCCCTGAGACACTCATACTAACAAGCAGCAATCCATCGATGGAGGCTTCACGCAAGCTCGTCTCGGCGGCGCTCCTGCTCGTGCTGCTGCTCGCGGCCACGGGGGAGATGGGAGGTCCGGTGGCGGTGGCGGAGGCGCGGACGTGCCAGGCGCAGAGCCACAGGTTCAGGGGCTCCTGCGTGCGCCACCACAACTGCGCCAACGTCTGCAAGACCGAGGGCTTCCCAGGCGGCAGGTGCCGCGGCTTCCGCCGCCGCTGCTTCTGCACCACCCACTGCAAGTGAACCAGCCTCCACAGTCCACTTCGTTCAACTAGCTCAAGGCTTCCCGCGTGTACTGTTTCCATGAATAAATAAACCTCGGTTTGTCTGTCAGTCTGTCTTGGCATGCTGAGCTGAGCTGGGTATAAGAAACATGTTCGTTGTTACTCTACATATACACTAACTAGCAGGGAGAAGGCACGGCGTGCCGCCGTGCCGATGGCTCAACCCGCGCATACTTGTCTGTTGTTTTTGTTTTTAAAGTTAATGAAATGGTTAAAGTGGTATTGTGAAGATACCAAGAATTTAAATTCTAGATCACTTTGATGCATGCAGAATTACAATGTTTATTAATACTATAAAACATAAGTTCTAAAATCTGCTCTATGCTACCTAAATATACCTGAAGATGTGCTCAGAGCAGCAGATGCTGACTATCTCACCATTTTGTTGATTCAACAATTATAGTAAGCTACAGATTCCACGTGGACTAATAGACAGGTCAAAAACAATGGTGTACTTGACTGGGAATTTTCCTAAATAAATAGATGTAAAACAAATAGGGTTCGCAAAAAGATGTTTGTGAACAGTTTCTTTACATTTTTAAAATATATCAGAAAAGAGCCTGGACGTGGCAGCGGTATCACCAAGCTTGAGAATTTCTCAATAAGCATGTTGTTTAGCAGAACATTAGAGATGAAACATTCCTCTTCATATTGCTGCATCATCCACTTCCACTGGAAAGCCACCGATTTTTTTTTTGTGGTTTCTTGGCCTGGATTAATGAAAGCATTAGCGTCTGCATCATCAACTTTTACAATTATATCTGCTCGAAGAAGAATACTATGTTCAATGCGTGCTATGCAAGTAAAAGTTGGTAGATCACCCATCAAATCCGTTTCGGCAGGGATGTAATCAAGCGCGCAATAGGGACTCAGTATCTGTCACCTCTTAACTGTCATGAGCTTTGACTGCAGAAAATCAATGGTAAAATGGTATGGAACACCGTTGATATACAGAATGGTTCCTTTGCTTGCTAGTCTGAATTTTTGAACGGATCCCCAATGGTCAGGGTAAGCAAGCATTACTCGTTCTTCAGTGATTCGAGGAATGATTGGCTGCACTTGTATGTCAAATTGTTCATTGATAGCAGCAACTATTGCTTCAGGTGTTTATCTGAATATCAAAGAATGTGGCTCAATGATGAACGGGTAGTAACACATAGGACAGAATCTTGTGTGCTACTGTGTGTCGCCCATGAGCTAATCTTTACCGTAATCGTTGTTGAGATCCATCTTGATTCTGAACAATTTGTAGCACAAATTTGAATAAATAAGAGATAATTGTAAAGTGTTAAGTTGCGTAAAATGTATGATCGTATAAGCTGAACTGCATAATATCAACATAGTGTAAATACCGATAGCAAAAATGCTTAGAAAAGTATAATTTTGCATTTCTGGTAAAGTCTTGTTTCATGTGTGAATATATTAGCAACAGAAATATGTAACAAGCGTTTAAATGTGTTGAGGGCATGGGTGAATGTATCATACTTTAATTTTGAGTGCATGAAATTCTTATGGTTAAGAAAAGAAATAGCATGGGTGAGATTTTGAACTAATGGTCATTTATGCCATCTTGGGTAACTTTGGAGCAGAGTAAAGAGTATAATAATGTAGTATGCAGGAGGTAAAGTTTCATGTGAATAGAGATTTCCTACTACATAAGATGCCTGTGCTAATCAAAATCACATACTGCCATAGATAAGATCTTTACAGAATGGCGAAATCGATTAATTATTTCACTTTTCAGTAGGGCTGAATCTTGCCTTGTGTTAATAAACCTTGCAATTCCATAACACTTACTCTAGAGGGAAGATCATTGTTATGGATTATGATTTAAGTTCAGGTTGTTCATTCGTAAAAAGAACTTTGTATTCTCTAATTCAATGCCATCCAATAAGGAAATTGAAAGAAACTGCATACCTGTACCATAAGGCATGTTGTTGTTTATAATTTTGCTAAGCATACTTTCACAAAGAGGTGATCATCACACTTGAAGAGAAAAAGGCCGAACTAATAGTATTCTTAGTTTCATATATCCACACGATATTATTGAAGTGATCCCTAGTCATCTGCATGATAAAAGGGAAGTTGAGCTATCGAGAGTTTATGACAATAGAGTAGGGCAAATAAGAATATAAAGCATTAGTCAGTATAAAGTAAACGTGCATTATGAGCATCTATGTTCAGTCACTCTCAGTGCCAAACAGTGCTAAAGCAATAAGGTAACTTCTATATTAAGAGCAGTTTAACAAACAAAATCTAAAGAAAATAATAATAATTACACAACCTAGCAGCCAAATTCCTCGTAACATTATCAACAGATGAGTAGATGCTAAGGAAAAAGTCTAGAATAGTAAGAGACTAATAGAATAGAATATATTAAAAATATAGAATATGTATGATACTCTTAGATAACCCTCAATTCTTCGAAGTACTCCAAAAGACTCTGAACGTTGTGTACCTTCCAAAAGACTCTGAGTGCTGATTATGAAATGACAAATATCATTCCTCCTCAACCTGAAACAGAGCAAACAGGCAACCTTAGTAGATAACAACTCATCAACTCGCTATACATTGGACTCTTCTCATGTGTAAAAAGTAATTATAAATGAGTTTACATAAATATGAGTTATGCTCATTAGCCGGTTGTTGGCTTCGTTAATTCAAAGCTGGGTTCTCCGCGAGCCTTCTTTCTAAAAAAAGATGAGTTATCAGTGATGAGCAATGCTTATTAGCTCTGTGGTCCTTCCAGAAAGCCTAAGACTTTGTCCAACACGGTATTCTAATACAGAGAATGACCTTTCAATGTGGGAAAATATTGGAAAAATTTACAGTCAGGGCAGATTTTTTTTGACTGTTATGAAATGTGTGAATAGAATACTGAAGAATGATCTGTTGAACTATGCTTTTGTTTAAAAAAAATTAAAGGTTGAAATCTTCAAAGTTCAAACACAGGACCCCTCCTTAAATTGCTCCTTCAGAATGACACATTGTCATACACCCTTAATGTTGGCAATGGTATTTTGAATCAAACAGAAATTAAGTCAACAAACCCTTCTCAACCAAGACGTCGATTGTACAGATATGTACCATCCTTAGGACATGCTCAGATAATATAGTAAAATAACTTAGTAATAATATACCTCACACCAAGTAATATTTTTTCTGAACTATAATTATAATAATCAAGATTTAAAATTATGGTACGTGGAATATATTAAATAAAATGCCCAGTGAATGAAAAGCTTGCTACTTTTCCTTAGATGAACTATATCCTACTGGGATGTAAAACCAAGAAGTAGTATGCAGAATATGATTGTTTAACTCTATATCGGAAAACCAAAACTGGAACGTCTGTTCAAGTTCAAGTTTCATATATGTAATGTTCTCTGACAGTACTGTAACTATACCAACAATTATCTTAACAAACTGAGTAAGCATTCAAACCAAGTGAATTATGCTCAGTTAGTTTTAAAAAATAGTAAGCCACAACGATGGTGAAATGTACAATCAGGCAAGCTTTGCCTTCTCCACCACATATGCCACTCTGTATGTACTATATACTGAACTCCTAATTTTCAAAGTAAAAAAGTCAACATAAATTTTGTGTGTGGGAAATTTAACATGCATGCCTAACTATCTATATGATAGTGACAGAAAGAACATCATAACTGAGATCAATTTTTATTGTTTCATTGTTTCTGAACTGAGGTCAGTTTTTATGGTTTCATTGTTTCAATTTTGGAGGAGTGGGATCCGGTGATGCACCTCCTTCTTGTGGTGCTGTCCAGCTCGGTCGCCATGTCGAAGAGGGAAGTACGTATTAAGGCGAGGAGAAATCCATGTATGATTTGAGTCAGACCCGCCTCCATGGACGACGTTGAGGAACTGCCCTTGGAGATTATGTCATGCATGAATCAGATGGGGAAAACCCAGTTGAAGAGAAGGAGAGATGGGATTCATACCAGAATAAGATGTGTCTGCTTTTGGGAAGGAGAGGGAGATCTGTCGCCACCATGGTCCCGGGCTAGGGTTTCTGTTCGAGGAGGAAAAGGGATCGCCGGGGGTGGGCTTGGGGAGGCGACTGGGTTGGGTGGTGTGGAAATCGTGGAGAGGAGGAGGAAGACATCGAGCGAATGCGGGGCTCTCCTGGTTTTGTTTGTGCGAAAAGCGGTGGGGCGTTACGTGTCATGCACTGCGTGGTCCACATGCCCACATCATTCAGAATTGTTTCAATTGGCGATCGTGTCAAAACCAAACCAGGTAAAAAAAACAGAGAAAAATCGAACCAGAGCACTAAAAAAGCAGGGGCACTTGTCAATCAATGGGAGAAACAAACCAAAGCACCGGGGATGCACCAAATCGCTCGTAGCTTAGCCAGTTTGTTAAGATAGTATATGTCATCTTCTCTCGCTCGCAACTCCCCCTCCCAGAGCTCCCTTTCCCTCCCCATCGTCGGCAAGCGCCATGGGGCAAAGCCCACACGGCGTCAATGGCGAGGGGGCCATAATTTCCCCCCTATCGCGAGGACAGGGCTACGCGGGGTCGCTCAACCAAAGAGAGGCGTGGGAGTGCGATGGGCGTCGGAGCAGTAGCATAACCAATATTTTTTTGGATAAAATGATTTATAACTCAAAAGGTTTAAGAAAGTACAAGTAGCAGAACCAACATGTCGCCATGGGGTGTATAGTCGACAAAATTCATAGTTGTGGTTGACAGACAAAACTGTGAAATTAATGACCATGGTCAACCCAAGCTTGAGGAAGGAACATACAAAGAGAGGGACACTCTGGGAAGGCCATTAGAACGTGTACAACTAAATGCCTCAAATCCGCCCAAACGCCCCAGTGTTCTGCCCGAACGCTAATCGAACATTTTTACCACCTAACCAAATGGGTAAATTCGACCCAAAAGTCTAGCTGACGGGCACCCTGCATATCGCCCAGGCGCGCGCGGGGTGGACATGGGGATGCCCAGGCGCGTTCGCCATGTTGGATACAACATACATGACCAGTCCACTTGATCGACTGCACTCCTCCTGCATCCATCCTCCAATTCGGCAATTCCAGTGCCGCCTAGATCCACTCTTGCTTTCCATCCACGTTGTTGTCTGCACCCGCAGCTGTACCCATCGTCTCCGTCCCTCACTATGGGTCGGATGATGCCTCGGTAGAATCTGTCGGTATTCCGATCATGTCGGCCAGTTCAAGGTGGAAGACATCATCTAAAGAGAGAGCTATCGGAAGCAACACGTGAGCTTGACGCGGCGGAGAAGGATGTTGTGGAGAGAGTCGTTGCGGAGATCAGAGGCGACGACAAGGACATGAGTGGTCTTGCTACCCCCAGCGGCTCTGTCCATCCTGGCCGTCGAAAAAATTCAATTTAAAATATATTTTTATGGCACAGCCGGAGCATTTTTGGTAGGGCAGTAGCCCGGGAGCCTCTCGGACACCTTTGCAGAGGGTGGAGTGGGCACTGGGATGATGGACGACTGGCGGGAGCTCCAAAGGCAGCATCATATGAAGGACACGATTAGCAGTGGGAATGCCCAAACTTGTTTGATAAAATGTCCGATGAAAACATGGTACATTCTTTGCACCACATCATATTTGCATATGTTGATTTCATTGTTGCCCGTGTTGTTCACATTGTAGGGTCAAATTATGAAAAATATGATTAAAGATGATCAAGAGCCTATGCATTTTGACATATGGGATACCAATTCCTCTATGTTTTATATTCTAACATAAAAAGTTAAAAGAAGAAGGAAGTGAAGCCAAGAGGTTCAACATTCACACAACTTGAGGATACTTTGTTGATTGAGGCTAGGTTGACCATTAGCATGGATCCGGTATGTAAAGCCGAGTAAAAAGGGGTGAAATAGGGGGGGGATTCATAAACACTAACATACACACAAATACTATATGCTCCCAACATATGTGGTCTACCATTCAAGAGAACGTGAGCAAGTTTGTTGATTACTACACATAAGTGGTTGGCTGAAACCAAAATGACATCGGTGTTCAAAATCATGTCACTATATACTGGCGGCTTTATACCATCAAACCAAGAAGAATATATTTACTTTGTTCCATTGTTCGTTGCTATTGAGTGGGCAAGAAAAATGGCAAACCCTTCTCGATGACATCCAAAATGGCACAAGGAAGATGGAAAAAAATGATGAATGAAACTCCATTCAATCAATCTGATTGGATGATGAAAAAGAGAAAGATGAAGGGGCAGACATACGATCCTCCATGCCAAAAAGGTACCGGCAAGTGATGGGAAGCAAGTAGAAGAAGGACCACATAGCTCGTGAAGGTGTGGCAAGCAAAACGTACCCCACATTGGCGGGCATTTTTTTCCGCCAAGTAAAAGAAGAAAAAAGAGAGATAGAAGATGTTCTTGGATGTGCAAAGCAGATGTTGAACATGAAGAGAGAGAAAATAGGAAATGAGAAGCATAAGATAAATATATAAAATTGGAGCTTGGAAAACAAACAAAATTGAAACAAATAGAGCTTGATAGAGAGGGTTGAGGATAACGCGGGGGAAATTTAGGATCTTATTCCAGGACACTAGTCTCTCGAATGATGAGGCCAAGAAATGAGCGAAGAAGAAGATCAACGAGCGTAACGATGATGTTTGATTCATTCGAGTATCGTTTATCTATGTATGAATTGTTAATTTTATTTTAATATGTAATAAATTATTAAATTGTGATTTATTTTGTTTCATATCAAAGGTTGAATTGATATACCTTTGTGCTATATGATTGACATGCATAAATTTACATGGATTTGAATTACGTATGAAGAATGTGTTGAGGATTCAGATTAGGTAGATGTGGTTGTAGATGCTCGTAGTTACCCTCTTCTAGTCCCGGCATAAGATACTCCAAAACAAGTAAGAAGGTGGCATACACAAACAAGAATCGGCCAATAAAACTTTCACAAACATATACTCCGTATCTTGTACATAGTGCCACACAATAGTACAACAAGCATTTTTTCTAAAGAAATACTTTCTATGTTTTAAAATAAATGTCTCAACTCTAGTACAATTTTATATTTACTAAAATTAACACATTTATTTCAGAACGAAGAAAGTATTGCATAATACTTCTATATTTTACATGTGTGTATGTGATCCAAACAAACCTTCATCGGTCTTTGTTTACAGATATGAATCTTGGAACCAAGTGATGAAGTCCCTGCAAAACACAGACAAGACAGCAGATCTATCATAGGCTCATGGCATCGATGGCAACAGTAATACGTAGGAGTTCCTTGTCTTGCGCTCAGTCTCTGTTCACCTGAACTCCTGAAGGCATAGGGGGGCAGGGAGCTCTATGGTGTAGCTAGGCGCTGTCTTGTAGCCTCTCGACAAGCGCGGAACGAAGGGCGGCGCCGTCGTCGTCCTGCAGCGCAGGGGGCACGTCCACGACGAGGTCCTGCACCGTCACGCCCTGCACGCGGCTCACGCACGCGTGCTCCACCTGCATCTCCAGCGACCGGAGCGCGCCCATAAGCCACGCCGGCGCGTGCGGGGTGGACGCCGCGGCCGTCGTCACGCGCACCGCAGCCGCGTCCCGCCCCACCATCCGCACCTCCACTGCCTCGTCGCCGGCAAGGCGATGCTGGAACGATGCGCCGGCGCTGCCACGTGGAGCCGAGCTCGGCGCGGCGGCCGCCTGCCTCTTCTCTTCCTCGAGCCGCGCCACGCGGGCGTGCAGCTCGGCGATGTAGGCGACGGCGTCGGCGAGGAGGGAGGCCTTGTCCATGCGGGACACGGTGGGCACGGCGGCGCGGAGGTCGCAGAACCGGCGGTTCAGCTTGTCGCGGCGCTGCCGCTCGGCCTCCACGTGGTTGACGTTTGGGCCCTCGGGGCGGCGGGGGCCGGGCTTCCGCCCTCGCCGCTTGGTCTCCGGCCGTGGCGTCGACGTCGTGGACGTCGGGAGGCTCGCCGCAGGAACCTCAGAGTCCGTCGGGGAGAGCAAGGACACCGCGGGCCACATGTTGTCGTCCTCGCTCTTGGCGGCCACAACGATGTCGCCGTCGAACAGCCATTGCTCGGGCACCTCGCGGGAGGCCAACTCGAGCAACTGGCAGTGCTGCTCGAGCTCGACGGGGGATAGCTGGCCGGACAGCGGCGAGGCCGGGAAGAAGGAGCACGGGGAGAGCAGCTCGTCGTCCATGGCCGGCAGCACGTGCTTACGTGTCGTTTCTCGGACTCGCAAGCGCGGAGTGAGAAAAGTGGATAGGCTGTAAGTATGGTTCCACTACGGCCGTCCATTTATATCGGTGGCACATTTGCGGTTAAGACCTCGCCTATACGTTTATCTGAAGGAAATGCCCTCTGTCGTATTCTGTTCATTTTTCTCTCAATCGATCCGACGTTGGAGACCGGGCTCCACTGTAAAAAATACGTACAAAAAGGAAGTCTAGCAGTACTAGCCCCTACTGCCGCATGCATCGTTAAACAGTAGTAGAACACACAAACTGTCAAGCAGGCTAATGTTTTCAATATTACATCACCCAAAAGATTTTTATCACAAGACATTAACTTCAAAGCTTCAAGGATCAGGCACACTTGTCTTCTTCCTTAGCTTCGATTAGATCTTCGTCTTTAGCACCATTTTCAGCACCTTCACGATTGTTCCCTTTGAGTAGATAAACGTCTCCTTTCAGATTATCTTCATCGCCTTCATGCATCCTTAATGCCTCTTTCTAGAGCGTATCCGCCCCTTGCTCCAACATCCTTCTTTGATTAATTTTATTTTCGACGAGAAACATATACTCGAAGGAACTGATAGAAACTTATCGAGGAAGACCAAAAAAAACAAATGCTATACATGCACCGCTAAGAAAAGAGTGAATTTTCTATCGTGCATGCGACTCGTGCATGTTTAGTTCATGATTACGTTAAGACCTTGTTTGGCGGCTAGGGAAAAACAACCCAGGGTAGTAAATCCCGAGAAGGGAAACCTCAACAACTAGCATACCGAGCATGGGAGGAGACGTCTAGCATACCATGGTCTAAGAAGATGCACCCAACGTCAACTGGGGAAAGATATGTGCAAATTTTTCACGAGTGAAGAGGCGTGGAACTTATACCCATGGAAAGAGGGGGTTCAAGCTGACACACTCGTAGATTGGTTGCTTCAAATTTTCCGTGTGGTTTTTAAGCCCTGCAACCAAACGAGCCCTCAGGAGGTTTCGTGCATGCTTTATCTACTCCATCTTTCGTGTGTTTTCTATGATTTTAAATTTTAAGTTCAATATTTATTTTTATTTGAATTTTCAATTTATGTTTCGTTCGCATATTTGTGTTCTCTAGACTGGAAACTTGAGACAAGATCGCTTGTGAATACGTTTCAAATGTTAAAACTTGATAAGGACGAAGAATATTTCACGTCCACATAATCAAGTTTCAAGTTTCATTGTCCCGATGGTTTTGCACAAGATACTCTAGCGAGCTCTTCCCTCCATTAATTGCTTTTTCGGTGGTATTTATCCAAGATTGTTGGGAAGACCAGCCTCTACACTTGGTCAATCTGGTTCAGTGTCATTGACTCCTTCAGGTTTTTTTTTACCACCAAGTCTTGGTAAATCAGACCTTCACCCAAAGATCCTTGAACTACTTTGTCCAATTAATCTCTTAGAGCATCTCTATTCAAAGTTTTAGAGAGCTATATCTTCTCAACATATTTCATTTGATTCCTTTCTGAGGAGTTAAGCCACATCTAATTAAACTCTCCAAACCTTTAAGTCATCCAAAAATTTACGAGAACTCTTAGCCGCCTCTCAATTTTGAGAGGGCTAATACAAGTCTCATTAAAAGATTATTTCTATCTTTTGTAGTCGTCTCACTATGTTGCTCAGTCGCTTATACGCGAACATCCCACGATCCTTTCCTTCGCGACCATCCTGCGCCCCGACCGACACCTCGCAACTCCATCCACCTCCGCTCTCCAAATTTCAACGAGAATCTAACAATCGTTTTATCTTCATTTTCTCTCTCTTTTCCATGTGTGTGTGTGTGTGTGTGGGTGGGGGGGGGGGGGGGTGGACGGGGAAGGGGGGGGGGGCGGTGCCAAACAACACCAAGATAAATATGTCTCTAAATTTAATACTTAATAGTGGATATACGATGATCTAGATGAATTTCCATGGTTTTCGCCTTAACAAAACTAAATTCTTGGTTTATTTTCCTACACAGATGCCCATGATCTGATTTCCAGCCCTAATTGGATAAGCGACGTCACTACAACAAGCTTACGTAAGTGACTAACCGGCAATGAAATCTTAGGGTAAATCGAGTGCGATGTGTTGCCGAGAAAAGGACACATGGTTGGTTTTGGCTCGTAGTGGAAATGGACAGGAAAATGCATGCGTGTGGGTCTTATTAAGAAGTAAGATCGCTTACCTTTTTCCTTTTCCGGAAGTACCTGCGCCAATTGTCATGCCGAAACGGGCATGGTGTTGGAGCTATCTATCTCGCCTCCGATCGACGTGCCGGCCGGGATCGGAGCTCATCAGTTATTTAGACTGGCTGCCTCTTCTCGCAATCGGATCGACGAAGCCATGGATGGAACAACCCAACCGACGATGCAATCACAGTCGACTGGCTAGCTTTGCTCGTACGTACATAAGATAAGGAACTTAAGATAAGGCGGATGCGTCACGATCCGGAAAAAGATGGATGCGGATCAGGCCAAATATACGTACGATCGATCGATGGGAGGTAGATATACGGACAAGTTACGCCCCGGCCGGCCGTGTAAAACGCAGCAACCTCCCCAGGTAGCTGCTATATGAGCTTCAGTTTTCACTTGAGTTAGCCGTGGCCTCTTTCTTTGGATCTTACATCAATCATCCCGCCGGTGAGATCGACATAAGCTTTAGCCGGATCGATTTCGACGGCGCCACCTGCTTGGATCCATCGTTATCGATTGGCTACTCATTTGATTACCAGGCCCGCAAGAATCCAAGAGGAACACATCTTCAGGTGGCAACACCAAATGAAGACGGCATGCTATATATCTGGAAACTAAGCTAGCTAGTCAGTGTTAGTAGCACGCTAGCTACATATGTTTTTCTGCTCTTAGATTAGCTAATTGTTGTCGTCGTATGGCGGTGAGAGCAAATGTGTATGATAAGTTTTCTTTTGCGGGGATGATAAGGGTTTATTGTCGTCTAGGGCATATGCATAATTCTTAACTTTTCTGGTGATAGATATGTGTGCGTTTGGTGTGGTGATAGACCAACTTTCTAGTATCCACATCGAGAAATGATATGTTGAATTATACTAATCTTATACTGATCAGATTTCTACTGTCAATGCATGTCTCTTTGATCAGACTGTAGTTGGAAACATAACAAGGAAATGATACGACTAAGATGAAAAATATTAATTACTCCCGTTGCATACTGGCCATTGTACTTGGTATGCTAGATCAGATAACGTGTTAGTGTTGTTTCTGGATTCAAGGCTAATTACTTAATTTCGAGACTTTTGAAAACAATCAATGTTATATTTTGAGGTCTACCCCTATGCTTTCCGTATTTCCCTTTGCACGAACATTAAAGCAAACCAGCGGTTTTGATTAACATGAGTATATTTAATGTTTAGAAGTCAAATCAAACATGAAACAAGAGCACACTATAAAATTAACAAAAATGAAAACATAAACCTTCGCTAAATGGGAGAGCAAACTATGTCTAGCATAATAAAGGGTTGAAAAGTATGGATTCAAGGATTACATTAGTCATGAACAAAATTGGACTTTTCGGAACAACCGATATAAGTTATATTTTAATGGTGAGAAGTTCAATCAAAAGTGAAATGAGAATGCACTACAAACTAACAAAAAATGAAACATTATACTCTGGCTAAATGCGCTGGATTTAGATGCTAACTAGTTTCATTGTAGTAGATACTCACTACTGATCCTAAATATTATTGAAGAGGAGACTAGCTAGTTGTATATTATCAATATAGTTGTCGGGCGAATGACCCTCGCGTAGGGTCACCCAGGCGAAACAACCTTTCAAGACAAAGTGCAAACTCCAGAAGGTCATTAGCAGCACCTGGGCCGAGCTAACCAGACCGGTTGCCGATTGCCCAGGAGAGAGCAATCGGAATCTGCTGCAAGAAATCGGCCCTGGCGCATCCGGCCTGTTCCGAGCAATCGGCCCAGGCACATCCATCCTGTTCCGAGCAATCGGCCCAGGCGCATCCGGCCTGCTCCGAGCTAGCACCAAAACCAAGAGTAGACCAAGGGCCAGGTCGGCGCACCCGGCCCGAGGGCATAAATGATCGATCCCGAGAGATCCGCATGGCAGAGAACACATATCCCATCGCCGACCTGTCAAGCGCGTGATGTCCCCTCCCACACCGGTTTGACAGCACGGCCGACAAGACAAAGCTCTGTCCATGCTGTTTGCCTACTCATAGAGCTCTCAAGACCTACAAGCTAGAAGATTCTCGGGACAAACTAGGCGTGCCGCAAGTCTACGCCTAGGCAGCCGGCGGGCTGCAGTCGGCGGGCCCCAGCAGGATTCCAGAGGCTTACAGCTGGGTCCCTCTCTACTGTGTAATTACCTTAGTACCCTAGGCTCATGCTATAAGAACCTAGGGCACCCCTCCTGTGAGAGGGGACGACCTCATTTACTCTATCTCACCCACCAGCAGAGACGCATGAGAGAGCAGAGCCTTAGGCCTTCTTCTCCTTCCTCTGAAACAGCTCAAGGAGCATTGATTGTATCTCGAGTAATTGCATCAGTATAGCTCGGCAGGAGTAGGGGTGTTATCTCTACGGAGAGCCCCGAACCTGGGTACATCGTGGTGTCTCACCGTGCTTGTGCCCAATCCCGATTCCGGCACCATCGACACTCACCTTGGATCTTTCCCCCTCTTTTATCCATCCCCATGGCATCTGCCGTAACAATACGATGACAATAGTAACATATCGAGAACCTGAAATCAAAGACCGATTCACTAGAGGTTTACTTAAGCTATTGTGCATACTTTAAACACACTTATAAAGTTTTTTTTAGGATTGCATGGAATTGATGTTATTTAAGGTACATATGTTAGAAATATATGGTAAACTTGGCGACTTAACCAAAACTCCTTTTCAATTTGGAAGTCAAAATTTGTACCCAATATGTATCCAACACATGTTTATATGTGCATATACTAAGAAATTTGTATTCATGTCAACCTTTAAATCTAGAAAGCCTACACAAAATGATATTATTATATACAAAAATAGATCTTATACTGACATATTTTTCACATTGATTACCGTTACCAACATCATTCTTATGCTAACACTTATTTTATCCAAAGCCTTTGCGTATTTATCTTCTCTGTTTCCTTTGCAATACTCTATTTAGGTTTTGATTGAATTTTGATGTGACATATCTTTCTTGCATCTGAGTGAACTTAACCAACACGTATGAATGTCATTCATCATACATGCACCCGTACACAAACCTTTCACCTAATTATATTTGGAATCTGAAACAAAATCATACATATAATTTTTCCAATGGATGAAATATATGGATATGTTGTAGTCACTTAGCCATCGGCGTCGTAGATGTTGTAGTCACATCTAAGAATGTTTATATATGCAAAATACTTAGAAATATTTAACATTGCGTACAGACATACACACTACGGGACAACACCCAAACGCCGACGGCCGGCCACCGTCGGCGTAGGCCAGAAAGCCGTCGGCTTAGGCCTACGCCGACGGCCGCCGTCGGCGTAGAGCCGTCGGGCTTGGGTTTTCTTGGGCTTGCCCTAAAAGCCGTCGGCGTAGGCGCGGCCGTCGGCGTATAGGCTGCCCGACGGCGTTTACGCGGCCGTCGGCGTACAGACCGTCGGCGTAGCACCAGTGGGCCCCACCCTGGGCTTAACGGCCGTTACGGCTGGTTGCCCTCTACGCCGACGGCCGGGCCGTCGGCCTAGGGTGCCACGCGGCAGGCTGTGGGGCGGCGGGGCTTCGGGCCTACGCCGACGGCCGGGCCGTCGGGGTAGGTCCACTTCCAGTCGGGCCACGCGTCGCCCGCTGGTCTCGTCTGGACCCTGCCACTACCTATGCCGACGGCCTGGCCTGGCCGTCGGCGTAGGCTGTGCCAAATGGCACAGGATATGACCGACGCCGACGGCGTAGGTAGTGGCAGGGCCCCTTTTTGTTTGTTTTCCCTGTTTCCCTGCATATAGCAAATTCAATAATAGATATATATATATATTGCATTATATATTATATCATGTGCATATAAGCACATGCACATCGACACAACAATTGATATAAGCACATCAACACAAGACAAGCATTGATATAAGCACATGCCCATCGACACAAGCATTTATACATCGTATCCATACATAGCATAAGAAGAAGAAACATTGTATCCATACATAGCATACGTATCCATACATAAAATGCAAAGAGAAGAAACATCGTATCGGTACATAACCCGGCCGAGGTAGCATCATCATCAACTCATCGCGTCCGGAGAGGGAGTCGAGGCGGAGAAGCCGAGGTCTCCGCGCGTGAAGATAAGCGAGTGACGGTGCGGAGGCGCCGTCGAACCAGCACCGGAAGCAGGTGATCCCGCGCCACCATGAACCGGTGTGCTCTCGCGCGAGGCACCACTACCACCGGGGCCAGGGTGCACCGGTGTGACCGCGCGGGACGCCGACGGCGAGGCAGCAGCACGACCAAAGGGTCCAGTCCCGGAGGCTCCCGTTCCCTACACGTTTGAGCAATAGTTAGCAACCGTCAAGGCACGTGAAAGTGGTAGCAACTGATTGGGCAAGTAAATTACCGGGGTTAAGCCGGTGTAGTAGTAGTTCTGGGCGAACTCTTCCTTCGATACAAACTCCGGCTTAAGCCCGGCTCGTGGAGGTCGTGGTGGTATATCGACGAGCACTCCCGTAAGCCGAGCACTCTCTAGAGCCTGCAAGATAGTTAACATGTCAGGTATTGCACAAAAGTATGAAAATTGAGACTTGTCATCTTTTGAAAAAAATAAAGGTTGGAACTTACATCTTCTTTTGCCTCTTTCCACTCCTCGTGTATTTGTGCTCTCTGTCTCCACTGCGCAAGGTCCACCAAATAGGCGTCGTTGTGGGCCTTGTAGGCCGCCTCAAAAGCAGCCTACAATTACAAAAATTGAACCATCTCATCAACTAAGCCACTTAGGAAGTAGTATTGTCACAGAAAGGATGGAAATGAGAGAAACTTACATCGTAGTCAGTCTGGGAAGGCCGTCGTCGAGGAGGCGGTGTGGGGTCGTCGGGACCGAGGGTAGCCTTGATCCGCGTGAGGCTCAAATTGAGACTGCGCGGGGTCATCTTATCCATGACCTTTAGACGACCGTGCTGAAGGCCTCCCCCAGACACGACCAACGCTCTGGGGTCGGGTTCCGCACTTCTAGGGTCGTCCAACTCTGGATTAAAAGCGATCATCGCCTCGAGGTACTTAGCACCGTCCTCCTGGGCAGTGCCGAAGTACTCGGGAAGCTGAGGCTGAGGCTGGGAGAGATCGGGCGCCATCATCCTCATCGAGTCCCATGACTCATATGAGCTGACAGGCCTCCCTAGTTTATCCTCATGCATCGCCAAAGAGATTTTATGAGTACCAAGTAGGAACATGCATGAGGGGAAATAAAAGCAGGTTGTTCCATGTATGTGTATACCAGCTTGGCCTTGTAGCGCTCACTGCCTAGGTTTCCAGCCCGATGTGTCCCTCCGCTGCCGCGGTTCGCCTTGTTCCGCTCGCTCAAGGCGTTCCACTCCTCGTCTTCCCCGCGCCACCTCGTAGTCAACGCCCTCCATGCCTCCTCCTTGCCATAGGCCCAATCGGGCCTAACCTGAAAAATCAATACGCATGTGAAGAATAGATGATGCAATTGCAACTTAGCATTAACATATAATCTCATCGACAATTTACTTACCTCGTCGTACTGTTCCGCGCTCATCGTCGAGCGTGACTTGACATTCTCGTGCTTCGGCAACGGCTTGCCCGATTTTGCCATGTTGTATTGACTCCTGGCGGTATGACCCTGGTTATAGAACTGCTGATTAGTCAACCTCTTACAATGAGCCTGCAGTGTCTTGTTCGCCGTCTCCTGGTGCTCCGGAGCCACCCTATAGAATCTCTGAAATCATGCATCAAAAAAGTGTGGGATTCATGAGTTAGCATGGCGGGGTCATCAAATATGAACAAAAAAAGTGTGAAGAGTCATGATTTTGCCTTACCCAAAACTTATTGATCACGGCGTCAGAAGCTTTCCCGTAGGGGGGACAATCTGCGAGCTCGTAGTGTCTCCAAGTCGTGGCTAGCTTCCTCTCGCCTTTGTCTGTGGTGTAGAAGCCCGGCCAAAACTTCCTAATGATAGCTCCAAGCATGCAGCTAGGGACTCGGGTCCCCGCAGGATGAAGCCAATTGCTGCACAAGAATCAAACATTAGTACATGCTGCCAAGTTGGTATCAACGAAATGAAACTATAGCCACTTACTCAGTTCTAGTAGGTTCAATGAGGGTCCGAGCCTTCGGGGCAGGCTCCTCCTTAGGGACTTCTGTTTCCCCACGAACCTTTGCCTTCTTCGTCGACGCACTCGATGGCCCCGACGCAGTCACCATCTCCTCGTCTCGAGACTCCGCTTCCAAGTCTCGAGAGTCAATCTCCTCGTCTGGAGACTCCGAGAACGCGGTCTGTGAAGCCACGTCGCCGGAAGCGGAGGGTATGTCACTTAGAAGGACGGTACCTCGCCCTCGTCCTCGACCTCGTCCTCGGCCTCCTGCAATCGGAAAAGATAAACAATTAAGAAGCATGTTGAAAAATAAATACCAAGCATAATGAAGATGCAATGTACCTCCTCGGTCTGACCTCGGGGGACGTCCCCCTCTTCCTCCTCCTCGTCCTGCATCCCCTCCTCCTCCTACCTCCTCGGCGCCGTACCTTGAGGTGGTTGCTCTTCCACTCTTCGTCTTCTTTATCCCCTGAAGCAAGGACTGCGGTGATGCCTTGCCACTCATATTGGCCAATCACCTGCATTGAGAAAAATAAAACAATTAAGCATAAAGACGCAATGCAATTAAGAAGCATAAAGACGCAATGCAATTAAGATGAAAATAAATACTAATACTCGTCATCACTCTCAGCCTCGGGATCCTCGCACGGTGGAGACTCATCATTGTCATGGAACATAGAGTATTTTAAATAGCACGTGCACATCGACAAGATACAAAATAACATCATCATCAATTCATCGTAGCACATCCGCACACAATCATCATCATCATCCAAAATAACATACATATAGTATCGAGATACATAAATACTAATAATCATCATCATCACTCTGAGGCTCATTCTCATCTCCATCATCACTATCACTATCACGTGCGTATAAAGCGTCGGGATCCTCGGACGGTGGAGGCTCATCATCATCATCACTCTGAGGCTCATCATTGGCATGTGCCTTGTTGAGCATCTCTATGTCACTTATATCCGTGACTATCTCACCACGGGTGTGTGCATCGTTCTCGAGGTCCTCAAGACCTTCTAAGCCAAAGTCCCCAAAGTTCTCTTGCTCTTGATAGAAAATTCCCTCGTATGTTTGAGGGTTAATGTTGTTGTAATCGTCCTCGGAGGGCATGGGTAGTTTACCATGTGGCGATACCTGGTACACGACTTCCCAGCCCTGGAGGTATTCTTTCTGGCATGGGTCGGGCAAGTAATAAACTTGCTTCGCTTGGTGAGCCACAACAAAGACATCGGATCCGCTATAGGTGGTTGAAGGCCTAACTTCAACTAACCCAATGGAAGGGGTATTTTTGTGTCCATGGTGTGGATTGAACCAGTGGCATCTGAACACAACGAGATTGAGTTCTACGGGCCCATTGTTGAACGTCATCTCGTATACGTTCTGCAACCTTCCGTAGTAATCAAAGTCATCTTGTCCCTTGGTGAAGACCCCGGTATTTATAGTTTTTGCACCCGGGCGACTATTTTGGTGGCCCTTTGTATGAAAGTGATACCCATTCACATCATACTTCTCATACATGTTGACTTTACTGTTAAAACCCTGAGAGACACATCTCAACTCATCCGACATCATCACTGTGGGATCATCTCCCTACAAGTTTAGTACGAATCGTGCATTAGTTACGTGTAATAAGAGGGCCAAGTTGTCAGGTAATTAAGAGGGATAGGTTACGGATTACCTTTTCCCTGAACCATGACGTGAAACTTCTTCCCGGGGCACCCCCTTTCAGAAGAGCATCCAACTGCGCAGCATCGGGATCTGTTGGTCCCGGCCACACCTCATCCACGACTTGGCTAGAAGGAGAAAATACGTATTAGAACGAAACCGAGTTACCAGTTGCAAAGTAATTAAGTCGCCATTTTACCTAAGGAAACTGGGCACCTCCTCCTCCTCCTCCTCCCCGCTCTCTTTCTTCTGGTCCTCCACCACTTCCCCCATGTTCATAAGCACATAGAGCATTATGCACTCCTTATCTTGGTTGGACAAGGTATGAGGTTTTGCGCCACCGGCCTTGCCACCGGGAAACTTGAAGAGGAGGAGCTTGGGGTCACGCTTGGGCTCGTCGACATTGTACCGAGGTACCTGGTTATGCATAGTGGGAACTTCATCCGCATAGTACGCTGTCGTGGCGTTTGCTATCTCCTGGAGGATAGTTGCCTCAGCTATGCATGCTTCAATCTTATTTTTGTTTCCACATTTGAGCCGAATATACTTGAACTCTCTCTCAATACAAAACTGCCAACGAAACTGCACCGGTCCACCCAAGAGTGCCTCGTTCGCGAGATGCACAATGAGATGTAGCATTGGAGTAAAGAAGCCTGGCGGAAATATCTTCTCTAACTTGCATAGCAACTCCGACACTAGATCATGCAGCTTCTCAATCATCACAGGACATATCTGCTTAGCACAGACCGTGCGGAAGAAATGGCTCAACTCCGCTAGCACTCGCCAGATACGCTCAGGGAGATAACCTCGAAGCATCACCGGCATCAATCGCTCAATCCATATATGAGAGTCGTGACTCTTCATCCCAATGACTTTTCCCTTCTCAATATTGACTCCCTTGCTTATATTCGAACAATAACCATCAGGAAACATAACGACGTATTTCAGCCACGTGAATGACTCCTTCTTTTGGTCCTTATCAAGCACAAACTGTGAATGCGGCTTCAACCACCCTTTGCGTTTGCCTTCAGGAGGCTGCATGTGTTGTCTCGGCCTATCACACAGCTCCTTAACATCGACTCTAGCCTTGACATTATCCTTTGTCTTCTCAGAAATGTTCAGGATTGTGTTAAAAAGGGACTCTGCGACATTCTTTTCGGTGTGCATCACATCGATGTTATGGGGAAGTGCTAATTCGTGTTAATAGTCGAGATTCGTTATACCTTCCTCGTGAGTCCAGTTGTGCTCCTTACCATATCCGTCAAATACTGGGACACCGGATTCAGTACGCACGAGAGCGGCTAGCTCGGCCTTAACAGCTGCACCATTGAACGTTGGTATATGTCTTTCTTCAAGCACAACTTTGCCCTTCTTGAAGTTCCTTCTGTCCTGTCTGAACGGATGATCTCTCTTGAGAAACGCCCGATGCGTGTCAAAGGCGGAATATTTTTTACTCGCTTTTAGCCAAAGGAACTCAAGTAGTTGCCTGCACACTGGGCATGGCCACTTACCAGCTGTACAGTGGCCGCAGAATAGGGCATACAAAGGCATGTCGTGCATGGAATATTGGTACCAAACTTTCATGAAGAAGTTTGACTTCGATGCACGATCGTATGTCAACGTTGGGTGGTGCCAAGAGTGGTTCAGGTCATCCACAAGCGGCTGCATGTAGACACTCAAATTCTTCCCCGGGTAGTCAGGCCCTGGAATGATCAGCGTCAAGAATATGGTATTCCTTTGCATTAGGGCTGGGGGAGGGAGATTGAGCGGAATAACAAACACCGGCCAACAACTGTAGGAGGAACTCGACATGCCATATGGATTGAATCCATCCATAGATATGGCAATTCTGCAGTGTCGGGCCTCTGCCGCCAGATCGGGGTGGTCTTCATCAAACTTCTTCCATGCCCTGCCATCAGATGGATGTCCCATTGTTTTCCGTCCGTGCTCGTCAGGGTATCTCTTCCCGTCCTTGTGCCACGTCATCTGTTTGGCAGACTCCAAGGTCATGTAAAGCCGCTGGATTCTTTTTATGAATGGGAGATAACGAAGAATCGAAGCGGGGACCTTTGTCTGCACCTTGGGCTCACCATCGGCTCCCTTGGACTCAAGATACCTAGAGGCCCCACACAAGCTACAGTACTTGTCATCCGTAAACTGTTTCCAAAACAGAAGGCAACCTTTTGGACAACAATCTATCTTTATGTAGTCCATGCTGAGCGCTCGCGTGATTTTCTTGCATTCGTACAAGGTTTTAGGCAGACAATGACCATTGGGCAACGTGTTCGCATGTCTTACCAGAGTGGCTTCAAAGCATGAACAGGTCATGTTGAACTGGAGTTTTGAGGCTAGTGCTTGCGAGATGGTATCGAG
Source organism: Bromus sterilis (assembly GCA_950022295.1). NCBI lineage: Eukaryota > Viridiplantae > Streptophyta > Magnoliopsida > Poales > Poaceae > Bromus > Bromus sterilis. The sequence goes on along the minus strand of OX465595.1, from coordinate 10,575,435 downwards.
CTGAGAAACATTTTCACCCGGGTACAGAGGCCTCTTAGCCAATTCCATCATATCATAGAACGCCTTAGCGGATGGCTCGGGATCCTGTGGTTCAGGCGGTTGCTCCGGTTCCGGCGGTCCCTCTGGTTCAGCACAAGGTGGAGACTCCGGCATGGCATCACGGAAATCCTCCAGCAAGTTTCGCATGCCATCGTACTCTATGCCATCGATCCGCTGCCGCATCACGTCAACTCTATTACGTTCATTCTGACTAAAGTCGACCGTCGTGACGAAGCCTGGCATATACCCATAAGCCCAAAGGTGTTGTTTCATAACCTCCTTTCTAGCGCGATGACGATTTCTGCAACGGACGCAAGGGCAACGGGGATCAAGTGTCTTTGGACCACGGGCTATATCCTGTTGGGAAACATAGTAGAAAACAAAAAATTTCGGCCTACGAATCAAGAACCCAAGATCATCCAAGAAGATTGCATACAAGGTTTTAGGTCATGGATCACCAACCTATGTAGCGGAAGTAGAGTTGGTGAAGCTCGTGGACGTAGTGGAAGTAGATCTCGCAAGTTCTCCCACGAACAGTCCCTCGATCAATCCCACGAACAAGTCCCGCGATCTAGTCCCACGGACAAGTCCCATGAACAAGCTCCTCGAAGAAGGGTCGAAGGTACGACCCCTCCATTAGTATCCACACATCCCGTAGCAGCAATCCAGCAGCGCTCCGCCGTCCAGAGATGAACGCCACCGAGAAAACTAGAGGGAGAAAACCCTAACGGATTCCGATCTAGAACATCGTCTAAACCGGGGTCTAATTGTGGAGCAACGGGGTTTAGAGGAGGGAGGGTGGCGCATAGGCCTTGGGGACAAGTTGTGTTGCGGCCCCCACCCCTCCCCCACATTATATAGGTGGCCAAGAGGCCCTTGGGGCGCAATAAGGGGGGTGGGGAGTCCAACTTGGACTCCCAAACCTCCCAAATCTTCCCATACCTTCCCACCGGAAACCTGCCATATTTGGGTTTTGGTATTCCCACCTGGAGGGGGATTCCTTCCCCTTGGTGCGCCCCCACCCCCTTGGCCGGCCAGGGCAGCCTAGGTGGCTTGCCCCCAAGGCCAGGGGCGCAGGGGAGTGGGTGGTACTGCCCGGAACCTTCCGGAACCTTCCATGACCTTCTAGAAGCTTCCAAGACCTTCCGGGACATACCGGGACCGTTTCGGGACATTCCGGACACTTCTGGAGCACTTCCAGGACCTTCCGAGACCATTCTCGGACGTTCCGGAGCCATCCGGATAGTTTCCAAGACCATCCGAGTTACAGTTTAAGCCACCCGATGACCGCGAAGGTTGTCGGGACGCCCAGCGATTATCCGGAAACTATTCCGATTGATCCAGGACTTCCCCAGTACCATTCTCATATGTTCCGAAACCACCTGGGACTACTCCAGAGTGATCCGGACATAACCTTAAATACCCAGAACTACTTCTGGTGCCCTTATGAACAATTCCATAAATCTCCGGAACTACTTCCGGTACCCGTATGAACTATTCTGCTTTGCTTCCACTAAACCTTCTACCATACTAGTATTCTAACAGACTACTGCTCGTTAAGTGTGTGACCCAATAGGTTCGGTATAATGCGGACATGACTCAGAACATCTTCCGGACATAGGTCAACAGCCTTTTGTCAATAGCCAATAATCAACAGCGGAGCCATGGACACCCATGTTGACTCCCGCACATACACGAAGAAACTTCGAGTGAACCATTATGTTTAGTCATGTACCATTCCCTTTGCTTCGCGATATATGACAAAGTTAGAGGAGAGAAGTTTGGCACCCATGTGTAACAACTTTTTGAACACAAGCCACTCGTTATCCTCTTTGCTCGTTTGTCCCTTTTCTCGTTATCGTATTCCGGTATCCCTGTGACTGAATCACAATGCGTCTGGCCAGACTATAATGGATACCGTCATACCGAGTGGGCCCGAAGTGAATATCTTCTTCATCGTGAAGGAGAAAATCCCATTCTTGAACTATCACAGTCACTAGCCACACCATCTGACATACCCAGAACTTATTTTACTACTTCCCATTTACGGGAGGATTCATCTAAGAACCAAATCATGTCTTCCTGTGTGAAGCAACTCGATACTCTCATGGTCTAAGGAATTACGTATATGATAACATTTCATGATATGACTTATAACGTAGTTACGATGTGATCTCTAAGTATATCATTCAATACTGGGGTCGGTTCAACATCATTGTTCTGGTAACAATATGTTCCCATTGCTACTGACATCCTTGTTACAAGAACAATGTCCATGATTAAGAAAATGTAATCATCAGTTAGCACATGAGTTGGTCTTAGAGGCTAAACCAGGAACTCTTGGTGTTTACATTTCCACACATGCAAATGAGTTTTCTTCTGAATCTCACAGTCAGGGTCATTGCAATTATAGCACAGAAATATAAACATTAATTATGAACGTGGAAATATATATATAATAACATTTTATTATTGCCTCAAGGGCATATTTCCAACAGTCTCCCACTTGCACTAGAGTCAATAATATTGTCAGTGCTTGAGCACTTTACACCTATGGCATACCGGTGTAAGAAATGCTTCATTTGTGGTATAGACCTCATCTTCGGATCTGACGTTTCAGGCCCGTTTGTATCTTGCATATCTTCGCGTTTTCACGCTATCATAAAATTCACTAATTTTCTCAGTTTAGCTTTGTATATGTTTGAATCATTTGGCAGGACCTTGGTTCCTTTAGAATAAGTCATGAAATCATTCGTCAATGTTCCATGAGCTTCAAGCATCTAGGAAACCATACCATGTTCATAAATGAATTTATGATTCAAAATACCCTCCTTGTTACTTCTTTAAGCAACAATATACTTAGCCTCTGTTATAGAATTCGCCACAGTATCGAACTTGACATAGTTCCTCCATACTGTGCCACCCTTACGTGTGAAACACATAATCCCAATTAAAATCGAAAATCGATCGGAGTAAGTATGAAGACTGAATTGGTGTAACTGTTTACATCAAAATTCAGCTGGTGTAACTTGTTACAACGAGCTCTTCATTATCTCCATTTTCCGAGAAACATATCTTATCTATCATAAGTTTAACTTTTCACTGTTTGTCCAATGATCAACATATTGATCACTTTGGTATCTTGCTCATAACCTTTTGAAGCACTGGACATATCTGGTCGTTTTACATATTATGGTGTACATGATTAATCCAAACACACGGGTGAGTGGAATTCAATTCACGTGTTTTTGCTTATCTGTGTTCATCAACACCGATTTCTGCAAACAACTTTTCACCACGACTTCGGCAAGAACATGTTTCTTGGCATTTCATACTAAACTACTTTAGTATCATGTCAATATGTAGTGTTGGCTTTAGCATGATCAGGCACTTACTATCTTCATAGATCACTATGCTCAATACTAATGCTATATCAGCCAAAGTTCTTCAACTGAAAACTATTTCCAATGAAGTCCTTATTCGTGTCAAGAAGTTTATATCATTTCTAATCAACAATATGTCATCTACATAAGGTTTTAGAAATATTATTCAGCTCCCACTTACTTTCTTGTATATTCAAGCATCTTCGTTATTCCTGATGAAAACAAACTCTTTTGGCAATTTCATCACAACGAAAATTCCAACTCCATTATGCTAGCTCCAGTCCATCACTGGATATCCAAGGCTTGCATCTATTTTAGCATCCTTTGAATCGACAAAACATTCCGGTCGTATCACGTATACGTCCTTTGTTATATTTCCATGTAGGAACTTTGTTTTGACGTTCATTCTACCATATCCTATAAATGAGATATGTAGTAATTGCTAGTATAACCCGAACTGACTAAAGCATTTCTACGGTCGACACTATTTCGCCATAGTCAACCTTTGAACTTGCTAGAAAACAATTTTCCAACGAGTTGAGCTTTATGGATAAAACAATTTCATCCGAATCAATTATAGATCCATATATATATTCTTCAGACTTTTAGTCTTTCCGAGGGTCTACCAAGTTCAAAACTTGACTTACTTCCATGGATACTATCTCGGATTATTTGGCATTTAGCCAAATCCCGGAGTCAGGGCCCATCAACGCTTCTTTGTATATCACAGGTTTATCATTGTCGAACAACAATATCTCATTTTACATATCATGAATGTTTGTACGATTTTTGTCTAACCTGTGTGGTTCAGCTGCGCACTCCTCTGAAGATTCAACAATCTTTGACAAGTTGCACTGTCCTCCCACTCACTCTTTTGTAAGAAACTATTTTTCTTCAAAACACATTGTTCTTAACAGCAAACAGTTTTGCTTTTGTGTAGTGATAGAGGAATACCAAAACTTTTGGCATAACCTTAACAAAGTAGCACTTATCTGATTTGGGGTTTTGAGTATGTCAAACATATGCCTCATATACCCAAATTTTAAGAAAAGACAACATGGTTTAACCAGTCCATACCACATCTAATATGGTGTCATTTCAACAGATTTGATGGTGCTCTTTTCAGTGTAAAAGCTGTAGTCACTAACGCATAACTTTAATAAGTATAATGGCAAATTGATAAACGTCATATTTGATCTTACCGTGTCATACATGGATTGATTACATCTCTCGAACACTTTACTCATAGTGGTGTTCCGGGAGACGCAAGTTATGACAGTTCTTCACAACTCATCAGACGTTCACTAAACTTGTAACTAAAATATTACTTTCTACAATCTAATTTGCAGAAGCTTTATTTTCTTGTTACAATGAATTTCTATTTCACTCTAAAATTCCTTGAACATTTCAAAGATTTCAGATGTATGTCTCTATTGAACAGATATCCACATATCTACTTCAACTCATGAGTGAAGATAGGGAATCCACTGCACACAACTACACTTATTGGACTACACACATCATCATGTATGATTACCAATGGTTTAGTTGCCCGTTCATGTATGGCCTATTAACGGTGTTTTAGTCACATTACTTCGAGACAAAGATCGCAAGCGTCAAGTGATTCATAATCATATGACTCGAAAGTCCATCACTTATGGAAATTCTTCATGCATGTTATGTCACTTGTGATAAACGGCAGTGCCACATCTATGTGGTATTTCTGTCAGTCTTGCGACGTTTAGCATCAGTGTTATGGATGTTTAGTATTATTATCAAGATTCATAACATACACCCTATTCATAATGGAAGTATGGCCTTTACGTTATTCATAGCTTTGAACAACTCTCTTGCAACAAACATGATTCAAAATGATGTTTTGCAACAAGGCTAAAGTGTAGTAACAATTTACTCAACTCTAAAATGAATTATGAAGATAATCATAGAGTCAACACACGGTATAGTAAACCTTTTACCGTGTTCCCGAGCGTGTCAAAACTCATCATTAGCTAGTCATAAAGGCCATAGTATTTCTTGCATCGAGTTGCAACAATATGCAATCGATGTGATATTCCGGTGATCAACAGTTTAATCACAATATACAGAATCCACAATTAACTGCTTAATCATGATTCCCAAGAATTACATCTCTTGACCAGCAATGAATTCATCTATAACTCCGTATGACTTTCATTTCTGAGCTGGTTATTCCAGTCTTCTTTCGTTTTGCCTTTATACGTATCATAGTTCTATTTCCAATGTCACTCCTACTCACAGAAGATCACACATGATCAAGGGTGGCGCAGGCCATGGACTTTCCGGCGTGTAAGTCTTACTAACACCCTATGGAACTTCCTTTCCCTTAATCCTCATCATCATATGATCATTGTTCTTCTGGATCCCACACATCAGTTTTGTTTAGAGCACAATGAACATTTTCACTAATGCTTACAATCATACATTGTACTAGATATCTTATATCCAACATTAATTGTCTTACTACTGAAAACTTATTTTTCAGTTCCATGAATATAACATAACTATCCCAAACTTTTCGAAGTTCGGGTTTCATGGTGGTGAAGACAATGCACTTAGCTGTCGTGGAATTCTAGCATTTTGGATTATGGACATAAGTCACATCATCCATAGCATCAGTGGGAGAGCATCAAAAATTTGCGATAGGACAAGCTCCTTCTCGACACTATTGATGATAGTCCTCACAATACGGTACCAATCGTAAAGTTTTTACCAGATAAAACAGTTAATCAAAATCAATTGGGAAGGTGGTAACGCGAGCCATTATTCTACAACGATAATGCAAATACTAAGACTTTGTTCATAATTAAGTTGCACTTGTGATTAATCAATTGAATTACTTAGTGCGCTCCCACTCATATCAATATCTCTCGTAATTGATGCTGGAGTGATTCAAGATCCAACCCAATCGTCCGCCATTGATGTGACATCACTGATGACTTAGACTGGACCGGTAGGCCAACTTGCCAATCACGCCAAAGGTGATTCTTGTTCATCTTTCGATGGGCGTGTTCCGGTAGAAAACTTTTATCCAAACCGTCAAGATAACCAAGTGTAATGTGTTGTGTGTTCTTTTAACACACCCGTCTTTTATGCGTCACACCGTGTGCACCCATGTGACATGACCTGCTCCGGTGTGAAACATAGTATAGGCGGTGCTACAGTTGGGAGAACACTATAAACTTGATATTGTTTTGCGAGAGATCACCCTAATAAAACACGACTACCGCGCATCAAACAAGGGTGCATCAAAGGGATAAACATCACAGGCAGTTCATAAAATTATGTGATATAGTATAGCCCTTTGCTTCGTGAAGTCTTCATTGTCTTCACGTCGTCGTGGTTGAAGTCACCGTGTCCACCAACTTTGTCCTTGGCGCCGGGAACATCACCACGGCTTCCGGCATGTGCGTCGGGGTCCACCTCCGCATCGTGGATCATCACCTTGCATCTATCTATTGCTTTGCCTCGAGCTAATAAACAGTTCTGGCACGCAGGCCATAATTAAGTGACAATCATATGACTCCAGTCATCATGCCGTACCACGACACGCAGGTCGCGAATAAATATTACATCATATAGCATCTCATACAAACACATTGCAAATCTTGAAGGCTATACCACATCACATGCATACTCTGCAAAAACGAGTTAGATCGCCATCTACACGGGTTGTTGCAACTTTTATCGTGGTTGTTAAGCAGGTTTACAAGGCAAACGAGAAACCCTAGATAAAACAAAACACGATACTTCTTTTGTTGCTAGTTTAACATACGGGGTGCGTGCAGCAACTAATGCCACAAGCCAAACTTCGTTAAACGCGTGACCCCCGTGTGGATTTGAGTTCATAAAATCCACAAGCCCCTCCATGTTAAATCTTCTATTGCGAGATTAAGATGAGATCCAAGGAGTTTGATGTAGACCATGATCAAGGCAACCAGCATACTGAAAGCAGCATAGAGGGATCGATGGAAAACTCAATCCTTGTAGCAAAACCTCAACTTGCCATCAAGCATAGAAAAAATCACATGACAGGGAAGCAACAATAAAATCAATGCCTCATATCACAGATATGATCTAGACCTAAACATGCATCTAATCAAGGATCGCTCATGATACCACTGTTGGGAAACGTAGTAGAAAACAAAAAATTTCGTCCTACGAATCAAGAACCCAAGATCATCCAAGAAGATTGCATACAAGGTTTTAGGTCATGACTCACCAACCTATGTAGCGGAAGTAGAGTTGGTGAATCTCGTGGACGTAGTGGAAGTAGATCTCGCAAGTTCTCCCACGAACAGTCCCTCGATCAATCCCACGAACAAGTCCCGCGATCTAGTCCCACGGACAAGTCCCATGAACAAGCTCCTCGAAGAAGGGTCGAAGGTACGACCCCTCCATTAGTATCCACACATACCGTAGCAGCAATCCAGCAGCGCTCCACCGTCCAGAGATGAACGCCACCGAGAAAACTAGAGGGAGAAAACCCTAACGGATTCCGATCTAGAACATCGTCTAAACCGGGGTCTAATTGTGGAGCAACGGGGTTTAGAGGAGGGAGGGTGGCGCATAGGCCTTGGGGACAAGTTGTGTTGCGCCCCCCAACCCTCCCCCACATTATATAGGTGGCCAAGAGGCCCTTGGGGCGCAATAAGGGGGGTGGGGAGTCCAACTTGGACTCCCAAACCTCCCAAATCTTCCCATACCTTCCCACCGGAAACCTGCCATATTTGGGTTTTGGTATTCCCACCTGGAGGGGGATTCCTTCCCCTTGGTGCGCCCCCACCCCCTTGGCCGGCCAGGGAAGCCTAGGTGGCTTGCCCCCAAGGCCAGGGGCGCAGGGGAGTGGGTGGTACTGCCCGGAACCTTCCGGAACCTTCCATGACCTTCAAGAAGCTTCCAGGACCTTCCGGGACATACCGGGACCGTTTCGGGACATTCCGGACACTTCTGGAGCACTTCCAGGACCTTCCGAGACCATTCTCGGACGTTCCGGAGCCATCCGGATAGTTTCCAAGACCATCCGAGTTACAGTTTAAGCCACCCGATGACCGCGAAGGTTGTCGGGACGCCCAGCGATTATCCGGAAACTATTCCGATTGATCCAGGACTTCCCCAGTACCATTCTCATATGTTCCGAAACCACCTGGGACTACTCCAGAGTGATCCGGACATAACCTTAAATACCCAGAACTACTTCTGGTGCCCTTATGAACAATTCCATAAATCTCCGGAACTACTTCCGGTACCCGTATGAACTATTCTGCTTTGCTTCCACTAAACCTTCTACCATACTAGTATTCTAACAGACTACTGCTCGTTAAGTGTGTGACCCAATAGGTTCGGTATAATGCGGACATGACTCAGAACATCTTCCGGACATAGGTCAACAGCCTTTTGTCAATAGCCAATAATCATAGGCCGTCGGCATAGGTCAATTTTCATTTTTTATTCATTATACGCCGACGGCTAGGCCGTCGGCCTAGTCTCCATTTCATTTTTTTCACTTTTAACTTTTGTTACCATTCCAAATCTAGTTACCATTTTAACTTTCATTTTTAGCCTTAGTTTTTTACCTTTTGCTTTATATCTCTCATAGAGATTACATAATTTAAATCCACAACTATTGTAGACTTATTTATAACTTTTTCTTTATAACATTTTATTTATGAAAAAATATTAATATTAATATGGTAACTAGTTTAATATTTCTTTAATAAGCTAGGGTTTAGGCAAAAAATTCCATCGGGCAACCCCCATCCAGAGAATATCTAGGGGGTAGGTAGACGATCCGGGGGCCGTGCAGGAGGGTTTCATAGGAAACACCGCTAGCTTCGGGGAATCAGAATACATTCAAACTTTGTATGTGACCCTAGAATATGTATGAAAATGTTGTGGATGTTGAAAGATCCAGAAACTAGTTCCCAAGTGTAACCCCCTTCGGAGACATATGTACATGGAAAACCTAGATCGGGGGGGGGGGCCCGCAGATCTACCCTTATAGCTTTCTCCGTACGAGGATGGACCAATGGACTTTTTTATCTATCTATCTTTGTTTAGCACATATGTACATGGAAAATCAAGGTTGAACACATTTCACCACATTATTCACACCGGTAGACACGTACCGGGAGTTTCCACATACGGATCGACGATTTTACTAAGTGTTAGCCCATGTCCGTGAACAACGTCAGACACATGACCTACACTTGCCATCTACAAACATTAAATCACACTTATAAACATAACCTAGCTCCACATGCAGGTTTTCCAATGATTCCGGCCCTCCGACGGTCATTCACCTCCGAAACCCTAGATCGGGGGGCCCCGCAGATCTACCCTTATAGCTTTCTCCGTACGAGGATGGACCAATGGACTTTTTTATCTATCTATGTTTGTTTAGCACATATGTACATGGAAAACCAAGGTTGAACACATTTCACCACATTATTCACACCGGTAGACACGTACCGGGAGTTTCCACATACGGATCGACGATTTTACTAAGTGTTAGCCCATGTCCGTGAACAACGTCAGACACATGACCTACATATGCCATCTACAAACATTAAATCACACTTATAAACATAACCTAGCTCCACATGCAGGTTTTCCAATGATTCCGGCCCTCCGACGGTCATTCACCTCCGAAACCCTAGATCGGGGGGGCCCGCAGATGTACCCTTATAGCTTTCTCCGTACGAGGATGGACCAATTGACTTTTTTATCTATCTATGTTTGTTTAGCACATATGTACATGGAAAACCAAGGTTGAACACATTTCACCACATTATTCACACCGGTAGACACGTACCGGGAGTTTCCACATACGGATCGACGATTTTACTAAGTGTTAGCCCATGTCCGTGAACAACGTCAGACACATGACCTACACTTGCCATCTACAAACATTAAATCACACTTATAAACATAACCTAGCTCCACATGCAGGTTTTCCAATGATTCCGGCCCTCCGACGGTCATTCACCTCCGAAACCCTAGATCGGGGGGGGGGGGGGCGCAGATCTACCCTTATAGCTTTCTCCGTACGAGGATGGACCAATGGACTTTTTTATCTATCTATGTTTGTTTAGCACATATGTACATGGAAAACCAAGGTTGAACACATTTCACCACATTATTCACACCGGTAGACACGTACCGGGAGTTTCCACATACGGATCGACGATTTTACTAAGTGTTAGCCCATGTCCGTGAACAACGTCAGACACATGACCTACACTTGCCATCTACAAACATTAAATCACACTTATAAACATAACCTAGCTCCACATGCAGGTTTTCCAATGATTCCGGCCCTCCGACGGTCATTCACCTCCGAAACCCTAGATCGGGGGGGGGCGCAGATCTACCCTTATAGCTTTCTCCGTACGAGGATGGACCAATGGACTTTTTTATCTATCTATGTTTGTTTAGCACATATGTACATGGAAAACCAAGGTTGAACACATTTCACCACATTATTCACACCGGTAGACACGTACCGGGAGTTTCCACATACGGATCGACGATTTTACTAAGTGTTAGCCCATGTCCGTGAACAACGTCAGACACATGACCTACATATGCCATCTACAAACATTAAATCACACTTATAAACATAACCTAGCTCCGCATGCAGGTTTTTCAATGATTCCGGCCCTCCGACGGTCATTCACCTCCGAAACCCTAGATCGGGGGGGGGGGCGCAGATCTACCCTTATAGCTTTCTCCGTACGAGGATGGACCAATGGAATTTTTTATCTATCTATGTTTTTTAGCACATATGTACATGGAAAACCAAGGTTGAACACATTTCACCACATTATTCACACCGGTAGACACGTACCGGGAGTTTCCACATACGGATCGACGATTTTACTAAGTGTTAGCCCATGTCCGTGAACAACGTCAGACACATGACCTACACTTGCCATCTACAAACATTAAATCACACTTATAAACATAACCTAGCTCCACATGCAGGTTTTCCAATGATTCCGGCCCTCCGACGGTCATTCACCTCCGAAACCCTAGATCGGGGGGCCCCGCTGATCTACCCTTATAGCTTTCTCCGTACGAGGATGGACCAATGGACTTTTTTATCTATCTATGTTTGTTTAGCACATATGTACATGGAAAACCAAGGTTGAACACATTTCACCACATTATTCACACCGGTAGACACGTACCGGGAGTTTCCACATACGGATCGACGATTTTACTAAGTGTTAGCCCATGTCCGTGAACAACGTCAGACACATGACCTACATATGCCATCTACAAACATTAAATCACACTTATAAACATAACCTAGCTCCACATGCAGGTTTTCCAATGATTCCGGCCCTCCGACGGTCATTCACCTCCGAAACCCTAGATCGGGGGGGGGGGGGGCGCAGATCTACCCTTATAGCTTTCTCCGTACGAGGATGGACCAATTGACTTTTTTATCTATCTATGTTTGTTTAGCACATATGTACATGGAAAACCAAGGTTGAACACATTTCACCACATTATTCACACCGGTAGACACGTACCGGGAGTTTCCACATACGGATCGACGATTTTACTAAGTGTTAACCCATGTCCGTGAACAACGTCGGACACATGACCTACATATGCCATCTACAAACATTAAATCACACTTATAAACATAACCTAGCTCCACATGCAGGTTTTCCAATGATTCCGGCCCTCCGACGGTCATTCACCTCTGAAACCCTAGATCGGGGGGGGGGGGGGCGCAGATCTACCCTTATAGCTTTCTCCGTACGAGGATGGACCAATGGACTTTTTTATCTATCTATGTTTGTTTAGCACATATGTACATGGAAAACCAAGGTTGAACACATTTCACCACATTATTCACACCGGTAGACACGTACCGGGAGTTTCCACATACGGATCGACAATTTTACTAAGTGTTAGCCCATGTCCGTGAACAACGTCAGACACATGACCTACATATGCCATCTACAAACATTAAATCACACTTATAAACATAACCTAGCTCCGCATGCAGGTTTTTCAATGATTCCGGCCCTCCGACGGTCATTCACCTCCGAAACCCTAGATCGGGGGGGGGGGCGCAGACCTACCCTTATAGCTTTCTCCGTACGAGGATGGACCAATGGAATTTTTTATCTATCTATGTTTTTTAGCACATATGTACATGGAAAACCAAGGTTGAACACATTTCACCACATTATTCACACCGGTAGACACGTACCGGGAGTTTCCACATACGGATCGACGATTTTACTAAGTGTTAGCCCATGTCCGTGAACAACGTCAGACACATGACCTACATATGCCATCTACAAATATTAAATCACACTGATAAACATAACCTAGCTCCACATGCAGGTTTTCCAATGATTCCGGCCCTCCGACGGTCATTCACCTCCGAAACCCTAGATCGGGGGGCCCGCAGATCTACCCTTATAGCTTTCTCCTTACGAGGATGGACCAATGGACTTTTTTATCTATCTATGTTTGTTTAGCACATATGTACATGGAAAACCAAGGTTGAACACATTTCACCACATTATTCACACCGGTAGACACGTACCGGGAGTTTCCACATACGGATCGACGATTTTACTAAGTGTTAGCCCATGTCCGTGAACAACGTCAGACACATGACCTACATATGCCATCTACAAACATTAAATCACACTTATAAACATAACCTAGCTCCGCATGCAGGTTTTTCAATGATTCCGGCCCTCCGACGGTCATTCACCTCCGAAACCCTAGATCGGCGGGGGCCCCGCAGATCTACCCTTATAGATTTCTCCGTACGAGGATGGACCAATGGACTTTTTTATCTATCTATGTTTGTTTGGCACATATGTACGTGGAAAACCAAGGTTGAACACGTTTCACCACATTATTCACACCGGTAGACACGTACCGAGAGTTTCCACATACGGATCGACGATTTTACTAAGTGTTAGCCCATGTCTGTGAACAACGTCAGACACATGACCTACATATGCCATCTACAAACATTAAATCACACTTATAAACATAACCTAGCTCCACATGCAGGTTTTCCAATGATTCCGGCCCTCCGACGGTCATTCACCTCCGAAACCACAACCACCTCTTTTCTTCACTGGCTCATCAGTGTCCTGCTCTTGCTCAAGATCTTCACCCTAGAGCAAACCTTTTAGCTCTTTGCAAGCATCTAGCTAGGGAGGTAGACGATCCGGGTCCGCGCGGTACTGGTTAAATAAATAGGAAACACCGATAGCTAAATCAGGGCATCGGAACACAGACATGGTTTGTAATGACCCTAGCTATGACCTAACCACACACAACCCAAGACAAATGTCTACCGGGCTACCCCCATCGGGAGAATATCTAGGGGGGTAGACAATCGGGGGGACCAGCAGGTCTACCCCTGATGGAGATGAGAATGAGCCTCAGAGTGATGATCATGGACCAATGGACTTTTTTAATACCCCTATAGCTGATCTCCGTACCAGGGTGGACCAATGGACTTCTTGTCTCCATCTGTGCTTGTTTAGCACATATATATTTACATGGAGAAGCAAGGTTGGACACATTTCACCACAAGATCATTCACCTCCGGGAGTACACGTCTACACGTGTGCACGAATCTTTTTCTAAGTGTTATCGCATTCATGTATGAAGAAGGTCACACCCGGGATCTATGTTTTGCATCTATGGGCCTTCCACCACACTTGAACACATAAACTAGGTCCACATGCAAATTTTTGTGGGATTCCGACGCTCTGGCGGTTATTCACTTGCGACATCCTGCTTCGGAGGGGGGCCTGGCGGTCTACCCCTATAGCTTTCTCCGCATGATGTTTCAACAATGTACTTTTTGGTTTGTTAAGATTTGTTTAGGACAAAACTACATGGAAAACAAGGCTGGGACCTTGTAACCTTTCGTAGCCCCCGGAATACCCGCAAACGGGTGTATTTCCACCTACATGTCCATGACTTTGAATAGTGCTATCACATGAATGTGAAAATGGTCACACCAAGGAGCTAGACATTGCATTTATGCATTGATCTTACACCACACTTGGACACATACCCTACAATTAACCACATGCAAGTTAATGCGGTACTACGACGGTCTTTCTTCACCGAAACCTGGTTTAGTCCGGGCGCGAGGCCGGGGCCGGCCGGGAGGGGGGCGGCGGTGTACTCTTATAGCTTTCTCCGCACGAGGTACAACTGTGGAGCATACATATTAATATAGTAATAGTAGCATAATATATTTTAATTTAGTATTATAATTTGTTATTATATTATTTTATGTATTAATTAGTAGACATTAAAAGAATAAAGAGGCATACGTATATCGAGTGTTGAAATGAGATGATATATACTATAATTCCATTTCCAATATTATTTGATGTATTAGTATTAGTAATATAAGATTAAATAGTTAAACAAAAGAAAATAAAAATGAAAAAAAAACACAACCCGGGGTCTACGCCGACGGCCGGCGTAGCCCCTGCTGGGCTGACGCCGTAACGTCCGGCCGTCACCGGGGCCCACCTGGCAGGCCTACGCCGACGGCACATTAAACGCCGACGGCGGCCGTCGGCCTAAATTGGGCCTACTCCGACGGCCCTTCTACGCCGACGGCGGCCCTCGGCCTAGGTACGGCTACGCCGACGGCTTTGGAACGCCGACGGCCCACCACCAGGGCTGACGAGCCGGGCCGTATACGCCGACGGCCCCGACATTTGGCCGTCGGCGTAGGTTTCGGCCGTAGGCGTCAGCCTCCTCTCCCGTAGTGACATGACGATCACCAATTTGCATAACAGATCAACAAGATGACTTATGCTTAGCCAACAGTGCAGCCTACATCCCGTTGATTCACTACTAGGGAAAATCCTAGTATCAGCTCGGGGTAATTGCCTAATAGCAGAGCGGGGAAACTTTCATTATTTTCTGATGATGAAGGGAAAATAGGTCACGTGCCACATGAAAAAATTGGGGCCTTTATTTTCCGAAACGACACAAAAGACTTGTCGTTTTCATTGATTAACAAGAAAGGGAGAGTTACCTGGTTAATTGATGACTTCTATTTCACTTAGGAAAGCTTGTTGAAGTGACGTCACTTATCAAATTTTAGGGGTGGAAATAAGAGCATCGACATCAATTAAGAACACAAAGCTTTCCTAGGTGACCAATACAACTCAACCCACATGACATGGTCATCACCAGACAATCTGGCAATCGACATGGAACACAAAGCTACAAAGTTGAGTCACAAGCTTCATCATCTTCACCGGTTGTCTCAGAAACGCGACTCTGACTTCACTGTATAGCTCCATCATTGAAGCCAACCCACAAGCAGTTGCATAGACGCCATGGAGACACATGCCAACAGATGTCACACGCACGAACAATCAACAACTCTGACTTTGACGACGAGCTCTGTAAGGAAACTATGCAAGACTTATGCCGAGTGTACCTCCCGCAAATGACAATTGAGTGCATGTGATGTTCACCACATGGACTCGCTCCACCGTAGCTCCCACTTCAAAACAACCAAGCAACCCATGGAAGAGCACCTCAAACACGCTAGAAAGAGACGACAACCGAAGCCCGAGCCGTGACCCAAGCTTCTCTCGACGTCATCTTCGTTGCCAAGCAGAAAACAATGCCCCTTAAATGGCCGCCTCAGCAAATCACACAAAAAAGATGCCACCATTCATCGGTCTTTAGGTCATGACTGGCTCTAAGACGATGCCCCCAAGAAGGAAGAAGACATGAAGACACCTTCATCGTTCGATCCCGTGGATCTGAGGTTTTCCTTCGGATCCATGGTTGTGGGCAGAGGGGAGGAGCACCAGGACTTAACGACGCTTCCAAGAAAGAGCACGACTTAACGACGCTTCCAAGAAAGAGCACGACGTCCACATGCATTGTCATCGCCGGATCCAGGAAAGGCCGGAGAAAGGACTTCTCCCGAAGATGCTCGATCATCATTGCACCACTGAGACCTTCCCATCCACTAGGCCATTAGACGCAACGCTGCCAAATCCCGGGCACACCCCCCATCGACGTCAACATGTCAACCCCGAGGAAGGGGAAGAGGGCGCTCGGAAGTCACTGAACCACACCTTCCCTCCATCGCAACATGGATGCCAAGCACCGCTCTCTTCATCGCCGCCCTCGCAAGTCGAGAAGGGCCACTTGAGCCTTCATTACGGCCGCAGGGAACGGCGCGTGAGCACCCTTGCCACCTTAAGAGCAGGGGGGCGTTGCCATCACGGCCAGCACCCATGGTAGCGATGGGGTGGGTGCAGGCTCGTCCTCCTTCAGTGTCTAGGGTTGATGCCCCGGTGCCGTTGGGGAGCGACACTGGAGCGAGTGAGAGCCCGAACAACAGTTCTTACATGGCTATGTATGTTTTGGAGCCTCTATTTATAGTGATTATGTGTTTGCACATTTTCTCGACAGCCTTCATAATATTATCTAGTTGTTGTTTTTCTTTAGTTTGTTTATAGTTTCTGTTAGTTTGAAAAATAGCATATGATTTATGTTAATGAAATCAAAGAGGAAAGCCTCTCATTAACTAAAACGAGAAAACCCTGAGAAAACAACCACCTAGCAGACTGAGTTGTTGTGTATCCTTAAGAAGAAGTACTTTCTTTACAAATGGAAGTCAACTAATTTGAAACAAATGAAGTCTGTATTTTATATTTATGCATTTTGAAACGGCATTGAACCCTGGCAAAAACCTGTACCAAAAGTTTCACCGGTCTAGTAGCCAGTCTAATTTCCTAAACTATGATTATTGATTATGACATCTCTGCTAAGGCTTTTTCCAATGCAAAGGTGTTAAGCAACTATAATCTTCAATGCATTGATGTTTAGCTTGTTGTTGCTAAGATTGCCTTATTTAATTTTTTAGCAATTAAAGTCTTGTATGCATTGACTAGTTTCTTTCATTTTTAATGTCTTGCATAGGTTCCCGTGATTAACACCGTTTCCTGGTGTCATCATATTTTCCTCTCTCTCTTTTTAATTATAATGTCACATAGGCCCTGTTTGGATACTCTAACCTAGAGTTAGATTCTAACTCTAGTCTAACCCAAAACTAACTCTAACCAAAGAGGTGTTTGGTTGGTGGAGTTAGATTGGCAATAAATGCACCATTCCAATCATTTGACTACTTTATTCAGAATTTTGTATGATGGAGATAGTGGAAAAAGTAATTTTTTGTGGGCCACATTCAACTCTAACCCAAATAAGCACATCTTGGGTGGGTTAGATTTTTTGGATGGGTTAGATGCATCTAACCAACTCTAACCCTCCTGTTTGGATGTTTTGGGGTTAGTTTGGTACAATCTAACCAACTCTAACTCTAACCCATGGATCCAAACAGGGCCATAGAATTTATTGATTTGTTGACATGCTTAACACGGACATATCTAAAATGAAGCATTGAGAGCAGCCTAAATTGCTTTAACCCTCGAGTGCAATCATCTCGATGTAGGGTGGTCTCCTTCCTCTTGTCGCTCTTGTCGTGACACGCGCGGTGGGATATTCGACTGGCCGGCCGGGCACGGTGACGGCTCCCATTCCCATCGTCTCCTTCGCTTCTGTCCTTCAGATTCCGCGTGGATATATACGCTTCATATCGACATGCGGCGATGACGATGCCGACGACGTGACATCGATCCGGATACAATTAATTCCTGGGGTTGCCCGACGAATTGCACTGTGCACGCATGCATCATTAGCTAGCCTAGCAGTTGTAGGCTCCGGAAGAAGCAGTCCTCCAGCATCGTATTGACACGCGCACGATCCGACAGCCGTGACAGCAATGTGCCACCTCTACACAGTATTCTCCTTAACACAGCCGTATCTATCGGTGATGTACCAATGTCAAGGAAGAACACCCGCAAGAAGAATGTCACAGTAACCTTTGAAGTTACTGCAAGCATGCAAATACAGTAGGAGTACTTGATTAGTGCTTCATTTTTCATTTTTTATGTCCATGCTCCCGCGACAAGAAGGATGGCACTGACCCTCGAACAGGCGGCATCCCGACGAGCAAATCGAAACAGAAGCAAAGGCAAAGATCAAACCTGGCCAAATGGCCGCTTTTTTTTAGCGACTCTGTAGAACTTTATTCGATGATATACATGTTTGCAGGAAATGCTTGAGCATTGGATGGTTCTTCAAGCCAAACGTGTCTTCCTCTTAGAGCAATTTCAATAGATGCGTCATTACACCGTTGACCCGTATATATAAGGTATTTTTGATAGATGAATGATTTTTTGGATCAGAACAAAACCGTCATAATTTTTTCGGTCCGTAAATTTTTTACGAGAGGCCCGCAAAACAGCTCGTCATCGGCAATATCTACCGGTCGCTCGGCGCTTTAGGGTTCCAGTCTCTTATCCATTTCCCTTTCTATCGTCGCAATTTCTTATTTCCGCCGCATACAGTATCCAACTCCGAAGAGAAATTTCATGGCGTCCGGTGAGGGATCGGGCCCCACCCGTAGCGCAAATGAAGGGTCCACCGGAGGAAGTGCGGACGCCTAGGCCGACGGCTCCAGGTAGCAAACTTGGTTCCTCGTTCGCGGATCCGACGAAGAAGTCAAACACATGTGGATCCGCGACGCCGAGCTCGGCGAAAAGATTGCGTTGTTATCCATGAAGTTGTGCACCGCCGAAGAAGCTCTCCGCGCCGCTAACTTCGCGGTAGTTATCGACCAAGAGGGTGCACTGGATCGATGCGCCGGCACAAGGGCTCATTACGACGCTGTCTACGAGGAATATTTGGCGGCGTGCGCCGCCTTCGTTTGCAAGGACTGAGCCTCAACCTATTCTACTACCCGGCGAGCATCAACTACCTCCAACGACCAAATAGTAGATTGTTCTTTCTGTGTTAGCGTGCTCCGGCGACGCTCCGCCTGAACTCTATGTAGCGCGAATTATCTTTATTCATATTTGTACTATGCCGTTCGAGGATGCAGTATCTGATCTGCTGAAGCAATTTTCATAGCGCATATGCGATTTGCGGCGATCCGCAAACCGGATATAGCGTACCTACGATTAGCGGATCTGCTAGAGTTGCTATTAGTAGGTTAACATCCATTTTTTACTTTATATATAAAGCGACACAAAAATGTATTTTCTAACTGGATTAACACCAATCCTACAAGCTTATGAGCTTCAAAAGGGTCCCGTGGTAGGGGCTTGTTTGCGAAATCACTAATTAGCATGTATTCCTTCCGCCAACGAACGTGTTCACAACTCTGCGCTTGACAAGGCACGCTCCGTACGTGCACCACCTGTTGCGATCTGGAGGTTTTCTTTTTTTAGAGGCACATGGTGTACCTTTCGCAGAAGTAAACTCGTGCCCCTACCAGGAGCAGTGAAGCACGTTCGTGCATTTTTAAGAGCCACGGGGCGTGCCTTTTTTAGAGTCACACAACATACCTTTTTTTACAGGCATGCGGTATGCTTTTTTTACCCTTTTTTAGAGGCACGCGGCGTGTCTTTTGCGGAAGCTTACTCATACCTCCACGAGAAGTACGCTCGTGATTTTCTGGAAGGCACGGAGCGTGTTTATTTTTCTAGAGGCACGCAGCGTGCATACTCATGCCGCTACGAGAAGTATGGTCGTGCCTATCTTTTTTAAATAAAATTATGATTTTTTTACAAAAGGAAAAATAAATTTGAAATGTTTTCCTCCAAAATGTAAGAAAAACACATGGCAACTGAAAAATCGAAAAAACTAAAAAGTCCATCTAAACAGCGAAAATACGTACCCAAATAAATAAAAAATGAAATTCTAAGAAAATCGCTACGCACGTGACACATAATGCTTTGTGAGCCCACCAAAATAATCTTTACGCCAGCCTACGATGAAGCCTCGCTGACTAGTTATACCCTCGCTTGTTCCACGATAAATTTTTGGGAGTGTAGCTACAAAGATGGCAACCACCGGGCTTG
The DNA here is from genome assembly GCA_950022295.1 of Bromus sterilis. NCBI lineage: Eukaryota > Viridiplantae > Streptophyta > Magnoliopsida > Poales > Poaceae > Bromus > Bromus sterilis. The sequence continues at coordinate 10,555,001 of OX465595.1, read as the reverse complement.
TTTCACTTGCAGCTCGAACCTCTTCAGCATTAAATTCACGTGCACGGGCACCCCAAAGGATAAGGCTGATTTCATTGCCTCTGTATTACAGGGTGCACATGTAATCAGGATACACAGTGAGATTGTTGCAACGGTAAGAATAACTAAAATAAAAAAGTGTGCATACTCTTGATCTTGCAGATAAATGGTCCTTGTGTCTGAAGGGGTTGGTTGGTGCTGGGACTGAACAGTACCAAGGTCTGTGACAGCATTTATCCGGCCAATGACATCTAGAAGGAGGTGATGTAATCAGGGTTCAGAAACTATGCATAGAAGCAGGTACATGGTGGAACAAAATTCAGGTGAACTAACTTACCAAGGAATCTAGGATTGGTGCCGCCTGGTGTTGGGATATCTGTGAATGACGTGAGGTTATAGGTACAATATGGATACTCATCTTCAACCCCTGGCTGTGGAATTGCACTGCTGAAACGAGTGAACTGCATCATATAAGGAGCCTCAACAAGCCTGAAAGATTGCTTCGATGCGTTGCACATGAACCTCTTCATTAAGTAGACCTTCCCTTCTTCAAGAGCATTCCCGAAGCGCTCAGCAGGCTCAGGAGGTATCTGGCCATACATGTGATTCCCCTGTGAAATAAAGAAGGGATAATTTCAGCTTAGTTATGAGCAGGCCAGAGGGGATTAGAGGGTAAATGAAAGCTAACCTCTTTATCTATGGCAATAATATCAGTATGTTTGAGAGTCCCTTCGTCGGTACCACCACGAAATTGCCAAAGACGAGAGACAAGCACAGTTGCATTCCAACTCTTTTCTTTGTCGTGTACCTCTGAGAGAAGGCTTAGCTTATCAGACGCCATCTGGAACAAAAATAAATACTGGTGTAAGAGATGAAAGCAGAAGATGGTGATGAGATGAGAAGATAAACATACGTACATTTGGAAGCAAAAGTCAGATACCAAAAGATAAAAGGTGTAACATGAAGAATAAAGGACAACGAAGACATTGGGTAACTGAGATAGCAAAGCTAGTTTGGCAGATTTATTTTAACATCTACTTTACATAAGGTGGAATGTACCATAGCAATGGTAAACGCGTAATAATCTGAAAAAACTACAGCTATTACAAATATAAGGGGAAGCATACTATGACTGTACATATAATGTACAACATTACTAATAATATTCAAGTGATTGAGGCAAAGATTTCAGGGAACACAATGTTCCTTGTTTGACAAGCTGTTTGGCCATCTTCACCCTCAACCAGAATTTTGAGTGCTTTCTTTGAGGTTACCCGTGATATTGCCACATAAAGCTGTCCATGTGTGAATACAGGTGTATCTAAGTAAAGGCCAACATTTGCAAGGGTTTGTCCTTGGCTTTTATTGATGGTCATTGCATAAGAAACTCTGACAGGGAACTGGCGTCGGTTCAAAGTAAATGGCCATTTAGGGTTCTTAGACGTCAAACAAATTCTTGGAATGTAGACAATATCGCCTATGTTCGACCCTGTAATAATAACTGCTTGTATCACTTTATCAGCAAGATCTGTAATTATTAGGCGCGTGCCATTGCATAGTCCTGTAGACTGGCTTAAATTCCTGAGAAGCATTATCGGAACACCCACTTTAAGAATCAACTTGTGATATGGGAAATTATTAACCTTAATCTCATTCAAATATTCAACAGGATAAAAAACATCTAGGTTTCGTATTCCATCAGCAGGGTTACCAATAGAATCATAGCTCAAGTACTCTCTTGCAGTGGTAGGTACCAAGGAAAGTACATGGTCATTTATTTTTTCTGCCATTTCATTGGTGGGTGTTAATATTCCTCTTTCCCGGAGATAGTTAGCATCTGAATATCTAGTAGCAAGGTCTTTGTACACAGCCTGGACAATAGCATCAATTTTATTACCACTCGTGTGGACCAAAAGTTCTTCAGGAATAGTTACCCAAGAAGCCATTGCCTCACCCTCACGTGCAACAGAAGGTGCTGTGCCATCACCTATGGTGAGAACCCACTCAGCAAAAGCAGCTACTTCTGCCTGTAATATGGGGTCTGTTGTGTGTGCAGTCAAGCGCATGTTAATTGTGAGCTGTAGGATTTCCACATTGGTCCATAGAGGTGAGTTTGTGATTGCAGCGTTAACAACCTGGGCTCGAGAGCCACCTTCAATAACAGGTAAAATTTGCCTTAGGTCACCACCCAAAACAATCACCTTACCACCAAATGGAACTTTGTCTAAAGAAGGATTAGATGCTGACATTATATCATGCAATGAGCGATCCAAGGCTTCAACACATTTTCTGTGTGACATCAATGCCTCATCCCATATAATAAGAGAAGCCGATTCAATTAAAGCGGATAACATCGTCGATCTTTTAATTTCACAAAGACCATGGTCGGCTAGATTAATTTGGATTTTGAACCTAGAGTGGGCTCTTCTACCAGCGGGCAAAAGCAAAGCAGCAACCCCTGATGATGCAACTGATAGGACAATTCGTTTATTACCCCTGAGATACGCATCCAACGCATTCCAAAGAAATGTTTTGCCTGTTCCACCATAGCCAGATACAAAGAAAAGGCCAGGCTTTCCAGCTCTAATTCTATCAAGGATTGTTGTATAAGCATGGAGTTGGTCATTGTTTAGTTGGTGGTACATTGCTTCTGCTTTCAAAAGCAAACTATCAACGTCAACATCTAAGGCATCCGTTATCATATCATTGTGCAGGGGAGCATCATCAGCAGTGGTTTTTAAAGGCAATTTATGGTCTAGAATACAACCTCCATTTCTAGCAAAAACGGCTGCTAATTCTGTAAGCAACATATGTTTTAGAACCACAGGAGGAACAACGTATGAAAGGTCACCTCGAGCTTGCCGGACTCTATGTTGGATATCATCGCTTAGGTATGATGAGTACTTGACAAAGAAAGCAGATTCATCATTAATGTTGCAATGCAATATCATGGTAACAAAAAGTTGGCGTAATTGATTTCCCATGCCCCATTTTAAAGCCTCATCAAATGCATTATACCACTCAATGTCATCACCAAGTAAACCTCTTGCTGCACATGCTTCTCTAAATGTTTGATAAACGACTCCATTGTAGGTCCTAACATCAGCATAACATTGTGCTCCTTTAACAATCATTAAAAGCATTCTAAAGTAATAAAGATCTCAAGTGGCAGGATGCACATAGTATATCCGACCAATCCTATCACTGTGTACCCTAGGTGCCCAGAATTTATCATCGCCTGACCATGTCCATCTAGTAGGGAAATCACAGTATGTTAATGTCCTAGCCGTAGGGTACATACGATTTGCAACAAACCACTCAGTCAACATAGTTTTTTGCAACCAGCTGCTATTAGCAACTGAACCAAGTGTAGCTTGTGTGCGGAATCGAACAATGTGCATGTTTTCTAGATGTACAGGGAGCCTTTCAACAGATGGTGTTTTGCTATGAATTTCAAATCCATATACCCTCCAAAAGGAGTCATAGTCAACAATGTACCGGCATTCTTTATATTCCTTAATTTCATCGATTTGTTCATGGCCATGTCGGCGAATTCTTTCAAACAAAGTTTTTGACATATCAGGGCCTTTAGTGACATATTTGTATAAATATTTGATAACGTAGGTCTTATTACACCACTCAACATTAATGTGGGCCTGGAATTTCTTTAACATGGCCATATTATGTGGGACAACATGCCTGTTATCAAGCCTGATATTGTTTTTCATAATGAACCGACCATTGTCACGACGGCGATAGACAGGAAATCCATTTTCATCAATAGACGTTTCATCTTGGAACTGCTTTGGATAATTCTTTGAACAAATTCCTTTTTTCATGCATGGGCACTTGACGTTGTCAAGACCACAAGGACCATGCATCATAAATTCAGAAACAAGAGCATATCCCAAAGGATCCTCTATAGGATCAGGGATTTCAGCTGATATGAATGAATCTATCAGAGGGGCGGGTGACCACCCGGTTGTCCTCCTTCTTCTGCCAAACCAGAATATGAGCATGTGGAAGGCCTCTCTTTTGAAATTCTACAGTGTGTAAGACTGAGGAGCAGGAGGGGAAAAAATGAGCATAAACATTTTAATTGGGTTTGCAAAGAATACTCTAATAAGTTGTGAATGGGCATTACCAGCAACAACTGGGCCGAAAACCGAGCCCTTCTTGATTTTATGGAGGAAGTGGGTAAGTTTCATATGAAAGATCCTAACACAAATGTCAGCCCTATCTGATGGTGCTTGGCCAGGTTCAGGAGCATCAGCTATTTCTGGCCACTTTGGATTACAAGTAAAAGTTGGAAATATGTCAGGGGAACCATTAACACGAGAAACTGCTACAGCATCTTGGAAATTCTCAACCATGTATCGGCGTCCACCAGTATAACTCGATGGCAAGATATATTTCTTACCAACCTCTGAGCCATCGATTTTTCCTTCGTCTACCGCATCTACAATGCCTTGGTAGTTCTCTGCTCGCATATCATCATTGCATTTAATTATAAAGTTAAGACGGCATTCATCAATGCAAGCACGGGAATCAACAACAGCTTGCGATGACAACAAACCACAGCATAGGTATGGGTTGTGTTGGTCAGGCTTGTAGTGGGAGCAGAAGCAATAGTAATCTTGCATAGTCATTTTTACTCTTTTGCTACTATCATTTGGATTTGCACCAATATAGCGAACCCCGAGTTGAAAACCTCGTTCACCATAGGGGAACAAGAGTGGATATTGTAATGGCATATATGATGTATCCAAAGACGAGATACGCTGCAACCAATCACCTCGAGCACGAATGATCAAATCACGACACGGTGCTTCCAACGTAAATTCACCAACAACTAAAGCTGCTAACTCATCGGTTGTAGGTAAGCTATATTGTGGGCTGTCAGATTCACCAGGAGCTATAAGGCGTATAGAAATAACAGCATGCTCATTTTCTTTCAAGATTTCGCTAGCCATTCGAAATTTTTTAACCAACGAATTATTTTCATTAAGCATCTGTAAAAGGCCTTCCACAACTGTTTTATCTAGCCCACTGTCACTTTCATCATGCTGATTCAAAGTCTGGATTCTATTGTCCACTTCATGCTGTGTATCATATATATATAGTTCTGCATATTTGGGTGCATTGCCTTCAGTAGGCAGAAGGGAACCTATGCGATGGCAAACCTGTCCGTTGATTTAAAAAAAATTTGGCCCCCCACCATCATTGATGGATCTATCAATATTTGCTCCCATTGATGTGAAAGCAAATAAGCAATTATATTGCCTTATCTTCTGAATAAACCGTGAACTGCGTGATGGGCCGGCATAGTCAAGCAAGGTATTTAAATAGGCAGGGGGTTTTCTGAAAGGAGGGATAAAGAATTTGCCTGCCTTGCAACAAAGGTTGTAAACTACCTTTCTTTTTGTAATAGCTGACTGGGACTTAACCCGCTCACGCCACCAAAAGGTAGCTTTACACCGAGGACATGTGTACTCTGGGCCTCCATAGTGCGCTCTCTTGGGATAAGAAGCTAGAGAGAGGGATAATCATGTTAACCGGGACGAAACAGGGCACATAAAGCAGGGTGGAATTGAAAGTAGCAGGTGGCAGTACCTTTTAACAGATCTACCTCCTGGGACGTATAACCAGTCCAATTAGGATCAAGGGGTGAGCTAAATATATAATATGGGTTGAAAGAGAAGGTGACGATGTTCATCACATAGTAAGAGAACCAGGCCACGTAGGGGAGATCAAGAAAACAATTGTGAACTAACCGCCATTCTTGTACAATCGGAACCTATCCAACAGGAACCTGCGTCTTTTACGGTTCCTGTTGGTAACAGTTTCATGAAGGAACGGGAAGTAACCATCTCCTAGGATTATGAAAATCAGAGGCATGAGTGATGCAACAAAAGCCTGGCGAAAGGGAAGAGGCATGGCAGCGCAATTGCGCAGGTAGAGGCACAGGACATACGTTTCCTTTTCCTAGTAAGGAGAGGCGCGTAGGATGAGGGTAAAACAGGGGCAGCACGACGAAGAGGTAAAGGGCATTGGCGAGGCATAATTAGAGCACACAAGGTAAACAACCAAGAGATTGGAACACATAACACTCCAGGAATGAATAATAGCGCTATAATATATAAAAGGCATAGGAACAATGCAAGTATGGGAAAAACACAGGATAGGATTGTGTAGGGATGAACCTTTTGCCCGAAGGGACCCTGCCAGCAGGAGCACACGATCCACAACAACTAAAAGCAACAGCAAATGACAGACAGGGTAAGTAGGGATTGGTAAAACCGCAGCCATGGACAAGATCTTAGGTAATGGAATAGCCAAGTTTGTTTGGATGAAAAGGAAGACATGCTGGACTTGAAATGTGATAATATGAATGAACGTAGGTAACTTTATGAGGCACAAGCAGGAGAAAGTGCTTAGATGGAACTATCTAAATAGGAATAAGAAGGAAGCTATGAAGAGGAAACAACACTAATGTTTCAGGTGTAAGTTTTTTGTTCTGAGGAAATGAACGGTATAGTGCGCATGGAATTACATAAATAGTGGTTGCAAGATTTGGTAAGTAGAGAACACATGAAAACACCATCAATCATTTGCAAACTGTAAATCTAGTACACAACTGATGAAATCTTTCAGGACAGATTGTTAAGTTTGAAGGCAACAAAACATGTAGCATGTAAACGAGATAGTTAATTTTCCATGAGGCAGAAGCAAGTAAGACAACAAATTATTAAGGAGGAAGGGACTGGCTGGGACTACCTTGGAAGCAACAAAGATAAGCAGAACCTTCCACGCCAACTGGACCTGTAGGATGGGGAAAAGGGGCGTCAGCTGCAAGAAGAGGAAAACACAAAGCCATTGTTTGGCAAGGAAGATAGATGCCATTGCCATGGCTGCAGCATGTAAGTGTAGGGACATGTTTTCAGGATTCACTAAGGAGATGCAGGTTATACGTCCAATTGACTACCAGTGTCAAAAGAGCACAAACATTGAGCAAGGAAAGGGAAAGAGGACCAAGAGTAAAAGGCTACCTTCCGAACAGAGGAACAAGGAGAGGGCAACACAGCTCTGCAGCAAGTTCCTGCATTAACAAGGAAGGGAAATCTGAAGATTGTACTGGCGCATTACATCGAGCACATACCAAGCATGAGCAGGGCTTACCGCTGTGCCAAGCAAACCAACAGCAAAGGACACCTAGATCTAACCCTGCAAGAAGAACGAGGGAACAAAGAATTAGGAGGAGAAGAAAAGGGGAAAGCAAAGAATTAGGAGGAGAAGAACAGAGGAACGCACGCCGACCTCGAGCCGAGCAGGTTGAGCAGGACGAACCGAGCAGTTCAAGTGACACCCATGGCTAAACGAAAATGGGATCTAGAGGCAACCAGAAAACGAAGCAGCCAACCAAGGAGAGAGGGAGGTAGAAGAAGAAGCGGAAGAGAGCGAGCGGAGTGACGAGGAGGGAGAGGACAGGGCACGCGGGCTCGTACTTTTGAGGCCGCTGCGACGCATCGTGGTGCACAGCAGGAACCGGGGTCCATCGGCAGAGACAGCACACGAGGACCAAGGCCACCAACCGGGCTCCTAGCCAACCAGCGAGGCGTAGGGGGCGCTGCAAGTGGACGCCGGTGTGCCAGAAGAGGAGGAACGGTTTTCACCGCGCGTCCAAAGGAAGAAGAAGCGAACGGTCCACCAGTCATGGCCTTAATAGAGATTCACTCGTGATTTACCAGACTTGCCTAACTAACCTACGGTTGATTACGAATCCAACGCGATGAAACCCCCTGTTCACCGGCGGAAAGAGCGGCTACGATAGAAAATTTGTACCAGGACGCATGAGAGGCTGGGTTGGGTAGGAGCTTTTATAGGAGGAATGTGTGCGGCCGTGCCACCCACACCCATTTGGGCTGCAAGGCCACCCACGCACACCAGCCAACTTTTCTTTCATTTTTCAAAATTTAGGTTTTAAATGGTTAACCCTGTTTAACGCCAATGGGCGTTAGGAAGTCGACCTTTCCCTGAAGAGGCGCTTCAAAAGGGCCGGCTCAGTTCACTTTCTTTTCTGTTATCACTTCTTTGCTTTTTGTTTCATTTTTCCCTTTTCTAATTTTGGATGTTTATATTTTTAAATTTTAAATATCTTTTAAAATATATAGTGATTCTTTTATATATGTTGAATATTTTTCTAAATATTTTTGAAAAAAGTTAGAACATGATGAACTTTTTAATAGTTTGTATTGATTTTTTTGTTATATAAGCTGAATATTTTAATATACAATGAAATTTGTAAATATATATTGATTTTTTTTCATTGTATAATAAACATTTTTTTAATAAAGATAAAACATTTTGTAATACACCAGACAATTTTTTAACAAAAAATGCCCTAGGTCCTAATGGGATGGCCCACTGGTGCCAGCCTTCGGCGAAAGCTACTTCTATTAACACCCACGGGTGTCAAATAGGAGGTCTCTATTTTAATATATAGACTTAAAACAACTTTTAATATATAAGGACTAAATGGGTTTAGACAATTCTTAGAGCCAGCATTTACTCTAGGGAATACTTTGTATACTGTCCTAGCTCAGAGTAGGTCCAATAAATCGCAAACGGTTTTCGTTGATGCTGGGTCAAACCCCCTTCAACTCAGTAAGTAGCATTTTTCCTTTGTTGATGAAATCATCATTTCAGTGAAGATGTATTGCATGAGAGGACATAATTTTTTTTCTCTGAATAATGAGTTGGTTAAGATGATGCATGAGTAATCCATGAGCATTTGCGGGGAATCATATTAACAGAGGAAAGGATTTCCAACTCACCGCATTTACAATGTTGGACCTTCCAAAGTTGTAATGTTGAGTGTTTTTTTATCGTCATCTCTATTGAGAAGCAGATTTGTTGTATGACTGTTTTTTGTAATATGTTAACAAAAGAAGGAACAATTCAGCTGACCAGATCTCAACAAATATATGTTTAGATGGGACTGGGATTTGAACTGTTCCTTTAAAACACCAAGATGTAAGTTACAATTTTTTTTGCGGCTGTAAGTTAAGATATGTTAGCAGGAAAATATTCCTTTTGTTACTGAATCTTCAACACTCTCAAGTGAGAAATTTTTTCACACATTTTGTATCCCTGACCTACCTACTAATGCTTCCATTCCTAATATTCTTTCGAATGTTCAGATGTACAGTGTATTGAAGGTTTATCTTTATAGCGTGAAAACGCGTTAGTTATCAATGATGGACTATTTAAGGGTTATAGTCAACAACGGGAAAGTGGAGGAGGGACGGCGACTGGATTTTACGCCGGTATCCACTGATCTAGTTCAGTCAAGTGTTAGCATTGATTCTTTTTATTCGATGTATACCATGTTTTTTCTTCACATGTTACGATTTCTTGAACACAAATAAGGATAGTCTTGAAATTAACATTTGGTTCAACTCCACATATAACAACAGTACTGGAGTTTTGAAAATGGCATTATTACGACTACCACACTTGGTTAACATGGTATGTGCATTTAACTTCATGTCAAGTGAATTTCATTTTCAATTGAACTATTATGACGAGTCTCCTACCTCATTGTGAAACATGGTCCTATATGTTCATTGGTTACACCATGCAGCAACAGTTCAGTACATAATATGCATGAATGCATCAATATTTGAAATGTAAAATATGTTGTGTTGTCAGGCACCTGATGATTATCTGAAGAGTGTTAACCTATTTCATGGGGGCGTCGGTGATAAGCAAATGGGAAAGTATAGTGGGGCCAAGAAATGGAGACTTAGTGTCGCAATCTCCTTAATTGGGGACCCCAAGGTACTAACCAGATTCCTATTATGTTTTTAGATGCGAAAAATATTATGGAATGTACAAGTGAAATTTGCATCTATAATTTTAAGTTGTTTTCATGGTTGATCCAAGCACTGGACTAGATCCAGCATCCAGAAATAGCCCGTGGAGTGTTGTTAAGGAAGGGAAGAAAACCCGTGCAATTATTCTTCCAAGTATTCACCTTTCCTTATCTTCTCTTGATTGCTTCCATGGATGCATTGTGAATTATCATGTATGATGTATATATGTTTTTTACAGAACATTCATTTGAAGAGGAGGAGGTACTATGTGATAGACTTGGTATTTTTGTTGATGATGGTTTTCAATGCATTGGAAATCCAAAAGAGGTAAATTACTTAATCACTTGTATGACACACATAAGTACATTTTTTTTGGAGAAGTCCTACTTTATTAAGCACTTACCATATTTTTCATTGTACCGTTATCAGCTGAAAGCGAGATATGGGGGTACCTATGTGTTAACAATGACAACATCTTCAAAACATGAGCAGGAAGTTGAACAGATGGTTCGTCGGTTGTCACCAAATGCAAACAAGATATATCACATCTGGAACACAAAAATTTGAACTTCCAAATTAGGAGGTGAAGATAGCAAGCATTTTCCATCAACTTGAAAGTGCAAAATGTCGTTTTAGCATACACGTGTGGGGCCTCACTGACACCACCTTGGAGGATGTCTTCATCAAGGATGCCCAGGGAGCACAAGTTTCTCAAACTAGATAATACCCCGCGCGTTGCTGCGGATACACTTATTTATATTTCTAAAGAATTGTAACATAAATACATGAGCACATATCGAGTAATAGAGAAAGAGATAAAACGATAATCTCGTTCTAAATATGTAGTGCTTTGTGTTAGAGAATCCCATATGAGAGATGAAGGGCCTATGGGATAGTGGATGAAAGATGAAGATGTCATGTTTTGGTCTTCATGTCAAAGAGATATACATGAGCATATATCGAGTAATAGACAAAGAGCTAAAAGGATAATCTCTGGCTAAGTATGTAGTGCTTTTTGGTAGCGAATCCCATGTGAGAGATGGAGGGCCGATGGGATACTGGATGGAAGATGGAGATACCATGTTTTTACCTTCCATGTCAAAGATAGATAGTGGGGATGCAACGTCAATATAGATAGGAAAATTTCATAGTTTAATTGCATGCTTGCTGATATGACATGATAGCTGAGTTGGCATGTGTGAATGACTTAGTTGCATTGCTTAGTGGGACATTGAGGTGGACACCTTGCATGTTGAGAGAATTGGGAGCAACTTCTTAAGAATGTTAGATTTAAACTAAAATCATGACAAGTATTATGGAACAGAAAAAGTATGTCTGATTTATAGGTTATTGCTTTTTGTCATTTGTCAAGAGATGCATGGTGTATCATTCTTTTTTGCAGTCACTATGACTAATAAATCACCACAAGTATGATGAATGATTGGAACCACCTCTCATTTTGAATGGGGTCCTAAGATGGGGTATACAAGGGTGGTATGATGAGGAAAATGTTAGTAGATTAGTGGCTTGCACTTTAGTGGTGTAGCATTGTTCTCATCGCTTCTAGCTGTTGAGGTGGTAGCTTTGTCACTTTTCAACTACACATACTACTCGTTGATACGTCTCATACATATCTTTAATTTCTACTTGTTTCATGCTTATATTGGTGACATTTTTATATGTTTTGATGCACTTTCATATCATTTACAATATATTTGGACTAACTTATTAACTCAGTGCCCGGTGCTAGTTTCTGTCTGCTGTTGTCCGTGCATTGCAGGAAAATGTCAAAAATCAAATGCTCGGAAAATTCCAGAAAAATATATAAAAAATCAGAAGTACAGAAGACTCCATAAGCCCAAATATGGCCCGGAGAGGGACCACCTCCTGGCGCGGCCAGGGGGAGGCCGCCCCACCTGGCCGCCTGGTCAGGTGGGGCCTCCCCTCGAGCCCCCTTCCTCCTATATTTAGTCCTTGCTCTGAAAACCAGGAGAAGTTGTCCCGTCACTTTGTCGGAGGGAGGATTAACCACCGGAGGCCTCTCCACCACAATGATCGCCTCCGGGGTGTGCCGTGAGTAGTCCCCCTTGGACCATGGGTCCATGACCAGTATCTATGTGATGTCTTCTGTCCAATCTTGTGCTTCAATGTTTAGCCCTTGTGAGCTGCCTATCATGATCAAGACACCTATGTATTAGTTCTTGTTTTGCTATGTTATCTTTGCTGGGATCCGATGGGTTATGAGATTATGTTCGGTTTGTGATGACTAATGTATTTGGTTTACCTTTATATTTTAGTTCGTGAGTGTTTTTGCATGTTCCCCGTTACGTTTGTTGATTTGGCCAAGTAGTAAATTGTAGCTCGAAGAGGGAGCATTATGCATGATTTTGGGTTCATTCCCCCCTGATGTCTAGCTTGAGTGACAGAAATATGAGACAGATTGGAACAATTGGATTCGAAAGGAAAGAAAGAATGTGAACGAAGAGGGCCGCCCATGATCGATTGGATTCGGCAAATAAAGTAGAGGGCCCGCCCGAGGGGATGTGACGTTGCCTCCATGAAGAAAACAGCGGTGCTTGTAACTGCGGTTGCAAGGATTGCTTACATTACACATAGAGTGTTAAGGCAGTCGTCTGTTGCTTTTAGCCTATAGCTTGGCTAGGGTTCTCAACTTAATACCAGTGGGATGTTCTGGATAGATATCTCAAAGTGGTTGATTAGTGAGTAAATGCTGATGGATAAACGTTCTACTTGTTTTGGTGTAATGCCCGCATTATTGAGTCTCTAACTTTCTTGTAGCATAATTAGCAAACTGGTGCGTTTATAATTCTGTCAATTTTCAAGATGTAATTTGTTCACCCAGAATAGTTGTTTTCGTATTTTAGGAGAGAGATATCACTAGTGAAAATCATGGAGCCTCGGTCCATACTTCCCTCATAGTTTACACTGCTCCAATTTACTATTTTTCCTTTCCTTTCAGTTGCCACTATTATTTCCACCCTTATGTTTGATCCTTTGTAAACGACAAGGCCGGAGAGATTGACAACTTCTCTGTACTTGTTGGGAGCAAATTTATTTGTGTCTGTGTGCAGGTCTAGGTGAAGGACGCAACCTTACATGCGCCATTCTTTACTTCACCACCTTCTCGTTGCACTTGGAGTCCTCCTGGATTCGATAAATCTTATAGTCCTCATGTAAGGGAAAAATTTTGCTACTACATCCTAAACCTTTCACTTGGGGTAACCAACGAGGAGTCATCAACCGACGTAATCACTCGCTGCCCTCCAGGAAATGACTGCAAGAAGGCACATCACAAATTGCTACCCGCTTAGGCAACGCGGAATTCTTCAAAGGGATTTGTTGCCGCACATGTTTTATGGCTTCGCTAGAAGAATCTTGCCCCGCTGTGTTCTCAAATTAGTCGACCTTATTCCTCTTTCCTTTGCTAGTTGAATCATCGAGCTTACTTCTAGTGGGCAACTCTGCTGCATCATTGCCATATATATTGATGCTTTAAGCTCCTCCATCGGTGGTGATTGCTTTGCTACATACTTGGCACTTAACACTTCGATGTCGTGTATTGGTTGATCGTCCTTGCTAGTTTCATTGATACGAGATGGTGGCATGACAAATGTGACATCAGTCTGTTCTTCTCTTGCCAACTGAGAACTATAAGAAACAACATGAACGTTTGCCAGATCCTGCCCATTCGCTTGCAATGTATAGCTTGCAATACCTACCCAAAAGACTTCAGAGCCCCTTTGACCTCTAAAAAATACAATTTAGTATGCTTATCGTTGATTGTAGCAAGATGTGGTGGGATCTAGATAAAAAAAACAAAAAAAAACAATGGCATTGTGTTAGAGATTGTCTACAAAAGTTTTATTGGATACTAGTAAAGATAAGGCATATGAGCATTTGACAAAAGCATGTTAGTACTTGGAGAAAAGGCACCTCTAGCTCTGCTCCAAATAGTATTGGATTCTGAAGCAAAGAAATCCTCATGAGGTCACTAAACTCACCTCTATCTAATACACCTCTTGGTCTTATTCAATTTGATGTTTGCAACATGTTGTGCAAAATTGCATCCAAATCCATTTCTTCTTTGTTCAAAGTTTTGATGTGTCAAGACAAAAACTTTTTTAGAAGGTCTAAACACCAAAGGAAAAAAAATGAAAAAACAACTAAAAATGGAATTAGTGGCATGATTATGTGATACAAAAAAGAGAAGCATTCCCCAAATGCCTCGGGAAAAAGCATTTGAGGACAGGGGAAATTTGAGAAAACATAGTTATTTAAAAAGATTAGTAACACAAAAAAGTACCCTATAAGAGAATGGCCCTTATATAAGATTAAGTCCGTTATAACGACGTATCTTTTTTTAAATGCATTTTATGGATATATTTTGATGCTACCGAAATTAGGGTAAAAAAGCAGGCTATGTGATTGCTTGCACTAAGAAAGTGATAGAGGAGTACATCAAGCATATCATCTAATGATGTAATGTCTGCGCCAAAAAAACATGATGATGAAAATTTACAAAAACTATAAAACTACTCTTGGTTCAGCAAAAATGTCAGAAAAGTAGTGACTGTTGCAACATTAAATGTTGCTACACACACACTAACAAACCCGAAGACTCGACCATGAATATTAAAATAAGCCCTAACTAATGTTGCAATAAGCACAAACTAACACAAAAAGAACAAAAGTTGCTGCTGTGGATCAAAATGGATCACAATCCTAACTGTTGTTGCAACCAAATTGGGAACAAAAAAAACATAACTACTATTGCAATTAATTTTGGGGCAAGGGTGTAGCTAACTAAAAAATGAGATCAATCAACACTCTACCACCTACTATTTTGGCTAAATGGATAAACCTAAACTACATGGTCAACCAGATTTGGGAAAAAATAGAACCCTGGCTACTGTTGCAACAATTTCGGGTATGGTTTTGGGAATAACTACATCAATCCATCATTGAAAAACATCATAAAAAATCGCCTACTACTTTGCCTCCATGAGACATAGCGACGATAACACGATGAAATGGGCAGTCGGGGGCAATTTTCTCCATGTGGGGACGATGAACAGGGTGATGTGAGTGGTACATGTCGTTGGAAGCAACGAGGAGAAGTAGATTCGATGTGTCGCCGACGAGCCTCACCAGCACCTCCGACGCTGCCACCACTACATCCGCCACTGTGAACCGAGGGGATCGCCCTCACCCTCCTATGTGCGTGCCTCACTAAATGGAGGACACCGTGGTTAACACCTGGTCGAGAGTTCGCAACATGTGAGGCCCTGATGTGCGGGTTCATCACAACAATGAATCACCTATCTTGACCCGACTCGTTGCAATCTTTGTGACGCCCAATCGTGTCAGGTTGGATGGGAGAGGAGGTAGAGCCGGTTGCATGGAAAGTTTCCTTAAATTAAAGTTTTACGCGACTAAATATTAAGAATTTACTAGAAACAACTAAAATTTAGAGGTGTAACTTTACTCCTCTAAAGGATACTCGATCGTTCATTCATGCATTGTGCTACTTGGGATGGGTTAGAGTTGCACTCTTAGGGCAACTTTAATGGGCCGACCCATTTATTCACTTTGGGTCCGTTTAGGTTCCGGCGGACAAAAATATCAATCCAATGGGAAGACCCCAAATGAACTGTGCAGTTTATTATTGTCCGTTTTATATCCCAGAGATTCATTTCTATCGTAAATTTAGACCTGATTGGATCTCGACGGACACAATGCGAATACACACTAAACGTCCGCTTTTGATCCGCTTTGTGGCCCACCTCACGAGGCATGCATGATGCGTCCACCACGAATCGAGCAGCCCGTCGTCCTCAGCCTCGTCCGCGACCCACTCGTCGCCTCCTCCATGGCACCGCTGCCGCCTCCTCCAGAGCGCGCCGCGGTCCTTCAGGGTGCCGCCGCCTCCTCCAGGGTGCACTGCCGCGGCGTGCCTCCTCTTCCAGGGCGCCGCCGCCGGCATCAATTTTTTGGGCCTGTTCGCTGGTGTCCGGTGTTCGTTTTGGACATGCAAACGAAAAAAGCAAACTAAATCCGCGTCCGTTTGGATCCCACACTGGAGTTACCCTTACCACAATCGTAGAAGAACTGAATAAATTACTTGGCCTATGGGGAAATCGACCCGAACTCGGTTCATCTTCCCCGATACTGAAATCGGGTCAGTTTCATGGTCAACTCTCTTTCATCTGGTCCAGGGGATCCAGCACATGCTGCATACGATCGCCTTAGGGTTTCGCAGAAGCCATGGACGACAGCGCCGACCGCATCAGCTCCCTCCCGGACGATGTGCTCCACCTGATCCTACTCCGCCTCGTCTGCGCCAAAACAGCTGCGCGCACCAGCGTCCTCTCCCGCCGCTGGCCCCGCGTCTGCTCCGCCTTTCCCAAGCCCGACCTCGACATCACCCTCCACGACGTACCGCTCCACTCGCTCGAGGCCGCGCTCCGCCGTGCCGCCGGGCCCGGGGTGCGCCTCCTCGACATCCGCGTCTCCGCCTCCGGCGGGCTGCCACCGCCACGGACACGGGTTGTCCCCGGCGGGCCGCCACCACCAGCAGAGCCAGCCCGCCACTACAGGCCGCGGTCCGCCGACGCTAGCGGAATCGTCTCCGCGGTGCTCCGTGCCGCCGCGGCGCTCGTGCCGGTGGAGCTCCGCTTCGCCGTGACGCACACGTGGAGACCTTTACTCGTAGGACTGCCCCGCTTTCTCCGCGCCACCTCGATGGAGCTGCACGGGCTGGACGTCCGCTTAGCCAGCCCCGGGTTCCCGTTGCTGGAGCTGGAGAGACTGACCCTCTCCGGTTGCAAGGTCGACTTCGCCGCCTTGATAGCCTGCTGCCCGCGTCTGCAGGCGCTGACGGTGGACAACTTCACCGTCGAGTCGGCGTCGCTGCAGGAGCTCCTCCTGCAGCGCATCAAGATGCCGACAGGCAGCGTAGATGCACATACGTTTAAGCATTGGACGAAGCTGTTCTTCCTTCACGTCGACCACCATAGATGGTCCTTGTCGTATCCCAAGGTGACTCACGGGCTTGCTCTCTGGGGCCTCACGGAGCTGAGCTTGAAGACGGCAGAGACACAGGGACACGAGGTCTTGTCCCTGCACATGACCGCCCAAGTATATATTTCCCTCTCCTCAATTCACAATTTTACTCCACCTTATTCATGATGGACTTTCTCTTGCCCAATTGAATTGATTTTGCATGATTCTTTTTTGTTGTTGAAGGTGCTGACCACATACGCCATTGAATTGATTTTGCAGGATTCAACATGTAATTTTCAAAATGAAGAGCGCGAATTTGAGGAGGAGATAGGTAAACATGTGGTCGCCCACTTCCCTACTTTGAATCTACATCTCTCAACAAAGGGGCATGAGTTTGGAGCATTTGTGTTGCGTCTCCTTGCAATGCATCGCCTTAGAGATATACAAAACATTAAGATCGTTCTATCGAGATCAGAGGTAATTAATTTAATTATTGCCCTGCTTATATTTTTGGAATACATATAGTACATGTGTTCAACAAATTTTTAAGCCGGGCATCCATAATTTATTGACGTGGTTCACATTTATTTTAGGAGAAAGAAGCATGCCCACTAAATTGTCCTTGTGATGACCCAAAGGGCTGGCGATCCGAAATTGTCCCCTTGAATCTTCAAAATGTGAAAATCGAAGGCTTCAAAGGGGAGAATCATGAGCTAGATTTCTTGAAAGGGGTATTTAGGTGCTCGCCAATGCTTAAGAGTGTGACTGTGAAACTGCCGGATCAAGATATGCCAAGTGATGGCTGGTGCACAAAAATACACAATATATTCGGGAAGTATCCTTTAGTGGAAGGCAACATTGATCTTATTTCTGGTTAGTAGGGGTTCTACGATCGTGATTAGCCGTTTCTTGCTGGAAGGAACAAAAAAAATTGCAGGGACGTTGAAGGAATAATTGTCTGGCAGATATGGAAGCACAGGAACGGGTGCGTCTTCGACGACAACCGACCGTCGATCTCCCAGTTATCCGAATCCATCAAAGAAGAGGCGCGCCTATGGGCCAAGGCAGGCGCCACTGGGATACAAAATATCATTCCTGAGAGTTAGCATGTGTAGTTCTTAGCGATGAGCAGCCCCTTTCCTCATGTTCCTACTCTCACTTCTATACCTCTGCTAGGTGTACATGGCTTAGTGAGCGTTTGTGATCCTATGCTGTAAACTCTCTTTCTATCAATGAAAAGATATGCATCTTTCACATATTCACGAAAAAAGGAATAATATCTTGTACCATATGCATGATTAGCATGTTCTATAAACTCTCTTTCTATCCTTTGATTTTCCTGTTTCTATGATTTTCCTATCCTATGAATCAAACAAGCCCTTATGTTTGTAGATATGTCCGTTGAAACCTAAACTCATGTTTGTTAAGAGAAAACTAATTAGTATGTTAGTAAAAAAAAGGAGCTATGCCAATCTATGTGTAAATGATATAAATAAAAAAAACAAAAACATATATAGCTACGTTGAAGATGTATCACCTTCACTATTTCTTTACCTAATCTTTACCTAATAATACAGGGAGATGTGTTCCTCCGTTCATTATGATTTTTTGTGGAAACCATCCTAGCTTTTTTATTAATTGACCCACGATCCATCACCAAGTAAAAAAAACAATGATTCGCTAGGAGAAACAACAACCACAGATCGCTCATCCTAATTTACTGACCGCCACCATCACACCCCGTCTCCTATCACGGATCGCCCCACCACTCTCTCATCGGGTGAGTCGGCGACCACCACGAACAAACCTAGTCCGTATCCATCACTACCCTGCATCATTCTCACCTCCCTTAGTGTTGTCTTGTCGACGTCGCTCCGTTCCCCGACAATACCAACCCAAAAACTTCCATGGCAGTAAGGGTGGAGATGAAGAAGAACGAGGAGGGTACCATGGCAGCAACCTCCACCATGGATGCAGACGCCGAGTCCACCAGCTCCTTGATTAGCTTCTTCATCCCGGCTCCATTGTCGATGCTCGTAGCCCCCCAGGCCATCATGTGCTCCCAAGCGCCACCCCGGATTAGTCTCCGGTGACCCACCTGAAGGTTACGCAGGAGAAAACAATATATATTTTCTAACTAGTGTACACCCAAGACCAAGATCTACCTAGGAGTAATGCCGTAATGGGGAGGATTCAGTGACATACCCGTATGTAGACCGTTAAGCGGGAAATGTTCCCGCGTGAACTTGGTTGATGTAGTCGTACTTGTCCATCCTCGATGTCGTGTAGATCCTTATGACTCCAGAAACCACTCAATCCTCGCAGGCCGAAGTAGTTATGTCCCCGTTCAAACGTTGTCGGTGAAGAGTACGTCCACGACGATCTCGGGGTTGTGCAGACGCAGCAGTGACGTCGAGTGCCACAAGAGGCAGCACCTCGTAGCTCTACACACATCCGGTGTAGAAAACCTCCCCCGGGCTTCGGTCCTGCGAAGCAGAAAAAGAAGATAGATCTGGAGCGGGAGTCCAGTAGCACGACAGTGTGCGTATGGTGAAGCTCCCAAAATCCCATATATCAATTCACCATATGCATGTTCCAATCTCAGGGAACCACACGCGAGGGAGAGAGAGAGATGGGAGAGAGGGGGCAAATGAGGCGGCCAGGGTGGTGAACGCGCCCTCTGGCCACTTGGGCCACGGATGGCTCCCCTTCGATATCCCTCATGGTTCCTAGGCTCTTACGGCTTGAAACCTATGTTTCTGTTTTTTCGGAAATTTTCCATAATATTTTATTTTATGCACAAAAGTAAAACATACACACAACTCTGCTGAAAACAACGCCAGTCCGTGTTATCCCACTTAAATCATGCAAATCTGAGGCAAAACAATAATAAAAGTGTTTGGAAAATTAGATACGTTTGAAATGTATCAACGACCGGCGTTGCAGACCGAGGTGATATGACTAGATAGTGTCGATGACCACCCGGGCATGTCTGCACGGCCGAATCTAGTGGTGTTGGCCATGAATGATGTTTGGCAGTAGCCAAATCCGGCTTCGGCTAGCGTCGTCGAGTGCTCGATGGCCCACAACCATGTTGGAGGTGGTGTTGGGAGGGAAACGAAGGCCTCCAACCAGAGAGGTTGGTGGCTGAGGGGCGACACACGCGTTAGGGCCAGTTCTTTTGGCCAACGGCTTATGCATAAGTCGATGTGGAGATAAGCCCGCAATAAGCTGCGATGGAGATAAGTTAAGCCATCCAGTTATTTTGTCTGGATCAAGGCCGAGCTCGGCGTCGACGGCGGCGGCCGTCGGTGGCCACGCCGGCGAGGAGAGACGGTGGCGCGGCGTTGGGCGAGGCGGGCCGGGTCGGGCGCGGTGGAGGGAAGCAGGTGGCCGGCGGCCGGCGGCCTCCAACGACGAGGTGCGGGGGCGGCGCGGCGAGCTCAGCCTTCGGGGCAGCCGAAGCCAGGGCGCGCGGCGGCGCACTGGTTTCTCCGGTGGCCTGCGAGGAGGAGGGAGAGGGAGAGGTGGAGGGAGGAGGAAGGAGGAGGCGCGGGAGGAAGGAGCTCGCCGGGGTGCGGTGGCGCGCTCGCCGGCGGTGGAGGTGCGGGAGCTCGGGCGGCCGAGGCGCGCGGGCTGCTCACGGCCCGGGGCGGGCCCGGCGGCGGCGGAGAGGATGAGGAAAGGAGGAGACCGGGGAGTGGAGGAGAGGATGGGGCGTCGGGGGCGAGGTGTGAGACGAGAAGCTGCTGGAAGCTGGTCTACCCCAGCTTATTTTCATTGTGAAGGAAAGCCCGGTGGATATAAGTTAAGCCCATCTGCGAAAATGAGTTCTTTTGGTCTTCTAGCTTATTTTCACAATAAGCTGCTAGAAGCCTCAAAAAAAACTGGCCCAAATCAGCTGGGCTAAAAGATGACATGTCGAGCGCGATAGTTTGAGGTGGCGTTTGATAACGCGCCGTGATGAGCTTGCACCTAGCGCCCTTGGTCCCGACAACACGGTCGATATGGCCCGTGGTGCGCGTGGTTAGCTGGAACTGCACCTCATGGGAAATTGCGATGATGCAGCTAGTTTGGATGGCAGTTGAGCGAGATCGCGACGGTAAAACGTAGTACCTAGCTCAGCATGGGGTTTGGCAGCTGGCCGACAAAACAACACGAGTTGAGCAACTCTACGATAGCCAACGATGTCTGTAGCCAATGACAAATGCCTCGGACGTTAATTTTTCATTGTTCGTTCATCTGGAATAAAGATGTCAGATAGCACAATCAATGCATTGCAGCGGTACCATGAGTATCCGGGTCACGTTCTTATATTGACTCCCTATAGAGGCTATAGTGTAGTCACAAATTTCCATGAATCCAAAAACATCCACATTGATCAGTAACAGCGAATTAGCTCGATTCTCAGGAGGGAAATCCACATACTCGGTATAAATGTAATCCGAACAAAACAAAATGCAACAAATGTAATCAAGTGATGACGCGTAGTTCGCAGTTGCACGACCAACGAGACCCTAGTACAAGAATAGTGTGAAGCTCGTGAAAAACAATTTCGTCCTGATCGTTCACCATCGGGGCATCTCATAGATCTGAACATGTGCACAACGAATGCGTTGAAGTGATACCGTGATCATCCGAATCACGATGTGTACCGTTTCCCTACAGTGTAATAATCAAATCTGCTCCTGTTGGTCGATGACAACGAGTCCGCCAAAATCAGGTGAGGAAAATCTACACCGTACGTGCAAAATAAATACATAAATATTTAAATCTAAAAAAAGTAAAGACTGGGAGGAAATTGTTTTAAAGTATCCAAATCTAAAAAAGTTGATAAAAAGACCAAATATTTACCTAATAATAAAGGAAGGTAATTTTTTAGTCCGTTTTCACAATTTTGCAAAAAAACTTTCACTTTTATGCTAATCAACCCACAGTCCACTGGCTTCCAGGAAAAAAAAAATCACAGCTTCAATTTAGCATGGCCCTCACATCTTCTAGCTGGGCTTTACTGCCTCAGCCCATTAGTCGTGTTTCAACGCCCAGATCCATCTTCTCCTCAGGTTCTCAATGTTGGCTAAAAATACATGGTAAAATTCCTACGTTGGCTAAAAATGGATGCGCGCGCGTACATGTAATCAGATCATTTTTAGTTTTTTTGTGGCTTTTGGAAAATCTAATTTTTAAAATTACTAATGTACTTTAAAATATTTGCGTAGTTTTAAAAAAGTGTTCATGTATTAAACTAATGTACATCTAATTAAAAAAATGCTGACCCTCTCAAAAAAATTCATCTCATTTAATAAAAGCGTTTACATTCTTAAAAATATTCATACTCTTTTAAAAAATGTCCATATAATTTAATATGTATTTATGTATTTTACGGATAATGTATTAATGTTGATGCATTTATAAGAAAAATATCTCTAATACTTAAAACGAATGCAATGTTATTTCAGGATAATGTTGATGCATTTATAAGAAAAATATCTCTAATACTTAAAATGAATGCAATGTTTCTTTCTTCATCATCAGTTTCGTTCATCTACCTTCGTGTGTCTTTCTCACGCAGCAATAAATAATATGAATTGTCAACAAAATCACCGGATCTCCTTCCTAAAATCTCCAACGAAACACCTTAATGTGTGAAGGTAAATCACGGGCTAGATTTTATAAAAAGTATTACACAATCACTTTAATGTGGAAAGGTAAATCACAGATAAACGTAAGAATATATTTTCCGTTGCAAAGCATGTGCATTGTTCTATTTAGTTAAAAACGAGGAAATATACCTAAAAGGGAATATATTGTGCGAAAGTCCTATTGTGATCACGGATGAACAGTAAAATCGTAAAAAATAGTAATTTTTTTTAAAAAAAAACTGAATATCTTTCATAAAAAACTTTGATGTTTTCTCTATATGCGTGCAAACTTTCAGCAAAAACTAACATAGGATGGACGTGTGGGCAAAAAAATAAAATTTGATGTTCCAAAAAGTGTTCAAACTAACATAGGGATGACATCAATTTTGTTTTTTTAACACACGTCCATCCTACGCATTTAGAGAAAACTTTAAAGTTTCTTCCCAAAAAATTTCAAAGATTTTTACTATTTTTTTTCAATTTTACTGTTCATACAGGATCACAAACTCCGCATCCATATATTGTGGGCCTACATATAAGAGATGCACTTTCAACTACATCCTTCCTTTTAGGAAGAAAATAAATTAAAATAAGGAATTTAACTTCGATCTGCCAGATAGGAAAATACTAATTTTTATCTTTACCTAATAATAAAGGGAGGTGGCTTTCTTAGTACGCTTAATTTTTTTTGCAAAAAAGCCTCTCACTTTTATGCTAATCAACCTGCAGTTCACTGGTTTCCGGAAAAAAAGAATTCACAGCTTCCATTTAGCATGGCCCTCACATCTTCTAGTTGGGCTTTACTGCCTCGGCCAATTGGTGGTGTTTCAACGCCCAGATCCATCCTCTCGTCGTTCTCAATGTTGGCTAAAAATACATGGTAAAATTCCAACGTTGGCTAAAAATGGATAGGCGCGTGTACATGTAACCAGAACGTTTTTATTTTTTTGTGGCTTTTAGAAAATCTAATTTTAAAAATTACTAATTAAATTTAAAATATTTGCGTAGTTTAAAAAAAGTGTTCATGTATTAAACTAATGTTCATCTAATTAAAAAAATGCTCACCCTCTCAAAACAATTTTCATGTCATTTAAAAAAAGTGTTCACATTCTTAAAAATATTCATACTCTTTTAGAAAAATATACATATAATTTAAAATGTATTTATGTATTTTAGGGATAATGTTGTTGCATTTATAAGAAAAATATCTCTAATAATTAAAATGAATGCAATGTTTCTTCGTGCATCATCAGTTTTGTTCATCTATTTCGTGTGTCTTTTTCACGCAGCAATAAATAATATGAATTGTCATCAAAATCACCGGATCCCCTTCCTAGAATCTTCGACGAAGCACCTTAATGTGTGAAGGTAAATCACGGGTCAACATAAATCACGGGCAAGATTTTATATAAAATTATTACACAATCACATTAACGTGGAAATATAAATTACAGGTAAACGTAAGAATAGATATTTCCGTTGCAATGCACGTGCGTTGTTCTATTTAATTAAAATACATGGAAATATACACAAAAAAGGGATATATTGTGGGCCTACATATAGGACATGCACTTTCAACTACATCCTTCCTTATAGAAAGAAAATAAATTAAAAGAAGAGTTAATTACACGATTCATACATAAACTTGTCTGTACTGAAAAAATGTTGTTCGCCTTTCAGATGGTTACCTTTTTTGCTTAAATTAACTTGAGCAAAAAATCTAAATGTAGCGCAACACTGATAATTAGGAAAATTCAGCATGAACATCACTAACTAACATACACCACTTACTGAATAATTATGGATGAATGACACAACTTGAGAACATGTGAAGATGATCACCAAATAAAGAGCATCTATTGAACACCAAGCGTCTAATGTACTTGAAAGAATGGAGATGAAGGTTAGACGGCCTAAAAATGTTGCGATGTGGATAGCTTTGTGGATAGCTTCGTTGTGCATCCACTCACGTAGAACTTCTTTTCGGTAATCACCTTACAACTGCAGTGAGGACGTGACGTTAATCTCATCGGTGGCGACCAAGCATGCAGTGTCGCCTTAGGGGTCGGTGAGAAACAGAAAGGTGAAGGGTTCGATGAGATATAGAAAGACGAAGAGGCGAGGAGGTTTGTGTTGGGACTGTGGTCTAAATGAAAGATTTTGCTTTACCTTAAGGTCGTTTTTAAATTATCTACTCCCAGCTCCCTTTGAGACTGCGAGTTGGCTTATTACCATACTTGGGGGTTTTGTGCATAATACACATCCGACCGACGTGACAGGTTTTGTGCTACATTGTATCAATTTGTTCCCGTAAAGCAAGTTTAGAGGATCAATTGAGTCATTTTACAAGTTTTTGTATGAAATTGTACCCGTACTGCAAATTTATGTATAAATAGTGTAATTAACTCTTAAAAGAAGGCATTAAACTTTGATGTGCCAGAAAGGAAAAATACTAATTATCAGAAAAATGGACGGGCGAGTGTACATGTAACCTGATCACTTTTAGTTTTTTGTGCCTTTTGAAAAATCTAATTTTAAAATTATTCATCAACTTTAGAATGTTTGCGTAGTTTTAAAAAATGTGTTCACGTATTAAACTAATGTTTATCTAATTTAAAGAACTCTTAACCTCTCAAAAAAAATATTGTCATCTTAAAAAAGTGTTCACATGCTTAAAAATATTCATGCTTTTTTTAAAAAGTCCATATAATGTATTTATGTATTTTAGGAAGAATGTTGACACATTTAGAATAAAAATATATAATTTTACAATGAGTGGGCGTAGGTGGTGATTTCGGTCGTAGCTCGGGAAGCGCAGATGTCACGTTCAACTCGGCAAGATTAACGAATAGACATTTGATTGCAATGACGTTATTCAGTGATAGGTGTGTGTGCGCGATGGTCACTATCACATTGAAGTTTACCACGTTGGACGCATTGCTATGTTCAAATATATAATGTGGTGATGTAAAGGGATACTGAATCGAGTTCATTGTGTTGAAAAAATGCGTTTTTTTTCTCCCGTTGCAACGACGGGCATGTTTCCTATCTGTGATTAAAGCTGGGAGGAAATCGTTTTAAAGTATCCAAATCTAAAAAAGTTGAAATAAGACCAAAGATATAAAAAAAACAAAAGAGAATGCACCCATACGGGTCGTCAAAAGGCAGTTTCCAAACACGACCCATTTTTTTTTTAGGAACACAGTACAACTCTGACGCTCACAAACGAGTATACAATCATCCCTATGACGCACACACGCATACCCTACCTCTATGAGCAACTTCGCAATACTGAGCCGGTACATTATCTTGAGATTAACGAAGCCTCCACCTCGTCTTCGACGGGAACGTCTCCTTCCACTGAAAGCGCATCACCGGAAGCCCTGGAATAAATCCAGAAAAATGCGAGCACCATTGTCAAATCTGAAATTTGAACTCTAATGAACTGGGATACAACCATCACCAACTCAACTGATTCGCACACGACCCATTCTTTAATGGGTAAATCGTCGGCCCATTTCCTTTATGAGCCATTTTCGATGAAGACCAACAAGATTATTTCCCACCCACCGCCTGCCGGCGACAGCCATGGAGTCCCCAGGCGTGCTGCTGCTATACCCCGTGAACGCCTACCTGGAGCAGGAGCTCGGCCGCCGCTTCCGCCTCATCCGTCTCTGGGACTCGCCTCCCGACGGCCGGGTCGAGTTCCTCCGCGCCAACGCCTCCGCCGTCCGCGCCGTCGTCGTCTACCCCGGCTACAGCGTCGACGCCGCGTTCATCGACGCGCTGCCTTCGCTCGAGATCGTCTCGTCCTTCTCCGTGGGGATCGACCACGTCGACCTCCCCAAGTGCCGGGAGCGCGGGATCCGCGTCACCAACACCCCCGACGTCCTCACCAACGACGTCGCCGACCTCGCCGTCGGCCTCGCCATCGCCGCGCTACGGAGGATCCCGCAGGCCGACGGCTTCGTGCGCGCCGGCCTGTGGAAGGCCAAGGGGGAATACGCACTCACCACTCGTGTTGGTTTCCGATGCTTTGCTTGCGTTGACTTCATTCTATATATATTTTTACAGTACAGTAATTCAGTTCATTCTTATTGCTAGTTATATTACTTACTTAATTTATTGCCCAATTGCTTCGTTTCGCGATTACTGTGAATAAATCTACTGCTACTTTTTTTTTGCGATAAAAATCTACTGCTACTTAACAACCAAGTGTACTAATCTAGTGGAACTTGATTGGAAAATTAACTGTAGTACTATCCAACCTAGCAGTGGGCATTCAGGGAAAATGATTTTGTTGAAAAGAAAAGAATGGGTGTAGAGGATAAATTGGAGAGCAAAATCTAGGAGAGGCGGTAAGTAGGAACAGATGATACGAGATGCTTCTATGTCTATCACCTTCCTGATCCCTTACAGCATTGAAGGACATTCTCGTATGAGTGAAATCCCGTTAAACTATGCAATGTTCAGGCCCACCTTCGGCTGCATGCCTGCATGCATCACTGCATCAGTATGCAGGGACCAGAGGTCAGAGGATACCACCTGAACTTTGTGAAAAATGTTCAGGTGCACCCACCTCAAGGATAGAATGTACTCCACATAGCAGGATTGATCTGGTACTGATTATGATCATGAGGTATCATCATAACGACTCCCCTATAAATGCATGAAGTAGTTGAGGATGCTGGTTTAGCATTCCATGCAATCCTAAGAGCAGATTTGGTCTCCTCAAAGAACAAAAATAATCTACTCTTGTTATTTTTCTGCAGTTCATTGGTAAAAGAGTTGCTATTCTTGGGGTTCGTAGGATTGGCTTGGCTGTGGCAAAAAGAGCTGGCATTTGGTTGCTCAGTCAGTTATCATCCAAGATTTGCAGTGAGATGTTTGAGGATCTAAAAACCCAGAGAAATAAAATCATATACAATGTTCGTAATAGTTATCCTCGAGAGGTGGTTTTCATCACAAAAGTCAGAAGCACGGTAGTCCCAAATTTTGGAACGGTGGTGAGGACGGCCGATAGCCAAATGTTGGAGTCGAGGTCGGGGGAGACCGCATCGACCAAATGAGCTCCAAGGACCGAGATGAAACCGCGAGTAGCAGCTGAACAAAGGGGTGCTTATTGTAGCACGTTCCCTTAATGCAGAGATTCCTCACACTTTTAACTGTAAAATCATGGTTGCATTAGGACCAGAGGGTGTTCTCAGAATCATTGGCCATGGAGGGTCTTCTCTAGAAGCCTTCTGCCCCAGAGCAAATTTTTAGTTGAGAGAAATCCATAATGCAACTCTGAACTATTCCATTTGCTTGTGATTTAACCCTGAACTATTCCATTTGCTTGTGGTTTAACCCTGAACTATCAAAATTGTCTAAGATTCAACCCTTCTCTCCTTTGAACCCGGTTTCACTGAGTTAGCCTGGTTTTGACCCGTTGACCGGCCACTCAACATTTCAGTCACCCTTTTTTGAGGTCAAATTTTGACCAAAAGATGAAAGTGGTCAAGCAAAATTGAAAACCAATCTCTGAAGTCCATAACAAGATATTGATCATTCTGGGAAAGTTTCAAACATTTTTGCCAAACAGATTTCAAAATACCTTTGGATTACATTTTCAGTCCTTTTTTGGGTCAAATTTTGACAAAAAAAGGAAGTGTGTAGAAAAAATTGAAAAGATATTCTATAAAATGAAGACTAGTGTTATTATAATTCTGTGAAAGTTTCAGATATTTTGCCAAACATATTTGAAAATACCTTAAATTACATTTTCAACCCCTTATTTGGGTCAAATTTTGTCCCAAAAAGTGAAGTGTTCAGAAAATTTTGATTTTTTTCTGTAAAATAAAAACTAATATAGTGGTCATTCTGAGATAGTTTCAGACATTTTTCCCATACATAATTAATAATATCCTCAACTTTCATTTTGTAGCCCCTTTTTTGGTCAACTTTTGACAAAAAAATTGAAAATGTGCCAAATTTTTCGAAACTATTCTATGCAATCAAAAGTAATATTGTGATTCTTGTGGGAAAGTTTCACACACTTTGGACGAACAGAATTAAGAATACGCTCAAATTTCATTTTCTAGGATGTTGAGGTTGCTGTCGACTAGGATATTGACTGGGCGGTCAACAGGTCAAAACCATGTTAACTCAGCGAAAGTAGGGTTAGGGGAGAGAAGACTTGATTCTTAGATGGTTTTAGAGTTCAGGGTTGAATCTTAGACAAATGGAAGAGTTCAGGGTTGAATCTTAGACAAATGGAAGAGTTCATGATTGCAATATGGACTTCTTGACTTTCGCAAAAAAAAAGGACTTCTTGAGAAGCAACCTGCATTTGGATGGTTAGGAGGGTAGAGGTACCCTCTGTCCACCAGGGATCAAACCTCGGGTTTGATGCTTTCCTGTCTCTTAAAGATGGAATATTTTTTCAGTGAAAGGTGATGTTTATCAATAGTGAGGTCGTTAATCTCAAGATCCAACCCGTCGGCTTAGCCTCTTAAATGGGCTTATAGAAATAGGGTATTCGTGTGGGTGTTCATAAAGATAAATGTATATGAGTGTATGTAAGATTCTGCACTGTGCTGTGTTTTTTTTTCTTAACAACTTCTCTCAACCAAGAAGTTGCTCTGGAAAAGGGTTTGTCGAAAAGAGGGTGTTCATACACATTGGCTGTGGAGCAATCTGGATGAACCTGAGCTTGTACCTGCTGGTACTCGTTTTTTTTTTTTTGAGAACGTACTCGCTGGTGTGTAGACTCTGTGGAGAGCATCCACATTCTGTAATCCGAACTCTGAGTTTGCTGTGTTTATTTTACCAACTCAGCACTATCTTGACATGATATTCTTTCTGTAAGGCACCATGTTATGTTTTTTTTATGCAATCAACATTATAAATAGGATTATCGGTTCCAAATGTTTATAGCTGCATAATGCATATTTACAGAGAAAATTGCATCTTTGTGTGTGGTCAGGGTGTGCGATCTCTCCATATTTACAGAGATAAACTTATCTTTGTGTAACGTGATTTCCTTCCTTGAGCAAATAGAACATGATTTGTGATATAATCTTCTCACGGAATTTATTTATCCTTTGCAGTTCAGTGGTAAAAGAGTGGGCATCATTGGGCTGGGCAGGATAGGGCTTGCCATTGCCAAACGAGTGGAGGCCTTCGATTGCCCAGTGAGCTACTACCAGAGAACAAAGAAGGACTACCCCAATTACACCTATTGCTCTTCTGTGGTTGAATTGGCAGCAAACAGCGACATCCTCGTGGTGGCTTGCCCACTGAATGGACAGACCCACCACATTGTCAACCGTGAGGTTATCGAGGCACTGGGACCCAAGGGTGTCCTCATAAACATCGGGCGCGGCCCCCATGTCGACGAGCCTGAGCTGGTCTCTGCGCTCGTAGAGGGGCGCCTTGGCGGGGCAGGCCTCGACGTGTTTGAGGATGAGCCCAATGTGCCTGATGCGCTCTTCAAGCTTGAGAATGTTATCCTGGCGCCACACATGGGGAGCGGGACACATGAGACGCGCAAGGCCATGGCGGACCTGGTTCTCGGTAACCTGGAGGCGCATTTTCTGAAGAAGCCGCTGCTAACTCCTGTTGTCTGATATATATGATGATCTCCGATCGCAAGCACAGTACGGACGGGCACTGTGCCTTGTCTGAAATATGTATGTTGTTGACGTACACAGTTTGTGAGACCTATTAATAAGTTCGGTTTCTCTTCGGGTTTCAGGGCTTTGATTCATAGGGTAGAAAAATCATAGGAACAAGAAAAACATAGGATTGCAATGGCATGTCCACTCCAATTCTATAGGATTTTGCTTGCACCAAATTTTTTTTGATTCCATCAAAGAAATTGTAGAAAGAGGTTGGAGTGAATGTTAGGATTCCTCTAGAAAGTAGTACAAAAATTCCTATGGGAAAAATTCCTATAGAAACAATTCCTATGAATCAAATGAGCCCTCAGTGGTTTATGTTTTGTTAGATGCCAACACCATGCTATGCAATATGCCCCGTTTTTCATGGTTGAAGAAATGATGGTAGAGCCCCGCTTCAGTACACCCCCCGTAGAAGGGCAGCGCGGTCATTTCACATGGAACGTATTCTTAGACCGTATACGTATGCCGACGTGCGCGTCGCCACGTCAGTTGTGAGGTCGACACACCATGTCGTGCATGCTGCCCCGTAACGCACGCGCCCCCCAACCCAGTTGACCCGTCGCGCATGACCTAATCTGTTCTGCCCCGCCGTCGACGCCGCCCCGCCCCCGATTACCCTTGCCGCCGGCGACGTCCCCCGATAACTACCGCCGCCGCCCACGTCCCCGGTCATCCTGCCGCCGGCGACGCCCCCGATCACCCCCTGCCGCCGCCCACCACCGCAACCCCCCCCCCCCCCTCCCCCCGATTACCCCCTGCCGCCGCCCACGTCCCCGATCACCCGTGGCCGCCGGACACGTCCCCGATCACACCTGCCGCCGGCGACGTCCCCGAGCACCCCTGCCGCCACCCACGCCCCGATCGCATCATCGTCGTTAACACCACCGGAGTCAGCACCGCCGCCGTCATCGAAGGTTTGCAACCTAAACCGTCGAAAAAAACTGAAAATTAAGCAAAAAATAATAGTTTTATTATCGATGAAGTTTTTGAGCTCAAGAAATTATGTTATTGTTGTGCAGTTTTCGTACGGAGGTTTGTTTGAATGGAGGAGGAAACTGGTTATTCGAGGGTTGATATAGATATTGTCGATGCAAATGATGACAGTTCTATTAATGATGAAGATTACGATAGCACGAATGAATCATGGTCTTCATATGATAATTTACCTTCAGAGGATTTTGAAATTAATGAAAATGACGCATACAGTGAAAATGTAAGTGACATATATTTAGGAGCTTCTTTAAGTTTGCAAAATTCAATGTTGATTGAATGTGTGTGTTTACTGCATCAGGAAGATGTGGATGTTGAGAAATCACAAAATTCTATTGAGGAATCATTCTCTGATAACTTAAATCAGGTACATTCAATTATTTTTGTAGGGTTTCTAATACAGTAAACTTGATCATGATAGGGCATAACTGACATGTTTATTGTGTTTTTCTATAGGATGGCATAGATGATCGTATCAATGATGACGATGAGGTAGATATTAACTTTGAGGAGACTCAGAAGATGGAAAAGATGTTGGAGACACATTGTAAGATTATGGATATGACATTTCGCTAGAAGGGGATGCTTACATGTTCTACAACAGCCATGCTAAAGAGCGTGGGTTCGGCGTCAGAAAAGAGAAGGTGAAACGAGGAAAAGGGCTTTCTGGAATTATAAGGTTTAGGCGGTTTGTTTGCTTTAGAATATATTATTATACCAAATTGAACAAAATTTAAACTAAAAACCGACGAATTTCATTCATTTTAGGATATATTACACCGAAGTGAATGAAATTCAAACTTAAACAAACAAGAACTTTTTTAAAAACGAACTAGTCCTAATCTACTCGTCGTCGTCGCTGCAGCCGAGGTCGAACGCCGAGTATGACATGACGCTGCCGTCGCCACTGCCGTCGTCGTCGTCCGGCCCGCCGTGGCCAGTGCCTCCACCGCCACGCCCGCCGCCTCCACCACCGTGCCCGCTGGGGCCGCCACCTCCACCGCCATAGCCACCGTACCCGCCGTAGCCGCCGTTGCCGCCGTCGTAGCCGCCTCCGTTGCCGCCCGCCGACGCCAGCGTAGACACCCAGATGGCCTCGGTGAAGCCAGGGGTGTCGTCGGGGTCACCGGGCGCGCGAGGCGGAACCCAGCCGGGCGCGTTTACCGACTCGCGGATAGCCCAGATGAGCCCCGGCGAGTCCTCGGGGTCGCCGGCCTCGGACAAAGCCGCCACCTCCGGCGGGATCTTGGCCGGGATCTGGGCCGGCGCAGGAGGGGTGGGTGGGGGAGGTGGCGTCGTCCGGCGATGGCGATCGTCGTTGCCGCGCCGCCGAGCGTCGTTGCGGCGCGCCTCATGGGGGACGTCTTGGAAGTTGCGGCAGGCCCAAAACTCGTGGCGGCCGCGAGCGTTCCACCGGCTAGGACCGCCGCGCGAGCCGGGCGGGGCGGGGCCTGGCACACAGTAGCCGTCCTCGCTGACGTGGAAGCCGGTCCGTCCACCGGGGAGACGGGCCGCCGGCGGGACCAGAATGCGGTAGCGGAAGAGGTCCTCCGCGTCGGGCACCGTGATGTGGGCCGGCCAGGACCCGCCGCTGCCGCCGCCGCGTGACATCGTCGTCGGGGAGGAGGGGTGACCGGGAGGGGGTCTCGGGGGTGAATGGGGTGGGGAAGGGGGCGTCGGTGGATCTGGTTAAACGCGGGGCGAGGAGGGCTTGCTATTTAACGTCGCGACGACGGGAGGGGAGGGGGCGGGGCGGGGCGGGGAGGGGGTGGGTGGAATTTACCGCGGTGGTTGGGGCGGGTGCATTAACCCCGGTGGACGGAGGGTGCCATTAACCCCGGTAGACGGCGGGGGTAGCGAGGCGTTCCACCGGCTAGAACCGTCACGCGAGCCCCTCTCTGGATGGGGTCAACCCGCGCGCGACGACGCCCTTGACCGTAGTGACGTGGCCCGTCGCGCCACGTCGTTCTTACGGGGTGATCTCGCTACGGGACCGACGTGGACGACGCGAGCGCGGCGCGGTTTTTTTTCGCAAACAAAGACCATCGTGCCTCCGATTATGAAGAGGTATGGGCTAATCTCAGCCGTCGTTGTGTTTAGGGGGTGTACCGAAGCAAAAGTGATGTTGGTATTCAGTTCATGGACGCCGAAGATGGAACAACACACCGATGTGTTGTTGCTAGACTGCAAGTGCTCGGCGCAGGCGAATATTTAACAAACATTGCGGTGTGGAGTTTCTCTTTAGGAAGATAGTACAAACGCGTTTCTTTTTAGAAAGATAGTACAGATACATACGCTTATAAATACATACATACGCTCATTGTTATAAATGTACACACGCACATCATATCTCTATCAATACATCCAAGAGATTGATTTTTCTTTGCGAGTTTTAGCTTTAACGAAGTCACCACAGACGTCTTGTTGTTGACGGAAATGTTTGCTCACACTGAAAAAATATTCGCCATTAGATCAGACACCAAAACGTTAAATCTGGGTTTAATCCTTGATGGACAGAAGATACAAGGTATTAAATAGAGGACAAGGAAGGTTGATAGCAAACTGGGGTCTGTGTAGCAAATGCGGATAGCCGATGATATTACCGGCGCTAAGTTCCCATAAAAGCACTAAATTATTGTTTATATTTCTAATCATTAACAAAAGGCGATGTCATTTAATTTGAACAATAGCAATCGCGCGCTATAGCGAACGCAATAGCCATCGCAATCTTCGCTATTTAAAACTATGATCACAAATTATCTACTCTTTCATTTATGAAGATTATAGACCAACATACCCACTAAGTGCAGTGTATTTTATTTACTTATTTGTGATCCACAAGCGAGTCGATCTGGGAGGGGCGGTGCTGCGCAGTTCGGGAGCGCCTCGGCGTCGGCCTCGTCGGGCTCTGGACTGTGCTCCCGCGGCTATGGCGTGGAGGGCTCCAGCTGTCACGGCAAGAGCGTGGGCATGGACTACGGCCAGGGACCATGGTGGTCCAGGGCCTCGGGCGGCACTCCTTCCTGCTCTGCCGGCATGGTGCTCGGTGCGGTTGGTTGGGATGGTGCTGCGTCCGGTGGTCGATGGTGGCTTCCGCGCTGGGATTTCGACGAGGGGTTTGGGCGCTGCGGATCTAGCGTCGAGCAATGGTGGTGATGGTTGGTGGATTTGCTGACTTCGAGGCGAGATGATGTGCGTTGGAGGTGATGTGGATGCTCGGGTGAAGACCCCTTCGTGGCCTCGTGCCGCGACCTTTGATGGCGGCGGCTGCGGGCCGTCGTTGACCTTCTTGGAGGCATCGTTGTGTTACTGCTGCACCACTCGCGTACGGATCCGGCCTTTTGGCCTCTCCGGGGGAAACCCTTGATCTTATGATCTGACGATGGCGGCGCCTTGGTGTCGTATCCCCTCTTGGGGGCATCTTATCGAAGCTCGACATCAGTAAGAGGGACCGGTGGTAGCAGTGTGATGATCAGGCTTCTGTGGCGACGATGATGGGGGAGCAATGTCGGCAGCGTGGCTATGGTTGCGATAGTCGGCTCTTCTTCGGCGTGTCCGCGGTATTGCCTCGGTTTGTTTGTTGCTGTGGAGTCGAAGCTGCGGCGGCGGGGCCTCGCGGTATACGCTGATTGGCTGTAGGTGGCCCGTTCGGTGATCTTCCGTGGCGCCAGCCGTGCCTGGTTTTGTCCTTCAGAGCTTCACTTCAGAGTCGGAGCTGCGCTGTCTGATCATAGGGGCTGAGTTTTGGTGCAGATCTTCATGCAGCTGCACGCTTCTACTACTGGGCGGGTTGAATTCATGGTCGCCGTTGGGGAAGTCGGAGTCGTTTGCTCAGTGTTGTAGGGTTGGCGAGGAGGCCTCTAGGGGAGAAGTGATGACGATGACGCTTGTGTGCTGTGGCGAGGGCCTCTTTGTAGTGGCATGTGTGGTTTTATTTTGTGTACCGCTCAGCGGCTGTGATGGTTTTCGCCTGGTTCTCCATAATCAACTGGGCAATCTGGTTTTCGCTCGGTTTTCCCAAATTAACTGAGCAACTTTTTTCTTCTTAATGAATGCAGGATAACTGCCATTTCGAAAAAAACTATGAGACGACATCGAACAAACATTTCTTGCTTATATGTCACACCACAAATGAAATACTTTAAATTCATTGTGTCTGTTTGTTTCAATACCGATTTTCAGTCCCAGTGCTTTCTCAAATGTATATTTGCCGATCGACCAATCCTTAGGTACTTCTCTGGTTTGACACGTTTTTTATCTGTAATGTCCTTGATGATTATATGATTAGGACATCTCCAATGCGGACTCCCCAAACCCTCCGAACAAGTAACCCTTTCTCCGCGCGAAGCGGCCACCACACATTTATGGAGGTTGTTGACACTGGATATTGGATGTCCACTGCAGCTGACATTGATTAGGGACACACGGCTCACTGAGAGCCCCAGTCTCCGTGTGTCTATTCAATACAAAGAGATGAGTACCCATATGTCGCCATGCATGCATTCAACCAGCGCGGTGGCCGAGACAGCCACTCCGACTCCCCGCATTTAAACCGCCTCCTCCGCTCTTCTACCAGGTGCCGCCTATTTAAACAGACACTCGCGGGACCGTGGAACACACTACAGACGCTCGTTCCCCTTTTTTGTTTCTCCACCACCGCCATGACTCTAAGCTCTACGTTCTTGTGGGATAGAGGTTGATACGTCGATTGAGCAACATCGATTGCGGACAACAAATCACTTCAACAAGTTGGGCGTAGCGTCAGTGCAGACTGCGATTACGGACAACACCTCTCCTCATGGGAGGGCTGCGCACCGGCTTGAATCCCATGAAGGCCATCACTCCTGTCCTCCCCAGTGTGGCTTGCTCATCGCCGACTGGGCCGCTAGGTCGGGGAGTTGAGGGTGGTCTCTTGCTTCATCATTGGTCGACGCTTCCCTTGTAGATCACATGAGTACAAGCATTGAGTGGAGGCCGGACCAGGAAAACTTGACGGGTGAGCGGCATTGTTGGAAACGAACAACGTACCTCGCTGAATATCAACTGCACTTAAGCTTCTTCACTGCTGAGAGCCCCAGAGCTAGCAAAAATCAAGGTTGACTCATTCGGCCGCCAACATAGATCTAGACTATCGTCCGGTGTGCATAAAATACATCCGGTTTATGTAAATTATGCCCGAATCTGAATGGAATCCGTCCGATTTTGTGTGAATTTGTTGTAATTTTGTTAACTGTTGGCGTACAGATGCAGCTAGGGCTGGATAGCCGACTACCACATGATTATTTGTGGGTTGGTCCCTCCTGTCTGCGGATGGATGGGGCATCTAATTTAGGGGATAGCGTTGGAGATGCCCTTACAACACTAATTACACCGATTTTTGCAATGGTAGAGCTAAAATTACATGTGGGTTTACTTTTAAGTGGCCTATTGAGGTGTGTAATACCAATTTCAGTATTAGTTGGATGCTATTTGTGCAATTAAAGATGTTGTATCCGAAGATGTGATTATGAATGTGGCATATGACAAAGAAGAGCCACCCATGGTTGTTGGTGCAATATACCTAAATATTGAAGAGTTCAGATTGCCCATTCCCCAGTATTCTGTGCCGTTTTATATGCCGTTTTCAAATTTCAGACTATTCAAACTTAACTAGCTACAACGACATATAAAATGTAATGGAGGGAGTATTAAGCATGAATTTGAGTATATATGATAAAAAAAGTGAACCTGTACGAACCAAACAAACTTGAAATAAACTCATTACCACTCCTAAAACATTGTGACATGATTACGTTAGCGTTATCATTACCATTTCTATAGCCAAACACCTTCTAGTTTGTTATTAACAGAATATAAGAGTAGAATAAACTAGACGTATGCTTTGTCGGCGAATGGCATTGCTCGATCAGCGCGGTGGTGCCATTATTAGAGTCCATGGGTATCTAATGACACTCGAGGTCAACCCCAAGACTTAAGAAACACTCTGGAGTACACTAAGCTTGGATTAAACAAAGCTCGCGCATTAAAGCGCGTTCAGAAACGAGATCACATCACGCTTCACTTGTACTAAATCCTCGGCCGGGTTGACCTCCAGTGTCGTTAAATCCCACGCACACATATATACTAGCTAGCTCCGAAGTCCCACCATTTCACTCGAGCTAGGAGCTCCAGCCAGTACAAGAGCAGCCCGGCCGGCTGCGAGATGAAAAGGTTCAGGAGGAACGAGAGCAGCAAGAAGCTTGCGAGCAGAGCAGGGGCAAGGGCCGTCTTGTGGCTTCTGCTTCCTATCCTCGTCTTCGTCCTGCTCAATGCCGATTACATGCCCCAGGTTCCTCGCCGTAAGTCCCCTCAATTACTAGAGTTACACTTCTTTACCCACGTTTAGGGCCTATTCGGATCTCCTCCAATCTCAAAACTCCGCTCCGCTCTGTACAAGAAACTAGAGCTAGGTTTGAACCACTCTCTAATATTGTGTTGTCGCTCCCTCCGCTCCGGGAGTTGCTGTTGTGGAGCAGAGGGGATCCGAACGGGCCCTTAGGCTTCAAGTGTTCATCTCATTATACGTGTGTGTGAGTGTTCTTCTTCTTCGATTCATCTTCCCATAAAGAAGGTATAGTATATTCTAAAAAAATCATCGAAATATTCGATATGTCACAATGAGGGGTGTTAACATATTTGTTGCAACATGGGTATGTACATTGCCCATGAGCTTGATAATTTTCAATAAAGTGCTTGGGTTTTCGGACTCGTCGAGAGTTAAGCCATATATACTTTTTCTAGCTTAGATTTGATCACAATTTTGACTAACAAAATATGAATTATATATGCAACAAAGAAGGTATCCGTGGATTTATATTCAAAATAAGGTTCCAGTTATATACTTTTTTACGATATTACTCAAAATTTACTGCTAGTAAAATTTAGGGTCAAAATTCGAACGCAAAAGTTAATTATAAACCCGGACCGAGGTTCAAAGTGTTGGGTCTACTGATTTTTTTTTCATACATACATACACGCCTGCCAATGAATAGTTTTGAAAACAATCCCACACAGTTTGAGATTGACAAGATCGAGCCGGATCAACATGTAGCGATACTTTAAGCGCACGTAAATTTCAAGAAATTGGTTTTGATGTAGTCAGTATTCTGCAGTGCGTACTTCTCGATAGCTTTGCTCGTCCATGTAAATATCAAAATGCATGTAAAACTACAGGTGGACATGATCGACTTTCCTCATGTTTTGCAGTCACAGAGACCAGCGTTACCGAAGCTGACATTTATCGACAATCGGTTCCCAAGGATTCTTCCTCAGGTGAGCGGAGCCTCCTTTCTCCCATCCCATGTACTTGACGTGATAACAGTATGATTAACGCGAAATCCTGCCAATTAACCTAAGTCCTCTTTCGCCTGTCCCAGGTGGTTTAGAGAGTGCAATATGGGAGCAGCAGCAGCGACTCCTACATGACGTAGCCAAGTTAAGATCTGCCCATGGTACTCATTCTTTAACCGAGCTTAGAGAAGCTTCAGTTCTCTAAAATCATCGATTGGAGCTAACAACAATACTACTATATTTCATGTGGTCAATCCTTCATTTAATTCAGATCCAGTCGTCGAGGCACCGCCTTCTCTCGAATCAAGCCACGAGGTGCCCGGCAAGGGCGTCGGTGCCAACAAAGGTAATTTTAAATTTTAATCACCTTTTCTCTCCGGAACTGATCAGGTTAAGTTTGCTTGACAAAAGTCAAGTTTGGCCTAAACGTGCAGTGCACTACTCACGCTAATTTACTCGCTCCATTACAAAACAATTGAAGTTCGTGTTTTGTCGTAAGTCCTTCTTTGAGGTTTGATCAAATTTATATAAAAAATATCAACATCTATAATGTCATATTAGTTTCATTATAAAATGTATTTACTAATGGATATAAATTTAGAAATAGATATTAGTACATTTTCCTTCAGACTTTGGTCAATCTATAAGAATTTTGACTTACAACAAAGCTTGAATTTTAATTAGTTTAGAACGAATGAAGTACCAGCAATTGTTAATTACAGTATGATTTATGTTCTTAGGTATGGAGTATGGTGCTGTGAATACTTTTTCCGTTTCAAAATAACTGACTTGGCCTTAGTACAACTTTGTACTAGAGATAGTACAAAGTTGAGACAGTAATTTTAGAGCGCAGGGAATAGAGCCTAACTTTATGAAAGCTGATATTAACTATTGTAATCCTGATAATTAACTTCGCCGGTACGTCCTCTTTCGCCCTCTCAGGTAAAGAAAGTTCAATATGGCAGCAGCAGAAGCAACTACTACTTGAGATAGCCCAGTTAAGAGCTGCGCAGAAAGAACTACTACTTGAGGTAGCCAAGTTAAGAGCTGCTCATGGTATGCCACACAACTCATTCTTTAACAGAGCTAGAGAAGCTTCGATTCTCTAATTAATAAATCATCGATTGGTGCTAATAATAATATTATATGCCATGTGATTGACCTTTCATTTTATTCAGATTTGCACGTCAAATCACACCTTCCTCCCGTATCAAGTAACGAGACGCCCGGCAAGGTCCTCGGTGGCCCACCTTCTCCTGCATCAAGCGACGAGAAGCTTGACAAGGTCGTCGATGCACCACCTTCTCCCACATCAGGCGACGAGACGCCCGGCGAGGTTGTCGATGCACCACCTTCTCCTTCATCAAGTGATAAGAAGTTTGATGAGGCCGTCCAAGCACCACCCTCTCCAACATCAAGCGATGAGACTTCCGGCGAGGCCGTCGATGCACCACCTTCTCCTTCAAGTGACGAGAAGTCCGACGAGACATCAGGTGAGACCGTCGAAGCACCACCTTCTCCCGCATCAAGCGGTGAGACGTCCAACGAGGCGGGAGAAGGTGGTGTCGTTGAAGCACCACCTTCTCCCGCATCAAGCGACGAGACTCTCCAAGACGTTGTTGATGCAAGCAAAGGTAATTAGGGCATCTCTAGCAGAACTCCTATAAATTATTTGATGCAAAAAATAATACTATTTGAAATAATCCAAGGGCAACTGACATTTTCCCAGAAGTGACAATACAAAACCTACAGAGAATTTTTTTAACTACTACTAGTACTTATTAATATGACTCTTGTGTGCATGCATGATACAGATGTGGCAGCACCTAGAAGCAAGGCAACCTGCGACTTCCGCAGTGGACGCATGGACATCTGCGCCATGGAAGGTGACGTCCGTATGCACGGCAAAGCCGCCACCGTGTACGTCGTCTCGGCGTCCGACGACAGCTACCGGCCAGAGAACGGCACGGTGAAGATCCACCCGTATACCCGCAAGTGGGAGCCCCAGACGATGCAGACTACCCGGGAGGTGACCATCCGGTGGAGCGACCCACCGGCACCGGATGCGCCGCAGTGCACGGTGACGCACGACGTCCCGGCGGTGGTCTTCTCCACCGGCGGCTACCTCTCCAACTTCTTCCACGCCATGACCGACGGCGTCATCCCTCTCTTCAACACCGCGCGAGAGTACGAAGGACGCGTCCAGCTCGTGGCCACAGACTTCGACCGCAAGTGGGTTGACAAGTTCCGGAACGTCCTCGCCGCGCTCTCCCACTACCCCGTGATCGACTTCGACGCCGACGACGAGGTTCGTTGTTTCCCGTCGGTGCACGTCGGCACCGAGAGCCACAAGGAGCTAGGGATCATCCCTGCTCTCTCCCGCAAGGGCTACACGATGACAGACTTCCGGGACTTTCTCCGGTCGGCCTACTCGCTGAAGCGTGAGTGGTCGACCCCCGTGAACCCGAGCTCCGGCGACCGGCCTCGTCTCGTCATGGTTCTGCGGCGTAGGTCAAGAGAGATCGCAAACGAGGCCGAGGCCATCGCGGCGGCCACGGAGGTCGGCTTCGAGGTGGTGTCGGCGGGTCCGGAGGTGGTGAGCGACATGGCCGGGTTCGCGGAGGTGGTGAACTCGTGCGACGTGATACTGGGCGTGCACGGCGCAGGGCTGACCAACCTGGTGTTCCTCCCGCGCAACGCCACGGTGATGCAGATTGTGCCGTGGGGAGACATGAGATGGGCGTCGTACAGTGCCTTCGGCCAGCCGACGGCGGACATGGGGCTCCGGTACGTCGAGTACGAGGCCACCGAGGAGGAGACGACGCTCAAGTACGTGTACCCGAGGGACCATGTGGTCTTCACCGACCCACGATCCCTCCACAGGCAGGGGTTCAACGTGGCTTGGGGCACCTTCCTCGAAGGCCAGAACGTCACCCTCGACATCGGCCGCTTCAGATGGGTCTTGCAGCAGATCTACCGTAGTTGTGTTGATGATCCTTCGTTTAACTCCGAGAATCCGGCCGTCGAAGCACTACCCACATCAAATGACGGGACGCCCAGCGACGTCGTCGATGCGAACAAAGGTAACTAGCTAGTTACCTTTTCTCTACGGAACGTACGAAGGATAAGTTAGCTTGTTCAAAATTCAAGTCTGACTAAATTAAATATTCTAATTTCTTGCAGATCTCAAAGATGAAAACGTGGGAGTAGATGGTTCTTCTATAAAATCAGGTACTTCCTTCTGACCTAGTATAATATACTGCACGTTATAGTGTTTACGAAAGTCAAACATCACAAACATTGATCAAATTTATAGAAAAATACTAACTATATCTACATTACAAAATATATACTATATGGAAACATATTTCATGATGAATCAAATTGTATTGATTTTGTATTGCGGACATAAAAAATTGGCAATACAACTTGATCAAAATTTACTCAACTTAGAAAAATCGAATATGTCCTACATATTGTGATGGAGGGCGTATATATACTACATATTTAAGCACTAGCTATTTGCATTCGTAATTTGGTGTCGAGAAAGCATTTCATTGTTGGCCATACTAGAATTTGGTATTAGCAAAACAGTACGTTTTTGCTAGGACATGTGCCTGGTTTTTCCTTTCCTTTCAGTACTTTTGTCATGTTGTGTTTAGCCTACATGTGTGTGATGATGTGTGTGTGTTCTCAAGACTGGCTATGCCTAAGTCCACTAAAAATGTAGGGTGTGGTTAGGTATCAGTCGATTGAGACTGAAGTCGATTGAGACTGAACCAAGTCTTAGTCAAGTAACATAACATGTAAGAAGAAAAAATTTAAAATAAAATAAAAAATGCACAAATCTCAATGTAAGATCTTACGGATATATCATCGATTGAGATATAACCAAGTCTATGTCGATTGAGATTTAGCAAGATTGAAAAAGGATTTGTGTAAGTCAATTCTTTTGGACTTTTTGAATTAAGATTCAATGGTGGTCCTTCTTTCTTCTTCATCCAGTTTTTTTCCTCCTCCAACCATTCCTTCTTCAACAAATCGACTTATCAAAATTATTAATTTACCTAACTCACATATAGCTAGTGCATTTTTGTGTGTGCATGTGCATGTGTGTGTGTGGAGTGAGGGTGGGCCGCATGCTTGTAGCAACATCATTGTTACAGCCACCATCACATTTAAAAAAAAGAATATATTAATATCATAAAGATATCAATTACACTCAACCTCTGCACCAACAAGATGTCTAAAGACAGCATGGATGCACAAGGATGCCAGACCTTAGGTTTTCACCATGGAAATCATGACTTGGTACTCGAGAAGCATCGCCAAAATTGTAGTCCACATGTGTTGTCAATCCCGCTTGCCAAGGCTGCTGCTGCAAGTCGTCGAACACCCGACACACAGCTGGAAGAACCTGTGTTGCATTGTCTTCATCAACCAAAACTCTCTCTACCAAAGCCATCCTCCGACTACATTCATCATGATTTTCTCCATCTCTGTCGTTTCATGAAAATCTATATGTAGACATGTTTCATGGAACCGAGAAGAAGACGAAGCTTTGTGCCTCGTCCAAAAAGGATGCACACGACCGCATCGATTCCCCTCTAAATTTTTAGTAGCATCGTATGCGCCAAACTGTGAAAATCACCGAGAGAAAGACCGGAACTTCAGGCAACCTAATCAAGGAGGTGAATTTGGTGGATCGATGACTTGGCGATGGAAGAACAACATGATAAAAAATCACCTTTATTCGAGCCGAACCAGCAGTCCTCACACCACCTTCCGACTTCCAACTAACGAAGCATCCACGAGACCCGCATCGCCACCTTTGGCCTAAGCTGTCGCGCCCGCCTCGTCCTTTTTCGCTGCAGCGAGCCACACGGCCGAAACCTGAGCAGTCCGCCGTCCGTGCAGCACCGATACTGAAGAATGGTGCCACTGCCAAGTAGCCATCCATGGCCTCGTACGAGCCAGATCCGTCCAGGATAGTTAGATCTGGCGAGCCGCTCCCGAGCTGACGAACACCTACTGCTCATCCCGTCTTTGTCCCTCGGAGAGCAACCATGAACGAAGTGCAGGAGGGCAGCGCAGAGAAGGGCCCGACTTTCCCAGCCGGATCTTGCGCCGCCAGCCGAGATAAAAGCCCTCCCGCCGCCGTCCTCCGCGGGCTTTGCCCGGCGACATCCTTCAGCGACGGCGAGGTGCGGTAGGAGGTGAGGGGGTGGCTGGCG
Organism: Bromus sterilis; assembly: GCA_950022295.1. Taxonomy (NCBI): domain Eukaryota; kingdom Viridiplantae; phylum Streptophyta; class Magnoliopsida; order Poales; family Poaceae; genus Bromus; species Bromus sterilis. The sequence continues at coordinate 10,511,226 of OX465595.1, read as the reverse complement.
ATGCGATCTGGGGGCTCCCGTCCGTGTCTCCTAAGAGATGACGCGGGGGGCGGTTACTCTAATCGCGGATGGATTCTGGAGCCTAAAAAAAATTGGAGGAGAATTTCATTTCTCCGACCTCTGCACCAACTAGGATGCACACAGCCTTTTAAAACATGAGTACCAGAATTTTTTTAAAATATTGGTTGCTAGTCCTCAAGGATAAATACATGAGTACCTAGAAAGCCTGAGATCCTCAAGAATAAATAGGAACCTAAATAGCCATCATCACATGAACCCCGAGCCCACATCTATCAGTGCATGTCAACCCACCACCAACATAGAGTACATAGTTCCCAGCAAGAACATACTGTGCACAGTAAGGGACTGCCGTAATGGATAATTAATCCAACGGCAACTGAGATGTATACACGAGTGACAAAAGAAAAAAACTAAAAGAAGTTTCTCACAGATAATTAAAACTCCTGTGTGCATGATACACAGATGTGGCAGCACTAAGAAGCAAGGCAAGTTGCGACTTCCGCAGTTATCGAATGGACATCTGCGCCATGGAAGGTGATGTCCGTATCCACGGCAAAGCCGCCTCGGTGTACGTGGTCTCAGCGTCCGACGATAGCTACCGGCCGGAGAACGGCACGGTGAAGATCCACCCGTACCCGCGCAAGTGGGAGGCCCGGACGTCGCAGACAACCCGGGAGGTGACCATTCAGTGGAGCGACCCACCGGGACCGGAAGCGCCACAGTGCACGGTGACGCACGACGTCCCGGCGGTGGTCTTCTCCACCGGCGGCTACCTCACCAACTTCTTCCACGCCATGACCGACGGCATCGTCCCTCTCTTCAACACGGCGCGAGAGTACGGCGGTCGCGTCCAGCTCGTGGCCACCGACTACGACCCCGAGTGGATTGCCAAGTTCCGTGATAGCTTCGCCGCGCTCTCCATGTACCCGATCATCGACTTCGACGCCGACGACGAGGTGCGTTGCTTCCCGTCAGTTCGCGTCGGAACCGAGAGCCATAAGGAGCTAGGGGTCATCCCTGCTCAGTCCCGAAAGGGCTACACGATGACGGACTTCCGGGACTTTCTCCGGTCGGCCTATTCGCTGAAGCGTGAGTGGTCGACCCCCGTAAACCCCAACTCCGGCGAGAGGCCTCGTCTTGTGATGGTGCAGCGACGAAAGTCGAGAGCGTTCGTGAACGAGGCGGAGGCCGTCGCGGTGGCCACGGAGGTGGGCTTCGAGGTGGTGTCGGCGGGTCCGGAGGTGGTGAGCGACATGGCCCGGTTCGCGGAGGTGGTGAACTCGTGCGACGTGATACTGGGCGTGCACGGCGCAGGGCTCGCCAACCTGGTGTTCCTCCCGCGCAACGCCACGGTGATGCAGATCGTGCCGTGGGGCGACTTGAAGTGGGCGTCCTACAGTGCCTTCGGCGAGCCGACGCCGGACATGGGGCTCCGCTACGTGGAGTACGAGGCCAACGCCGGGGAGACGACGCTCAAGTACGTATACCCTAGAGACCACGCCGTCTTCACCGACCCAGCCTCCATTCACTGGCAGGGGTTTCGTATCATGTGGGAGACCTTCCTCAACGGCCAGAACGTCACCCTCGACATCGACCGCTTCAGAGGAGTCTTGCAGCACATCTACGATTACAGTGTAACCCATGTGGCCGACCCTAATTCAGATCAAGGCGTTCAAGCACCACCTTCTCCTACATCGAGCGACCAGACGTCGAGCGAGGTCGTCGATGTGAACAGAGGTAGGTGATTATCTTTTCTCTTCAGGACCCCAGGTCAATTTAGCTTGTTGAAAAGCCAAGCCTGCCTAAATTTAATATTGCAATCTGTCGCAAATCTAAAAAATGAAATGGGGTCCTTAGTAATGAAAGGGGAAAGATATATAGATGATTTTTCGATAAAACTAGCACTCTGTTCATGCGTTGCTAGGAGCCATAGAGAAAGATGACGAGTTAAGTTACTGACTTAGGAGATCACCATAATATGATCATGGTTGTTGCAAGGTTTATGATTAAAAAGAGAGCATCAAAATAAGACTGATTGTTGCAAGATATATGGTGAAAAAAAGGAGCCAAAATACGTAGAACATGCTATACTAGTTGAAAAGTCTTAGGTGGCCATAGTAATGCTCTTTACAAAATTTGAAGTGAGACAACAATTCAAATTATGAAACATAGGACAATAGACATTAATAAGTTCACTGCACAAGATTGTTGCTCATCTAGGATGAGAAGATCTATTATCGCATTATAATTATAATTTATTGGCTGTCTTATAATGTAGTGTTGAACTAGAAGAATTCGTTGGGAGGGAAGCATAATTTTGAGTGGAACCGTATTTCTGCATGTGTTACTGTAGTTTTTTTTACAGTGTTGTTAAAATAATAGTGTATTTGTGCTAAATCTGATATGAGATTAGAGATGCATTTGTTTACTTAAGTTGCATATAAGGGGATAACATTTTAAAATTGATGATACTAGAACTTGATAGAGAACAAACATGTGTTAATAGACTTTGCGTTAATTGTACGATATCAACATTGAGTATATAGTAAGGGGCTGCTGATGATATGTAACATGTGTGTGTTTTCTATGTTCGGCTGAATTTAATTGATGAGCAGTAAAATTTGAAGGATTAAATAATAAATATTCAGAAACTTCATGGATCCAATTATAACTAAATGTCGTAGGTTATTGCAAAATTTGATGGCCAAATGACATCCAAGAAGCTATATACATAATTCAAAAAACATGTTGCTCAAAGTTTTGTGAATTGTTGAGTAGAATTTTTATTTTTTTTGTTTGGAGTCATGGATGTTATTTGTGCACCAAATTTTACAAGCACACAAAATATTTTGTCATAACCAAAACGATAATTGTTTGTTGCTATTTTATCCCATTTATTATTCATCACGGGTGTGTAGCCGCAACTTTCTCACGATGCATTGCACCCATGATGAAAAGTAAAATAAAAAATTGTTATTAAAACTTTGAGGATTTGATATTATACTACCAAATGTTGTAGCTGCTTTCAAAACTTGATTGAAAAATTACATTTTATGAGCTTCGTACATAAAATATTTTGTCATAAAATAATAAAATATACATCTTTATGTTTATTTTGGAAAAGGAGGTTTTACCATATACATCTTTATGTAATAATACGTATAGAAAATTATATAAGCTTAATATTTAAAAACGGAGGAAGTAGAACGAATTGATAAATCTTGTGTGCATGATACAGATGTGGCAGCATCAAGAAGCAAGGCAAGTTGCGACTTCCGCAGTGAACGCATGGACATCTGCGCCATGGAAGGTGATGTCCGTATGCATGGCAAAGCCGCCGCCGTGTACGTGGTCTCAGCGTCCGACGACAGCTACCGGCCGGAGAACGGGACAGTGAAGATCCACCCGTACACCCGCAAGTGGGAGCCCCAGACGATGCAGACAACCCGGGAGGTGACCATCCACTGGAGCGACCCACCGGGACCGGAAGCGCCACAGTGCACGGTGACGCACGACGTCCCGGCGGTGGTCTTCTCCACCGGCGGCTACCTCGCCAACTTCTTCCACGCCATGACCGACGGCATCGTCCCCCTCTTCAACACGGCACGGGAGTACGGCGGCCGCGTCCAGCTCGTGGCCACCGACTACGACCCCAAGTGGATCGGCAAGTTCAAGGACATCTTCGCCGCGCTCTCCATCTACCCGATCATCGACTTCGACGCCGACGACGAGGTGCGTTGCTTCCCGTCTATTCGCGTCGGAACGGAGAGCCATAAGGAGCTAGGGATCATCCCAGCTCTCTCCCGAAAGGGCTACACGATGACGGACTTCCGGGAGTTTCTCCGGTCGGCCTACTCGCTGAAGCGTGAGTGGTCGACCCCCGTAAACCCGAGCTCCGGCGAGAGGCCTCGTCTCGTCATGATTCTGAGGCGGAGGTCAAGAGAGATCGCGAACGAGGCCGAGGCCATCGCAGCGGCGACGGAGGTCGGCTTCGAGGTTGTGCCGGCCGGGCCGGAGGCCGTGAGCAACATGGCATGGTTCGCAGAGGTGGTGAACTCGTGCGACGTGATAATGGGCGTGCACGGCGCAGGGCTCACCAACCTGGTCTTCCTCCCGCGCAACGCCACGGTGATGCAGATCGTGCCGTGGGGAGACATGAGGTGGGCGTCGTACAGTGCCTTCGGCCAGCCGACGGCGGACATGGGGCTCCGGTACGTGGAGTACGAGGCCAACGCAGAGGAGACGACGCTCAAGTACAATTACCCGAGGGACCACGCCATCTTCACCGACCCAGCTTCTATTCACAAGCAGGGATTTGGTATGATGTGGGAGACCTTCCTCAACGGCCAAAATGTCACCCTCGACATTAACCGCTTCAAAGGAGTCTTGCAGCACATCTACGATTACAGTGTAACCAATGTGGTCGACCCTAATTCCGATCAAGGGGTCCAAGCACCACCCTCTCCGGCATCAGGTGACGAGACGTCGGGCGAGGTCGTTGAAGCACCACCTTCTCCCGCATCAAGTGATCAGACGTCGAGCGAGGTCGTCGATGTGAACAGAGGTAAGTAATTATCTTTTCTCTTGATTAGAAGAATTCGTTGGAAAGGGAGCATAATTTTGAGTGGAACCACATTTTTGCATGTGTTACTGTAGTTTTTTTACAAGGTTGTTATTACATTAAAATAATAATGTATTTGTGTTAAATCTGATATGAGATTAGAGATGCATTTGTTTACTTAAGTTGTTTGAAAGGTTGCTAATCCACATGTAGATATAAGTTCATTTGTTTATTTTCTTGCTGGTCTCAAACTCACGACCAATTCCAATCTTTATAGTAAGTAACATATAAGGGGATATAACATTTTAAAATTGGTGATACTAGAACTTGATAGCGAACAAACATGTGTTAATAGACTTGATGTTAATTGTACAATATCAACATAGGTACCCGTAAACTAATATAAGATGTTATAGATCACTAAACTAGTGATCTATAACATCTTATATTATTTTACGGAGGGAGTATATAGTAAGGGGCTGCTGATGACGTAACGAGTGTGTGGTTTCTATGTTCAGTTGCCTTACGCCCATGATGAGCAGTAAAATTTAAAAGAATTAATGAATATTCTGAAACTTCGTGGAGCCAATTATAACCAAATGTCATAGGTTATTGCAAAATTTGATGGCCAAATGACATCCAAGAAGCTATATACATAATTTTAACAACCTGTTGCTCAATTTTTTGCGAATTGTTGAGTAGAATTTTAGTTTTATTTGTTTGGAGCCATGGATGTTATTTGTGCACCAAATTTTACAAGCACACAAAATATTTTGTCATAATCAAAACCATAATTTTTTGTTGCTATTATTTTCCATTTTACTATTCATCACGGGTGCAATGCACACGGGTGTAACCACAACTTTCGCACTATGCATTGCACCCATGATGAAAAGTAAAATACAGATGTTGTTAAAAACTATCATAAAATGAAACTATGTGGCTTTGATATTATACTACCAAATGTTGTAGCTTCTTTAAAAACTTGATGGACAAATTACATCTTACTAGCTTCATAGATAAAATATTTTATCATAATCAAATCCACAAGTTTGACATCTTTTTAGTTATTTTACTGTTTATTATAGATGCATTGCATTTAGATGTAGCCGCATCTTTTCCTTGTCAATCCAAAGGATATTATAAGTTGCGAAGAAAACCTCTACATACTAGCCAGTTCAATTTGAATCATAACTACCTCCATGTAATTCATATTGAAAACTCTAAAAGGTTTATATTTAAAAACGAATGAATAAGTAGTATGAATTGATAAATCTTGTGTGCATGATACAGATGTGGTAGCACCAAGAAGCAAGGCAAGCTGCGACTTCCGCAGTGAACGCATGGACATCTGCGCCATGGAAGGTGACGTCCGTATGCACGGCAAAGCCGCCGCCGTGTACGTGGTCTCAGCGTCCCGCGACAGCTACCGGCCGGAGAATGGGACGGTGAAGATTCACCCGTACCCGCGCAAGTGGGAACCCCGGACGATGCAGATTATCCGGGAGGTCTCCATCCGCTGGAGCGACCCGCCGGGACCGGATGCGCCACAGTGCACGGTGACGCACGACGTCCCTGCGGTCATCTTCTCCAGCGGCGGCTACCTCACCAACTTCTTCCACGCCATGACCGACGGCATCGTCCCTCTCTTCAACACCGCGCGGGAGTACGGCGGCCGCGTCCAGCTCGTGGCCACCGACTACGACCCCAAGTGGATTGGCAAGTTCCGCGACATCCTTGCGGCGCTCTCCATCTACCCGGTCCTCGACTTCGACGCCGACGACGAGGTGCGTTGCTTCCCCTCGGTGCACGTCGGCACCGAGAGCCATAAGGAGCTGGGGATCATCCCTGCTCTCTCACGCAAGGGCTACACGATGACGGACTTTCGAGAGTTTCTTCGGTCTGCCTACTCGCTGAAGCGTGAGTGGTCGACCCCCGTGAACCGGACCTCCGGCGACAGGCCTCGTCTGGTCATGGTGCTGCGGCGGAGGTCGAGAGAGATCGCGAACGAGGCGGATGCCATCGCCTCTGCGAGGGAGGTCGGGTTCGAGGTGGTATCGGCCGGGCCGGAGGCCGTGAGCAACATGGCATGGTTTGCGGAGGTGGTGAACTCGTGCGACGTGATGCTGGGCGTGCACGGCGCAGGGCTCACCAACCTGGTGTTCCTCCCTCGCAACGCCACGGTGATGCAGATCGTGCCGTGGGGAGACATGAGGTGGGCATCTAACAGTGCCTTCGGCGAGCCGACGCCGGACATGGGGCTCCGGTACGTGGAGTACGAGGCCAACGCCGAGGAGACGACGCTCAAGTACATATACCCGAGGGACCACGCCGTCTTCACCGACCCCGGCTCCATTCACAAGCAGGGGTTCGGCATGATGTGGGAGACCTTCCTCAACGGCCAAAACGTCACCCTAGACATCGACCGCTTCAAAGGGGTCTTGAACTATATCTACCACTTCGTTACCATCACATAGCTATACTAGGGCTGATGTTAAGCGCATCACTGTGATTTTTGCTGATTCGTTTGTATTGTTTGTCAAATGTCTAATTGAGCAAACCGCTCATGCAAAGCGGGGGTTTTTTTGGTTGATTTTTGCCGAGTCGTTTCTGAGTACTTCTGATCTCAAGATTACTACTAATAGTCACACCGATGTGAAACTAATTAGCTGAGGGGGTAAAGCAAAAGCTTCATAGTGCACTAGATAGGAAAACGCTTTTGCCTGTGGTGCCTGGTTCAACCTATTATCCAAACGTGTAAGCAAATAAATATGAATCGGAATAAAGAAGAAGTGCATATGATAAACCATTTCTCTTGATTTTGCAATCAAACATATAGGGAGAGAAACATTCAGAAGATAAGCTGGCTATCAAATATACGTACATAACAAAGAACATCAAAAGAAACATTTCTTCTTTACACCGGTGTTCCAAAAAGTCTGGCGCAACGTAACTTACAGATGATGCAAAAGGACATCAAATATAGAGGTTTTGTCAAGTAACTATGTTAACATAGACTAACAACGAAAGGCTTTGGGGGCTAGTTCTTTCCATCTCATGATTCTCCAAAATTTGATTCTAGAAAACTGCCCACAAAATCATCTTTCCACGAAATCAACGGTTCAGTTATTTTCTGTGATTGTTGTACAAACAATTCAAGCAAGAAACGTTTTGGGCCTCTCTCGGTCGGCTGTCCCGAGTTGCATTGTGGCCGTAATTAACATATCCAATAGGGGTACTAGTTCAAAACAAAGTGTCTTGTTTTGAGGGATTGGCCAGAATCGACATATTTCCGCGTTTCTAGATTGCACTGTGATTCTTGCTTGTGATTGCTGGGGCAGAGATGAATTATTTTTGTGATTTTGATTCCTCGGATCGTGATTCTTCAGAATCGCATCAAAAGAACTGTCCTTTGGTGATGAACCTAAATAGGATAGACAACCATACACATGCCTTTCATTGAGAATTGATGTGGGGGTACCACGACAAATCCCATGGTTGATGTACCAAGGTTTCGTATGAGGGGGAGGAAGCTGGCGTTGGTAATCCCGTCATCTAACAAGAGGCAAAGGTTTACCCAGGTCCAAGGCCCTCTCGAGGTAAAACCCTACTCCTGCTTGTCTGACCTTTATTGCTTGGTGATTACAGGGGAGTTCCCGGCAAGATGCAATCTCGCTAGGGTTTGGTGGTGAAAGATGGTGTATCCTTGAGACGGTGTTCCTCCCAGGCTTTATATAGTAGGCTGGGTCTCGGGAGTCCTATACCGACTCGGTTACAAATGGAGGCTAAACCTAGCTTTCTATGTACTCCACGTGATGCACCTCCACGTCAGGTTGTCTTCGTGGGCTTCATGTGGGATGTTGGTCTTTATGCGCACAAGGTAGGTTCAAGGTGGGCTACTCGTAGGGAATGCCTACGTCAGTAGTCCCTGAATGTATGGGCGATTTGAACAATCGGCTAGAGACTCACAGCCCAAATATCACATGGTGCGCTGATAGCTTCTCGCCCCTCGTTGGTTCCCCAAGTGGAAGGTTGAGATGTAACTAGCAGTAAATTTCCCCTAACGTAGAGGATAGGGTTTATGTCTCCAGTAGGACTCTGAATTCTTCAAGTAGGTGTCTATTGCTCTGGCGCTGACAGAAGACGTGATCGCGGTGGCGGCAGGACAGAGGTGAAAATCGCGATGCGTGGTCTTTTTTTAGGGTTTCTGCATTATCGGGAAGTAAATATAGGCCGAAGGGGTCACCGGGGGAGGTGTCCTCCTCCCAGGCGGCCTGTGGGAGCGGCCCCACCCCTGGCCGCGCCAGGTCGCCGTCTAGGAGGGGGTGGCCTCACTCCGGCTGGCCTTTGGTCTTCTGGAAGTGTCGTCGATATGTGACGGCAGATGCCATGGGGATGGCTAAAGTGAGGGGAAGACGCGAGGAAGAAGATGTCGATGGTGCCGGAATCGGGTTGGGCACAAACACGGTGACGGACACCACGATGTACCCAGGTTCGGGGCTCTCCGGAGAGATAATACCCCTACTCCTTCTTGTCTCTTTTATATCAATGGAACTGAGCTACAATAACTGCTTCTCTATCTACTCAGGGGAAGGTGAGAGCCGCCGTGGGCAAGGCTCTCTCCTGCTTCCCTGAGGAGGAACTACAAGCAGTAAATGAACTGAGTGGGTTGTGAGTAATGGTGCGAATATGTGGATCGTCCCTCACGCAGGAGGGGTACCCCGGGCTCTTATAGTGTGAGCCCGGGGTAAATCGGTAACTTCACTGCCGATTGGTCCCAGCTGTCATCCTCTAATCGGCTGGGTCCCACCGACTGCTCCTCTCCGGGTGATCCGGACCCGACGAGTGGCGGCCCATGCTGTAGACTCGTAGGGCATGATGGTGAACAGTGGAGCTAGGAGGTGCGGTCTTGTCGTTCTGTCCGCGGAATCGGCGGAGAGGTCGACACCGCATCTCTGCTAGATCTTCGATATGACTTGTCTTCTCTACCACCCCGATCTCTCGGGATTGCGCATTTATGACCCCGTACTTGTACCCCTGACTGATCTCGGGGTCAACTTCTCCAGGGGTAGTAGGTTGCACCGATTGCGCCTGGGCCGACTGGTGGTTCTCGGCAGGGTCGATTGCCCTGGGCAATCGGCCGTGCTGATGCCCACCTCGGCCCAGCTGCGGGCCAATCGGATAATCGTCTTGGTGACGAAAGGGTGGACCGGTTGCGCCTGGGCCGACTGCTGGCATTCGGTACGGCTGATTGCCTTCGAGTAATCGGCCGTACGCCTGCCCAGCTCGGCCCAGCTGCAGCCCAATCGGTCCATCCTTGTCTTGAAAGGTTGCTTTCGCTTGGGTGAGCCTACCCGGGTACCAATCCCCCGACAGTAGCCCCTAAAGCTGTAAAGGTCCCACGGTCATTTGACTGCGGGGCCTTTGCAGTTTTCAATCTTTCTCCGACATCTTCCGAATGCTATGGCCTCATCAAGTGCGTCATTCCGAGTTCGTCGACCGACTCGGAGCTCACACTCGGCTAGCCAAGATTTCGTCCGATTTGATTTGAATCGTCTCCGACTTCTGTCTTCACTTTTTGAGAATAATATCCCTCGCCGATTGCCTTCCAACGGTTACCTCCGATTCTTCCGGGGAGCAGTCAATGGGCTGGGACCCACGACCCACGCGCGATTTGACGTAACCGCAGGCTTTGACCCCCACGTCGCACGCCTCGGCTCCCACGCTGGGATCTCTTGCGCCGATTTGCCGGTTGAACTTCCTGTGGGCTAAGCCACACCGAGCCACACAGCCACAGCTGGATCCCACTCCCCTCCCCCGCCGCCCATATAAGCCACAAGGGGGGGCGCCTTGGACTCCTCCTTCTCTCAGACACCTTCTTCCTCCTCCGCCTCTTGCTCTTCGCGCGCGCCATTGTTGTTCCGCCCGAAGCTCTCCGTCGTGCTTGCAGCTCCGCCTCCGCACACGGGACCCGCTCCGGCCGCGCACTCGCGTGCTACTCCGCCACAGCGGTAACCTATCACCGCTGCTCTTGCGCTCCTCGTCCTCCTTCTCTTTTCCGCCCGCAAGCTCCATGGCGCCCCAGCGAGACACCTCTCAGGACAGCCGCGGGTGCTGGAAGGGCTCCACTGTCACCGCCGGTGCCATCCAAGCTCTGGTTCGCGCCCGCAAGATGTCGGCCGAGGTCCAGTGGCGTGCTCCCGGCGCCGAGCTTGTGCCCAACGCGCGTGCTGGCGAGAGGGTCGTCTTCCTCGCTCACTTCGAGCATGGATTCGGACCCCTCGCCAGCACCTTCTTTCGAGATTTCCTCAACTTTCATCGCCTGCAACCGCATCATCTCGCGGCGAACTTCATCATGATCCTCTCCGGCTTCGTCACGCTGTGTGAAGGGTATCTCGGCTGCCGCCCAAGCATCGCTCTCTGGAAGCGGTTCTTCAACCTCCGAGCTCACAATGCTCGGACGGGAGCTGTGGTGCCGTCTGCCACGGAATGTGGCGAGCCGACATTTCCGACTGACATGACCGACTGCGGCAGTTGCCTTGTCGCAGCCGGCAAGCATAAGTACAAAAGTCCCGAGATCGTCCAATCATGCAAGAACTGGCAGATCACCTTCTTCTACGTCAAATCGCCTGATCAAGGACCCGATCTCCTGAACCTGCCCGAGTTCTCCCTCGCCAGGCCGACTGAGAAACATCAATGGTCGCTGAAGTACGGTGTCGGAGACTGCGACGTTGATGCCCAAGTCGCTAGGATTGCCCAACTGGAGAAGGAGGGACTCCTGCCGACTGACCTTGCAGCTGCTTGGCTTCAAGCCCGAGTGCTCCCTCTCCAGCGCCGAGTGCACCGCCTCTGCGATATGTCGGGCCCCCGAGATCCCACTCGGCTCTGCACGTGGCGAGTGAAAACCGAAGACCTCTGCACCAGGTTGAAGACTATCACATCCAGTCCTTTGCCCGACCCTTTCCGCTTCGGCCTTTAGTACCTCAACCGCCAACAGAAACCACCTGTGGTATGCTCCGACTGCTCCCTTTCTCCGATTGCTTTTTCCCCATACTTAGCTTCTCTGATAACTTTCTTCTTCTTTCTCAACATTTCATTTGATCCGACTTGATGGAAGACGGCCAGGTGACCGGCACGTACGCCCCCGACCGCGAGGAAGATGACCCCGCGAACTTCGAGTACAATGGTGAAGCTCCTCCTTCCGAATCCGAAGATGACGACGCCGATGACGGTGAATCCTCTGGTGAGTCCTCCGAATTCGAAGATCCTGCTGACGATGCCGACGCCGAGGCCGCCGAACCCAAGAACACCGACACCCGGACTGCGGCTCAAGGGGGTACGCCTGACCCTTCCCTTGAGCAATTTCTGGCCGAATGGAGCGATGACGATAGTGTCTCAAAGGTTGGTAATTCTGATGCAGCTCCTCACGCCAAGCCTCCGAAGGTGCCGACTAAACGCGCCTCGGCGACCAGCTCCTCCTCTGGTGCCGCTCCCAGCAAGGCCGCTAAGATGGCGCCGACTGCTTTCAAAGGCAAACAACCTCAGGTGACGGCCGCTCGAGTGCCGACTGGTCAAGCTCCTCTGAACGTCGCCTCGCTGAGATGTCGGATGCCAACGGGCGCGCCCAGAACAATCGGGTATGCCCTTATCTTCATGCTTTGAATCTCACTGTCTTCTCTTATATTGATTCCTCTCTTCTTTCTTTTTTCAGGGAGCCGATTGGTCTTGATGACATCGATGCCGGCATTCCTGCCCATGCCGGCGCAGTCATCTCCCCCGCCGCTTCTGCTGCTACGATTCGCAAACGGCAACCGGCTTCACATCGAACCTCCAAGGATGGCGAGCGCGCCGCCAAGAAAGCCCGCCTCGACATTTCCCAGAAGACTACTGCCTCTACCACTGCCTCCAAGACCTCCAAGAGCACGGCCGACCAGGGAGTTATTGCTGGCGAAGGAGCGCGATCGGTCGGTCCGATTGCTCCATCTCCGCCACTACGCTCCGACCCAGTCTCCGCCCCTGTTACCACTATCTCCTCGCCCATCCTGACGACCACCTTGCCGATCGTGACGACCATGTCGCCGATTATGACAACTACCTCGCCGATTGTGGCGACAAGTCCTTCAACTTCGACTTGCCCGATTTCGTCGCAGCCACAACCAGATGCCTCCGGCCTTCCAGTGATATCGGCGCCACCGGTCTCGACCATCACTTCCTCTGCCGCTGCGATTCAAGTTCTGCCGCCACAGCCGACCTCTTCCGCATCAATAATTTTGATGCGCTCGGTGGATCAGTTCCGGGCCGAATACTCTCGCACCCGGCACATCGGCGCCGAGCCCGATGCTTCGCACTGCTCCCTGGTTTCCTCTCAAGATCCTCTGACGGCAGCCTACAGTCGGGTGAACGACTTCGCCACCGCCATAGCTAAGGACCTCCAGCTGCTCGACCGCCATCATGCGGTAAGCTCTTCAACTTTCCTTTATGGCTTCCTCCAATTGGGAGACTTTTCTTCCGGTGGGTGCGCGCAAGCGCACCCACTGGGTGTAGTCCCCGAGATTCGGGCCGATTGTTAGCAATCGGTTCAGATCTTTTATGCTCTTTTCTTTTTCTCCTGCCTTCCTCCAATCGGGAGACTTTTCTTCCGGTGGATGCGCGCAAGCGCACCCACTGGGTGTAGTCCCCGAGATTCGGGCCGATTGTTAGCAATCGGTTCGGATCTTTTATGCTCTTTGGTTTTTCTCCTGCCTTCCTCCAATCGGGAGACTTTTCTTCCAGTGGGTGCGCGCAAGCGCACCCACTGGGTGTAGTCCCCGAGATTCGGGCCGATTTCTTGCAATCGATTCGGATCTTCTTTTGGCTGCTGTGTCTCTAAAGTTCATCTTGTTTTTCTTCTTAGGCTGTTATGGAGGAAAGGCGCGATGGCTTCGAGAAACTCCTCGAAGCCGACGCCGCCAGCCTTCGAACCCTCGCTCAGGCCCAGCTCGAGGTCAACAACCAGTCGGCCGAGATCAACAAGATGAAAGGTAACCTCTTCATTACTTCTATCTTCCCTCTGGTTGATAATTTCTCTTGTACTAACATCTTTATGTCTTCCTCTAGTTTCTGTTCCCATGGTGGATGACCTTCAGGGCCGAATCGCCTAATTGACCACTAAACTCAATCAGCAAGGGCCCGCACTCGCCGCAACCAAGCAAGAGATGACCCGACTGCAGGGGGTGGAAACCGATTTGACTCGGACCATCCAAAACCTCCGCTCCGAGATGGCTGCTCTGAAGACGAAACACTCGGACGACTTGGCTGCCGTGACTGCTGCTGGCGAAGCACTCCGCGCCGAACGAGATGCAGCTGTGGCCACCCGAGAAGCGATGCAAGCCGAGAGGGATGATGCCGTCGCGGCCCGAGACTCCATCCGGAAAGATCGCGATGAGCACATTGCCTAATATGAAGAGTTGGAGAAGCACAATTATGAAGAGACAACCCGAATGCGCCGCCAAGCCAAGGGTTTCTGTGACACAATGACCGAGATGGACGTCCTCCTTAGCGGTAAGTGTTTCTTGCATCCGAGTACATTTTCCGATTGCTTCCTATTTCTGTGTTATTACTCATACTTCTCTTCGTGGTGCAGAGGCCTGACCTGAATCTGAAGCAGCCGCTTATGCAGCTGTGGCCAAATCCAGAGAGGAGACCGTCGCGGCCGGAGGGACCTGCCAACTTGATGATAATGTCTGGACTCGGCATGAGTATCTGATTGGCACTGAGGCCCGCATTCCTGTCATCAAGGGGATTGCACTATCCTTCAAACTTGGCATTCTGAAGATTGTCGAATTGCTGTGGTCGTCGACTGAGCTCAAGGTCGGAATCCAGAGGATGAAGCACGTCGCCGGTTCCTCCGCCGAGACCCGCGAGCTTGAGACTCCGGATGAAGAAGACTCTGACAAAGAAGAGGCTCCGAATGCTACTACCGAGCAGACTCGGATTCTTCTGAAGGCCATCCCACGTTGGATCGACGTCTTGCTCAATTCTGCCGGTCGGACTGGTGCGGAGACTGCTCTTCAAACTGTGCTGAGCTGGTACCCACAAGTGAAGCTTCCCCAACTCTACAGCCTCAGAGAGAATGCGGCCGATTTTCTTGAGAAGACTTATACCGAGGTGAATCGGCTAGCCAGCACCATGGTGAACTAGTTTTCTCCCTATGACTACACTCCATATCTCGACGAGGGAGGGAACCCACAGGCAGCAACTACCATCTCTGGCTTGGCCGATGAGCTTTCTGACAGCGGTTCTTCCCATACTTCTCCGAGATCCAAGAAAACTGGAGCTACATCTACTAACGCGCAGTCGGAGCCGGATGCCGCCACTGCACAAGCCGATCCGACTGCTCCGACTGCGAGCTCTGCGCCATCAACTGCCCCGACTTCTTGAGCCGTGCCGCCGACGACGCCCTCTACCTCTGCCGCCGACCTCTGATCGGCCTTATCTTATTTTTACTTTCAGAATAGTTGCTTGTAAGACATGGTTTTAATTCCACCGACACCCACTGGGTGTGGTTTCGATGTAATGAACTTATTCGGCCTTAGGCCTGTTATCTCTATGCAATCCGATTGCTCGTTGCAAGTTTTATTTGTGCGATCGACTTTGCGTCTTTGTCGGTTTCTTTTATCGGTCCGCACTTGGGGGTGTCATGCCTTGTCCATGTTGCCGCCGACATGCTGTTTGCAATCGGATCGAAGGTTGATTTCCAGCCAAGGTTTGATAAGTTTTTTAAATTTACACGACAAGGTTTAACGCAAAGTGTTCTGCAATGTTAGGAGCCGATTGCTCGCTGCCGTGCTCGATGCACCGGTCTGCGGCACAATCGGTAACTGACTTTATCGGCTATGCCCTTTTTAGAGCGTTTCAATTTGTTTCTCGGGAATTTGTACTGCCGACTGCCCCAACCGCTGCCCTTCTCGATGCCACAACCACTCTCGTGACTTGTGCTCAAGTCAGGTGCTAAGTTGAGTGCTAGCCCGCAGTCCCCGTGCCTCGTTGGCTTATTTTTCTGACCTCGTGGTCGGTCAGTCCCCGAGTGCGTTACTCACGTCTCGGGTATGACTAAGCGTTGCCGACTTGGGCTAGCTTTTCGAATGAAATTATGCAAAGGTAATCGAATGCTCTTTCTCAGAGGCATGATAGCTTTACTGATCGTTTGACGAATGGCGTACATAAATTTCTGCCGCTCAACTATAGAACGGGCATAAAAGCTCGGCGTTCCACGGCCGCTCTGTTTCTAATCCTGACGTGTCCTTATGCCAAGTGCCCTCTGTGCAGTCGATCAAATAGTACGAGTTGTTCTTGAGTGCGCGGCTGATCACGAATGGTCCCTCCCAGGGTGAGGCCATCTTGTGTTGCCCATTTGATTTCTGAATTCGGCGTAGCACCATGTCGCCTTCTCGGAAGGCGAGAGGATGAATCTTCTTGCTGTGGTAGTTCCGCAACTTCTGCTGGTAGACTTCCGACCTGGACAAGGCCAGCAGGCAGGCTTCTTCCTTGAGATCAACGCCGTCTTCTCGTGCTAACTTGGCTTCTTCCTTGGTGTACAAGGCATGCCGAGGTGAATCAAACTCGCTGTCGGATGGGATGATTGCTTCTGACCCATATACCAGGAAGAAAGTGGTGAATCCAGTCGACCTATTTGGCGTGGTCCTTAAGCTGAACAGTACTGCTGGGATTTCTTCAATCCATGCTCCGGGTGCCCTCTCAAGTGGCTCCACCAATCGGGGTCTGATACCCGAGAGGATGAGGCCATTTGCTCTTTCTACTTGACCATTTGACTGAGGATGTGCCACAGACGCAAGATCGAGCCGAATGCCCTGCTGAGATGCATACCGAGCCAGTGCGCCCTTTGCAAAATTGGTGCCTTTGTCGGTGATGATGCTATTGGGCACGCCATATCTGCACACCATGTCGGCCACAAAGCGGACCGCAGTCGGACCATCAAGCTTCTTGATCGGGCGGGCTTCAATCCACTTGGTGAACTTGTCCACTGCAACCAGGAGATGTGTCATGGCACTTCGGGCCCTCTTGAATGGACCAACCATATCCAAACCCCACACCGCAAACGGCCATGCTATTGGGATTGTCTTCGATGCTGATGCTGGCTGATGACTTTTTGCCTTGAACCGCTGGCAGCCCTTGCAATATTTCACCAAGTTCTCAGCCGCTGCAAGCGCAGTCGGCCAGTAGAAACCATGTCGGAAAGCTTTGCTGGCAATGGCTTTTGCTGATGCGTGATGACCGCTTTCACCTTGATGGATGTCTCTGAGCAACTCCAAGCCTCTATCTTCTTCTACACATCTCTGAAAGACACCAGTTGCACTCTTGCGCACTAGCTCGTTGTTGATTATTGTGTATGCCCAAGATCGGCGACTGATTTGTCTTGACTCGGCTTCGTCTTCTGGAAGGACTCCGTCTGCTAGGAAATCTCTAATCGGCTGTGCCCATGATGGTGCACTGACGACTACCATCACTACTGCTTGCTGAGGTGCAGCCTCTTCTTGGATCTCGGCCTCTTGGATTTCGGCCTCTTGAACCTCTGCCATCTCGACTTTTTTCTTTGAACTGCCGATTACGACGCCTGGCACGCATTCGGCAGCCCTTGGTGACGACTGCTCGTCTGGAGCTGGAACTTCTTCAATGCAATCGGCAGTGCCTGACGTCATTGGCTCTTCTGAGGCTGTGCCATCTGGTGCTGCCTCTGCTTGCTTCCCTTTTGCCTTGTTCTTCTTGCTGCACTCGGCAGCCCCTGGTCTGCAATCGGCAGTCCCTGGTGTTGTTGGCTCTGCTGAGACTGAAACACCTTGGGCGCTTGACTGCTTCTTCAGAGTTGGAATTTTTGCCGGTTGAGCTTCTTTTGCCTTCTTCAACGCTTCAAGGTCAGTCTCCGAGATGAAGATGGACTCGGATTCTGGGGATGGCATGATGGATAGCTTCCTGATGTGCTCAAGTGATACACCTGGCGGGATAGCTTGCCTTGTTGAGCCGAGTTTGGACAATGCATCTGCTGCTTCGTTGTTTGCTCTCGGCACATGGTGGAACTCACATCCTTCAAAGTACCCACTGATCTGCTGTACTAGGAAACGGTAGCTTGCCATATTTGCATCATTTGCATCCCAGGTGCATGTGCACTGCTGTACCACCAAATCGGAGTCACCAAAGCACTCAATATTCCGAATGCCGATTTCCTTGGCCAGCTTGATACCATGCACAAGGGCTTCGTACTCGGCAATGTTGTTTGATGCTGCAAAGTGAATCTGGAGTACATAGTGTAGTTGATCTCCTCTTGGTGAAGTAAGCACTACGCCAGCCCCTAGGCCGCTCTTCATCTTGGATCCGTCAAAATGCATTCGCCAGAAGTCCGATCCTGGGATGGATGGCATATATTGAGTTTCAGCCCAGTCCACCAGGAAATCGGCCAATGCTTGCGACTTGATTGCTATTCTCGGCTCGTACTGGATGCCATGGTTGGCGATCTCGATTGCCCACTTCGCCACTCTTCCGGTCGCATCTCTGCTTCCTATGATGTCGGCCAATGGAGCCGAGCTGATGACCGTGACCAAGTGGGCTTGAAAATATGGCTTCAATCTCTTGGCCTCCATATACACTCCATAGCACATCTTCTGGTAGTGAGGGTAGTTCTGCTTGGACGCCGAGAGCACTTCACTGATATAATACACAGGTCGCTGAATCTGCTATGCCTTGTCCTTCTCGGGCCGCTCCTCCACCATAACTGCACTGATCACCCGATTGGTTGCCGCAATGTACAACATCATTGGCTCCTTCTCAATCGGGGCAGACAGAATCGGCGCAGTGGAGAGCATGCGCTTGAGCTCTCGGAATGCTTCGCTTTCTTGAGGTGTCCAGGTGAATTTCTCCGTCTTCTTCATCAGCTGATACAACGGGATTGCTTTTTCACCCAGCCGACTGAGAAACGGGTTGAGTGATGCAAGGCAACCGGTGAACTTCTGTACTTGCTTCAGGTTCTTGGGTTGCTCCATTCGCTCGATTGCGGCTATCTTCTCGGGATTGCATTCGATTACTCTCTCGGAAACGAGAAATCCCAAGAGCTTGCCGGCTTGGACCCCAAAAACACATTTCTCCGGATTGAGCTTGATCTGGTAAGTTCTCAGATTTGCAAATGTCTCTCGGAGGTCATCTAGGAGTGTGACTCCCTTTGGCGACTTCACTACCAGATCGTCCAAGTAGACGTGGAGGTTTCTGCCGAGTTGGGAGTGTGTACACCTCTGAATTGTGCGCTGATAAGTGGCACCTCCGTTCTTCAAACCAAAAGGCATGGTGACATAACAATAAGCCCCGAAAGGGGTTATAAATGCAGTTTTTATTTGATCTTCTACAGCAAGTTTGATCTGGTGATAGCCAGCTGTGGCATCCAGAAAAGACAAAAGCTCGCAGCCGGCCGTAGAATCAATCACTTGATCAATACGGGGCAGAGCAAACGGATCTTTCGGGCACGCCTTGTTCAGGCAAGTGTAATCGATACACATGCGCCAGGTCTTGTTCTTCTTCATGACGAGGACTGGATTCGCCAGCCACTCAGGGTAAAACACTTCCATGATGAAACCTGCAGCTTGCAGCTTCGCAATCTCTTCGCCGATTTCCCTTCTCTTATCTTCAGAAAAACGTCTCAGGGGTTGCTTGACCGGCTTCGAGCCTGGCCGAATGTGCAGCTTGTGCTCGGCGAGTTCTCTCGGCACACCAGGCATGTCTTGTGGAGACCATGCGATGATGTCCCGATTCTCACGGAGAAACTCGACGAGCTCGCTTTCCTATTTGTCGCTAAGTCCAGCTCCGACTACCACGAACTTGGTTGAGTCGGAGGGATCTAGAGCGACCTTCTTACTGTCCTTGGCCGACTGAAAAGCCGATTCGTCATCTGCTCTCTTGGCTGGGCCGACTGGGAGTGGATTCTTGTTCTGTGCTTGCTCCACTGCTATCACTTTGTCGAGCTGACGCTTCTCTGTTTCAACCACTTGGGAGTCAGCCAAACTGCCGCCAGCCGACGTGCACTCGAGGGACTTCCTGAAGTCCCCGGTGACAGTGATGACGCCGTTTGGCCTTGGGATCTTCATCTTGAGGTAAGTCTGCTGTGCGTTGAACATGAACTTGGCGAATGTGGGGAGTCCCAACAGAGCATCATAAGGACTGCTGAGGTCGGCGACCTCGAACCAAATCGGCTCCCTCCTGAAGTTCTCCTCTGTGCCAAATATGACGTCCAGCCGAATGCGGCCCATGGGGGTGCAAGACAACCCAGGGACAATCCCATGGAAAGTCGTCCGACTGCGCTCCAGATCCTTCTCGGTGAGCCCTAGCTTGATCAAGGTATCTCTGTACAGAATGTTGATTGTGCTTCCTCCATCGACGAGCACTCGGGAGAACTTGCATGAAAATCTTGGTCCTGCGAACAGAGCATCAACCACAAGCGGGTAGTTGCCTGGATTCGGCAAGATGGTCGGGTGATCTGCTCTGTCCCAGGATATGGGACACTCGGACCAATGCATGAACTGAGGAATCGGTGGCATGGTGGTGTTGACTTCTTGAGCTCGGGCTCTTCGACTGCCCTTGTCGGTGGACTCGCTGGTGAAAATCATGTAAGCGGCGTCTTGCCGCGGGAACTAGTTCTGCTGCTGAGGTGGTCCTCTGTTCTGGGGTGGTGGTGGGGGTGGAGGCTGTAAAGCTTCTCCCTTCGCAATCCTTCTCACGAAATCACACCGCCGAGTGGTATGCGCAGACGGCCTGCCAGGAGTGCCGTGCAACTTGCACGGTGCATTCAACATATCATCAAACGTGTACTTGGGCTTCATCTTCCCCAAGGGCCTCACATTGGGTCTCATATTTCGACTGCCTCCTGCAGCCCCTGGATCTTCTTCATTCTGAACAGCGGCCACCTGCCGACTGCCGTACTGAGTGTCTGGCTGCTCATCCTTGCGCTTGCCATTGTTCTGCTGGTTGTTGTTGTTGTTGTTGCGGTTGTTCTCTCTTCTTTCCTTCCGACTGAGGCCTTGGTTCCCTGTGTCCGACTGCGGAGCCCCTGGTGACTGAATGACACCTCCAACTCCGAGCTGAATAGGGTGCATCACAGAATCGGACACAGCAAACGAGTTGGCCACCTTCATGAGCTCGGCGAGCGATGTGAAATCCTTGCGGAGCAACTTGTGCTTCAACATTGAATCGGCCAGGCATCCATCCGTGAAGTACTGAATGGCCTGGATCTCATGGACTCCTTCACATGAATTCTTCAACTTGATCCACCGAGATAAGTAATCTCGGAGGGGTTCATCCTTGCCTTGCACACAAAGATCCAACTGCCGCGGGAGGTTGGGCCGCTCATATGTGCTTGTGAAGTTGTGAATGAAAGCACTTGTAAAATCTTCCCAACAATTTACATTGTCCTTAGGCAAACTATTCAACCAAGTCCGAGCTGAACCCTGCAGCATCAAAGGTGCATAGAGGACTGCCACGCGCCGACTGCCCCCTGCAATGCGAACTGCGGTCAGGTAATCGGACAACCAATCTTCTGGCTTCACAGAACCATTGTACTTGGGTGTGTCTCTCGGCAGCGTGAAGCCTTTGGGAAACTTCTCGGTCCGAATGCGATGACCGAAACACAACGGGACAGCCTCTCCTTCATCTTCTTGAGCTTCCTTCTCCAGGAGCTCAATGCGATGCCTGGCGTCATTCTGACCGATTTGGCGAGGGCCAAGTCGGGCGCTGATTGCTGGTCTTGGTGCCGACTGCTGAGGCATGTCATTGCGCCTGCTGTTAACAGCTGGCTCTTCAACTCTTCTGCTTGCCGCTGGGGGTGGCCGATTGCTCCTGACCCTACTCTCATGCCGAGATGGGGCAGGCTGCTGTCTGTTCTGGCGCGATGCATTCGGTCGCTGGCTAGCTTCCGGATTCGGCCTCACAGTTCCTCTTGACGCCCCAGGTCCTGCATTCTGATTCTTCATTGCCACGAGCCTCTGCTCCTTTGCGGCTGTCAGCAGCTCGCGCATTCGGCGCGACTGCTCTCGCCGCTCATCTCTCTCTAGGTCTTCTAGCTCGATTGCTATCTTCTCGGCTGCTCTCAGGTTCTTGTCCGGCGTGCTTTACGTCGGCCTCTGGATGAACGCCGATTGCGCCGGCTGCTCCGGCTGCACCGGCCTCCTCGGCCGCTCCGGTTGCTCGGCTCCCGACAACTGCTGATGGACTGCCCGACCTCGGCTTCTCAGATCTTCTAAGACCGCGGGCTCAATCGGCCGACGCGGTCCGGCATGCGCCGTGTTGTACTCCCTTGTAATGGCTCCCAGCCTACGCTCTTCTGCCAGCACTTGCTCGGCCCTGCGAGCGAGGGCGAGCCGTGCTGTCTCCAGCTCAGTGTGTACTTGATCAGGATCACCATTCCTGTTTACGGGCGTGTACAACACATCCCGCAACGCGCTGGTGCCGACTCGCTCTGCGGAGTCAGCTGCCTCCTTGGCTCTCCTAGCCGCACTCGCTGCGCCGCGATTGCTTGATGAAGACGCCCCCGCCATCATGACGGCTGCGTGCACACGACCATCCTCTCCGCCAGGCGCTGCCGTGCAGCCCCTGGTCGAGAGCGGATCCGTGATGCACGAGAAGACGAGAATATCCCTGGGATATGCCTCGGGGAAGCTGCCGATGAAGAGGCGATGACTGCCAACCTGCAGTGACACACCGGGCGGCAGGGGTGCACCGGCCCCGTACCGCGCCGAGTAGTCCACCACATAGTCGATTGCCCCACGCCTAAGAATCAGGCCAGAGGCGTAGCTACCGCCCGATGCAGAGGAAAATCCCGTCCGGATCTTTACTCCAGTCGATGCCTCGGTTTGCCCCACGGTGGGCGCCAACTGTCGTCGATATGTGACGGCAGATGCCATGGGGATGGCTAAAGTGAGGGGAAGACGCGAGGAAGAAGATGTCGATGGTGCCGGAATCGGGTTGGGCACAAACACGGTGACGGACACCACGATGTACCCAGGTTCGGGGCTCTCCGGAGAGATAACACCCCTACTCCTGCTTGTCTCTTTTATATAAATGGAACTGAGCTACAATAACTGCTTCTCTATCTACTCAGGGGAAGGTGAGAGCCGCCGTGGGCAAGGCTCTCTCCTGCTTCCCTGAGGAGGAACTACAAGAAGTAAATGAACTGAGTGGGTTGTGAGTAATGGTGCAAATATGTGGATCGTCCCTCACGCAGGAGGGGTACCCCGGGCTCTTATAGTGTGAGCCCGGGGTAATCGGTAACTTCACTGCCGATTGGGCCCAGCTGTCATCCTCTAATCGGCTGGGTCCCACCGACTGCTCCTCTCCGGGTGATCCGGACCCGACGAGCGACGGCCCATGCTGTAGACTCGTAGGGCATGATGGTGAACAGTGGACCTAGGAGGTGCGGTCTTGTCGTCCTGTCCGCGGAATCGGCGGAGAGGTCGACACCGCATCTCTGCCAGATCTTCGATGTGACTTGGCTTCTCTGCCATCCGGATCTCTCGGGATTGCGCATTTATGACCTCGTACTTGTACCCCCGACTGATCTCAGGGTCAACTTCTCCAGAGGTAGTAGGTTGCACCGATTGCGCCTGGGCCGACTGGTGGTTCTCGGCAGGGTCGATTGCCCTGGGCAATTGGCCGTGCTGATGCCCACCTCGGCCCAGCTGCGGGCCAATCGGATAATCGTCTTGGTGACGAAAGGGTGGACCGGTTGCGCCTGGGCCGACTGCTGGCATTCGGTACGGCTGATTGCCTTCGAGCAATCGGCCGTACGCCTGCCCAGCTCGGCCCAGCTGCAGCCCAATCGGTCCATCCTTGTCTTGAAAGGTTGCTTTCGCTTGGGTGAGCCTACCCGGGTACCAATCCCCCGACAAGAAGCTTTCATTACATTGCTTTATTATATATTTTTCTTGGATTTTTTTGGGCACTGTAAATATGGGTAAAAACATGCAATTCACAGACATGAGCAGACAGAAACCGGCACTAGGTGCACTGAGTTAGTATGTTAGTCCAAATATGTGTAAAGAGGTATGAAAGTGTAGGAAAACACATAGCAATGTCACCCCAATGAGCATGGAACAAGCAGAAATTATATATACGTTTGGGACGTATCAACATCCCCAAGCTTAATTCTTGTTTTTCCTCTAATAGGTAAATGATAACACAGATAATTTCTATGGTGACATGCTAACACACATATAAGAACTTCAAATAAAGCAAGTAAGATATGCAATTCAAGTCAAGACAATAACTAGCAAGAGTCTATATCTAGTATTGAAACTAGCAAAGCAAGAAGATAAAGGTGCAAGAGCTCTCGCTGTCCGTGACTCAAATGTATTCAAATGGTGTTTGCGTGCAAGAAGTGGGAGATGGGTTTAGAGAATAAAAATACTATATAGTTTAATTGAGAACTCAATCTCCTAGACTTCACTTGGAAACCCACTTGGAAACCCACTTCTTGCAAGATCGGGAGTGTTAAGGATATACTACCCACTTGTAAACCTTTCATCTTCCTATTAATAATTTGGCGTAGAGTAGACAAGGATCTTCGTGACGCAAAATATATAACCCAGATTTGTAGTATATTACCCAGTCTCACCTTTCTCTTGTGTCCAAATGTTTTTTTCACCTATACTATTTGATAAATTGTGCAACACCATATCTATTCTATGTAAACCAACTTTACATTATACTACCTATTTGGCACATTTCATCCTTATACACAAACACATGGAACTTAATGTCAGCAGAACTGTGGCTCATGTAACGCATTAGTAAGTTATACACAAACCCATGGCGGCTTGCTGCACGGGGAGAAGGAGGAAGTTAGGGAGAGGAGGAGGAGAAGGAGAAGGGCATGGGGAGGAGGAGGAGACCGGGGAGGCGCGGTGGAGATGCTCCATGGCGGCTGCGCGGCTGCACCGTCCCGGATCGGGCCCAGACGACGACGAGGTGGGCTCGCGGGGCCCGTCGGCGGCCAGCGGCTGGAGGTGGGTGGAGCTCCTCTACGAGGTGACGTGGTGCGCTGTGATCCACTCATTCGCGGATCCAACGGCTGTGATGCACCCAGATCTAGGGTTTCGGGGCAAGAGGGGCTAGAGGCAGATCTCAGGGGGGTGGCTGCAATTTTTGGCTAGGGAAACCCTAGAAAGAGGTGGGAGTGTGGTGGTCTTTATATAGGGCAGGTGATAGGGCATGTTTTCCCTTGATTGTTTTTAGTGATTGATGACAATACATTTGCGGACTAACCGGGTGCGATGAGCATTTCAGATAAGGACATTATTGGCACAAGACGGTTATTGCCCCCTCGGTGTACGAAACATGAAGACGGAGTTTTTCTTTCGATCTCCTTTTGTGTTAATTGAGTCGTAGGAAAACCGTACTATGAAGAGGGGATCCGCTTTGGAAATGGTGGGTGGAATCATCACACGGTCTCACTTTCTGCACCCACATATTTCTTTTGCGTCGTGGAGGTGTGGGGACTTATTGGATGTGGCTCCCTGGCTCTGCCAGGGCGGTAGTGCCGCTCTAGGAGCGGTAGTACCGCTCCATGGTAGTACCGTGGACCAGTACCGCATCCACTACCGGATTCCCACTGGACTCTGCGGTAGTGGAGGCGGCACTGGGGCTCGGTAGTACCGTGGAGCGGTAGTACCACTCCCAGAGCGGTAGTACCGTGAACCAGTACCGCATTCACTACCACATTCCCACTGGATTTTGCGGTAGTGGAGGCGGCACTGGGGCTTGGTAGTACCGTTGGGCGGTAGTACCGCTCTCAGAGCGGTAGTACCGCTCCGCGGTAGTACCGTGAACCAGTACCGCATCCACTACCAGATTCCCACTGGATTTTGCGGTAGTGGGGGCGCCACTGGGGCTCGGTAGTACCGTGGAGCAGTAGTACCGCTCTCGGTACGGTAGTACCGCAGCGCGGTAGTACCGCTTCAGAAGCGGTACTACCGTGGTTGGTGGACAGCCAACGGCTGCATTTAAGGGCTCCTATAAAAGGGGGTCTTCTTCCCCATTGAGACTCACCTCATTTATTGCTCTCACCTCCATTGACGCCCAAGCTCCATTCTTGCCCGATCTCCCTCCCTAGCCATCAAAACTTGTTGATTCTCTAGGGTTTGGAAGAGGAGGCCCCGATCTACACTTCCACCAACGGATATTTGATTCCCCCCACTAATCCCGTGTGGATCTTGTTACTCTTGGGTGCGTTGGTACCCTAGACGAAAGAGGTCACCTCGAAGCTACATTCCATTGTGGTGAAGCTTCGTGGTTTCTTTGGGAGCCTCCAATTAAGTTGTGGAGTTTTCCCCAACCTTGTTTGTAAAGGTTTGGTTGCCACCTTCAAGGCCGCCTCGTAGTGGATCACGGCATCTTACATCGGTAAGAGCGTGAGGAGAAATAGGGTGGCCCTCGTTGGCTTCGTGTGAGCATTGTGCTCCTCACCCTCTCCAAATGGAGACGTACTTCTCGAAAGAGAAGGAACTTCGGAAACATATCCTTGTTTCCCGTGTTCCCCTTTACCTTTACTTTGTGCAAGTTACTTTCCTTGCTTATTTATTGCTTGCTTGTTATATCATAGTTATTGGCATATAGGTTGCTCATGTTATTTGCATATTTAGACAACCTATATTCCTTGTTGAGCCTAATTTGTTAAGAAAAGTTTAAAAAGTGTTAGTCGCCTATTCACCCCCCCCCCTTCTATTCGACATTCCGATCCTTTCAATTGGTATCAGAGCCTCGTCTCTTATTAAGGGCTTTAACGCCTTAAGAGGATGTCGCACGAGGATAAACCGGTAGAGGTTGAGCTTCCAGGAGCTACTCCGGACCCTTCTCTTTTGGAAGGGAATCCAAGTATCAAGGGCTTCGCGAATATGGTCGCGAAGGATGACTCATCATCTATCTCTCGACATGAGTACAATGAAGGCATGTCCGCCATTAAGGCTCACATGAACAAAGTTACCGATATGCTTGGTTGTCTCATGTCAAGGATGCCCTCGGAGAGCAACCCCACCATCATCCTCAACATTCCAACGTTGGGTGGAGGAGATGTCATCTCCCAATCTAATGATGATGGTAGGAATGATATCCGATCCATTCCTCGTACGGGGAATGGATCGGATATCCATTCCGCGGTGGATCCTCCTGTTACTTATAACTCTCTACCTCTACCCGAACCCCATTTTGCACATGCAGGAACTATTACCATCCTGAAACAAAGATGGTTATCCGGTTTGGGCTCGTCGCATGAAGAGACACTTGAAGGGGTCCTCCATGGAACTTTGGCGCATCATTGAGGAGGGATTTACTCCTCGTGACCGGAACAACATGACCCCAAGAGAATATCGGGACAACACAATCAACAGTCATGCTATGCTCGTGATAGGAAATGGGTTGAAGGAAGAGCAATACATTCTTGTCCTAAAGTGTGAAACGGCCAAAGAGATGTGAGATATTCTCGAGAGGACTCTCATGGGAAGCACTAGCATACGGTGCTCAAAGTTTGACAAGATTCAAGATCAAGCCGATCACTTTGTCCGGAATGAAGGGGAGTCTTCCGAGGATGTTCATCAAAGGTTGGTGGCTCTCGCAAATTGCATGACGGACCATGGGATCATGGACACCGATGACGGATGGATAAAGAGAAAGTTCATCACGGATATGCTCCTACACAAGAAGCATATCACCAAGGTCATTCGTCAAAGGCCCGACTTTCGCGAGTTGAGTTCAAACCAAGTCTTGGATGAATTCGTTGCCATGGAAATCTTGGACTCCACGGCCGAGTTAAAATTGGCTCGCCAAAGCGGCTCCAAGATGCCATCTCTTGACTTGAAGGCCAAGGAGGTTAAAGTTGAGGAAGAGGAAGATGAAGAGGATGTGGGTCCGGAAGACACCAAGTATGCTTACAATGAGCACATGGCTCTAGCCTCAAGACAATTTTGGGGCAACAAGAACAACTTCAAGTCCAACACAAGTAGCTTCAAGCCAAAGGGCCAAAGAATAAGAACTTGCTTCAATTGTGGCAATGTGAGTCACTTTGTTGCGGATTGTCCGTATGAGAAGAGAGAAGACCACGGTGGAAAGCTCATCCGTAAGGACAAGAACAAGCCACCATTGAACAAGACCTTTGTGAAGAAGAAGCCACAACGTGTGTTGGTGGCTCAAGAAGAATACTATTCTGATGATGAGGAGGATGAAGAAAGTGGTGAGATTGTGGCAACCGCCACCGTTGCCATCGCCATTGAATCCCCCTCACCAACGTCTCTCTTCAACTCCCCCAACGAGGACCCTCACATCATCCACAAGTGTCTTATGGCCAAGACTACCTCGGTAACTCCTCACTCTAAACCGTTTACTCCCACTAACCCCTCATTGTTGGATTGTGTGGAGGAAAATGAGGAGCCTAAAGCACATGAGGAGAATGAATTCGAACTATTCATGTCCAAGCTCAAAGGTGTTGCAAAGGGACATTTTGTGGCTCTCTTGGAACAACTAGGCGAAGCACATGCTCACATTGAGCAACTTGATGAGACTATCATCGAGTTGCAAGGTCATAGTCGTGACTATGCGGATGAGATAGGGGAGCTATCTCATTCTCTCGAAGAAGAGCGTGAGCTTAAGTTTTCTCTTGATGAGACGTATGCTATTGATATCTCTAAGCTAAAACTTGACCTTAAACATTCTAATGCTATTGCTTGTGATCTCAAGACTAAAAATGATGAACTTGTTGAGGCTCATGAAAGACTTCTTTTGGATCATGAGAAAGTCGAAAAGGACCACAAGTCCTTAAAACACGAACTCATGGCTCTCAAGAAGGCTCATGATGAAACAAGTATGAAACTCACTAAATAAATTATGACCTTTTATCCTATTATTGTGGTAGATAAACCTAGTTCCTCTAACTCTTGTTGTGAGCATGCTTCTCTTGTTGAGGAAAACACTAGGTTGAAGGCACAACTTGAGAAGGGACTTGTCTCGTGCATTCAAGGAGAAAAGAACCTTAATGATCTCTTGAGTTCCCAAAAGGAGGTCATTGGCAAGGAAGGCATTGGTTTTGGTACAAGTTCATCAAAAAGGAAGAACAAGAAGAGGAAGAACAAGAAGAGGAAGAACAAAAAGAAGAAAGGCAAGGCACCTCCTCCTTCAAAGGAAGTCACATTTGTGAAGGAAGGGGAGAAGCCTCAAGAAAAAGTGGCAAAGGCCATTGAGGGTGGAATGAACAAGAGGAATGATGCCATTCCCAATGACTTTGCCGGACCAACTAACCCCTCTTATGTTCTTTGTTCCACTAATGATGGGCATGTTTATGACAAATTTGTTGGTTCCTTTGATGAGTATATTGCATGGTCCATTTGGGTGCCTAAGACCCTTGTTACTAACGCGAGAGGACCCATTCATGAATGGGTACCTAAATCGAAGCATTGATCTCATGTAGGTGGCGGCTTCCGGTGGTGGTTCATGGATACTTGATAGCGGGGCTACAAGTCATATGACCAAGGACATGTTGGTGGACATTGATTTCGGACCATCTAGAACCACCCGTGTCCAATTTGGAGATGCAAACACGTCAAAGGTATTAGGTCTTGGCAAAGTAATAATTTCTCCGGACTCGTCCATTGAGAAAGTATTGCTAGTTGAGACTTGTGCCTTTAATTTAATTTCCGTTCGTCAACTTGCCATGATGGGCCTTTGTACTTTCTTTGATAAAGACATGGTCACCCTAATGTGGAGCAAAACTCTTAAAGTAGCCTTTGTTGGACACGTGGAGGACGGTATGTACGTGGTGGACTTCTCAAAAGTCCCCACCAAAACCGCCATGTGTTTAATGGCTAAAGTTGATGTGGGATGGCTTTGGCACCGCCGACTAGCCCATGTCAATATGAGGTCTTTGCAAACACTTCTCAAGGGTGAGCATGTCATTGGACTAAAAATGTTAGCTTTCCCAAAGATCGTGCTTGTAGGGCATGCATTGAAGGGAAATTTCATGAGAAGAAACACCCCGTCAAGAATATCATCTCCACCAAGAGGCCTTTGGAGCTCCTTCACATGGATCTTTTTGGGCCTCCCTCATATGATAGTCTTGGCGGGAAGAAGTATTGCTTGGTTATTGTTGATGATTATTCAAGATATACATGGGTTTATTTCTTCAAGAATAAAAGTGAAACCCAACAAACCGTCATCTAGTTTGCCAATGAAGCTCAACGTCAACACAATTCAAAGATTTTGGAAATTAGGAGTGACAACGGCACCGAGTTCAAGAACTACACCTTGGATGAATTCCTTGGAGATGAGGGGATCAAACATCAATATTCCGCTGCTTATACCCCTCAACAAAATGGTGTTGCGGAGAGGAAGAATCGCACTCTGATTGATGCAGCAAGAACAATGATGGCGGAGTTCAAGAGTCCATACAACTTCTGGGCAGAAGCCATCAACACTGCTTGTCATGCAACTAACCGTCTTTATCTCCGCAAGATCTTGAAAAAAACTCCGTATGAAATCATCACCGGGAAGAAGCCCAACATAAAGTACTTTCGGGTCTTCGGGTGTAAGTGTTTCATTCTTAAGAAAGGTGCTCGTTTGTCTAAGTTTGAGTCTAAGACAAATGAGGGCATATTTGTTGGTTATGCTTCGAACTCTCACGCCTATAGAGTCTACAACAAGTCTTCCGGACTCGTTGAAGAGTCTAGTAACGTGGAGTTCGATGAACATAATGGCTCCCAAGCGGGGCAAGGTGATCTTAATGTTGTAGGTGATGAAATTCCTCCTCAAGCCATAAGAAGAATGGGTGTGGGTCATTTCCTACCCATTGAGGAACCCCTTGTGGTGGAAGGAGAAGAACAATGCTCTACGCACGTGGAGCCATCACCTCCTCAAGATTCACAAGCAAACCAAGAACAAGACGAAGGCCCTTTCTCGCCCGAACAAGATCAAGGTCAAGATCAAATCATTGAAGATGGTGGTGCACCAAATGATGACCAAGATCATGTTCTAGTTCAAGGGCAAGCTCAAGATGATGAGCAAGTCCTTGAGGATGCTCCTTCTTCCGAAGATGGTCCTCTAGCTTCCCCTCAAGAAACTTTGAAAGAAGAGAGAGTTCGCGGAGCACTCAAGATTGCATCCCGGTTAAAATCACAAGATCTTTCGGTGGATCAAGTGCTCGAAAGCATCCAAAAGGGGGTAACAACTCGTAGTCAATTGAGAAACTTTTGTGCCCATAATGCATTTGTTTCTTGTGTTGAACCCCAAAAGGTAGGTTAGGCGCTTGAAGATCCGGATTGGCTTGAGGCCATGCATGATGAACTCAATAACTTCAAGCGCAACAAGGTGTGGACATTAGTGGAGAGACCCAAAGGTGATCATAATGTTATTGGGACCAAGTGGATTTTCAAGAACAAGCAAGATGCACTTGGTATTGTCATCCGGAACAAGGCAAGGTTGGTGGCTCAAGGTTTTTTCCAAGCCGAAGGTATTGACTTTGGTGAAACTTTTTCCCCTGTGGCTCGTCTTGAGTCCATTCGTATTGCTCTTGCGTATGCCTCTCATCACAACTTCAAGTTATATCAAATGGATGTGAAGAGTGCTTTTCTTAATGGTCCCATTAATGAGTTGGTATATGTCAAGCAACCCCCCGGGTTCGGGGACCACAATTTCCCCAATCATGTCTATAAACTCGACAAGGCGCTCTATGGCCTTAAGCAAGCACCACGCGCTTGGTATGAGCACCTTACCGAGTTCTTAGTTGATTATGGGTTTGAAATTGGGCAAATCGATCCCACTCTTTTTACCAAGAGGGTTGGTGGGCAATTTTTCATATGCCAACTATATGTTGATGATATTATCTTTGGCTCGATTAACAAATCTTTTAATGAGGAGTTTGCTAAGCTAATGACCAACAAGTTTGAGATGTCTATGATGGGAGAGTTGGAGTTCTTTCTCGGTTTTGAAGTCAAGCAATTGTCAAGAGGAACTTTCATTAATCAAGCCAAATATACTCAAGACATGCTCAAGAGGTTCAAGTATGATGGTCTTAAAGGAGCCAAGACCCCCATGCCACTCAAGTGTCAACTTGACCTCGACCCGAATGGTAAAGAGGTAGACCAAAGGGAGTATCGTTTTATGATTGGTTCCTTGTTGTATCTTTGTGCATCTAGGTCGGATATCATGTTGAGTGTGGGCATGTGTGCAAGATTTCAATCCGCACCAAAAGAGAGTCACGTAGTGGCTGTCAAAAGAATCTTTCGATATTTGGTTCATACCCCAACTTTGGATTGTGGTATACTAAAGGCTCAAGCTTCAACCTCGTCGGGTACACGGATTCGGATTGGGCGGGAGACAAAGTGGAGAGGAAGTCCACTTCCGGAGGATGCCAATTCCTTGGTAGGTCTTTGGTGAGTTGGTCATCCAAGAAGCAAAATTTTGTTTCCCTCTCTACCACCGAAGCCGAGTACATTGCCGCCACAAGTTGTTGTTCACAATTATTATGGATGAGGCAAACTTTGAAGGATTACGGTGTCATTTGTGACAAAGTGCCTCTTTTATGTGACAATGAAAGTGATATCAAGATTGCTTACAACCCTGTTCAACATAGCAATACGAAGCATATTGAGATTCGCCATCACTTTATTCGAGATCATGTGAAGCGGGGTGATATTGACCTTTCATATGTGGGCACCGGAGATCAACTTGCGGATATCTTCACCAAGCCTTTAGATGAAGCAATATTTCGAGAGTTAAGGCATGAGCTAAATATCATTGATTCAAGTAATGCGGTTTGAAGACTTGCCCACACTTCCCATCTCAACATGAGGTCTAGCTTGGATGTAGGCATGGACATAGGGGGAGTGTTGCTTAATTCATAGGCAACCACTCCACCTATTATGCGGAAAGAGACAAAATTCTTTCACTATGGTCACGTTCGGCGGCCGTCATGGTCACCCAAGGTGACAACGGTGCTTCAAAGAAGAGCATTGGCAATGAACCCAAGATACATCTTTGTGGTGTCATACCAAATAAGATCAAAATTGGTGGCTTCGGCCACCGCCCCTCTCGTTGGGAGGATTGGTTCGCTTTGGTGCTTCTTTCTTGTGTTCAGGTTGTTTTGTTGCATCTTGATCACTCCGAGTTTGACCTTGCATTTTCTTGTTGTTGTTTTGTCTCGGAGTGTTTACCATCCAGCTGCCGTGTTTCGAGTCATCCCAAGCCCTTCCCCCTAAGACATTCGATGCAATAGCCCCCTCATCGTTGCCCTTGGTGGACATTTCTGCTGCCAGCGGTACTACCGCAGCAGTCACGGTACTACCGCTCTCGCGGTACTACCGCGCCTGGTGCGGTAATACCGCGGTCCCGAGGAATCTTATAACGGAAGGGGTACGGGGAGTTCCTCCCCATTCCCCCTTTCAGTTTCTGTTTCTCTCCTCTGCAGCAGCGGCGCCCATCCCGGCGCCCCCTCCCGGTGTGCCGCATCCGTGCCGTCCTTCCCTGTTCTTCTCCGGTGGGATCATTCCCTATCGTCCCCGGGTGCCATGGATACCGGTATTGCCCCCGTTCTCTTCACCTTTGGTTCCGTTTTGTTGAACTTTGTTGCTAGGGAAATACTTGTAGATCCACTAGGTTTTTGGCTATGCCTAGGCACTTTGAGAACATGGATAGACTGCTAGATAGGAATGGAGTAGATGTGTTGGTGTGGTTTGTGTTTTTGGCACCCCGGTAGTACCGGATCTCAGATATGTGTCCTCTACTCCAGGGCGGTACTACCGCTGGTCCCGCTGCGGTTCTACCACTTGCGCAGTACTACCGCTCGGCCAGCGGTACTACCGCCGGGCGGTACTACCGTGCCTCGGGCGGTACTATCGGGGTCCCACAAACTGAAACCTCCCCAACAGACCTTCCTT
The DNA here is from genome assembly GCA_950022295.1 of Bromus sterilis. Classification (NCBI taxonomy): domain Eukaryota; kingdom Viridiplantae; phylum Streptophyta; class Magnoliopsida; order Poales; family Poaceae; genus Bromus; species Bromus sterilis. The sequence continues at coordinate 10,477,704 of OX465595.1, read as the reverse complement.
GTTCACGTGTGTCCAGCTCTTGCATCTCATGTGGTTTGTTTTTCCGTTTCTCTCTGTTGGTGTTGGTCAGGTGATGGCTCTCTTCAGAATCCACAGCACAAGGCCCCTGGTCAACCTGGAAGAAACTTCAAAAAGACTGCTCACAAGAAGAAGGAACCAGTCAAGCCTGTGGCCGAGCTTTCTCTTCCCGGGTACAAGGCCTACCGGTGTGTCAATCCTTACCGTGAAGAGCAAGACCCAGAGTTAGTTGGCACTCAGTTCTGGAATAAGACTCAGAGGGATGTGTTCCACAAGGTTATGATGCACAGGAAGAACAAGTTTGTTCCACACGTGAAGTCAGTCCAGCTGAGGCACATGCGGGCTTACCCCGATTACTTTGGAGAGGCATATGCTCTATGCGAGCAGTTTGGGATTCTGGACATCATCTCCTTCAACAAGAGGTTCGATGTCGAGCTTCTTGCCCAGTTATTTGCCACAGTGTACTTCACCAGTCGCGATGATCGGACCATCATTTGGATGTGCAAGGACGAGCAAGTTAGTTTCACATGGGGGGAGTTCATGACAGCTCTGCACATTCTCGTCTCCATGCAAGAGGCGCCCGTTGGTGTCAGCCCATATGCTTCAGCAAATGCCAAGCCCAAGAGCATGTTAGGGCCTTATCAGAAGTCGATTCCTTATATTGATGCCAAGGGACAGCAGAAGTACAGAGTGGTTCTCTGCCCGTTCTTGGACATCATGCATCGCATTTTCCGGACCTCTCTGTTTCCCCGTGTGGGCAATCTGGACATGGTTCACGGCCATCTGGTGCACATGCTTCTCCTCTGTGTGGAGTGCAAGGGCACCACGCAGACCTTGGATGTTTGTGACATCATGTGGGAGGAGCTACATGCTGCTGTGATGGAACGTAAGGTTCCCATTTATGGCCCTTATCTTCAGGTCCTCTTCGAGATCACGTGGGCAGCTACCTTTGCTAATGAGCGCCTTCCCGTTTCTGACTGCTCACGAGGAGGTTCAGCTGCGCATCAAGGACAACTGGGCTGGCGGTCATGGTCCTGCGCATGGTTCCCCTCCTCCTGCCGAGTCTAATGAGGAGGTTCAAGAGGAGCAGGAGGCCAGTGGCGGCAGTGTTCCCCGCACACGCTCTGGTGCGAGCTTTCGTGCGGGTGGTTCGTCTTCTGCACAGGGTCCAGAGCAGCCCGGATGGGCTGCCAAGCTCATCAGGAAGGTGACGCAACTCTTCTTCCTTCAGACTGACGTTCAACACCGCTTGTATGAGGCCCACAGGAGGGAGAAGGAGAACAGGCAGCTGCATAAGGCTTTCTACAGGCAACAGGGTATGACTGTCAAGGACGGGTCCGAGAAGAACATTACTCCCGAGCACAAGTGGATCTCCAAGTTCAGCACGTGGTACCTCAATGATGATGTGCCTGGCCCTTCGTCCACTGCTCAACAGCCAGCTACTGATGACACAGAGGCAGCAGTGGAGTCCGAGGAGTCTGACGATGACGAGGACTACGACCAGGACGATGAGTAGTTCATCACCATGGGACGCTAGGTCATTCTCTGCCTTTTTGGCGTCTCGATGCCAAAGGGGGAGAGAGGTCTAGGATTCCGATTTGCATCTTCTCAGGGTTGGGCGAGTCACAAGCGTGTTTTATTTGTCTCATCTGCTCCGCTTGTGAACTCCGTTTATTTGCTTTGGTTTTTTAGTCCGTCTTGTGAGACTTCCGTGATATATGGTGTGAGACATATGTTATCCTATGTTCGTACTTTTACTGTCTGGTTATGTGGTGCTATGTTATGACATGTTATCCTTATGCTCACATACTTATTTTGTCTAGCTTAGTATGGCCTAGTTTATAAAATATAGGGGGAGTGTCCTCCTTATGTGTGTGTCTTGCAATCCAGAGGCATATCTAAAATGATGCACACATCAAGGGGGAGCCTGTCTATATTTTATAAGCTAATGGCATGTTGTTTTAAAAATTCCCTATTTTTATTGTGCAAATCTTGTGTTGTCATCAATACACCAAAAAGGGGGAGACTGATAGGGCATGTTTTCCATTGATTGGTTTTAGTGATTGATGACAATACATTTGCGGACTAACCGGGTGCGATGAGCATTTCAGCTAAGGACATTATTGGCACAAGACGGTTATTGCCCCCTCAGTGTACGAAACGTGAAGACGGAGTTTTTCTTTCGATCTCCTTTTGTGTTAATTGAGTCGTAGGAAAACCGTACTATGAAGAGGGGATCCACTTTGGAAATGGTGGGTGGAATCATAACACGGTCTCACTTTCTGCACCCACATATTTCTTTTGCGTCGTGGAGGTGTGGGGACTTATTGGATGTGGCTCCCTGGCTCTGCCAGGGCGGTAGTACCGCTCTAGGAGCGGTAGTACCACTCCACGGTAGTACCGTGGACCAGTACCGCATCCACTACCGGATTCCCACTGGACTCTGCGGTAGTGGAGGCGGCAATGGGGCTCGGTAGTACCGTGGAGCGGTAGTACCGCTCCCAGAGCGGTAGTACCGTGAACCAGTACCGCATCCACTACTGGATTCCCACTGGACTTTGCGATAGTGGAGGCGTCACTGGGGCTCGGTAGTACCGTTGGGCGGTAGTACCGCTCCGCGGTAGTACCGTGAACCAGTACCGCATCCACTACCGGATTCCCACTGGAATTTGCGGTAGTGGGGGCGCGACTGGGGCTCGGTAGTACCGTGGAGCAGTAGTAACGCTCTCGGTACGGTAGTACCGCAGCGCGGTAGTACCGCTTCTGAAGCGGTACTACCGTGGTTGGTGGACAACCAACGGCTGCATTTAAGGGCTCCTATAAAAGGGGGTCTTCTTCCCCATTGAGACTCACCTCATTTATTGTTCTCACCTCCATTGACGCCCAAGCTCCATTCTTGCCCGATCTCCCTCCCTAGCCAGCAAAACTTGTTGATTCTCTAGGGTTTGGAAGAGGAGGCCCCGATCTACACTTCCACCAAAGGATACTTGATTCCCCCACTAATCCCGTGTGGATCTTGTTACTCTTGGGTGCGTTGGTGCCCTAGACGGAAGAGGTCACCTCGAAGCCACATTCCATTGTGGTGAAGCTTCGTGGTTTCGTTGGGAGCCTTCAATTAAGTTGTGGAGTTTGCCCCAACCTTGTTTGTAAAGGTTTGGTTGCCACCTTCAAGGCCGCCTCATAGTGGATCACGGCATCTTACATCGGTAAGAGCGTCAGGAGAAATAGGGTGGCCCTCGTTGGCTTCGTGTGAGCATTGTGCTCCTCATCCTCTCCAAAGGGAGACGTACTTCTCGAAAGAGAAGGAAACATATCCTTGTCTCCCGTGTTCCCCTTTACCTTTACTTTGTGCAAGTTACTTTCCTTGCTTATTTATTGCTTGCTTGTTATATCATAGTTATTGGCATATAGGTTGCTCACGTAGTTGCATATTTAGACAACCTATATTCCTTGTTGAGCCTAATTTGTTAAGAAAAGTTTAAAAAATGTTAGTCGCCTATTCACCCCCCCTCTAGTCGACATTCTGATCCTTTCAGCAGGGTTGGCTGGTCAGTTTACGCAAATGCCCCCGGTACCCCTCTCGCGCGTCCGGTGATCGCGTTCGTGACCGCCGAGACTCCGTACGGACTCCGATTCCGACGAAATCTCGAACCACGCACTCAGCGCATCGAGCCCGTCGATCGTACCTCACTGCGGTGACATTCCGAGAACATTTTTCGGTGCCCCATAAAATAATCCGTTTATTAAATAAACGGGGTTTTCGATCCGGTGGCGATGGTTGGACTTGTGCCGGTGGCGACGGTGCTCGGGTGAAATCCCGGTGTCGCAAAGTCATGTGCCATGGTGGAAAGGGGCCGGTCATGCATCCGATACGAGAATAGGGGGAGAAAAATTCACCGATAATTATTTCGGTGAAGCAAACACTGCAAACAATACAGACAATCATCACCGCAACGCAACAAACAAAAATTTTAAATGGGGTGGAATTTCCAGGATGTTACAATACAACACAACCAACAAGGGATCTCGTCCCGAGATCCTGGACGGTCCGGGGGAGAGGGGGGAAGATAAAAGAGAAACGACGATCTTCAACACCACCAACAAGGGACTCTGCTCCATGTTGATGTAGAACTTCGGTTGAGATAAATTTCCGCAGAGAGACGACATCGTCGGAAAAAATGAAACCGCCAGAGTCAAGAGGAAGAGCGACACTTCCAGGCGACGATCAAGGAAAGTACTCTCACTCAAATCATGAGGATACTGGGCAAGAGGAATGAATTCAATGGATGACCAAGATGTTTACCCAGAGTCGGAAGAACTTAAGGTACTACAGGATTTCCCAAACCTGAGATCGGAATCGAGACAATACGCTGCAAGCAAGGCATTGTAACGGTTCAGAAACTCCACACTCTCGAGATCCTAAAGTTTTGAAGGGGACAAGACAAGAACGAAACTCTTACGGCACTTGTCCTGACCAGAGCAAGGGTAAGGAGTAAAAAGATTCCTACTCTCCGATAACTAACTTATTAACTACAAAATAGTTTTTGTCTAGACTCGACTTCGGCCAAAAAAAGGGATCCTACGGTCGGTAAGGCTCTAATACCAAGTTGTAAGGCCCGATATGCAGTACTGTTCCAGATCAAGATGTTTCCATCCAGATCCGGGGACGAAGCACATATCGGTCCCACCGCGACATATGACGAAGTCATATGCCCTGGATTTCCAACATGATATCACAACATTACAGATACAAGGATACAACATCTCATACAATCAACATACAATTGCCTTAATACAATACAACAGCGGAAGATACATGTCTGAGTACAGACTAAAAGCAAATGCCTAGTGGCAAAGAGAAAAACATCGATCCCCATAACCACACGGGTCCAGGCCGTCCGCCGGGATCCGCCTAACTAGTCATCGTTGAGTCTCCACGTTAAACGTCGGTCACCATACCTGTTGTCGATCAAGAACCCTGAAAAGAGTTCGGGGGTACTATCATGAGTACAGAAGTACTCAGCATCCAACTGTAGTGGTCATCTGACCCAGCAAGGACTTCATCACTCGTCATTCTAGGACAACTAGTAGTTTACGGTAAGGATGGGTTAAGTGGTGAGGTTGCTGCCGCACTAGCATTTATGAAGTGGCTAACGACCTAGAGAGTAAGATAAGAAGCCAAGAATTCGATGAGGAATCGCCTCCAACAAGTCTTGCTATCAACTACTTACGCAAACATAACACCTATCCTATCCTTGTCCTCCTCTTCGCATCCCGACGAAGAAGAAGCAGTCAAGGAACACACATGTTGATCAAGTTATTTTAAGATTATCTCAGCTGTTGTTGTCTATGAACAAGGAGTAGGTCTCAAGTCGTCCATAACCGTGGACACGGCTTCTCGAAAAGATTTAACCCTGCAGGGGTGTACCAACTGCCCATTACGAGGCGTCGCATGCTCGCCCATCTCTCTTAGTTGCTACCCGTTAGAGGCAACCATTTTATGATTTAGTTCCGAGAGATCCGAAACGACAGGTCCCTCTATCTAACAACGCACAAATCCGGGTGGCCCCCGGGGAGTCGACACCCAATCCAAAAGCCGTCCACGCTCTCGGATCGGACTCTTCCATACGGCTAAGGTCGGGAAATCACACCTGACATCAGGGGAAACCTAGCTCACCAAGTGTGGACCAACATAGGAACTATGTCTCCGCTGGCCCGAGTTGTTTGAAAACTACTGGCAGCTAACCAGCTCACACAGGGTTTCAAATGGTAAATCAGCTTGGGCCACCACTAGAAATTTTTGAAGCTAGCTAGGTAAGAAGAGGGGACCCCATAGCATCCACACACGATTAGGCACGCTCAGTATTAAAACCAATACCCGGAACTCGGATCCTAGGTGACTCGAATGGAACAAAGCGTTGGGGCGGGATAACCTAGACCTTCCATCCTTCGTCGAATATAGTCAATATTATAATAATCATATCATCCACAACAATATAATAATGTGATATCCCAAAACCAAGGAGTAACAGGGTAACATCGTAGCATCCTAAGCATGCATACTAACCAGGGGCTGAGCAACGAGCAATAGTAACATAGCAGTACATGGTTTGCTAGGAGGGGACATGGTTGTATCGGTTTGAAAGAGGCTGTAAACATGTGGTAGGATCAAACATCGAACCTATCCTAGACTAGCATGCAAACCACTGGTTGAAATAGAATGTATCATAAGTAATGTATAGTCCTTTCCTGTTGATAAGTCGGATTCCGAAGGTGTAGTTGATCGCAAGCTCGCATCGTCTCCGAAGGGTACCCGCGGAAGCACACATGAGGGTAAACACTGGAAAGCAATCAACGAGCAAGCACTCTATTACTACGAGGCAAGCATCAACAATAAGGAAACACGAGACATCGCACCTACCGTCGAGAGCGGTTACTAACAGGTTAAGTGGAGTACTCGTCACACACGACGATACCGCACATTTAGAAAGGTTCAAGTTGTTTAGCTACAGGTGATCAACAAAGGTTGTTAACATGGCATCTCACTCAAGCATGGCATAGCACATAAACATGACAAGAGGTGAAGCATAAGATAAACTATCTATGCTAGTCAATTTAAGTGAGGCACAACCTAAACATGGCATACACTAAGTGCCCCACGACAATTAAAACATTTGGTACTGTTCTTCCCTAAACCATATTTTAGGTTGGTTAACACCAGCAAACAATAGCATAAACACAAAGTACACGAAAAACTAATCAAGTTACATATAAAGAACACCCCAAACGGAGTTACGGTTAAAAAGATACAAGCAAAACAAGTTTGGAACACAATCTGCCAACATCAGGAAGCACACTTTAGAGCAATGCATAAACAGGGTAATGAATGCAAACATGCTCACAAATGATATACAAGTAAAGTAGACATGAAAAGGAAGGCATGGCAAAAAGAATCATGCAAAAATGCATCATGAACAACTAATTATAAGCAACACAAAAACTATAAAACATTACTGGTCTAGGACTTAGTGAAAATCAAGAAAACAGGGCATACACTATTATTTTTATGTTGTACAAACATGAGCAAAACTATATGCAAAAGTGAATAAACATGACATAGCAATACAACAAATGGTAGTAGACATGATGCTTAACAATATGCAACAAGAATCACTCAATTCCGATAAACGGTCGCGACACACTCGTCGACCGAAGTTGCAACAAAATATAAACAGCAGCACCCTAACAGCAGGGTAGCTACTTTGGGTGAAGATACAATCATCATGCAGCAGGCATATATCACATGTGAATGCATGCAACTGAACTAGACATAATGCTTAACAGGATGCAAAAGGAATCACTCCATTCCGACGTACGGTTGCGACGCAACCGTCGCCCGAAGTTTCAACAAATTAACAGTATCAGACAGATTCACAGTTTAACGATCTGGTGCCCTGTTTGACCAATAATTACCCAAACAAGATAACCTCGGATCAAGATGCTCACAAAATATGGATTAAAGAGCACAGAGAGCACAACAATACAAAAAAAGATTCACTTCGTTCCGACCTACGAGTCAATGGGAAATCACGTTGCAAGAGAGGTACTTGAAACAGAAATTCTGGGACTTAGAATTTACTGGGGGGGGGTCGAGCTCGGGGCTGGGGTTTCCATGGCGAGATGGAGGTGGCCGCCGGCGCCCGTGGTGGCCTGGAGAGGGCACGGGGCGACAGGGGACGGCTGGGGTCGGCGGAGGAGGGCCGGATCCGGCCGTGCGCCGCCGGAGATGGCCGTGGCGGCGACGTCCATGGCGAGCCCGAGCTCGAGCTCGACTCCCATGGCGGATGGCCATGGCGGCCTTCTGCACGGGGAGAAGGAGGGAGTTAGGGAGAGGAGGAGGATAAGGAGAAGGGCGCGTGGAGGAGGAGGAGACCGGGGCGGCGCGGCGGCTCGCCGGAGCTCGCCGGCGGCGGCTCACCCGAGGTGGCGGCGCGGCGGAGATGCTCCATGGCGGCTGCGCGGCTGCACCGGCCCGGATCGGGCCCGGACGACGACGAGGCGGGCTCGCGGGGTCCGGCGGCTGGAGGTGGGTGGAGCTCCTCTACGAGGTGACGTGGCGCGATGTGATCCACTCATTCGCGGATCCAACAGCTGTGATGCACCCAGATCTAGGGTTTCGGGGCAAGAGGGGCTGGAGGCAGATTTTGAGGCAGATCTCAGGGGGGTGGCTGCAATTTTTGGCTAGGGAAACCCTAGAAATAGGTGGGGTGTGGTGGTCTTTATATAGGGCAGGGTTGGCTGGTCAGTTTATGCAAATGCCCCCGGTACCCCTCTCGCGCGTCCGGTGATCGCGTTCGTGACCGCCGAGACTCCGTACGGACTCCGATTCCAACGAAATCTCGAACCACGCGCTCAGCGCGTCGAGCCCGTCGATCGTACCTCACTACGGTGACATTCCGACAACATTTTTCGGCGCCCCATAAAATAATCCGTTTATTAAATAAACGGGGTTTTCGATCCGACGGCGATGGCTGGACTTGTGCCGGTGGCGACGATGCTCGGGTGAAATCCCGGTGTCGCAAAGTCATGTGTCGTGGTGGAAAGGGGCCGGTCACGCATCCGATAAGAGCATAGGGGAAGAAAAAATCACCGATAATTATTTTGGCGACGCAAACACTGCAACAATACAGACAATCATCACCGCAACGCAACAAACAAAAATTTAAAATGGGGTGGAATTTCCGGGTTGTTACATTGGAATAACCTATTAACTCAGTGCACCCCAGTGCCAGTTCCTGTTTTCTGCTGTTTTTCTATTTCAGGTTTCCCCCATATTAAAAGTGCTCCAAAAATTCGGGAAAATCTAATAAAGATCAGCGTAGAAGAAGCTTCGGGAATTACCGAGGGGGGGGCAGAGGGGACCCACCAGGGCCCCAGGCGCCCTCCCGGCGCGCCCTAGGGTGGGGCCGCGTCAGGGGGCCGCCTGGACCCCTGGTGGGCCCCTGGCTTCCCCCCTTCGCCCATATAATCCTCGTGACGTGAAACCCCCGTGACGGGAACCCTTTTTCGCGATCTCTGCTCTGTTCCGCCGCCGCCGCGCTTCCAAGATCGGGAGCACCAGAAGACCTCTTCCCGGCACCCTGCCGGAGGGAGGAACCGCCTCCGGGAGCTTCTCCACCACCATGGATGCTTCCCGGATGAACCGTGAGTAGTCCACCTTGGACCATGGGTCTATGATCAGTAGCTATGTGATGTTCTCCTCCCCTCTTTGTTCTTCATGGATTAGACCTCGTGAGTTGCCCTACATGATCGAGGCACATATGTAATATTTTTGTTGTTGCTATGCTGAGTTTGCTGGGATCCGATGGATTATGAGATTTTGTTCAGATTGTGTTTGAGTAATATATTTGATTCTGCTCTTTTATATTTTTGTTCTAGAGTAATTCTTGCATGTTCTCTGTTGCTGTTTATTGCTTTGGCCAAGCAGTAGGTAGTGACTCCAAGAGGGAGCGTTATGCATGATTGTGGGTTCATGCCCCCCGATGACTAGCTTGAGTGACAGAAACATGAGTCTAGGGGATGTGTTGTTGCCCCAAGGGGGAAAACAACGGTGCTTGTACTTGCGGGTGCAAGGATTGTTTACTTTACGCAAAGTTCTTTAATGCAGTTGTCCATTGCTTTGAATTTACACTTTGGGTGGGATTCGCAACTTAATACCAGCGAGATGTTCTGGATAGATATCTCAAGGTGGATGATTAGTAGGTAGATGCAGATGGATTTCGGTCTACTTGTCTTGGCGAACCGCCCATGCTTTTGAGCCTCTTCCTTTCTTCATAGCATAATTAGCATTGGTTTGCGCACATAATCCTGTCAATTACCCAGCTGTAATTTGTTTACCTCGCATGGCTATTTTATCGTCTTTTGGGAGAGAGTCATCACTAGTGAACATCATAGGACTCCGGTCCATATTTCCAATACTGTTTACACCCACTATCAATTTACTGCTTTATTTACTTTTTCGTTGCTATCACTATCATTATTATCCCGTGCGTTGTATGAGTTGCTATCACTATCATTATTTTACCAGTTGTATGAGTATGCTAGAAAATTGTGCTCAATATATAATATTTCTTTCTGCAGGGATGAATCTTGTTGCTTTATGAGGCACAAACACCTTTCTTTCCAATGTGAGTACAATGATGATGAAACCTTAGCTTCTTATGCTAAGGGAAACTATGATTTTTATGATGCAGAGTCAATAGAAGAATTTGTTGCTTATAAGGGTGCCTATGAAATTACTTCTCTTCTTACAAATATTAATGATGCCCCTTACAAATCTGAGAGTCTTGCTATACTTAACTATTGTTTGGAAAATTATGATGCAAATTATTATATTACTGATCATCTTGAGAGAATCTCTCCCCCAAAGGAAGAGACTAATGTTTTGCAGGACTCTATGAAAGAAGAAATTGATGAAACCGAAAGCTCCTTGGATAAAAAAGAGGAGGAGAGTGACGAACAAAAGTGTTGGGGTTCGTGGCAGAAAACACAAATTTTTCCTTGACCTACGATACCCAATCCCAAGACCTATGCTATGCTGATGCAAGTAACGGACAGAAATAGATCACATACCAGTATGTAGTCCATTAAGCGGGAAACGTTCCCGCATGAACGTGGTTGGTGTAGTCGTACCGGCAATCCCCGATGCCGCGCAGATCCACGATGACTCCTGTAGCCACCCGATCCTTGCAGAACAATGACGGGATTACGTCCCCGTCGGAACGTTGCTGATGAAGACCTCGCGATACGACCACGACGATGAAGTAGCACCACAAGTGTAGTGCCTCGCGGGATTATACACATACAGTATACCCGACGTCCCTCCGGGCTCCGAACCAGTAGAGCAGCGGAAAGAAGATGGATTCGGATCCCGATTCCAGCAGCACGACGGCGTGCGTATAGTGGAGAAATCCCCAACCCAGAGCAGCCTCCAAACAAGGGGAGTCCACTCAGAGGAAGGAGAAAGGAGGGAGAGAGATGAGAAACTTTTCTCAAAAAAATTCATGATTAAAAGGGCACCCCTACCCCTCCTTATATAGGCCAAGGAGGGGTGCCACCTCCCCTCAACTTCCCATGTGGGACTAATCCCAAGGGGAGGGGGGTGGCGCACCAATAAGGGGGGTGGGCCCCCTCATGGCGCCATGGCCCATGGGGGAGGACTCCCTCTCCCCCTAATGGGCCCTATGAGGCCCATATGCCTTTTAATTCATTTTTAATTATATTTAATTATATTTTAATATTTAATTCAGATAATTAAATAATAAAACATTAATTAAACATTATTAAATATATTTTGAACCTTTCAAAATACCCAGAACAACTTCCGGCCTTCATCGGAACAATTCCGGTCTTCACCGGAACAATTCCGGTGTTCTCTCCAATTTCTCCGGTGATCCCGAATCAATCCTTACTGCGTCGAGTACCCTTAAGTGTAACACCCTACGGTCCGGGAAACAGCAGACATGATCGAGACAATTCTCATTGATCAATGACTAATCAATTGGACCTGGTTACAATCCTTGATAGCCCCTGCGCTTCCATCGAATGAACTTCAATCGCTGTTGGATCCGTTAACCGTGTGGTTGTTCCCTTTGTCCCATGGTACTTTGCTTGTCCGAGGTTTGATCATCGGTATCCAATATACCTAGTTCTTCCTCGTTCTCAAAAAACAAGTTTACTCGTTCCCGTGATATTACAACTCCGTGACCTAGTCACACGTTTGCAAACTTTATGATGCAATATCACCGAGTGGGCCCAGAGTACCTATCCGTCACACGGATGGACAAATCCCGCTTTGATCTATTTGCATACTCATCAACCATCTATTTCGGAATACCCAAAGTGCACCGTTATAGCCAGCATATTTCAGTCAGGCGGTGGGATACAAATCAAAGTCTCCTCATAGATGACAATTACGTATGATCATTACGGTCAAAGGATCTGGTCACTACGTTATAGTTATCGCAATGTCGAACTATGTGACTTGATCACATCGCAACACTTCTGGTGGGTGTATGTCCATCATATCATTATCCAATGATACGACTCCATTGTCAACAGACGCCATTGTCTTATGATCAGGAAACCTTGATCATCAATCGCCCAATGGACTAGTATACTAGGGTTAACTAGGGACCTGGTTGTTTGTATACCACACCTGTATTAATGTTTCCGCTTAATACAGTTCTAGCATAGTATCAAACGCATTATGAACTAATGGAATATGCTCGATAAAACATATTTTATTTGCCTCTAGGGCACATTCCCAACAGTCTCCCACTTGCACTAGAGTACAAATAATCTAGTTGCATTTTCGCTGGATCATAACTCCTTATTGATCATGCTTGCCCGTGGAAGAGGTTGTATCAACGGTCTGGGTACCATTCAGAACCGTATGTCCTTTTGCAAATCATAATGTCACCTAATTTGACATTCCTTCATTATCCACTATAATGATGAGGTATATATATTTGGCGGTGAAGTGAGACTTCGTTTTCTGTGTCATAGCAATGACATCCGGTGGGTCACGCGGACTTTCCCATAGTCATGCACACTTGAAACTCACTCAATCAGAAGTCGAACTTCTTAAGCCATAATATAACTCCTGCTACTTCTAAAGCAGCCACATCAATGTAGATTCAATCCTTAGTGCATTGTATGCAACTTTGATGTCTAACCATGTTTCTTTCAACTTAGGCATTCATTAGTATGATATCTCAATTTTCTAGGTTAGTGTCAAAACTTGAACCAGCATAACATTTATGGTCAAGTCCACTATCCTTTACAAATTTGAGATGTATCCTCAGTTCTCTCCAGACACTGAAGGATAAACTTAACTCTTTGTTCAATGATTTACTCATAAATCATATCACAACATGTTCTTACTACTAAGAACTTGGGTCACATTACGTCGAGTACATAACTCTGGTTTTATAGAGGATCCAGCACATCCATTTCTTTCATTAACCATTAACCATTGTTTTTGTACTGAGATTAACTCAACACTTCTCTTGGATATACAAGTAAGGACCACTTCTTGACTTGTCCCATTCTGAACTCCTTCAGAATCTTATCCAGGAAAGTATTCCGACTCAATGTCATTAAACACATATCTATCTTAATAGATCTTCAATGTTTAATACTTTATTCATCTTCATTTATGAACGATTCAAATAATCATTAACACAAACTGCACCATTCATAATATGTTATCCATATATGAGAATGTTATCATGCTCCCACTCAAATATGTCATGCACATATTAAGTTATAGGATAACACTCATATTGCTCCCACTCAAATATGTCAGCCACATATAAGACAAGGATAACATCCACATGGCTCCCACTTAGATATGTCAGACACATATTAAGTTCAGGATACTAACCACATGGCTCCTACTCAAATATGTCATTTACATATAAGGCTAGGATAATACTCCCATAGCTCCCACTCAAAATATGTCGTCTACATATATCAAGTTTCAGGAAACTATTCAGCTCCCACTCAGTTTCATGCAAAATGCATGTTTCCTCGATATTTTGGTTAAGTCCAAAATCCTTTGATCATCCATCAAAATGAGAATTCAGTTTACGAGACACTAGTATCCATATGTTTTTCCAAAACCTTCTGGTTGTACCAATTACAACACTTCTTCAAATACAGGATTTGAGGAAGTCACGGTATTGATATCAATCCTGGATCAATCGTAGTGAATATCCCTTTGACTCAAGCATTGCTACACATTGTAGTCAACCCATTGAATTTGTCAGAAACAATCTTTGTGACAAACCAATCTTGACGTCCCTTTGATGTTCACATTTATTCCTCATAACTCTGAAGTTATTGTGAATATCAAGTAACCTCCTTACTTGATAAGATTCAAGCAATCTTAAATGTAACTCAACATAGGATTTCATGACTCATAGTCATATCTCGTACTTAGGTCCACCATCGCTTCTTTGTAGTTCGTAGGAATGTCTTGTTCCATTAACATGACAAGTGAATCATGAATATCATTTTGCACCAGGGGCAAATATACATTCTTGAATCCTACCTTTCTCAGTAAAAGCTCCCTTCAAAACATCATGATCTTCATCATTAGTTTCTCCTGTTATTGTAGAGCCTTGCTTCCGGAACATATTCCGTTGCACTACTCTGACATTTGGAGGCAAGGTCAATTACCTTGGTTGAACTTTCACTTTTCTTCCATTACCACATTTATCAAGAACAATTCTTGACAAACACCAAACATAGCAATACAAGTTTTGCTCCTTTTGGTTCTAGTTGTGGAAGATGCATCCATAGTTGTCTAAGGATACACTACAAAGATAATTTATCTTACATAAATCAAGCTTCCTAGAAACCACAACACACCATGACATATATAGTGTTGGTTTCCACGAACTCAGATGGTTCCCTATGCTGAAGTGAGTGTTCGCATATTAAATTAATAACTCTAAACAATAATAACGTAACTTGGTAAGAGATAACTTAGACCATACACTTTTTCATAGAATATGATCACAATGTTCAGGGACGTCAATCATATTGAAGTGTCTCAAGACATTGCAATTTGTGGAACAACTTTCACACAAGTCTTTATGCCCAAGACTAACTCAAAACATTTGTCACTTTGATCAAATCGTAGAGACTTGTCTTTCTTGTTAATTTAATATCCATCTTTACTCTGAAATCCCTTTTGATCATATCAAATTATTTCAGACTCATGTTTCATTAGTGAATACAAATATTCATCTAAGTCCACATACGAATCACGAAAATAATGAAATTCACCACATGCTGACATACGATACATCACAATGTATGATACTCAACAATCAATACACAATCTGTTTTACCAGAATGCGAGGTTTTAGTCATCTCACCTCAAAGGCATGGTTTGTATATGTCAAGAGATCTAGTATCTTAAGACATCATCATACCATTCACGACTTAAACTGTAGTGTCATTATTAAGCCTGGATATTTCTTGGCATTGCAATATTTCTTATAAATGATCAAACAACTATCATCAATATAAGAATAGCTCATTCATAATCGTAATGTGACCATAATAGATATCATTCATAAAAGGAGAACAACTGACTTGTTTCTCACTAATATGAATAATTTGTCTTTGCGAGATGCAAGACACACTAATAAAGTCCTCATTCAAACGATCATAAAATTTATTCATATATTAATCAATTGATAGATGTAGAGGGAGAGTGTTGTCGACCATCAACTATCTTGATTGCCATCAGCACACATTGTCACCTCATCCCTCCCATGCCACTCTCAAGCAGTAAGTTCAAGCATCGAATACTTAATCCACCGCAACTAGTGTTTCTTGGGAAAGACATTTATAACTCGTATATCAAATATACCTTCTCCGTCAATGACCATTCCTGCATTGGTTCTACTCTTAAAGTTCTTAACTTTAACCATGACCTCATGACAGGTGAACGATTCTCCTTCATGACATAGTCCAGACATGGTCTTTGTAACTAGGAGGAAGCGGATGTAACTCCCTAGTTATCGCAAAGTAACCAGTCATTTAGTAGTCCAAGTTATACACAAGGTGTTCCATGTATCTTATACATTTTCCAAGTGACTTTCTCAGCAGGTTGTTCCTTCCACCATAGTTGAAAGAAACCCCGTCCATATACTCATATTCCATTTCTCTGATTTGTGACCAAGTGCTTTCAAGTTCACCTAGCACGTCATACGTGTTGGTTAACATGCATTCACAATTCAGACTCATAGAATGAAGTATGGTGTATTGGACAGTCATTCATAAGTGACGGTGAGTACGATACTCATCATCATCTTCCTTGAATACGGAGTTATTAGGTGTATCTCCTAGCAGTTCTTCGTATTATGTTTAACAAGTCATTACTAACGAGTATGTCTCTAATGGTGTTGGTACACATCAATGAAGTAAGACCCATTTACCTTAAGTTCTATCATACTAAAAGAGCCATAGTTCTAAACATTGGTATGACGTTATCTACAATGATATTTGCAAAGACATGAAGATTAAGTTCATAATATGGAGTTCATGTTTCAAAAACAATTCTGGAACTCCCACTCAGACAAACATCCCTCATAGTTTATTCTAAGTGATTACACGATCCTTGAAGAACATACCTCCCCCGTGTGACACGACCATCAGTATGTTGTTCAAGGTAGTCCATCATGCCAATCACATCATCCATGTGACTCATGCTCGACCTTTCGGTCTCTTGTGTCCCGAGGCCATGTCTGCACATGCCAGGCTCGCCACAATAACCTTAGTGAGTATATGCTGCGTATGCAAGGCCATGTTTCTGGACATGCTAGGCTTGCTCCACCCATCTCTTGTGAACGTAAAAATGTTTGACACCCGTGTGACACGTGATGCCTCCATAATGAAGAACTTTCCAGATGGAGCTTCACTAAGGAAGGACACTTTGTTGGATTAGTGAGGGATCATCCTATTATGCCACCGTCGTATATCTAACATATTAGCAAAACAGGATGCAACAGTATAAATCATACATGCTATGATTCCCCCCGACATGCAAATTAAAGTTGAAAACGCCTTTCTACTTTATCCTGCGAAAACAAGCCACAACACCAATCCCGCAATTGTCTCTATTACACCCCTGTCGGGGCCCTCCGTTGCAAACATCTTCGCATCGCTAATGCAGAGAGACAGACACCCCCCCAGCCACTTTATATGGTACAAGCCATATGTCAAGCGTGGAACCAGTCTCGCGTAAACGCGTAAGGTCGGTCGGGGGCCGCTTAATCAAACATTGCCGCAACGCTAAATGAGTACACGTGAGAGGGTAACAATTGAGAATTTATGCCCACATACTAGATGTGTTCTATCCGTACAATACATCTACGCATAGCCTTGCTCTGATACCACTGTTGGGGTTCGTGGCAGAAAACACAAATTTTTCCTTGACCTACGATACCCAATCCCAAGACCTATGCTATGCTGATGCAAGTAACGGACAGAAATAGATCACATACCAGTATGTAGTCCGTTAAGCGGGAAACGTTCCCGCATGAACGTGGTTGGTGTAGTCGTACCGGCAATCCCCGATGCCGCGCAGATCCACGATGACTCCTGTAGCCACCCGATCCTTGCAGACCGATGACGGGATTACGTCCCCGTCGGAACGTTGCTGATGAAGACCTCGCGATACGACCACGACGATGAAGTAGCACCACAAGTGTAGTGCCTCGCGAGATTATACACATACAGTATACCCGACGTCCCTCTGGGCTCCGAACCAGTAGAGCAGCGGAAAGAAGATGGATTCGGATCCCGATTCCAGCAGCACGACGGCGTGCGTATAGTGGAGAAATCCCCAACCCAGAGCAGCCTCCAAACAAGGGGAGTCCACTCAGAGGAAGGAGAAAGGAGGGAGAGAGATGAGAAACTTTTCTCAAAAAAATTCATGATTAAAAGGGCACCCCTACCCCTCCTTATATAGGCCAAGGAGGGGTGCCACCTCCCCTCAACTTCCCATGTGGGACTAATCCCAAGGGGAGGGGGGTGGCGCACCAATAAGGGGGGTGGGCCCCCTCATGGCGCCATGGCCCATGGGGGAGGACTCCCTCTCCCCCTAATGGGCCCTATGAGGCCCATATGCCTTTTAATTCATTTTTAATTATATTTAATTATATTTTAATATTTAATTCAGATAATTAAATAATTAAACATTATTAAATATATTTTGAACCTTTCAAAATACCCAGAACAAATTCCGGCCTTCATCGGAACAATTCCGGTCTTCACCGGAACAATTCCGGTGTTCTCTCCAATTTCTCCGGTGATCCCGAATCAATCCTTACTGCGTCGAGTACCCTTAAGTGTAACACCCTACGGTCCGGGAAACAGCAGACATGATCGAGACAATTCTCATTGATCAATGACTAATCAATTGGACCTGGTTACAATCCTTGATAGCCCCTGCGCTTCCATCGAATGAACTTCAATCGCTGTTGGATCCGTTAACCGTGTGCCTGTTCCCTTTGTCCCATGGTACTTTGCTTGTCCGAGGTTTGATCATCGGTATCCAATATACCTAGTTCGTCCTCGTTCTCAACAAACAAGTTTACTCGTTCCCGTGATATTACAACTCCGTGACCTAGTCACACGTTTGCAAACTTTATGATGCAATATCACCGAGTGGGCCCAGAGTACCTATCCGTCACACGGATGGACAAATCCCGCTTTGATCTATTTGCATACTCATCAACCATCTATTTCAGAATACCCAAAGTGCACCGTTATAGCCAGCATATTTCAGTCAGGCGGTGGGATACAAATCAAAGTCTCCTCATAGATGACAATTACGTATGATCATTACGGTCAAAGGATCTGGTCACTACGTTATAGTTATCGCAATGTCGAACTATTTGACTTGATCACATCGCAACACTTCTGGTGGGTGTATGTCCATCATATCATTATCCAATGATACGACTCCATTGTCAATAGACGCCATTGTCTCATGATCAGGAAACCTTGATCATCAATCGCCCAATGGACTAGTATACTAGGGTTAACTAGGGACCTGGTTGTTTGTATACCACACCTGTATTAATGTTTCCACTTAATACAGTTCTAGCATAGTATCAAACGTATTATGAACTAATGGAATATGCTCGATAAAACATATTTTATTTGCCTCTAGGGCACATTCCCAACAAAAAGGAGGAAGAATGGAGCCATCCATGTCTACCTTCTGATGAGAGTAACTCTTTGAATCTTACCTTATATGAGTGTTATGATCCTATGGATTCTTTTGAAATATCCCTTTTTGATGAAGTTGATGCCTTTTATGCTCATGGCCATGATGCCACTATGGATGATGCTTACGGAGAGGAACTTTCTATAGTTCCTCATGTTAAGCATGAAATTGTTGCTATTGCACCCACACTTGATTTTCCTATTATCCTTTTGAAATATCCAAATATTCTGGAGAGTTTTGTCCTTATTAAACGTCAATGTGACGGGTTGCATTTATCTTATGATCCGAAAGACCGTGTTGAAAACAATACACGTGTGCTTGCAGGTCATGAACAACATGATTTATGTGATAGTTATATTCTTGATGTTGTTCAAGATAGTACTGAAAATTACTTTGAGAGAGTTGGTTTTAAAATCTTTCATGTTACAAAAACACCTCTCTTGTTGGATATATGCTCTAGAGGCAAATAATATATGATTATTCTAATATATCTAAATAAGTTCATGACCAGTTTCATACTGTGCTGGAACTGTATCAGTGAAACAATGATACAGGTGTGGTATAGAAACAACCAGAGTTCCTAGTCAGCCTCTCATGATGACTGGTTTATCGTCAACTGATGATTGTGGTTTCACGATCATGGACAATCAAGTCAATTGACTGTAAGGTCACCTCATTGAATGAATGACGTGATGAATATTACCCAATGCAAGCATTGCAACATGATCAAATCGTAAAAGTTCAGTGTTGTAATTACAGAACGTAGTAGCCTGTTCCTTTAACCGTGAGATCTGACTCAGTGAGATTGCATCCATAAAGCTGCGCAGCGTGTGACTAGGTCACAAGGATGAATATCACGGAACGAGTGAATAAAGATTTGTCGGTAACAAGATAGAACTAATGCATTGGATGCAGTTGATCGAATCTTGGACTAATCTAGTATCGCATGACAAAGGGAATGGTATACAACGTGTACGGTTCAATCGGTTACTTCCAGAATGCACAGGGGTCATTATGGGCATCTGATACGTCCAAACCGTATCTATAATTTCTGCTTGCTCCATGCATGTTTTGCGTGAAGATTGAGAGTCTCTTGGTGCTTGTCTTTGACTATCCTTTAGATATGTTGTGGTGATTGTGGTACTCTCTTTGGATGGCCGCGGTGACATTGGGAAATCCATAGATTGAGGACTACGAACTTTGAGGTGTGCTTTTGTAGCCCTACATAATTCTCATCCTCTCTTGACCACAAAGGAATGACCTCCGAGTGCGACTCCATTGCATGTTTTATGGGAAATATCATGTGATTAGACTATGTTAATGTTGTTGGGAGTTGCCACTAGTGAAAGTATGAAGCCTAGGCCTTGTTTCCACCATTGTTACATCGTTTGTGCTCACTTTTATTACATGCTTGCTTGCTGCACTTTTTATTACAGATTTATATTACCTTGTTTTGCCACACCTATCACCCATATTTTATCATCTCTTCGCCGAACTAGTGCACCTATACAACTCCTAGTTGTATTAGGTGTGTTGGGGACACAAGAGACTTCTTGTATCTTAATTGCAGGGTTTCTTGAGAGAGACCATCTTCAACCTCTACTTCCCTGAGTTTGATAAACCTTAGGTCATCCACTTGAGGGAAATTGCTGCTGTCCTACAAACCTCTGCGCTTGGAGGCCCAACATAGTCTACAAGGATAGAAGCGTGCGTAGACATCAAGCTATTTCTGGCGCCGTTGCCGGGGAGGTGAGTGCTTGAAGGTATAT
This sequence comes from Bromus sterilis, assembly GCA_950022295.1. Classification (NCBI taxonomy): domain Eukaryota; kingdom Viridiplantae; phylum Streptophyta; class Magnoliopsida; order Poales; family Poaceae; genus Bromus; species Bromus sterilis. Next base: position 10,457,103 of record OX465595.1, on the reverse strand, counting down.
CTTTAGATCTTGCAATTAATTCTTGTCGTTTCTTGTTTTTACTTTTCACTAGTTAGGCTTTTGGAAAACAACAAAAATATTATGAGAGAGCTTTATGAGCTCTACCTTGAGTTGGGACATGAAGTGTTTGAAGAGAAAATCAAAAAGCCTATGGAGCTTTATTATTTGCACAACACTCTTGATAGTAGCAATGTTATTAGTATGTCTTCTTTGAATACTTTTGATACTAATGATATGCAAAGCTATAAGCTTGGGGATGCTACGTTTTATGAAGATGATCTTTTTAGCCCCCCAAATTTTGATGAGGAAATTCATTTTGATGATACTTTGTCTCCTATCTATGATGATTGTTGTGATGACACTTATACTATAAAGAATACAATTTTGCAAGTGCATCAGGATAAGAATGATTCATGTGATAGCTATTTTGTTGAGTTTGCTCCCACTATTACTAATGACAAGGATTTTGCTTATGTGTGGAGTAACAAATTTTCTATGCTTGTGGATCATGATAAGAATTTTTTTTTATGTGATACTTATATTGTTGAGTTTATTCATGATCCCACTGAAAATTATTATGAGAGGGAAACATATGCTTATAGATATTTCAATAATATCAAGTTCCCTCTCTTTATGTTGAAAGTTTTGAAGTTGCACTTGTTTTGCCTTCCTATGCTAATATCTTTATGCTTCAATGAGTTATTTCTCTACAAGATCCCTTTGCATAGGAAGCATGTTAGACTTAAATGTGTTTGATATTTGCTTCTTGATGCTCTCTTTTGTTCTTCAACTCTTATTCCTACGAGAGCATCACTAAAATCTTAAGCCTAGCTAATGGCTTTAAAGAAGCGCTTTCGGGAGGCAGCCCGCAACGAAATTAGGATTTCCTTTTTGTTTTTCTTCTGTTTTTAGTGGTATTGATGATTGTTACTACTGTAGCAATATCATTGTATCTTTACTTTTCAAGCTTTGTGCCAATTATAGCCTCATATGACAAGGGAAGTGAAAGTTGTGACATGTTGTCCAGAAAGCAGATTCTGTCCTCGTGACGGGAAAAATCATAGAAAAATCCCAGATCATCTTTTTGAGCTGATTTTTTTACACAGCGTGCTCTATACAATCAAGGAACTTTCTTATGTTCTGAGTTTTTTTATTTGAGTTGCAGAAGTACCCCTAAAAATTCTTTACTACCTGCTTTTCTGTTTTTCACAGATTCTGCCACGTTTTGTCTCTCCTAACTTTTGCAAACCTTAAGCTTGCTTTTTCTTTGCAAAAACCTTTTGGAAATCTTGAGAAACAGTAGCTCTTCAAGAATATATTTATATCCAGTGGGGAAAAATTATTTTATTAAGGGTACTAACCTCTCTAATCATCTTATGATGAGTTATGTATGAAGGGAGTTTTCAAGTGTGCGATGGAAGATGATGAAAGAAGATCCAGGAGTGTCAAGCGCTCAAGCTTGGTGATGGCTTTTCGCCCTTCGTTGGTTACCCCAAGTGGAAGGTTGAGATGTAGCGCAGCAGCAAGTTTCCCTCGGTGAAGATACCAAGGTTTGTCTCCAGTAGGACTCCAGAGATGATAAGTAGGTGTCAGCGGCGCAACTGACGTGGACCTGCACACAGACACAGATAACTTTGTTCCCAATGAAGTTCAGAGAGGTTGTCAATCTCTCCGGTCTTGTTGTTCACAAAGGGTAAAACACAAAGGATAATGATAGCAATTTGAAAGTAAAAACAAATAAGTAAATATAGCGTGGAAACAGTAATAAGGATATGGACCGGGATACGTGATGTTCACTAGTGACGTCTCTCTCCCAAAAGACGATAAAACTGCTATGCGAGGTAAACAAATTAAAGAAGGGCAATTGACAGGATTATGAACGCACCGCAATGCTAACTATGATACAAAAGAAAGGAAGAGGCTCAAAAGCACGGGCAGTACGCCAAAATAAGTAGACCGTAATCCAACTGCATCTACTACTAATCATCCACCTTGAGATATCTATCCAGAACATCTCGCTGGTATTAAGTTGCGAGCTCCACCCAAAGTGTAAACCCAAAGCAACAGACAACTGCATTAAAAAGAACTTTGCGTAAAGTAAAAAATCCTTGCAACCGCGGCTACAAGCACCGTTGTTTTCCCCCTTGTGGCAACATCACATCCCCTAGACTCATGTTTCTGTCACTCAAGTGTGTCATCGGGGGGTATGAACCCACAATCGAGCACAACGTTCCCTCTTGGAGTCACTACCTACTACTTGGCCAAAGCAATAAACAGCAACGGAGAACATGCAAGAATTACTTAGGAACAAAAATATAAGAGATAAAAACCAAATATATTACTCTAGCACAATCTGAACATAACCTCATAATCCATCAGATCCCATCAAACTCAGCATAGCAACAGCAGAAATATTACAAAAGTGCCTCGATCATGTAGGGCAGCTCACGAGGTCAAAACCATGAAGAACAAAGAGGGGAGGAGAACATCACATAGCTACTGATCACGGACCCATAGTCCAAGGAAAACTACTCACGAGACATCCGGAGAGCATCCATGGTGGAGAGGAGACTCCCGGAGGTCGGCCCTCCCTCCGGCAGGGTGCCGGGAAGAGATCTTCTGGTGCTCCCGATCTCGGAAGCGCGGCGGTGGCGGAACAGAGGCGAGATTGCAAAATAGGGTTCTCTCTTCGGAGTTTCCCCGTGACGGAGAATAAATAGGCGAAGGGGGGCAGCCAGAGGTGGACCAGGGGCCCCAGGTGCCCCCCTGGCGCGGCCAGGGGTGGGGCCGCGCCGGGTGGCCGCCTGGGCCCCCTGGCTCCCCTCTGGCTCCTCTTGGGCTCTTCGCGAAGCTTCCTGTACGCTGATTTTCCTGTATTTTTCCCGGAATTTTTCTGGCACTTTTTATATGGGGGAAAACTGAAATAGAAAAACAGCAGAAAACAGGAACTGGCACTGGGGTGCACTGAGTTAATAGGTTAGTCCAAATATGATCAAAAGTTTATGAAAGTGTATCTAGATCATAGCAATATCACACAAAACATGCATGGAGCAAGCAGAAATTATAGATACGTTTTGGACGTATCACTTGGGGATGCCCCGATGCATCCCCAATAAATATTCAAGGAGACTCAAGCGTCTAAGCTTGGGGATGCCCCCGTGCATCCCCTTCTCCATCAACAATCATCAGTTCGTCCTTCGTCTCGCTATAGCAAGAGCCTTGGCTTTTGTTTAGTTGTTGCTGGAACTCTCTTTTGTTTTCATGTTTATCTTGTTAAGAGGGTTGGTTGTTGCACTGAGTTGAGTCTTGTCTTGAGAGTAGGTAATTGAGATTGCTATTTAATTTTAGTAGTAACTTGCAATAGTTTTGAGGTATTGATGCGAGTAATGTCTGAACTTTTGGTGTCAAGAGCTCTAGCCTATTAGTGATAGGTGTCGTATTTTGGAAAATCCGTGTGTATTTTCAAAACCTACAAAACTAGTTGAGAACTCTAGCTGCTAGATGGATCACTAATCCTTGGAGGGATCGAATATTAGAGTACACGCACGTACCATGAGTCGAGGATGCGCAAGGATAACCAAACCCCCATACACTCCTCCTCGGGGTACTTGTCTCTTTGTGAACCTCCTTATTAGATTGAGAGTTACCGATAATAAGTGCATGAGTTCTTCGGACTAATGTAAGTATTGAAAGTTGACACTTCCACCTTCCCATATTTTGCTAGCCTCTCCCGTGTCGTGTATTGCCTTCTTCTCACTCCGAGAGTTGGTGTCCACCTTCGCCGGTACATCCAAACCCTTGGCATGATACGCTCTGTCATCATAAGCCTCCTTATATCTTTCCTCAAAACAGCCACCATACCTACCTATCAAGGCATTTCCATAGCCTTTCCGAGATATATTGCCATGCAACATCCACCTCTTCATGACTTGATCTTCATGTCATACATGTTCCTGCCACACTGGCAGAGGCATACATTTCATACATCATGATAGTTACATCTTATTTATGATTTTGAGTACCTTATAAAGTGTGAAAGATCTCCTTTACCTTCTTGTAAAATAGAGTGTTGCCCTTAAGTGAGGAAAAGATCCCAAAGTGGACACAATAAAAGATCCCAAAGAGGACAAATGAGAGTTCAATAGAAAGAGCCATTGAGGCCACCAAAAAAATACAAAAAAATAGAAAAAAGAGAAAAAAGAAATAAAAAGAGAGAAAGGGGCAACACTACTATCCTTTTGAGAGATCCACACTAGTACTCCCTTTATATCCTTGTACTCCATAGAGATGATCATTATGCATATAGCTATGTGGGGACCATCACACTATAGAACTTGGCTTGTATATTTCAATGATGAGCCTCCTCAAATGAGCTCTAGGTCTTCTTGAGCAAGCAAGTTGGATGCACCCCCACTAGTTCCATTGGAGAGCTTACCTTAGCTCATATGTGCATCCGTTGCATGGAAATCCCTACTTCTCACATCATATCTATCATATGGCCTTCTCTCGCCTATGGTTGTCCTCATTGATGTGAGCCTTTCTCACCCTTTTTGTCTTCCTCCACCACATTTCTCTCCTTGCCATCCAAAAAGTGTCAACTCTCGTGCTTACACTCATCCATTGCATCAGTGCTCAAAATATCGAAAATGAGTGGATCAAATTGACTTGTACCTGGCTAGTTGTCTGGTGACGAGTCAAGATAAGATTCCAAAGAAGACCGAGTGTAAAACTTTAGTATATTGAGTTCTCAACAAATAAATATTTTTCTCGTATTCCCTATCCCCCTTCTTGCACGCAAACACCATTTGGAGACATTCGAGTCACGGACAGCGAGAGCTGTTGCACCTAATGTTCTTTTGTTACTTGTTTCAATGCTAATATAGACTCTTGCATGTTATGACTTGAATTGAATCTCACCTTGATTGCTTTACTTTTCAAAGTTCTTATATGGTTGCTAGCATGTCACCACAGAAATTATGTTGTTATCATTTACCTACTCGAGGACGAGCAGGAATTAAGCTTGGGGATGTTGATACGTCCAAAACGTATCTATAATTTCTGCTTGCTCCATGCATGTTTTGTGTGATATTGCTATGATCTAGATACACTTTCATACACTTTTGATCATATTTGGACTAACCTATTAACTCAGTGCACCACAGTGCCAGTTCCTGTTTTCTGTTGTTTTTCTATTTCAGTTTTCCCCCATATTAAAAGTGCTCCAAAAATTCGGGAAAAATCAGATAAAAAATCAGCGCAGAAGAACCTTCCGGAAGGACCTGAGTGGGGCCAGAGAGCCACCACCAGGGGCCCAGGCTCCCTGGTGGCGCACCCCAGGGGTTGGCCGCGCCAAGGGGGGGCCTGGACCCCTGGTGGCCCCCTAGTGCCCTACTTTGGCCCCTATTTATTCTCCCGTCGCGGAAACCCTGATTCCAGACCCCTTTTCTCCAGAAGCAATTCCGATCTCCGTGACGGGAACCCTTTTTCGCGATCTCTCCTCTGTTCCGCCGCCGCCGCGCTTCCAAGATCGGGAGCACCAGAAGACCTCTTCCCGGCACCCTGCCGGAGGGAGGAACCGCCTCCGGGAGCTTCTCCACCACCATGGATGCTTCCCGGATGAACCGTGAGTAGTCCACCTTGGACCATGGGTCTATGATCAGTAGCTATGTGATGTTCTCCTCCCCTCTTTGTTCTTCATGGATTAGACTTCGTGAGTTGCCCTACATGATCGAGGCACATATGTAATATTTTTGTTGTTGCTATGCTGAGTTTGCTGGGATCCAATGGATTATGAGATTATGTTCAGATTGTGTTTGAGTAATATATTTGATTCTGCTCTTTTATATTTATGTTCTAGAGTAATTATTGCATGTTCTCTGTTGTTGTTTATTGCTTTGGCCAAGTAGTAGGTAGTGACTCCAAGAGGGAGCGTTATGCATGATTGTGGGTTCATTCCCCCCGATGACTAGCTTGAGTGACAGAAACATGAGTCTAGGGGATGTGTTGTTGCCACAAGGGGGAAAACAACGGTGCGTGTACTTGCGGGTGCAAGGATTGTTTACTTTACGCAAAGTTCTTTAATGCAGTTGTCCATTGCTTTGAATTTACACTTTGGGTGGGATTCGCAACTTAATACCAGCGAGATGTTCAGAATAGATATCTCAAGGTGGATGATTAGTAGGTAGATGCAGATGGATTTCGGTCTACTTGTCTTGGCGAACCGCCCATGCTTTTGATCCTCTTCCTTTCTTCATAGCATAATTAGCATTGGTTTGCGCACATAATCTTGTCAATTACCCAGCTGTAATTTGTTTACCTCGCATGGCTATTTTATCGTCTTTTGGGAGAGAGTCATCACTAGTGAACATCATAGGACTCCGGTCCATATTTCCAATACTGTTTACACCCACTATCAATTTACTGCTTTATTTACTTTTTCGTTGCTATCACTATCATTATTATCCCGTGCGTTTTATCCTTTGTAAACAACAAGGCCGGAGGAATTGACAACTCCTATGTACTCGTTGGGAAGCAAAATTATTTGGTGTGTGTGCAGGTCCAGGTGAAGTTAGCAACCTAGGTTGTAAACGACGCCATTGTTCACTTCACCACCTTCTTGTATCTGTTGGAGTCCTATTGGTTCGACATTCAACCTTACCATCTTTGCTAAGGAAAATTTGCCGCTACGCTACATCTCAACCTTCCACTTTCGATAACCAACGAGGGGGCGAGAAATCGTACCATCAAAAGCAATTTCTGGCGCCGTTGCCGAGGACTCTACTCTTCAAGATAGGGGAGTTGCACACTATCTTTTATCTTTGCTTTTTAGCCTTGTTAGTTTACCTTTCAGTTTTTGCTTTAGTGTCCTTTATCAAAAATCCAAAAAAATAGTATGTCTAGTTCCTTACAAAAACACCTCTCTTGTTGGATATATGCTCTAGAGGCAAATAATATATGATTATTCTAATATATCTAAATAAGTTCATGACCAGTTTCATACTGTGCTGGAACTGTATCAGTGAAACAATGATACAGGTGTGGTATAGAAACAACCAGAGTTCCTAGTCAGCCTCTCATGATGACTGGTTTATCGTCAACTGATGATTGTGGTTTCACGATCATGGACAATCAAGTCAATTGACTGTAAGGTCACCTCATTGAATGAATGACGTGATGAACATTACCCAATGCAAGCATTGCAACATGATCAAATCGTAAAAGTTCAGTGTTGTAATTACAGAACGTAGTAGCCTGTTCCTTTGACCGTGAGATCACGCATAATTTCTATCTTCTGAGGATGCTTTGAGTGCATTAACCGTCACACTGAAACATGGCGACCATAAAGGTGTATCTTGGGCTATCCGATCGGATATGTTGAGGAGTGTTGATTTAAGAGCGGGATTTATCAATCCATATAATGGAAAGATACTTCATGGCCAACTCGGTGAGATTGCATCCATAAAGCTGCGCAGCGTGTGACTAGGTCACAAGGATGAATATCACGGAACGAGTGAATAAAGATTTGTCGGTAACAAGATAGAACTAATGCATTGGATGCAGTTGATCGAATCTTGGACTAATCTAGTATCGCATGACAAAGGGAATGCTATACAACGTGTACGGTTCAATCGGTTACTTCCGGAATGCACAGGGGTCATTATGGGCATCTGATATGTCCAAACCGTATCTATAATTTCTGCTTGCTCCATGCATGTTTTGCGTGATATTGCTATGATCTAGATACACTTTCATACACTTTTGATCATATTTGGACTAACCTATTAACTCAGTGCACCACAGTGCCAGTTCCTGTTTTCTGCTGTTTTTCTATTTCAGTTTTCCCCCATATAAAAAGTGCTCCAAAAATTCGGGAAAAATCAGATAAAAAATCAGTGCAGAAGAACCTTCCGGAAGGACCTGAGTGGGGCCAGAGGGCCACCACCAGGGGCCCAGGTGCCCTGGTGGCGCGCCCCAGGGGTTGGCCGCGCCAGGGGGGCGCCTGGACCCCTGGTGGCCCCCCTGGTGCCCTACTTTGGCCCCTATTTATTCTCCTGTCGCGGAAACCATGATTCCAGACCCCTTTTCTCCAGAAGCAATTCCGATCTCCGCCGCCGTCGAAAACAAGTTTCGGGGGGACATAATTCCTGTGCCGGCACCCTGCCGGGACGGGGAAGTGCCCCCGGATTCATCTCCATCGACGTTGCTTCCTCCCTCCATGAAGCGAGAGTAGTTCTCCCTCGGGGCTGAGGTTTCTACCAGTAGCTATGCGTTCTTCTCTCTCTCCCATGATGTGATCTTCGTTGTGATCATAGGCTATGTTAATCTAGGGTGATCCCATGATATTTCCCCTTCCTCTATGTATTGGATTGATGTACTCAATTGATCTTATCTAGTATAATCCCCGAGACCAAGGTGACAGCGGTCTATTGGACATGGGTTATAAGAATATTATCATGAGTGATTTCCTCTTTTGTGTGTTGATTGAAGATTGAGAGTCTCTTGGTGCTTGTCTTTGACTATCCTTTAGATATGTTGTGGTGATTGTGGTACTCTCTTTGGATGGCCGCGGTGACATTCGGAAATCCATAGATTGAGAACTACGAACTTTGAGGTGTGCTTTTGTAGCCCTACATAATTCTCATCCTCTCTTGACCACAAAGGAATGACCTCCGAGTGCGCCTCCATTGCATGTTTTATGGGAAATATCATGTGATTAGACTATGTTAATGTTGTTGGGAGTTTCCACTAGTGAAAGTATGAAGCCTAGGCCTTGTTTCCACCATTGTTACATCGTTTGTGCTCACTTTTATTACATGCTTGCTTGATGCACTTTTTATTACGGATTTATATTACCTTGTTTTGCCAAACCTATCACCCATATTTTATCATCTCTTCGCCGAACTAGTGCACCTATACAACTCCTAGTTGTATTAGGTGTGTTGGGGACACAAGAGACTTCTTGTATCTTAATTGCAGAGTTGCTTGAGAGAGACCATCTTTAACCTCTACTTCCCTGAGTTCGATAAACCTTAGGTCATCCACTTGAGGGAAATTTATGTTGTCCTACAAACCTCTGCGCTTGGAGGCCCAACATAGTCTACAAGGATAGAAGCGTGCGTAGACATCAGCATCCAGGTGCCGCTATTGATCATTGGCCGTAGCCTTTGTCTCGGTCATGACTAGAATGTTCTCAGACCGTAGGGTAACACACTTAAGGGCTCGATGAATATCGGAGACCTTTTCGGAACTATCGGAGTTACCGGAGAATGAGAGAGAACTCCGAAATCGGTTCGGAGGGGAGACGGAAAAGTTCCGTGGTTCCGAATTGTCCGGAAAGTTATTTAGATATGTTTTATAATTTAATTAATGAATTAAATATTAAAATATAATTTGAATAATTTATGGAATAATATTCTTTTTTGGTTTTTGTTTTTTCTTTGAGAAAGAAGAAAGGAAAAAAAGAATAAAAGAAAAAGAAAAAAAAGGTGCTAGGGCGCCATGGGCCATGGGGCCCATGTGGGCCAAGTGGCCCACTAGCCACCACGCCTAGGCCCTAGTGGCCGGCGGCCACATGCGCATGCATGTGTGCATGACACGGCCGAACTAGCAACGTGGTACTAGTTTAGTACCACATTGCTAGTTGGCAGGCATTCGCGCCCGGTTTTCCCTTATATATAGATGTGGTGGGTAGCTCTTTTCGAACACAGAAAATTCCAGAAAAATACAGATAAATTATGTAGATCTCTCTCCCTATTTATCCCTCCTATGAGCGGACTCCCCTTGTTTGGAGTCTGCACTGGGTTGGGGATGTCTCCACTATACGCACGCCGTCGTGCTGCTGCAACTCTGGCTCCGGAGGTCTGCTTTCGCCACCTTCGCTGGATCGGAGAACGAAGGTCGTCATCGAGTCTCGTATGTGTGCGAGTGCTACGAGGTGCTACACGTGTGGCACTACACCCATCCGGGTGCTCAACACAGCCAGGGGGTTGTGAACCTTGATCGGCTACATCAACCACGTTTGTGGGAACGTTTCCCGCGCAACGGACTACTGTTGGGAATGTGCCCTAGAGGCAAATAAAATATGTTTTATCGAGCATATTCCATTAGTTCATAATACGTTTGATACTATGCTATAACTGCATTAAGAGGAAACATTAATACAGGTGTGGTATACAAACAACCAGGTCCCTAGTTAACCCTAATATACTAGTCCATTGGGCGATTGATGATCAAGGTTTCCTGATCATGAGACAATGGCGTCTGTTGACAATGGAGTCGTATCATTGGATAATGATATGATGGACATACACCCACCAGAAGTGTTGCGATGTGATCAAGTCACATAGTTTGACATTGCGATAACTATAACGTAGTGACCAGATCCTTTGACCGTAATGATCATACGTAATTGTCATCTATGAGGAGACTTTGATTTGTATCCCACCGCCTGACTGAAATATGCTGGCTATAACGGTGCACTTTGGGTATTCCGAAATAGATGGTTGATGAGTATGCAAATAGATCAAAGCGGGATTTGTCCATCCGTGTGACGGATAGGTACTCTGGGCCCACTCGGTGATATTGCATCATAAAGTTTGCAAACGTGTGACTAGGTCACGGAGTTGTAATATCACGGGAACGAGTAAACTTGTTTGTTGAGAACGAGGACGAACTAGGTATATTGGATACCGATGATCAAACCTCGGACAAGCAAAGTACCATAGGACAAAGGGAACAGGCACACGGTTAACGGATCCAACAGCGATTGAAGTTCATTCGATGGAACCGCAGGGGCTATCAAGGATTCTAACCAGGTCCAATTGATTAGTCATTGATCAATGAGAATTGTATCGATCATGTCTTCTGTTTCCCGGACCGTAGGGTGTTACACCTAAGGGTACTCGACGCAGTAAGGATTGATTCGGGATCACCGGAGAAATTGTAGAGAACACCGGAATTGTTCCGATGAAGGCCGGAAGTTGTTCCGGGTATTTTGAAAGGTTCAAAATATATTTAATAATGTTTAATATATGTTTTATTATTTAATTATCTGAATTAAATATTAAAATGTATATAAATATAATTAAAAATGGAAGAAAAGGCATATGGGCCTCATAGGGCCCATTAGGGGGAGAGGGAGTCCTCCCCCATGGGCCATGGCGCCATGAGGGGGGCCCACCCCCCCTAGGGCTGCGCCAAAAAACCCCTCCCTTGGGATTAGTCCCACCCCGGAAGTGGAGGGGGGGTGGCACCCCTCCTTGGCCTATATAAGGAGGGGTAGGGTGCCCTTTTTTCTTCATACAAATTGATTTGAGACAAGTTTCTCTAATCTCTCTCTCCCTCCTTTCTCCTTCCTCGAGTGGACTCCCCTTGTTTGGAGTCTACACCTGGTTGGGGATTTCTCCACTATACACACGCCGTCGTGCTGCTGGAATCGGGATCCGAATATGTCGTCGATATGTGACGGCAGATGCCATGGGGATGGCTAAAGTGAGGGGAAGACGTGAGGAAGAGGATGTCGATGGTGCCGGAATCGGGTTGGGCACAAACACGGTGAATGACACCACGATGTACCCAGATTCGGGGCTCTCCGGAGAGATAACACCCCTACTCCTGCTTATCTCTTCTATATCAATGGAACTGGACTACAATAACTGCTTCTCTATCTTCTCAGGGGAAGGTGAGCGCCGCCGTGGGCAAGGCTCTCTCCTGCTTCCCTGAGGAGTAACTACTAGCAGTGAATGAACTGAGGAGAATGTGAGTAATGGTGCGAATGAGAGGATCGTCCCCCACGCAGGAGGGGTACCCCGGGCTCTTATAGCATGAGCCCGGGGTAAATCGGTAACTTCACTGCCGATTGGGCCCAGCGGTCATCCTCTAATCGTTTGGGTCCCACCGACTGCTTCTTCCCGGGTGATCCGAACCCGACAAGTGGCGGCCCATGATGTAGACTCGTAGGGCATGATGATGAACAGTGGAGCTAGAAGGTGCGGTCTTGTCGCCCTGTCCGCGGAATCGGCGGAGAGGTCGACACCGCATCTCTGCCAGATCTTTAATGTGACTTGGCTTCTTTGCCACCCCGATCTCTCAGGATTGCGCATTTATGACCTTCTACCTGTACCCTTGACTGATCTCAGGGTCAACTTCTCCAGGGGTAGTAGGTTGCACCGATTGCGCCTGGGCCGACTGGTGGTTCTCGGCAGGGTCGATTGCTCTGGGCAATCGGCCGTGTTGATGCCCACCTCGGCCCAGCTGCAGACCAATCTGATAATTGTCTTGGTGATTAAGGGGTGGACCGGTTGCGCCTGGGCCGACTGCTGGCATTCGGTACGGCTGATTGCCTTGAAGCAATCGGCTGTACGCCTGCCCAGCTCGGCCCAGCTGCATCCCAATCGGTCCATCCTTGTCTTGAAAGGTTGCTTTCGCTTGGGTGAGCCTACCCGGGTACCAATCCCCCGACAGTAGCCCCTAAAGCTATAAAGGTCCCACGATCATTTGACTGCAGGGCCTTTGCAGTTTTCAATCTTTCTCCCATATCTTCCGAATGCTATGGCATCATCAAGTGCGTCATTCCGAGATCGTCGACCGACTCGGAGCTCACACTCGGCTGGCCAAGATTTCATCCGATCTGTTTTGAGTCATCTCCGATTTCTGCCTTCACTTTTTGAGAATAGCATCCCTCGCTGATTACCTTCCAACGGTTACCTCCGATTTCTCTAGGGTGCAGTCAATGGACCGGGGCCCATGACCCACGTGCGACTTGACGTAACTGCAGGCCTCGACCCCCACGTCGCACGCCTCACTTGCCACGCTGGGATCTCTTGCGCCGGTTTGCCGGTTGGTCTCCCTGTGGGCTAGGCCACACGGCCGCAACCGGATCCCACTCCCCTCCCCCCCCCCCCCCGCCCTTATAAGCCACAGGGGAGGGCCTGTGCCTCTTCCTTCTCTCATACGTCGTCTTCCTCCTCCGCCTCTCGCTCTTGCGCGCCATTGCTGCTCCGCTCGAACCTCTCTCTTGCGCTCGTAGCTTCGCCTCCGCGCACGGGACCCGCTCCGGCCGCACACTCGCGTGCTTCTCCGCCCCCGCGGTAGTCTTTCCCCGCTACTCTCGCGCTCCTCGGCCTCTTTCTCCTTCCACCCGCAAGCTCCATGGCGCCCCGGCGAGACACCTCTCAGGCCAGCCGCGGGTGCTGGAGGGGCGCCATGATCACCGCCGATGCCATCCAAGCTCTGGTTCGCGCCCGCAAGATGCCAGCTGAGGTCCAGTGGCGCGTTCCCGGCACCGAGATCGTGCCCAACGCGCGTGCTGGCGAGAGGGTCGTCTTCCTCGCTCACTTTGAGCGTGGATTCGGACTCCCCGCCAGCATCTTCTTCCGAAACTTCCTCGATTTCCATCGCCTGCAACCACATCACCTCGCGGCGAACTTCATCATGATCCTCTCCGGCTTCTTCATGCTGTGTGAGGGATATCTCGGCTGCCGCCCAAGCGTTTCTCTTTGGAAGCGGTTCTTCAACCTCCAAGCTCACAATGCTCGGACGAGAGTTGTGGTGCCGTCTGCCACGGAAGGTGGCGAGCCAACGTATCCGACTGACATGACCGACTGCGGCAGTTGCCTTGTCGCAGCCGGAAAACCGAAGTACAAAAGTCCCGAGATCGTCCAGTCATGCAAGAACTGGCAGACCACCTTCTTCTATGTCAAATCGCCCGATCAAGGCCCCGACCTCCTGAATCTTCCCGAGTTCTCCCTTGCCCGGCCGACTGAGAAACATCAGTGGTCGTTGAAGTATGGTGTCGGAGACCTTGACGTGGATGCCCAAGTCGCCCGGGTCGCTCAGCTGGAGCAAGAGGGGCTCCTACCGACTGATCTTGTTGCTGCTTGGCTTCAAGCCCGAGTGCTTCCTCTGCAGCGCCGAGTGCACCGCATGTGTGACATGTCGGGGGCCCGAGATCCCACTCGGCTCTGCACGTGGCGAGTGAAGCTCGAAGACCTTTGCTCCAGGCTAATGGCTATTACATCCAGCGCCTTGCCCGATCCCTTCCGCTTCGGCCTTGAGTACCTACACCGCCGACAGAGACCACCCGTGGTATGTCCCGATTGGTCCCTTTCTCCGATTGATTTTGCCCCATCTTAAATTTTTCTGACAACTTTCTTCTTCTTGCTCAGCACTTCATTCAATCCGATCTGATGGAAGACGGCCAAGTGGCCCGCACGTACGCCCCCGACCGCGAGGAAGATGACCCCGTGGACTTCGAGTACAATGGTGAGGTTCCTCCCTCCGAATCCGACGATGACGACGCCGATGACGGCGAATCCTCCGGGGAGTCCTCTGACTCCGAAGATAACACTGACGATGCCGACGTCGAGGCCGCCGACCCCAAGAACGCCGACACCCGAACTGCGGCTCAAGGGGGTACGCCTGACCCTTCCCTTGAGCAATTTCTGGCTGAATGGAGCGATGACAATAGTGTCTCAGAGGTTGGTAATTCTGATGCAGCTCCTCACGCCAAGCCGCCGAAGGTGCCGACTAAACGCGCCTCGGCAACCAGCTCCTCTTCTGGTACTGCTTCCAGCAAGGCCGCGAAGGCGGTGCCGACAGCTCCCAAGGGCAAACAGCCTCAGGTGACGGTCACTCGAGCGCCGACTGCTCAAGCGCCTCTGAATGCCGTCCCGCTGAGATGTCGGATGCCCACGGGCGCGCCGAGAACAATCAGGTATGCCCTTATCTTCATGCTTTGAACCTCACTGTCTTCTCTCGTATTGATTCACCTCTTTTTTCTTCTTTCAGGGAGTCGATTGGCCTTGAAGACGTCGACGCCGACATTCCTGCCCATGTCGGCGCAGTCATCTCCCCTGCCGCGTCTGCTGCTACAATTCACAAACGGCAAACGGCTTCACATCGAACCTCCAAGGACCCGAGCGCGCAGCCAAAAAGGCCCGCCTCGCTACTGCCAAGACCACTACTACTTCCACCACTGCCTCCAAGACCTCCAAGAAAACAGCCGACCGGGGAGTTACTGGTGGCGAAGGAGCGCAACCGGTCAATCCGATTCCTCCATTTCCGCCACGACGCTTCGACCCAGTTTCTGCCCCCGTTATCTCTACCTCCTCGCCCGTCCTCACAACCACCTCGTCGATCATGATGACCACCTCACCGATCATGAAGACCACTCCGCCGATTGTGATGACCACTCCGCCGATTGTGGCAACCACCTCGACCTCGTCTCGCCCGATTGCGCCGCGGCCACAACCGAATGCCTCCGACCCTTTGGCGACGTCGGCGCCACCGGTCTCTACCATCATTACCTCTACCGCCGTAATTCAAGCTTCACCACGACAGCCGACCTCTTCCGTGTCGGAAATTCTGATGCGCTCGGTGGACCAATTCCGGTCCGAGTATTCTCGCACCCGCCATGTCGGCACCGAGCCCGATGCTCCACACCGGTCTCCAGATCCTTTGACGACAGCTTACAGTCGAGTGAACGACTTTGCCATCGCCATTGCTCGGGACCTCCAACAGCTCGACCGCAATCATGTGGCAAGTTCTTCAATTTTCCTTTATGATTTTCCTTCAATCGGGAGACTTTTCTTTCGGTGGGTGCGCCCAAGCACACCCACTGGGTGTAGTCCCCGAGATTCGGTCCGATTGCTTGCAATCGGTTCGGATCTTTTATGCTCTTTGCTTTTTCTCCTGCCTTCCTCCAATCGGGAGACTTTTCTTCCGGTGGGTGCACGCAAGCGCACCCACTGGGTGTAGTCCCCGAGATTCGGGCCGATTGCTTGCAATCGGTTCGGATCTTTTATGCTCTTTGCTTTTTCTCCTGCCTTCCTCCAATCGGGAGACTTTTCTTCCGGTGGGTGCACGCAAGCGCACCCACTGGATGTAGTCCCCGAGATTCGGGCCGATTGCTTGCAATCGAATCGGATCTTCTTTTGGCTGCTGTATCTCTAAAGTTCATCTTGCTGTTCTTCTTAGGCTGTTATGGAAGAGAAACGCGAGATCTTCGAGAAGCTCCTCGACGCCTATGCCGCCAGCCTCCGAACTCTCGCCCAAGCCCAGCTCGAGGTCAACAATCAATCGGCCGAAATCAATAGGCTGAGAGGTAACTTCTGCATCATTTCCATCTTCCCTCCGACTGACAATTTCTCTTGTACTAATAGCTTTATTTATTTTTCTCTAGTCTCTGTTCCCATGGTGGATGATCTTCAGGGCCGAATCGCTGAATTGACTACAGAGCTCCACCAGCAAGGGTCGGCACTCGCCGCGGCTAAGCAAGAGACAACCCGACTGCAGGGGGTGGAAGCTGACTTGACTCGGACCATCAAAAGCCTCCACTCCGAGATGGCTGCTCTTGAAAAGAAACATTTGGACGATTTGGCTGCCGTGACTGCTGCTGGCGATGGGCTCCGCGCTGAGCGAGATGCAGCTGTAGCCGCCCGAGAAGCACTGCAGGCCGAGAGGGATGAAGTTGTTGCTACGCGAGACTCTATCCGAAAGGACCGTGATGACCATATTGCCAAATATGAATAGCTGGAGAAGCGCAACTATGAAGACACAACTAAACTGCGCCGCCGGGCCAAGGGCCTCTGCGACACGATGAGTGAGATGGACGTCCTTCTTGGCGGTAAGTGCTTCTTGCCTTCGAGTGCGTTTGCGACTGCTTCCTTCTTTTGTGCTATTACTCATTCTTTTCTTCGTGATGCAGAGGCCGGGCCTGAATCTGAAGCAGATGCTTATGCAGCCGTGGCTAAATCCCGAGAGGAGACCATCGCGGCCGGAGGGTCCTGCCAGCTTGATGATGATGTCTGGACTCGGCACGAGTATCTGATTGGCACAGCGGCTCGCATTCCCGTCATCAAGGGGATTGCCTTGTCTTTCAAACTTGGCATTCTGAAGATTGTCGAGTTGCTGTGGTCGCCGACTGAGCTCAAGGTTGGACTCCAGAGGATGAAGCGTGCTGCCAACTCCTCTGCCGAGACCCACAGATCGGACACTCTGGACGAAGAAGATTCTGACAAGGGAGATGCTCTGAATGCTACCACCGAGCAGACTCGGATTCTTCTGAAGGCCATTCCCTGTCGGATCGACGTCTTGCTTAACTCTGCTGGTCGGACTGGCGCGGAGACTGCTCTTCAAACTGTGCTGAGCTGGTACCCGCAAGTGAAACTCCCCAAGCTCTACAGCCTCAAAGAGAACGCAGCCGACGTGCTTGAGAAGACCTATGCTGAGGTGAATCGGCTCGCCAGCACTATGGTGAACTGGTTTTCTCCCTATGACTACAATCCATGTCTCGACGAGGGAGGGAACCCGCTGGCTGCAACTTCTATCTCTGGCTTGGCCGAAGAGCTTTTTGACAGCGGTTCGTCCCATACCTCTCCGAGGTCCAAGCACGTTGGGGCCACGTCTTCTGATGCACAGTCGGAGCCAGATGCCGCTGCCGCGCAAGCCGATCCGACTGCACCGACTGCCAGCTCTGCGCCCTCAACTGCCCCGACTTCTTGAGTCGTGCCACCGACGACGTCATCTACTGCTGCTTGCCGACATTGGGTCGGCCTTATCTTTTTTTTACTTTCAGAATAGTTGCTTGTAAGACATGGTTTTAATTCTACCGACACCCATTGGGTGTGGTTTCGATGTAATGAACTTATTCGTCCTTAGGCCTGTTATCTTTATGCAATCCGATTGCTCATTGCAAGTTTTATTTGTGCGATCGACTTTGCGTCTTTGTCGGTTTCTTTTATCGGTCTGCCCTTGGGGGTGTCATGCCTTGTCCGTGTTGCTGCCGTCATGCGGTCTGCAATCGGATCGAAGGTTGATTTCCAGCCAAGGTTTGATAAGTTTTTGACTTTACACGACAAGATTTAATGCAAAGGATTCTGCAATGTTAGGAGCCGATTGCTCGCTGCCGAGCTCGATGCATCGGTCTGCGGCACAATCGGTAACTTAGTTTATCGACTATGCCCTTTTTAGAGCGTTTCGATTTGTTTCTCGGGAACTTGTACTGCCGACTGCCCCAACCTCTACCCTTCTCAATGCCACAAACACTTTCGTGACTTGCGCTTGAGTTAGGTGCTAAGTTGAGTGCCAGCCCGCAGTCCCCGTGCCTCGTTGGCCTATTCTTCTGACCTCGTGGTCGGTCAGTCCCCGAGTGCGTTACGCATGTCTCGGGTATGACTAAGCGTTGCCGACTTGGGCTAGCTTTTCGAATGAAATTATGCAAAGGTAATCGAATGCTCTTTTTCAGAGGCATGATAGCTTTACTGATCGTTTGCCGAATGGCATACATAAATTTCTGCCGCTCAACTATAGAACGGACATAAAAGCTCAGCGTTCCACGGCCGCTCCGTTTCTACTCCTGATGTGTCCTTGTGCCGAGTGCCCTTGGTGCAGTCGATCAAATAATAGGAGTTGTTCTTGAGTGCGCGGCTGATGACGAATGGTCCTTCCCAGGGTGAGGATAGCTTGTGCTGCCCGTCTGACTTCGGAATTCAGCGTAGCACCATGTCGCCCTCTCGGAAGGCGAGAGGACGAATCTTCTTGATGTGGTAGTGCCGCAACTTCTACTGATAGACTGCTGACCTGGACAAGGCCAGCAAACAGGATTCTTCCTTGCGATCGACGCTGTCCTCTCGTGCCAACCTGGCTTCTTCTTCGGTGTACAAGGCATGCCGAGGTGAATCAAACTCGATGTCGGATGGGATGATTGCTTCTGAACCATACACCAGGAAGAAAGGAGTGAATCCAGTCGACCTGTTTGGTGTGGTCCTCAAGCTGAACAGTACTGTTGGGAGTTCTTCAATCCATGCTCCGGGTGCCCTTTCAAGTGGCTCCACCAATCGGGGTCTGATACCCGAGAGGATGAGGCCATTTGCTCTTTCTACTTGACCATTCGACTGGGGATGCGCCACAGATGCAAGATCAAGCCGAATGCCCTGCTGAGATGCATATCGAGCCAGTGCCCCCTTTGCGAAATTGGTGCCGTTGTCGGTGATGATGCTATTGGGCACGCCATATCTGCACACGATGTCGGCCACAAAACGGACCGCGGTCGGACCATCCAGCTTCTTGATCGGGCGGGCTTCAATCCACTTGGTAAATTTATCCACTACAACCAGAAGATGTGTCATGCCACTCCGAGCCCTCTTGAATGGACCAACCATATCCAAACCCCATACTGCAAACGGCCATGCTATTGGGATTGTCTTCAATGCTGATGCTGGCTGATGACTTTTTGCCTTGAACCGCTGGCAGCCCTTGCAATATTTCACCAAATTCTCAGCCGCTGCAAGCGCAGTCGGCCAATAGAAACCATGTCGGAAAGCTTTGCTGGAAATGGCTTTTGCAGATGCGTGATGACCGCATTCACCTTGATGGATGTCTCTGAGCAACTCCAAGCCTCTGTCTTCTTCTACACATCTCTAAAAGACACCAGTTGCACTTTTGCGCACTAGCTCGTTGTTGATTATTGTGTACGCCCAAGACCGGCGGCTGGTTTGTCTTGACTCTGCTTCGTCTTCTGGAAGGACTCCGTCTGCTAGGAAATCTCTAATCGGTTGTGCCCATGATAGCGCACTGACGACTACCATTACTGTTGCATGCTGGGGTGCAACTTCTTCTTGGATCACGGTTTCTTGGCCATTGGCCTCTTGGATCTCGGTTTCTTGAACTTCTGTCATCTCGACTTCTGTCTCTGAAATGCCGATTGCAGCGCCTGGCATGCATTCGGCAGCCCCTGGTGGCGATTGCTCGCCTGGAGCTGGAACTTCTTCACTGCAATCGGCAGTTCCTGACGTCATTGGTTCTTCTGAGGTTGTGCCATCTGGCGCTGCCCCTTCTTGATTCCCTTTGGCTTTGCTCATCTTGCTGCATTCGGCAGCCCCTGGTTTGCAATCGGCAGCCCCTGGTGCTGTCGGCTCTGCTGCTGCTGCTGCACCTTGGGCGCTTGACTGCTTCTTCAGAGCTGTAATTTTTGCCGGCTGAGCTTCTTTTGCCTTCTTCAACGCTTCTAGGTCGATCTCCGAGATTAAGATGGACTCAGACTCTGGGGATGGCATGATGGATGGCTTCCTGATGTGCTCAAGTGATACGCCTGGTTGGATAGCTTGCCTTGTTGAGCCGAGCTTGGAAAATGCATCTGCTTCTTCGTTGTTTGCTCTCGGCACGTGGTGGAACTCACATCCTTCAAAGTACCCACTGATCTGCTGCACTAGGAAACGATAGCTTGCCATATTTGCATCCTTTGCATCCCAGGTGCTTGTGCACTGCTGTACTACCAAATCGGAGTCACCAAAGCACTCAATATTCCGAATGCCAATTTCCTTGGCCAGCTTGATACCATGCACAAGGGCTTCGTACTCGTCAACGTTGTTTGATGCCGACTCTCTCTGCAGCCTCCGCTGCCTCCTTGGCTCTCCTAGTTGCACTCGCTGCATCGCGATTGCTCTATGAAGATGCCCCCGCCATCATAACAGCTGCGTGCACTCGGCCATCCTCTCCGCCGGGTGCTGCACTGCAGCCCCTGGTCGAGAGCGGATCCGTGACACACGAGAAGACGTGAATCTCCCTGGGATATGCCTCGGGGAATCTGCCGATGAAGAGGCGATGACTGCCGACCTGCAGTGACACACCGGGCGGCAGGGGTGCACCAGCCCCGTACCGCGCCGAGTAGTTCACCACGTAATCGATTGCCCCACGCCTAAGAATCAGGCCAAAGGCCTGGCTACCGCCTGATGCAGAGCAAAATCCCGTCCGGATATTTACTCCAGTCGACGCCTCGGTCTGCCCCACGGTAGGCGCCAACTGTTGTCGATATGTGACGGCAGATGCCATGGGTATGGCTAAAGTGAGGGGAAGACGCGAGGAAGAGGATGTCGATGGTGCCGGAATCGGGTTGGGCACAAACACGGTGAAGGACACCACGATGTACCCAGGTTCGGGGCTCTCCGGAGAGATAACACCCCTACTCCTGCTTATCTCTTCTATATCAATGGAACTGGACTACAATAACTGCTTCTCTATCTTCTCAGGGGAAGGTGAGCGCCGCCGTGGGCAAGGCTCTTTCCTGCTTCCCTGAGGAGTAACTACTAGCAGTGAATGAACTGAGGAGAATGTGAGTAATGGTGCGAATGAGCGGATCGTCCCCCACGCAGGAGGGGTACCCTGGGCTCTTATAGCATGAGCCCGGGGTAAATCGGTAACTTCACAGCCGATTGGGCCCAGCGGTCATCCTCTAATCGGCTGGGTCCCACCGACTGCTTCTTCCCGGGTGATCCGGACCCGACAAGCGGCGGCCCATGCTGTAGACTCGTAGGGCATGATGATGAACAGTGGAGCTAGAAGGTGCGGTCTTGTCGCCCTGTCCGCGGAATCGGCGGAGAGGTCGACACCGCATCTCTGCCAGATCTTCGATGTGACTTGGCTTCTCTGCCACCCCGATCTCTCGGGATTGCGCATTTATGACCTTGTACCTGTACCCTTGACTGATCTCGGGGTCAACTTCTCCAGGGGTAGTAGGTTGCACCGATTGCGCCTGGGCCGACTGGTGGTTCTCGGCAGGGTCGATTGCTCTGGGCAATCGGCCGTGCTGATGCCCACCTCGGCCCAGCTGCAGACCAATCTGATAATTGTCTTGGTGATTAAAGGGTGGACCGGTTGCGCCTGGGCCAACTGCTGGCATTCGGTACGGCTGATTGCCTTGAAGCAATCGGCCGTACGCCTGCCCAGCTCGGCCCAGCTGCAGCCCAATCGGTTCATCCTTGTCTTGAATGGTTGCTTTCGCTTGGGTGAGCCTACCCGGGTACCAATCCCCCGACAGAATCCATCTTCTTTCCGCTGCTCTACTGGTTCGGAGCCCGGAGGGACGTCGGGTATACTGTATGTGTATAATCCCGCAAGGCACTACACTTGTGGTGCTACTTCATCGTCGTGGTCGTATCGCGAGGTCTTCATCAGCAACGTTCCGACGGGGACATAATCCCGTCATCGGTCCACAAGGATCAGGTGGCTACAGGAGTCATCGTGGATCTGCGCGGCATCGGGGATTGCCGGTACGACTACACCAACCACGTTCATGCGGGAACGTTTCCCGCTTAACGGACTACATACTAGTATGTGATCTATTTCTGTCCGTTAGTTGCATCAGCATAGCATAGGTCTTGGGTATGGGTCTCGTAGGTTATGAAAAATTTGTGTTTTCTGCCCCGAACCCCAACAGTGGTATCATGAGCAAGGCTATGCGTAGATGTATTGTACGGATAGAACACATCTAGTATGTGGGCATCAATTCTCAAATTGTTACCCTCTCACGTGTACTCATTTAGCGTTGCGGCAATGTTTGATGAAGCGGCCCCGACCGACCTTACGCGTTTACGCGAGACTGGTTCCACGCTTGACATATGGCTTGTACCATATAAAGTGGCTGGGGGTGTCTGTCTCTCTGCATTAGCGATGCGAAGATGTTTGCAACGGAGGGCCCCGACAGGGGTGTAATAGAGACAATTGTGGATTGGTGTTGTGGCTTGTTTTCGTAGGCTAGAAACGGTTCTTTTCTCAAAACCCCTAGTAACCACGTAAAACTTGCAAAAGATAAAGTAGAAAGGCGTTTTTAACTTTAATTTGCATGTAAGGGGGAATCATAGCATGTATGATTTATGTTGCATCCTGTTTTGCTAATATGTTAGATATACGACGGTAGCATAATAGGATGATCCCTCACTAAAACCAACATAGTGTCCTTACCCTAGTGAGCACCACCTGGAAAGTTCTACATTATGGAGGCACACGTGTCACACGTGTGTCAAACATTTATTTCGTTCACATGAGGTGGGTGTAGCAAGCCTGGCATATGTATATGATATGGCCTTGCATGACACAGCAACAAATCACATAGGGTGTGGTGGCGAGCCTGGCATATGTATATGATATGGCCTCGGGACACAAGAGACCAAAAGGTCGAGCATGAGTCAGATGGATGATGTGATTGGCATGATGGCCTACCTTGAACAACATACTGATGGTCGTGTCACACGGGGGAGGTATGTTCTTCAAGGATCGTGTAATCACTTAGAACAAACTATGAGGGATGTTTGTCTGAGTGGGAGTTCCAGAATTGTTTTTGAAACATGAACTCCATATTATGAACTTAATCTTCATGTCTTAGCAAATATCATTGTAGATAAAGTCATACCAAATGTTTAGAACTATGGCTCTTTTAGTGTGATAGAACTTAAGGTAAATGGGTCTTACTTCATTGATGTGTACCAACACCATTAGAGACATACTCGTTTGTAATGACTTGCTAAATATAATACGAAGAACTGCTAGGAGATAAACCTGATAACTCCGTAATCAAGGAAGATGATGATGAGTATCGTACTCACCGTCACTTATGAATGACTGTCCAATACACCATAATTCATTCTATGGAATCTGAATTGTGAATGCATGTTAACCAACACGTATGACGTGCTAGGTGAACTTGAAAGCACTTTGTCACAAATCAGAGTAATGGAATATGAGTATATGGACGGGGTTTATTTCAACTATGGTGGAAGGAACAACCTGCTGAGAAAGTCACTTGGAAAATGTATAAGATACATGGAACGCCTTGTGTATAACTTGGACTACTGAATGACTGGTTACTTTGCGATAACTGGGGAGTTGCATCCGCTTCCTCCCAGTTACAAAGACCATGTCTGGACTATATCATGAAGGAGAATCGTTCACCTGTCATGAGGTCATGGTTAAAGTTAAGAACTTTAAGAGTAGAACCAATGCAGGAATGGTCATTGACGGAGAAGGTATATTTGATATACGAGTTATAAATGTCTTTCCCACGAAACACTAATTGCGGTTGATTAAGTATTCGATGCTTGAACTTACTGCTTGAGAGTGACTTGGAAGGGATGAGGTGACAATGTGTGCTGACGGCAATCAAGATAGTTGATGGTCGACAACACTCTCCCCCTACATCTATCAATTGATTAATATATGAATAAATGTTATGATCGTTTGAATGAGGACTTTATTAGTGTGTCTTGCATCTCGCGAAGACAATTATTCATATTAGTGAGAAACAAGTCAGTTGTTCTCCTTTTATGAATGATATCTCGTATGGTCACATTACGATTATGAATGAGTTATTCTTATATTAATGATAGTTGTTTGATCATTTATAAGAAATATTGTAATGCCAAGAAATATCCAGGCTTAATAATGACACTACAGTTTAAGTCATGAATGGTATGATGATGTCTTAAGATACTTGATCTCTTGACACATACAAACCATGCCTTTTAGGTGAGATGACTAAAACCTTGCATTCTGGTAAACGGAATGTGTACTGATTGTTGAATATCATACATTGTGATGTATCGTATGTCAGCATGTGGTGAATTTCATTATTTCGTGAACTCCGTATGTGGACTTAGATGAATATGTGTATTCACTAATGAAGCATGAGTCTGAAATAATTTGATATGATCAAAAGGGATTTCAGAGTAAAGATGGATATTAAATTAACAAGAAAGACAAGTCTCTGCGATTTGATCAAAGTGAAAAATGTTTTGAGTTAGTCTTGGGCATACAGACTTGTGAAAGTTGTTTCACAAATTGCAATGTCTTGAGACACTTCAATATGGTTGACGTGCCTGAACATTGTAATCATATTCTATCGAATAGTGTATGGTCTAAAGTTATCTCTTACCAAGTTACGTTATTAATGTTTAGAGTTATTAATTTAATATGCAAACACTCACTTCAGCATAGGGAACCATCTGAGTTCGTGGAAACCAACACTATATATGTCATGGTGTGTTGTGGTTTCTAGGAAGCTTGATTTATGTAAGATAAATTATCTTTGTAGTGTATCCTTAGACAACTATGGATGCATCTTCCACAACTAGAACCAAAAGGAGCAAAACTTGTATTGCTATGTTTGGTGTTTGTCAAGAATTTCTCTTGATAAATGTGGTAATGGAAGAAAAGTGAAAGTTCAACCAAGGTAATTGACCTTGCCTCCAAATGTCAGAGTAGTGCAACGGAATATGTTCTGGAAGCAAAGCTCTACAATAAGAGGAGAAACTAATGATAATGATCATGATCTTCTGATGGAAACTTTTACTGAGAAAAGTAGGATTCAAGAATATATATTTGCCCCTGGTGCAAAAAGGATATTCATGATTCACTTGTCATGTTAATGGAACAAGACATTCCTACGAACTACAAACAAGCGATGGTGGACCTAAGTACGAGATATGACTGCGAGTCATGAAATCCTATGTTGAGTTACATTTAAGATTGCTTGAATCTTATCAAGTAAGGAGGTTACTTGATATTCACAATAACTTCAGAGTTATGAGGAATAAATGTGAACATCAAAGGGACGTCAAGATTGGTTTGTCACAAAGATTATTTATGACAAATTCAATGGGTTGACTACAATGTGTAGCAATGCTTGAGTCAAAGGGATATTCACTACGATTGATCCAGGATTGTTATCAATACCGTGACTTCCTCAAATCCTGTATTTGAAGAAGTGTTGTAATTGGTACAACAAGAAGGTTTGGAAAAACATATGGATACTAGTGTCTCGTAAACTGAATTCTCATTTTGATGGATGATCAAAGGATTTTGGACTTAACCAAAATATCGAGGAAACATGCATTTGCATGAAACTGAGTGGGAGCTGAATAGTTTCCTGAAACTTAATATGTAGACGACATATTTTGAGTGGGAGCTATGGGAGTATTATCCTAGACTTATATGTAAATGACATATTTGAGTAGGAGCCATGTGGTTAGTATCCTGAACTTAATATGTGTCTGACATATCTAAGTGGGAGCCATGTGGATGTTATCCTTGTCTTATATGTGGCCGACATATTTGAGTGGGAGCAATATGAGTGTTATCCTATAACTTAATATGTGCATGACATATTTGAGTGGGAGCATGATAACATTCTCATATATGGATAACATATTATGAATGGTGCAGTTGGTGTTAATGATTATTTGAATCTTTCATAAATGAAGATGACTAAGTATTAAGCATTGAAGATCTATTAAGATAGATATGTGTTTAATAACATTGAGTCGTAATACTTTCCTGGATAAGATTCTGAAGGAGTTCAGAATGGGACAAGTCAAGAAGTGGTCCTTACTTGTATATCCAAGAGAAGTGTTGAGTTAATCTCAGTACGAGAACAATGGTTAATGGTAAATGAAAGAAATTCATGTGTTGGATCCTCTATGCCTTTGTCATAGGTTCTTTCATATAAAACCAGAGTTATGTACTCGACGTAATGTGACCCAAGTTCTTAGTAGTAAGAACATGA
Source organism: Bromus sterilis (assembly GCA_950022295.1). Lineage (NCBI taxonomy): Eukaryota > Viridiplantae > Streptophyta > Magnoliopsida > Poales > Poaceae > Bromus > Bromus sterilis. Next base: position 10,430,771 of record OX465595.1, on the reverse strand, counting down.
TGTGATATGATTTATGAGTAAATCATTGAACAAAGATTTAAGTTTATCCTTCAGTGTCTGAAGAGAACTGAGGATACATCTCAAATTTGTAAAGGATAGTGGACTTGAGCATAAATGTTATGCTGGTTCAAGTTTTGACACTAACCTAGAAAATTGAGATATCATACTAATGAATGCCTAAGTTGAAAGAAACATGGTTAGACATCAAAGTTGCATACAATGCACTGAGGATTGAATCTACATTGATGTGGCTGCTTTAGAAGTAGCAGGAGTTATATTATGGCTTAAGAAGTTCGACTTCTGATTGAGTGAGTTTCAAGTGTGCATGACTATGGGAAAGTCCGCGTGACCCACCGGATGTCATTGCTATGACACAGCAAACGAAGTCTCACTTCACCGCCAAATATATATACCTCATCATTATAGTGGATAATGAAGGAATGTCAAATTAGGTGACATTATGATTTGCAAAAGGACATACGGTTCTGAATGGTACCCAAACCGTTGATACAACCTCTTCCACGGGCAAGCATGATCAATAAGGAGTTATGATCTAAAGAAAATGCAACTAGATTATTTGTACTCTAGTGCAAGTGGGAGACTGTTGGGAATGTGCCCTAGAGGCAAATAAAATATGTTTTATCGAGCATATTCCATTAGTTCATAATACGTTTGATACTATTCTATAACTGTATTAAGCGGAAACATTAATACAGGTGTGGTATACAAACAACCAGGTCCCTAGTTAACCCTAGTATACTAGTCCATTGGGCGATTGATGATCAAGGTTTCCTGATCATGAGACAATGGTGTCTGTTGACAATGGAGTCGTATCATTGGATAATGATATGATGGACATACACCCACCAGAAGTGTTGCGATGTGATCAAATCACATAGTTCGACATTGCGATAACTATAACGTAGTGACCAGATCCTTTGACCGTAATGATCATACGTAATTGTCATCTATGAGGAGACTTTGATTTGTATCCCACCGCCTGACTGAAATATGCTGGCTATAACGGTGCACTTTGGGTATTCCAAAATAGATGGTTGATGAGTATTCAAATAGATCAAAGCGGGATTTTTCCATCCGTGTGACGGATAAGTACTCTGGGCCCACTCGGTGATGTTGCATCATAAAGTTTGCAAACGTGTGACTAGGTCACGGAGTTGTAATATCACGGGAACGAGTAAACTTGTTTGTTGAGAACGAGGACGAACTAGGTATATTGGATACCGATGATCAAACCTCGGACCAGCAAAGTACCATAGGACAAAGGGAACAGGCACACGGTTAACGGATCCAACAGCGATTGAAGTTCATTCGATGGAAGCGCAGGGGCTATCAAGGATTGTAACCAGGTCCAATTGATTAGTCATTGATCAATGAGAATTTTCTCGATCATGTCTGTTGTTTCCCGGACCGTAGGGTGTTACACTTAAGGGTACTCGACGCAGTAAGGATTGATTCGGGATCACCGGAGAAATTGGAGAGAACACCGGAATTGTTCCGATGAAGGCCGGAAGTTGTTCCGGGTATTTTGAAAGGTTCAAAATATATTTAATAATGTTTAATATATGTTTTATTATTTAATTATCTGAATTAAGTATTAAAATGTATTTAAATATAATTAAAAATGGAAGAAAAGGCATATGGGCCTCATAGGGCCCATTAGGGGGAGAGGGAGTCCTCCCCCATGGGCCATGGTGCCATGAGGGGGGCCCACCCCCCTAGGGCTGCGCCAAAACCCCCCTCCCTTGGGATTAGTCCCACCCCGGAAGTGGGGGGGGGGGGTGGCACCCCTCCTTGGCCTATATAAGGAGGGGTAGGGTGCCCTTTTTTCTTCATACAAATTGATTTGAGACAAGTTTCTCTAATCTCTCTCTCCCTCCTTTCTCCTTCCTCGAGTGGACTCCCCTTGTTTGGAGTCTACACTTGGTTGGGGATTTCTCCACTATACGCACGCCGTCGTGCTGCTGGAATCGGGATCCGAATCCATCTTCTTTCCGCTGCTCTACTGGTTCGGAGCCCGGAGGGACGTCGGGTATACTGTATGTGTATAATCCCGCGAGGCACTACACTTGGGGTGCTACTTCATCATCGTGGTTGTATCGCGAGGTCTTCATCAGCAACGTTCCGACGGGGACGTAATCCCGTCATCGGTCCACAAGGATCGGGTGGCTACAGGAGTCATCGTGGATCTGCGCAGCATCGGGGATTGCCGGTACGACTACACCAACCACGTTCATGCGGGAACGTTTCCCGCTTAACGGACTACATACTGGTATGTGATCTATTTCTTTCCATTACTTGCATCAGCATAGCATAGGTCTTGGGTATGGGTCTCGTAGGTTATGAAAAATTTGTGTTTTCTGCCCCGAACCCCAACAACTACACCCCGAGGTATGTTTCCGCAAGTCTTTCCGTTACAGCATTACAGCTAGATAGATCTTGGGTTAAGGGCGACGCTAGTTAGAAAAATTATTGTTTTCTGCTGCGAGACCCAACAGTTCAAGATACTACTGAAAATTACTTTGAGAGAGGAAAGCTTGGTTCTAAAATCTTTCATGTTACAAAAACCCCTCTCTTTTTTATGAAATTTTTAAAGTTGCTCTTGTTCCACCTTCCTATGCTTGTAACTTTGTGCTTTTTGATTTATTTTTTTATAAGATGCCTATGCATAGGAAGTGGGTTAGGCTTAAATGTGATTCATATTTTCTTCTTGATGCTCTCTGTTGCTTCAGGTCCTTATTCTTATGAGAGCATCTTTTATAATCTTTATGCCTAGCTTAAAGACGTAAAATAAAGCGCTTGTTGGGAGGCAACCCAAGATGTTTTTACTTATGTTTTTAGTGGTCTTGATGTTTTTTAAAATTGTAGAAACATCATTGTATCTTTACTTTTCAAGCTTTGTGCCATTTATAGCCTCATATGACAAGGGAAGTGAAAGTTGTGACATGCTGTCCAGAAAACAGATTCTGTCCTCGTGACTAGAAAAATCACAGAAAAATCCCAGTTCATCTTTTTGAGCTGAAATTTTTACACAGCATGCTCTATAAAATTACGGAACTTTTTTATGTTCTGAGTTTTTTTATTTGAGTTGCATAAGTATCCCTAAAAAATTCTTTACTACCTGCTGGTCTGTTTTTCACAGATTCTGTCCTGTTATGCATTTCCTTCATTTTGCGAATCTTAAGCTTGATTTTCCTTTGCAAAAACTTTTTTGCAATCTTGAAAAACAGTATCTCCTCAATAATATCTTTGTTTCCAGTAGAGAAAAAATTATTTTATTATGGGTACTAACCTCGCTAATCAGATTATGATGAGTTATGTATGAAGGAGTTTTCAAGTGTGCGAGGGAAGATGATGAAAGAAGATTTAGGAGTGTCAAGCGCTCAAGCTTGGTGATGCCCCCATGCATCCCCAAGAAATATTCAAGGAGACTCAAGCGTCTAAGCTTGGGGATGCCCCCGTGCATCCCCTTCTCCATCAACAATTATCAGTTCGTCTCTCGTTTCACTATATTTTTATCACTTCATGCGTTATGTGCTATGCTTGGAGCGTCTCGCTCTTATGTTTTATTTTTAGTTTTCTTTAGCTTTGCTTGATGTTCATAACAAGTTAGAACCCATCTTTCTTTGTGTGGGAGATAAACACGCTCCACTTCCAAAAATCTAGAACACATCATAGGATTTTGCATGCTTTTATCTTCGCTGTGATTGTTCTTTATCTTTTTCATAGCTACTATCGTGTTTACCTCTTAATTTTCATGCTTATATTTTTAAGAGCTTTTGTTTAGTTTGTTGCTGGAACTCTCTTGAGTTTTCATGTTTATCTTGTTTAGAGAGTTTGCATGTTGCACTAAGTTTTGTGTCTTGACTTGAAGTAGGTAATTGAGGTTGCTATTCTTTTGTTGTACACTTGCAATAATTTTGAGGTATTGTTTTGAGTAATGTTTGGACTTTTGGTCTTAAGAGCTTTAGCCTATTAGTGATAGATGTCGTATTTTGGGCAATCCGTGTTTATTTTCAAAACTTACAAAATTAGTTGAGAACTTTAGCTACTAGATGGATCACTACTCTTCTGAGGGGTCGAATATTAGAGTACACTCACGTACCATGAGTCGAGGATGCGCAAGGATAACCAAACCCCCATACACTCCTCCTCGGGGTACTTGTCTTTTTGTGAACCTCCTTATTAGATTGAGAGTTACCGATAATAAGTGCATGAGTTCTTCGGACTAATGTGAGTATTCAAAAGTTGACACTTCCACCTTCCCATATTTTTCTAGCCTCTCATGTGCCGTGCATTGCTTTCTTCTCACTCCGAGAGTTGGCGTCCACCTTCGCCGGTACATCCAAATCATTGGCATGATACGCTCTGTCATCATAAACCTCCTTATATCCTTCCTCAAAACAGCCACCATAACTACCTACCAAGGCATTTCCATAGCCTTTCTGAGATATATTGCTATACAACATCCATCCTCTCATGACTTGATCTTCATGTCATACATGCTACTTGCTTGATCGATGAGCCGCATGCTAGTTGGGCTTTTCCCTAATAATTGCTACATGATGCGCTAATATCATTGCATATCCTGCTACACTGGCAGAGGCATACATTTGCATACATCATGATAGTTACATCTTCTTTATGATTTGAGTACTTTGTAAAGTGTGAAAGATCTTCTATAATTTTTGTAATATATAGAGTGTCGCCCCCAAAAGTGAGGAAAAGATCCCAAAGTGGACAAATTAAAAGATCCAAAAAAGGACAAATTAAAATATCCCAAAGAGGACAAATGAGAGGAATAGAAAGAGCCGTTGAGGCCACCAAAAAATACAAAAAAATAAAAAAATAAAAAGAAATAAAAAGAGAGAAGGGGGCACACTACTATTCCTTTTGAGAGATCCACACTCGTACTCCCTATATCTTGTACTCCATAGAGATTGTCATTCATGCATATAGCTATGTGGGGACCTTCACACTATAGAACTTGGCTTGTATATTCCAATGATGAGCCTCCTCAAATGAGCTCTAGGTCTTCTTGAGCAAACAAGTTGGATGCACCCCCACTAGTTCCCTTGGAGAGCTTACCTTAGCTCATATGTGCATCCGTTGCATGGCAATCCCTATTCCTCCCATCATATCTATCATTTGGCTTTCTCTCGCCTATGATTGTTCTCATTGATGTGAGCCTTTCACACCCTTTTTTGTCTTCCTCCTCCACCATATTCTCTCTTTGCCATCCTAAGTGACAACTTTCTTGCTTACGCTCATCCATTGCATGAGTGCTCAAAATGTCGAAAAGGAGTGGATCATTTTGACTTGTACCTGGCTAGTGGTCTGGGGATGAGTCAAGATAAGATTCCAAAGAAGACCAAGTGTGAAACTTTAGTAGATTGAGTTCTCAACACAAAAATATTTTTTTCTCGTATATCCCTATCCCCTTTCTTGCACGCAAACACCATTTGGAGACATTCGAGTCACGGACAAGCTCTTGCACCTTTATGTTCTTATGTTGCTTGTTTCAATGCTAAATATAGACTCTTGTCTGTTATGACTTGAATTGAATTACATGCCTTGATTGCTTTACTTAAAAGTTCTTATATGGTTGTTAGCATGTCACCACAGAAATTATGCTTTTATCATTTACCTACTCGAGGACGAGCAGGAATTAAGCTTGGGGATGTTGATACGTCCAAAACGTATCTATAATTTCTGCTTGCTCCATGCCTCTTTTGTGTGATATTTCTATGATATTGATGAACTTCCATACATTCGATCGAGATATTATTTTATGGATACTTCATAGGCAATAGTGTTGTATATAACCTAGTTTCACATTATACTACCCACTTGGAAACCTTTCATCCTCCTATTAATAATTTGGCGTAGAGTAGAAAAGAATCTTCGCGACGCAAAATATATAACCCAGATTTGCAGTATATTACCCAGTCTCACCTTTCTCTTGTGTCCAAATGTTTTTTTTCACACACGCTATTTGATAAATTATGCAACACCATATCTATTCTATGTAACCCAACTTTACATTATACTACCTATTTGGCACATTTCATCCTTATACTCAAACACATGGAACTTAATGTCAGCAGAACTATGGCTCACGTAACGCATTAGTAAGTTATACACAAACCCGAAGTCGATCCTTCACATCATCAGTCAGTCCAAACAATTAATGAGGACCCGTTGTATCATTCCAGCCAGGTCTTCCAACTTTCAGGTTGTCTTATAGTACAATATATTTTACCTCCCTCTGAAAGAAGGCAAGGGTACGCTAAACCTTTGTTTCTGGACGGCACGACCCAAGTCGATAGCATTGTGCATATAGCAAGCACTCTCGAAGAGTTTGCCGATCCTGCGTTGTGATGACACCGGCTAGGCTAACGGAACCGAACAATAGAATGAATGTATCGGTACTTCAGATGATTGCCAAATATTTTCTGAGATAATAGTTAATGGATAACGCAACACATGTCATGTTGTATATGACCTAGATATGAAGTATATAACCTACTTAGGTCCACATCGGGGCCACTTTTTACCATGTATTAACATTCGATCGAGATATCATTTTATGGATACTGCATAGGCAATAGTGTTGTATATAACCTAGGCAATAGTGTTGTATTGTACTATAAGACAACCTGAAAGTTCGAAGACTTGGCTGGAAAGATACAACAGGTCCTCATTAATTGTTTGGACTGACTGATGATGTGAAGGATCGACTTTGGGTTTGTGTATAACCTACTAATGCGTTACGTGAGCCACAGTTCTGCTGACATTAAGTTCCATGTGTTTGTGTATAAGGATGAAATATGCCAAATGGGTAGTATAATGTAATCCTGGTTTACATAGAATAGATATGGTGCTGCACTATTTATCAAATAGTATCTCTGAAAAAAATCATTTGGACACAAGAGAAAGGTGAGACTGGGTAATATACGGCCAATCTGGGTTATATATTTTGCGTCGCCAAGATCCTTGTCTACTCTACGCCAAATTATTAATAGGAGGATGAAAGGTTTCCGAGTGGGTAGTAAAATGTGAAACCAGGTTATATACAACACTATTGCCTATGAAATATCCATAAAATGATATCTCGATCGAATGTTAATACATGGTAGAAAGGGGCCCCGATGTGGCCTTAGTAGGTTATATACTACATATCTAGGTCATATGCAACACAACATGTGTTGCATTATCCATTAACTATTATCTCAGAAATTTTTTGGCAATCATCTGAAGTACCGATACATTCATTCTATTGTTCAGTTCCGTTAGCCTAGCCGGTGTCGTCACAACGTGGACTCGGCAAACGCTTCGAGAGTGCTTGCTATATGCACAATGCTATCGACTTGGGTCGTGCCGTCCAGAAACAAAGGTTTAGTGTACCCTTGCCTTCTTTGAGAGGGAGGTAAAATATATTGTACTATAAGACAACCTGAAAGTTGGAAGACCTGGTTGGAATGATACAACAGGTCCTCATTAATTGTTTGGACTGACTGATGATGTGAAGGATCGACTTTGGGTTTGTGTATAACCTACTAATGCGTTACGTGAGCCACGGTTCTGCTGACATTAAGTTCCATGTGTTTGTGTATAAGGATGAAATGTGCCAAATGGGTAGTATAATGTAAACCTGGGTTACATAGAATAGATATGGGGTTGCACAATTTATCAAATAGTATCTGTGAAAAAAAATCATTTGGACACAAGAGAAAGGTGAGACAGGGTAATATACTGCAAATCTGGGTTATATATTTTGCGTCGCGAAGTTCCTTGTCTATTGTACGTCAAATTATTAATAGGAGGATGAAAGGTTTCCAAGTAGGTAGTATAATGTGAAACTAGGTTATATACAACACTATTGCCTATGTAGTATCCATAAAATGATATCTCGATCGAATGTTAATAAATGGTAGAAAGTCGCCCCGATGTGGACCTAAGTAGGTTATATACTACATATCTAGGTCATATACAACATGACCCGTGTTGCGTTATCCATTAACTATTATCTCAGAAAATATTTGGCAATCATCTGAAGTACCGATACATTCATTCTATTGTTAGGTTCCGTTAGCCTAGCCAGAGTCGTCACAACGCGGGCTCGGAAAACTCTTCGAGAGTGCTTGCTATATGCACAATGCTATCGACTTGGGTCGTGCTGTCCAGAAACAAAGGTTTAGCGTACCCTTGCCTTCTTTGAGAGGGAGGTAAAATATATTGTAGTATAAGACAACCTGAAAGTTGGAAGACCTGGTTGGAATGATACAACAGGTCCTCATTAATTGTTTGGACTGACTGATGATGTGAAGGATCGACTTTGGGTTTGTGTATAACCTACTAATGCGTTACGTGAGCCACGGTTCTGCTGACATTAAGTTCCATGTGTTTGTATATAAGGATGAAATGTGCCAAATGGGTAGTTCAAATTTGACCCCGTTCCAACTGAATCTGCGCAAATTTGTCTTTTTCAGGAGAGGTGTATAAAAATAATTTATCATGCAAAATTTGGACAATTGTTAATAAAATATGGTCTAGTATTTTAAAAAAATGTAGTGGTTCAAATTCACACCAAATATTTGCTAGGTTCTTCACAAAACAACCCTACTTTTCGCACTCGGAAAATAAAAAATGAATTTTTCGTACGACGAAAATGAAAACTTCCATTGGAAAACTTGTTGCCCATTCCAATATGCACCCATTTGCACAAAATGAGATCATTTGGGAAAACTATCCTTTGAAACTAGCACTAACATCGGTCATTTGGCTTGAAAGCCACGAACCTTCATACTTTATAGCTCATTTTGAGAAGAATTTTTTAAGATATTTTCATTATTCCAAGTTTGTTGGTTTTTATGGTTACTATGACATAAATTAGGATGCAACGCGAAGTTTTACATTTTTTTGATTTTTTTTGAATTGTTTAACCCGGTTTGAAAATGCGGTCAAAACGGGGGAGGGGGGCATGACCGGTGATAGCTAGAGGTGGATTCTTACAAAACTATTGGTGGATTTATGATTAAATGACTACTTGTGTACCTAGAAATGATTTTTTGAAAAAATAAAGAGCATACTATCAAGCACATGTAGTTCAAATTTGACCCCATTCTAACTGAATCTGCGGAAATTTGTCTTTTTCAGGAGAGGTGTATAAAAACATTTTACCTGGAAACCTTTTGTCAATTGTTAACAAAATATGGTCTAGTATTTTACAAAAATGGAGTGGTTCAAATTCACACCAAATATTTTCTATGTTCTTCACAAAACAACCCTACTTTTGGCACTTGGAAAATGAAAAATGGATTTTTGGTACAACGAAAATGAAAACTTTCTTTGACAAACTTGTTTCCCATTCCAATATGCACCCATTTGCACAAAATGAGATCATTTGGGAAAACTATCCTTTGAAACTAGCACGTCCGTGTGCGCCTCCTTACCAGAATTGCTCCCATCGTCTAGACGCCAATCCGGTCGTCGTCATCCCCTTCGTGGACGACGAGGACGCTGCAGGTGCCGTCGACCTCGGCGGCGGCTTCCACCAGTGCCATGTCGTCATCACCTACCAGTTCCACGACGGCGTCTGGTCCGTCGAATCCTTCTCCACCCGCACTTGGGACTGGCGCGTCGGCGTCGACATCTGTGCCCCCGAGATCGTCGTCTCCCAGTCCGGGGTGGGCGCGCGCGGGCGCTCCATATTCCGCGCCACCATCGGCCTCGTCCTCTACTACACCCCGGAGACAGGCTGTGTCGACCTCAGCAGTTTCCGATCGAATCGAAGCCAAGGATTTCTCGTTCACCTCAAGGTATGCGAATTTCAAACCCCGCTCCTCGCTTTTTCTTTTGATGGTATGTTCTAGACGATGTTGTACCGTAGTCTAGTCTATCTAGGTGCGTAGTTGATTCCTCTCATTCCATGTTAGTGCTAGTTCGAGATGATATTAGTTATCGGTTGCTGTTGGTTTTTCTCCGTTGACGTGAGGCTCACGGTTATACCTGGATTATCTGGTACATATGCGGATTTGAGATGCAACTGATGGTTATTCTGTTCATCTAGGTATGTGTATTTGATTCCGCTTGGTTCCTACTAAATCGTTCAGACTTTGTGGCTCTCATGAGCCTTTTATGTTGCGCCTATGCTTGTTCTATGAAGGTATACACCTGAAATTTCCTACGTATCTTAGTTGTCGGGTTTAGTAGTTGTGGGTACGTTCTTGTGCATCAGTTCTGCTCAAAGAGTCAATTTGTTGCTTACAATACTACTGTTGATTTAACTAGATTTTGTAGCTTGTTGTCAAAACTTCAAACGATCTGTACTTGTGCACTGGTTCTAGTCTAAAAATAATTTGTATTCACCAGGATCTGTTAGCTTGTAGTCAAACTTGATCATGAATATGTTAGTATGTAGATAAACTTGAGTATCAATATGTATAGCTCTTTATTGTTCTCAACAAAAATTCTAGACTGTATAGCTCTTTATTGTCCTCTCCACTTATTTGTACAGCCAAGGATGCTTAATTAACTGTATAGCTCTTTATTGTTCTTTCCAGGTTTTCTGTATGTGCTCCATCGTGAAATATATAGTGCACTGCCAAGTCCATGAGGCGAAGCGCTTACTGCTTAACCATTTCTTTACTGAACTGGGAGCAAAAGAGGCAAGATGTTCGAAACAAGCTGAGGTCCTTTTGATTTTTGATTTCTAGCATACACATGCAACCTGATTGGTGATATTATCGTAGATATGACGTAGGCTCAGTGCTTACTGTTTTTTGATGTGATGCATGTTACCCTCGTTTCTGTCTATGCCTTATCTAGTGTTTTGCGAGCTAACTAGTCTATTGGGCGATTTGCACTATTGCTACCAATCTGGCTATCTATCAGTCTTATCTCTTTTTCTGTCACTAGCATACACTAAAATTTTAGATAAAAAGGGGGGCATATCATTTGCTCTATAAAATGGATTATTTATTAATTTATTTGGACCTACACACATTAGGTAAGAAAGGATCACCAATCTGGGTGTCCAAATGATATTAAAACCTGGGCTTTTGCATGGTTCTTGGATTTATTGTTCTGTTTTATTGTTAGAATATATTATCCATAGTGAGACTGAACACGTGGCATTTCTTCTCATCTACAGGAGAGTTGCAGGTTGATTTTTTTTGAAGAATCTGGAAGTCCAATTCAATGACTTGCTTTAATGCCAAAATTTCTGAGAATTTGGATGTATTGTTCACTTGCTGAGAATTCGGTGTATATTTGTTTGCTGAACTTATTATTCAAATGCTAGGATTTATGTACAAATCCTTGGAATATTATTCTATGTTCACTTGAAATGTATTCTAGGATTGAAAGCGGTCAAAAAGAGAATATATTGGTATTGAATTTGGGTTTATTCTATGTTTGTGTTGTAAATTTTATTTGAAATAAAGAGTCCTGGCCCAAATGAAAATCGTGCTGCAATGTCTATTGGACCAAATAAAAACTGGTCGGAATGTTTATTAGACCAGATATATTTTTGCTTTCATAATACTATAGCCCAAAAAGAATTGGAATGAAAAAAGGCCAAGGTCCAAAAAAAACAAATGGACTGCAAACATCCTGAGGCCCAAAATTGAAATGAATTGCAAAAAGCCCAAAGAAGCCAACCAGAATTGACAGGAAAAAATTTTATATGGGCTGAATAATTGGGCTTGGCCCATAGAGACAACCGAACTGGACCGGGCTGATTCTAATCTTTGACCATTCAATTTGATCACAAAATTTGCCACATCAGCTTGCCACGTTGGATCTGACGTGGCCTGGCCAATAAGCCAATGACCAAACCAATTGGTCACAACATCTACGACATTTGGTTTGGTCACAATCATCTATGACCATTTCAAAAAAAAAGGTCACATTGTCCACTTTGTGACCCTCAGCTTTTGACCAACTGATTTTGGTCACAAAAAGGTCACAAATGAAGAACAGTGACCTTTCAGTGACCAATATGTAGGGTCACAAGTTAGCATATTTCTTGTAGTGTATATACTACATATTTAGGTCATATGCAACACAACCTGTGTTGCATTATCCATTAACTATTATCTCGGAAAATATTTGGCAATCATCTGAAGTACCGATACATTCATTCTATTGTTCGGTTCCGTTAGCCTAGCCGGTGTCGTCACAATGCGGGCTCGGCAAACTCTTCGAGAGTGCTTGCTATATGCACAATGCTATCGACTTGGGTCGTGCCGTCCAGAAACAAAGGTTTAGCGTACCCTTGCCTTCTTTGAGAGGGAGGTAAAATATATTGTAGTATAAGACAACCTGAAAGTTGGAAGACCTGGTTGGAATGATACAACAGGTCCTCATTAATTGTTTGGATTGACTGATGATGTGAAGGATCGACTTTGGGATTGTGTATAACCTACTAATGCGTTACGTGAGCCACATTTCTGCTGACATTAAGTTCCATGTGTTTGTGTATAAGGATGAAATGTGCCAAATAGGTAGTATAATGTAATGTTGGGTTCGCAGTTGTCATTAGGGGTAAAACACCGGTGCTTATGACTGCGTGTCATAAGGATTGTTTACATTATGCATAGAGTGTTAAGGCAGTTGTCTGTTATTTTGAACTTACAATTTGGTTGGGGTTTGCAACTTAATACCAGTGAGATGTTCTGGATAGATATCTCAAGGGGTATGATTAGTGAGTAGATGTTGACGAATAAACGGTCTACTCGTCTTGCCGTAATGCCCATATGATTGAGCCTCTTTGCTTTCAAGTAGCATAATTAGCATTGCGGTGCATTCACAATTCTGTCAATTGCTCAGGTGTAATTTGTTCACCCGGCATAGTTGTTTATTGTCTTTCGGGAAAGAGACAACACTAGTGAAAGTCATGGCACCCCGATCCGTATTCTCACCATAGTTTACACCCTCGATTTTATTGCTTTACTTCATTTCAGTCGCACCATTATTATTTCCCTTGTGTGTTGATCCTTTGTAAACAACAAGGTCGTAGAGATTGACAACCTCTCTGAACTCATTGGGAGCAAAGTTATTTGCGTTCTTGTGTGCAGGTCCACGTAAACTAGCCATCAGCTAAATCTCTGGCAACGTTGCCATCTTCTTATCATCTTCGGAATCCTACCAGAGACAAACATTGGTGTCTTCACCGAGGGAAATTTACCGTTGTATGCATCATAACCTTTCACTTGGCGTAACCAACGAGGAGGTATTATATGCATCCATCAACTCCCCAAAGCAATAGCCGACACCGACTCAAGCTTCCCCACCTGGACTCCTCGTGCAACAAGACAACGCCTTCAAACGAGGGAGCGATGCCATGATGCCCTTGTTGCCTGGTCCGGAGGCCGGAGCAAGTGTTTCCCCCGAGCACGAGCAAGGGAGTAGGATCAAGGCCAAAGCAACGCCTCTAGGGAGGGAACAAAGCCCATGACGTTGCCTTTGTTAGCCTCGAACATCGCAAAACACTGATTTATCCCAACCCAAGATCGTGAAACCCCACAATCCATTGGAGTTGCTCAAGTAGGTCAACCACTGCAACGGAAGAAGTCGCATCTCGCAACATAGTAGCTGCCACCATCAATCCAACATCTAGAATAGGACAACCATACACTACCACCTCGCCCGGAGGACGCCACCATCAGATCTAGGCGCCGGGCCCCAAATCCAACCACCACCTCTCACCATGGCCGACTGGAGCGGAGTCGAATCCATCAACTGCCAAGGTTGAGATCCTCTGCAGTAATTAAGTGTGCGGTTCTTTCACTAGCAAATGGATCCGGGTCCACACAAGCAGTGGCGTAGCTTCGGCTGGGCCAAACCTGGCCATGGCCCGCCCAACTTAACAGGAACTTAGTTAAGAGTTTAAGACTGATGTTGAAACTGTGCCGTGAAAGCAAAATTTCATTGGTATTTTTTAACCTGGCCAGTTTTGGCCCGCCCAGAAAAGTGAGTGAAGCTCCGCCACTGCACACAGGGTCCATATCCTCTGTTGTAGATGCAATACTGTTACAGTCGTTGATGCATGGTCCAAGAACCCTTTCGTCATTGGCTCTACAACCGGTACAGTAACAGCAGAGGATCTCAATCCGTCCACACAACAGCGGCAGTAAGTGCAGTGCAATGATTGTAGAGGATCGTGACCCTCTCCGCCAAGACCACCTCCAATCACCTGTGAGTATTGCTAAAGTGAGGAGCACCACCAACCTCTGCCACTAAAGACGTACGTTGGCAGGAAGCCCCCACCGGCTACCGCCGCATCTAACTCGTCTCATAGATCCGGCTCGGACGCATCATGGGACGATGTATTGTCTCATTTTTTCTGAGCCTATTCAAAGTAGTTTTTCCTGTTGACACGAGGAAACAACATATATACACCCCCAATAGTTTTGTCCTTGTTGAACCATCTAGAAAAGCAGTTCAACATAGCAATCTTGCATATCCTCTTTGTGATTGCATTGTTCTTGCCTAGTTTTAATTCCTTCTCTGAGGTTCCTTACCAGCTCTGCATCAGCATCAATTTGAGTTTCAGTCGAGATTAACATGCTCAACACCTCAGCATGGCGAAACTACTATACTGCGATCGAGACCAGCTTTAACCTCGCGCGCTCCACGCATGCACCCGGTCCAGAGGACCACGGACAACGACAGGTGGGACCGGTTCACGAGCTGGTGCTGGACCCGTGCCACGCCCCAGCCCAGCATCGTCTTCTCCTCCAAGCCCTCTCCCTCCGCTTCCTCGTCGGATCTGTGCTACCGAAGCCGCCGCGCGCGCGTACAAATAAATACCCGGCGGAGGAAGCGGCCAGGGCCACCAAACCCTAAAACCCCGCCTACGCCACGCGCCTCACCCATGGCGTCCGTCCAGCGCTTGCTCCGCGCCGCTGCGTCGTCCTCCGGCGCGGCCGCGGCTGCGGGCAGGAGGCGCATGGCGACGTCGCTGGCGCCCGAGCACGCGCCCGCCGCTCCGGCCTTCCCGTTCATGGGGGCGGAGAGGAGGCGCCGGCCGGCGCACGAGAGGAACGTGCAGTGGGTCTTCCTGGGGTGCCCGGGCGTCGGCAAGGGGACGTACGCCAGCCGCCTCTCCCGGCTCCTCGGCGTGCCCCACATCGCCACCGGCGACCTCGTCCGCGACGAGCTCGCCTCCACAGGGCCGGATGCTTTGCAGGTGAGCGCGCCCCCTTTCCCGCTCCGCTGATCTCCAGATCCGGTCGTCGTACGGCTCACCGATCTGGATTCCTGAGTTGGAATTTGCTGCTCGTTTTCTGCTAAGCTTGTGTAGATCGCAGATCGGTAGGGATGTGTGTGCCTAATCATGTTGCGTAGCCTGGCACTAAGTGGTCTGCCTAGAAATGGCTCTCGGTTGGCCATTTGCTCGACCTAGAACTAGATCCAGCGGTAAAGGTTTTGCTTTTGTCCAGAACATTGAGGTGATGTGCGGAATTTTAACTCGAGTAGGACAGGATATGCCATTTGAGTTCAGTGATCTATTAGAAAGCTTGCACTTTTTCTATAGATATGGATTAATCACGAAAATGCCAAGCAATAGCGATATTAATTTGGAATTCATAGAAACCAACATGTCTAGTTATTAGTACATCTTTAAATCCTAGGATCTGTTCTCAGGGAATGATTCTGCCTTTGCCTATTTTGTTCCAATTGGGTGGGAAAGTGTACAAAGATATTCACTAAAACTTGTTCTAGTACGTCCAATTGGGAAAGTCTAGTGAGCTATTCACTAGAACATTTTCTAATACTTCCCATCCTGGATAGACAAGAAGAGTAAAGGGATACTTATCCTATGCTTCCCCCAGAATCTATTGCCAAGTTGCCTATGAACCATCAATATATCGTTCATTTTTAATTGATGGCAATTATCATGCATTGGAAGGCCTTTATTTTTTACAATTTTACTCTGTCTTGACATCTGATTATCCTTTTCTTCCCTTTGGAAATGACATGGTTGGTTTTTCTTTTGCAGCTTAAGGAAATTGTTAATCAGGGAAAGCTGGTTTCCGATGAAATTATTATCAACCTTTTATCTAAACGGCTTAAGAAAGGAGAAGAGAAGGGCGAATCAGGATTTATTCTTGATGGTTTTCCACGCACCGTAAACCAGGCGGTGAGGATTTTTTACATACCAAGAGTCATTTCTGCTTTGTTAGAACGAACTCGACGATTGAATTCCATCAGTTTCTATTAATTACTTTTCCTGCCCGCTTGATATGCAGTAGTGCAATGCGATATATCTAAAAATATTTTTTAGAGGTGTGATTGAATGAGTAATTTCTGCTTAGCTTGCTTATTAACTGGCTGTGTCAAGCAAAAGCTGCAATCAAATACTCTTTGGTGGTTGTTTACGTAAATCTTGATGGTCCTAACTGATAATGTTTTTCTTCCATATTCGTTGCTCAGGAAATTCTTGATGGAGTTACCGACATTGATATGGTGGTCAATCTGAAGTTGAGAGAAGATATCATAGTACAGAAGTGCCTTGGTAGACGTATTTGTAGCGATTGTGGCAAGAACTTCAATTTGGCCTGCATTGATGTCAAGGCTGAAAATGGGCTACCACCAATCTACATGTCACCACTGTTACCTCCAAATAACTGCATGTCAAAGCTTCTTACTCGAGATGACGACACTGAAGAGGTTGTGAGAAATCGCCTACGGATTTACAATGAAATGGTATTGCACTCTGCCTTTCCACACTTGCTATATGATTCCTTCATGTTTATTCTAGCTAGTTAATTTTGGTTCCTTAAGCATACAATTCTTGTGCTCTGCTAATGTGCCAAGCAGTGTCAGTAGCGCCACATTGCTTTTGATTTCATACGTGATGGAACTAGTACTCACAATTAGCAATTGTCTTCCTTGCCTTTTCAGAGTCAACCTGTGGAGGATTTTTACCAGAAGCAGGGGAAGGTTCTCGAGTTTGATTTACCCGGAGGGATCCCTGAATCTTGGCCAAAGCTGCTCGACATCCTAAATCTCGAAGACCAACAGGAAATGAAGTTGGCCACGGCGTAAGTCCTGCCCGTGGGACAGACCTTACATAGTCCAAAGCATACCTTACTTTTTTGCAATAATGGGAAAAAAGAAGATAAAACTCTTATTTCCATAGATATGTGTGCCTTTGTGAGAGTAATTTTTTACCAGTAGCGAGCTATTTATTCTCACCGGTGTTTTCGCGAGCCGGTGCTATGTAACGATCATAACGAAATTTTGATCTTGATTTCTTGAGCATCACTTGGAGTGAGCCGTTTGTGTAGTGCGTAAGGACACTAATGTTTATTAAAGATGAGGACTGATAAGACAATCATCTGGACTTCTATTTTTTATATTATAAGCGTGTCTGATCGGGTCAGGGGATTAAGTTAAGCAAAGCTGTTACAACAAAGATTGTGAAGTTACATGTAAAGCGTTTTCTTACATAGTGTATGTTATACTCCCTCCGTTCCAAATTAGATGATTTTCATTTGTATACATGTGTATCTAGACATGTATACAAGTGAAAGTCATCTAATTTAAAATGGAGGGAGTATGTTATTTCACCTATCATGGAACTTCAAGTGTGCCCTGTGCAGTCAACCTCTGGCTACAGCAAGACTTGTCAGTTTTCCTGACGTGTAACGAAATCAGCAGCATATGTTTGGGGAAGTGCTCATCTGCACACAGTGGCCGCTGTTATACCAGCCTCGAGATTCATTTTCGTAGCAACGTTACTTACATATAGGCAGCAATGATTCGATTTATTTTCTGGTATAGCATGTGTGTCATATGTGAGATATTGGTGCATATGAAAAGGAGAAGCCTCCTCGTGCTGTTTGTGCAGTTAACAATTTAAAGGTCCTGCTAACATCCCGTCACATCACATCACATAGGTTAGCTTACTGCAAAAGAATTTTAGAGTAATTGCTGTATGTGATTAATTCCAGTAGGAAAAAAAAATAGACTCAATAGTTTCATTATTTAATGTCTCGTATTTTTGTCAGAATATTTTGGGTTCTACAGATTGAATGAATGCGTGACCCCTAAGATTTACAGAAAATACTGAAAATGATTAGCCAACTTAAATCACCGAATGGAGGAACTAGTGTGAATGAAGCACACTGGCTGCAAAGTCAGTGATCGTATGTGAAAACCGGCTGAAGTTTATTTTGCATTTACCCGTAATATTTTCTCCGTTTCGGTTTACAAGTTCTATGTGTATATTTAGAACATAAATTTTACCAATCTAATATAAATTACATAACATAAAAATTATATCATTTAAAAATATAATATTTGAAGTTTATTATGATATGTTTATATCTTGTAGTATTATGTTGATTAAATTGACGATTTAGGGGCACACACAGGATTGAGAAGGAAGTAAGCAGTTTTGGCGTGAATCCAAAAATACTAATCGCCGATGAGATAGCAATGAGCAGCCACGCCGTTTCGGCCGCTCTCTATATGTTTGGTTGAAGTCTGGATGTTGAGCGAAACTAACATCACATTACTCAGAATTTCTGCAGATACATAGGCTCTACAGTAAGCTCATTCCAAAACGACTATACAAAGTACAATCAATACTAAAACCACCCCCGATTTCTTACAACATAATGGATGAGAGTTATCTTTCGACCAAATTTGAAAATTCATATAGTACAAAAAGAAACAGTAACTGCACACAATGAGTAGATGTTGTTCCAAGGATACAAGTCACTACAATAAACAAAGAATCTCAGGTCTACTTTACAGAACACAGCCAAAATATGTCCACTTTGTACGTGGGGATGGACAGGAAAAATGCACACAAGGCCAACAGAAGAAACTTGCCAACCAAAAAAATGAATCCGCTGTATTGCACTTTCCTCAGTATGAGACTTGTATCCACAAATGAACTCATAGGAGACAAATCCTTGTAATACCAGAAACGAGTATCAGAATTTGGGGGGTGACCGCGCCCCTGATGCTTTAAAAGGTCCCGTTGAACCGAAAGGGTCAGCTTCATCGAAAGAATCGAACCGACCGAAATTTCTCGAGCTGTTTGATGAGTCAAATCCTGCTGCGCCCTCGCCTTTTGAGCTGCTTATAGAGTCGAACCTGGAAAATCGACTTTCCTGTGGGACGACACTGTCTTGGGATCTGAAGGAATCGAATCTTCCGAAATTGTATGAGGAACTATCGTCGCGACTTTCACCGAACTTCGGTGAGAATCCAGATGTGTATGCAGGGGAACTTGGAACGGAATCATCAAAGAATGTGCTCTTCTTTCCGTAGGCACTAGCGCCACTTGGAGAGCCCACTCTAACAGGGTCTACATTGAAGTCATCTGACCCAAAGAAAGAGTTGCTTCCATGATGTCCAGGCTCCTGTATCAAGATAATTCATCAGAAATAGATGGGTTGACGCGACAGTAAGTCCATAAATCGAGAGAAAGCTTACATTCATTGCATTAGATCCCCAAACAGATTCAGTATCTTGGTCATCAAAGTTCCATGTAGTTTCATCACCATAATTATCACCAAAAACGGACTCAGAACCACCGTGATCACTGTTACCAAATAATGATTAATGACACACATAAAACTCAATTTATAACTTTATACTTGAACACAACATTGAATCAAACATTATTTGCAATATTCTACGAGGATATGCAGTATATGCACTGTATAGAGTATAAAGTACTAGGAAACGAGGATTATGATCTTACTTTAGGTAGTAATAAAAAGGGCGAGGGAACCTCTCTATCTCTCCAGTTTCAAGTAAATAAATCTAATATGTATAACCAAAAAGTTACCAATAAACATCCAAAACATACAGGCCATAAGAACCGATAAATCTTGGTCAGCGTGTTGCTGGAGATTACAGTTGAATTCGCTCAAAGGAAGGCTCATACATAGAAGACATGAATATCACGAAAGAAAGAAACATGTCAACATTTTAGAGTTCGTCAAGCAAATAAAAAAACAGAATATAGCTCATCATGTTGTTCATTCATGTAGACTATGCCTGATATACCTCAGTTCTATAAACTTTGAGAGAAAAAGGACTCTACATGAACAAAAATGCGAAAACAAGCACCTGTAGGTTCCTTTTTTGGTGGGAGAAGAGTCATGCCCCCCAAAACGAGAAGACTTGAATGGACTCCCAGAGGCACTTCTTCCAGCACTGCCGGGGCTCCTTACAGATTCATCACCAAAATCATATGCTAATTCACTCTCAGGTGCTTGATCGCCAGCTCTGTAATGTCTCACATCCTTGATATGACCATTAGAAGATGCAACAGGGGACATACCATCCGCAGATGCACCGTCATCCCAGAGAGATGATTTTGCATTTTCAGCAGAAGCTGGATTTTCGACAATTGTGCCATTGTCCTTTACAAGACCAAACCCTGTTATGACGAATGGCTTAGTTACAAATATAATAAGATTGGCTGAAAATGGAGGAAGTAGATTGCTGATGTGCAAGATACCAAATCTGATCGACTAACTGATTGTGTGATCAAGATCAATATGTGCGTAATAGGATTAGTGCAGTTAGAAAGGTTCACCAGTAAGGAAGCTTACACTTCCATAATATCTGGATACGTGAGGTAGATGGAAAATAATGACAAGACCGAAAAAAACATTAGTAGTGAATTTTATCTGCTCCCTCCGATCCATATTACTTGTCTTAAAATGGATGTATCTAGATGTATTTTAGTGATAGATACATCAATTTTAGGACAAGTAATATGGGTCGGAGGAAGTACATAATTTACACTGAAAATTATTTGACAACAGGCAACAGGTAAATAGATTAGGATTAGAAATACAATCACGCTTTAGTTTCTTATCAGGACAAAACATAACTGGTGTAAGCACGACGTCCAGGATTGGGAAAATGGTCTGCATGAGCTGAAAAGTACAATTTTCTGCCCTATAAACAAGAAAATGAACATCGAAAGGAAATCAACACTTTCATTTTGGATTAAAGGCCCATGGCCACGCTTTTAATAAAGTTACAGTTGAAAAGAAGTATAATGCACAAGTAGCAATGTAAATTGTATAGCAAGATGGACTGAGAAAAAGTATCTGACCTTCGTCCTCAAATTTATCCCAGTCTTCGTCCCACTCAACTGCTCCCTCTTGCTGCCCAGGTTCCCAACCTAGCAAACAAGGATATAAGTGGTCAATCGATTTATGGGTTGTATATCTGAAGTGAAAACAAGGTCATATTTCGATCTATACATAGTAAACATGAAAGTCTCAACAAATATTAAAAGAAAGTTGGGTACCAAATGGAAGTTCGACTGTTGCAGATGGCTTGAACTGAAGTCCAAAGTGCTTGCACCGTTCGCTAAAAGCTTTCTCCATCTCCTCTAATTGATGTTGGATTCGATCAGCTCGAACCTGGGTATATAGTTTGGTGTTATTTAGAGAGAGAAGAAATAGAATAAAACTGGTACAAGGTATGAGATAGAACATACCTGAAGCAAACCATCAACACTTCCACCTTGTACCATTTTAATTAATGCATCATTCAGCTCAACCTTCCTCTCCTGAAATTTTTTATTACGAAAAGACAGTTGGAATAAGATAAGGCCATCAAAAATTGAAATCACAGTAAGAATCACTAGACATTTTTTCTAAGGTGTAGTGCTACAAAACCTGAACATCACGGAAAGCAGCTTCATCAACTGCCAGTTTGGAGGCCAACTCTGCCACTTGCTTGTATTTTTCTTCATATTTTTTAGATAACAATTCCACCTGAATCGAGTTAAAGACCACATATCATTTTGCAAAGAACCCGCAACAAAAGACAGATAACAATGAATTTGCATGCCTGCAGCATTAGCATTAGCAAAATAGCGCTAAAGGAAGAACTACAATGCCGGCATACATCAGATCTGATAAGCATTAAGCAGTGTTCTGTACCTCACGTTTATCAGAAGACGCCCTTTCTGTGATCTCATTCAGTCTATTGTCACACCGACTTTTATACAGAACCTTTGACAAAAGAAGAGGAATAAACAGATTTTAATACAACATGTGATTATATCAACTTTGTTAACCTAAATAGGATCAGTAAATGTAATATATCACAAACTGCATATGAGGCAGAATTTATTTACCGAGTCTTAATCATTGTAATACATATGAAAACAACTAACAAGATAGAAACATGCTTACAAGATCTTGCATTTTCGTGCGGTAGTACTCTAGTTTCTCTCTGGAGTCTAGGACCTGCTTCTCCACCTCAACCTTCAAAATGCAAAAGGGACCAAAAAAAAAGAAACCGTTTCAGAGTTCGCAAACTATGATTAATCAGCTATTGCAACTACAGAGCATGAGAACAACCCCTCCCTGCTATCAATAGGAAATTGCTTGTTTAAGTACATAAGAAAATATAATAGAGTAACAAAAAAAAGGCCAACCAGAAATAAAGTTTCCAAAAATAGTTCTGGACAGAAGTGTTGTAAGTAATCCCTCCCTCCCTAGGTGACGTTTTAGAGAAGGTTGCTTACGAAGAAATAATTGAAGATTTTGTATCAAGGATTGTGAAAAGGATGGCATGTTTCTGGTAAAGTATAGAGTAGTTCAGACTTCAGAGTTCCAAACTTTGCATCTTGGCAAGGTGTAATCCTTTGAACAATTGTGCTGCCGGTATGATATATAAAGGACTTGTCTACATAATTAGCTTTTCCCTAGAGCCTACTTTTAGATTTTGCACTGGGTCTTCAATTTCTCGAGTACAACTGTTCAATGTTAAATCATATCTGTGGCATTCTTTGAATACACCATTCAGTTGTACTTGCTTAATTACATAATAAGAGCAGCTTGGCTTATTCTCAACGTAATCAATTGCGCTGAACACCATAAATCAAGTCTGGTCATAGTGGAACGAACATGAATGGAAAATGATCAGCAGTTCAGCGCACCAATTCGGGTCTAAAGAAGAGGTCAAATACCTTCTTAGGAGGCTCCTGTGCAGCTGAGTTCACCCCACTTCTATCATCTTTACTTCCTTGAACTGCTGCATGATTATCCATACCAGGCATGTGAGGTCTTGGTTGCCCTGGTCTTGTAGCTCCATCAGTCTGTGAATGTATATGTGGCAAGGGTGGCCGTACACCACCAGTAGGCAACCCAGGTGCACCAGGGCCCCTATGAGGTAATCCTAGCGCAACATCAAATACCTTATAAGTGGCAGTTCAAGTAAGGTAGACACAGTATGCATGGTTCAACTTGGACTACAGTTATATCATGTAACTGAGAGTCTGAGATCTGGCAGCCAATACAACTATTACCTTGATTATGCTGCCATGATGGGGCATTGTAAGCTGTAGAAGGCAAGCCTGTTGCTCGTAACAGTGTCTCATCAAATTTGAGAGAGTCAGGGAGCGATGGAGGCAGAGGAGTTCCTGCGCGGTTCCTCTCCATTAAATAAAGAGCAATGCAGAACTCTCTCAGAGAAAGCATGCCATCATTATCTTGGTCAGACAAGTCCCACACTTGCTTCAGTACATCTACAAAGTATAGCCAATGGCAATGTTATTCATGTGGTGATATGTTCGCACATCATATAAAAACCATCATAGGAACAGAAATAAGATACAATGATAGCATTATGGTATTTTATGAAAGAAATAGCCAAATAGGTTCCAAACAAGGAGTTCAACCAATAAGTATTGTAAAGGAACCAGTTACTGCAATACATTAGAGTATCTTCTAGACAGAAATGCACATATGCATGCTTAGAAAAGTAAAGTTGATGACGAGACCCCACCTCTTGGAAGTCTCCAACTGAGAAACAGAGTGCGAGCTTCTGCACCAGTTATTTTGCCATCTCTGTCCCTATCCACATCCCCAAAGACTTTAGTGTACTTCTGGATATCAGATTGATTAACTTTTGGCCATTGAGATGTAGAATTAGAAACCCCAGCAGAAACACCTGGAGCTGGAACACTCGGCTTTGTGATGGGCTGTGTCTGCTGAGGTTGGTTGCTGCCATAACTCACTGCTGGAGTACCTTGGAGAGAACCAGGCTGTGTTAGATTAGCCAGGTTCTGGGAGCCAGTCGGCATGGACATAAAGCTGGATGAGTTGGGCATCGTGCCAGTCGAAAGTGGAGGTGTGGATGTACTTGGCTTTGGCTGCGTAAGAGCAGAGAAGATGTCAGTGCTTGCTCCTGAGCCACTGGCAGGGCCATTTCCAGATAGCACCAACGCTCTTGAATCTTGAGGCAATACAGCACTGTTGCTCTGTGGAGGCAACGATGAAGATGACATTGCGTGTGCGTGCTGTCCAGGAGGCATTCCCATTGGACTGGACGATGCAGGACCAAATCCACCTGACGTTGCCTGTGAAGGAAAAGCTGCTCCTGGAGAAGGTTGTGAGATGCCCCCAAGTGAACCAACATTACCTCCTTGCCAGCCAACTGATCCTCCCATGCTGCCTCCACCAAGTGGACTTTGATTCATTCCAGTTGCTTGGAGTGATGTTGGGGGAGCTCCCACCTGAGGCGGCCTCATGAAACCAGTGCTTGAAGGGAGGGGCTGCTGATTAAAGCCCCCCATGTTAGGAGGCTGCGACTGAGTGCCCCTCGGCCCTGTAAACTGATTCGGCGGCATGGCACCGCCCTGACTTGCAGACGGCATCATCGAATTGACGCCTTGGGGTCTCGGAACAGCTACAGCGTTCACCAGCAGTGCGCCGGCAAATTGAGTGGAAGGAGGCATCATACCACTTCCCTGGGGCCTCGGAGCTGCGGCAGCGGGATTCATCTGCGTAGCTCCAGCCTGCGCCGGAGCGGGTGCCGTGGCAGCAGCATTACCTTGCGGCCTAGGAGCACCCGGGGCGGCCGCGCCAACCAGTGGAGGAGCCGGCCCTCCGGCTATCTTGGGAGGCGGGATCCTGGCCGCGGCAGGGCCGTAGAGCGCGGACTGCACTATGTCAGGCGTGAGCTGGCGGCCGCTCTGCGCCACGGTGACGAGGCGCAGCGCGTTGAAGAACTCGGGGCGGCCGAGGAAGCCGGTCTTGCTCTGATCGGCGTGCATCCACACCTGCGCGCACAAGGTTCGAACACCACCAAGCAATCAAACCAACCCTTAGCTTCCTTGGAATTAATTCGCTCTGATCTACGGAAGAGATCGGGGCGCTCGAGCCGGGGAATGGGCGGGCGGCGGGGAACGGGAGGGGGTTTAGGGGGGTCTGACCTGGGCGAGGACCTGCTGCGGGAGGCTGGCGCCCTGGAAGAAGGCGACGGCCTCCTGGCCGCTGATGCGGCCGTCCTGGTTGAGGTCGGCGCGGCGGAAGTAGGCCTCGAAGGCCTCCATCCCCGCCATGGCCGGGATCCGGGGCGGGGATCTCGCCGGCCGCGGGGATCTGCCTGCTGGGGCGGGGTGTGGGGGGAGATCTCGGGGGGAGCGTGTCGCGGGGGAGGGCGGGCGGCAGGAGCACACGAACCTCTCTCGTGTGTCTGCGACTGCGAGCGGAGGGCAGTGGTTGGGATCCTCCCCCCGTTCCAGATGGTGTGTGAGCTGCTGCCAACTTTTGCTAACACCACCTACAACCCGAGCTTTCTGTATGTGTTTAATGATCTACTTACCCGATCACAAAAATAACATTCAATTATATCGATAAATTCGGTCCAAAAGATTCGGTACTTTTCATATTCAGTTTATACGTGAGAAGAAAATGAAACGCATAAGCGTGTTCATCACATCGAATCCGATGTAAGGGATCCACCCAAATTTCGATTTTAATTGACCAATCCACTAGACCGAACGCAGTTCTTTCGTGTTCGTTCTTCGATTTATGGATTGTTCGCCTAAGTTTTTGCTCCCTGTTCATTTAGTATACATTAACATTTATAGAATTATAATTATAATATTTGTTACATTGTGATATCAAAGTATATCATTTAGTTGTGTCGATCCAATATCATTTCTCGTCAATAATGCCTTTGTTACCGATATCCTTGTTACTTTAAAAATGTCTTATGATAATCATGCAACACATGAGTTGGACTTAGAGGCGAAACTTAAAAAGTTTTTTGGTGTTTATCTTTGCACATATGCAATTGGATTTTCCTTCAAATCTCATATTCAAAAATCATTAAAATTATAATATATAAAATTTAATTTAATTAATATTGTCATAAATAATAAAATATAGTATTGCCTCTACGATACATTTTCAACACTTACCAAGTTCTCTATTTCATAAATATGTAAATGTAGTAGGTATGAGGCGACTTCATGATTTGCAAAAGTCAGGGCAAAATCTCCTTGATTGTAATGATTGAAGATGAATAGATCAAAAGTTTTTTCGGTAAAAAAAATCTCATCGAATTTTCAATATTGTATTTTTTTTTTCTTTGTGAGTTTTTTTTTTGACAATTCTTATGTAATTTTTTTCTCTTGCGGGTATCTCATGTAAGTTTTTTTTAATGAGGAAATATCAGTACAAGCGTGAACAACATACATTATTTTTTCATTGATTTTAAGAATATTTCGTGGCATATTACATATTTATTCTCAATTTTCCCACAAGGTATTTTGGAGATGTTACTTCAGATTAATTGTAAGGACAAGCGAGAATTAGAAAGAGTGTTAGGATATAATCAATATATTTTTTACAGTATATATAATTGATGGATAATCCTTTATGTAACTGTACTGCAGATACTGACTGTCACGACGGTTCCTCGCTCCACACGATCGTATGTGCCCTTATTTTCCATTTGTTCTGATTATACATATATGCACTATTGATGAATGAAATAGATGATTCGATTCATTAGGAATTGTAATACTCCTACAAAAATTTTTACTACCTCTATCCCGTAATGTAAAACAATTTTGCAATCTAATTTAAATTGTTTTATATTATAAATATTTTTCAATTCAATTTATAAAATACAAAAATGGCTTATATTATAAGACGGAGGAAATACTACGGAAGGTCAAGGAAAAAAAACGCAACCAAAATAAGAAAAACTAATTTTATAACTTTACTTTTGAAACCAGTTTCTGAATAGTAAAAGCGTGTTGCACTAATTAAACGCTGAGTGTTTCTACTTTTTAATTAATGGCACACGATGCGTTGCGAGGCAGCGAGTTCGGGTATAAATCCGTGCCTCAAGCAAATAACATCGGCAACTCCATCAGACCAGACCATTCCGCTCTCTCTCAAGGAAGAAGAGAACGATGAAGACCTGAGCTCTCCTCCTCGCCGTCACCGTCGCCGCCGCGTCGTTCGGCGGCGCACAAGCCTTTAGAAGGATATACGACGACGGCTTCTCCCTGCCGCCTCCGTTGCCAACGTCGCCGGCAATCGCCGCCACGTGCCAGGCGGCCCACGACGTCGACGCCCGCGTCACGACCGCCTTCTGCACGTCCAGCTTCGCTGGGCCGGAAACGGCCGGCACCGACGCGCGGAGCCTCGCCGAGACCGCCGCGGAAATGGGCGCCCGCGTCGCCCACGCCGCGCAAAACACGGTCGATAAGGCGCTCAAGAAGCCCGGCGTCGACGACCGGAAACTCAGGCGCGCGCTGGCGGGCTGCGCCTGGCTGTACGGCACCGCCGGTGCGGCCTTCCAGGCGGCGTCCAAGGCGATCGCGGAGCGGAGGTACGGCGACGTCGGGCGGGAGCTGGAGGGGGTCTCGGAGCTGGGGCGCCAGTGCGACTCCGACTACCGCGCCGCCGTGGCCGGTGGTCGCAGTCCGGCTCCGCTCTGGATCTTCAGCGGGGACAACCAGCAGCTCGCGTATCTCACCGTCGCCCTCACGAGCCTCATCAAGTGACGGCGTGTCTTCCCCCTGGCGCGGTGAACTCCGTACGTGTCCAATAGATGGTTTCGATACTTGCTTGAACGGATGAATGAATAAAACGAAGGTAAACGTTTACAGCCGGTCGCCTTCCTCAGCACCAGCCACTAGTTTCCTTTTTACGCGTCGTCCGCCGCCCACCGTCGCCTGCTGCTTTGGTTGCCCACCTCGTGTCACCGGCTCTGCCGCCTCCGCCACCGGTCGTCGACTCCGTCACCAAATTCGCCATGGCCAGGGCTCGAGGAGCTTGCCGTCGTGCTCCCGGAACCTCGCCGGCGTTCTTCTTTTGCCCAGATCTGGCGCATCCCCGACCAGCCGCGCCCGCCCCGGTCCTTCTCCGGCGAGCTCGCACCTTCCCGTGCCCCCACGTCGCCGGCCATGGCCGCCATGGCCATGAGAAGTCCCGTGCACAGCCATCATTTTTTTATTTGCTACAATCATACCATATTTTTGTTACAACCATATCATATTTTTGCTACAAAGGAATGAACTGATGTTTTTGCTACAACGCACAATGTACAGGGAATATCTGAGTATGTAATGTTGCAACCAGCGAACCATTTTGTTTCTACTGTTTTATGCATTTGCTACTACCGGCCAAGATTTTTGCTACATCACCACTGCGGAGCTACGACACTGACGACGGCGACGATGAATTTTGTTGCAACCGTTGTTTTTTCTGCTACAACCGTTGTATGTTTTTGCTACTATCGTTGTATGTTTTTGCTATTATCGTTGTATATTTTTTGTTACGCATAATGTTGCAACCGTTTAAATTTTTGCTTTCACCGTTGTGCGTTTTTTCTACTACCGTTAAGAGTTTTTGCTACAACGTAAAATATTATAAAGTGATTAGCGACGGCGAATTATGATTTTTTGTTGCAATCGATAATAAAAAAATGCTATCACGGCAATAAAATTTGCTACCACCACTTTTTTGCTGTAAAAAGCTCCAAAAATAAAAATGTTGCATCAGTGTACCACAAATGTTGCAAAAGTATCACAAATATTGCAAAAGTTCCGCAAATGTTACAATGATGCGAAGAGGTACGCAACAATCTAATCCGTTCGATCGCCGAAATCGGACGGCTCGCAGCCGACCGGCGCAGGCGTTCCGCCGGTCGACCGGCGAAGAGCGCCGGCCTAAAACGAAATGTCACTTGTTTCGGTTCGTCGGTGATCATGTAAACGTCCAGCAACTTCGATAGACTTCGACATTAGTTGCGGCTAGGACATATGTCCGTCCGTTGCAACTGGCAAAAAATCGCATACTTTCAATACAATAAACTTGATTCAGGACCTTTTCACATATCCACAATATATATTTTAACATAGCATCTAAACTGTGTTGTTGGTTAACTATCCTTCTCCCGGCCTCCATTGATCATGGTTGTGGTGTGCATTTGATGGCAATGTGTTCGATTTGATGAATTCTAATGTGCCATCCTCGACGATCAAACACACACCTATTGTTGAACCATGACATCGTTCAGATCACGCAACAAGTTGCGTACTCCCTCCCCCCTCCCCTCATCGTCGTCGCCATGGCGAGGATGCGATCCGGCAGAGCGGGTCTAGATCATCCTACGAGGTTCTGAAGGTGCAGCACGAAGCTTTGGAGTATGTTGATACCATGGGACATGTCGGCCTCTCAATTTGTATGGAGTAAACATCAATGGAGAAGGTCATAGTGGGTAAGATCGAAGGACCAGTTAGCCGGACGGGTCCTTGGTTGTGATGAAGTCAGCCAGGTGTTTGACAACTCACAGATGTAGCACTGATAAGTGGGGGCGGCAACACTGCAGGATTTCATTTTGGTGGTACTCATTGGGTGCCAAGTCGCGACTTTTAGGGTGAAAGCCTAAGATCTAGCATTTACTGGTTGTGCCTGGAAATTTCCTTGTTGAAGGAATTATTTTGAGAGCTCGGACTTTCTCCAAGGTGAAACCCTAAGATCTTGGATCGAAAAACGACGACGTTTGTGCATTGTTTCCTTCATGAAAATGTTACCTTTGGAGACCTTTTTATGTTTCTTGGGTGTTGTATTTGGTGGTGGTTGGTGTGCTACTGTTGAGATAAGTTGTTAGTTGTGGTGGGATTTTTGTCTTCTTCTTTGGATGTGTGCATCCTGGATATCTTGTGATATCTTGTAGGTGCACACGTTGGGTGTAATTGGCATCTTCGCGATATTAATATATTCCTTTTTTCAAAATTGGCGAGGATGCGAGATGCGAGGTGGAGGTAGCCATGGCGAGGTTCCGCACTACACCGTCTAGCACGCGATTTGTCACATGCTCGTCTAGGACATCTATAGGCTTCCCAACAGTGTCATCGACCCATGCAACAAGCTTGAGCAGGCGACAAGGCCGACAGGTGAACTCGAGAGACGATGTTCTATTCTTAGTCCTCTCTCCTCTAGTTGGATTGATGGAGTATGTGGGTTTGGCGAGGAATGGAAAATTGGTCGCGTGGTGAAAGACCGTGAATTTTGTGGGTTCGACCTTCGGTCCAACCGAGCTGGACCGGGCCAAAATAGGATGACACCTAAATATTTTTTGGCCTATTTCACATACCCGACGGACTATACATTTTACTAGGCATAGCTATTTTCACTCGAGTTTGGTTCAAGAGCAGGTTGAAAATCTGCTCGTTTATTGAACCGGAGTCTGGTTCAAGTGCAGGTTGAAAAATCCACTCGTTTATCTAACCGGCAAAATGCATATCTACGAAGTGAATGTTAGTCTTCCTCCTTATTTGGTTAGCTACAACATGAAAAAATGTAGTGTTCCTATTCCATTATAAAATATCCCTGTTTGATTAGTAAGCCTATTTTTCTTAGAGCTTTCGTCTTTGATGTCCAAGGCATCATATTCATTCATGAGATCTTTCTTAGTTTTTCTAAGTTCAATCTCAGTGTTATGTCCCCAGTCTTTAGTAACCCTCCTAATCTTCCTAATTTTAGTTTGTCATGCATCTATGGATGATTTGCCTAATCTTCCTAATTTAGTTTGTCATACATCTATGGATGATTTACCTCTAGCAAGATCATTCCAGATCATGTGAAGAAGATCATTAAAATCCTCTCTAACCAATCACCATATCTTCAATTTAAAACTATGATCCTTAAGAGGCTTATTGACTCCCGAGTCCTAAAAATGGAATGATCACTACCAAATCTTAGGAGAGCTAAATTAAAGCTCAAAGGAACATCCTACCTTGCTTAGCATTAAAAAACTATTATAGACATGATGAAACCAGCCTAATTATTAGCTTAGGTAAATCTCCTACTTGATAACTCGATTTCTAGCAAACTTCGGATTCGCCAACATCCAGTTGGATGACAAAGGCCTGGTGGAGAGGGGGGGAGGCACTCGGGAAGGCGGACCCACTCCCACCCGACCCTCTTCATATGAACTGGCGGTTTGGCCTCCCCCATTTCCCATTGCAGGACGAAACCCATTTTGACTAGGAGCTGCCTTCGCTCCTGCATTTGGGTTCGCTTCTTCGTGGTTGCCTCGTGAACAACTCACGTCGCTACATTTTGTAGAACTATCCCAATCCTTTTCTCTACCATCTCGAGCTTGACCTAGAGGAAATCCCTTAGATCTGGATCGCAGTGGCGAGATCCTGAGACTCTTTCACCTCTTGCATGAATTCCTCCCAAGTAGGGGGGAGCTAGCAATGTGGCATTGGGGTCAACTGACTCCAATGGACTTGTGTAAATCACGTAGTTAATTGATGCTAATCAAAATGCATTTAGAGGTGAACAAATATATGAAGAGGATCCTATTGGTAAATTTTGCTAGCTTCGCCTCTGCTGCAAAGACGCCACCGCATCTCGGATCCTAATCGCCCTCTCCATCCACAACTTGTCCCTCAAATCCTCAGCTCCTATGGTGTCACCAAACGTATTAGTGGAAAATCGAGCGGCTCCTCCCGCATCCTCAATAGGGGTGGAATTTGGATGGATGGTGTGACTAGCTGAGCAACCAGATGCGCACCGGGGAGGCGCCATGGTTGCGCGGTAGGAAGGGGTCTAGGGAGATATTGAGTTGGTCTGGTCGCATTTTCGCCTTGGTGGTGGGGTGAAGCAGATGATTAAGGTGATCTAAATGTACCATTTTTTGTTTTATTTTCTAGGAGGTCCGCCCGTCACCCAATAATAAATCTGTAAGGGCATCTACAGCCACAATGGATAAATTTGACCTCATATATATCCGTGGACGCAACTAGTCGCATCCGGCGCAGTAATCGACAGCTTGTTTTCGTCCTCGCTTACAACCATTCTATGCAAATTTCCTCCCCAAATCCATAGTAACCATGCAGGTATATTAAGCTCGGTCGATTACATAAAACATAGATAAATTGCGTGGACATAGATTAGTTTTACATGATTTCAAACCCAAAATGTTGTTTAGAGCAACATAGATTCATCCAACAGTTCATCTAAAAAAGATGGGGAGTGGTGGTGAAAATTACTATCTCTTCGGCCCCTTACCCTTGCGGTCACCAGAGCGGCTGTAGTAGGCGTCCTCCATTTGAGCATCAACGTGGGAAGGCATGTCGTCATTGAAAGTGCATGTGCCCTCATGGTTGGTTTTGGTAATTAATGACAATCTCTATGGACTAATGGTTTGCTTGAGTTGTACTTTAAGGTTTTTCCATAGGCAGCGCTTGAAGATCATATGTTGGCTTCAAGGTTGAAAGGAGAAGATCATGTGATGACCAAGGTGTTATTCATGGAGTTATCCAAAGATTGGTCACGTGACAGTTGAGCATATTGCAAGCATGTCTTGAAGAAGAAGGTTGTGTAAACATTCATGTTTACCTTCAAGACATCATCTTAATGAAGAGTGTTGGAAAGACTCATGTTTGATCAAGACAAAGTGCGAAGAATGGAATCGAGTTGATCAACACACAAAGTATAGAATATGTACCTTGTGGGATTATGTGATCTCACGGTATGGTAAGCATTGTCCATTATGCTTTGTGTACTAACCCATTTTCTATGTGTGTGGTGTTTCTATGTGAGGTTAGGAATCTTTCCATGGGATTTCATCAAAAGGAAGATTTCATATAGCCCGAGAGAGAGGATGGCATCAAGTGGTGATGGCCATCAAGATGTGCCTAAACTAGGCTCACCCATAATGGAGTATGGGGGAGCAATCTACTACTCTTCATCGAGCCGACGCAATCAAGAAGCTCAAACCTTTGCATCCTTGGCATCATCTTTATTGGTTCTTGTTTCGTTTTCCTCTTTGTGAGTGATGGATCTTGAGTTCGTATTCATTACAAGCTCTTCTTCATTGAAAACGGGTTTCATATACATCTACTTTTGTGTTTTCGATGTTGGTGTTTTTGTCGGCTCTTATATTATGAAGGTTTCACCTTCTACCTTGTTGGCATTTTAACCTTTCCTTGATTTGCAGCATTTCTTTTTATTGATCTTGGGTGGTTCTCTATGTGAGGACCTAGAGATTTTCCATAGCTTTAAAACAAGCCCAAGATCATCAAAATCGGAGTTCATATGAAAAACTTACGCATGTTTTCGTTTCCTGAGATGGGCTGTCTCTGGGTATTCCGGGCACCCGGGGTCTTGGACCCCCGGGCACCCGGGGTATGCAGTAAACTTCCTGAACAGTCCGGGTACCCGGGGTATTGGACCCCCAGGTGCCCGGTCCCCTGGCCAAATGTCTCTGGATGGTCCGGGTGCCCGGTCCCTTTACTCCGGGTGCCCGGGGTTGGCCGGCTGCCAACGGTTGGATCCGTGGAAGGGGTATTTATACCCTCCTTCTTCCTCCTTCCAACTCCAATCTTCCCCAAGCTTCTTCCTCCATTGCTATACCTCAAAAAGCTTGGTCTCTCCGCCCCTAGCCACCCAAACTTGTTGATCTTTTGGGGATTGGAGGAGATTCACCCGATCTACTCTTCCGCCAAACCAATTTGAGTTTCCCCTCTAAGTGAAGGGAGATTTGTTGTTAGATCTTGGAGTTCTTGGTGTTTCTCCTTGTTCTTCCTCTCATATTCCTCCATAGCTTTTGTTGCTTTGGTGGGATTTGAGAGTGAGGTATTTGAGCACTTTGTGTGTTCTTGCCATTTGCATTTGGTGCATTGGGTTGAGTTCTCTCCGAGGATTCATGGTAGTAGTAAGTGAAGTTGAGTATTGAGAAGATTGTTACTCTTGAGTGCTTTGGCACTCTAGAGCTTGTTCCTAGGGTGCTTTGGCCCCTAGAGGCTTGGTGTTGTTGCGGAGCTCAATCATTGTGGTGTAAAGCTCTGGACGCTACGGAAGCCTCCAATTAGGTTGTGGAGATTGCCCGAGCATTTGTACGGGTACGGTGACCGCCCTCAAGGGTTACCATTTGTACGGTTTCGGTGACCGCCCTCAAGTGTCCCATAGTGGAATCACGGCATCTTGCATTGGTGAGAGCGTGAGGAGAAATAGGGTGGCCCTCGTTGGCTTCGTGTGAGCATTGTGTTCCACACCCTCTCCAAACAGAGACGTACTTCTCGCAAGAGAAGGAACTTCGGTAACAAATCCTTGTCTCCATCGGCTCCACTTGCGGTTATCTCTACCTTTACTTTGAGCAAGCTTATTACCTTGTTTATCTTGTGCTTGCTCATATTGTTGTTGCATTGCTTGTCCCATAGGTTGCTCTCCTAGTTGCTTATCTAGTCAACCTATCTACTTGTGCACTCACTTTGTGATAGCCATAGTGTTCTTGTTATATATATTGCTATCACATAGTTGTTTATCTTGCTTAGTTTAAGTTGTTGGTGCACATTGTTGAGCCTAGCTTATTTAGGTTTCTTGCTTGGCAAATTAAACGTTAAGTTTTATTCCGTATTTGTTCAAGCCTAAACCGTAATTATTTTAAGCGCCTATTCACCCCCCCTCTAGGCGACATCCACGTCCTTTCATCAATGCTCAAGCTTCTAATGTGCTTGTTGATGCTTTGAGTAATGTAGATATATCTCAACTCATGTCGTTTCGGGATGCTCATGAGTTGTGGACAAAGCTTCAAGATAAATATGGTGTGTCCAAGATTTGTGGGGATGATTGTTCTCCCTCCACCTCTGGCCTCGTATTGTTCTCAACTTCTTCTACTTCACCAACATGTGGTTTGCCACAAGGTAATGAAATGGTGAGTAGTGTTAGTCATTGCTTTGATGATAGTGAGCTTATTGTTGATAACCCTTTGCCACTATCTTATTGCAATGCTTCATCTTTGGACTTTAACATTTTGAGCAACTTAGAGGTTTTACATGCTTGTGTTGATAGTCCATGCATATCATGTAGAAATCAATTGAATAAATCTCATGATGATATGCTTGATATATCTTGTTGCCATGATATAAATGCTTCTATTTCCTCTAGCTATTGTGCTAACAATGTAGAGGAAAACCAACGGTCTATGGATCAAGATGTGGCCATGAATGGTGCCTCAAGGGATCCTACATCATCATCACATGTTACTCATTTTTGTCTTATGGCTAAGGAGTCAAAGGTATCTCCTACTTTGAAACCCTATATGTCTAGTGTTGGTGATGATGTAGATAGTGATAATATAGAAAATGTTGAAGATAATGATGATATTGCTTCCTTCAAAATTAAGGGAGAAATTGGTTTTAAAGCTCTTCATAAGAATAAAATTTCTCGTTCCAACTTCACGGAAATCATGGCTATTGCCATTGTGGGCAAGAATTACATTGAGGAGTTGGAAGCTCATCTCGAGGAGAATGAGGACACCATTGAGAAAATGGGAAGCCTTGAGCGTGATTACGCTAATGAGATTGCGGAACTATATCAAGCTCTCGAAGTAGAACAAACTACCAAGGAATCTCTTGAGGAGACTTTTGCTCTAGAGTTATCTAGAATAAAGGAATCCCATGATAGAGCCCTTGAGATGACTAATGTTATCAAAACTAAAAATGATAAGCTTGAAGTTGTGCATGCTAAACTCCTTGAGGATTTTGGGCACCTCGAAAATGGCTCACGGGTCATTAAGGGTGAGCTCATCAAACTCACCGAGTCACATGCTCAGCTAAAAGATTCTTATTCAAAAGAGCTTGCCATGTTGTCTTCTCATTCCGTTATTCTTGATGATGCTTGTGCTACTAACTCTATTTCTTGTGAACCATCCATACTAAAGGAGAATGTTGAGCTAAAGGCTCAATTGGAGTTGCTAACTAGCAAGTATGGGAAATTGGAAGAAAGTCATGAAAAGCTCTCAAGCTCTCATGATGATCTTTTAGTCTCCCATAATGTGCTAAAGTTAGCTCATGAGGCTAAGGTCTCTAAGTTAGTTCCTCATGTGGACATTAGCACTACTTCTACTCAATATGCTATATTTCCTTGTGCTAGTCCTTGTAATTCATCCACTCATAATGTTGCTACATCTTGTGATGAATTACTTTCCTTGCCTTTTTGCTCTAACAACGAAGCTTCTACTTCCTCTAGTACTTGTGTTGTTACTAACCATGTACAGGAAATCAAAGAGCTCAAGGGCCAAGTCACTTCTTTGAAGAAAGACTTGAAAAAGGGTCATGAAGGGAAGTCCACACTTCACAAGGTGTTGTGTGGGCAATAATCCCCCAATGACAAGGGTGGACTTGGATTCAACTCCAACAATAAGAAGTCCATGATCAACAAGAAGAAGGGTCAACCACATGTCAAGAATTCGGCCAAGATTATTTGCTTCAAGTGCAAGGTTGAAGGGCATCATGTTAGATCTTGCCCTTTAAAGAAGAAGCCTCTTAGTGACAAGCAACTAGGAAAGATGCCTCAAGTTCAACCGCAAGGTGAATTGAAGCCACTTCCCAAGAAGACTCAAGTCAATGATCTTCATGTTGAGAAATCAACTAAGAAGAAAGAAAAGAGTACATGTTGCTACTTATGTCGTGAGAAGGGTCATCTTGCTTCTTCATGCACTAATGGTACCTTATCCAACCCTATTATAGTTGATGATGTTTATTCTCTTCGGAAGGATAAGGTTGGCAATGTGGTTGCCAAATTTGTTGGTACTCAAAGTGGTGTCAAGAAAAAAACCATTTGGGTTGCCAAGCCTATTGTGACTAATTTCTTAAGACCCAACTTGGTTGGGGACCAACAAACTCAAACTTGATCAATAGGTGTTGGTGGAGGGCATTGGAGACTTGGCTAAATCATGAAGAATTAAGGGACCTTCATTAATCACATTATCTCAAGCCAAGTCATTTGGATTATCTTGTGTCTATCTTATATCCAATGTGCCTCCTTACGGTAACTTGTACTTAATTTGTTTCCATTGAAAGTTACTTGTCCCTTTGCATGTTTTGGTTTTGTACCTCGCATGTGGTTATATATGTTGTGCCTCCAATTTACGTATCTTGAGTAATCTTGTATGTGTATATTGGTTTGCACATCATGTAAGTTTGAGTATGTGTTGAGCCTATTTTTTTCTTTGTTTGTATGTTATTTAGCTCTTGTGAGAGATTAATGGATCATCCCATTTTGGGGGAGTGATGTGCCTTGTGCACTTCACAATCCTAAAATGTGTATACATGAGGAATACCACATAGTATTGATATTACAAGATTATCTAGTCTCTGTGTGGTATGTCGTACTCGTGAGAAATTCAAATTCGAAAAATGTCCATTAATTATCTCTTGTTGGTATTTATTTGCTTTTAGTTGTAAATTTTGGAATATCACATTATGGGGGAGTAATATGCTTTGTGCATATTACACACCTATAAAATGTGGAAGGATTTTTTTTAATAATATTATTTTTAATAACAAAACCATTATTAGCATACGATTTGAAAATATTTTAAAAATAATACGCTGTCGGCACTAATAAGGCCGAAACCAGGTGTTTCGGCTTTAGTAGGGCCGAAACTAACTGTTTCGACGATAATAGCACCAAAAAAGATGTATGGACAATAGTGAAGCCGACCTGCATGGCTTCTGCTATAGCTGCCGTCCGGGCCCACAACTTTCGGCCCTAGTAAGGCCGAAAGCGGATCGATAAGCAGCCACACGCTGACTTCCTTCTTCTTCGTCTGCTTCGTTCCTTGCACAGTTGCACCCTTGTCGGCCGCGTTTGCCGGCCACGTACGCGCCTACGTACTGCTACGTGCCTCCGGCCTTGTGCCTCCAGTTGATGGCCTCGTCTGTTTGCATGTAGCGGAGATCGTTTCTCCCGTCCCGTAGCTGCACGCCTCCTTGTACCTAGCTAGCTAGCTAGCGTCTCCAAAATCCACACAAGAGAGACGCATAGCATATTAGCATAGGGTTCTGTCAGGCAGGCCATGGTATGGCTAGCTAGTAGAGTATGGCTGAACTGAGTATGGCTAGCTAGTAGAATATAGATTTACGGGAGTAGATAGGAGTTTCAGCCCGGACTGAGTTGGATGCCTCAACCATAGGTCGCTGCCTGCCATCATCTCGAAAATCAAAGATTAGACACGGCACTCGCACGAATCCACCCGCTTTCGGCCTTACTAAGGCCGAAAGTGGTGGGTCCGGGCGGCAGCCACATCAGAAGCCATGCAGGTCGGCTCCACTGCTGCCGATAGCTTGTTTTTGATGTGACTGCTGCCGAAACAGGTGGTTTCGGCCCTACTATAGCCGAAACACCTGGTTTCGGCCCTACTATAGCCGAAACACCTGGTTTCGGCACTACTATTGACGACCGCGTACTATATTCAAAATACTTTAAAGTCGTGTGCTAATAATAGTTTTGTTATTAAAAAAATATTATTTTAGAAAAAAGTTCATAAAATGTGTACATTTGGGGTTTGTGCTACTTAGATTTGATATTGTAAATTATCTAGGTCCTAGGTGGCATGGTTGTACTCAAGTTCCAATTTGCTTGGTTGTTTTATTTCTCATCTTATGGCTCTTGAGTGTGTGAGATTTTTTTGTTATGGTTTCCCTCCAACATGTACTTGTATTTCCTATGTGGGAACCATTTGCTCCAAGTTTTTATAGTCATTGATTGCATGATTGGATGCATACTTGAAGCTAACAAGAATCTCTTTGTAAGCATGGTGCTCAATTCTTATCTTTTCACATGCTTATGGTTGTTGTTGTGAAGATGATAATACATATATTATTGCTATCTACCACCGGGAAGTAATTCCATATACCTCTTGTCTAACAATTGGTACTCTTATATGTGGTAGAAATTAATGATCATCTTTACATATTGGCTTGTTTATAATTACCTTATTACTCGCCAAGATTTTATTGTGGTTTTAACTCTCATTGTCTTCTTTGCCACTTGTGGATCATTTGTTTTCGTGATCTTGTCTAGTGTTTCTCTAGATTTAGTGAAAGTGGTGATCCCATCGTGTGCATTTTGAGTTCAAATGAAAATTCTATGTAATGCACATCTCTTGGGGGAGCTAGAATCTTATGTCCATATCAAGTGTGTGTTATTGGAAGGCATATTCTCTTTGGTGCTTTGTGTCATCATAAATTTGTTGAGGGCATAGTTTGTTTGGAATTGTGCTCTCTTATTGAGAGTTTGATATCTCTTTATTTGATATCTTTCATTTTGGTATCATGCTCTCTATCAATTGGTGTGTCAATTGATACCTCATTCCTTGATGTATCTTTTATTTGGTATACTTCAAGTGACAAGTTTATTTTGGAATCTTATTTTCAATTGCAATCTTATGTTCACTTGGTATCATTTTCAAAGGTTTTCCTATTCAATCATGTGTTGATTGGGTTGGGATTCAATTGGTATTTCTTCTCATTCGTTGGTGAGTGTAGAAATTAACCATATGTTAATTTCTACTTGTCTTCAATCATGTGTTGATTTGGACCTTTGATATTATTCGGACAACCTTATGGTATGTCACTCTTTGGGGTACCATCTTGGTTTACTTGGTGTTTTGTCCAAATTGTATTTCCTTTTGGTTCTTGAAAGTCTTGTGCATGCATATTTGCTATGTGTTGGTCCGATGCACGATGTCTTTCTTTGATCATATATATAGGTTAAACTCAATCCACCTCTTTATTGGCTAATATGTGCATGGAATTCATCTTCATGTCCATATGCACTTATTCTTGTGGAGTTTGTCCTATGTATTTTTGTTCCTCTAACTCTTTGGTCCCAATGAGTTGGGTACCATTTTGTTTCTTAATGATGTTCTAGGAACTTTGGAGATGCATTGGAGGATCGTCTTTTCCATGGAAGGTGTTGACACCATGTGCCTTTTGGAGTCAAGCTAGGATGATCGATGAAGCTCTATCTACTACATCATTCTCATGCTATCCCGGTAACGAGTAGCTACCTCATGCATACATTTATTGCTTTCAACCATGTGTAGGTTGAACCATGGCATGAGATTCTTCATTTGCAATCTTTGCGGTTCTTGAATGTTCTAGAATTGCAAGATATATTCTTTTGTTGCGATACTTGTTTCCTTGTTCAAAGCATCCCAACTATCTCTTATTTGTTGCTAGTTGTGATGACTTTGATGGTTGTGTGTGTGGATTTCATTAATATACAATAAGATAATATTAAGCCATGGGCTATGCTTTCAAGCAAAGATCTTATTGGTATATTCATGAGTTCCATTTGGATATCTTGTTTCTTCTCTTTTGTAACTATTTCGTGTGTACATGATTCTTTGTGGATATTCATCTACCTAGAATCTCGTATACATGAGAAAGTTACATCTAGTGGATATCCTCTTTTTTTTATGTCCACCTTTTATTATTAGTGATTAATTCTTTAGTGGATACATGAAAGCGTGTGTCTTTGAGTGCATGTCATAATTATTTGATGAATACCT
This sequence comes from Bromus sterilis, assembly GCA_950022295.1. Classification (NCBI taxonomy): domain Eukaryota; kingdom Viridiplantae; phylum Streptophyta; class Magnoliopsida; order Poales; family Poaceae; genus Bromus; species Bromus sterilis. The sequence continues at coordinate 10,390,124 of OX465595.1, read as the reverse complement.
TTACATTGTGTGGAGGGACTCTTGTGCGACGAGGCTCGGGGGAAATTGCATGGTTTCCATTTAGGGGAGAGGTAAGGATGCTTTGTGTCATCCAGCTTCCTCCCTCCATGGAAACTGGTGCGATTCTCCTCAGAGTACCCCGTGCCCACAGGGTGTACCGTGCGCACGGGGGCCCCGTGCACACGGGATTATATGGTTCTGCCTTTTTTTGGTATTCACCTTTGTGCATTCTTTTGGTGATGAAGATTGTTGTTCTCATGCTTGTCTCAATGAGCCAATCATTTTATATCTTCATCATGGGGTTGTCACAAGTCTTGAATGTTCTTTGAAATTTATTAATCAAGTTTGTGAACCCATTTGTGTGTCTGTGTGACCTTCTTAACTTAGGTTAGAAGGACATGTCTAGCACCTTGAGTCTCATTTCTTCAAGACTATGTTGATGCTTAATGGTCATCCTTATATTAGTCGTATCAAGTGCTTTGCCATGACTCACACACATCTTGTTGGTTGAGCACCATTCCTATGATTGTCTCTTTGGCTATTTGCTCAACCATTGGTATGTTGCAAGTGCTAGACTTTGTCTCATATCTTTGCACACTTTCACTTGTGTTGTGTTTCTATTGATTTTGGGGGAGTGATGATCCAATTTTTGTGAACTTTGTATTATAATACAGAGATTCTAAATAGTGAACAAATCTTGGGGAACTTCTCTATTTTTATTTAGAATACTCCTATGCTCAAATCGTAGTATCTTATATTCATTTGGCTTGTTGGATCCTTTGATTGCCTTCATTTTTGTGTGTTATGCCTTTGTGCCATATCATCTTTTTGCAATCTTTGGATCCTCAATATAGTTTGTTTTCCAACCAACTATGCATATTGGGTCGTGTGTATTTTATTCCACTCATATCTTGAGAAATACACCCTTGTTGGGAGGAAAACATGCTACATTGGCTTTCTAAGTTTTTCCGCCCATTGGTTGGCAATAGATTCCAATGGGGGAGAAGTTTAGAGGGTTTAGTTTGAGGAGGTTCGTACTTTGGTTTTGTTCTTAAGTATTCGCCTTCTTGCTCATGCATATTTTCTTTGCGTGATTTACTTAATTCATTATATAAACCCTCTTGATGTGATTGTCATCAATTACAAAATGGGGGAGATTGAAAGTGCATGTGCCCTCATGTTTGGTTTTGGTAATTAATGACAATCTATATGGACTAATGGTTTGCTTGAGTTGTACTTTAAGGTTTTTCCATAGGCAGCGCTTGAAGATCATATGTTGGCTTCAAGGTTGAAAGGAGAAGATCATGTGATGACCAAGGTGTTATTCATGGAGTTATCCAAAGATTGGTCACGTGAGAGTTGAGCATATTGCAAGCATGTCTTGAAGAAGGAGGTTGTGTAAACATTCATGTTTACCTTCAAGACATCATCTTAATGAGGAGTGTTGGAAAGACTCATGTTTGATCAAGACAAAGTGCGAAGAATGGAATCGAGTTGATCAACACACAAAGTATAGAAGATGTACCTTGTGGGATTATGTGATCTCACGGTATGGTAAGTATTGTCCATTATTCTTTGTGTACTAACCCATTTTCTATGTGTGTGGTGTTTCTATGTGAGGTTAGGAATCTTTCCATGGGATTTCATCAAAAGGAAGATTTCATATAGCCCGAGAGAGAGGATGGCATCAAGTGGTGATGGCCATCAAGATGTGCCTAAACTAGGCTCACCCATAATGGAGTATGGGGGAGCAATCTACTACTCTTCATCGAGCCGACGCAATCAAGAAAGATGTTCCAACTTGAGGTGGGCATGATCATCATCATCAAGCTCAAGTGGATTATGCGCAAGACAAAGGTTTGACCTTTATAGGTTTCTAGTTTACCGGTCTCATGGTGGTAGTTAGGAGACCGGGTTATAGGCTAGGACGCATTGTTCGTGGAGAGCTCAAACCTTTGCATCCTTGGCATCATCTTTATTGGTTCTTGTTTCGTTTTCCTCTTTGTGAGTGATGGATCTTGAGTTCGTATTCATTACAAGCTCTTCTTCATTGAAAACGGGTTTCATATACATCTACTTTTGTGTTTTCGATGTTGGTGTTTTTGTCGGCTCTTATATTATGAAGGTTTCACCTTCTACCTTGTTGGCATTTTAACCTTTCCTTGATTTGCAGAATTTCTTTTTGTTGATCTTGGGTGGTTCTCTATGTGAGGACCTAGAGCTTTTGCATAGCTTTAAAACAAGCCCAAGATCATCAAAATCGGAGTTCATATGAAAAACTTACGCATGTTTTCGTTTCCTGAGATGGGCTGTCTCTGGGTATTCCGGGCACCCGGGGTCTTGGACCCCCGGGCACCCGGGGTATGCAGTAAACTTCCTGAACAGTCCGGGTACCCGGGGTATTGGACCCCCGGGTGCCCGGTCCCCTGGCCAAATGTCTCTGGATGGTCCGGGTGCCCGGTCCCTTTACTCCGGGTGCCCGGGGTTGGCCGACTGCCAACGGTTGGATCCATGGAAGGGGTATTTATACCCTCCTTCTTCCTCCTTCCAACTCCAATCTTCCCCAAGCTTCTTCCTCCATTGCTAGACCTCAAAAAGCTTGGTCTCTCCACCCCTAGCCACCCAAACTTGTTGATCTTTTGGGGATTGGAGGAGATTCACCCGATCTACTCTTCAACAAAACCAATTTGAGTTTCCCCTCTAAGTGAAGGGAGATTTGTTGTTAGATCTTGGAGTTCTTGGTGTTTCTCCTTGTTCTTCCTCTCATATTCCTCCATAGCTTTTGTTGCTTTGGTGGGATTTGAGAGTGAGGGATTTGAGCACTTTGTGTGTTCTTGCCATTTGCATTTGGTGCATTGGGTTGAGTTCTCTCCGAGGATTCGTGGTAGTAGTAAGTGAAGTTGAGTATTGAGAAGATTGTTACTCTTGAGTGTTTTGGCACTCTAGAACTTGTTCCTAGGGTGCTTTGGCCCCTAGAGGCTTGGTGTTGTCGCAGAGCTCAACCATTGTGGTGTAAAGCTCCGGACGCTACGGGAAAACTCTAAACTCCAATTAGGTTGTGGAGATTGCCCCGAGCATTTGTACGGGTACGGTGACCGCCCTCAAGGGTTACCATTTGTACGGGTTCGGTGACCGCCCTCAAGTGTCCCATAGTGGAATCACGACATCTTGCATTGGTGAGAGCGTGAGGAGAAATAGGGTGGCCCTCATTGGCTTCGTGTGAGCATTGTGTTCCACACCCTCTCCGAACGGATACGTACTTCTCGCAAGAGAAGGAACTTCGGTAACAAATCCTTGTCTCCATCGGCTCCACTTGCGGTCATCTCTACCTTTAGTTTGAGCAAGCTTATTACCTTGTTTATCTTGTGCTTGCTCATATTGTTGTTGCATTGCTTGTCCCATAGGTTGCTCTCCTAGTTGCTTATCTAGTCAACCTATCTACTTGTGCAATCACTTTGTGATAGCCATAGTGTTCTTGTTATATATATATTGCTATCACATAGTTGTTTATCTTGCTTAGTTTAAGTTGTTGGTGCACATAGTTGAGCCTAGCTTATTTAGGTTTCTTGCTTGGCAAATTAAACGTTAAGTTTTATTCCGTATTTGTTCAAGCCTAAACCATAATTATTTTAAGCGCCTATTCACCCCCCTCTAGGCGACATCCACATCCTTTCAGTCATCATCGATGACCCGAAGGAGGAGGAGAAGCAACATCGTCGTAGGAGCCAAGCCTGGTCCTTCACATAACGCGTTGTCTTTGCCTTGGCGGACACCTTCTCCTGCTCAGGGTGGACGTGCTTGAACTCCTCAAGGACGAGTCGATGTGCCTTCACGTTCTTTTGACAGAGCCGCCTCATGTCCATCCCCATCGTGGTCAACGATCAGTGGAGGATGACGCATGCTCAGATCTAGCGATTGCAGGGCCCACTAGATCCTCCTGCTGCCTCTCATGTCGAGCGGCTTTCGCCTCCGATTCCAGCATCCACTCTCACTAGGGCGGCACAGGCATGAGCACCCATCGCTGCCCGGGTGAAGCAGGAACTGGAGGAGGAGGGGAGGGGAAGCGGATCTCACCCCGGTGTCGGATCTATGGCACCGAGTGAGATGGTCCGGCGTCGGCATCCGCATTGCTACAATGAACCTTGGAGGTGGAGATCGCGGAGGAGTTGTTGCCGCCGTTGTCGACCTTGCCTCGCTCGGTGGTGATGCGGAGCTCGAGGTCCTCGTCGGACAGCGTGTCACTGCCGCTTATGTCCCTCTATTTACTAGGGGGCTTCCCGATCTACCGAATCCGGCTCGCTGCAGGAGTCGCTGCCAGAACTGGCCATAGAACCAGAGCAGGCGGATTAGCGCGAGAAAGTGAAAGCGAAGCGAGGCGAGAGTGTGCGAAGAGTCCGATAAATAAGGTATTTTGTGAGGACACGTATGGGCTATGTGGGTCTGAAGATGACGTCACGAACACGTCCAAGCCTCCTCATATCCGCTCCAAATATGAGCTGGATTGAGGGTGTCTTTCAGTTCAAACTCTTAATCCGAGTTTGCTCTATTCAATTGGGTGGAGAAAAAAAATCCGAACAACGTTCGAACAGGCCGCCCGGACATTTCAAACAGGTTTGGAACTTTCGGTTGTAAGAAATGTTATTACAAACAACTGGATGTAACCAACAAGGGAAAGAGTCGCTCAACTTAACATTTTTTTTTTTGGGATCTCAACTTTACTTTTGAAATCAGTTTCTGAATAGTAAAAGCATGTTGCACTAATTCGGCGCTGCGTGTTTCTACCTCTATTTTAATGTGGCTGCATGCATGAACGTTTCTGCCCAGCAAAAGTTTAAAGCATACGGAAGCGTTGGGAGGCAGCTTTAATTGTAAGTTTGTAACTTGCAAGCGTGCTCGCGTATAAATCCGTGCCTCAAGCAAATAACATCGGCAACTCCATAAGAACAGACCATTCCGCTCTCTCTCAAGGAAGAAGAGAAGGATGAAGACCTGCGCTCTCCTCCTCGCCGTCATGGTCGCCGCCGCGGCGGTCGGCGGCGCACAAGCCCTGAGGAGACGTAGCAGCTGGAACCCCTTCCGGCACTATGCGATCGAAGCCAAGTGCGAGGCGGCCCACGACGTGGACGAGCGCGTCAACGCCACCGACTGCGTGGCCCTCTTGGGCCGGTGGGGAGTGAGCGGCGCCGACGTGCGGATCCTCGCCGAGGCCGCCGCGATCATTGGCTCGAGCCGCGCCTACGCCGCCGTGCTGAGGATCGAAAGGACGCTCGAGGAGCAAGGCGACGACGTCGAGCCGAGAGTCAGGAGCGCGCTGGAGGAGTGCAGCCGGCAGTACGCCGCCGCCGACGCGGCCTTCAGGAAGGCACGCCAGGCGATCGTTGAGAGCCAGTACAACGACGTGGCGGATTCGCTGGCGGGGGTCCCGGAGCGGGGGCGCCGGTGCGACTCCGAGTACGCCGCGGCCGGCAGTGCCACTCCCTCGCCGGTCTCGGCCTTCAACGGGCCAAACCAGCAGCTCAAGTACATCACCGTCGCCTTCACGAAGCTGATCAAGTGACGGCGTGTCTTACCCTCCGGCGCGGTGAACTCCGTGCTCGATGGATGGTTTTGATAACTTGCACGGATGAATGAATAAAACGATATGCCACTTGTTTCGGTTCATCATGGTCTTATGGACTTTACCTTTTTTTTAGAGAGAACACGATACAACGCAACACTCACATACATGAGCATACACTCACGCATATGAACGATACACGCACATCCTATCATATAAGCATCTTCGCAATATTGAACCGACACTTCATCCTGAAATTAACGAAGTCTCGACGAAAACGTCTCCTTTTACTGAAAACACATCACCGAAAAGTCTGAAATCTATTCAGAAAAATGCAAGCATAATATCAAATATGAGATTTAAGCTTTGGTAGGCTGAAATACCACTATCCACCTAACCAACTCAATCACAAGTTGATTTACATGAACTTATACCATCGATCGTGTACATGTCCGTCGACCTGGGCATCCTTCGGGCCGGGCCGGGCCTACAAAAGCCCGCAGCACGAAGCCAAGGCCCGAGCCTGGCCCGGCCCGACCGTCGGGCCTAAATTCCAAGCCCGAGCCCGGCCCAGCAGCACAAAAAACATCATCGGGCCTCGGGCCGGGCCTTCCCTAAATCGCAACATTTTGAAGCCCAAGCCCGGTCCGACACAGCCTTCGGGCTTAAAAATCAGGCCCGAGCCCGGCCCAAGGGCATGGTCGGGTCGGGCCGGGTCGGGCCGGGTTTTTTTTGCCCAGGTTTGCATGTCCGGCAACTTCGATAGACACCAACATTAGTTGCGACCACATTGCCACAAGCAGTCCTACCGTATATATGTGCTGAGGATGGACCACGAGGCGAATCGAATCGATTAGTCTTATATAGGGAAGACAGTACAAACACAGACGTTCATAACTACGTACATACACTTATCTAGTATATCTAAATAGGAGAACCCCACTACCTATTTTTCTTAACATGCAACCTATCCACCTAAGCAATCAACATGCAACTATCCACATCAATCCACCTCAGCAGCCTAGCCACATCATCAATTCCCAAATACTCTTTCTATTCCTGTAATTTAATTTATCTTTCTCTCCACTTCGTTTCTTGGCTACTACAGGATCGCTTCATTTTTCCCGAAGGACTACTGCCCAGGCCCAATTCTTCAAGGGAGGAGTTGACGCATTGTTACTTTCCCCAGGTTTATTCGTCGCTGCCTCCTGCTTTTCCAATATGCACGGCAGCATGCATTCATCTTCACCTTCACCTTCACACCTTCACACCTTCAATACTCATCAAATCCCACTAGTGTATCGCAACGGAATAGAATGAATTTTCTTCTCCCTCCTCATACATGCAAGGGTAACCGATGCAGTTCGTCTCATTCCCTTCCCTTTAAGAAGTGCACGCCGAAGGGCGTCGTCGCGGCGGACCGATCGGGATTCGGGAGTCGTGGCGTTGGGTGTGGCCATGTTGGAAGGCTACGCCACGCTCTGTCGTTGGTTGCCTCCATGGTCAGGCTAGCCTGGAGATCTGCAATGGGTCAAGCCGGAAGGCTTCACCGCACGTCCTCATGCGCCGCCGTCGACGCGCGCTGCTGACAACGACATGCAATGTTGCACCACGATGCCATGCTGGGCCGAGCGCCTCGGCTGCTGTGAGAAGCGGTGTCGCCGGCTGGGCCAGCTTAATGGAGCGTCATTGTTTTAAGTCGAATGCGAAGCTGTACTGCTGTAGTTGTTGCCGCTTGCGACTTGCGAGGACCAAGCTGTGTTGTCCACTACTCTTGATACCAGGCCGCTTCTTCTACCACAGGGTTGCTCTATTCCTTCATTGAAATTTTTCCTATACTCTTTGTTGCTTCTCCTGTTAGATTACTATCATGTATATTACATGATGATTATTTTACCTTGCTTACATGAGTAAGTTCAGAAAGAGTGTGTTATGACTTATGAGTATTTCCTACAACTTGATATACTATCACGTTTTTAGCTTATTCTATGGGACACACTTTGTTTGAACAGTTCTAATTAGCGTATAAAAATTAAAGAATCATTATTCCAGTAAATCATAGTTTGTAACAAATCATTATATTGAACCCTTGCAATCTGCAAAGCAATTTTCCTGAGGATCAACGATGTCAATGACTATGCTTTGATCAACTGAAATTCTTTGCACATGTGTCAGCGCTCAGTCCATCGTTCTCAATCATAGTAATAAGCTACGCCTTCTAATATTTTGGCATACTCACGAAAGGCCGCCACAAATGGTGTAACTAAACGCATATATCAAAGTAAGCAAAAGCTGATTAACGCCACTAGGAAAAATAATATATCAAGCCGATTAACTTCTTTGCTAGGCGTGTGTTACTTAGAAATCCGCAAAATAAATTCTGCGGCAACGGCGCAGGGCATCAACTAGTTTTATAAACGTATACACACATATTCTACCTATGTGAGCATCTCCGAGATACTGGTCTTTTGATTCGGCGAGCCTTCAGATTGAGCGAAGTCACCATAGACATCTCGCTGTCGACGAAAACGTCTCCTTCCACTAAAAGAATATTCGCCTTTAAATGAGACATCAAAGTATCAAATCTGAAGTTTGGATCTTGGTGGGCTGAGGATACCACAGTCCTCTTAACCATTCCACCACAGGTGGGTTCTCATCGAATTGATTGGTTGGGTGGTCTAGATTTCATGTACCGTATCAACGGGGTGGGTCAAGCGAATGGGCCATCGCGAGGTGAATGTGGTGGTGTTGCAGTTGTTGGTGTCACAGTAGTGCTCGAGGGAGATAGCATGATGTGGTGGACTTGGAGCTGACCATTGCCATGGAAATAGACCGCGCCGCCACCAAAGCAACAACCTTCCCTCATTTAGTTCGTGCAGCGAGCTGCCCCCTCCCTCCCCCTTCCATCATCGCTATCATCATGGCGAGGATGCGAGGTGGAGGTGGCCATGGCGAGGGACCGTACACTACACCCTCCAGCCCATGATGCGGGAGTTCGTGGGCGCACAACATACTCGATGTCGGCATCTGTTGCATGCTCGTATGGGGCATCAATAGGCTGCCCAACATGATCATCGACCCAAACAACAAGCTCGGGAAGGCAACAAGAACGATTGGTGAACCCGAGAGACGAGGTTCTCTGCATTGTCCTCTCTCCTCTAGATGGACTATCGAAGTGTGTGGGATTATCGAGGAGTGGGAAATGGCAATGAATGGTGAGCATGGTCATTCGAATTAGGCCAAACCTTATAGTATAGAATAATTTCACATAGTGCACAACCTCCTTTGCAGAGTTATGCATATAATCAAGAATGTAAAACATAAACTTATGGATTCCTATTTTGGATAGTTTATCCACACCTTTTCTAGTTTAATTGGCCACATTAAAATCTTAATATGGCCTTCAGGTCATCACCGGTGAACTTTTGTAATTTTGTTCTTAGCAGAGGGTCTAAATATAGAACTGACGTTAATGGTATAGAAAAGGAGGATCACTTACATATTTATTGCAATCTACTACCTCGGTTCAAATTTTATATGGCGTTTTGTACAGTTAGCTCAAGTGTTTAAAGCATCTTATAAAAATAATGGAGGAAGTACAACAATATGTATAAAATAGAGGGTTCTGAAATGAACCATTAGCAATCCTTGCTTCTAAACCACCAAATTTAAAAGTAGAAGAATGGTTTTAATTAAAGCATCTTTAACCGCTGCTTTATTATTGGTATGAAAAATGTCTTGATGTAAAATATAGTGTAACAAAAAAATTACATTTTCGGGAAGAAAAACTGACGTCTCCAACAGCCGTTTCATTTTAGAGCACGGACACACCAAGGACCGTTGTATAATTAGGATTAAGATCAGGTTACATCGATGAACAGTTACCGTAACATTCCTTCCTCTTTAGACCATTGGATCGAGAATCAACGGACATATCGAACATGAACAGTATATATCTACAGTACAGATCCATAGGCACTGTACATGGCCTAAGTGTAACATTTTTGTTTTATTGGTCTATAAGGTGCCCCCGCATGGCGCCGTAATAAAACAGAGTAAAAGGAAGGAGTTTCTCAACTTTACTTTTGAAAACGGTTTCTGAATAGTTAAAGCATATTGCACTAATTCGGTGCTGCGTGTTTCTTCTTCTGTTTTAATGGTTCATTACATCAACGTTTCTGCCCAGCAAAAATTTAAAGCACACGACGGAGGCCGCTTGTAACTTACATAAACCTATTCCTGTATAAATCCTTGCCTCCTGCAAACAACCTCTCCAACTCCATCACACCATTCCCCTCTCTCTCTCTCTCTCAAGGAAGAAGAAGAACGATGAAGACCTGCGCTCTCCTCCTCGCCGTCACCGTCGCCGCCGCGGCGTTCGGCGGCGCACAAGCCTTTAGAAGCATATACGACGGCTTCGCCCTGCCGCCTCAGTTGCCAACATCACCTGCAATCGCCGCCACCTGCCAGGCGGCCCACGACGTCGACGCACGCGTCAACGTCACCGACTGCACGACCCTCCTGGACCGGTCGGGAGGGAGCGGCGCCGACGTGCGGATCCTCGCCGAGACCGCCGCGTCCTACGGCGTGGGCCGCGCCTATGCCGCGGTGAACAGGATCAACAGTACGCTCGAGCAGGGCGGCGGCGACGTCGAGCCGGGAGTCAGGCGCGCGCTGGAGCTGTGCGGCCGGCTGTACGACTCCGCCAGTGCGGCCTTCAAGGCGGCGCGCCAGGCGATCGAGGAGAGCCGGTACGGCGACGTCGGGAAGTCGCTGGCGGGGGTCCCGGAGCTGGGGCGGCAGTGCGAATCCGAGTACGCCGGTGCCGGCAGCGACACTCCCTCGCCGGTCTCGGTCTTTAGCGGGGAGAACGAGCAGTTCACGTACCTCACCATCGCCCTCACCAGCCTGATCAAGTGATGGCACCTGGCGCGGTGAACTCCGTGTCCAATGGATGGTTTTGATACTTGTTGAACGGATGAATGAATGAATAAAACGAAATGACACATTGTTTCGGTTCGTCGTAGACTGGTACCAACCCCAACTTGTTTGACTGCTTTGAAAAACAGTACCTGCGAGCACCCGATGCAGAAGACACTGCTCGAATCCTAGCAGAGAATGAAGCAAGAGGATTTCCTGGGATGCTTGGAAGCATCGACTGCATGCATTGGGAATGGAAGAATTGTCCATTTGCTTGGCAGGGAATGTACAAGGGTGCAAAAAGTCACTGCAGTGTGGTACTTGAGGCGGTTGCTACACATGATCTCTGGATTTGGCACTCTTTCTTTGGCATGCCAGGAACACACAATGACATCAACGTCCTGCAGTTCTCAAATGTCTTTGCCAGACTTGTCGAAGGTCGTGCTCCTCCGGTGAACTTTGAGGTCAATGGGCACCAGTACAACAAGGGATACTACCTAGCAGATGGCATCTATCCAAGGTGGCCGGTATTTGTGAAAACTATCTCAAACCCTGTGCAAGGAGGGAAGCACGCCCACTTTGCCAAGTGCCAGGAGGCTTGCAGGAAGGATGTCGAGCGGGCATTTGGGGTGCTACAGTCTCGATTTGCTGTTGTCCGATACCCCGCTCAGACTTGGTCGAAAGATCGAATGTGGGAGGTGATGAATTGTTGTGTCATCCTGCACAACATGATCATCGAGAGCGAGAAAGTGGATCCAGTGTATGACTGTGAACCATATATCAACCAGGGGCCTCTTGCAGTTGTTGATCACCAGATACCATCAGATTGGACAGCATATCTCAACATAAGACAGGAGATCCGAGACCCGCATGTGCATCGTCAACTGCAAGAAGATCTAGTGGATCATCTATGGATGCGCAAAGGCAATGCCTAGTTTGATCAGTTTTTTGTATTTGTGCCGAACTATGTGTTTGTAGTATCATGTTGTATGACGAAATTGCGTCGAACCGACACGAAATTGCGCCGAATTGAGACGAAATTCGCGTGTTTTGTGCTGAAACTGTGCAAAAAAATCAAACCGGCGCCGTTTTTGGGTCGCATTTGGGCCGCTCCTGGGTCGGCCCGTCAGTCTTGGGGGGCGCCTTGGGGGCGCGGCTGGGTAGCCGCCCCCCCAGGACCTATCGCCGCGTCCAGCGCCCCCAAGCGGCGCTAAAAATAGCGCCGCAAAACGTCCTGGGGGGGCGAACGGCTGGAGATGCTCTCATTTGCTCGGAATTCATGGATTTCATTTTTGAATTCCAACCCCAACTTGTTTGGCTGTCACGAAATTACACATAGGATTTCATTTTCCAATTCCAGCAAACATATCCTTAAATTCACTATGCTCCCTAACATTGAAAGCACCAGATTCAATTGGAGGTCTGTGGGTTCCAATTTTGACTTGGTCTATGTATTCTGTGACGTGGGCCTGCGTGGGATGGGCTGGCATGCCGTGGCAGCTGGAGGGCTCATGGTGTACACGCGTCATGCTTTTGGTCGGTGGCCACCAGAGGGGGGAAGGGAAGGATTGGTTCCTGGTCCGCTGCTGGGTCGATCTGTTTCTATCGGCGAAAGAGGTTCTTCCTTCGATCTGTTGTTTCTCCGTTGTCGCAGTGTTGAGCGAAGCTGCTGCTCGCGGGTGGCGTCTCACTGGGCCCGGCCCGGTCCTGCTCTCGGTGCTTTCTTGGTGGTGGTGCTGGTGGTGGTTTTGGTCACGGTTGCTCCTCCGGCGTGCTGCTGCTCGTGGTTTCCCTGCCGGCGCAGTGCTGCTCCTGTTGGCGGTTTCCTCCTTTGTTCCCTCCTTCCTCTCCGTCGGCGAGGTATACCCTGTTTTCCTCTTTTTTGTTCATTCTTTCCTGTTCTAGAATTTGTAGGTAATGTTTACTTGGCTGGGTGTGCTGGTTGTGCACAAGTGATTGATTTGATGGGGTGTAATTTTGTGGAGTAATAGGGATAGTTTCAGTTTACCTGCTAGGAAATATTTTAGACCATGTAGGACGTGAAACTTTTTAGTGATTTATGGTTTTCATTTAACTGGAGGGAATAGCTTAAGTTGGTATCCTATCAGTATTGCTGGGTTTCGTGAGTTACTGCTCTGGTTCCTACCAGTATTACTGGAATATCTCAGACAGGATACTAAAAATGATATGTACCCATCCATTTTTTATTTTTTTACTTTACTAATCAAAATACAATTAGCAAATGAACTAAGACTGTTTGCTTCCGGTTGTGGAAACTAACTTAATTTCCTGATTCTCATTTTCCTTAGTAGAGGGCAGTCCTTTCCCACCTGGAGGCATATCTGAATAGATTTCAGAATGTTATGGGAGGTGGAAATTGACGTTACATCCAGACATTGACAGTTCTAACACGGGCATTCCTACGATGTTTGATAAGTAATGAAGATTATTCCTCCCCTGTGGACCTCTATGACTATAAATAAGTTCTTATTCACTCATGTTTTCCAGGCATAGTCTGGTCATAGCTAATTTTGAAGTGGTGACACTGGCTACTCCTGGTGCTTGATGGTGCTAACCAAGAGAAGAACCAGCAGGTGGCATTTAGAACATGAGTGTGCAAATTATCTCTCAGGTAATTTATTAGGATGCATCTGGTACATTTCAGCTATGGAGAATGCATACACTGATTATAATGGATCACTAGATCATGATGGCGTGGTCTATTCGATAGAATGTTCAATATGAATAACAACAATATGAATTTTGTTTTGGTAAAAAGACACTGGAAAAATAAACCTGATAGTAGAAATGTTGTATTACTTGACATCAATCAGCAGCAGAGAGTTAGCTAATAAAATTTTAGGCTATATATATTCATGATTTCAGCATGAGTAAGTCATATTTTCATGTCTTGGGAGAGTAAGAAATATACTATGTGCGTAGGTTAAAAGTACAAGCCGGAATCACCTCCCTCTTGTTTGTGCAGTCAGAAAGAACAGGAGAACCCCAGTCGCGGAGGAGTCCATGCTGGCGGTTGATTAGGTTTTCAGCAACCTCACGCTAGTGCAGCCCGCTGGCCTGATTTATGGGGAAAGGCGGATCAACGTCATGGCTGTTTGTGAAGAAGGCGGGTGAAACTGATTCACCAGGGTTGAAGGAGGCAACCAGTCATCAGTTCCTCAAAGCCTTCATGACAGATGATTTTCACCACTCACGGGTGACGATTAATGGGGTACGTTACTTTTTTCCAACTTGCAGTTGCTTCTGTATATATATCTCTCTATATATGTTTCGTCGCGTGATGCTCTCCCATCCCCCTGACCTTCCAGCAGCTATGGTTTCCCCTCTATCTTCATTTTATTTTCCTTACAATCCCCTCTTCGACCGAATGATTTCGTTGTTCTAATGTGTTTCCAATCTCAGATTTGCACAAGTAATGTTTCATCATGAGTTATTTGGAAAAATCTTAGACTCTGGTTCTCATGTTTTTGTTTGGGGAAATTTTCTCTTGACAAGTTGCAATTGTTGTTGGCTAGGTAAATTAGTTTCGTCAGTTGCCATACCCATCTCTTCATGTTTTCTGATTGTGCTTTCGGTGTTCAAAAGGATACATATTTAACTCAGTAACTTTGATCTCTCGAGGGTGTTAGATTGTAAATTGTAATTATTTACATGATGCACTTTAGGCCATGTTAACATGGAAATACGCTTAAGAGCTGAATGCCTGAATATTTTACATTCAAGTTAATTTTCTTTCTTTCTTCAGTTCAACCGGACAACAAGGTGTGTATTTTCTGTCTCATGATATCAAGTTACTGACTATCATCTTTATTTATCTGTACACTATGGTGCTCAGGAAGCGGTCATGCTACTTTCAGTCTTAGATTAAGCCTTTGGATCTGACATAGGGAACACATGACCTCTGCAATTAGGGTCGGATGGTTCATTAAGGGGCATTGACGGGGATTAACCCCAGCAAATCCCATGGTCAGGGACCCTGGGTTAGTCATGAGAGGCACAGGTTGGACGATAGCTCGTCGGCAAACAGGAAGGCTCGCTCCTGCTCGATATTATTGATTGGGGAGATGCGATTACAATGGAGGCCAAGGCTGGAGCGCTCAAGGCTAGGGTTACAGGTGAGATTGGATGTCTTTCGTGTCGCCCCTCCTAGCCCTTATATACCGGGCTAGGTCTCGGGGAGTTCATCTACGTGTACAGGTAAACTTTCCTAACCCTAGTTTGCTCCGTACGGCAGATCTTCGCACCTTCCTTGTGAGTCGAGGACTCCTACGTCGGTGCCAACTAGCGGGCCGAGGCCGTATCTTCATGGGCCTTCTGCCTTCATGGACACCAGGTAGGCTCATCCGTAGGAGTCGTGGGGTCACCCCCTCGTCAGTAGCCCCCGAGTGCCTGGGGGACTCGAAGAGTCGCGCAGGGACTCGAGTATATTCATTTGTCGTTCATTGATATGCACGGTTCATCCGTGGGTCGCTGGCGGTCTGGTGGCCATGACAAAACCTGTTTCGAGGGATGCTAAGCTGAAAGGGACCAAGGAGTCGACGGATCGAGCCTTGGTGAATTGCACTAGGGAAAATACCACTGTAGCCCAATCAAACCCACGTCCCTCGACGTGAGCTTGGAACACTGGTGTCGAGCAAAAGTCCGGCCGCTTCAGGTCTTACGGTGTTCATTTGCCGCCAGTAATGTGCGTAGCCTAAGGCGCGTCCGCCCGGCTTTTCTATCATGCTCTGCGCATGGGAAAGGTTGGGAGTGACATCGCTCTTCGGCAAGTCCCAGCCCGGCCGTACTTCGCAGCGGGGTCTTACCTACACGCTAATCTTGCGTGGCATCTGGGCACAGTGTATCGTGTTCCAGGAATGTGTGTTTTTGAGGCGCGGAGCCTTGTAGCATTGCACCCGCTTGGAACAAAACATCAAGCGAGTTGTTCACTTATTCACCCGAGGAGCTTTGTTTTCGAGTGCTCAGTCGGGGGGTTTTTCGCGAGTAATCACTCGAATGCCGTTTCGGCTCTTCGGATGAGGGAGCACCCGAGACTCTCATAAGTGCGAGTGTTCACTCGAGCACGTGGCTAACCTTTAGGTGAGGGAGCACCCGGGACTCTTATGATGTACGCTCCCGATGGGAGTAAGATGTTTTTTGTCCTTGGGGAAAAGATCTGAAAGATGGAATCTCTTGGCCTTGATGGCGTACTGCGTACGCCTTGCTGTGATATGACGTTGGCGTGGTCTTCTGAAATTTGTTGACCGCCGCGGTCTATCATGTGAAATGACTTGGTGCTGTCCCGCCGAAATTTTCGCGTCGCGCGATCATGGTCCTCTTTTTGCGCGCGTAGTGGGCGGAGCTATTACTGCGCCGGTTGGATTTTCCATGCTTTTTGCCTCTGTACGGGATCGTGGCACGTTTTACTGGGCGAAAAGGTTGGCCGGTGGCCCTTCTTGCCAGGCTCTTGAGTTAAATACCATGCGGCCGGGTGAATTGTAGGTTTTACCCAGCCATTGCCTTCCTCGTCTTTCTCTGTTTTCGTTCGTGTTCCTGAGCCTTCATCTTTTCTTCTCTACGTGCTGCTGTGAGATCTATGTCCAAGCGCTCCCGTGCTGCCAGCGAGTCGGCCAAGATGTCTGGAAAGTGAGAGCGGTCTACATTCGGGGCTGAAGATCTGGATGCGCTGGTTGCTGATGGCATGGTGGTGGCGGGCGATGCCCGTCTTCCTAGCGATGAGTCGACTCCAGCACCGGCGGCGGATGAGAGGGTATGCTTCCAGGCTTTCTTCCACCGTGGGTTTGCTCTTCCGCTGCATCCTTTCGTTCGGGGCTTGCTGTATTCCTACCGTCTCCAGTTGCATGACCTTACTCCCAATGGGATTTTGCACATTGCGTGTTTTATCACCCTTTGTGAGGCCTTCCTGGGGATTTATCCCCATTAGGGACTTTGGAGACGCCTTTTTAATGTAAAAAGGACGAACCGTGAATACGCCGTGGGTCGAGTGGGTATCTCCATTGGGGATAAACATTCATACTTTGACTTGGAGAAGATCGATTCCGTTAGTGGCTGGCGGAGAGGCTGGTTTTATCTGAAGGATCGCTGCATTGTTGGTCAGCGATTTGGTCTTGCTTCTTTCAATCCGGGCACACGAGTGGTCAGACAACCTTCGTGGTCTCATTCTTTGACCGAGGTGGAGTCGTATGCACTGACTCCATTTTTGGAGAGGATTTCTGTGTTGAAGGATAACTTGACTGGTGGTCAACTTATCTCTGTGTTTGTGGGGAGGCGAGTTCAACCGTTGCAGCATCGGGATCGCCCTATGTGGCAGTACGAGGGACTCGATGACTCGACGAGATGCTCGCCTGAAGAGCTAGAACCTGATGCCTTGCTGGCTCGTATTCAGCATGTGACCAAGTGCTCTAGTATTTCCGAGATGCGCCTTGTCCTTCCATATGCTTCTGATCATCCTCCACCGCCGGTTGGTGCCCATGTTCCTTCATTTGTTTGGGCAAGTACTTCGTTTTGTTTTGTTGTTGACATTGCTTGACTTGCAGGGCCATGCTCCAGTGCCGTGTAATCCTCCGCAGCCGGAAGACGCCAATATTCGTGAAGAGCCTGATGCTTCCGCAGCTGGTAATGTTGTGCCGGCTGTTAATGCTGAGATTGTGCTAGTGGAGACCGGAGATAGTGAGGACTCGAGTCCCTTCCGTGTGAAGCGGTCGCGCCCCTTGGATGCTGAAGATCATGCCGCATTAGGTGATGTTGTCCCTTCTGCTGCTCCTTTTGCTGGGCCTTCCCCTTCGGCTGTTGCTCCGGCCCTTCCTCCCAAGAGGGCCAGGCTTGGGAGGTTGGGGCGTCCTCGTGGTGCGCGTGTCGGGTAAGATTATGCTGAATTAGTGCCCGTTTATTTTTCCTTGTTCTTGCGACTGATAATGCTTTATTTTGTAGTGATGCGCCTGCTCCGGCTGCTTCATGCACCAGCGCAGCTGCTACTGATCTGAAATCGACGAGCTCTGGGGCGGCGGCCAAGCGTCCTGAGGACCACTCGACTGCCGCTGGTCAATCTGGGCCGACGACGACTCCTGCCGTTTCGACTACGGGTGTCGTTACCGGTGTGCCTCCTTCTGGAGTGCCTGGTGCTACTGCTCCTGAGCCCAGGCCGACTGGGCTTTGTCCTTCGTACTTTGGCCGTGTTGATCTGGCGATTGAAGACAAGGCCCGTGCTTTCGATCATGTCTCCAAGCTGGTAAGATGATTTGTGTCTGTGTTGCTTCATCATCGGGGGCACGGCAGTGCTCTCGATGGGAGTAGCCCCCGAGGCTAGAAGTAACTGTTTGCAGTTGCTTGTAGTCTTGTCTTTAATTAACACCTGATTGCCTGGTTCTTGCAGCCTGTTTTCCAGCACTGTGAGCGTTTGGTTCTTGATGCTGAGCGTTGGCAACGGGCCCATGAGTCTGCCCAAGATACCTTATCTGTTATGGATGGTGAGCTTTATTCTTTTGTTGCTGAGCTTTTGGGTACTTCGTCTTTTGTTTTGAGTATTGTCTTTGCCTCGCAGGTCGTCGCCAGGCTGCCGAGAAACAAGCCGAAAAGGCGGAAAGGACTGTTTCCGTTCTCGAGGCTGCCTTGGCTTCCAAGGAGGCGGAGTTGCATGGTCAGCATGAGGAGCTGGTTCGCCTTCGCCAGGCTGAGGATGCGCATGCGCAGGTGGAGGCAGTCGAGGGCAAACGTCTTCGCGCCTTGGCGGGCTCTCTCGTGTGTAAGTTTGGTGTTCGACTATTGTTGTTTCCGCTATTTGCCCTTGATGACGTTTCTTTGTTTGGTGCAGCTGCTGTGGGTGCGAAGCCGATGGAGGCTGCTGCGTCGGGGTCTGGGGTTCTCCAAGGTGTTGTTGATGCTGTTGCGGATGCTGTTGCAGTGGTCGAGGATGTATGCGCCCGGGCTTCCAATGTTGTGGGTCTTGCGCACGAGCACCTTATGCCGGAAGGTACGAAGGTGCCTGATGGCCTGGGTGCTCGGGTCGCTGCGTTCGGCCCTGATGGAAAAGATATGGTGGAGCTGGTGGCGGAGAGCGTGGTGAGTGGTTCTTCCACGGCCCTGGTCGTCCTTATAGGGCATGGGGTTTCCTTTGATGATTCCTTGGTTGAGACCATCCCGCGCTATTCTGGTGAGCAGGACGACCGAGCCGATAGGCTGGCTCGTCGCCTGCAACAAGTTGTAGATGCTCAGGGTCCCCCTGCTGTAGGTGAGGGGGAGGCACAGTAGTGTTGCGCCGTTTGGAAACTTTGTCTGTAATTCCTGACTCTGTTGTGACGGTTGATCTTTTGCAACTTCTATCTGAATGTCTGCTTGGCTGTTCCTCTTGCTGTTTTTGATTTGTTTTGTTCATCCTGCGGTAGGCCGCTCCTGGCTTCCTTCGTCCGTGGAGTTCGCTGAAGGATGACGCTCGCGAGGGTGCGTACGAGTCTGTTTGCTTGCGGCTGAAGGACACTGAGCGGAACATTGTCCGACTGAAGGGGTCCGTGGCCGTTCAGCGTACTCGGCGTGAGCGTGCCGAGTCCGTGGTTGAGGGCCTTGCTTCGTGGGTGGTGAAGTTGTCCGATCTCCTGCGGGGTGAGTCTTGCCTCTGCTTGGTTGCTTAATTCCGTTTGGTGGGTTTTCTCCATCTCTGTCTTGATCGTAGTTCTTGACTTTCGAAGTGCTGGCAGGGCGAACTCGGGATGAAGAGAGGGACGTTCAGTCGGAGATGTCGCGGCTTGATGATCCTAGTGTGCAGGCGAGCAATCCCTTTTGGGCAGATGGGGCTCGTGCTCGAGCGTTTGCATTGCTTCGTCGCCGAGTTGAGCGGGTATCGGAAGCTCTCAGCTACTGCCAGCGGGTGTTGGGTGGTATCCATGCTGAGTTCTATCCGTTGGAGGTGGTTCCTTCGTCCCTTGAGAGGCTTTGTCGCGTATTTTCTCAGCCTGTCGAGTTGCGTCGAGTGATGGATCACCAGATTCGTGCTGGAGCCCGAGCTACTTTGGGCTTGGTCCATAGTCATTGGCCAGGGGTGGATTTTGCTCAGGTGGTGTCGGGTCCTCCGGGTGGTAGGGATCATCCGATGAATGAGCACTACGTGGCTGTAGATAGGCACGCGCACCAGGTTGTGAGGCGAGTTTGCGAAGAGAACGACCGCCATCTGGGTGCACTTAGTAAGGCAAAGTTGGAGCCTAAAGATTAGGTTTTTCCCTTCGTTGTATATGCCTCTTCTTGGTTGTATATATCGTCTGCATTTGTAGTTGTGTGGGGCGCCTCGGGGGGTGGCTGCTTCGGCGAGCCCCCGAGGGCTAAGTTTAATTTGCCGCGATTGCGGAGGACGCCTCGGGGGGTGGCTGCTTCGGCGAGCCCCCGAGTGCCAAGTTAATTTGCCGCGATTGCGGAGGACGCCTCGGGGGGTGGCTGCTTTGGCGATCCCCCGAGTGCAAGTTAATTTGCCGCGATTGCGGAGAACGCGTCGGGGGTGGCTGCTTCGGCGAGCCCCCGAGTGCCGAGTTAATTTGCCGCGATTGCGGAGGACGCGTCGGGGGGTGGCTGCTTCGGCGAGCCCCCGAGTGCCGAGTTAATTTTGCCGCGATTGCGGAGGACGCGTCGGGGGGTGGCTGCTTTGGCGAGCCCCCGAGTGTCGAGTTAGTTTGCCGCGATTGCGGAGGACGCGTCGGGGGGTGGCTGCTTCGGCGAGCCCCCGAGTGCCGAGTTAATTTTGCCGCGATTGCGGAGGACGCGTCGGGGGGTGGCTGCTTTGGCGAGCCCCCGAGTGCCGAGTTAGTTTGCCGCGATTGCGGAGGACGCGTCGGGGGGTGGCTGCTTCGGCGAGCCCCCGAGTGACGAGTAATTTTGTGGAAAAATATTTTATGTAATATCTTTCCTGCTGTTTCTTACAAAGAGTAGGCGGGCTCTGTTGAGGGTGGGTTCCTTTTAGAGCGATGATGTAGTGGCTTTAAGGTCCTGGCAGCTTTGTCTCCTAGTGCTGGATTTCTTCGGGCGATGTTCCTTTTCTTCTACGTGAGCGCTTCTTCAGTGAGTCCCGTGGTCCTGCTGGCTTGGTGGGCTACGAATGCTTCTGCTATCTTGTGGAATTCTTTGTCGCAGCGGTCGGATCTGACGAAACTGCCGCTGATTGTGATGACCCCGTTTGGGCCTGGCATCTTCAGCTTGAGGTAGGCGTAGTGGGGTACGGCCATGAAGCGAGCGAAAGCTGGCCGCCCGAGAATTGCGTGGTATTGAGACTTCCAATCAACCACTTCAAAGTCAAGTGTTTCCTTGCGGAAGTTCGTCGCGTCCCCGAAGACTACCTCCAGGCTTATCCTTCCGAGGGGGTAGACTGCTTTTCCTGGTACGATTCCGTGGAAAGTTGTGCCTGAGGACTTGAGTGCGTTGTTTTGGATGAGCATGTCGTCGAGTGTTCGGGTGAAGATGATGTTGATCCCGCTGCCGCCATCCATGAATACTCGCGACATGTCGTAATTTCCGATTTTGGCCTCGAGCACTAGCGCGGCGTGCCCTGGTTGGGGGACGACTGGCGGGTGGTCGTCCCGGGAGAAGGAGATTTCTGTCTCCGACCCGCGCAGGTACCCTGGGACGTCCGGGTGTGCGGAGGTTGCCAAGAAGACTTGTCTGGTGACTTGTTTCTGCTGCCTGTTGGAAGGTCTGCCTTCTTGTATCATGTAGATTCTCCCGTGGGCTTCTGGGGTATTGGTTTTCTTCTTCTGGCGTCCTTTGCCGTTCCTGGATGGCGGCCACCTGTCTTGTTGGTAGAGGGGGGGGGGGCTGGTGGCGCACCGTGGGCGACTGACCCAACTGCTATGCTTGCGAGTGGTCGTGCTGCTGCGACCGCGGAGCGGTTTTTCTCCTCGGACAACTCGTTCAAGCTTCGACAATTCCTGAGGGTGTGGGATGATTTGAGCTCTCCTCGCTCGTTTCTGAATCCGTGTAGAGAGCACGATCCGTCGAGTTGTTATTTGGCAGAGCAGAATGCGCGAGTGCCGTCGTGTGGCTGCCTCGTCCTCCATTCTCGCCTCTGAGCCTGGGGCTCGTCTTCTGGGTTGTCTCGACGTTGTGGTCTGTTATCATCACGGTGCCTGCCGTTCCGGTTATCTGAGAAACCGGCGGCGACCATGTCGGGTCCTCTGTCGTTGTAGAAGTTCCGTCTGGGTCGCTTCCTTCTTCTGTCTTCTCCTCTATCTCCGTTGTAGTCGTAGTCGTACTCTAATCATGCAGTGTGGGTTTCTGTTTCGTTACGAACGGAGTATTCTCCGTCCGCCCAGCTGTTGGCTAGTTCTAGCAGCCGTGCGAGTGTTCGGACTTTCATCTGTCCGAGCTGCTCCTTGAATTCAACGCACTGAAGACCTCGTCTGAATGCGTCGATCACACTTTCGTCCGAGATGTCTTCCGCTGAATTCTTCAGTATCGTCCATCGCTGGATGTATGCTCGCAGGGCCTCCCTCATCCCTTGTTTGCATGCCCGCAGCTCCTCGAGTGAGGCTGGTCGCTTGTATGTTGATTTGAAGTTTTCTATGAAGGCTCCTCGGAACTGGCTCTAGGAGCTGATGGATCCGCGCCGAAGATTTTTCAGCCAATGTCGAGCGAAGCTTTCGAGCATGAGCTGTACATACTGCATTGTCGTGACATTGGTTCCTCTTTAAAACTTGACTGCTATTAGGTAGTCGTCGATCCATGCCTCCAGCTCCTCGAGTCCGTTGTATTTTAGTGTCGTGGAATTCAGTTTGAAACCGTTGGGCATACGCGTCTCACGTATGGCACGTGTGAAGCAGAGTGGTCCACATGGCTCGATTTCCTCGTCGGAAGCCTCTTCCTCCGAGTACTCCTCGCGTGCTGCGCGTCTTCGCCTGCTGCGGTTGACTCTGTTCTGCGTGATGTCGTCTCGTGCGTCTCGCCGAGTGTTGCGGCGCCTGCCATTGTCGTCACTGTCGCGTTTCTTGTGCTTGTCGGAGCGTCTGCGTCTGTCGTCGTTGCTGTCGTCGTCGTCTGGTGAACTGGGGTCCCTGTCCGGTGTCCGCTCGCGAGTCTGCCGCTTTGCGCTGGGTTTCTTAGGTACCGAGGCGTCGATAGCGTCCTTCATTATCTGCAGAGCTATGGAAGTGTAGCGATCCGTTTTGCCCTTTCTGCTTTTCTGGGCACGGGACAGGTAGTCTTGAGCGCTTATGAGTGCTTCTGCCGGAGTGAGAGACTCCTCTTCGTCGTCGTCCTCTTCTGACCTGAAGTCGTCTTCCAGTTTCCGCACTACTCTCGCCGTTTCTATCTTCCGCAGGTTGTTGAGTTTCGATCTGTTGCGGATGGGGGAGTCGTGTCCTGGCGAGTCACTTCTGGGAGATTTTCTGCGACTGCTTTTCCTTTCGGGTTCCGCTTTCGCTTGCTTCTCCATGGCTAGGCGCCATTGTCTCGTCTGCTTGGTTAGCTCCCCCGCTAGCTTGTTGTATGCCCTTAGCTCGTCTCTTGAGTCATCTGATGGTAGTAACCCGTCGCGGGCGACTGCTTCCTTTACCATTGCCATCGATTCCTTGGACAAGTATATTTTTTTCTTTGGGCGGTTCGCCCGCCGCCGCAACCGGGGTTTGCTGCCTGCTGCGTGATGGCTGGCTGCCTTGGCCGGGTGCTTGTTGTTTGTTGCCTAGCGGCTGACTACTTTTTTGATTGCTTGGTCCTTGCTCCCTGGTTCTCCTAGCTGTACGACCATCTGACTGGTGTTGCCAGGGCCAGCCATCCTGTTGGTGGTTGGGGTGTCTTGTCGAGTGCCCGGGTCGTCGGCTCGTCCGTTGTTACCTGACGTTGATACGTCCCAAACGTATCTATAATTTCTGCTTGCTCCATGCATGTTTTGTGTGATATTGCTATGCTTTTGATACAGTTTCATATTTTTTTTATAAAATATTTTGGAACTAACCTATTAATGGTTGCAAGAGTGCACAAGTTCTTGGTTTTGTACTTTATGTGTAGGAATTACTTGGATAAAGGAAAAATCACAAAAAGAAGCCTTGTAGGAGTTGGACTTTAACTCTCCCGAAATCTGTTCCCACCAGACAGGTTTTAAAGATCGCCTCGGAAACGCTAGAAGACGGCCTCAAACAGAAAAACTTAAAACTACAAAGTTGTAGGGAATTTCTTTCCTGTAGATTTAGACATAAAATTGGGCTCAATCGGAGTTCGGATGCTTCCAGAAACCCCGAAATACAGAAGACGTAATCTGGATGACGGGAATCCGAGAGTCTATATAAAGAGAGGAAACCTAGGTCAAAGGGCACCACGAAATTTCCTCCCCCTTGGCAGCCGTCTTGAGGGGGAGATCAATCTCCACAGCAACACCATCTCCAAGGAAGAAGAAGGGGCCAAGGGCCGCTGCCCCCAAGGGTCGTGGCCACCGCCGTGGCCGTGGCCGCCGCCGTCGCCGTCTCCTTCATCTCCTCCGGGTTGCACCTCTCCATCAACAACTCTCCCTCTCACCATGTCCATGTGTGAGTAGTTCCCCTCGGGGCGAAGGCTTATATCTTGATCTATGTGGTTTCTCTCTCTCCCATGACGTGATCTTTGTTGTGATCATAGGCTATGTTAATCTAGGGTGATCCCATGATATTTCCCCTTCCTCTATGTATCGGATTGATGTACTCAATTGATCTTATCTAGTATAATCTCCGAGACCAAGGTGACAGCGGTCTAGTGGACATGGGTTAGAAAAATATTATCATGAGTGATTTCCTCTTTTGTGTGTGGATTGAAGATTGAGAGTCTCTTGGTGCTTGTCTTTGACTATCCTTTAGATATGTTGTGGTGATTGTGGTACTCTCTTTGGATGGCCGTGGTGACATTGGGAAATCCATAGATTGAGAACTACGAACTCTGAGGTGTGCTTTTGTAGCCCTACACAATTCTCGTCCTCTCTTGACCACGAAGGAATGACCTCCGAGTACGTCTCCATTGCATGTTTTATGGGAAAATATCATGTGATTAGACTATGTTAATGTTGTTGGGATTTTCCACTAGTGAAAGTATGAAGCCTAGGCCTTGTTTCCACCATTGCAATACCGTTTGTGCTCACGTTTACCACTTGCTACCTTGCTGCACTTTTTATTACATATTTATATTACCTTGCTTTGTCACACCTATCACTCGTATTTTACCATCTCTTCGCTGAACTAGTGCACCTATACAACTCCTAGTTGTATTAGGTGTGTTGGGGACACAAGAGATGTCTTGTATCTTAATTGCAGGGTTGCTTAAGAGAGACCATCTTCAACCTCTACTTCTCTGAGTTCGATAAACCTTAGGTCATCCACTTGAGAGAAATTGCTGCTGTCCTACAAACCTCTGCGCTTGGAGGCCCTACATAGTCTACAAGAATAGAAGCGTGCGTAGACATCAAGCTATTTCTGGCGCCATTGCCGGGAGGTGAGTGCTTGAAGGTATATCTTTAGATTCTGCAATTAAATCTTTTCGTTTCTTGTTTTTATTTTCACTAGTTAGGCATTATGGAAAACAACAAAAATATTATGAGAGAGCTTTATGAGCTTTACCTTGAGTTAGGACATGAAGTGTTTGAGGAGGAGATCAAAAAGCCTATGGAGCTTTATTATTTGCACAACACTCATGATAGTAGTAATGTTATTTGCATGTCTTCTTTGAATACTTTTGATGCTAATGATATGCAAAGCTATAAGCTTGGGGATGCTACGTTTGACAAAGATAATCTTTTTAGCCCCCCAAGTTTTGATGAGGAAATTTATTTTGATGATACTTTGCCTCCTATCTATGATGATTATTGTGATGACACTTATGCTATAAAGAATAAATGTTTGGAAGTGTATCATGATAAGAATGATTCATGTGATAGCTATTTTCTTGAGTTTGCTCTGTAGGGAAACGTAGTAGCAAAACAAAATTTCGTGCCTACGAATCAAGATCCCAAGATTATCCAAGAAAGATGGCATACAAGGTTTAGGCCATTGCTCACCAACGGTTGCAGCGGAAGTAGAGTTGGTGAAGAACGTTGGTGAAGATCCCCACAGCTAGGAATTTCAATGACCTCCCAACCGCGAGGATATCGATCCCTCGAACCGTCCCGCGATCTAGTCCCACGGAAAAGTCCTACGAACAAGCTCCTCGAAGAAGGGTCGAAGGTATGACCCCTCCATTAGTATCCACACATCCCGTAGCAGCAATCCAGCAGCGCTCCGCCGTCCAGAGATGAACGCCACCGAGAAAACTAGAGGGAGAAAACCCTAATGGATTCTGATCTAGAACAACGTCTAAACCGGGGTCTAATTGTGGAGCAACGGGGTTTAGAGGGAGGGAGGGTGGCGCATAGGCCTTGGGGACAAGTTGTGCTGCGCCCCCACCCCTCCCCCACATTATATAGGTGGCCAAGAGGCACTTGGGGCGCAATAAAGGGGGTTAGGGAGTCCAACTTGGACTCCCAAACCTCCCAAACCTTCCCACCGGAAACCTGCCATATTGGAGAGTTGGACTTCCCACCTGGAGGGGGATTCCTTCCCCTTGGTGCGCCCCCACCTCCTGGCCGGCCAGGGCAACCTAGGTGGCTTGCCCCCCAGGGCCAGGGGCGCAGGGGAGTGGGTGGTACTGCCCGGAACCTTCCGGAACCTTCCATGACCTTCTAGAAGCTTCCAGGACCTTCCGGGACATACCGGGACCGTTTCGGGACATTCCGGACACTTCTGGAGAACTTCCAGGACCTTCCGAGACCGTTATCGGATGTTCCGGAGCCATCCGGATAGTTTCCAAGACCATACGAGTTACAATTTAAGCCACCCGATGACCGCGAAGGTTGTCTGGACGCCCAACGATTATCCGGAAACTATTCCCGTTGATCCAGGACTTCCCCATATGTTCGGGAACCACCTGGGACTACTCCAGAGTGATCCGGACATATCCTTAAATACCCAGAACTACTTCTGGTGCCCTTATGAACTATTCCATAAATCTCCGGAACTACTTCCGGTACCCGTATGAACTATTCTGCTTTGCTTCCACTAAACCTTCTACCATTCCAGCATTCTAACAGACTACTGCTCGTTAAGTGTGTGACCCAATAGGTTCGGTATAATACGGACATGACTCAGAACATCTTCTGGACATAGGTCAGCAGCCTTTTGTCAATAGCCAATAATCAACAGCGGAGCCATGGACACCCATGTTGACTCCCGCACATACACGAAGAAACTTCGAGTGAACCATTATGTTTATTCATGTACCATTCCCTTTGCTTCGCGATATATGACAAAGTTAGAGGAGAGAAGTTTGGCACCCATGTGTAACAACTTTTGAACACAAGCCACTCGTTATCCTCTTTGCTCGTTTGTCCCTTTTCTCGTTATCGTATTCCGGTATCCCCGTGACTGAATCACAATGCGTCTGGCCAGACTATAATGGATATCGTCATACCGAGTGGGCCCGAAGTGAATATCTTCTTCATCGTGAAGGAGCAAATCCCATTCTTGAACTATCACAGTCACTAGCCACACCATCTGACATACCCAGAACTTATTTTACTACTTCCCATTTACGGGAGGATTCATCTAAGAACCAAAGCATGTCTTCCTGTGTGAAGCAACTCGATACTCTCATGGTCTAAGGAATTACGTATATGATAACATTTCATGATATGACTTATAACGTAGTTACGATGTGATCTCTAAGTATATCATTCAATACTGGGGTCGGTTCAACATCATTGTTCTACTAACAATATGTTCCCATTGCCTTGTTACAAGAACAATGTCCATGATTAAGAAAACGTAATCATCAGTTAGCACATGAGCTGGTCTTAGAGGCTAAACCAGGAACTCTTGGTGTTTACATTTCCACACATGCAAATGAGTTTTCTTCTGAATCTCACAGTCAGGGTCATTGCAATTATAGCACAGAAATATAAACATTAATTACGAACGTGGAAATATATATAATAACATTTTATTATTGCCTCTAGGGCATATTTCCAACAGTCTCCCACTTGCACTAGAGTCAATAATATTATCAGTGCTTGAGCACTTTACACCTATGGCATACCGGTGTAAAACATGCTTCATTTGTGGTATAGACTTCATCATCGGATCTGACTTTTCAGGCCCGTTTGTATCTTGCATATCTTCGCGTTTTCACGCTATCATAAAATTCACTAATTTTATCAGTTTAATTTTGTATATGTTTGAATCATTTGGTAGGACCTTGGTTCCTTAGAATAAGTCATGAAATCATTCATCAATGTTCCATGAGTTTCAAGCATCTAGGAAACCATACCATGTTCATAAATGAACTGATGATTCAAAATACCCTCCCTTGTTACTTCTTTAAGCAACAATGTACTTAGCCTCTGTTATAGAATTCGCCACAGTATCTAACTTAACACAGTTCCATCATATTGTGCCACCCTTACGTGTGAAACACATAATCCCATTTAATATCAAAAATCGGTCGGAGTAAGTATGAAGACTGAATTGGTGTAACTATTTACATCAAAAATTCAGCTGGTGTAACTCATTACAACGAGCTCTTCATTCTCTCCATTTTTCCGAGAAACATATCTTATCTTTCATAAGTTTAACTTTTCACTGTTTGTCCAATGATCAACATGTTGATCACTTTGGTATCTTGCTCACAACCTTTTGGAGCACTGGACATATCTAGTCGTTTTACATATTATGGTGTACATGATTAATCCAAACACATAGGTGAGTGAAATCCAATTCATGTGTTTTGCTTATCTGTGTTCATGAACACCGATTTCCGCAAACAACTTTTCACCATGACCTCAGCAAGAACATCCTTCTTGGCGTATTCATACTAAACTACTTTAGTATCATGTCAACATGTAATGTTGGCTTTAGCATGATCAGACACTTACTATCTACATAGATCATTGTGCTCAATACTAATGCTATATTAGCCCAAGTACTTCAGCTGAAAACTATTTCCAATAAAGTCCTTATTCGTGTCAAGAAATTTATATCATTTCTAATCAAAAATATGTCATCTACATAAGGTTTTAGAAATATTATTCAGCTCACACTTACTTTCTTGAATATTCAAGCATCTTCGTTATTCCTGATGAAAACAAACTCTTTTCGCAATTTCATCACAACGAAAATTCCAACTCCATTATGCTAGCATCAGTCCATCACTGGATATCCAAGGCTTGCATCTATTTTAGCATCCTTTGAATCGACAAAACATTCCAGTCGTATCACGTATACGTCCTTTGTTATATTTCCGTTTAGGAACTTTGTTTTGATGTTCATTCTACCATATCCTATAAATGAGATATGTAGTAATTGCTAATATAACCTGAACTGACTAAAGCATCTCTACGGTCGAAACTATTTCGCCGTAGTCAACCTTTGAACTTGCTAGAAAACAATTTTCCAACGAGTTGAGCTTTATGGATAAAACAATTTCATCCGAATCAATTATAGATCCATATATATATTCTTCAGACTTTTAGTCTTTCGGAGGGTCTACCAAGTTCAAAACTTGACTTAATTCCATGGATACTATCTCGGATTGATTTGGCATTTAGCCAAATCCCGGAGTCAGGGCCCATCAACGCTTCTTTGTATATCACAGGTTTATCATTGTCGAACAAAAATATCTCGTTTTACATATCATGAATGTTTGTACGAGTTTTTTCTAACCTGTGTGGTTCAGCTGCGCACTTATTTGAAGAGTCAACAATCTTTAACAAGTTGCACTGTCCTCCCACTCACTCTTTTGCAAGAAACCATTTTCTTCAAAACACATTATTCTTAACAGCAAACAGTTTTGCTTTTGTGTAGTGATAGAGGAATACCAAAACTTTTGGCATAACCTTAACAAAGTAGCACTTATCTGATTTGAGATTTTGAGTATGTCAAATATATGCCTCATATACCCAAATTTTAAGAAAAGACAACATGGTTTTAACAGTCCATACCACATCTAATATGGTGTCATTTCAACAGATTTGATGGTGCTCTTTTCAGTGTAAAAGCCGTAGTCACTAACGCATAACTTTAATAAGTATAATGGCAAATTTATAAACGTCATATTTGATCTTACCGTGTCATACATGGCTTGATCACATGTAACGCCCCGGCCACACCCACCGGTTCCCGGCGTACGCCTGGCGGGATCTAGACTGTCCCCACAGACCAACACTAGTCTTTCCTGCGCACTTTGTCCTCA
Source organism: Bromus sterilis (assembly GCA_950022295.1). NCBI lineage: Eukaryota > Viridiplantae > Streptophyta > Magnoliopsida > Poales > Poaceae > Bromus > Bromus sterilis. The sequence goes on along the minus strand of OX465595.1, from coordinate 10,360,420 downwards.
CTCGTGCGCACCCGGGAACAACTTCCCGGTTGGTCACCCATCCTCAAATCGCTCCAAGCCAAGCACGCTTAACTTTGGAGTTCTTTTGATCTGGGCTCCCGGAAAAGAAGGTGCACCTTGTTGATATGAGTAGTCTATCATTCCTATTAAGCCAGGATGTCACATACACCCCCACTCACAGGAACCGATGTCCTCATCGACCCACAGGAACGTTCCCTGTTGGCACACGTCTGTGCGTCCAGTGCCGACACATGACCCACATGTTCGCGCACTGACCCACACACGCCCGTATAACCGCAAGGGTCGGCTCTGATACCATTTGTAACGCCCCGGCCACACCCACCGGTTCCCGGCGTACGCCTGGCGGGATCTAGACTGTCCCCACAGACCAACACTAGTCTTTCCTGCGCACTTTGTCCTCACTCGTGTGCACCCGGGAACAACTTCCCGGTCGGTCACCCATCCTCAAATCGCTCCAAGCCAAGCACGCTTAACTTTGGAGTTCTTTTGATCTGGGCTCCCGGAAAAGAAGGTGCACCTTGTTGATATGAGTAGTCTATCATTCCTATTAAGCCAGGATGTCACATAATCGCTCGAACACTTTACTCATAGTGGTGTTCCGGGAGACGCAAGTTATGACACTTCTTCACAACTCATCAGACGTTCGCTAAACTTGTAACTCAAATATTACTTTCTACAATCTAATTTGCAGAAGATTTATTTTCTTGTTACAATGAATTTCTATTTCACTCTAAAATTCCTTAAACATTTCAAAGATTTCAGACGTATGTCTCTATTGAACAGATATCCACATATCTACTTCAACTCATGAGTGAAGATAGGTAATCCACTGCACACAACTACACTTATTGGACTACACACATCATCATGTATGATTACCAATGGTTTAGTTGCCCGTTCATGTATGGCCTATCAACGGTGTTTTAGTCACATTACTTCGAGACAAAGATCGCAAGCGTCAAGTGATTCATAATCATATGACTCGAAAGTCCATCACTTATGGAAATTCTTCATGCATGTTATGTCACTTGTGATAAAACGGCAGTGCCACATCTATGTAGTATTTCTGTCAGTCTTGCGACGTGTAGCGTCAGTGTTATGGATGTTTAGTATTATTATCAAGATTCATAACATACAACCTATTCATAATGGAAGTATGGCCTTTACGTTATTCATATCTTTGAACAACTCTCTTTCAATAAACATTAATCAAAAAATGATGTTTTGCAACAAGGCTAAAGTGTAGTAACAATTTACTCAACTCTAAAATGAATTGTGAAGATAATCATAGAGTCAACACACAGTATAGTAAACCTTTTACCATGTTCTCGTGTGTGTCAAAACTCATCATTTAGCTAGTCATAAAGGCTATAGTATTTCTTGCATCGACTTGCAACGATATGTAATTGAAGTGATATTCTAGTGATCAACAATTTAATCACAATATACAAGAATTAAGATTAACCGCTTAATCATGATTCCCAAGAATTACATCTTTTGACCAGCAATGAATTCATCTATAACTTCGTATGACTTTCATTTCTGAGCTGGATATTCCAGTCTTCTTTCGCTTTGCCTTTATACGTATCATAGTTCTATTTCCAATGTCACTCCTACCCACAGAAGATCACATATGATCAAGGGTGGCGTATGCCATGGACTTTCCGGCGTGGGAGTCTTACTAACATCCTTTGGACTTCCTTTTCCTTAATTCTCATCATCATATGATCGGTGTTCTTCTGGATCCCACACTTATTAGTTTTGTTTAGAGCACAGTGAACATTTTCACTAATGATTACAATCATACATTGTACTAGATATCTTATATCCAACATTAATTGTCTTACTACTGAAAACAATTTTTCAGTTCCATGAATATAACATAACTATCCCAAATGCTTCGAAGTTCGGGTTTCATGGTGGTGAAGACAATGCACTTAGCTGTGGTGGAATTCTAGCATTTTGGATTATGGACGTAACTCACATCATCCATAGCATCAGCGGGAGAGCATCAAAAATTTGCGATAGGACAAGCTCCTTCTCGACACTATTGAGGATAGTCCTCACAATACGGTACCAATCGCAAAGTTTTTACCAGATAATACAGTTAATCAAAATCAATTGGGAAGGTGGTAACGCGAGCCATTATTCTACAACGATAATGCAAATACTTAGACTTTGTTCATAATTAAGTTGCACTTGTGATTAATCAATTTAATTACTTAGTGCGCTCCCACTCAGATCAATATCTCTCGTAATTGATGCTGGAGTGATTCAAGATCCGACCCAATCGTCCGCCATTGATGTGACATCACTGATGACTTAGACTGGACCGGTAGGCCAACTTGCCAATCACGCCAAAGGTGATTCTTGTTCATCTTTAGATGGGCGTGTTCCGGTAGCAAACTTTTATCCAAACCGTCAAGACAACCAAGTGTAATTGCAGTGTGTTCTTAACACACCCGCCTTTTATGCGTCACACCATGTGCACCCATGTGACATGACCTGCTCCGATGTGAAACATAGTATAGACGGTTCTACAGTTGGAAGAACACTATCAACTTGATATTGTTTTGAGAGAGATCACCCTAATAAAATACGACTACCGCGCATCAAACAAGGGTGCATCAAAGGGATAAACATCACAGGCAGTTCATAAAATTATGTGATATAGTATAGCCCTTTGCTTCGTGAAGTCTTCATTGTCTTCACGTCGTCGTGGTTGAAGTCACCGTGTCCACCAACTTTGTCCTTGGCGCCGGGAACATCACCACGACTTCCGGCATGTGCGTCGGGGTACACCTCCGCATCGTAGATCATCACCTTGCATCTATCTATTGCTTTGCCTCGAGCTAATAAATAGTTCTGGCACGCAGGACATAATTAAGTGACAATCATATGACTCCAGTCATCATGCCGTACCACGACACGCGGGTCGCGAATAAATATTACATCATATAGCATCTCATACAAACACATTGCAAATCTTGAAGGCTATACCACATCACATGCATACTCTGCAAAAACAAGTTAGATCGCCATCTACACGGGTTGTTGCAACTTTTATCGTGGTTGATTAGAAGGTTACATGAAAATGTTGCTCCCTATACAAACCAAACACGATACTTCATTGTTGCTAGTTTAACGTTCGGGGTGCGTGTAGCAACTAATGCCACAAGCCAAACTTCGTTCAACGCGTGACCCCCGTGTGGATTTGAGTTCATAAAATCCACAAGCCCCTCCATGTTAAATCTTCTATTGCGAGATTAAGATGAGATCCAAGGAGTTTGATGTAGACCATGATCAAGGCAACCAACATACTGAACGCAGCATAGAGGGATCGATGGAAAGCTCAATCCTTGTAGCAAAACCTCAACTTGCCATTATGGAAAACAACAAAAATATTATGAGAGAGCTTTATGAGCTTTACCTTGAGTTAGGACATGAAGTGTTTGAGGAGGAGATCGAAAAGCCTATGGAGCTTTATTATTTGCACAACACTCATGATAGTAGTAATGTTATTTGCATGTCTTCTTTGAATACTTTTGATGCTAATGATATGCAAAGCTATAAGCTTGGGGATGCTACGTTTGACGAAGATAATCTTTTTAGCCCCCCAAGTTTTGATGAGGAAATTTATTTTGATGATACTTTGCCTCCTATCTATGATGATTATTGTGATGACACTTATGCTATAAAGAATAAATGTTTGGAAGTGTATCATGATAAGAATGATTCATGTGATAGCTATTTTCTTGAGTTTGCTCTGTACGGAAACATAGTAGAAAAACAAAATTTCGTGCCTACGAATCAAGATCCCAAGATCATCCAAGAAAGATGGCATACAAGGTTTAGGCCATTGCTCACCAACGGTTGCAGCGGAAGTAGAGTTGGTGAAGAACGTCGGTGAAGATCCCCGCAGCTAGGAATTTCAATGACCTCCCAACCGCGAGGATATCGATCCCTCGAACCGTCCCGCAATCTAGTCCCACGGACAAGTCCTACGAACAAGCTCCTCGAAGAAGGGTCGAAGGTACGACCCCTCCATTAGTATCCACACATCCCGTAGCAGCAATCCAGCAGCGCTCCGCCGTCCAGAGATGAACGCCACCGAGAAAACTAGAGGGATAAAACCCTAATGGATTCCGATCTAGAACATCGTCTAAACCGGGGTCTAATTGTGGAGCAACGGGGTTTAGAGGGAGGGAGGGTGGCGCATAGGCCTTGGGGACAAGTTGTGCTTCTCCCCCCACCCCTCCCCCACATTATATAGGTGGCCAAGAGGCCCTTGGGGCGCAATAAGGGGGGTGGGGAGTCCAACTTGTACTCCCAAACCTCCCAAACCTTCCCACCGGAAACCTGCCATATTGGAGAGTTGGACTTCCCACCTGGAGGGGGATTCCTTCCCCTTGGTGCGCCCCCACCTCCTGGCTGGCCAGGGCAGCCTAGGTGGCTTTCCCCCCAAGGCCAGGGGCGCAGGGGAGTGGGTGGTACTGCCCGGAACCTTCTGGAACCTTCCATGACCTTCTAGAAGCTTCCAGGACCTTCCGGGACATACCGGGACCGTTTCGGGACATTCCGGACACTTCTGGAGCACTTCCAGGACCTTCCGAGACCGTTCTCGTACGTTCCGGAGCCATCTGGATAGTTTCCAAGACCATCCGAGTTACAATTTAAGCCACCCGATGACCGCGAAGGTTGTTTGGACGCCGAACGATTATCCGGAAACTATTCCGGTTGATCCAGGACTTCCCCATATGTTCCGGAACCACCTGGGACTACTCCAGAGTGATCCAGACATATCCTTAAATACCCAGAACTACTTCTGGTGCCCTTATGAACTATTCCATAAATCTCCGGAACTACTTCCGGTACCCGTATGAACTATTCTGCTTTGCTTCCGCTAAACCTTCTACCATTCCAGCATTCTAACAGACTACTTCTCGTTAAGTGTGTGACCCAATAGGTTCGGTATAATACGGACATGACTCAGAACATCTTCTGGACATAGGTCAACAGCCTTTTGTCAATAGCCAATAATCAACAGCGGAGCCATGGACACCCATGTTGACTCCCGCACATACACGAAGAAACTTCGAGTGAACCATTATGTTTATTCATGTACCATTCCCTTTGCTTCACGATATATGACAAAGTTAGAGGAGAGAAGTTTGGCACCCATGTGTAACAACTTTTGAACACAAGCCACTCGTTATCCTCTTTGCTCGTTTGTCCCTTTTCTCGTTATCGTATTCCGGTATCCCCGTGACTGAATCACAATGCGTCTGGCCAGACTATAATGGATATCATCATACCGAGTGGGCCCGAAGTGAATATCTTCTTCGTCGTGAAGGAGCAAATCCCATTCTTGAACTATCACAGTCACTAGCCACACCATCTAACATACCCAGAACTTATTTTACTACTTCCCATTTACGGGAGGATTCATCTAAGAACCAAAGCATGTCTTCCTGTGTGAAGCAACTCGATACTCTCATGGTCTAAGGAATTACGTATATGATAACATTTCATGATATGACTTATAACGTAGTTACGATGTGATCTCTAAGTATATCATTCAATACTGGGGTCGGTTCAACATCATTGTTCTGCTAACAATATGTTCCCATTGCTACTGACATCCTTGTTACAAGAACAATGTCCATGATTAAGAAAACGTAATCATCAGTTAGCACATGAGCTGGTCTTAGAGGCTAAACCAGGAACTCTTGGTGTTTACATTTCCACACATGCAAATGAGTTTTCTTCTGAATCTCACAGTCAGGGTCATTGCAATTATAGCACATAAATATAAACATTAATTACGAACGTGGAAATATATATAATAACATTTTATTATTTCCTCTAGGGCATATTTCCAACATGCTCCCACTATTACTAATGAGAAGAATTTTACTTATGTGGAGAGTAACAAATTTTCTATGCTTGTGGATCATGATAAGAATTTTTTATATGATACTTATATTGTTGAGTTTATTCATGATCCCACTGAAAATTATTATGAGAGGGGAACATATGCTTATAGATATTTCAATAATATCAAGTTCCCTCTCTTTATGTTGAAGGTTTTGAAGTTGCACTTATTTTGGCTTCCTATGCTAATATCTTTATGCTTCAATGAGTTATTTCTCTACAAGATCCCTTTGCATAGGAAGCATGTTAGGCTTAAATGTTTTTGGTATTTGCTTCTTCATGCTCTCTTTTGTTCTTAAACTCTTATTCCTACGAGAGCATCATTAAAATCTTAAGCCTATCTTTATGGCTATAAATAAAGAGCTCTAGGGAGACAACCCTTGTTATCTTTACTTTGAGTTTTTAGTGGTCTTGATGAAATTTACTACTGTAGCAACATCATTGTATCTGTACTTTTCAAGCTTTGTGCCAAGTTTAGCCCCAAATTACAAGAAAGTGCAAAAGTTGTGACATGCTGTCCAGAAACAGATTCTGTCTGCTTGACGGAAAAATTCATGATAAATCACCAGATCATCTTTTTGATCTGAATTTTTTTGACAGTATGCTCCATACAATTTTATTTCAGGCGTCTGTTCTGAGTTTTTTGATTTGAGTTGCAGAAGTATCCCTAAAAAATTATTTACTACCTGCTGTTCTGTTTTTCACAGATGCTGCCACGTTTTGTCTCTCCTAACTTTTGCAAACCTTAAGCTTGCTTTTTCTTTGCAAAAACTTTTTGGCAATCTTGAGAAACAGTAGCTCTTCAAGAATATCTTTATATCCAGTGGGGAAAAATTATTTATTAAGGGTACTAACCTATCTAATCAGCTTATGATGAGTTATGTATGAAGGGAGTTTTCAAGTGTGCGATGGAAGATGATGAAAGAAGATCCAGGAGTGTCAAGCGCTCAAGCTTGAGGATGCACCCATGCATCCCCAATAAATATTCAAGGATACTCAAGTGTCTAAGCTTGGGGATTCCACCGTGCATCCCCTTCTTCATCAACAATCATCTGTTCGTCCTTCGTCTCACTATATTTTTATCACTTCATGCGTTATGTGCTATGCTTGGAGCGTCTCACTCTTAGGTTTTATTTTTAGTTTTCTTTAGCTTTGCTTGCTGTTCATAACAAGTTATATCCCGTCTTACTTTGTGTGGGAGAGAAACACGCTCCACTTTCAAAATCTAGAACACATCATAGAATTTTTCATGCCTATCTTTTTGCTGTTGTGTGTTCTTTATCTTTTCGTAGCTACTGCCATGTCTAGTTTTAATCTTAGTTTGTCTTTAGCAAGAGCCTTGGATTTTGTTTAGTTTGTTGCTGGAACTCTCTTTAGTTTTCATGTTTATCTTGTTAAGAGAGTTGGTTGTTGCACTGAGTTGTGTCTTGTCTTGAAAGTAGGTAATTGAGGTTGCTATTTAATTTTAGTAGTAACTTGCAATGGTTTTGAGGTATTGATGTGAGTAATGTTTGAACTTTTGGTGTCAAGAGCTCTAGCCTATTAGTGATAGGTGTCGTATTTTGGGCAATCCGTGTTTATTTTCAAAACGTACAAAACTAGTTGAGAACTCTAGCTACTAGATGGATCACTACTCTTTGGAGGGATCGAATATTAGAGTACACTCACGTACCATGAGTCGAGGATGCGCAAGGATAATCAAACCTCCATACACTCCTCCTCGCGGTACTTTTATCTTTTTGAACCTCCTAATTAGATTGAGAGTTACCGATAATAAGTGCATGCGTTCTTCGGACTAATGTAAGTATTGAAAGTTGACACTTTCACCTCCTCATATTTGCTAGCCTCTCCTGTGCCGTGCATTGCCTTCTTCTCACTCCGAGAGTTGGCGTCCACCTTCTCCGGTACATCCAAACCCTTGGCATGATACGCTCTGTCATCATAAACCTCCTTATATCTTCCTCAAAACAGCCGCCATACCTACCTATCAAGGCATTTCCATAGCCTTTCCGAGATACATTGCCATGCAACATCCACCTCTTCATGACTTGATCTTTATGTCATACATGTTCTTGCTACACTGGCATAGGCATACATTGCATACATCATGATAGTTACATCTTCTTTATGATTTGAGTACTTTGTAAAGTGTGAAAGATCTTCTATACTTCTTGTAATATATAGAGTGTTGCCCCTAAAGTGAGGAAAAGATCCCAAAGTGGACAAATTAAAAGATCCCAAAGAGGAAAAATGAGAGTTAAATAGAAAGATCCATTGAGGCCACCAAAAATACAAAAAAAAAGAAAAAAAAAGAGAGAAGGGGGCACACTACTATTCCTTTTGAGAGATCCACACTAGTACTTCATCCTCTATCCCTTGTACTCCATAGAGATCATAATCATGCATATAGCTATGTGGGGACCTTCACACTATAGAACTTGGCTTATATATTCCAATGATGAGCCTCCTCAAACGAGCTCTAGGTCTTCTTGAGCAAGCAAGTTAGATGCACCCCCACTAGTTCCCTTGGAGAGATTTTAGCTCACATGTGCATCCGTTGCATGGCAATCCCTATGTTGGGAAACGTAGTAGAAAACAAAAATTTCGTGCCTACGTAACGAGAACCCAAGATCATCCAAGATAGATAGCATACAAGGTTTAGGCCTTAGCTCACCAACAGTTGCAGCGGAAGAAGAGTTGGTGAAGCAACGTGGACGTAGTGGAAGTAGTCGAAGCAGATCTCCCACGAACAGTCCCTCGAAGCAAGATCAAAGCTATGATCTCTCCAGCGGTATCCACACGTCCGGCACAACAATCCGGCAGCGCTCCGCCATCCAGAGAATAACGCCTCCAAGAAAACTAGAGAGAGAAAACCCTAGCGAGTTCCGATCTAGATTAGAATCTAAACCGGGGTCTAAAAGTGGAGCAACTAGCAACTAGGGCAGAGGAGGGGCGCAGGGGCTTGTGTGTCTCCTCCCCCCCCCCTTGGCTCACCTTATATAGGTGGCCAAGGGGCTTGGTGCGCCGGCCTAGGGGGTGGGGAGTCCAACTTGGACTCCAAACCTCCTAGGACTTTCCCACTAGGACTCCTTCCATAATAGGATTGGGGAATCCTACTCCAAGTAGGATTCCCCCCCCCCTTTGTGGCGCCCCCCACCTCCTGTCCGGCCAGGGCAGCCTAGGTGGCTTGCCCCCCAAGCTAGGGGTTGGGGCTAGTGGGTGGTACTGCCCGGAACCTTCCGGACATCTGATGGCTTCTCGCCCCTCGTTGGTTACCCCAAGTGGAAGGTTGAGATGCAGCGTAGCGGTAATTTCCCTCAGTAAAGATACCAAGGTTTGTCTCCAGTAGGACTCAACGATAAGTACGATAGGTGGCAACGGCGCCAGAAATTATTCTGATGCGTGGAGTTGTCGTGGACCTGCACAAAACAAATAACTTTGCTCCCAACGAGTCAGAGGAGTTGTCAATTCCTCCGGCCTTGTCGTTTACAAAGGATCAAACGCAAGAGATAAAAAAGGTACTAGTAAAAGTAAAAACAGAAAGATAAATAGTGGGTGTGAACAATGGTATGAAGATGGACCGGAGTCCCGTGATTTTCACTAGTGATGTCTCTCTCCCAAAAGACGATAAAATGCTAGCGAGGTAAACAAATCACAGTTGGGCAATTGACAGGATTATGAAGGCACCGCAATGCTAACTATGCTGCAAAGAAACGAAGGGCTCAAAAGCAATGGGCAGTACGCCAAGGTAAGTAGACCGAAATCCATCTGCATCTACTACGGATCATCCACCTTGAGATATCTATCCAGAACATCTCGCTGGTATTAAGTTGCGAATCCCACCCAAAGTGTAAACTCAAAGCAACAGACAACTGCATTAAAAGAACTTTGCGTAAAGTAAACAATTCTTGCACCAATAGGCACAATCACCGTTGTTTTATCCCTGGTGGCAACAGCACATCCCCTAGTCTCATGTTTCTGTCACTCAGGCTAGACATCAGGGGGCTGAACCCACAATCGAGCATAACGCTCTCTCTTGGAGTTGCAAGCAAATAACTTGGCCAAAGCAAATACTGCAACGGAGAACATGCAAGAATTTACTCAAGAACAGAATATAAAAGGGAAAACCAAATATATTACTCATCACAATCTGAACATAGTCTCATAATCCATCAGATCCCAACAAACTCAGCATAGCAACAACAGAAAATTACATAGGTGCCTTGATCATGTGAGGCAGCTCACGAGGTCTCGAAAGTGAAAGCACAAAAGAGGGAGAGGACATCACATAGCTACTCATCACGGACCCATGGTCCAAGGGGGACTACTCACGGCACATACGGGAGGCGTCCATGGCTATGGATGGTCTCCCGGAGGGGTGATCTCCTTCCGTCAGGGTGCCGGGGCAGCTTCTCCAGGCAGCCCCGATCTGAAAACGGCGGCGGCGGCGGAACAGATAGGTTTCCGCGAAAAAGAGTTCTTGTTTAGGGGTTTCTACCCCGAGGGGGTTATATAGGCGAAGGGGGGCGTCGAGGGGCCACCCAGGGCAGCGAGGAGGGTGCCTGGCGCGCCCTAGGGTTGGGGCCGCGCCAGGGACCCTTCTAGCTCCTTGGTGGTGGTCCCGTCTCTCTCCCTTGGTTATTCCGTAAGCTTCCTGCCCGCTGGTTTTTAATATAATTTTTGCGGAATTTTTTGGGCACTTTAATCAGCCGGAAAACCTGAAAAACGAAAACAGCAGAAAACCAGAAGCTGGCAACTGGGTGCACTGAGTTAGTAGGTTAGTCCAAATTGGTTTAAAAGTGTAATAAAGTTCAACCAAAACATGGCAAAGTCACACAAAACATGCATGGAGCAAGCCGAAATTATAGATACGTTTGGGACGTATCAACATCCCCAAGCTTAATTCCTGCTCGTCCTCGAGTAGGTAAATGATAACAAGCATAATTTCTGTGGTGACATGCCACACAACCAAATAAGGACTGTTCAGTAAAGCAATCAAAGCATACAATTCAATTCAAGTCTTAACAGGCAAGAGTCTACATTGGCATTAACACAAGCAACAAAAGAACAAAAGGTGCAAGAGCTCTTGTTGTCCGTGACTCGAATGTCTCCAGATGGTGTTTCCGTGCAAGCAAGGGACTGGGAAGAAAGAGAAAAAAGGTTGTTGAGAACAACTATCTACTAAAGTTTCACACTTAGTCTCCTTTGGATTCTTATCTGGACTCGTCCCCAGACCACTAGCCAGGTACAAGTGAAATTGATCCACTCCCTTTCGATATTTTGAGCACTCATGCAATGGATGAGCGTGAGCAAGAAAGTTGACACCTAAAAGGCGAAACAGAAAGAAGAGGTGGAGGAGGAAGACAAAAAGGTGTGTGAAAGGCTCACATCAATGAGGACAATCATAGGAGAGAGAAGGCCATATGATAGATATGATGTGAGGAGTAGGGATTGCCATACAACGGATGCACATGTGAGCTAAATGCTCTCCAATGGAACTATTGGGGGTGCATCTAACTTGCTTGCTCAAGAAGACCTAGAGCTCGTTTGAGGAGGCTCATCATTGGAATATACAAGCCAAGTTCTATAGTGTAAAAGTTCCCCACAAAGCTATATGCATGATGATAATCTCTATGGAGTACAAGGGATAGAAGATGAAGTACTAGTGTGGATCTCTCAAAAGGAATAGTAGTATGCCCCCTTCTCTCTTTTTATTTTTCTTTTTCTCTTTTTCTCTTTTTTTTGGTGGCCTCAATGGCTCTTTCTATTTAACTCTCATTTGTCCTCTTTGGGATCTTTTGATTTTGTCCTCTTTGGGATCTTTTCCTCACTTTAGGGGCAATACTCTATATTTTACAAGAATATAGGAGATCTTTCACACTTTACAAAGGTACTCACAAAAAGAAAATGTAACTAATCATGATGCAAATGTATGCCTCTGCCAGGATAGCAAGATATGCAATGATACTAGCGCGTCATGTAGCAATGTTAGGGCAAGGCCCAACTAGCATGCGGCTCATCGATCAAGCAAGTGGCATGTATGACATGAGGATCAAGTCATGAGAGGGTGGATGTTGCATGGCAATGTATCTCGGAAAGGCTATGGAAATGCCTTGTAGGTAGGTATGGTGGCTGTTTTAAGGAAAGATATAATGAGGCTAATGATGACAGAGCGTATCATGCCAAGGGTTTGGATGCACCGGCGAAGTATGCGCCAACTCTCGAGGTGAGAAAGGGCAATGCACGGTACCGAAGAGGCTAGAAAAAGTATGGGTAGGTGGAAGTGTCAACTTTCGAATACTCACATTAGTCCGAAGAACTCATGCACTTATTATCGGTAACTCTCAATCTAATAGGAGGTTCACAAAGAGACAGGTACCCCGAGGATGAGTGTATGGGGGTTTGGTTATCCTTGCGCATCCTCGACTCATGGTACGTGAGTGTACTCTAATATTCGAACCCTCCAGAGGTTAGTGATCCATCTAGTAGCTAGAGTTCTCAACAGGGGTTTTTGGTTTTCGAAAAACACACGGATTGCCCAAAATACGACATCTATCGCTAATAGGCAAGAGCTCTTGACACCAAAAGTTCAAACATTACTCTAGTCAATACCTCAAAACTATTGCAAGTTACTACTTGCAAAAAGAAAAGCAACTTTAACTACCTACTTTCTAGTCAAGACACAGAACTCAGTGCAACAGGAAAACTCTCTAACAAGATAAAACATGCAACCTATAGAAAGTTCAACCTGAAAAGAAAAGCTCTAGAAAAACTAAAGCACTACAGCTAAACAGACCAGCAGCTAAGAAAAGAAAAAGAACAACTCACAGCTAAAAGAAATAAGCATGCAAATCCTATGAGGAGTTCTAGTTCAAGTGGAGCGTGTTTCTCTCCCACACAAAAGAGTAAGTTGGGGTCTAACTTGTTACTACAGCAAATAAAGCAAAACAAACCTAGAAAAGTAAAGAGCGAGACGCTCCAAGCAAAGCACATAACGCATGAAGTGATAAAAATATAGTGCAACGAAAGACAGACCGATGATTGTTGATGAAGAAGGGGATGCACCGGGGGCACCCCCAAGCTTAGACGCTTGAGTCTCCTTGAATATTTATTGGGGGTGCACTTGGGCATCCCCAAGCTTGAGCGCTTGACACTCCTGGATCTTCTTTCATCACCTTCCATCGCGCACTTGAAAACTCCCTTCATACATAACTCATTGTAGGCTGATTAGAGAGGTTAGTACCCTAATAAAATAATTTTCCTCTACTGCAAATAAAGATTTCCAGGAAGAGCTACTGTTTCTCTTGCCTGCCCAAAAAAGTTTGCAAAGAAAAAGCAAGCTTAAGGATTGCAAAACTGCGAAACGAAAAACCGGGGCAGAAGCTGAGAAAAACAGAACAGCAAAGAAAGGGGAATTTTTTCGAGGTACTTCTGCAACTCACATCAAAAAACTTTGAACAGGGTCTAGCAAGCCAATTGTATAGAGCATGCTGTCAAAAAAATTCAGATCAAAAAGATGATCTGATGATTTATCTCGAATTTTCCCGTCAAGAAGACAGAATCTGTTTCTGGACAACAAGCTCCAACTTTTGAACTTTCAAGCATTCTGAGGCTAAACTTGGCACAAAGCTTGAAAAAGAAAGATACAATGATGTTGCTACAGTAGTAACAATCATCAAGACCACTAAGAACAGAACAAAAACAAAAAGAAAAACCTAAATTCGTTGCGGGCTGCCTCCCGAAAGCGCTTCTTTAGAGCCATTAGCTAGGCTTAAAGCAGAAGATCAAGTTGCATCTATTGAACCATTACCATGATCATCAAAAAGCTCTTCAATAGTTTAACTAGTCTTAATAGGTTTCACAAATAAAGGACGAATAAAAATGCTTCTTGGAATAAAATCAAAAGGGGGGAAATCAGTTGGAGTTTCATTAAAATTAAAGATAGGTGTCTCCTCCAAAGTTTTCACCGTTTCAACTCTCTTGGAAATAGGTGTGCAGATAAAGTCACTGTTGTTGTGACTGGTGAAGTCACACAACTTAGTGTTTTCATTGCAACCCATAGTAGCAGCAGGTATTTTTGGTATTTTTGATTAGGGACACAAAAGTAAAAACTGAAAGGTAAACTAACAAGACTAAAAAGCAAAGGTAAAAGATAGCGTGTAACTCCCCTATTTTTGACACAGGAGTCCGACAACGGCGCCAGAAATTGGCGGTTATCAGGACTCGCGTATTTGTACTTCCTTTGAGTCCCCGGCAACGGCGCTAGAAATTAGCTTGATGGCTTCTCGCCCCTCGTTGGTTACCCCAAGTGGAAGGTTGAGATGCAGCGTAGCGGTAATTTCCCTCAGTAAAGATACCAATGTTTGTCTCCAGTAGGACTCAACGATAAGTACGATAGGTGGCAACGGCGCCAGAAATTATTCTGATGCGTGGAGTTGTCGTGGACCTGCACAAAACAAATAACTTTGCTCCCAACGAGTTCAGAGGAGTTGTCAATTCCTCCGGCCTTGTCGTTTACAAAGGATCAAACGCAAGAGATAAAAAAAGGTACTAGTAAAAGTAAAAACAGAAAGATAAATAGTGGGTGTGAACAATGGTATGAAGATGGACCGGAGTCCCGTGATTTTCACTAGTGATGTCTCTCTCCCAAAAGACGATAAAAATGCTAGCGAGGTAAACAAATCACAGTTGGGCAATTGACAGGATTATGAAGGCACCGCAATGCTAACTATGCTGCAAAGAAAGGAAGGGCTCAAAAGCAATGGGCAGTACGCCAAGGTAAGTAGACCGAAATCCATCTGCATCTACTACGAATCATCCACCTTGAGATATCTATCCAGAACATCTCGCTGGTATTAAGTTGCGAATCCCACCCAAAGTGTAAACTCAAAGCAACAGACAACTGCATTAAAAGAACTTTGCGTAAAGTAAACAATTCTTGCACCAATAGGCACAATCACCGTTGTTTTATCCCTGGTGGCAACAGCACATCCCCTAGTCTCATGTTTCTGTCACTCAAGCTAGACATCAGGGGGCTGAACCCACAATCGAGCATAACGCTCTCTCTTGGAGTTGCAAGCAAATAACTTGGCCAAAGCAAATACTGCAACGGAGAACATGCAAGAATTTACTCAAGAACAAAATATAAAAGGGCAAACCAAATATATTACTCATCACAATCTGAACATAGTATCATAATCCATCAGATCCCAACAAACTCAGCATAGCAACAACAGAAAATTACATAGGTGCCTCGATCAAGTGAGGCAGCTCACGAGGTCTCGAAAGTGAAAGCACAAAAGAGGGAGAGGACATCACATAGCTACTCATCACGGACCCATGGTCCAAGGGGGACTACTCACGGCACATACGGGAGGCGTCCATGGCTATGGATGGTCTCCCGGAGGGGTGATCTCCTTCCGGCAGGGTGCCGGGGCAGCTTCTCCAGGCAGCCCCGATATGAAAACGGCGGCGGCGGCGGAACAGAGAGTTTTCCGCGAAAAAGAGTTCTTGTTTAGGGGTTTCTACCCCGAGGGGGTTATATAGGCGAAGGGGGGCGTCGAGGGGCCACCCAGGGCAGCCAAGAGGGTGCCTGGCGCGCCCTAGGGTTGGGGCCGCGCCAGGGACCCTTTTGGCTCCCTGGTGGTGGTCCCGGCTCTCTCCCTTGGTTATTCCGGAAGCTTCCTGCCCGCTGATTTTTAATATAATTTTTGCGGAATTTTTTGGGCACTTTAATCAGCCGGAAAACCTGAAAAACAAAAACAGCAGAAAATCAGAAGCTGGCAACTGGGTGCACTGAGTTAGTAGGTTAGTCCAAATTGGTTTAAAAGTGTAATAAAGTTCAACCAAAACATGGCAAAGTCATACAAAACATGCATGGAGCAAGCAGAAATTATAGATACGTTTGGGACGTATCAACATCCTTGTTACAAGAACAATGTCCATGATTAAGAAAACATAATCATCAATAAGCACATGGGCTGGTCTTAGAGGCAAAACCAGGAACTCTTGTTGTTTACATTTCCACACATGCATATGAGTTTTCTTCTGAATCTCACAGTCAGGATCATTGCAATTACAACACAGAAATATAAACATTAATTATGAACATGAATATATAAATAATAACACACTTTATTATTGCCTCTAGGGCATATATCCAACACCCTATTCCTCACATCATATTTATCATATTGCCTTTTCTCGCCTATGATTGTCCTCATTGATGTGAGCCTTTTACACCTTTTTTGTCTTCTTCTCCATCATTATTCTCCCTTTGTCATCCAAAGTGTTAACTTTCTTACTTACGCTCATCCATTACATGAGTGCTCAAAATGTCGAAAAGGAGTGGATCATTTTGACTTGTACCTGGCTAGTGGTCTGGGGACGAGTCAAGATAAGATTTCAAATGAGACCAAGTGTGAAACTTTAGTAGATTGAGTTCTCAAACGTATCTATAATTTCTGCTTGCTCCATGCATGTTTTGTGTGATATTGCTATGCTTTTGATACACTTTCATATCTTTTTATAACATATTTTGGAACTAACCTATTAATGGTTGCAAGAGTGCACAAGTTCTTGGTTTTGTACTTTATGTGTAGGAATTACTTGGATAAAGGAAAAATCACAAAAAGAAGCCTTGTAGGAGTTGGACTTTAACTCTCCCGAAATCTGTTCCCACCAGACAGGTTTTAAAGACCGCCTCGGAAACGCTAGAAGACGGCCTCAAACGGAAAAACTGAAAACTACAAAGTTGTAGGGAATTTCTTTCCAGCCGATTTCGACATAAAATTCGGCCCAATCGGAGTTCGGATGCTTCCAGAAACCCCGAAATACAGAAGACGTAATCTGGATGACGGGAATCCGAGAGTTTATATAAAGAGAGGAAACGTAGGTCAAAGGGCACCACGAAATTACCTCCCCATTGGCAGCCGTCTTGAGGGGGAGATCAATATCCACAGCAGCAACATCTCCAAGGAAGAAGAAGAGGCCAAGGGCCGCTGCCCCCAAGGGTCGTGGCCACCGCCGTGGCCGTGGCCGCCGCCGTCGCCGTCTCCTTCATCTCCTCCGGGCTGCACCTCTCCATCAACAACTCTCCCTCTCACCATGCCCATGTGTGAGTAGTTCCCCTCGGGGCTAAGGCTTATATCTTGATCTATGTGGTTTCTCTCTCTCCCATGATGTGATTTGTGTTGTGATCATAGGCTATATTAATCTAGGTTGATCCCATGATATTTCCCCTTCCTCTATGTATTGGATTGATGTACTCAATTGATCTTATCTAGTATAATATCTGAGACCAAGGTGACAACGGTCTAGTGGACATGGATAGAAAAATATTATCATGAGTGATTTCCTCTTTTGTGTGTGGATTGAATATTGAGAGTCTCTTGGTGCTTGTCTTTGACTATCCTTTAGATATGTTGTGGTGATTGTGATACTCTCTTTGGATGGCCGCGGTGACATTGGGAAATCCATAGATTGAGAACTACGAACTCTGAGGTGTTTTTGTAGCCCTACACAATTCTCGTCCTCTCTTGACCACGAAGGAATGACCTCCGAGTACGTCTCCATTGCATTTTTATGGGAAATATCATGTGATTAGACTATGTTAATGTTGTTGAGAGTTGCCAATAGTGAAAGTATGAAGCCTAGCCTTGTTTCCACCATTGCAATACCGTTTGTGCTCACGTTTACCACTTGCTACCTTGCTGCACTTTTTATTACAGATTTATATTACCTTGCTTTGTCACACCTATCACTCGTATTTTACCATCTCTTCGCCGAACTAGTGCACCTATACAACTCCTAGTTGTATTAGGTGTGTTGGGGACACAAGAGACGTCTTGTATCTTAATTGCAGGGTTGCTTGAGAGAGACCATCTTCAACCTCTACTTCCCTGAGTTCGATAAACCTTAGGTCATCCGCTTGAGGGAAATTGCTGCTGTCCTATAAACCTCTGCGCTTGGAGGCCCTACATAGTCTACAAGAATAGAAGCGTGCGTAGACATCATGCTATTTCTGGTTACATAATCTCTTTCTCTACTAAAAACCCTACAAACTACTTGATCTTGTTGATTCCTTTGCAAATCTGTTGCTTTGTGTTGATTGGTGGATGTGAACTTGCTGATTGCGGCCATCACCTCTCCCCCTCCCCTTTTTTATGCTTCTTAATCTGTTCAATCAGAGTAAAAAAAGATCATTAACTTTCATCATTGTTTTTCAGGTTTTTTTGGTGAGTGAATAGTGCAAAAAAAATTGCGAACAAAATTCACGGAGTCACATAATTTGGCTGCTTGTCCCTTGGCTGGTGTGTAATTTCCCAGGAAATTTCTATGTCTTAAAAGCTATGTCCATCTTATTTTTGTAATCTACTTGTCGCATTTTCAAACTAACTGCCTCAAACCTACTTGATAAAACCTGATACAACACTAAATGTGTGTGCGTGCCGCATAAATAAGAACTGTGCTTGCCAAAAAAACTGCTAAGCTGTATTTGAGTGGTTGCCGCAAAAAATAACATCATGCTTGCCAGAAATCTCCTATACTTCATGTGAGTAGTTGCCGCAAAATGTATTAACTTGGTTTCCAGTAACCTACTAGCTAAAATATGAGTATTTGCCACAAATGCATTAACTTGGTTTCCAGAAAAACCTACTATAGCTAAAATGTGAGTAGTTGCCACAAATATATTACCTTGGTTTCCGAAAAACCTATTAGATAAAATGTAAGTAGTTGCCACAAATGTATTACCTTGGTTTCCAGAAAAACTAATAGCTAAAATGTGGGTAGTTACCACAAAATGTATTACCTTGGTTTTCCGGAAAACCTACTAGCTAAAATGTGAGTGGTTGCCACAAATATAGTAGCTTGGTATCCAGAAAACTACTAGCTAAAATGTGAGTAGTTGCCACAAACATTAACCCCATGTATTACCTTGGTTTCCAGAAACCAACTAGCTAAAATATGGGTAGTTGCCACAAAATGTATTACCTTGGTTTTCCGGGAAGCCTACTAGCTGAAATGTGAGTGATTGCCACAAATGTAATACCTTGGTATCCAGAAAACTACTAGCCAAAAACCGGAGGGGAGAAGCACCGCACGGGGTGTTGCATGGGGATGCGTCGCACGCTTGAGGGGTGTTGCAGGTTGTCCACGGGAGGGGAGAAGCACCGCACGGGGTGGACGAGCCGCAGGCCATCCGCTGCGTTCGATTTGAGCGGAGGCGTCGCGCCCGAGCCGTGCACGGAGGGGGCGTCGGGGCCGCGCGCCGCTACAGAGGAAACGCCATACCCGATCCGTGCACGGAGGCGTCGAGGTCGTGCGCCGCTGCAGAGGAGACGCCATACCCGATCCGTGCACGGAGGCGTCGAGGCCGTGCGCCGCTGCAGAGGAGGCCGTCCGGCCTCATCGGGAGGAAGAAACCGTTGGGCACAGGTTGGACGATAGCTCGTCGGCAAACAGAAAGGCTCGCTCCTGCTCGATATTATTGATTGGGGAGATGTGATTACAATGGAGGCCAAGGCTGAAGCGCTCAAGGCTAGGGTTACAGGTGAGATTGGATGTCTTTGGTGTCGCCCCTCCTAGCCCTTATATACCGGGCTAGGTTTCGGGGAGTTCATCTACGTGTACAGGTAAACTTTCCTAACCCTAGCTTGCTCCATACGACAGATCATCGTGCCTTCCTTGTGAGTCGAGGACTCCTACATCGGTGCCAACTAGCGGGCCGAGGCCGTATCTTCATGGGCCTTCTGCCTTCATGGACACCAGGTAGGCTCATCCGTAGGAGTCGTGGGGTCACCCCTCGTCAGGAATCATCTGATCCTTTGGGCAGCTCTAGAATTTCATCCTTTCTGATCTTACACTACTTTGATACATACGAATTTGGCAAGGTACAGGCTCACACGAAGGAAAGAAACAACCGTCTCCTGTTCTTTCTGGCTGGACTGGTACAAACCTGTTAGGCCCAATTCAATCCAAAACAACCAAACACAACTGAAGTCCCCACAGCGGCGGCCCTACACTTTAGCAGGGAATGACGTGACCGTAGGTGGGATTCTGAGCCAATCGACGACCGGAAATGCCAAAACTGACTATCGGATGACCGTGAATGCTAATGATCTAGGAGGGATGGAAATTTGCACGCCCTTAATGTCTCTAAATTTTCTTGATTTTCGTAAATATGGAGCTATAATTAGGGATCTTTTGATATAGCACCCAGTCGAATCTCCATGTAGATGAACCATGTTGATTTTTTTTCATACTCCACTTTTATCTAGAATAACCAGCACTAGGTAATCCTTGGTTCCTTTTCCTTCCACATGTCCCATGCATGTGGTTAGAATACACAGAATCCAGTGTTCTTAATGGTGCTCCTATTATGCAATCTATATGATGGTTGAAATGTTGCAGAAATATTTAATGGGATTCTACAAGAATGAGGCTATATTATTTTACCATAGTTGAAATTTTCAGAACATCCAACTATGAATCAATTTTTTTTTGTTTGTCTAATGGCTTCTCCAATTATGATTTTATTTAGCGATTTAGCAACAAAAGTTGTCTTCGTTAAGAAATGTGTGTTAAATTTACCTTAATTCGGTATTAGCTTACAGTAGACCTTTTTTATTTACAATTCAGTCTTCAAAAATTAGCTATAGAGGATCTTCTTGAATAGGAGAGCCTTTCTATGTCAATTAATGATCATATGGATTTTTTGTTCTGCAAATAATATTTTTTTTTTGCAAGTGGAAGCTTCTAACAAAGTGTTTTGCATTTTTATTGGTGAGTTCAAACCATTGTCTCCTCAAAGTGCATTTTGTGCCTAAACTGGTGACTTGGGTGGCAACCTGACCTTTATTCCTCTGTTAGTGACATATAATATGCTTGTGTGCTTAACTAGAACATCAAGAGGAAAATTAGATCGCAGAAGCTTTGCGTTCCGATTTTCTGGGTTCTACATATTTCCCCTTCTACGCATTGACAGTGCATACAAAGTTGCACATAAAACCATTGTCTTCATGACATATTTTTTCCCTCTACACAATTACAATGCATACATAGATTTGTATTTAGGTACAAATTAGTTGTGCAATAAAGATGCATATCAAAATGTCATATTCACAAACATCAAAACGTTCAGGTTCAGAGAAAGTTGCTTCAGTACAAGTGTGTGTTCAGAAACATAACAACATTCAGGTTAAAAGAAAGCTAGAATGGCATGGGACAATTGCGGAGGCCATGTTGTGGTCGGCGAAGGCGAGTGATCCTGGCCAGCGAAGTGTGCATCATGCCCGGCAGAGGGCACATCATGGCGGTGGAAGGTGAGGGCTCCTATCCGGCGTAAGAATCGTTGTGGCCGGTGGAGGGCACGTTCTGGGCAGTGGAAGACAAGGCCTCTTAGCCTATGTAGTCTGGTGACTGTTGGATTAATCGTCAAATGAAAGTAGTTGAATGGAAATAGTAGGTATTTGCATTGTGTATATTGTATTAATCAACCTATGTACAAATGCTAGAAAGTTTTTTGAAGTTTAGTTGGTTGTGGAAGAAGAACCAGTTCATAAATAAATTGTTCACGCTGTTGGAACCTGAAAACCCATATCAATTTAAATTATCCAAATTTCAGCTTCATAAAGAAGATATTGATTTCTATATCATTTATCCAATTGAAATTTACATTACATTGTGCATGTTTCACTGAAGTTGTTAAGTCTAAAAACAGTGCACTGAAATTGTTAGTCCGAAAAACAGTTTACCAAAATAGCAGCTAATCTACTGAAATTGTGAAGACTTGATAACTGATCTTTAGCCTCCTCATTATTCCAGGTCTTCAATTTGGATGACCTTGCTCTTTGTGGTGGGATTTTTTGATGGATTGATCCCCTTGATAAATGTTTAAATGATGTAGGGCCTTGATTGAAAAGAAGGATGCATTATCTACAACATATTTAGCATCAGCATAATGCATGCGATCGATAGCGCAAGTTATGTATGTGTATTTATTAAAAGTTCTCCTTAATTGTACAACCAAAAAGAACCATTCAAACACCATGTTGAAAAAGTATTCCATTATTTCCTCCTTATACTAAACAACCTAGCATGTAAAAATAAAATTCGGGCAACTCCAAACATATAAGCGGTCCAAACATATAAGCGGCGCAGCAAAGCGCCCACTGCCCTTCTAGTATGCTATACAAACTGAAATCCGTCCCCAGACCCTGTCATTTGCATGGATTCGACATGGCTCTTCTCCTTCTTGATTCCTGCTGCCATATTCAAATCCCCCATGCATCTTTTCTAAATCTGTGTTAGATGTATCCACATGGCTATTGAGGTCTTTTCCGGATCCGAACCCTAGCCCCCGCGCCGCCCCTCCCGCAGGTGGCTCGGGCGGCGCCACGCCTGTCCCTCTCCAGTCCCCTCCTCCTCCCTACCCTTGCCGCCTCCGCCGGCCCGAGCCGCCGGGGCAAAGCCCCTCGCGGTGGCTGGCGGCGGGGTCCCTCTTCCCTCCCCTCGTCCACGGCCGGCGGGGGCGGCCTAGTTGGGCGGAGCGCCGGCTTCTTGCGGGGTTCGGCGGCGCGGTGGTGGCGGTCCTGCCGACGACGCGTTCCTCTCCACCGCGCGGCGGCTGCGCTGGTGGCATCTCCGGTGGTGGCGCGCGCGCGGCGTCCTGCCCAAGTCCGCACGGATCTGGACATGGCTGGTGGCGGCGACTTGCTCTGGCCGGCCAGAGCTCAGCCTTGTCGGCGGCGGCGCGCACTACTAGGAAAAGGCCTTATAGTGGCGTCCTTTTTTGGCCTTTAGTGGCGCATTTCAAATGCGCCACTAAGGACAAGCCACTAATAAGGCCTTAATAGTGGCGCATTTCAAATGTGCCACCCCTAAAACTCTTATGCGTGGCGCATTTCGAAATGCGCCACCTATAAGCCCAAATGCGCCACCCATAAGAGTCTTAGGGGTGGCGCATTCTGAAACTGCGCCACTATTAAAAAAATTAAATTTTGAATCTGGATATGGAAAACAATTTTTTTTATTTTTTTCTTAATCTCAGGTTAGTATGCTTAATGTCCGGTCACTATGCTTAATCTGAGGTCAAACTAACCTCCGTGGTCAAACTTCCCCGAGGCACACTTAACTTCTCGGTTCTATTCAACTCTACTCCAGCTCACCTAGCAGGCACTTGTTGATATATCTAACATATAAATCCTATTAAACCATGTTGATGTCTAGGACCTTGTTAATGTTCATGGGTGTGCTAAAATTTTCAACATTTTTTTGAAACTTTCTCGATGGGACCATTAGCATATTTTGAACTTTAAAAAAAATGTTTTTTAAAAAAAAAATTTAATGTTACTATCTAAAATTTTCAAGTCCCGATTGGTCCTCTAGCCTATTTTGATTCTTTTTCAAAAAATAAAAAAAATATTTTTAAAAAATTCAATTTTTTTCTGTTACTAGTGGCGCATTTCATACAAAATGCGCCACTACTAAGTTCATTTTTTTTCATTTTTCTTGTCTCCAGATCTTCAAATGCCCGTAACTTTTTTCGGTTAGATTTTTGAGGATTCTAAAAATGTTCAACGGGTTACACCCGGTTGAATTTGGATATAACTTTTCGAGTAGATGATTTTTCATATAAAAAACTTTTTCATCGGAGGTCGTATGAAAAAGTTATGCCCATTTTACACAATTCTCGAGAGATTTTGCAAAAAAATTCGAAATTCATATTTGTAAATTTTTCTAACAACTAGACCACATATCATATGGGAAACTTATTTTCTTTTATTTTTTGACATTTCTATCATTTTCTTTTATTATTTTTTTCAAATTGAAAAGGCGGTCCACGAGGGGGGGTGTATTTGGGAATTTTCCCTCACAATTTTTGCTTAGTAGTGGCGCATATGCAAGATGCGCCACCCCTAAGAGCTTATGGGTGGCGCATTCTGAATGCGCCACTAATAATTCCTTAGGGTTGGCGCATTTCTAGAACTAGATGTTACCCCGCGCGTTGCTGCGGGAACTATTAACAAATATTTTGATGTTTTAAAACATGAGAAAAATTATGAAACATATTATAATTTGATTATAAATTCTTTTTTGAAAAAAATGTATGGAGTACAAATCTAAGATAATTTGATAAAAATTCAAAAATATGTGTGATTTTTTGCTTTATTAGTTTATTACCTTGACAATATATCGGTGAGATGATAAGAGACAAAAAGAAGTTGAACAGAGACAGTGGAAACATCTCCACCCTTGACTAAACCTAAAACAATGATAGCAACTACAAATGTGCATTCATACAAAACAAATCGCATAGAAAAATAATATGTGAGGTAACTTATAATTTAATTTTCTATAAATAAATCATTTATAAATAGTGGAGCTAAATGCATAATTTTTGTTAATATTTTTTGTGATGCATGAAGAATTAAATGGGAGCATGTGCATGAAGAGTTGGACAATGATAGCAACTACAAATGTGCATTCATAGAAAATTTGTCGAATAGAAAAATAACATGCAATATAATTTGATTTTCTTTAAATAAATTGTTTATAAATCATGGATCTAAGTGCATAATATATTTAAATATTTATTTGTGATGCATGGAGAATTAATGGGAGCATGTGCATGAAGAGTTGGTGCAAATTAGTTTTTGCATGGTGTACCTACTTGATGATGTGGATAGCTTGCATGTCAAGATAAATAGGTTAGTGGGGATGAACTATTTAGGTATTATAGATGCGCCACCCATAAGATCTTAGGGGTGGCGCATTTCCAAAATGCGCCACCTATAAGGTTCTTAGGGGTGGCGCATTTCTCCAAATGCGCCACGTATAAGGGGATCCAGGGCTGGCTCACTCTTAGGGGTGGCGCATTTGAAGAAATGCGTCACCTATAAGACTTATGGGTGGCGCATTTTTTACCAGTGCACCACCCCTTACAACATAGTGGCGCATTACATATAAAATGCGCCACTAATAAGGTTTTCATGTATAGCTATTTCTCTAGTAGTGGCGGCTGGAGGTGCCATGGGCTGGCGGTTCCCCGTGGCGGCTCTGTCGACCTGCTCGTCCTCGGCCGGGTGCCGTGACGTGAGGCGGTCGTCCGGCTACGTAGGTGGTGGGTGCCCAGGGCGGCGGTGGTGTGCCCGGGCCGCTCGGTTCGGGTCCCTTCCGGCGGCGGGTGGTGGTGCGTGCCCGGCGGTGTGGCGATGGGTCTGGGCGGCGGTCGGCCTGTCGATAGCGGTCTTTCCGGACCAACCTGTGGGGCGGCGCGGGACGAGGGCGGCTTCAATGGTGGTGCGTATCTGCGCTGCGACGGCTTCGGTGGCGCGGTTCGAAGGCGGAGTTGGTGGTGCGTGCTGGTGCTGGCTGCGGCGGCGTGGCGACTGCGGTCCGGCTGGCAGCGCGGGGCGGTGGTGCGGCAGCCTCCTTCTCCCGGGACTAGGCCGGGTGCCTGGTCCTAGGGTTTGTGCTCGGGCAGGCCGGATCTGGGCCCGAGGCAAATCGGGGTCGCTCCCCGGGTAGGAGTGGTTGGTCTTGGCCTGGGGTGCCTCCGGGGACGGGCCGTCACGGAGGTGGTGTGCGGTGGCGGTGGCCTGGCATTGCTACCTGACCTATTGATCGGTGCCTCGACCTCGGATTTGGCGTCGGACGAGCTCCAGGAGGGCTTGACGGTGGTCGTTTTGATAGTCTTTCTTTGTCTCGATGACATCTTAAAAATAAGATCAGTGTTGAATATGTATTGAAAATCTATTATTATTTGCTTTTCTAAACTCGACTTGAAACTTGATGTACTGGAAGCATATTTAATTGGGAGAAACTTTTGAGAGAAATGCATATATTTCTCATCCAAAAATTACAAAACATGTAAATGTTGCAGCCAAGTTTCGAGTTAAGTTTGAGAAAGCAGAATATATTAATTTCCAAAAATATACTCAACATTCAATTTTTTTATCTTGATTCAAAGATGTCATCAAAAACAAAGAAAACAATCTAAACAGTTCCCAAATAAAAAAAAATCAAAATATATGATCTCTTTTTTTTGTTTGAAGTAAAAAAATAAGCACGTAGATCCATTTATAGGAAAGAGAGATTGTAAGTACGGTTTGATTTTGATAAAATAAAAGAAATATGGAACCGAGTACACAATGGCGCCGCACCTGCGCCCTGTGGTGCGGCGGCTACCCAATGCCAGCTGGCAGTTTCCTATTAGCCGCTGGAATCCATCAATCCACACGTACACAAAAGCCCCTGGTCCCTATCCCTCAATTAAAACGATCCCCCACTTGCACCCTTGCCACCTGACGCACCTGGCGCCTCATCTATTTCTCTTCTTCTTCCATCTTCACCTCAATTGCCATCAAACACCAAGAAAAAGAGTACGGGAGGAACAAACAGGGGGAAGAATGCCCCTTCCCAGATCTGCACAGAATAAAAAGCAAAAAAAAAAACAGGCTACTAGTTTTTTGCTTACATAATCTCTTTCTCTACTAAAAACCCTACAAACTACTTGATCCTGTTGATTCCTTTACAAATCAGCTGCTTTGTGTTGATTGGTGGATGTGAACTTGCTGATTGCGGCCATCACCTCACCCCCTCCCCTTTTTTGTGCTTCTTAATCTGTTCAATCAGAGTAAAAATAGATCATTAACGTTCATCATTGTTTTTCAGGTTTTTTTGGTGAGTGAATAGTGCAAAAAAAAGTTGCGAACAAAATTCACGGAGTCACATAATTTGGCTGCTTGTCCCTTGGCTGGTGTGTAATTTCCCAGGAAATTTCTATGTCTTAAAAGCTATGTTCATCTTATTTTTGTAGTCTACTTGTCGCATTTTCAAACTAACTGCCTCAAACCTACTTGATAAAACCTGATACAACACTAAATGTGTGTGGTTGCTGCATAAATAAGAACTGTGCTTGCCAAAAAAACTGCTAAGCTATATTTGAGTGGTTGCCGCAAAAAATAACACCATGCTTGCCAGAAATCTCCTAGACTTCATGTGAGTAGTTGCCGCAAAATGTATTAACTTGGTTTCCAGTAACCTACTATCTAAAATATGAGTATTTGCCACAAATGCATTAACTTGGTTTCCAGAAAAACCTACTATAGCTAAAATGTGAGTAGTTGCCACAAATATATTACCTTGGTTTCCGAAAAACCTATTAGCTAAAATGTAAGTAGTTGCCACAAATGTATTACCTTGGTTTCCAGAAAAACTAATAGCTAAAATGTGGGTAGTTATCACAAAATGTATTACCTTGGTTTTCCGGAAAACCTACTAGCTAAAATGTGAGTGGTTGCCACAAATATAGTAGCTTGGTATCCAGAAAACTACTAGCTAAAATGTGAGTAGTTGCCACAAACATTAACCCCATGTATTACCTTGGTTTCCAGAAACCTACTAGCTAAAATATGGGTAGTTGCCACAAAATGTATTACCTTGGTTTTCCGGGAAGCCTACTAGCTAAAATGTGAGTGATTGCCACAAATGTAATACCTTGGTATCCAGAAAACTACTAGCCAAAAACCAGAGGGGAGAAGCACCGCACGGGGTGTTGCATGGGGATGCGTCGCACGCTTGAGGGGTGTTGCAGGCTGTCCACCGGAGGGGAGAAGCACCGCACGGGGTGGACGAGCCGCAGGCCATCCGCTGCGTTCGATTTGAGCGGAGGCGTCGCGCCCGAGCCGTGCACGGAGGGGGCGTCGGGGCCGCGCGCCGCTGCAGAGGAAACGCCATACCCGATCCGTGCACGGAGGCGTCGGGGCCGCGCGCCGCTGCAGAGGAAACGCCATACCCGATCTGTGCACGGAGGCGTCGAGGCCGTGCGCCGCTGCAGAGGAGACGCCATACCCGATCCGTGCACGGAGGCGTCGAGGCCGTGCGCCGCTGGAGAGGAGGCCGGCCGGCCTCATCGGGAGGAAGAAACCGTTGGGCGTAGAAGCCACTCCATGCGATCAATCAAAACCGTCGGGGAAAAAACGCCGCTGCCCATCACGATTGTTCATCTTCCCGGATCAAAGAAAATCGCTCGAGAATTTTCTGATCTTGGCAAAAAAAAGATGTGCGTCAAGAGCTAACAGAAAAATATATGTTATAGTGAAAACAAACCGTCCGCATCATGGATCGATAGACGTCATGCCCCAAGGTGGGCGCCAACTGTCGTGGTTTGATTCCGACAATAAGAATAGGGGTTGTAACGGAGCATGATCTATCGAGATGAAAACGGGTGGACGCAGGTAATTTTATCGAGTTCGGGACTCTCGCGGAGGAGATAAAATCCCTACGTCTCGGGCCCCGGAGGATCTTTTTCCTTATCTTTGTATGAACAAGATGATGTACATGAGTTCTTCCCATGGGAGAGAAAGAGTGAGGTAGAGGAGGAAGAAGAGAGTCCCTTGTAGTGGTGGTGGGGGTGGCTTATATATAGTGCGCCACCTCCCCCTCACTCAAATTACATAAATGAGGGATTAATTCCTATTAGTGCTAGAATAAAGTTTCTAATTAAAACATATAAACTCCTCCATTAAGTCGTATTATAATGGGTGAAGCAAGATGCTTGGTTGTATAGCTTCGGTGACTGTTGACCATCGTCTTGTCCGAGTTGCCCGTTACTCGGTAGCTTCATGTCCGAGTAGCATGCCACCCCGGGTTATTTGTTACTCGGAAGCGTAATCATACTTTGATCATCGAGTAACACCTGACTCGGTTATATGTCAATCTTATTCTTATTATCTCGTTAAGGGTACCCCATGATATGCGATACTTAAGGGTATGCCTTAGGTATGACCACGACAGTAGCCCCCAAGGCTCCGAGTAACTTCTTGAAGTTACTCGGAGTCTTTTGATTAGAGACTTTTTGTATAAATCCTTCCAGTGGGAGCACTTCTTAGTGCACCCACTGGGTGTAGCCCCTAAGGCTCCGAGTAACTTCTTGAAGTTACTCGGAGTCTTTTGATTGGAGACTTTTTATTAATTGAGATAATTGATTTCATCAAAGGAGAATGCTCTTCCTATTGAAGTGCTTTTGGGTTCTCGTAATTGAGGTAATTGACGTCATCAGAGAAGTGTATCCTTTTTCTATTGATGGCGGGTTCATGAGGTATGGAAGATTAAACTCAATAAAAGGCCCGGAAGGGCTTTACTGAAGTTTACACTTTTCCCTTGTATGTGGGTCGGGCAAGTTAAAGGAAAAATCTGGCGACACTCAAGCGTCTCTCGGAAGAGGTAGACTGAGGCCTCGGAAGGCGTGTCTTGGAGTAAAATGCCTTAAACTCCTTATAAACCAGATTTGTAAAGTTCGATATCCTAAAGCATCATAATGAGCTTTAGGTCATACCACATGGGATATCGATTCTTTACCCCTTGCACCTTATCATACTAATAATCTGGCAATCTTCGTCAGAGACGGGCTATTAGTGAATTAGCTACTCGAAACTTTTCTCGAATAACTAATGAATACAAGATTTTCCATTTGCTGCGTATTCTGAAATATAGCTGCATTCATGCATGTCACTTAGTCCTGAGTTTTATCGCTTTCAAAAGTGTTTCATGCTTGAGGAATAGCTTCTCTCAAAAATACTCCGAGTGGTGACTTTCTCGATTTGGTTGAGTTTCCGAGTGGTAACTTACTCGGTTTTTATTGACCATCCCCTGGGTGTATCCGAGTGGCAACTTACTCGACGTGTTATTCTTCTGACTGAAGATCTATTCGGCGTAGGCTATTCCGAGTGATAACTTACTCGGCATGTTGTTCTTCCGAGTGAAGATCTACTCGGGAAAAATTTCTTCCAGTGGGAGCACGATCAGTGCACCCACTGGGTGTAGCCCCCAAGGCTCTGACTAACTACTTGTAGTTAGTTGGAGTCTTTAACTGAACCTATCTGGAATTACTTCGTCGTGCATAGACACGGAACATTTTCTTTGAATGTTGCTGCTTGAAGGAATTTGGAATCTCATTGTGCGCGGGCACATAATAAAACCAAATATATTTCCTTCATTTACCTGAAAGAAAATGCAAACAAATAGAAAATGAAAGTATCACAATATTCATGCCCAAAAAACTGAGTGAAAACGCATAACTTTAAACGTACTTTGCAGAAAATAAAGTGTAGAACTCAAACTTTGCAGATAATAATATATTTCACTTG
This sequence comes from Bromus sterilis, assembly GCA_950022295.1. Classification (NCBI taxonomy): domain Eukaryota; kingdom Viridiplantae; phylum Streptophyta; class Magnoliopsida; order Poales; family Poaceae; genus Bromus; species Bromus sterilis. The sequence continues at coordinate 10,330,313 of OX465595.1, read as the reverse complement.
GTCTATTTGTTTTCTCGTGTTTAGCCATTTAGCGACTCGGTAGACCATTAGCTTTTGCTCTTGCCAATCAGACAGTCAGGTTGCGACCAGGTTGGAGACGAAGAGTAGGCGTTTAGGTACCGAGCATGTATAGGCGTTTCACGAAGAATAAGAGAAAACCAAGTAAATAACTTGCCGACCGGCGGCGCATACACTTAGGGGAGCAAAGAACCAACTATAAAGGTAAATGTGATTCTAACTAAGTTGTAGCCCCTAGGTGCAGCGTAGCCCCCGAGTGCGTTACAACAATTAACGGCGGACCGGTCGAAATACGGGAAATGTGATTTGTGTTTCATCGAGGTATACTCGGGTAAAAGCGAGAAGTGGTTCCCGGGAGAAGCTCGGGAGAGACAAACTCGCTAAAACATGTAATACGAAGTTTGGTTGTATGAGAAACTTAGTTGTTTCCGCGTTGGGGAGGTAGTCAAAGTCGATGAAGCCATGACAAATAGAAGTCCTCGAAAAAGTTCATTGATTATGCTTGAGGTCGACTCATTGCAGAAGAGTCGATGGAAGCTGAGTCATTGCAGAAGAGTCGATGGGACCGAGCCATTGCAGAACAGGCGAATGTCGAATTTATCCGAATGAGCCTGCACGTTAGTTGTTCGAGTGCGAAATTCATCCGAATAACCAGGACCAATAGTTGTTCGTACATAAAATGTATGAGAATGAAGTATGCAAATTTACTTAGCTTATCAGAAAAACCGATGAACATATCTTCAGTCGAGCGGCCATGCACTTGATCAAGTTGATGAAGGTGCGTGTAGCTCATCCGCGCCATCGTGTTGCAGATGGAGCGCGTAGCTCGTTCGAGTCATCACAGATGTCATCGTGGAAGAAGCGTCGTGGAAGGAGCGTGTAGCTCTGAGTCGCCGCTGAGTTGGAGCGACGCCGTCGAATCATGGCGTAGCTGGCCGAGCTGCGCGCGAGGTTGCCGAGTTGGAGCAGCTCGGAGTCGTCGAAGGAGCACTTAGATCACTCGGATCGTCGATGTCAAGTTGGTGCAGCACGGAGTTGTGGTTGAGTCGCGGCCGAGTTATTGCATCACGGAGTCGCAGATGGATCGTGTCGTCGAAGATGTCAATGCAGAAGGCGCTACCTGGGCATACCTTGTCTTGTTTGGATCGTGGATGAGAGTGGCCATCCGAGTAGATACTGAGTCGCGGATGACCCTAAGTTAGTTGTCGCGGCGCGGAGGCGAGGTGGACAACGCCCGGGCATCGATCCCGGCCCATGTAGATGTACCGAGCTGGAGTAAGTCGGGCGGAAGGCTGCGCCTGAGTTGAAGAAGAGGCCGCGTCCCGTCCGAGTAACATGCGCCAAGTTTGCTGCAGGTCGAGCGGAAGGCCGCGTTCGAAAAGTAGCTCTTCAACATAGGCTTGTCCGAGTAAACAGCAGAAGGCGTCCGACTTAGAGAGAAGGGCCGAGTCATTATGGAATCGGTGAGTGAGGCGCCCCGAGTCGTTGTAGGTCGGCGGCATCGGCCTACTCGCCGAGCGACATGAAGTAGAGCCGAGCAGGCCGTGCCGGACGTCCGAGTTGCTGGAGGTACGAAGCGGACCAAGGGCGTGGTCGTCCGAGCTGTGCAGGGGGTGGAAGCTTACTGCTGAGTTAGAGTAGTGCACAATTGCTCCCGAGTTGGAGTAGCTCAGGGAAGGCCACCGAATTGAAACAGTTTGGAGGCAGAGTTGACCAGATCTGCAAGTTACTCCATTTATCTTGGTTACGTGAGACTTTAGTGTCAAGGCCAAGCACCAATTACGTTAAGAACGTGGTGACAATAAATGATAGCATAGCATGCAATTATGACTCCAGCCCCGGGCATTAGCATGCAATTATGGCGATGAGGAGACGAACTTCAATCGTCACGCGCACGGGCCACTCCGGCTACTGTTCATCCATGAGGAGGATTCCTTGTGCACTTGTATGAGATAGCTTAAGTCCGAGAGAGGCGGAGGCAGCCGCTGCCAACAAAGCGACGGATGCGACCACGGCCAATCCTGTGAGGGCGGCGGCGGAGGCGCGACGCAGCCAACACGCAGAGATGCCGGTCGTAGATCGTCGCCTACCGGATGCACATCATCTTCGTGCATCTACTTGATTGTTTATCTTCGGGATCCAAGATATCATCTGAGAAATCTGTCTTTCTTGACAAAGATGATATGCATCAAGATCAAATAGTAAAATATGCACAAAAGTAAAAACAAACCGTCTGCATCATGGACCGATAGACGTCATGCCCGCCAACTGTCGTGGATATAAATCTGACAATAGATGCAGGGGTATGAAAGGAGCCAAATGAATCTGTACGCAGAGAGGGTTGATGCAAAGGGATTATACAGGTTAGGCCTCTCCGTAGAGATAAAAACCTTATTCCTGTCCCAGGCTAACTGGGGTGTTCTTCCTTCAGAAGTCCTGAGAGTATAATGTGTTGCGCGTGCCCCTGCCGAAGGGGGGGGCTTATATAGAGTGCGCCTCTGCCTCCTTAATGCCTTGGCTTAAATGAGTCTTAATTACAAGATTAAATGTGTACTTAAATACAAAACGGTCTGCCCATTACTACTAATAAAGGAGGAGAAACGCCCGCAACATTAAATGTCTCCCGTCCGTTGCGTTTCCCGTCTTCTGAATAGGGGGGGGGGGCTCGTCGATTGCTTCCGAGTATCGGTCTACTCGGATCTTGCTGGGCTTTCGAGTAGCTGTGTATTCGGAAGCGACTCCTGGTCTCCGAGTAACATGTTACAAAGCTTCGTGTTATTTGTTGGTCTTATTTTGCTGGGTGTGCTTTGGGAAATCCAGGGCTTAAGGATACCCCTGGGTTTCCTCGCCTAGGGGTATGCCTTTAGTATTACCACGACAGCGGTAGAACTCACCGACGAGCACCCCTGTGTGCTCTTCAACCTCCCCCGCTTCCTCACTTTGCTCGCCGCCAGCGAGAAAGAACTATGGGGTCGCCTCGCCGCCTCCGCTTCGTCGTTGCAAATGGGTGGATTTGGACGTGCGGTGTTCCTTTTTTTGTCGGTTTCCCTTTCACGTGGCGCTTCGCCAGCACGAATCGTGGCGCGGGCCAGGCCGCGGCACCGTAGTGCGCATGTGCAGCGGCGCATTGTATCTTTTCTCAAGAAATATTCTAAAATGTTCCAACAACCTAACTACCTACCTAAAAAACAATCCAACTACCTACTAAAAAACAATCCAACTATCAGCCTGATCACATCCTTCGGTTTCTCATCTAACGGCTCATACAGCAGGGGCTGCATTTCGAGAAGCAAATCCACTACCGTGCCGTAGAGTGATTTTGAGTCACTGACAAATGAGTCCCACCAGCATGAGGGCCCATAGTCAATGACCCAACGTCACCCTGACATATCTCAGAGGAGCCTCTTCGGTGCATTCGGTGCACACTGAGCTGGTGCACGTGATACACGCCACTGCCGCACCGTGAGTGCCCAAGTGGGCACCCACCTGGCGTCCCTCCGTCATGCCAAAGCTTAAACGGCCGCCGCCCGCCGATCACTTCTCCGGTTCTCCCGCGGCTACATAATCTGCGCTCAAGGGCAAGCCAAGCCTCGTCCCTCCACCCTACTCCAGCCTTCACCGATGGTCATGCCCTGCGACGACAAGTGCGGCTGCGCCGTGCCCTGCCCCGGCGGCGCCGCTTGCAGGCACCGTCAACTCAACCCCCCTCCCTTCTCCGACGAGCGTCGCCTTCCTATTGCTTAATCTGACCTGTGTGTCTGTGTGGGCATGCAGGTGTGCCGGGAAGAAGAAGAAGCAGAGCGGCGGCGGCGGCAGAGGTGCGGTGCCGGTGAACCCCGCGGCGGTGGCGCACACGACGTGCACCTGCGGCGAGCACTGCTCCTGCGACCCGTGCTCGTGCGGCAGGCTCGGCTCCGGCGGCGGCGCCGGCAGGTTCGACTGCACCTGCGGCCCCACCTGCACCTGCGTCGTCTGCACCACCTCATGAATCCCGCTTCAGATGTACATGTACCCACCACCGTACTCCGTCAGTCTGCTCATGGCATGAATAAGAAGAAGCTTTTCCCTTCAGTCTCTCTCGTTTCCTTTGCATTTTCCCATGAAAGATCTCTTTGGTATCCTTCCGTCACACACACACACAAAGCTTAGTTACATCTCATCATCACACTCAGCAGCAACTCACCACAAACCCGGCAAAAGCACTCTGAAAAAAACAGAAGAAGAACAGAGAAAAAACACCCCAAAATGTACAAGTATGGATGCACGCTCTGAAAACCATCACTCAAATCAATCAGTCGTCAGTCCCCTACGTTTAGCAGCACGTCCCACAGCGTCTCGTCGACGAGCTCGCCCAGGATCTCCGCCTCCATCTCCTCGCCGATCCCGTCGACGTCGTCCCGGAACACGCCGCTCCAGGGGGACACGCCCATGTCGCGCCCGATGAGCCCGTCCACGGAGTAGGCGTCGTCGTCGTCGCCCACGCTCGCCGGCTCCAGCAACGTCTGCACGGACCTCCATAGCCCGTCCAGCAGCCTCCTGTCCGTGGACGCTCTTCTCGGCGGCGCCACGTACCGCTTGTTGAACACGCACAGCGCCGTCGAGCCGCGGGCGGCTCCGGGCAGCGCCTCGTTCATCAGGTCGAATAGGAGGCGGTGGTCGACGTCGTGGCCGTCCGAAGCGGCGGCCACCGGAGGGGATGTCGTGGAGATGACTTGCTCGAACGCCCACTTGGGGATCGGCTTGATCGGTTGGCAGGTTGATGAGAGGTGATCACCGGAGTTTTGGTTTTGCCCGTACATGCCGGCGACGATGAGGACGGCTCTGATGAAAGCTTTCGTTGGGTGATCCATTTCGGCCGCGGCGTCGTCGTCTTCTTCTTCCTGGACAGCTGGGCTTGTTTCTGCGAGCTCTTCAGTTTCATCTTGCTCCAGCCATGGAATGCTTTGTTCTGAGACAACATTTCGTCAGAAACATAACCCCTCAACATTGTTCTGAAGAAAATTCAGACATGAGCAGCAGTTGCCACTTACCAGAAGCGCCTCCTGAGCTCGCCGCTGGCTTCAACGGAGACCGGTGCTCGCCGAAGGAAGCCTCCAATGGCGATACGGGGCTCGGGTAACCTCCCCGGATCATCATGTCATCCGGCGGGCTGCTGCACCACGACGCCGGGCTCGGCGGAACCTCGGTGGAATTCTCCTGAACATTCATTCCCATGTCAGAACAATTGAAACCACTACTGAAACAACAGCAATGTGTTCGATCGATCACGGGGATGCCCTCACCTGCAGCACGCCGGGGTGGATGAGGACGGAAGGCGCGGTGACCAGCGTGCCCATGGGCGGGAAGTCGTCGGGGAAGAACGACGACGACGACTCGTCGGCGGCAGCCGAGTGGAGCTTCTTGCCGAACAGCTTTGCTCTCAGCCCCAGGTTCTGCCGCAAGTTGGACACCTTTCCCTTGATGCCGAGCCCGTCCTTCCTGCCTTTCGACGACGGCCTCTCCTCCTCCGGCGACGGCCGCCCGCCATAGTAGTCCCCATGTCCCTCGTGCTTCAGCTGCACCCGTGCTCCGGCGAGCACCCGCGGCTCCCCCTCAGAGAGAAACTTCGCAAAGTTACCAGACACCGGCGCCGAGAACGACCTCATCAGGTTCCTCGGGGACGCCGCCTCGTCGGAGGAGTCGACGACCGCAGCCGTAGCCGAGTTCTTGTACCACCCTTGTCTGAAGGACCGGACTTCAGATGACTCGATCGCGCGCTTCTTCTCCTCCTTGCTCCTGATCTTCTTGTCGCTCTTCATCGCCACCTCGCGCCGTGGACTCGTCGGCTTCGGCCGCTGCTCTTCATCCCACGGCGACGACGATGGCGTCGACGCAGTCGGCCGTCTCCGGTGAGCACCGAACGGCGGCGGCTGCTCGGCCTCCGGCTCCCTCCTGAGCACGTTCCTCAGCCGGTCGGAGAGCTGCTTCCTGGCGTCTCTGCAGATGTAGTCCATCTGGCTCTGCACGTCGCTGCTCCGGTACGAGCGCGTCGACTCCGACCGCAGCAACGCCGGGTGGTGCATGTCCTTGGTGACGCTCTCCCTGATCTGGTCGGCGATGTTGCGCGCGATCTGCTTGGGGTCGGCGGGGACTTCGGGCCACCGGTCGGCCGCCCTTTCTTCGGGGGCCATGCGCCCTTCCAGCTCGAACTTGAGCCGCATCTTGACCTCCTCCAGGAACGCCTCCATGTTGTTCTCCTTCTTCATCAGCTCCGGCGATCCCAGCGACGACTCGTCGACGTCCTCGGCGCTCAGCTCCGGGCAGGGCTTCAGGATCACGATCCTCGTCGGCGACAGCGGCTTCTCCTCCTCCTCGTAGTAGAATCTCGAGAGCGGCAGCCTCGCAGACGAACCGTCGTCCGCGCTCGTCAGAGAGAACGTCCGGCTACCGGAGATCGACGCCCCGCCGCCGCCACCCTCCTTGGCTCTTCTTCTCCAATGAGCGTCGCCGTTGCCATTGTCGTGCACGCGCCTGTTACCATCTCTCCCTCCTCTGCGATCCTGCTGGTGGAACCTGTAGGGCACGATCTCCGAGCACCCGTCTTCGTCGTGGCCGACATTATGCCGGCTGTCCAGCTCCAGAGCTCTCGACTGCTCCCAAACCTTGGTGGCCTGCCACGCCGCGAACTCCTTCTTGAACTTCTGCAGCTCCTCCTCCTGCGGGTGCTCCCGCGGCACCTGATTGCCCCACCCATCACCGCCACCACCACCACCATTCTTCTTCTTCATCAGCTGAGCAAGAATCTCCCTCTCATCATCGCCAGCATCATCGAAGGTGTAAATTTCCTGTTTCGCCGAATGCCGGACAGGATCCTTGTGCTGCCCGAAGGAGACATGCTTGGTCACCACCGGCCTCGAGACGACCATCTCTTGCCGTCGATCATCCGGGTGGACGGTGAGCTCGGTCGTCGGCGGCGAGTCCATGCCCATCAACCTGGCGATGACGCTGGGCACCCTCTTGTGGCCCTCGTTGGGCCGGAAGGAGGCGTCCTCATGGATGATCTTCTTGATCGGAGCAGAGGATTTCGGGTACTGCCTCATGCTGTTGCAAGAGTACTGCAGAGAACAGAGAATTACACGAAACTCGGTCAGGACACGCTACAAGAGGTAGCTGCAACAATGGCCAACAACTCAACGTGGCTTGGTTGACAAGAGATGGCAAGCAAGCAAGCAATGATGCAGAGAATGGCCAGGTAATTTAATTTAAGGGGCAATTCGTTTAATTGGGTGCAACAGTAGATTGGGGTCTACTGTTTGACACCATTATTAATGGGTGTTCTGAGATGTCTTCCCGGGCAACAACAGTCAGGTACAAGTACACCTAGCAGCAGCCAGAGCTACCAAGGACAGTACTACGGTGTCTTCTGTCAAGAAAGATTTACTAGCAGTACTAGCTAGCACTTTTTTTCACGGTTAATTAAAAAGTGAACTGTTTGTGACAGTGGGGGTAAAGGCAGGTCCTTTTTCTGGAAACAAAAGTGCTTTCCACATGCATATACACATGCTGGGGGAGGAAAAGATGCAATAATAATAAGTTAACAAACTCTGACAGATAGAAAGAAAGAACATATTGGAGTGAGGGATTGTGGTAGTACAGGCTGACTCACACTCACCGGCATGTCCTCTTGGAAGACGCCGTAGCTGTGGGACGCCTCCATGGCGAACTCCATGCTGTTCCTCGGAGCATCGAACCCTGGAATGAAACCCAACGATCACAGATTAAACTTGCTGCGGATCAAATCAGCAACGAAAATGGTGTGTTTGCAAATTCTTCAGAATTCGGCACCTTGGCCCGGCTGCCTCTTGCTGTTGGCGGTCCACTTCTTGGAGGTGCTGGCATGGGACAAGTCCAGGTACTGCATCATGGCCACCACTCACAGGTCACAGCTAGCTAGCAGCCCTGCCAGAGAGGCCCGGCGGTGTGCTTCGATGGCGAGGCTAGCTAGTAGGATTTCTCAAGGCCGGACTGGATTATTCGACCTCGCTGATATCCTGTAAATTTTTCCAAGGAAAACATGTCATGTTCTGCAGAGAGGATATATGGCGCCGCTGAATAATCAGACATATGTCATGCCATCGGCGCTCTGACTTTCTTCTTCTTCTCTGACAGAAATTGCAGAGTAGGAGTACTGTAATAATCTAGCAGAGATTTCCCATCAGCTCGCATGAGCACTAGGTTCTTTAATTTTCACTCCCAAACTAATCTGCGGCGCTGAATCGTGGAAAATCTTTGGTTCGTCGCTTGCAACTTGCCAAAGCAAAATCCAGCATTCGTCGCCATGGAGCTAGGCGGATTCATCAGAGGAAGCAGAGGAGGAGATGAACAGGAGCGGACGGCGATGGTCTGGAATCGTCAACGTGGTGGACAGGACAGGGAGGTTGAGCTGCCGAGCCCCACCACGTGCGCACAGATCACACGCATTTTCCTCCAAGAACAAGCAACGAACCAAACCAAAACCCAGAACTAAAACGAATGCTAAGCAAGAATCAAGCAAATTGACACAGAACCAAGAAGGAAGGAGGAGGAGGAACGAACCGTTGAATCGGCAAGAAGAGCATCCAAGGATCGGTCTCCCCGGCCCGGAGCAGGCAGGTCTCCTTGCCGCGGCTCTCCCGGCGAACCAGCCGCCGGCCCCGGAGGAGAAGAGGGGGGAGATCAAGAGAAGAGAGGGGAGGGCGCTAGGGGAGCTTCTGGGTGCTTATGGCGGTAGTTGTAGTCGGGGCGGCAGCAGTGGAGGAGCCCATGCCAAAGCCAATGCCAATGCCATGCATGGACGGGGGCGGGAGGGGAGGGAAAGCAACAGCTCGGGAAAGGCGACACACCCACCCACCCTCCCTCTCCTTTAGGTTTGGGTTTTCCCCATCGCTGTAAATAATAACTAGGCGATAATGGGAAACGCCATGGCCATCTTCCTCACCAGGTCACCACTACCGTTTCTCCGGCGGCCGTGCTTTCCTGTCAGCAGCACACTTACCTGTTGGACGCTTTCAACGGATGCCGGGAGAGAGATGCCCCCTGAAGCTTCTTTTTTTAACGGGAAACGGAATTGGGACGGAATTGGGGAGGAGATGACAGCTTGGTGGCGCCAGGACTCTACTACTACCTAGCTCTGATAGTAGGTTTAGGTTGGTGCGGCACACACACCACACGCTTTCCGTTGCACGAGCGGAGGCCGTTCCATTTGGCGCCATTTCGCCACTACTGCTGGGGCAGACAGACAGTCCTGTGCACGCTGGCTGGCCAGCATCATGTGGGAATTGGATGAGATGTTCCATTTCCTCTTTACATATTACTGTATTATATATTTATTTTAATATAAAAAGGACAGAGAATCGTTCCACGCACTCCCCCCGACTGGGATTCAGTAACTGGCTGTTTGCCAGTCACGCTGTAACCGGCGGCTCTCATCCGCCCTTCATATGCTTCATCCAACGGTCCAAAGCAAAGCAAGGCAAAAGAACACAGCTGGGCCAAACTGAAGATTCAGACGTTTGCTGCTCTCTGTAAATCTGAAGCAATACTAGCCAAAAACGAAAGCATATTTATAGTGTTTGCACAAAACTAAAGCAATACGTACTGTTGGCACTTAATCTGAAATAAAACTTGTTGTTTGCACAAAACTGAATAAAAACTGAAGCTACATACTACTGTTTTGACTGTTTTAAAATGCAGTTTTCACAATCTAATAACCTAGAACAAATCTGAAGCAAAACAAATAGTTCATGCATTCAGGCTGAACAAAGAAGTGCAGCGAATACAAAATGAAGCTACAAACTGAAGCGAAAGCACACTGAATTCTCCATATTAATAATTAAAGGAGGTGACACTTACACTCAAGTCTGTAGCAACAAGTGTTATAACTGATTAATAATTCTGCATACTTAAAGATAAGGCCATTTCACTTGTACAATTTTGGCCTAAAAAGACTATAGTTAGTCTCCAAAATACTCCTAAAATACAAAAGTTAGCCCCAAAAGCCTATATCACCAATTTCTAGATACTAGAATAGATTTCCATGATAGAGAATGTTATAATCAAACGTAGGAACTGTCAAGAGCTGAGTAAAACTTCCAATGACATTGTATTCTTCATGCGCCACATTTGCTCCTCCATTATTTCCATCATTCTCCACTTCTCGAGGTTGTACATCGTCTTTCTTCTTTTGTTGCTGCCAAGGAAAAACCAGATATAATAGTGCAAGATGAATGATAAGATCACATATGAAATTCTAGATTGCAACATACCTTTGCTCCTTTCGTTGTTGATGTGGCAGATTTGGTGGGTTTGCGCTTTCCCTTGCGCAACTTATCCATCCAGATTCTGGCTCTCTTTGTGTTTTTTGATTGAACCTCCTTTTTCTTCAGCCGTGCGGCATTTAAAAAGTCATTTGTTTGTTGCTCATTCGGGTCAACATTCTCTTGTTCATTCCTTGGTTCATTGCTTGGTTCTTTGCTTGGTTCATTGCTTGGTTCATTCATAGATGCATTGAGTTTATCCTCTAACCGTGGCCTAATGGAATCAAGTGCATTTTCTAACAGCAAACAACATTCTTCAGAGTTGGCTATTTTCTTTGCCAAAGTGACAAACTTATAGGACAGATTGTTGTATCGAAGCATGGCTTCTAGTTTTGGATTCTCTACCACGTTTCTTCCTTCTTTGTCCAAAATACTTCCCTTTTTTGCATCTCTAGTCCATCTCTTTAACACATAGTGGGTTGGCAATGTCTTTATATTCATCAAATCAAGAACTTTGAGACCATGTGCACACAATATTCCAACCCTGTTGAAGGTTCCACAAGTACATGAAACGGTTTGGGTCAAACGATCACCGGTCACTATGCGCTCATCTTCAAAAGTTCCATCCAAAGTCCCAATAGAAACAACATATTTGTTATTTCCATCCAATGATTTGGCACATGCAGCTATGGATCTTTCGTACTCACCTTGAAAAGCTTCGAAAATTACCGGAGTGTACACTTTACTTGCTTGCACCAACATAAGTGTGGACATTTTGATTCTTGGTATCTTCTTCGTTGCCTCAAATTCAGATTGTACTTCCTTGTTCCTTTTTACTTCCACGTTCCTCTCAAAATGCTTCAAAAACCGAACAATATGGAAATCCGATTTCAAATGGTTCTTCAATGCATTGTTGAAGCTCTCACTTAGTTGCGTACTTCTTACTCCCAAACTGAATACATCTCTCATATAGCATTCGGCCCATTTTTCTTTCAACTTGAAGATACTATCTAACCAAGTTTGCTTATGCACTTTGCATCTCATATTATCAAATGCTTCTTGAAATGTCGTCTTGTCCTCAAAGCCATACATACAAGCACTAAAATCTGAGAGGATATGTGATTTTTCATCTTCGCCTTCATCTTCACCTTCAACTTCGCCTTCATCTTTCTCTTCACCCTTCACAGGAGATAAATGCTTGACAGCATTCTGCATTATGTGAAAAGTGCACAATCCATGGTATGATTGTGTGAATACTTTCTCAATTGCCTTTCCCATCGCTGCATCTTGATCGGTGTAAATGGTTTTTGGTTGTCTTCCACTATGTGCAGCTAGAAAGGTCTCAAACAACCATATGAATGAGTCTTTTGTTTCATCAAACAAAAATGCATCACCAAATATAGTGGTTTCTCTAAACTGATTGAGCCCAAGAAAAACACCAAATGGCCTATACTCTTTGTTTGTGCCAAAAGTGGTGTCAAATGTCACAACATCACCAAAGTGTGCGTAGTCAATGATCATTTTAGCATCAAGCCAAAATATGTTGGTTATCTGATCCTCACAATCGTAATGCAACTCATATTGGAATGATGGGTTCTCAACAATTTTGTCATGAAAATACTTCAACATACTACCGGCTTGTCCAAAAGCCAACTCTCTTTGCCGCTTGCTCCGTAGATGATTCTTGTGGTCACGCCAAGTGTAGCTAAGGTTATGTGGCCCACCGGCTCGACGACAGGCCAACTCATGTGCAGCTTTTGGCCTAATTCCAGAATCATCGGCTGTTTCTATTTCATAAGCTTGAAGATCTGAAATTTTCCTTTGTGATGCCATCAAGTGTCGGGTTTGTGGCAAATGAAGTGCATGATTATGTTCTAGCTTAACTTTGATGACTTCATAATCTCCAACCAACCGATCCAATGAAACAATGATGTGAGCATCGCAATTAGTCCTTGTTTCAGCTCTAAAAAGCTTCGGTACGTGATCAGTTTGCCCTTTTCTTCGAAGACCCTCATTGGAACAAACAAATTTGCATGAAGTTGCTTTACCATCGATTTTGCTCAAAGTAGTGTTTCTTTTCCTCACATCAAAGCCTGCTCGGCCCCCATATTCTAGCCAAAACTGCCAAGCATCATTTGTAGTTTTGAATCTCAACCCCACTTTGGGAATCCACCTTTCAGGCTCTGCCATCTCTTCTCACTCATACAACACAGCACTCAAGTTCAGTCAAGTTGGACAACACAGACTTGCATAGCTCATCACTGAAATTCTGCAAAAATTCAGATCAACGCAAGAAATTACTCATAGATACCACTACAAATCGAAACATTGCACATCAATCACAGATACATCACTAACATCAGCACAAAACTGAAAATGCAAAAAATAATGGAGGAAGGTCCGACTGTACTCGGTGGCCAGCTTCAACTATTAATGGAGGGCTCCGTTTCAGAGATCATCGAGATGGCCACGGTGGCGCTAGCCATCCTGTTCGGCGCCGGCGGTTCTCCACCTTCTCATCTGCAGCGGCGCCGGCGGTTCCTCCGCCTTCTCCTCTGCTGCGGCGCCGCTACCCTCCACTCCTCCACGGCGCCGACTCCTTTCTCCCTGCCTCGACGACCCCGTCTCCCTTCCGCAGCGGCACGGCGGGAAGCTCGACGGGATTCCTCTGCGGCGGCACGGCGGGAACGAGCAGGAGAACGCCCGCGAAATCCCCAAATCCTGCCGCCCTCGCCTGTTCTGCTCCGCCCTCGATTTGTTCTGGTTGCCCAGCTGTGTTCTTTTGCCTTGCTTTGGTCTGGATCGTTGGATGAAGCGTGAAGGGCGGATGAGAGCCGCCGGTTACAGCGTGACCGGCAAACAGCCAGTTACTGAATCCCAGTCCCCCCCCAAAGCCCTACAGCAAATCCATGGATGTCAGTTTAGAAAAATGGCCACATTTTGGGCGGGTGAAACACGCAGTAAGGGCAATTCTGGATGCTTAAGTCGTCATATCGAACCAGTGCTTCATTCTACATGGGTTTGATGATTTGCTCCAACACTGTTTTGAATGATGAATGGACCATTTTATATGGAGTTTGATGATTTGCTCCGACATTGTTTTAATGGCGTATTTTGATCCGAACCTTTTTATCATTCCAAGGAGGAAAGATAAATTATCGAACGGCGAAGTAAATAAACGCAAATGGTCCTATTTTCACACTATAAACATAGCGATTATAACTAAAGAAACTATTTTAGCAGTGGCATACGCGCATCTTTATATTCGAATGCGATGGCGCTCACATGGAACATTTTCCCGCACAGGAAGATAGTTTCAGCCCGGTTTCTTTCTCCGCGCACATCACGAGCAATGTTGCTGCCATCTGTATGGTTGCCGCTTTCATAGCTACAAATGGCGCGACCACTTTTTCACCACAAGAAGGGTCAATTAATGACCAATGCCTCATTTCGCATCCGTTTTTCACACAAATCCTCTCTTGGTTTCCACACACGCTCATGTCCATTCTCTTGTATATAAACCCTCATCGGCACCACCCTGCACCCTCCCGTGGTCGCCACACTTACATCTCGGCCCCTTATCTTCCCCCTTCCCTGTCATCACCCCAATCAGCCCCCCCCCCCCCCCCCAAATCGATCATGTCTCAACGATCCCGCTCTCCTCGTGGACATTTCCCTAACAAGACGAAGAGAAACATGTCGAGAGAGAGGGCGTGGGACTGCTCCCTATAAGTCAATGAGGACGTGGATCATAAGGTTGAATTAGCCATTGGTCGTGCCGACCTCGCCGCCATCCTCGACTACTCTGACCACATTTTGATTGCCGCGTATGCATAAATGAACACGAGCTCACTCCGACATTCAAAATTGTGGTACTATCCAGCATCAAGGACGGTGGCTGCAAAAGTTGGATCATAAGTTCCTGAGGTCAATTCAGAAAGGAGGAAGAGTCATAGTTCAAATTCGAATATAGAGAATCAAAGTTTGAATAATTGTTGAAATTCCAGTTGCAATCCATGTTAACATCTAACACGAGGAATCTAGTATTGAAAACGATAGCGTGGAATTGGCACCGTCCGATCAAATGTCCACGAACAAGTCCGTGCGTGCTGGCGAACATTGGACGGGGTTCACTTGTATTGGATGGAGGGGACATGGTAACCATATGCGCCTGGTGATCGATCGGGACGTGTATCAAACCAGCCCTATTCATACCCTGCGTCGGTCTCAAACACGGCCGCTCTGCATCCATCCATCCATCCATCCATGCCGCGAGCGACCGAGCAACACGGCCGGAAAAGGCGAAAGCATACGCCGTACGTAGGACGCGGATGGTACTACTAAGCACCGTAGGCGCGACACGTACATTAGGAGCAGGTCAGTCGACACGAAGTTGCAGCAGCGGCACCAGGGATGTTTGCTGGTGGCCGCGCAGCCGAGCCAGCACCGGCCGCATTGATTCAATGGCGCTCTCCTCCTCGACCGGCACCCCACCCCCACGCCGTCGACGCGATCCAGGCCAACTTCCCCGGGCCAACCAGCGTCGTCGTGCCCCACGCGCTACGGCGACGGCGACGGGCGAAAGATTTGCGCGTCGTCAGCCGGAATGTTGCCTGCACATGCCCGCGCACACGCGCGCACATGCGCCTGCCTTGCCACGGCCGGCTTCGCGTTATTTAGCAGCAGCTAATAACAACTGTTCGTTTGTTTTGGCCCTTGTTTACTAGCACTGGCTGGATTGGGGTTTAGTTTAGTTGGTTAGTTGGTTAGCTGCCACTACCACTAGCCAATGATAATAATAATGCAAACGAGCGTGTACGTACGTACATCGGAATGGTCCATTATGGTCTATGATGATGATGATGGCCATGACATGATGCTCTCTCCCTCTCTCTCTCTAGTGGGCATCGTATGCACTCACTGTATTATTATTATTGTTGTTGTTAAGGTCGCCTCCTCGTTAATTCCCACGTCTCTAACCGAGGAGTATACTGCAGTTGCACGCAAGGAAAATAAAAAGATCTGATTAATCAGGGCATTACTGAAAGAAATCTTGCCTTATGTTGGAATTCTCAAGGCCATCAATGGATCAACCAAAGCAGCATCTCCTGTAGTAGATACAGAATACACAAAGAGGAGGAGCAATGAGCTCTTTCGGTAGGAAGACCAGCCCTCTTTCTGTTTGTTTTTAATTTTTATAGATCAAATTATCAAATGCATGACGTGCGCGCATGCACGGCCATCATTCCTTCCTTACTAAACTAAGCATGCAAAAGGAGGAGGGCAAATCATGCCACATCTAATAACCAAGTTTAGTTATTTATAAACTAGTTAACCCTGTGACCCCTCCTGGACGACGATATCACATGGTGGGGTGCCCCCATCGAATCAATACCACCCCCCTCCCCATCCCTCCCCTCCCCTACCACATTGCCTAAAGCCAAGGGCAATCGATGTGCTGTCCACCCACAACAAAATTAACCAACCAAGATTACTCTATTTCTTCACCAAACATTATCCTAACAGCAGCACAGCAATGGTGAACGTTTCAGACCAGGCATGCCCACATTCGCAATGCGTATAAGCTACACCTGGAAAGTTTCACCAACAAATTTATACGGGTTTATTAATTGAACCTGGCAGAACAATTGCTATGAAATTCTCCTATGGTAGCCTTGAATTCAGTCCCCATAAGTCATCAGAGATGAACAATAAACGCAACCCTCAACTGGCAAACTACTAATAAACAGTTGCTTATTTGCATATGCAGAAGTACTCTACTCACTCACCTTTGCATATATCGATCGACGGACCGCCGTATCTCTCGAGAGAGATCGCCTCCAGCTTTCTGCCTTCAAAAGCACTGCCAACAAGTGTAAAGGAGCTTCAAATAGTTAAAACTCAAAAATAAAATAGATCTTCCCAGATGGTCCTCATCGAATCACTCTTGCAATTTTGCTAATATAAGCAAGCAGACTCGGAGCATTGGCGTTTAATGGCGTCTTTCTGCAGGGGCTTAAAGGAGAACCGGGACTCCTAGGTTGTAAAGGGAAAAGCCATGATCAGCACAGTGCGCTTTGATCCAGCGCCCACCTCAAAATGAATGAATGAATGAATGGCTTGTGCATCTTCCGGTGAAAATTCCCGCCGATCGTTCGGATCAGGAGAGCCCCCACCGGAACGTGTTTTCATGTGAAGTTGCTGCCTGCTTCTGGGGTAACCCCCTACTGCATCAGTGGTCCAGAGCACTAGAACAATTGCAAATGGAGGGGGCAACAGCCCATCAAACATCTCTTTGCCCTGTCAGAAGGTAACTTGTATGCATGGGTTTTGCATGCATCTTGTTACAAAAATTGAGATATTAAACTTATTGTGCTCTGGTTTCTTTATAGGTGTGATCATTGTGCATGACTGCTGCTGCTGGATTTTGGGATATAAAACCAGTCTGCTGATCTGCTCTCTTTTTCATGAATGGAGAACTGGGATCTGCATGTGCCGCACTTCATAATCAGAAATCATATCTCAATTAAGATTTATTTTGATTGCCAAACTACCAAGGGATTGCCTATTAATAAGTTGCCTGGTCAGTCATATCCTAACCTTGCTTCATTTATAGTCCACGGATCATAAACTTCAGTTATGCTTTGATAAAATCGAATACTTTCAATACAGCAACTTCAGCTAAATGGCGTGTGATTATACAAAATTCAGGCAACTGAGAAGAAGCAAAGGCCAGTCTTCAATCTAACAAACACCTGGAAACAATAGAACGTCCTACCGCTTGCAGGACGAGAATTAAATCATCTCAAAATATTCACAATTCAATTGTTCTTTACCATTATCATTGGTGTTTGTAAATTCTCACAAGGAGAGGCCATAAGTTTTTGTGTGTGGGTGTGGGGGGCAGGGATATGCTTTGAAGTGTTTATCAAGTTATGTCAAACACAATTTTACTATTCATCTAGGTAGTCACTTTTAGCAACTTGGCCATCTTTCACCAACAGTGCAAGGGTAAAAACAATAAGAGAAAAATAACAAGAAAAAACTAAACGGTAGCAAGCAATTCTATAAATGATGTGAAATGTACAATGGGGATGGGAAAACCAAGCCGGAGTTATCATTCATGTGCCCACTAAATGCAAAGCAATGATGGCCTATTAGTAAAACTTGGGCAGATCATATGATGCTTGTTGTAGAGGTCACCATATGCTTCATTACAAGCTATAACTGCTGTATTGAATGCGAATACATGATTGACCAACCACAGGTAACCCGCAAACAATGAACAGTATGCTTCTTATATATTCAGATTAACCAGTAGCATAGATGAAAATAACTTGCCAAGTGGTCTATCCATAGTCGGTGAAATCATTAAAGATGATTCAACCATTCAGGTACACCACTTAAATACACAACCAGGTACATGAAAATAACTTGGCGAGGTGGTCTATCCATGGAGTACAAACTAATGGTGCGTGATTACTGAAGTAAAATCACTAGTGTTCTACCTTGTTGCTCAAAGAAAAATGTAACTTTCTGCATTTCCCAAGACTAACAAAATCATCACAATAAAGGGGTAGCATGTCACATCTTCTGAATCAATCTTCTCAACTGACCTGTATTCTCCCATGATATCCCTCCCGTTGCCAGTATTTGAGGTGAGAAAAACTGCTCCAATCTGTTTCTAATTAAGATATTCACCTCTTCTGCATCAATCTGCTCAACTGATTGTAGATACCCTCTCTCATGGTATCCCTATTGCCAGTATTTAAGGTCAAAACATCTGCTCCAGGATGATTCCTCAACCTTGCGACTGCATTTGATAGGGGGGAATATTTAGTCACGATCCAAGGAGAAAGCATGGTCAGATGATTGACTCACGTGTGTATACAGAAAAGAGTGGGGTCGTAAAAATAAATCTTATTCCCAATTTCCCATGCAGGAGATATCTGTTAATTCTTGGATGTATAGCATAGCATGCTTTGGTACACTGAGCAACAGTTCAAAAAATTGTGCCCCCATGGCTGAACTGGATATTAAAAGGCATCCGAGGCTTTGATCTTCATACAATATGATGTACTCTCAAATTGGAAAGGATGGTACCTCCTGGAATGTCTCGGCCATATCTTGGTAGCGGTATGGTGGCCAGCACAGGGATGTTGGACTCCATAACTCTCATCACAGCAGGGAAAAATGCTGAACTGAACAACTCCATTTTACCCACTTCATCGATGATGAAGAGATCTGTGTCTTGTTTGACCTGAAAAATCAACAAGAAATACAAAGCTGTTACCTACATTTCGAAATGGTGATCTGACAGACTGGTCTAAATCACGGGCTCATGATTATCACACATTTGAACAAAGCAACCTACCATTTGGATTTTGGAATAAGGTCATGGAAATATCTTGGAACTGCTTACCTGCAACTCAGGCAATGCTAGCGAATCCAACGATGCTACATCTACTTTGTACTTCCCAACAGTAGGCCATCTAACAGACTCAGGGCTGCAAGATATAACAAACTTAAATGCCATGATTTGCTAGGATAAAATAGTTCGATGAGAATACATAAAGATAGAATCAACAAAGCGTTAGAATATACTCCCTCCGATCCATAATAAGTGTCGCTCATTTTGTACACCGATCCATAATAAGTGTCGCTCATCTAGTACAAAGTTTGTACTGGCTTAGTACAAAATGAGCGACACTTATTATGGATCGGAGGGAGTACGGATTATCTAACAGAGGCCATAACTCAAATCTATTCACTGAGCTTGATTAGAAGCTATACACATGACAGAAAACAACACGCCAAAAGACGCAAACTCCACATAGCAGTAGTGTGCCAAAATCTTCCACGTGTTTCAGGTTACTGACGGTGGCATTAACTAGTCTCACATACAGTGGAGTTTAGAAATCAGATATGTATCAACAAATATGAGACATATACAAGTGGCCAAACAAGCTGTATATCGGTGTCAGTGGGCATTCTTCTACCACCAGTGGCATTTCAACAGTAAGCAAAATGCGACATGGACAGGTTTAAGGAAGTTTTGGAATGTGCCCTCACTTGGAAAAGGGAACTCCATGCACCACCAGACATGGATTTCAACAATAATTGCAGGCAAGATGCTTGAAACTAGATGCATTTGACTGAACTGTAGATAGTCTATCGTTGTACAAATCAGATAATGCTAGCCAGGGATTCAAATCAAGCAAAGTGGCAAGCTGAAACCGACCTCGAAATCCTGGAGGATGCGAGCGGTCCGCTTCGGCCGTCGAGCGTGACGACCTCGAACCCGACCCTCTCCCCATTCTCCCTCACCTCCCCTGCAAACAGATGGCACGACGAGGAGTGAAATTCTGGGGCGAATTGCACGGGAGAACGAATCGGAGTTCGGGGGGGGGGGGGGGGGGGGGGGGGGGCGGCGGTACGGGTGTAGAAGCCGCGGACGGTGAGGTGCGGGTGGGACGACCTGAGGGCTTCCAGCACCCGCATGACCAGCGTCGTCTTCCCCACGCCCTGCAGGCAGCGGATTAGGCGCATGTCAAGGCGGGAGGAGGGTTTTGTGCGGGGTTCGGGGGGGGTACTGCTTACCGGCGGACCAGTGACGAAGAGGCATCTCGACGGCGCGGCGGCCATCGGCGAGGCAAGCGGCGGTGCCGGGTGGTGGCGACGGCGGCCGCGGCTGTTTGGTGGCGCTCTGCAGTTAAGACTGCCTCACGGCCCAAACGAGAGATTTTTCTTTGAGGGGGGGGGGGGGGGGGGTCCCAAACGAGCGAGAGACTAAAGCACCCCAATGGGCTTGGGCTGTGCCGGGCGGCCTGGCATGTGCCCCCCACCACCACCAGCGCGTTTATAATCAAGAACGGCCATGCCCGTCGTTTTGATCGCATTTTAAAATCAGCATTGCAAACTAAAAAGAACCTTCGCATTATATTATATTATGTGACCGAGTGACAATAAAAATAGAAAACTTGGAATATGGAGAATATTTTTCTCAGAAACGAGCTATCATGTCTGAAGATTCATAGCTTTCAAACCAAATGATCAATGTTACATTTGTGGCATGCTTTGTTTAAATGATCTCATATTTGCATAAATGTTCATTTTAAAATGGCAAACAATGTTTCATAAGAAAGTTTTCCTTTTCATTTGCACAAGAAAATCTTTATTTATTTATTTATTTCTGAGTGTCAAAATGAGTTTTTATGAAGAATCTACCAAATATTAGTTGAGAGATTGGAACACACTATTTTTTGAAAATACTATAACATATTTTGTGTACAACTGACCAAATGGTAACATGTAAAATATTTTTCATACACCTCTCATAAAAAAGATAAATTCCCGCTGATTCGGTAGGCCGGGTCAAATTTGAACCGGAAGTGTCGTCGATATGTGACGGCAGATGCCATGGGGATGGCTAAAGTGAGGGGAAGACACGAGGGAGAGAATGTCGATGGTGCCGAAATTGGGTTGGGCACCAGCACAGTGAAGACACCACGATGTACCCAGGTTCGGGGCTCTCCGGAGAGATAACACCCCTACTCCTGCTTGTCTCTTGTATATCAATGAAGGAACTACAATAACTGCTCTTCTATCTTCTCAGGGGAAGGAGTACACCGCCGCCGTGGGCAAGGTCCTCTCCTGCTTCCCTGAGGAGTGACTACGGGCAGTAAATGAACTGAAGGGGGAATGAGTTAATGAGATCTCAGGTGTAGCGTCCCTCGCGCAGGAGGGGGTACCCTGGCTCTTATAGTGTGAGTCCAGGGTACTATAGTAACTTCATCGCCGAATGGGCCCATCCGTCATCCTCTAATCGGCCTGGGCCCACCGACTGCTCCTCTCCGGGTAACCCGGAGCCTACGAGCGGCGGGCCATGCTGCTACCTCGTAGAACCTAGGAATGAACAGTGGAGCTAGGGGGTACGGTCTTGTCGGCCTGTCCGCGGAATCGGCGGGGAGGTCGACAACGTATCTCCAGCAAATCCTCGACATGACCTGGCCTCCTGCCACCCAGATATCTCGGGATATGGCATTTATGACCTCGTAATCATACCCCCGACTGGGTGGTAGGTTGCTCCGATTGCGCCTGGGCCGACTGGTGGTTCCTGGTGGGGTCGATTGCTCTGGGCAATCGGCCTTCTAGGAATCGGCCTCGGTCCAGCTGCGGACTAATCGGATGATCATCTTTGGTGAAGGGTGGCCCGATTGCGCCTGGGCCGACTGCTGTCATTTGGCATGGTCGATTGCCTTGGAGCAATCGGCCGTACCTCTGCCCAGCTCGGCCCAGCTGCAGCCCAATTGGTCCATCCTTGTCTTGAAAGTTTACTTCCGCTTGGGTTAGCCTACCCGGGTACCAATCCCCCGACAGTAGCCCCTAAAGCTGTAAAGGTCCCACGGTCGCTTGACCGCGGGGCCTTTGCAGTTTTTCAATCTCTGCCTTGACGTTCTCCGACTGCTGTGGCCCCTTCGAGTGCGTCATTCCGAGTTCGTCGGCCGAATCGGAGATCACACTCGGTTGACCAAATTTTCATCCGATTGGACGTGGTTCTCTCTTAATTCATGTCTTCACTTTTTTGAGAAAGATCTCCTTCGCTGATTTCCCTCCAACGGTTACTTCCGATTCGCCCGCGACGTGATCAATGAGCTGGGACCCACGACCCACGCGCGACGTGACATAACTGCAGGGCCTGACCCCCACGTCGCCCGCCTTGCCTCTTGCGTCGGGATCCTTTGCGCTGGTCTGCCGGTTGGCCTCCTTGTGCCCTAGGCCACACCGGGCCACACAGCCGCAGGGTCATCCCACTCCCCCCCCCCCGCCGCCCATATAAGCCACCGAGGGGGGGGGGCTTCGCCTCTTACTTCTCCCAAACCCCTCCTTCGACCCCTAGCATTCTCTCCTCTGCGCCCTCGCCGCTCCACGCGACTCTCCCCGCCGCCGGCGTCTGCATCTCGCGCTTGCTCCGGCCACGGGCTCGTGCTCTCCGCTGCTTCCGCCGCCACCGCAGCCACTCTTCTCCGCAGCTCTCGTGCTCCGCCTCCCTCTTTTCTCTCCTCCGCTCCTCGCCGGCGAAGACCATGGCGCCTCGACGAGATGTGTCGCAGGCGAGCCGCGGGTGCTGGAAGGGCTCTCAGGCCACCGCCGCCGCCGTCGAGTCTCTCGTCCGCGCCCGGAAGATGCCCGCAGAAGTCGAATGGCGGATTCCTAACGAGGCCGAGGTCGTCCCAGCGTGCGTACTGGCGAGAGGGTCGTGTTCCTCGCTCACTTCGAGCGTGGATTCGGCCTTCCCGCTAGCGCCTTTTTCCGCGAATTCCTCGACTTCCACCGACTGCAGCCTCATCACCTCGCAGCCAATTTTATCATGATCCTCTCCGGGTTCGTGACGCTCTGTGAAGGGTACCTCGGTTGCCGTCCGAGTGTCGCCCTTTGGAAGCGCTTCTTCAACCTCCGAGCTCACAACGCTCGGACGGGTGCTGTGGTGGCCTCCGCCATCGAAGGCGGCAAGCCAACGTACCCGACTGACATGACCGACTGCGGCAGTTGCCTTGTCGCAGCCGGCAAGTCGAAGTACACGAGCCCCGAGATCGTCCAATCCTGCAAGAATTGGCAGACCTCGTTTTTCTACGTCAAGTCCCCTGACCAAGGCCCCGACCTCCTCAATTTGCCCGAGTTCTCTCTCGCCCGGCCGATTGAGAAGCATCAGTGGTCGCTGAAGCACGGCATCGGAGACTGCGATGTCGATGCCCAAGCTGCCAGGGTCACCCAGCTGGAGCAAGAAGGACTCCTCCCAACCGACTTGGTAGATGTGTGGCTTCACGATCGGATTCTTCCCTTGCAGCGCCGAGTGCACCGCCTCTGCGACGTGTCGGGACCTCGAGATCCCACTCGGCTCTGCACGTGGCAGGTGAAGACCGAAGACCTTTGCGCCCGAGTGAAGGCCATCACCTCTAGCCCCTTGCCTGATCCCTTCCGCTTCGGGCTTGATTATCTCATTCGCCAGCGAAAACCGCCTGTGGTATGCTCCGATTACATGCTCTTCCGATTGCTTTCTTTTCCGATTGCCCTGACTGCTTATACCTCCTTCTCAGCACTTCATTCAATCCGACCTCATGGAAGACGGCCAGGAAGCTGGCGTGTATGCCCCTGATCGCACGGAAGAGGACCCCACCGACCTCGAGTACAACGGCGAGATTCCTTCCGCCGAGTCCAGTGGGGATGATGAAGACGATGACGAGTCTTCCGGAGAATCCTCCGACCCCATGGATGCTGATGATGATGACGCCGAGCGCACCAACCCTCCGAAGACCAACACTCGGCCGCCAGCTCAAGGGGGTACGCCTGACCCTTCCCTTGAGAAATTTTTGGCTGAGTGGAGTGATGATGATAGTGTCTCAAAGGGTAATGGTTCCGATGCAGATCCTCGAGCCAGGCCTCCAAAGGTGCCGGCCAAGCGCACCTCGGCCGCCGGCTCCTCCTCTGGTGTGGCTTCTAGCCAAGTTGCCAAGGCCAAGCCGACTGCCAGCAAGGGCAAACAAGTCCAAGAGACGACAACTCGGAGGCCGACCGTCCAGGCGCCGCTGAACGTCGCTCCGCTTCGCTGCCGAATGCCCACTGGCGCACCCAGGACAATCGGGTATGCTCTTGTCTTTATGCCTCCTGCTTCACTACCTTTGCTTCTACTTATTCTTCTCCCTTTCTTCTTTCAGGGAGCCGATTGGGCTTGATGACGTTGACACCGACATTCCCGTCCGTGCCCGACCCGTCATCTCGCCCGCTGCCTCTGCTGCTGCCGTCCACAAGCGGCCGGTACCCGCTCATCGCTCCTCCAAGGACGCCGAGCGCGCTGCCAAGAAGGCCCGTCTTGCGGCGACTTCGAAGACCTCTTCTTCCACCCTTGCCTCCCCAACTCTCAAGGACGCAGCGGACCGGGTGGCTCCTGGTGGTGGAGGAACGCAACCGGCTGACCCGATTGCCCCGTCTCCACCGCGCCGCTCCAACCCAGCTTCGCCTGCCGCAACTTCCCCTGCCGCAATGACCGCATCTGATACGCCGGTGGTGACGACCCCATCACCGATTTTAGTGTCGGCACCACCGGTTGCCTCCACAGTTCCGCCTGCTGTACTACCTGACCCACCGACTGCGACGATCTCGCCGCCAGTCGTCCTTACCACTTCTGCTCCGACTCGCCCGGTTGCGCCGCCGCCGCCAGTCCTCACCACTACAGCTTTCACCATCGTTCCCACTTCAGTGCCACCGCCGATTTCTTCTCCCTCAGAGATTCTTATGCGCTCGGTGGATCAATTCCGAGCCGAGTATTCTCGCGCCCGTCATGTCGGCGCTGAGCCTGATGCTTCGCATCGTCCTTGGGATCCCGTGACGAGCGCACTGAGCCGGGTGAACGAATTCGCCGAAGCCCTTGCTCGGGACCTTCAACAGCTGACCTCTCACCATACGGTAAACTCCTTAACTTTTCCTTCTGTACCTCTGTCTTATCTCGGCAAATTTTCTTCCGGTGGGTGTAGTCCCCGAGATTCGGGCCGATTGGTTACAATCGGTTCGGATCTTTTAGCATTTTTTTGCTCTATCGTTTGCCTTCCTCAATCGGTAGACTTTCTTCCGGTGGGTGCGCGCAAGCGCACCCACTGGGTGTAGTCCCCGAGATTCGGGCCGATTGGTTACAATCGGTTCGGATCTTTAGCATTTTTTGCTTTATCGTTTGCCTTCCTCAATCGGTAGACTTTCTTCCGGTGGGTGCGCGCAAGCGCACCCACTGGGTGTAGTCCCCGAGATTCGGGCCGATTGGTCACAATCGGTTCGGATCTTTTTCACTGTTGCTTTATGTCTGACTCCGTCTTGCTATTTTTCTCAGGCTGTCATGGAAGAGAAAAGAGGTGTCTTCGAAAAACTCCTGGAAGCTTATACTGCCAACCTTCGAACCCTCGCCCAGGCCCAGCTGCAGGTTAATAACCAATCGGCTGAAATCACTAAACTAAGAGGTATCCTCTTATCTCACCGCTGTCTTTTCTTCATTTGATAACTGCTCTGGTACTGAAATCTTTGCGCTCTCTTGTAGCTTCTATTCCTGTGGTAAATGATCTTCAAGGCCGAATTGCAAAATTGGCTACAGAACTTAGCCAACAAGGTCCAGCTCTTGACCAAGCCACCGGAGAAGTAACTCGGCTGCAGGGGATAGAGAAAGATTTGAATCGGACTATTCACGGCCTCCAATCTGAAATGGTTGCTCTTGAGAAGAAACATCTGGCCGACATCGCCGCAGTGACAGCTACTGGTGATGGGCTTCTTGCTGAACGAGATGCTGCCGTCGCCGCCCGAGTTGCTCTGCAAACTGAAAGGGATGAGGCAATTTCTGCCCGAGACTCCATTCGCCAAGATCATGACGAGATCGTCGCCAAGTTCGAAGAACTGGAGAAGCGCAGCTATGAGGAGACCACCCGAATGCATTGTCGAGCCAAGGGCTTCTGCGATACATTGACCGAAATGGATCTCCTCCTTGGCCGTGAGTCTTCCTTGTTGCCGAGTGCACTTTCCAGTTGCTTTCTTTTCTTATCTTATTGCTTATGCTCTTCCTTCTTGATGCAGAAGCTTGGCCCGAATCTGAAGCGGCTGCTTATGCAGCTGTCGCCAAGTCCCGAGAGGATACCATCGCCGCTGGAGGGACTTGTGACCGTGCAGATAACGTCTGGACCCGGCATGAATATCTGATCGGCACCCAAGCCCGCATTCCTATTATCGAAGGAATTGCCCTATCCTTCAAGCTCGGAATTCTGAAGATTGCTGAAGCACTGTGGTCGCCGACTGAGCTCAAGGCCGGACTCCAGAAGATGAAGAATGATGCCGACTCCTCCGCCGAGACCCGTAAGGCAGACACTCAGGATGACGAGGATTCTGACCAAGGGGACACTCCGAATGCCACCACTGAGCAAACTCGGACTCTCCTTAAGGCTATCCCACGTCGGATCGACGTTTTGCTGAATTCTGCCGGAAGGACTGGTGCGGAGACCGCTCTTCAGACTGTGCTGTCTTGGTACCCTCAAGTGAAGCTCTCCCGATTGCACAGCCTTCGAGACAATGCCTCTGACCTTCTTGAGAAAACCTACGTCGAAGTCAATCGGCTAGCCAGCACGATGGTGAATTGGTTTTCTCCTTACGAGTATACTCTGTATCTCTTCCAGGGAGGGAAACCGCTCCCTGCCTTTACCATCTCTGGCCTGGCCGAGGAGCTCTCTGATAGCGGCTCATCCCAGACGTCTCCGAAGTCTAAACAGACAGGTGCTGCGACTTCTGAAGCTCAATCGGACCCGTCTGCTCCACCTTCTAGCTCAGTGCCTCCGACTGCTTAAGCAATGTTATCTTCAATTTGTATTCCGACTGTCCGCTTGTAAGACATATTTTTTACTTCTGTCGACACCTACTGGGTGTGACTTTGGATGTAATGACATTATTCAGCCTTGGGCCTGTTACTTTTGATGCAATCCGATTGCTTGTTTGTCACTTTTGCATGCGCGATCGACTTTGCGTCTTTGTCGGTTTCCTTTATCGGCTACACTTGGGGATGTCTGCTATGTCGACCTTGCTGCCGTCATGCGGTCTGCAATCGGATCAACAGTAGACATCCGGCCAAGGTTCGATAAGTTTTCATTTTTTACACGACAAGATTTTTACCGCAAAGGATTCTGCAATATCAAGCGCCGACTGCTCGCTACAAGGTCCGATGTCCTGATTTGCGGCGCAATCGGTGACCCTGTCCTGTCGACTGCCCTTGGTGGCCTCTTTCAAATTGTTTCCCGGGAATTTGTACTACCGACTGCCTCAATCGCCACCCTCCTCAATGCCACAAACCTTTG
Organism: Bromus sterilis; assembly: GCA_950022295.1. Taxonomy (NCBI): domain Eukaryota; kingdom Viridiplantae; phylum Streptophyta; class Magnoliopsida; order Poales; family Poaceae; genus Bromus; species Bromus sterilis. The sequence continues at coordinate 10,303,147 of OX465595.1, read as the reverse complement.
TGATTTGCGCTCGAGCTAAGTGTTCGATTGAAGGCCAGCCTGCAGTCCCCGTGCCTCGATGGCTTATTTACTTGACCTCGCGGTCGGCCAGTCCCCGAGTGTGCTACACACATCTCGGATATGACTGAGCGTTGCCGATTGAGGCTAGCTCTTCAAATGAAATTATACACAAGTACTCGAATGCTCATTTTCAGAGACATGATAACTTTTACTGATTGTTTGCCGAATGGCTTACATAAATTTCGGCCGCTCAACTATAGAACGGACACAACAGCTCGGCGTTCCACGGCCGCTCCGTCTCTACTCCTGACGTGTCCTTGTGCCGAGTGCCCTTGGTGCAGTCGATTAGATAACAGGAATTGTTCTTGAGCGCTCTGCTGACAACAAATGGCCCTTCCCATGGTGAGGATAGCTTGTGCTGCCCCTCTGACTTCTGGATTCGGCGTAGCACCATGTCTCCTTCTCGGAAAGCGAGAGGGCGAATCTTCTTGCTGTGGTAGTGTCTCAACTTCTGCTGATAGACTGCTGACCTAGACAAGGCCAACAGACAAGCTTCTTCTTTGAGGTCGATGCCGTCTTCTCTTGCCAGTCTTGCTTCTTCTTCTGTGTATAGGGCGTGCCGAGGTGAATCAAACTCAATGTCGGACGGGATGACTGCTTCTGAGCCATACACCAGGAAGAAAGGAGTGAATCCAGTCGACCTGTTTGGAGTGGTTCTCAAGCTGAACAGTACTGCCGGAAGTTCGTCCATCCATGCTCCGGGTGCCCTCTCAAGTGGCTCTACCAATCTGGGCCTGATACCCGATAGGATCAGTCCATTTTCCCTTTCGACTTGACCATTGGACTGTGGGTGTGCCACAGATGCCAGATCAAGCCGAATGCCTTGCTGAGATGCATATCAGGCGAGCGCCCCCTTTGCAAAGTTTGTGCCGTTGTCAGTGATGATGCTGTTAGGTACCCCGTATCTGCATACGATGTCGGCCACAAACCGAACCGCAGTCGGCCCATCCAACTTCTTGATTGGTCTTGCTTCAATCCACTTGGTAAACTTGTCGACTGCCACTAGGAGATGTGTCATGCCACTCCGAGCTCTCTTGAATGGTCCGACCATATCCAAACCCCAAACTACAAACGGCCAAGCTATTGGGATGGTCTTCAGTGCCGATGCTGGCTGATGGCTTTTTGCCTTGAATCGCTGACAACCCTTGCAGTGCTTCACCAGATTCTCAGCCGCTGCAAGTGCAGTTGGCCAGTAGAAACCATGTCGGAAAGCTTTGTTGGCGATTGCCTTTGCTGACGCGTGATGACCACATTCACCTTGATGGATGTCTCTGAGCAGCTCCAAGCCTCTGTCCTCTTCAACGCACCTTTGGAGGATACCAGTTGCACTCTTGCGCATCAGCTCATTGTTGATTATTGTATATGCCCAAGATCGGCGGCCGATCTGTCTGGACTCTGCTAAATCTGGTGTGAGGATCCCATCTGCTAAGAAATCTCTAATCGATTGTGCCCATGATGGCGCACTGACGACCACCATTACAGCCGCATGATGAGGTGGGACTTCCTCTTGGATCTCGGCCTCTTGAACACTGGCCTCCTCGGTCTCGGCCACTTGGACGTCTGTCATTTCTATCTCTGCTTCTGAACTGCCGACTGCGGCGTCTGGCACGCATTCGGCAGCCCCTGGTGCCGACTTCTCATCTGGAGCTGGAGCTTCATCATTGTACTTGGCAATTTCTGATGTCATTGGCTCTTCAGAGGTTGTGCCTTCGAGTGCAGCCTCTTCTTGCTTCCCTTTGCTCTTCCTCTTCTCCTGTGCAGCCCCTGGCTCACAATCGGCAGCCCCTGGTGCTGTTGCCGAGACACCCTGGGCGCCGGACTGCTTCTTCACGGTTGCAGGTTTGGCCGGTTGAACTTCTTTTGCCTTTTTTAGTGCCTCAAGATCGGTTTCCGAGATAAAAATGGACTCAGACTCTGGGGATGGAATGATAGATGGCTTCTTGATATGCTCCAGAGATACACCTGGTGGAATTGATTGCCGTGTGGAGCCTAGCTTGGACAATGCATCTGCTGCTTCGTTGTTTGCTCTCGGCACATGATGGAACTCGCAACCTTCAAAATATCCGCTGATCTGCTGCACTAGGAATCGATAGCTTGCCATGTTAGCATCTTTTGCATCCCAGGTGTCCGAGCACTGCTGTACCACCAGATCGGAATCACCAAAACACTCGATGTTCCGAATACCGATTTCCTTGGCAAGCTTGATACCATGCACAAGGGCTTCGTACTCGGCGACATTGTTTGATGTTGCAAAGTGAATCTGAAGCATATACTGCAACTGATCTCCTCTTGGGGAAGTGAGTACCACCCCAGCCCCTAGGCCATTCTTCATCTTGGAGCCATCAAAGTGCATTCGCCAGCAATCCGACATTGGGAGCTGCGGCATGTACTGAGTTTTAGCCCAGTCCACCAGGAAATCAGCCAATGCTTGCGACTTGATTGCAGTCCTAGGTTCATACTGGATGCCGTGACTGGCGACTTCAATTGCCCATTTTGCCACTCTTCCGGTTGCATCTCTGCTTCCCATGATGTCGGCTAATGGAGCCGAGCTGACAACTGTGATCAGGTGAGCTTGAATGTACGGCTTCAATCTCTTCGCTGCCATGTACACTCCATAGCACATCTTCTGATAGTGAGGGTAGTTCTGCTTGGATGCCGAGAGCACTTCGCTGATGTAGTACACTGGACGCTGGATTTGCTGTGCCTTGTCCTTCTCGGGCCGCTCCACCACCATGACTGCACTGATCACCCGATTGGTTGCCGCAATGTATAACATCATTGGCTCCTTCTCAATCGGGGCAGCCAGGATTGGTGCCGTGGAGAGCATGCGCTTGAGTTCTCGGAATGCTTCGTTTGCTTGAGGGGTCCACGTGAACTTCTCGGTCTTCTTCATCAACTGGTACAATGGGATTGCCTTTTCACCCAACCGACTGAGGAATCGGCTGAGAGATGAGAGGCAACCGGTCAATTTCTGCACTTGCTTCAGGGTTTTGGGCTGCTCCATGCGCTCTATTGCGGCTATCTTCTCAGGGTTGCATTCGATTCCTCTCTCGGAAACGAGAAACCCCAACAGCTTGCCGGCTTGGACTCCAAACACACACTTCTCCGGGTTGAGCTTGATCTGATAAGTTCTCAAATTCGCGAATGTTTCTCTGAGATCATCTAGCAATGTGATCCCCTTTGCCGACTTTACCACCAAATCGTCCACGTACACATGGAGATTCCTGCCGAGTTGGGAATGTGTGCACCTCTGAATCGTGCGCTGATAAGTGGCTCCTCCATTCTTCAGACCAAAAGGCATGGTGATATAACAATAGGCCCCGAAAGGGGTTATGAATGCAGTTTTGATCTGATCTTCCACAGCCAACTTGATCTGGTGATATCCAGCAGTGGCATCCAGAAAGGACAACAGCTCGCAGCCGGCCGTAGAATCAATCACTTGATCAATACGGGGCAGAGCAAACGGATCTTTCGGGCATGCCTTGTTCAGGCAAGTATAATCTATACACATACGCCAAGTCTTGTTCTTCTTCATGACGAGGACTGGATTCGCCAGCCACTCGGGGTAAAACACCTCCATGATGAAACCTGCCGCTTGCAGCTTCGAAATCTCTTCGCCGATTGCCCTTCTTTTGTCCTCAGAAAAACGTCTCAGGGGTTGCTTGACCGGCTTCGAGCCTGACCGAATGTGCAGCTTGTGCTCGGCGAGTTCTCTCGGAACACCAGGCATGTCTTGTGGAGACCATGCAAAGATGTCCCGATTCTCACGGAGAAACTCGACGAGCTCGCTTTCCTATTTATCGCTAAGTCCAGCTCCGACTACAACGAACTTGGTTGAGTCGGAGGGATCTAGAGCGATCTTCTTGCTGTCCTTGGCCGACTGAAAAGCCGACTCCTCATCTACTATCTTTGCTGGGCCAACTGGAAGTGGATTCTTGCTTTGTGCTTGCGCCATTGCAATGACTTTGCCGAGCTGGCGCTTCTCCGTCTCCACCACTAGGGATTCAGCCAAACTGCTGCCAGCGGATGTGCACTCGAGGGACTTCCTGAAGTCTCCGGTGACTGTGATGACGCCGTTTGGCCCCGGGATCTTCATCTTCAGGTATGTCTGCTGTGCATTGATCATGAACTTGGCAAATGCTGGTAACCCCAACAGAGCATGGTAAGGACTGCTGAGGTCGGCCACCTCAAACCAAATCGGCTCTCTCCTGAAATTTTCTTCCGTGCCAAATATGACATCCAGCCGAATGCGACCCATGGGGGTGCAAGACAATCCAGGAACAATCCCATGGAATGTCGTCCGACTGCGCTCCAGGTCCCGCTCTGTGAGCCCTAGCTTGAGCATTGTATCTCTGTACAGAATATTGATTGTGCTTCCTCCATCAACCAGCACTCGAGAAAACTTGCATGAAAATCTTGGTCCTGCAACCAGAGCGTCCACCACCAGCGGATAATTGCCTGGATTGGGCAAAATGGTGGGATGATCTGCTCTGTCCCAGGATATCGGACACTCGGACCAGTGCATGAATTGGGGAATCGGCGGCATAGTGGCATTAACTTCTTGGGCTCGGGCTCTCCGACTGCCCTTGTCTGTGGACTCGCTGGTAAGAATCATGTAAGCCGCATCTTGCTGCGGGTACTGGTTCTGCTGCTGAGGTGGTCCTCTGTTCTGGGGTGGTGGTGGTGGTGGTAAAGCTTCTCCTTTCGCAATCCTTCTCACGAAGTCACACTGCCGAGTGGTGTGCGCAGACGGCCTCCCAGGCGTGCTGTGGAACTTGCATGGTGCGTCCAACATATCCTCGAACGTGTACTTGGGCTTCATCTGCCCTGGGGGTCTCACATTTGGTCTCATCTTCCGACTGCCTCCTGCAGCCGCTGGATCTTCCTCATTTTGAACAGCGGCCACCTGCCGACTGCCATACTGAGTATCAGGCTGTTCGTCCTTGCGCTTGCCGTTGTTTTGCTGGTTGTTGTTGTTGTTGTTGTTGTTGCGATTGTTCTCTCTTCTCTCCTTCCGACTGAGGCCTTGGTTCCCTGTGTCCGACTGCGGAGCCCCTGGTGATTGGATCACACCTCCAACTCCGAGTTGGATAGGGCGCATCGCAGAATCGGACATAGCGAACGCATTTGCCACCTTCATGAGCTCAGCAAGCGACGTGAAGTCTTTGCGGAGCAGCTTGTGCTTCAACATTGAATCCGTCAGGCATCCATCAGTAAAATACTGAATGGCCTGGATCTCATGGACTCCTTCGCATGAATTCTTCAGCTTGATCCACCGAGATAGGTAATCTCGGAGGGGCTCGTCTTTGCCTTGCACACACAAAGCTAACTGCCGCGGGAGGTTGGGCCTCTCATACGTGCTTGTGAAGTTGTGAATGAATGCGGTCGTGAAATCCTCCCAGCAATTCACACTGTCCTTGGGCAAACTGTTCAACCACGTCCGCGTTGAGCCCTGCAGCATGAGAGGTGCATAGCGGACTGCTACACGCCGATTGCCTCCTGCAATGCGGACTGCCGTCAGGTAATCGGACAGCCAATCTTCCGGTTTCACCGAGCCATTATACCTGGGAGTATCTCTCGGCAACGTGAAGCCTTTGGGGAATCTCTCCGTCCGAATGCGATGGCCAAAGCATGATGGGCCGGCTTCTCCTTCTTCATCTTCCTGAGCTTCCTTCTCCAGGAGCTCAATGCGATGCCTTGCGTCGTTCTGGCCGATTTGGCGAGGACCAAGTCGGGTGCTGATTGCTGGTCTTGGCGCCGATTGTTGCGGCATGTCATGGCGCCTGCTGTTAACAGCTGGCTCTTCCATTCTTCTGCTTGCTGCTGGGGGTGGCTGATTGCTTCTGACCTTGCTGTCGTGCCGAGATGGTGCAGGTTGATGCCTGTTCTGGCGTGATGCATTCGGTCGCTGGCTAGCTCCCGCATTCGGCCTCACGGTTCCTCTTGATGCTTCTGGCTCAGCATTCTGATTGCCCATTGCTACAAGCCTCTGCTCCTTTGCGGCCGCTATCAGCTCACGCATTCGGCGCGACTGTTCGCGCCGCTCATCTCCTTCCAATTCTTCCAGCTCGAGCGCTATTTGCTCGGCTGCTCTCAAATTCTTGTCCGGTGTGCTATATGTTGGCCTCTGGATGAATGCCGACTGCGCTGGCTGCTCCGGTTGCACCGGCCTTCTCGGACGCTCCGGCTGCTCAGCTCCTGACAGCTGCTGGTTGACTGCTCTTCCTCGGCTTCTCAGGTCTTCCAGGACAGCGGGCTCAATCGGCCGGCGCGGCCCTGCATGAGCTGCATTGTACTCCCTTGTGATGGCTCCTAGCCGACGCTCTTCTGCCAACACTTGCTCAGCCCTGCGAGCCAGAGCGAGCCATGCTGTTTCCAGCTCGGTGTGCACCTGCTCCGGATCACCATTCCGGTTCACGGGTGTGTATAACACATCCCGCAATGCACTGGTGCCGATTCGCTCTGCCGCATCAGCTACTTCCTTGGCCTTCCTTGCTGCGCTTGCCGGATCACGGTTGGTCGACGAAGATGCTCCCGCCATCATGACAGCGGCGTAAAGTCGGCCCTCCTCTCGGCCAGGCGCTGCGACGCAGCCCCTAGTTGAGAGCGGATCTGTAGCGCACGAGAAGATGCAGATGTCTCTGGGATATGCCTCAGGGAAGCTGCCAATGAAGAGGCGATGACTTCCCACTTGCAGCGACACTCCGGGCGGCAAGGGTGCTCCAGCCTTGTACCGCGCCGAGTAGTCCACTACATAATCGATTGCCCCACGCCTTAGAATCGGACCGGAGGCGTGGCTACCGCCTGATGCAGAGGAAAATCCCGTCCGGATCTTGACTCCAGTCGACGCCTCGGTCTGCCCCACGGTGGGCGCCAACTGTCGTCGATATGTGACGGCAGATGCCATGGGGATGGCTAAAGTGAGGGGAAGACACGAGGGAGAGAATGTCGATGGTGCCGGAATCGGGTTGGGCACCAGCACAGTGAAGACACCACGATGTACCCAGGTTCAGGGCTCTCCGGAGAGATAACACCCCTACTCCTGCTTGTCTCTTGTATATCAATGAAGGAACTACAATAACTGCTCTTCTATCTTCTCAGGGGAAGGAGTACACCGCCGCCGTGGGCAAGGTCCTCTCCTGCTTCCCTGAGGAGTGACTATGGGCAGTAAATGAACTGAAGGGGGAATAAGTTAAGGAGATCTCAGGTGTAGCGTCCCTCGCGCAGGAGGGGGTACCCTGGCTCTTATAGTGTGAGTCCAGGGTACTATAGTAACTTCATCGCCGAATGGGCCCATCCGTCATCCTCTAATCGGCTTGGGCCCACCGACTGCTCCTCTCCGGGTGACCCGGAGCCTACGAGCGGCGGCCCATGCTGCTACCTCGTAGAACCTAGGAATGAACAGTGGAGCTAGGGGGTGCGGTCTTGTCGGCCTGTCCGCGGAATCGGCGGGGAGGTCGACAACGTATCTCCAGCAAATCCTCGACATGACCTGGCCTTCCTGCCACCCAGATATCTCGGGATATGGCATTTATGACCTCGTAATCATACCCTCGACTGGGTGGTAGGTTGCTCCGATTGCGCCTGGGCCGACTGGTGGTTCCTGATGGGGTCGATTGCTCTGGGCAATCGGCCTTCTAGGAATTGGCCTCGGTCCAGCTGCGGACTAATCGGATGATCATCTTTGGTGAAGGGTGGTCCGATTGCGCCTGGGCCGACTGCTGGCATTTGGCATGGTCGATTGCCTTGGAGCAATCGGCCGTACCTCTGCCCAGCTCGGCCCAGCTGCAGCCCAATTGGTCCATCCTTGTCTTGAAAGTTTACTTCCGCTTGGGTTAGCCTACCCGGGTACCAATCCCCCGACAGGAAGTGCTTAATAGTTTGCTCGTTCTTTTTTCCAAAAATAATTTCTAGGTACACAAGTACATATTTAATTAGAGATCCACTAAGAGTTTTGCAATATTCAACCCCCAACTAAGAACGGTCATGCCCGCCGTTTTGACCATATTTTGAAATCAAAATACAAAATTCATAAAAAAACAATAATGTGAAACCTTTGTGTTAAGTCATCATTTGTGGCCTAGTGACCATAAAAAATAACAAACTTTGAATACGCTAAATATCTTAATAAAGTGTTCTAAAAAACGAGCTATCATGTATGAAGATTCATGGCTTTCGAGCTAAATGGACAATGTTATGGATACATTTTCGTGGCATAGTTTGTTCAAATCATCCCATATTTTGCACAAGTATGTATATTGAAATGAAAACAATGTTGATGAGGGAATTTTTCCTATTCTTTGCATGGCGAGGGGGGGGGGGGATTATGGAGAGAGAGTAGTAGGCTTCGGCCCAGTAGAGGTAGGGCTAGGTTTTATCATTTTATTTTGTTTCTATTTATTTCTTCATATTTTTTTTATTTTGAATAGAAAATTCAAACTACACCAAAAAATACATTTATTGTTCTAATTTATTAGTTTTTTTATTGAACTTTTATTTATATTAATATTTTTATTACTATTATCATATTAGCAATTAAATATATTTCCATTTTAAATTATTTTACCTAAATAACTTATGATATAGAGGTATTTTATTTATTTGAATCATAATTAATTCCACAAGCAATATTTCATTTTTTTAATTAATTCTAATTTTTATTGGTGATCATTATTGGCTATTTTTTTAATCAAGAAACTACCAAATTTTTGTTGCAAAATCGTAGGAAACCATTTCACAAAAATATTAGTTCATATTTTATGTACAATTGACGAATAGTTGCATGTAAAATATTTTACATACACCTTTCATAAAAAGACAAAATTTTGCTGATTAAGTTGGAACTGGGTCAAATATAAACTACATGATGATGAAGCACGAAAGGACTCAACCATAAGCTGGTCCACAAAAAGCTTGGACGGAGAGATCCCAAGGCGTCCACCGATCCGCTGGATATCTTGAATGGGCGTTGGAGGTGGCACGAGTTTGAGATTCTTGCGTGAAGGAGCATATATGTTTTCTTGTTGGCAGAGAGGGAAACATTGGGAGACATCAAAAGTAGTGCACTAAGCCTTGAGTTGCATCTAACCTCGGACTCCACGATTACATATTTGCGTGCACATGTTTTACGCTTCTGTAAGGGAGAACATGTAGTGGTAGAAAATGTGCATTAGCTAATTGCATCTAGAGAAGTAGAACTCCCCATGAAAATAGAGGGATCATCCACTACGTAAAAAAAAGACTGAGCAACATGCTGACGGGGAACGACAATCCTGGATTTTGTTAGGCTGGGAAGGACAACTTGGAACCCATAGCAGATTCAGAGAATGAGACATCTGAAGATCTCTTAAGACAAGGGTAGCATGGGGGAAAGCCTTGGGATTTCAGAAAACCATTGAAGATGCATCAATCTTTCAAACCTCCTTTTCCATTTGAGACTTGGGGCAATACGTGACTAAAACTATCAAAACACGTCCAATGTTCTGAACTGCAGGGGGTTGGAGTAAAGCAAGAACACCAGGGGTGATCAAGTGTTGCATTTGGATTATTGATTGAATTAGCGGAGCCATTGGAAACTTGCAGGATAACAATCTTGATGAGTCTCCTTGAAGAAAGTTGTCCAGGAAAGTACCGTTGGTGGAAATTCATTGATTGTGGTTCATGGGCTTCAAAAAATAGCTCGTTTTTGCCAAGTTCTTGAAATGCAGGAAGATGAACGTCTAGCAAAGCATCCCCAAATTCCGGAAACATCGATAAAATCAGTTGTAAGAACATATGCATCCCCAAAACTAGAGTGCTCGTGATGCACCACATCACAAGGTGCTTGAGAGGATGGCGAGAACACCACTTAAACCATTGCTCTAATCTTTCTCGGATCAGTATTATTTCAATTAAGAACACACCCAAAAGTACTCGCAACATCAACAATGAAATCAATCCTCTGATAATCGAGGACAGCAGCGGAGCCAGGATAAGTTAATGACTCAAGCTAACCTCTTGCTATAACGAAGAATAGTTTAAAACAGTGCCTACAATTGCTACATTTAAGAAAATAACTTGTTGCCACGCTCCAAGCCATGGTCAGTGTTGCCTGAGGCCTGGCTACGCCCCTTGTCCAGGAAAATGCAAAAAACTCAGCAACGTATCCTTTAGACCCGATATTTCCTATCTGTACAATTGCTGGATGGGACAGACGACGCGTCACCGATTCCATACAAATCAGACGCAAATTTTGTGTACCGCAAAAAAGAGAAAGAGAGGAAAAGACTGTGATTTGATGGCCACGAAACAGGGTCCGGAGTTCACCACGCCATCCCTACTACTCTGCTTTTAGCGGGACGAGACCGATTCATGACGAGGTGCGCTACGGGTTTTTGCGGATCACACTCATCTCAGCCGATTAAGAGACTGTTTGGGACTGCTCCGCTCCCTAAAATTTAGGTTCGCTCCAAGAAACGCAAGCTAAACGGGGTAACTCCATGATATGCTGTTTCGCGAATAAACTATAATCTGGGGTACAACTCCCTGTTTTTTGTGAAGCTCCTCAGGGGTGCTCCAGATAAAATATAGAAGCTGGAGTTGGAGAGAAATTACTCACCACTGCCACCAGTAAGTGGATACCCTTCATCAACCAATCAGATAGATCTTTTCCATCAAATTTATTATTTTTAAAGGTGAAGCTAGTTGCAAGCCAAACATGATAAAACTTTTCTTTGATAAATCTACAACTCCTACATAAAACTGCTCTAAAATGAATTTAGTAAAATAAAACTAATTTTTATGGAGCGAAGTAGTCCCAAACATGCCCTAAATTCGCCTACCCTTCTATGTTGGGCTCCCATCGTGTAAAATGGAATCAACGGAAGTTTCCGTGAAACTAACTTCTCCGGACGGCCGGCCGGCCTAGTTGCACACGCCTGTCTCTCTATCCCATCCATCCATTACGGACGTTTGCTGGAGCAAGAATTTCTGGCAAGTTTACTCAGGCAGACGAGAGTCACAACGGATCCATATCTCCTCTCGTCTCGGTCCGTCCGGCCCACGCGCCATTGAGCTCCACGCTCTGTTTTTTTTCCCTTTCATCTTCGTCCTCCTAGACGCGCAAGAACTTGCGGCCGGATATAAAGAGGAGGAGGGGGAGCGGAGGCGGAAGAAGCCAAGCCAACCAAGCGCGGCGAGCAGAGCAGACGGGGGACGAACCAATCAATCCGACCAAACTCGTCAGCACGACCCTTGCCGCCAGGTTCGTTTCCTAACCCCCCTTGATCAATCTCATCTTCCGGCAATTTAGATCGAGCAACGGGAGCAGGAGCGACTTCTTGGGTTTCCTGCGGTCAATCGGGCATGTTTCTTTGATATCCCTCCCCCTCCCCGCGTTTCAGGCCAGGGTTTGCTTGGGGGCGGGGATCGATTCTGGCGATTTGGGCAAGCTGCTCCCTTTGCCATCCTTCCTGGGGATGGGGATGGGGATATTTATCTTTTGCAAGATGGCATTTTTTCCTTGATGTTTTCTCCGGTCCTTGTCTAAATTCAACTTGTTTCTTTGGATTCCACATCGCATCTCGTCCTGCCCCGACGATTTATATTAGGGTTTTCTTTTCAATCTCTCGGGGGAATCGACCAACACCACGCATGTAGTATGTTTCTTGTTTGGCCACCTTAATTTCCAGCCTACTGTATTATCAATGCTCTTGTTCTCGGCGTTGTTTGATGTGTGATCCTTGCATAGATACAAAACTCAAGTAATCCAGGCTGTAGCCACGGCCCATGGCTTTGGAATACCAGCCTAGCACATAGTTTCTTTCCTTGCTTGCTTATCGACACGGTGGCCGCATCACAGCTGCAAAATATCTACTGGCGTAGGATACAAGATGAGACGCCGGCAAGTGGTTGTTAAAGATTGTTGAATTGTCTTGGAACACAGGTGTACATCGCTGTTAAAAGATTGGGACGACGTGCCGTGCTGAGTGATCACTATTAGCTGGACGAACCCACTGGGCCTCAACATTTGACTTTTGACCAAAACAAATGATTGGTTAGAAGCGCTTCCCAGTTCGCATTGCACACAGCCTTTATGCTCTCTTTAGGATTTAGCGTCATCTTTATCTTCCACGAGACCATATATATGTTTGTGCACTAGTGTGCCTTTTACAGTTCCCAACTTCCCAAAAGCGCCTTCAAGCACGCAAACCTTTGGGGTTTCTACTCTGCCCAAGCTAGTAATTGACAAGCATATCTGTTTGTTTTTAATCTTTCCATGATTTTACTATAGTTCATAAGGGTATCTTGTGTATGCTGGATTTTGTTTGTTCTTCCTGAGGCTGCAATAGTACCTTTTATTTTGGGATTGTTGTCCAGATTCCATTCAAGTATGTTGCGGTGGGAACCTGTGATGTTGTCTTTCTGTTTTTCAGATATGGTTATCTAACATGAGTAGAATTTTATTGCATTTGTAATGACATGCTGTTTGAACATAATCTGCATATTGTTGTTTGTAATATCATTTTCTTTGCCCTGATCTGTCTACATATTGCAACTAACAGTTTTTTTTCATTTGACCATTAGCTAGTGTATGTCGTTATGTAAAAGCCATGAGTATTGGGTTTAGTTCTTGATGCTATCATTTATTAGTTTTTGTCTCTATGACGCTCTTGTTTATTGATTGGCATAGTTTCTCTAAGAGTGGTCAGGGGTCAATATCAGGCAAAAATATTATATATTTTTTCTGTGTATGACAGCGTTTTTAATCCACTGTTTCTTCCTTTGCAGATAAACCATGGGTGGGGTACTTGGTTTGATTCAGATTGATCAATCAACGGTAGCCATCAAGGAGTCTTTTGGAAAGTTTGAAGCGATCCTCGAACCTGGATGCCACTTCTTGCCATGGTGCATAGGGCAGCAGATTGCTGGATATCTTTCACTGCGTGTGCAGCAGCTTGATGTCCGATGTGAAACAAAGACTAAGGTTACCTTATTTCTGCTGTATTTGGTCATTGTTTTGTACTTGGCTGAAGGTCCCAGGGCAATTTTCATGCATGGATGAAATACTTGTTTGAAGTTCTGTTTTTCATTCCATATTATTGTCATTCTGCATCATTGAGAATATGTGCATACAATACCTATGCTTTCTCATCTGAATTGGATACCTACAATTTAAACTCGAAACAAATTTACAAGTTTTCGAGCTATCTGATGATGAATATCATGATTCATCTGCAGGATAATGTCTTTGTCAACGTTGTGGCATCTGTGCAGTACCGTGCTCTTGCTGACAAGGCATCTGATGCCTTTTACAGGCTTAGCAACACCAGGGAGCAGATCCAGTCCTATGTCTTTGATGGTAATATTGCTGTGTGTTTTGAACTGCAATGAACAATTTCACTGCACAGACAACTTTGCTTCATCTGCTTTGTTCTCTCATCCCATTATGTGTTCACCTGAACATTGTGGTTCTATGTTTATTAGTGTTCTTCAGTTAACGCTAATGGAACTCTGTTTATCATGTTCAGTGATCAGGGCTAGCGTTCCTAAGATGAACTTGGATGATGTATTTGAGCAGAAGAATGAAATAGCAAGGGCTGTGGAGAATGAGCTTGAAAAGGTTTTTGTTCATCATGCATCAGTCTTCTAAAGCATACAGTACATTTTTACTAATTTAATTTTATCTTCTGTGTAGGCCATGTCTGCCTATGGATATGAGATTGTGCAAACTCTGATTGTTGATATTGAGCCAGATGAACATGTGAAGAGAGCCATGAATGAGATCAATGCAGGCATGTTCAAAATCCACTTACTGTATTTATCCTTGGTAGTATCAACTGTCTAGTTTTACAGCTAAAAGGTTTTACATTTCACATTTGGAGCAATTCTTTACTTTCCAAGAAACTACATATTTGTTTTTTCATATTGAAAGGAAGAAATGAGATGAATCATTGGGCATGGCCTTGAGTAGTCAGCAAATCGACACTAATTAAGTTAATTTGACACATTTATACATACTTGGCCATAGAGTTTTAATTCAACAGAACACATATATATTCCTGCTATATGAAGGAGGAATCAGGCCTACTCATCAGTTTAATTGACGCAAGGGACCCACACCCATCAGGTTGTATTTTTTCGTGTCAAAACGTATAATTTTTGGAAGTAGTACGCAAATGACAGGTTCTCATCCGATCTTAGTATGATATATAACCCAACAGCTGTTCTTTACTCTCTCCTGTGCATAGACGGTCCAATTTCTGTGTCGTACCAAAATTGTACGAGAACTGTCATAGGCATAGTGACATTCTATAATTTTTTAATAAACAGAAGTTACTTTGGAAAGTCAAATCAAGTAGCAAACTATTCTTTAAAGTAGTGTAAAATATTTAATGTTACCCAGATAAAACTTTCAGACATATGCATCTATTTCAATTTAGCCATTACTTGGTTGCTATCATGTAACAACTTTGTTTTTAGCTAAATCAACTTAAAATTTAATCTCAAGTTACATAGTTGTCTTAATTCTGCCTTGCACTTTTTACTTCTCCAAACTTGTCAGATGACTAGAGTTTATAGAACTCGACACATTTTTGCTTAGTTTTGCCAGTTGGTGCCGCTCGTGCTGCTGAAGATAGCCAGAAGGCATTATTGTTCAATCTGCATCCCGCGAGGGATTGGGTATTTAGATGAGAGAATAACTTGGGGGAATAGATAGATTGTTCTTTCCTGCCTTAACATGACATCCTTATACAGCTGAACTCCTTTGACCTTTGCACGAACTCCCATCTTAACACCTAGCCTCCTACTCTGTCTCTCTGTTTTGACTCCCTTCTACCACAACAATTACATTGACAGGTAGATCTTACATTCCAGACTGTTGCATTTATAGGAATTTGACCGATGTGTAGTTCATTGAAACGTTACCCTCAAGTATGTGTAAATACAAATTAAATTTGTTTAGCTCTCTGATAGTTATAAGAAACTATCAGTTATGGAAATTTACTCAATATAGTTATGTTCGTGCTGTCTGCAAAACTAATAATTTTTTATTCTCTTTTGTTTAACTTGTTTACCTTCGTATTGAAAATACCAGGTGACATTTATCTTAGTTTTTCATTCACGCTTTGGTTTTCAAGGCATAGTTGAATTCGGAAATGAGTGGCTTACAGATGTAAATATTGCACGGCCATGGAACTGCAGTTTACTTATATATATTTAATTGTAACAAACCGTTCTAGTCAATTAGTACTCGAGAAAAAGTTACTATCTTTTTGTAACCTTGCAGCGAATATTAGCAGCATATCTATGTTGGATAGCAGCTTTTAACTGTTGTATTGTAATTTATGTTACAGCTGCTAGGATGAGGTTGGCAGCCACTGAGAAAGCTGAAGCGGAGAAGATACTTCAGATCAAGAGGGCAGAAGGAGAGGCAGAGTCAAAGTACTTGGCTGGTGTGGGTATTGCAAGGCAGCGTCAGGCCATAGTGGATGGGCTGAGAGACAGCGTTCTCGCCTTCTCTGAGAATGTGCCCGGGACTTCTTCCAAGGATGTCATGGATATGGTTTTGGTGACACAGTATTTCGACACGATGAAGGATATCGGGGCCTCTTCCAAGTCTTCGGCAGTGTTCATCCCCCATGGGCCTGGCGCTGTCAAAGACATCGCTTCACAGATACGAGATGGTCAGCTCCAGGGCAGGATGGTTTAAGAGTGTTGGAAAATCAAATGGATGTTACTTTTATATATTAAATGGGTGTTACTTTTATATATTGTGAGTAGATTACCAACTGCATGCATACTGCAGCTTATTCTTATACTAGATGTGAGGTTGTGCCTAGATGGATGTTAATATTGAGAGATAGTACTTGCTTCGGTTGTGCCACTCGTTTTTCTGTAAAAGTCTCTGCCACTATTTGTGAATTGAGTGTCTTATATGGTTATTATACATACTATATTTTTCTGTGTTGCTAGTTTTTTTTCTGCATGTTTGCTAGTTTTTTCATAAACCTTGGAATTTTGGAGATTCTTCCAAAGCTCCTTCCACTGTGACACGCTGAATGCCTTTCTACAAGTTCCCCGAGTTGATCTAAAAATACATCATTCCACATTTCCCTCGGTTCATCACTCATTTTTCTGTAAAAGTCTCGGTTATGTGATTGTTTTGCTTGCCACTTTGTGAATTGAGTGTTATATGGTTATTGGGCTGTGGAGAGATGGCTGAGTGGTTGATAGATCCGGTCTTGAAAACCGATATAGTTATAGGAACTATCGAGGGTTTGAATCCCCCTCTCTCCTTTTGCTTATTGAATACGTTTGTTTCTTTCATTTGCTAGATGGAATAACTAGCCATAGTTATACTTTCTATGTTGCTAGTAAAAAAATTCATACAACTCTCTGAAACCTTTGAATTTTGGAATTCTCTGAAGCCTTGGAATTCTGGACACTGAAATTCAGCCAAATAGGCCCCCCTTCTCTGGTATTTAGATTCTGTGCGCGTTCATCATATTGTGATGCGAACTGCAGCGTGTTACGGTGAATGACCAATGGGAGCACGCCCTGCTATGAGTTCCCTCTCACTTGATGTAAAAACAGATGCAGGCTGCAGACAACGATACTCCACATTTCAAGAGAGGTCCAAAATAAAGCACGAGTTTATTTACAAGCATGGACACTTGTGTGCGCCAAAATCCAGATGATCATGCAAATGCTGGATGCAAATATGTAGCTCCAGAAAGATTAAAGCACAATAATACAATATGCCGGTCACAAAAAACAATTCTTCCACTAACTTGTGGATATGTCACCCACTAGCTGCATGCATTGCCTGAAAGCTGTTTCATTCTTCTCAATGCAACACCCCCTTGAAACCTCCTCAACCGCTCGCCGGTGCTGCAGCCTCTCCTGCCGTACCCTCGAGCTCGAGGAGTCGAGCCACAATCTCCTGCTTCTTTGCCTTCAGGCCGTCGATTTTAGCATCGATCTTCTCTAGCTTCGCCTTCAGGTTGGCCGTGTCGGTCGCCTCTCCGACCTTCTCCTTCTTCTCCTTGCTCTTTTCTTTCTTCTCCTTCTTGTCCTTCTTTTCCTTCACCGGTTTGGCCTCTTTGCCGTGTTCCTTAACGAATAACAATGTATGTGTTCATCAGACTTTTCTGCATTTCTATGGCATGCATGTTGCATTGTTCTGTCTGTTCATGATTTTTTTTTATGCAAGTTCAAGATAATTACCTTGTCCTTCTTCTCCTTGGGGTGAGTTGGATCTGCAGCTTCCATCTGCATTTTGGCACAGTAGGGTTGCAATGCCACAAGATTAGCCTTCAGACATGAATTCGATTCATAACCAATAAATTCAGGGGTAAAGGAACAGGAAGCTAACTTGCCTTTGTCAAGATAACAATGATTCTGATAAGAAAATATCCCTAGGTAAGTTTAACTAAGCTTCGACACTTCTGAACCGTAAACTAAATGCTTGCTTCAACCAATCCAGTTTTATATTTGTGTTGGGAGCAACTATTTAATTAATTCTATAATTAGCTATGTTTGGATTAATTTGGGCACGGTGTATGTTTGGATAATAGTAAAAGTCTCGACAAAGGGAGGAAACGCACATGAGTTCATCATCCAACTAAAAATAGTACCCATATTCTCTTACTAGACCATCAATGACGTTTGTTACTACGTCCTCCTTTTATTATTATTAAGTGTTAGGGTTCGATGCGATTATATATAAGTTTTTTATCATCAAGTTAAAGCAATAGTAGTATTACATTTATTTTGTGCAATTTCATTGTACCTGAAAGTTAAAGCAGTAGTAGTATTAAGAGGAAAGAAGGGGCAAAAATCGTCTTTCTTCATTGACCTAGCCGCCAAACCCAAATCTCTCCTCTATCCAGATCTCTACCTCCCTTGTCGGCAAGGTCGGTGGTTCCCCTCCCTTCCCTATGCCGCTCTCATGGCAGGAGGTGGGGGGACCCCAATTTTGCGTATTCAACGCGTAGTTAGTGTTAGGTTTTGGTTTCACGGTTGTGTCGTTTAGATGGAGGTGACGGTATTGCATCGAATAATGGTGCCTCGACCGCAACCCCATCTCGGCAACATGGTCGACGACGTCAAGGAGATTGTGGGCCAGTGTTGTTGTCGAGCATGTGCTTCGACGCTTTATGGTGTTTGTTTGGTCATCAGCTTATTGTCAGTGACCTGGTCTCGTGTGCAAGTTGTTCCCAATCATGGGCGACCGTGGGCCAGGTCACTAGTTCTTGCCGGTAACGCCACAATGATCAAGCGAACGACAACGAAATAACTTCAAATGGATTTTCTTGATGGCTTGGATGTACTTCTAAGTTTTGGCAAGGTCTGTTCTGCAATAGTGTTGGAAATATACCCTAAAGGCAATGATAAATGTTATGATTTATTTTCACGTTTATAATTAACTTTATATTTATGTCTTATAACTTCATTGAGTTTTTAATATGAGATTCGTAGGAAACCCCAATTGTACGCGTGGAAAGATAAACGCCAAACAATTTTCTAGTCTCGCCTTTAAGACTACTCATGTTTTGCATGATGGTCCCATTTTCATGATCATAGGGCAATATTAAAGTAACAAGGATACCAGCAACAATGTAAGCACATTGTTGGCAGAAGAATGGTGTTGACCCCCCCCCCAACTAATGATATAATGCGAGATCATATCGTCATTTGTTGTCACTATATGCAAATCAAGTGTTAGTGTGTACTCACTTGCTTAGTCCATTGGGATATTAAATACCTTCATGTCGAATGGTGTGCTCTAGGGTTCACCTAATGTTACCCGTAACTCACTAGTTATAATTGACTAACCTAGACTGACGCTATTTTCGACAGAACTACCATAGTGTTTTTTGTGTGAAGAAATAAAAGTGCTCCAAATGCCCCGGGATTTTTTTCAGGATTTTTTCTAGAAGTAATAAAAAACACTGGAAGCAATAACTAACCGAGAGGATCCAGGGGTGGCCACACAGCGAGGAGGCACATCCACCCATAGTCGCGCCACATGCCAATGTGCGCCCCCTAACCATCGCCTTGCATTGATTCCTCCGCCATAAATTCACATCTTCAGAGAGAAAAATAGGAGAGAATATCCCATCGCGTTTCTCGACACGGAGCCGCTGCAACCTATTACTCATCACTCAGATCCTTGATCTGGAGTTTGTTTGTGCTCCGAAGAGTGAGATTCATCGCCATCATCATCATCGTTCCATCTCCATCGCCAATTTCATGATGCTCACAACCATGTGTGAGTAATTTCTCTGTAGGCTCATAGAGGTAGATGAGATTGGATGAAATTTCTTATGTAATTGAGTGTCAGATTTGTTAGGGCTTGATATCCCTAGTATCCACTATGTTCTGAGATTGATGTTGCTATGATTTTGATATGCTTAATGCTTGTCACTAGGCCTCGAGTGCCATGATTTCATATCGGAACCCTTTATATTTTCTATGATATATATGACTTTGGATCCTATCTTGCAAGTTGTTGATGCGCAAGAGATGATAATGGCATCTCGCCCTTCGTTGGTTATCCCAAGTGGAAGGTGAGATGTAGGATATCAGCAAATTTCCCCTATGTAGAGAATAGGGCTTGTCTCCCGTAGGACTCCGAAAGCGACAAGTAGGTGACAACGGCGCCATAAATTAGGCGGTTGACGTGGACCTGCACACAGACACAAATAACTTTTCTCGCAACGAAGTTCAGAGAGGTTGTCAATCTCTCCGGTCTTGTTGTTTACAAAGGATCAAACGCAAGGGATAAAGGATAATAATGATTGCAACTAGAAAGTAAAAGCAGGAAATAAATGAGCGTGTAAACAGTGATGAGAATATGGACCGGGGTCCCGTGATGTTAATGGTACGATTTCTCGCCCCCTCGTTGGTTACCCAAAGTGGAAGGTTGAGATGTAGACAGCAACAAGTTTTCCTTAGCGAAGATGCTAAGGTTGAATGTCGAACCAATAGGACTCCAACAGATACAAGAAGGTGGTGAAGTGAACAATGGCGCCGTTCACAACCTAAGGTTGCTTACTTCACCTGGACCTGCGCACACAGAAAATAACTTTGCTTCCCAACGAGTACAGAGGAGTTTTCAATTCCTCCGGCCTTGTTGTTTACAAAGGATAAAACGCACGGGATAATAATGATAGTGATAGCAACGGAAAAGTAAAGCAGTAAATTGATAACGGGTGTAAACAGTATTGGAAATATGGACCGGGATCCTATGATGTTCACTAGTGATGTCTCTCTCCCAAAAGACGATAAAATAGCCATGCGAGGTAACAAATTACAGCTAGGCAATTGACAGGATTATGTGCGCAAACCAATGCTAACTATGTTATAAAGAAAGGAAGAGGCTCAAAAGCATGGGCGGTACGCCAAGACAAGTAGACCGAAATCCATCTGCATCTACCTACTAATCATACACCTTGAGATATTTATCCAGAACATCTCGTTGGTATTAAGTTGCGAATCCCACCCAAAGTGTAAACTCAAAGCAACGGACAACTGTATTAAAGAACTTTGCGTAAAGTAAACAATCCTTGCAACCGCAAGTACAAGCACCGTTGTTTTCCCCCTTGTGGCAACAACACATCCCCTAGACTCATGTTTCTGTCACTCAAGCTAGTCATCAGGGGGCATGAACCCACAATTTATGTTTCTGATTTTTTATTGTATTTTTCCCGAATTTTTGGAGCAGTTTTAATATGGGGGAAACCTGAAATAGAAAAACAGCAGAAAACAGGAACTGACACTGGGGTGCACTGAGTTAATAAGTTAGTCCAAATATGATCAAAAGTGTATGGAAGTTCATAAATATCATAGCAATATCACACAAAAGAGGCATGGAGCAAGCAGAAATTATAGATACGTTTTGGACGTATCAACATCCCCAAGCTTAATTCCTGCTCGTCCTCGAGTAGGTAAATGATAAAAGCATAATTTCTGTGGTGACATGCTAACAACCATATAAAAACTTTTAATTAAAGCAATCAAGGCATGTGATCCAATTCAAGTCATAATAGGCAAGAGTCTATATTAGCATTGACACAAGCAACAAAAGAACAAAGGGTGCAAGAGCTCTTGCTGTCCATGACTCGAATGTCTCCAAATGGTGTTTGCGTGCAACACGGGGGATATGAGAGTACGAGAGAAAAGTATACTTGTTGAGAACTCAATCTACTAAAGTTTCACACATGGTCTTCTTTGGAATCTTATCTTGACTCATCCCCAAACCACTAGCCAGGTACAAGTCAAAATGATCCACTCCCTTTCGATATTTTGAGCACTCATGCAATGGATGAGCGTAAGCAAGAAAGTTGACACTTAGGATGGCAAAGAGAGAGAAATGATGGAGGAGGAAGACAAAAAAGGTATGAAAGGCTCACATCAATGAGGACAATCATAGGCGAGAGAAAGCCAAATGATAGATATGATGTGAGGAGTAGGGATTGCCATGCAACGGATGCACATATGAGCTAAGGTAAGCTCTCCAATGGAACTAGTGGGGGTGCATCCAACTTGCTTGCTCAAGAAGACCTAGAGCTCATTTGAGGAGGCTCATCATTGGAATATACAAGCCAAGTTCTATAGTGTGAAGGTCCCCACATAGCTATATGCATGAATGATAATCTCTATGGAGTACAAGATATAAGATGGAGTACGAGTGTGGATCTATCAAAAGGAATAGTAGTGTGCCCCCTTCTCTCTTTTTATTTCTTTTTCTCTTTTTTCTATTTTTTGTATTTTTTGGTGGCCTCAATGGCTCTTTCTATTTAACTCTCATTTTTCCTCTTTGGGATCTTTTGATTTTGTCCTCTTTGGGATATTTTCCTCACTTTAGGGGCAACATTCTATATATTACAAGAAGTATAGAAGATCTTTCACACTTTACAAAAGTACTCAACATAAAGAAAATGAAACTATCATGAAGTATGCAAATGTATGCCTCTGCCAGTGTAGCAGGATATGCAATGATACTAGCGCGTCATGTAGCAATGATTAGGGAAAGGCCCAACTAGAATGAGGCTCATAGATCAAGGAAGTAGCATGTATGACATGAAGATCAAGTCATGAGAAGATGGATGTTGCATGGCAATATATCTTATATCTCGGAAAGGCTATGGAAATGCCTTGATAGGTAGGTATGGTGGCTGTTTTGAGGAAGAATATAATGAGGCTTATGATGTCAGAGCGTATCGTGCCAATGATTTGGATGCACCGGCGAAGTATGCGCCAACTCTCGAGGTGAGAAAGGGCAATGCACAGTACCGAAGAGGCTAGAAAAATATGGCTAGGTGGAAGTGTCAACTTTCTAATACTCACATTAGTCCGAAGAACTCATGCACTTATTATCGGTAACTCTCAATCTAATTAGGAGGTTCACAAAGAGACAAGTACCCCGAGGAGGAGTGTATGGAGGTTTGATTATCCTTGCGCATCCTCGACTCATGGTACGTGAGTGTACTCTAATATTCGATCCCTCCAAAGATTAGTGATCCATCTAGTAGCTAAAGTTCTCAACTAATTTTGTAGGTTTTTCGAAAATAAACACGGATTGCCCAAAATACGACATATATCACTAATAGGCTAAAGCTCTTGACACCAAAAGTTCAAACGTTACTCATGGCAATACCTCAAAACTATTGCAAGTTACTACTACAATTGAATAGCAACCTCAATTACCTACTTCAAGTCAAGACACAAAACTCAGTGCAACAGACAAACTCTCTAAACAAGATAAACATGAAAACTCAAGAGAGTTCCAGCAACAAACTAAACAAAAGCTCTTAAAAAGATAAGCATGAAAACTAAGAGCTAAACATGACAACAACTACGAAAAAGATAAAGAACACACACAACAAAGATAAGCATGAAAATCCTATGTTGTGTTCTAGGGTGAAGTGGAGCGTGTTTCTCTCCCAAACAATGAAGGCTAGGATCCAACTTGTCAAGAACAACAAGCAAAACTAAATAATCTAAAAAGAAAAGAGCAAGAAGCTCCAAGTATAGCACATAATGCATGAAGTGATAAAAATATAGTGGAACGAAGGACGAACTGATAATTGTTGATGGAGAAGGGGATGCATGGGGGCATCCCCAAGCTTAGATGCTTGAGTCTCCTTGGATATTTCTTTGGGGGTGCACGGGGGCATCCCCAAGATTGAGCGCTTGACACTCCCGAATCTTCTTTCATCATCTTCCATCGCACACTTGAAAACTCCCTTCATACATAACTCATCATAAGCTGATTAGAGAGGTTAGTACCCTTAATAAATAATTTTTACCCACTAGATATAAAGATATTCTTGAACAGCTACTGTTTCTCAAGATTTTCAAAAGGTTTTTGCAAAGAAAAAGCAAGCTTAAGGTTTGCAAAAGTTAGGAGAGACAAAACGTGTCAGAATCTGTGAAAAACAGAACAACATGTAGTAAAGAATTTTTTAGGGGTACTTCTGCAACTCAAATCAAAAAACTCAGAACATACGAAAGTTACGTGATTGTATAGAGCACGCTGTGTAAACAATTCAGCTCAAAATGATGAACTGGTGATTTGATCTGATTTTTTCCCGTCACGAGGACAGAATCTGTTTTCTGGACAGCATGTTACAACTTTCACTTCCCTTGTCATATGAGGCTATAACTTGGCACAAAGCTTGAAAATAAATATACAATGATGTTGCTACAGTAGTAACAATCATCAAGACCACTAAAAACAGAAAGTAAAAACTCAAAGTAAAGATAACAAGGGTTGTCTCCCTAGATCTCTTTCTTTATAGCCATAAAGATAGGCTTAAGATTTTAGTGATGCTCTCATAGGAACAAGAGTTGAAGCACAAAAGAGAGCAATATCTATAAGCATATGTTCCCCTCTCATAATAATTTTCAGTGGAATCATGAATAAACTCAACAATATAAGTATCACATGAAACTTTCTTATCATGATCCACAAGCATAGAAAATTTGTTGCTCCCCAGATAAGAAAAAGCCTTCTCATTAGTAGTAGTGGGAGCAAACTCAAGAAAATAGCTATCACATGAATCATTCTTATCATGATACACTTCCAAACATTTATTCTTTATAGCATAAGTGTCATCACAATAATCATCATAGATAGGAGGCAAAGTATCATCAAAATAAATTTCCTCATAAAACTTGGGGGGCTAAAAAGACCATCTTCATAAAACGTAGCATCCCCAAGCTTATAACTTTGCATATCATTAGCATCAAAGGTATTCAAAGAAGACATACTAATAACATTGCTAATATCATGAGTGTTGTGCAAATAATAAAGCTCCATAGGCTTTTTTATTTTCTCTTCAAACACTTCATGTCCCAACTCAAGGTAGAGCTCATAAAGCTCTCTCATAATATTTTTGTTTTTTTCCATAAGCCTAACTAGTAAAAATAAAAACAAGAAACGAAAAGATTTAATTGCAAGATCTAAAGATATACCTTCAACGCTTACCTCCCCGGCAATGGCGCCAAAAATAGCTTGATGTCTACACACGCTTCTATTCTTGTAGACTATGTTGGGCCTCCAAGCGCAGAGGTTTGTAGGACAACAGCAATTTCCCTCAAGTGGATGACCTAAGGTATATCGAACTCGAGGAAGTAGAGGTTGAAGATGGTCTCTCTCAATCAACCCTGCAATTAAGATACAAGAAGTCTCTTGTGTCCCCAACACACCTAATACAACTAGGAGTTGTATAGGTGCACTAGTTCGGCGAAGAGATGATAAAATACGGGCGATAGGTGCGGCAAAAAAAGTAATATAAATCTGTAATAAAAAGTGCAGCAAGCAAACATGTGACAAAAGTGAGCACAAATGGTGTAACAATGATGGAAACAAGGCCTAGGATTCATAATTTCACTAGTGGAAACTCTCAACAACATTAACATAGTCTAATCACATGATATTTCCCATAAAACATGCAATGGATACGCACTCGGAGGTCATTACTTTGTGGTCAAGAGAGGATGAAAATTGTGTAGGGCTACAAAAGCACACATCAAAGTTCGTAGTTCTCAATCTATGCATTTCCCAATGTCACCGCGGCCATCCAAAAAGATTACCACAATCACCACAACATATCTCATGGATAGTCAAAGACAAGCACCAAGAGACTCTCAATCTTCAATCAACACACAAAAGAGGAAATCACCCATGAAAATATTCTTCTAACCCATGTCCAATAGACCGCGTTCACCATGGTCTCGGGGATTATACTAGATAGGATCAAGTGAGTACATCAAATCCAATACATAGAAGAAGGGGAAACATCATGGGATCACCCTAGATTAACATAGTCAATGATCACAACAAATATCACATCATGGGAGAGAGAGAAACCACATAGATCAAGATACAAGCCTTAGCCCCGAGGGAGAACTACTCACACATAGACATGGTGAGAGGGAGATTTGTTGATGGAGAGGTGCAGCCCGGAGGAGATGAAGGAGACGGCGACGGCTGCGGCGGCGCCCACGACCACGGCCACGGCCCTTGGGGGCAGCGGCCCTTGGCCCCCTTCTTCATCCTTGGAGATGGTGATGCTGTGGAGATTGGTCTCCCCCTCAAGACGGATGCCAAGGGGGAGGAAATTTCGTGGTGGTGTTTGACCTAGCTCTCCTCTCTTTATATGGATTCTCAGATTCCCGTCATCCAGATTAGGTCTTCGGTGTTTCGGGCCTACATGGAGCATACGTATTCCGATTGGGCCGAAATTTATGTCTATATCCACCGGAAAAAAATTCCCTACAACTTTGTAGTTTTAAGTTTTTCCGTTTGAGGCCGTCTTCTAGAGTTTCCGAGGAGATCTTTAAAACCTGTCTGATGGGGACAGATTTCGGGAAAGTTAGAGTCCAGCTCTTACAAGGCTTCTTTTTGTGATTTTTCCATTATCCAAGTAATTCCTGCACATAAAGTAGAAAAACAAGAACTTGTGCACTCTTGCAACCATTAATAGGTTAGTTCCAAAATATGTTATAAAAAGATATGAAAGTGTATCAAAAGCATAGCAATATCACACAAAAGAGACATGGAGCAAGCATAAATTATAGATACGTTTTGGACGTATCAGATGTTCGCTAGTGATTTCTCTCTCCCAAAAGATGATAAAACTGCTATGCGAGGTAAACAAATCACAGTTGGGCAATTGACAGGATTAAAAATGCACCGCAATGCTAACTATGCTACAAAGAAAGGAAGAGGCTCAAAAGCATGGGCGGTTGATGTGTGAGGTAATGATAGTGATTTCTCGCCTTTCGTTGGTAAACCCCAAGTGGAAGGCGTGATGTAGCACAGCAGCAAATTTCCCTCAGTAAAGATACCAAGGTTTGTCTCCAGTAGGACTCCAGAGGTGATAAGTAGGTGTCAGCGGCGCAACTGACGCGGACCTGCACATAGGCACAAATAACTTTGTTCCCCACGAAGTTCAGAGAGGTTGTCAATCTCTCCGGTCTTGTTGTTCACAAAGGATCAAACACAAGGGGATAATGATAGCAACTGAAAGTAAAAGCAGAAAAGTAAAATGAGCGTGGAAACAGTAATGAGGATATGGACCGGGATACGTGATGTTCACTAGTGATGTCTCTCTCCCAAAAGACGATAAAACTGCTATGCGAGGTGAACAAATTACAGAAGGGCAATTGACAGGATTAAGAACGCACCGCAATGCTAACTATGCTACAAAAGAAAGGAAGAGGCTCAAAAGCATGGGCAGTACGCCAAAATAAGTAGACCGAAATCCAACTGCATCTACTACTAATCATCCACCTTGAGATATCTATCCAGAACATCTCGCTGGTATTAAGTTGCGAGCCCCACCCAAAGTGTAAACCCAAAGCAACAGACAACTGCATTAAAAAGCACTTTGCGTAAAGTAAACAATCCTTGCAACCACGGTTACAAGCACCGTTGTTTCCCCCTTGTGGCAACAGCACATCCCCTAGACTCATGTTTTTGTCACTCAAGCGTGTCATCGGGGGGCATGAACCCACAATCGAGCAAAACGTTCCCTCTTGGGGTTACTACCTACTACTTGGACAAAGCAATTGATGGCTTCTCGCCCTTCGTTGGTTACCCCAAGTGGAAGGTTGAGATGTAGTGCAGCAGCAGTTTTCCCTCGGTGAAGATACCAAGGTTTGTCTCCAGTAGGACTCCAGAGATGATAAGTAGGTGTCAGCGGCGCAACTGACACGGACCTGCACACAGACACAGATAACTTTGTTCCCAACGAAGTTCAGAGAGGTTGTCAATCTCTCCGGTCTTGTTGTTCACAAAGGATAAAATGCAAGGGATAATGATAGCAAGTAAAAGCAGTAAAGTAAATATAGCTTGGAAATAATAATGAGGATATGGACCGGGATACGTGATGTTCACTAGTGATGTCTCTCTCCCAAAAGACGATAAAACTGCTATGCGAGGTAAACAAATTACAGAAGGGCAATTGACGGGATTATGAACGCACCGCAATGCTAACTATGCTACAAAAGAAAGGAAAAGGCTCAAAAGCACAGGCAGTACGCCAAAATAAGTAGACCGAAATCCATCTGCATCTACTACTAATCATCCACCTTGAGATATCTATCCAGAACATCTCGCTGGTATTAAGTTGCGAGCCCCACCCAAAGTGTAAACCCAAAGCAACAGACAACTGCATTAAAAAGAACTTTGCATAAAGTAAACAATCCTTGTAACCGCGGTTACAAGCACCGTTGTTTTCCCCCTTGTGGCAACAACACATCCCCTAGACTCATGTTTCTGTCACTCAAGCGTGTCATCGGGGGGCATGAACCCACAATCTAGCACAACGTTCCCTCTTGGAGTCACTACCTACTACTTGGACAAAGCAATAAACAACAACGGAGAACATGCAAGAATTACTTAGGAACAAAAATATAAGACATAAAAACCAAATATATTACTCTATCACAATCTGAACATAATCTCATAATCCATCAGATCCCATCAAACTCAGCATAGCAATAGCAGAAATATTACAAAAGTGCCTCGATCATGTAGGGCAGCTCATGAGGTCTAAACAATGAAGATCAAAGAGGGGAGGAGAACATCACATAGCTCCCGATCACGGACCCATGGTCCAAGGAAAACTACTCACGAGACATCCGGGGAGCATCCATGGTGGAGAGGAGACTCCCAGAGGTCAATCCTCCCTCCGGCAGGGTGCCGGGAAGAGGTCTTCTGGTGCTCCCGATCTTAGGAAGCACGGCGGCGGCGGAACAGAGGTGAGTTTGCGGAATAGGGTTCCTCCTCTGGAGTTTTCCCGTGACGGAGAATAAATAGGCGAAGGGGGGCAGCCAGAGGTGGACCAGGGGCCCCAAGCGCCCCCCCTGGCGCGGCCAGGGGTGGGGCCGCGCCGGGTGGCCGCCTGGGCCCCCCTGGCTCCCCTCTGGCCCCTCCCGGGCTCTTCTCGAAGCTTCCTGTACGCTGATTTTTCCTGTATTTTTCCCGGAATTTTTCTGGCACTTTTTATGTGGGGGAAACTGAAATAGAAAAACAGCAGAAAACAGAAACTGGCACTGGGGTGCACTGAGTTAATAGGTTAGTCCAAATATGATCAAAAGTGTATGAAAGTGTATCTAGATCATAGCAATATCACACAAAACATGCATGGAGCAAGCAGAAATTATAGATACGTTTTGGACGTATCAACATCCCCAAGCTTAATTCATGCTCGTCCTCGAGTAGGTAAATGATAACAACATAATTTCTGTGGTGACATGCTAGCAACCATAAAAGAACTTTGAAAAGTAAAGCAATCAAGGTTAGAGATTCAATTCAAGTCATAACATGCAAGAGTCTATATTAACATTGAAACAAGTAACAAAAGAACAATAGGTGCAAGAGCTCTCGCTGTCTGTGACTCGAATGTCTCCAAATGGTGTTTGCGTGCAAGAAGGAGGAGAGGGAATACGAGAAAAATGTATTTTTGTGTGTTGAGAACTCAATCTACAAAAGTTTCACACTTGGTCTTCTTTGGAATCTTATCTTGACTCGTCCCCAGACCACTAGCCAGGTACAAGTCAATTTGATCCACTCCTTTTCGATATTTTGAGCACTCATGCAATGGATGAGCGTAAGCACGAAAGTTGACACTTAGGATGGCAAAGAGAGAAATATGGTGGAGGAGGAAGACAAAAAGGATGAGAAAGGATCACATCAATGAGGACAATCATAGGCAAGAGATGCCAAATGATAGATATGATGTGAGGAGTAGGGATTGCCATGCAACGGATGCACATACGAGCTAGGAAGCTCTCCAACGGAACTAGTGGGGGTGCATCTAACTTGCTCGCTCATGAAGACCAAGAGCTCGTTTGAGGAGGCTCATCCTTGGAATATGCAAGCCAAGTTCTATAGTGTGAATGTCCCCACATAGCTATATGCATAATGATCATCTCTATGGAGTACAAGGATATAAAGGGATTACTAGTGTGGATCTCTCAAAAGGATAGTAGTGTTGCCCCTTTCTCTCTTTTTATTTCTTTTTCTCTTTTTTTCTATTTTTTTCTATTTTTTTCTATTTTTTGTGGCCTCAATGGCTCTTTCTATTTAACTCTCATTTGTCCTCTTGGGGATCTTTTATTGTGTCCACTTTGGGATATTTTCCTCACTTAAGGGCAACACTCTATTTTACAAGATGGTAAAGGAGATCTTTCACACTTTACAAGGTACTTAAAACATAAAGAAGATGTAACTATCATGATGTATGCAATGTCTATCGCTGCCAGTGTAGAAGGAACATGTATGACATGAAGATCAAGTCATGAAGAGGTGGAGTTGCATGGCAATATAACTCGGAAAGGCTATGGAAATGCCTTGATAGGTAGGTATGGTGGCTGTTTTGAGGGAAGATATAAGGAGGCTTATGATGACAGTGCGTATCATGCCAAGGGTTTGGAAGTACCGGCGAAGGTGGACACCAACTCTCGGAGTGAGAAGAAGGCAATGCACGGCACGGGAGAGGCTAGCAAAATATGGGAAGGTGGAAATGTCAACTTTCAATACTTACATTAGTCCGAAGAACTCATGCACTTATTATCGGTAACTCTCAATCTAATAAGGAGGTTCACAAAGAGGCAAGTACCCCGAGGAGGAGTGTATGAGGGTTTGGTTATCCTTGCGCATCCTCGGCTCATGGTACGTGAGTGTTCTCTAATATTCGACCCCTCAGAAGAGTAGTGATCCATCTAGTAGCTAGAGTTCTCAACTAGTTTTGTAGGTTTTGAAAATACACACGGATTGCCCAAAATACGACAGCTATCACTAATAGGAAAGAGCTCTTGACACCAAAAGTTCAAACATTACTCACATCAATACCTCAAAACTATTGCAAGTTACTACTAGAAGAAAATAGCAACCTCAATTACCTACTTTCAAGACAAGACACAACTCAGTGCAACAACCAACTCTCTTTAACAAGATAAACATGAAAACTAAAAAGGGTTCCAGCAACAAACTAAACAAAAGCCAAGGCTCTTTCTAAAGACAAACTAAGACTAAGACTAAACATGGCAGTAGCTATGAAAAGATAAAGAACACACAACAGCAGAAAGATAAGCAGGAAAAATCCTATGATGTGTTCTAGAATTTGAAAGTGGAGCGTGTTTCTCTCCCACACAAAGTAAGACGGGATCTAACTTGTTATGAACAGCAAGCAAAGCTAAAGAAAACTAAAAACAAAACCTAAGAGCGAGACGCTCCAAGCATAGCACATAACGCATGAAGTGATAAAAATATAGTGAGACGAAGGACGAACTGATGATTGTTGATGGAGAAGGGGATGCACGGGGGCATCCCCAAGCTTAGATGCTTGAGTCTCCTTGAATATTTGTTGGGGATACACGGGGGCATCCCCAAGCTTGAGCGCTTGATACTCCTGGATCTTCTTTCATCATCTTCCATCGCACACTTGAAAACTCCCTTCATACATAACTCATCATAAGCTGATTAGAGAGGTTAGTACCCTTAATAAAATAATTTTTCCCCACTGGATATAAAGATATTCTTGAAGAGCTACTGTTTCTCACGAGTTCCAAAAAGTTTCTGCAAATAAAAAGCAAGCTTAAGGTTTGCAAAAGTTAGGAGAGACAAAACGTGGCAGAATCTGTGAAAAACAGAACAGCAGGTAGTAAAGAATTGTTTAGGGGCACTTCTGCAACTCAAATAAAAAAACTCAGAACATACGGAAGTTTCGTAATTTTATAGAGCATACTGTGTAAAAATTTCAGCTCAAAAAGATGAACTGGGATTTTTCTGGAATTTTTCTGGTCACGAGGACATAATCTATTTTCTGGACAGCATGTCACAACTTTTACTTCCCTTGTCGTAAGAGGCTATAACTTGGCACAAAGCTGAAAAATAAAGATACAATGATGTTGCTACAGAAGTAACAATCATCAAGACACAACAAAAGCAAAAAGAAAACTCCTAAATTCGTTGCGGGCTGCCTCCCGAAAGCGCTTCTTTAAAGCCATTAGCTAGGCATGATGCAAAAAGAAGAATCAAGTTTTATCAAGAGAAAGAGAATAACTAGCCCGTGTAACGGACTCAAAAGGTAACTTGATTTTATTTTTAGGGAAGTGTTCCATCCCTTTTTTGAATGGGAATTGGAATTTTATATTCCCCTCTTTCATGTCAATAACCGCACCAACGGTGCGAAGAAAAGGACGTCCCAAAATAATTGGACACAAAGGTTCACACTCTATATCCATAACAATAAAATCAATGGGAACATAGTTGTCATTGACAATGATAAGAACATCGTCGATCTTCCCCAAAGGTTTCTTTATGGAAGAATCAACAAGACGAACACCAAAAGAACAAGGCTCAAAGGGCTTCAATTCAAACATATCAAATATTCTTTTGGGCATAACGGAGGTACTAGCTCCAACCTCACATAAAGCATAGCAAGAGAAGTCATTTAATTTAATTTTGATCATAGGGTCCCAACCATCATCTAGCTTCCTAGGTGAGGCTTCTAGTCTAATCTTCTCCTCCCTAGCTTTGATGAGAGCATTTGTGATATGCTCCGTGAAGGCAATATTAAGTGTGCTAGTGTGGGGGTCTCTTGACATTTTGTGTAGCATACTGATAACTTCTGAGAGGGTGCAACTATCAAAATCAATATCACTACTATCAAAGGTGGTAGTAGTGTCATCTAGGCTCACTTGTTTGAAACCCTCTATGTTCATAGGAGTTTCTTCATCTTTGGTTGAGGTATTAGCATCACCATTAATAGTTCCAACGGGACTAGGAGTGCATTGGGTGCTAATAGTTTGGGTGTCCTCAACAATTTGGATAGTGGCAACTGTGTGGTGTGTACGAAGGCTCTTAATTCTATCCTCTTCCTCTTTTTCTCTAGCCCACCTTTCTTTAAGTTTAGCCATCATTCTAATATTTTCATTAATTTGTAATTGGATAGCATTAATAGGAGTGGCCTTATTCTCCTCAAGGGGAGAGGTTCTAATTTTAAGCATCTCAATATCAAGGGCTAAGCTTTCTACCTTCAAAGAGAGATTATCTATTTTATCTAATTTATCTTCTACATTTTTGTTGAAGGCTTTTTGGGTAGTGATAAAGTCTCTAAGAATGCTTTCTAATTCAGAAGAGGGGTTCTTGTTGCTAGGGTAGGTATTGTTGTTCCCATAGTTGGATGGAAACGGTCTAGGATTGCTAGCAAAATTTCCCCTATAAGAATTGTTGTTGAAGTTGTTTCTAGCAATAAAGTTCACATCTACTTGTTCTTGAGAAACCAAAGAATTCAAAGGAACATCATGAGGATCAATAGAGGGTTGCTTGGTAAGTAGAGACATAATTAAGTCAACCTTTTCATTGAGGGAGGTAATTTCCTCGACAGAATTTACCTTCCTACCTGTTGGAGCGCGTTCGGTGTGCCATTGGGAATAATTGGACATCATTTCATCGAGAAGCTTCGTGGCAGCACCAAGTGTAGTTGACATAAAGGTTCCTCCCGCGGCCGAATCTAGCAGGTTCCGCGAGGTAAAGTTCAAGCCTGCATAAAAAGTCTGGATAACCATCCAAGTAGTCAAACCATGTGTAGGGAATTTCTTAACAAGAAATTTCATTCGTTCCCAAGCTTGGGCAACGTGTTCATTATCCAATTGCTTAAAATTCATAATATTACTCCTCAATTGGATAATCTTAGCAGGAGGGTAGTACTTCCCTATAAAAGCATCTTTGCACTTATCCCAAGAATCTATGCTATTTCTAGGCAACGATTGAAACCAGATTTTAGCATCTCCCCTTAAAGAGAAAGGAAAGAGCTTGAGCTTAACAACATCACCTTTTACTTCTTTATACTTTTACATATCACATAATTCAACAAAATTATTCAAGTGTAAAGCAGCATCATCTCTAGCACCAGAGAATTGATCTCTCATAACAAGGTATAGCAAAGCAGGTTTAATTTCATAAGAGGTAGCTGAAGTGGCAGGTGTGGCAATGGGAGTGCAAATAAAGTCTTGGTTGTTGTGACTAGTGAAGTCACACAACTTGGTGTTTTCAGTGGAACCCATAGTAGCAGCAAGTGTGGCAGATTTTTTTGTAATTTTTTGATAAAAGACACAAAGATAAAAACTGAAAGATAAACTAACAAGACTAAAAAACAAAGGTAAAGGGTAGTGTGCAACTCCCCTATCTTAGCACTCGGAGTCCCCGGCAACGGCGCCAGAAAACTTGCTTGATGGCTTCTCGCCCTTCGTTGGTTACCCCAAGTGGAAGGTTGAGATGTAGTGCAGCAGCAGTTTTCCCTCGGTGAAGATACCAAGGTTTGTCTCCAGTAGGACTCCAGAGATGATAAGTAGGTGTCAGCGGCGCAACTGACGCGGACCTGCACACAGACACAGATAACTTTGTTCCCAACGAAGTTCAGAGAGGTTGTCAATCTCTCCGGTCTTGTTGTTCACAAAGGATAAAATGCAAGGGATAATGATAGCAAGTAAAAGCAGTAAAGTAAATATAGCTTGGAAATAATAATGAGGATATGGACCGGGATACGTGATGTTCACTAGTGAGGTCTCTCTCTCAAAAGACGATAAAACTGCTATGCGGGGTAAACAAATTACAGAAGGGCAATTGACAGGATTATGAACGCACCGCAATGCTAACTATGCTACAAAAGAAAGGAAGAGGCTCAAAAGCACAGGCAGTACGCCAAAATAAGTAGACCGAAATCCATCTGCATCTACTACTAATCATCCACCTTGAGATATCTATCCAGAACATCTCGCTGGTATTAAGTTGCGAGCCCCACCCAAAGTGTAAACCCAAAGCAACAGGCAACTGCATTAAAAAGAACTTTGCGTAAAGTAAACAATCCTTGTAACCGCGGTTACAAGCACCGTTGTTTTCCCCCTTGTGGCAACAACACATCCCCTAGACTCATGTTTCTGTCACTCAAGCGTGTCATCGGGGGGCATGAACCCACAATCTAGCACAACGTTCCCTCTTGGAGTCACTACCTACTACTTGGCCAAAGCAATAAACAGCAACGGAGAACATGCAAGAATTACTTAGGAACAAAAATATAAGAGATAAAAACAAAATATATTACTCTATCACAATCTGAACATAATCTCATAATCCATCAGATCCCATCAAACTCAGCATAGCAATAGCAGAAATATTACAAAAGTGCCTCGATCATGTAGGGCAGCTCACGAGGTCTAAACAATGAAGATCAAAGAGGGGAGGAGAACATCACATGCTACTGATCACGGACCCATGGTCCAAGGAAAACTACTCACGAGACATCCGGGGAGCATCCATGGTGGAGAGGAGACTCCCGGAGGTCAATCCTCCCTCCGGCAGGGTGCCGGGAAGAGGTCTTCTGGTGCTCCCAATCTTCGGAAGCGCGGCGGCGGCGGAACAGAGGCGAGTTTGCGGAATAGGGTTCCTCCTTTGGAGTTTTCCCGTGACGGAGAATAAATAGGCGAAGGGGGCAGCCAGAGGTGGACCAGGGGCCCCAGGCGCCCCCCTGGCGCGGCCAGGGGTGGGGCCGCGCCGGGTGGCCGCCTGGGCCCCCCTGGCTCCCCTCTGGCCCCTCCCGGGCTCTTCTCGAAGCTTCCTGTACGCTGATTTTTCCTGTATTTTTCCCGGAATTTTTCTGGCACTTTTTATGTGGGGGAAAACTGAAATAGAAAAACAGCAGAAAACAAGAACTGGCACTGGGGTGCACTGAGTTAATAGGTTAGTCCAAATATGATCAAAAGTGTATGAAAGTGTATCTAGATCATAGCAATATCACACAAAACATGCATGGAGCAAGCAGAAATTATAGATACGTTTTGGACGTATCAGCAATAAACAGCAACGGAGAACATGCAAGAATTACTTAGGAACAAAAATATAAGAGATAAGAACCAAATATATTACTCAATCACAATCTGAACATAATCTCATAATCCATCAGATCCCATCAAACTCAGCATAGCAACAGCAGAAAGATTACAAAAGTGCCTCGATCATGTAGGGCAGCTCACGAGGCCTAAACCATGAAGAACAAAGAGGGGATGAGAACATCACATAACTACTGATCACGGACCCATGGTCCAAAGAAAACTACTCACGAGACATCCGGGAAGCATCCATGGTGGAGAGGAGACTCCCGGAGGTCGGCCCTCCCTCCGGCAGTGTGCCGGGAAGAGGTCTTCTGGTGCTCCCGATCTCGGAAGCGCGGCGACGGCGGAACAGAGGCGAGATCGCGAAAAAGGGTTCTGTCCTCGAGGGTTTCCCGAGACGGAGAATATATAGGCGAAGGGGGGCAGACAGGGGGCCCACCAGGGGTCTAGGCGGCCCCCTGGCGCGGCCAGCCCCTAGGGCGCGCCACCAGGGCGCCTGGGCCCCAGGTGGTGGCCCTCTGGACCCACCCAGGTTCTTCCGGAAGGTTCCTTCACGCTGATTTTTTATCTGATTTTTCCCAAATTTTTGGAGCACTTTTTATATGGGGGAAAACTGAAATAGAACAACAGCAGAAAACAGGAACTGGCACTGTGGTGCACTGAGTTAATAGGTTAGTCCAAATATGATCAAAAGTGTATGAAAGTGTATCTAGATCATAGCAATATCACACAAAACATGCATGGAGCAAGTAGAAATTATAGATATGTTTTGGACGTATCAACATCCCCAAGCTTAATTCCTGCTCGTCCTCGAGTAGATAAATGATAACGGCATAATTTCTGTGGTGACATGCTAGCAATCATATAAGAACTTTGAAAAGTAAAGCAAACAAGGTTAGAGATTCAATTCAAGTCATAACATGCAAGAGTCTATATAAGCATTGAAACAAGTAACAAAAGAACATTAGGTGCAAGAGCTCTCGTTGTCCGTGACTCGAATGTCTCCAAATGGTGTTTGCGTGCAAGAAGGGGGATAGGGAATACGAGAAAAATATTTATTTGTTGAGAACTCAATCTACTAAAGTTTCACACTTGGTCTTTTTCTGGAATCTTATCTTGACTCATCCCGAGACCACTAGCCAGGTACAAGTCAATTTGATCCACTAGCCATGCAATGGATGAGCGTAAGCACGAGAGTTGACACTTAGGATGGCAAAGAGAGGAGTACGGAGGAGGAAGACAAAAAAATGAGAAAGGCTCACATCAATGAGGACAATCATAGGCAAGAGATGCCAAATAATAGATATGATGTGAGAAGTAGGGATTGCCATGCAACGGATGTACATACGAGCTAGGAAGCTCTCCAATGGAACTAGTGGGGGTGCATCTAACTTGCTCGCTCATGAAGACCTAGAGCTCTTTTGAGGAGGCTCATCCTTGGAATATGCAAGCCAAGTTCTATAGTGTGAAGGTCCCCACATAGCTATATGCATAAAGATCATCTCTATGGAGTACAAGGATATAAAGGGAGTACTAGTGTGGATCTCTCAAATTGATAGTAGTGTTGCCCGTTTCTCTCTTTTTATTTCTTTTTCTCTTTTTTTCTATTTTTTTGTATTTTTTGGTGTCCTCAATGGCTCTTTCTATTTAACTCTCATTTGTCCTCTTTGGGATCTTTTATTGTGTCCACTTTGGGATCTTTTCCTCACTTTAAGGGCAACACTCTATTTTACAAGAAGGTAAAGGAGATCGTTCACATTTTACAAGGTACTCAAAATCATAAAGAAGATGTAACTATCAGGATGTATGCAATGTATGTCGCTGCCAGTGTAGCAGAAACATGTATGACATGAAGATCAAGTCATGAAGAGGTGGATGTTGCATGGCGATATATCTCGGAAAGGCTATGGAAATGCCTTGATAGGTAGGTATGGTGGTTGTTTTGAGGAAAGATATAATGAGGTTTATGATGACAGAGCGTATCATGCCAAGGGTTTGGATGTACCGGCGAAGGTGGAAACCAACTCTCGGAGTGAGAAGAAGGCAATGCACGGCACGGGAGAGGCTAGCAAAATATGGGAAGGTGGAAGTGTCAACTTTCAATACTTACATTAGTCCGAAGAACTCATGCACTTATTATCGGTAACTCTCAATCTAATAAGGAGGTTCACAAAGAGACAAGTACCCCGAGGAGGAGTGTATGGGCGTTTGGTTATCCTTGCGCATCCTCGACTCATGGTACGTGAGTGTACTCTAATATTCGATCCCTTCAAAGATTAGTGATCCATCTAGTAGCTAGAGTTCTCAACTAGTTTTGTAGGTTTTGAAAATACACACGGAGTGCCAAAAATACGACATCTATCACTAATAGGCAAGAGCTCTTGACACAAAAAGTTCAAACATTACTCACATCAATACCTCAAAACTATTGCAAGTGACTACTAGAATAAAATAGCAATCTCAATTACCTACTTTCAAGACAAGACACTACTCAGTGCAACAACCAACTCTCTTTAACAAGATAAACATGAAAACTAAAAAGAGTTCCAGCAACAAACTAAACAAAAGCCAAGTCTCTTGCTAAAGATAAACTAAGACTAAAACTAAACATGGCAGCAGCTACGAAAGATAAAGAACACACAACAGCAAAAAGATAAGCAGGAAAATCCTATGATGTGTTCTAGATTAGAGTGGAGCGTGTTTCTCTCCCACTCAAAGCAAGATGGGGTCTAACTTGTTATGACCAGCAAGCAAAACTAAAGAAAACTAAAAATCAAACCTAAGAGCGAGACGCTCCAAGCATAGCACATAACGCATGAAGTGATAAAAATATAGTGAGACGAAGGACGAACTGATGATTGTTGATGAAGAAGGGGATGCACGGGGGCATCCCCAAGCTTAGACGCTTGAGTCTCCTTGAATATTTATTGGGGATGCATGGGGGCATCCCCAAGCTTGAGCGCTTGACACTCCTGGATCTTCTTTCATCATCTTCCCTCGCACACTTGAAAACTCCCTTCATACATAACTCATCATAAGTTGATTAGAGAGGTTAGTACCCTTAATAAAATATTTTTTACCCACTGGATATAAAGATATTCTTGAAGAGATACTGTTTCTCAATAGTGCCAAAAAGTTTTTGCAAAGAAAAAGAAAGCTTAAGGTTTGCAAAAGTGAAGAGAGGCAAAACGTGGCAGAATCTGTGAAAAACAGAACAGCAGGTAGTAGAGAATTTTTTCGGGGCACTTCTGCAACTCAAATCAAAAAACTCAGAACATATGAAAGTTTCAGAATTGTATAGAGCATGCTTTCAAAAAAAATTAGATCAAAAAGACGATCTGGTGATTTTATTCGAATTTTTCTGTCAAGGGACAGAATCTATTTTCTGGACAACATGTCACAACTTTTGCTTCCCTTATCATAAGAGGCTATAACTTGGCACAAAGCTGAAAAATAAAGATACAATGATGTTGCTACAGTAGTAACAAACATCAAGACACAACAAAAGCAAAAAGAAAAACCTAAATTCGTTGCGGGCTGCCTCCCGAAAGCGCTTCTTTAAAGCCATTAGCTAGGCTTAAAGATTGTAAAAGGTGCTCTCATAAGAATAAGAATTTGAAGCAAAAGAGAGCATCAAGAAACAAATATGAAAAACATTTAAGCCTAACCCACTTCCTATGCATAGGCATCTTGTAAGAAAATAAGTCAAAGAAGCACAAAGTGACATGCATAGAAAGGTGGAACAGGAACATCTTCAAAACCTTCAACATAAAGAGAGGAGTTTTAGTAATATGGAATTTTCTACAACCAAACTTCCCTCTCTCAAAATAATTTTTAGTAGTATCATGAACAACATCAAGAATATAACTATCACATAAATCATGTTGTTCATGAACTGCAAGCACACGTGTATAGTTTTCAACACGGTCTTTAGGATTATAAGATAAATGCAACCCATCACATTGAGCCTTGATAAGAGCAAAGTTCTCCGGAGTTGGAGATTTCAAAAGGATAATAGGACAATCAAGTGTGGGTGCAATAGCAACAATTTCATGCTTAACATAAGGAACTATAGAGAGTTAATTTTTGTCAGCATCATCCATAGTGGCATCTTGGCCATCAACAAAGCAAGTATCAAAGTTTTCAGAAAGGGATATTTCAAGTGAGTCCTCGGAATCATGGGATTCCTACTCAATGCAATAATTGGCCTCTTCTTGGGCAGCAAACATTTTATTTTTAAAATCCTCAATATAAGAATTGGAACTATAATTCTCAAAGCAATAAGCAAGAACTGCAAAGTTTTCAGACTCAAAAATAGTATCGTGATATTTTTCAATCAAAGAAGCAATCTCATAGGCACATTTAAAAGCAACAAACTCTTCAATCTTTTCAACATCAAAGTAATCATAAACACCTTTTGCATAAGAAGATAAGATCTCATTTTCATTAAACTCACATTGGAAAGGGAGGTGTTTATGATCTATATTAGAACAGGAAGTAAAATCATAAATGTGGCACAAAAGTTTAGCATGGAAATAAGAAACATGTATTTGATCCCATAAGTGTTTCCCTTTCTGAGATAGGCGGTGCCTCGTATAATGAGCATGCTCATCCAATGACTTTCCCTCAACCAAGTCGGTTGGGTTTTTAGCGCGAGAACAAATTGATCGAAGACGATCCAAGTGAAACATGTCCATCCTACCATATTTGGGTGGTTCATCACCCATGATGAGGATAGCATAAATAGGCAAAGCAAGACAAAGGAAAAAGGTAGCAACTATTTTTGTGGTTTTTCATAAAGGACACTGAGATAAAAACTGAAGGGTAAACTAACAAGCCTAAAAAACAGAGGTAAAGGGTAGTGTGCAACTCCCCTATCTTAGCACTCGGAGTCCCCGGCAACGGCGCCAGAAATTTGGCTTGATGTGTGAGGTAATGATGTCTACGCACGCTTCTATTCTTGTAGACTATGTTGGGCCTCCAAGCGCAGAGGTTTGTAGGACAGCAGCAATTTCCCTCAAGTGGATGACCTAAGGTTTATCGAACTCAGGGAAGTAGAGGTTGAAGATGGTCTCTCTCAAGCAACCTTGCAATTAAGATACAAGAAGTCTCTTGTGTCCCCAACACACCTAATACAACTAGGAGTTGTATAGGTGCACTAGTTTGGCGAAGAGATGGTAAAATATGGGTGATAGGTGTGATAAAACGAAGTAATATAAATCTGTAATAAAAAATGCAGCAAAGAAACAAGTAACAAAAGTGAGTGCAAACGGTGTAACAATGATGGAAACAAGGCCTAGGCTTCATACTTTCACTAGTGTCAACTCCCAACAACATTAACATAGTCTAATCACATGATATTTCCCATAAAACATGCAATGGAGACGTACTCGGAGGTCGTTCCTTTGTGGTCAAGAGAGGACGAGAATTGTGTAGGCTACAAAAGCACACCTCAGAGTTCGTAGTTCTCAATCTATTGATTTCCCAATGTCACCGCGGCCATCCAAAGAGAGTACCATAATCACCACAACATATCTAAAGGATAGTCAAAGACAAGCACCAAAAGACTCTCAATCTTCAATCCACACACAAAATAGGAAATCACTCATGAAAATATTCTTCTAACCCATGTCCAATAGACCGCTGTCACCATGGTCTCGGGGATTATACTAGATAGGATCAAGTGAGTACATCAAATCCAATACATAGAAGAAGGGTAAACATCATGGGATCATCCTAGATTAACATAGCCAATGATCACAAGAAAGATCACATCATGGGAGAGAGAAGCCACATAGATCAAGATACAAGCCTTAGCCCCGAGGGGAACTACTCACACATGGACATGGTGAGAGAGAGAGATTTGTTGATGGAGAGGTGCAGCCCGGAGGAGATGAAGGAGATGCATGGGGGCTTAGACGCTTGAGTCTCCTTGAATATTTATTGGGGATGCATGGGGGCATCCCCAAGCTTGAGCGCTTGACACTCCCGAATCTTCTTTCATCATCTTCCATCGCACACTTGAAAACTCCCTTCATACAC
Organism: Bromus sterilis; assembly: GCA_950022295.1. Lineage (NCBI taxonomy): Eukaryota > Viridiplantae > Streptophyta > Magnoliopsida > Poales > Poaceae > Bromus > Bromus sterilis. Next base: position 10,261,648 of record OX465595.1, on the reverse strand, counting down.
AACTCATCATAAGCTGATTAGAGAGGTTAGTACCCTTAATAAATAATTTTTCCCTACTAGATATAAAGATATTCTTGAAGAGCTACTGTTTCTCAAGATTGCCAAAAGGTTTTTGCAAAGAAAAAGCAAGCTTAAGGTTTGCAAAAGTAAGGAGAGAAAAAACGTGGCAGAATCTGTGAAAAACAGAACAGCAGGTAGTAAAGAATTTTTTAGGGGTACTTCTGCAACTCGAATCAAAAAACTCAGAACAGACGCTCGAAATTCAATTGTATGGAGCACGCTGTCAAAAAAATTCCGATAAAAAAAGATGATCTGGTGATTTTAGGCTAATTTTTCCGTCCAAGGACAGAATCTGTTTTCTGGACAACATGTCACAACTTTTGAACTTTCTTGCAATCGGAGGCTAGACTTGGCACAAAGCTTGAAAATAAAGATACAATGATGTTGCTACAGTAGTAACAATCATCAAGACCACTAAAAACAGAAGTAAAAACAAACTGAAAGTAAAGATAACAAGGGTTGTCTCCCTAGAGCTCTTTCTTTATAGCCATAAAGATAGGCTTAAGATTTTAATGATGCTCTCGTAGGAATAAGAGTTGAAGAACAAAGGAAAGCATCAAGAAGCAAATACAAAACACATTTAAGTCTAACATGCTTCCTATGCAAAGGGATCTTGTAGAGAAATAACTCATGGAAGCATAAAGATATTAGCATAGGAAGCCAAAACAAGTGCAACTTCAAAACCTTCAACATAAAGAGAGGGAACTTGATATTATTGAAATATCTATAAGCATATGTTCCCCTCTCATAATAATTTTCAGTGGGATCATGAATAAACTCAACAATATAAGCATCACATAAAGCATTGTTACCATGATCCACATGCAAAAGGGTACTTTTACTCTCCACATAAGCATAATCTTTCTCATTGGTAATAGTGGGAGTAGGACTATCATAAACAACTTGAACACTATAGATTAATTGTGTATTAGGAATATGGTGTTCAACAAGGGAGTAATTACCTCCATGATTATGACAAGTTTCATAAGGATAATTTCTCCTTATGTCATAGGTACCTTTAAAATCACTATAGATAGGAGTTATAACATCATCATAGTAGAGAAGAGCATTATCATTGCTAGCAACTATATTTGTAAACATGATGTCTTTATTCTTACTAGCAAAATAATTATCAATTACCACATCACTAATGGTTAAAGGACTTGCAACCTATCATCCCCAAGCTTGGAGCTTTCCATATCATCACTCTCAAATTGGTACCAAAAAGATTTTCAAGGTCATAAGTAGCATTATTATCATTTTCCCAATCACAAAAAGTAACATGCATATCATAATCAAAATCATCTTCAATAGTACCTACAGACTTATCTTCAAGATAATAATGAATGCAATCAAGCTCACCATCCTCCATAAATTTCTGTCCGTTAGGATAAAAATCGATGCGAGGAATATGCTCAGGCCAGGTTGTTACCCATTCTTCTTCCTTCCTGCTCCTCTTCCTCCTCCTCTTCTTTTTCTTCTTCTTCACCTTAGGAAGGAGTGGTTGGAGGGGATGTTTCTCCACATATCCTTGTTTATCATTAGAAACAATATGGGAAACTTGGGAGAAACTCTCCTTTTTTTAGTAGAAATATAAGAGACATTTTTATACTTTGGTAGAGTTCCCTCCTTTCTAATCTTACTTATGTAATCATTCTCATGGCAATTAACAACACAATAGAGATGGAATTTCTGCAAAGTGTTATTTATTCCCAAAGCATGACCATCTAGCCAAGAAGTCTTTTCTGATAACTCTTCACACATCAAAAATAACATAAGCTAATCATAAAGATCAGGGGTGATCATGTCATCACACAGCTGGCTAACAGTTATGTTTTGAAAGTACATGCACTGAAAATTGAAGTGACCCTTTATGCAGCAAAGTTCACAAGTAAAAGGATAAAGGTCACACAATTCTCTAGCAGTTTCATTTAAATCTCTAACCCAAGTGATTGTTCTTTCATGCTTATGTTGCTTACAATACTTCTCTTCTTCAATCATAGGCCTTTCACAAGGTCTATCCACTCCACAAAAATTAACATGCTTATATAAAACTTCATTTTCAGGAATTGGATCATGCATGTTGCAATCATCATTAACAATTTCATTTTCTTTGCAAATCTCTTTAAAAGGTTCATGATGCTTGATCCAATTCTCCTTAGACATATTAAGATGTGAAGCAAAAGATTTGAGGAAATCAACAAGGAGTTGAGAATCAAGCCCAAACTTAGCACTAAATTTATTAAAACTTGCAGTTTCAACAAAGGATTTAATGCAATCATACTCATAAATTATACGTGACTCTTTACCTTTGTCGATCTCCCAATCTTCAGTATTGTGTTGGACTCTTTCAAGGAGTTCCCATTTAACATCAATCTTTTCGTTTGTGAAAGAACCCATCGAGGAAGCATCGAGCAAGTCTTTATCCTGTCGAGATAGCCTTGCATAGAAATTAGTAATAATCATATCTTTGGGGAGCCCATGGTTAGGACATTTTAGCATCAAAGTTTTCAGTCTCCCCCAAGCTTGAGCTATGCTCTCTCCATCATGAGGATAGAAATTATAAATATAATTCCTATTCTCATGGACTTCATGAAGAGGATAAAACTTGGAGTAAAAGAGAGACTGGATCTCTTCCCAATCCCGTAGGTGAGAATCATCTAGTAGCCTATACCATTCCAATGCTTTTCCTTTCAGTGACAAGGCAAATAATTTCTTCATGACTTCACCTCTTGTCAAACCTAAAATCTTAAAAACTCACAAAGTTCTGTAAGTTTCAACAAATGAATACTAGGATTGACTGTCCCATCATAACAATCATTAATAATTATTTCAACTATCCCAAGTGGTATTTGGAACGGGATACATTCAGTAGGTGGCGGAGACTTCTCTACCACAGATGTGGCAAAGCAGTCTCCCCGAAGCAGCGAACTAAGATTGCAGTTTTCCATAAACCTAACTAGTGAAAATAAAAACAAGAAACGAAAAGATTTAACTGCAGAATCTAAAGATATACCTTCAAGCACTCACCTCCCCGGCAACGGCGCCAGAAATAGCTTGATGTCTACGCACGCTTCTATTCTTGTAGACTATGTTGGGCCTCCAAGCGCAGAGGTTTGTAGGACAGCAACAATTTCCCTCAAGTGGATGACCTAAGGTTTATCGAACTCAGGGAAGTAGAGGTTGAAGATGGTCTCTCTCAAGCAACCCTGCAATTAAGATACAAGAAGTCTCTTGTGTCCCCAACACACCTAATACAACTAGGAGTTGTATAGGTGCACTAGTTCGGCGAAGAGATGGTAAAATATGGGTGATAGGTGTGATAAAACGAAGTAATATAAATCTGTAATAAAAAGTGCAGCAAAGAAACAAGTAACAAAAGTGAGTGCAAACGGTGTAACAATGATGGAAACAAGGCCTAGGCTTCATACTTTCACTAGTGTCAACTCCCAACAACATTAACATAGTCTAATCACATGATATTTCCCATAAAACATGCAATGGAGACGTACTCGGAGGTCATTCCTTTGTGGTCAAGAGAGGACGAGAATTGTGTAGGGCTACAAAAGCACACCTCAGAGTTCGTAGTTCTCAATCTATGGATTTCCCAATGTCACCGCGGCCATCCAAAGAGAGTACCACAATCACCACAACATATCTAAACGATAGTCAAAGACAAGCACCAAAAGACTCTCAATCTTCAATCCACACACAAAAGAGGAAATCACTCATGAAAATACTCTTCTAACCCATGTCCAATAGACCGCTGTCACCATGGTCTCGGGGATTATACTAGATAGGATCAAGTGAGTACATCAAATCCAATACATAGAAGAAGGGGAAACATCATGGGATCACCCTAGATTAACATAGCCAATGATCAAAAGAAAGATCACATCATGGGAGAGAGAGAAGCCACATAGATCAAGATACAAGCCTTAGCCCCGAGGGGAACTACTCACACATGGACATGGTGAGAGAGAGAGATTTGTTGATGGAGAGGTGCAGCCCGGAGGAGATGAAGGAGATGGCGGCGGCGGCGGCCACGGCGGCGGCGACGCCCACGGCCACGGCCCTTGGGGGCAGCGGCCCTTGGCACCTTCTTCTTCCTTGGAGATGGTGCTGCTGTGGAGATTGATCTCCCCCTCAAGACGGCTGCCAAGGGGGAGGAAATTTTGTGGTGCCCTTTGACCTAGGTTTCCTCTCTTTATATAGACGCTCGGATTCCCGTCATCCAGATTACAAATAACTTTGTTCCCAACGAAGTTCAGAGAGGTTGTCAATCTATCCGGTCTTGTTGTTCACAAAGGATCAAACACAAGGGGATAATGGTAGCAACTGAAAGTAAAAGCAGTAAAGTAAATATAGCTTGGAAATAATAATGAGGATATGGACCGGGATACGTGATGTTCACAAGTGATGTCTCTCTCCCAAAAGACGATAAAACTGCTATGCGAGGTAAACAAATTACAAAAGGGCAATTGACAGGATTATGAACGCACCGCAATGCTAACTATGCTACAAAAGAAAGGAAGAGGCTCAAAAGCATAGGCAGTACGCCAAAATAAGTAGACCGAAATCCATCGGCATCTACTACTAATCATCCACCTTGAGATATCTATCCAGAACATCTCACTGGTATTAAGTTGCGAGCCCCACCCAAAGTGTAAACCCAAAGCAACAGACAACTGCATTAAAAAGAACTTTGCGTAAAGTAAACAATCCTTGTAACCGCGGTTACAAGCACCGTTGTTTTCCCCCTTGTGGCAACATCACATCCCCTAGACTCATGTTTCTGTCACTCAAGCGTGTCATCGGGGGGCATGAACCCACAATCTAGCACAACGTTCCCTCTTGGAGTCACTACCTACTACTTGGCCAAAGCAATAAAAAACAACAGAGAACATGCAAGAATTACTTAGGAACAAAAATATAAGAGATAAAAAACAAATATATTACTCTATCACAATCTGAACATAATCTCATAATCCATCAGATCCCATCAAACTCAGCATAGCAATAGCAGAAATATTACAAAAGTGCCTCGATCATGTAGGGCAGCTCACGAGGTCTAAACAATGAAGATCAAAGAGGGGAGGAGAACATCACATAGCTACTGATCACGGACCCATGGTCCAAGGAAAACTACTCACAAGACATCCGGGGAGCATCCATGGTGGAGAGGAGACTCCCGGAGGTCAATCCTCCCTCCGGCAGGGTGCCGGGAAGAGGTCTTCTGGTGCTCCCGATCTTCAGAAGCGCGGCGGCGGCGGAACAGAGGCGAGTTTACGGAATAGGGTTCCTCATCTGGAGTTTTCCCGTGACGGAGAATAAATAGGCGAAGGGGGCAGCTAGAGGTGGACCAGGGGCCCAGGCGCCCCCTTGCGCGGCCAGGGGTGGGGCCGCGCCGGGTGGCCGCCTGGGCCCCCCTGGCTCCCCTCTGGCCCCTCCCGGGCTCTTCTCGAAGCTTCTTGTATGCTGATTTTTCCTGTATTTTTCCCGGAATTTTTCTGGCACTTTTTATGTGGGGGAAAACTGAAATAGAAAAACAGCAGAAAACATGAACTGGCACTGGGGTGCACTGAGTTAATAGGTTAGTCCAAATATGATCAAAAGTGTATGAAAGTGTATCTAGATCATAGCAATATCACACAAAACATGCATGGAGCAAGCAAAAATTATAGATACGTTTTGGACGTATCAACATCCCCAAGCATAATTCCTGCTCGTCCTCGAGTAGGTAAATGATAACAACATAATTTCTGTGGTGACATGCTAGCAACCATAAAAGAACTTTGAAAAGTAAAGCAATCAAGGTTAGGGATTCAATTAAAGTCATAACATGCAAGATTCTATATTAAAATTGAAACAAGTAACAAAAGAACAATAGCTGCAAGAGCTGTCGCTGTCCGTGACTTGAATGTCTCCAAATGGTGTTTGCGTGCAAGAAGGGGGATAGGGAATACAAGAAAAAAGTATTTTTTTTGTTGAGAACTCAATCTACTAAAGTTTCACACTTGGTCTTCTTTGGAATCTTATCTTGACTCGTCCCGAGACCACTAGCCAGGTACAAGTCAATTCGATCCACTCCTTTTCGATATTTTGAGCACTTATGCAATGGATGAGCGTAAGCACGAGAGTTGACACTTAGGATGGCAAAGAGAGAAATATGGTGGAGGAGGAAGACAAAAAGGATGAGAAAGGCTCACATCAATGAGGACAATCATAGGCAAGAGATGCCAAATGATAGATATGATGTGAGGAGTAGGGATTGCCATGCAACGGATGCACATAGGAGCTAGGAAGCTCTCCAATGGAACTAGTGGGGGTGCATCTAACTTGCTCGCTCATGAAGACCTAGAGCTCGTTTGAGGAGGCTCATCCTTGGAATATGCAAGCCAAGTTCTATAGTGTGAAGGTCCCCACATAGTTGTATGCATAATGATCATCTCTATGGAGTACAAGGATATAAAGGGAGTACTAGTGTGGATCTCTCAAAAGGATAGTAGTGTTGCCCCTTTCTCTATTTTTATTTCTTTTTCTCCTTTTTCTCTTTTTTTATTTTTTTGTGGACTCAATGGCTCTTTCTATTTAACTCTCATTTGTCCTCTTTGGAATCTTTTAATGTGTCCACTTTTGGATATTTTCCTCACTTAAGGGCAACACTCTATTTTACAAGAAGGTAAAGGAGATCTTTCACACTTTACAAGGTACTCAAAACATAAAGAAGATGTAACTATCATGATGTATGCAATGTATGTCGCTGCCAGTGTAGCAGGAACATGTATGACATGAAGATCAAGTCATGAAGAGGTGGAAGTTGCATGGCAATGTAACTCGGAAAGGCTATGGAAACGCCTTGATAAGTAGGTATGGTGGCTGTTTTGAGGATGATATAAGGAGGCTTATGATGACAGAGCGTATCATGCCAAGGGTTTGGATGTACCAGCGAAGGGGACACCAACTCTCGGAGTGAGAAGAAGGCAATGCACGGCACGGGAGAAGCTAGCAAAATATGGGAAGGTGGAAGTGTCAACTTTCAATACTTACATTAGTCCGAAGAACTCATGCACTTATTATCGGTAACTCTCAATCTAATAAGGAGGTTCACAAAGAGACAAGTACCCCGAGGAGGAGTGTATGGGGTTTTGGTTATCCTTGCGCATCCTCTACTCATGGTACGTGAGTGTTCTTTGATATTCGACCCCTCAGAAGAGTAGTGATCCATCTAGTAGCTAGAGTTCTCAACTAGTTTTGTAGGTTTTGAAAATACACACGGATTGCCCAAAATACGACATCTATCACTAATAGGCAAGAGCTCTTGACACCAAAAGTTCAAACATTACTCACAACAATACCTCAAAACTATTGCAAGTTACTACTAAAATTAAATAGCAACCTCAATCACCTACTTTCAAGACAAGACACAACTCAGTGCAACAACCAACTCTCTTTAACAAGATAAACATGAAAACTAAAAAGAGTTCCAGCAACAAACTAAACAAAAGCCAAGGCTCTTGCTAAAGACAAACTAAGACTAAAACTAAACATGGAAGTAGCTATGAAAAGATAAAGAACACACAACAGCAAAAAGATAAGCAGGAAAAATCCTATGATGTGTTCTAAATTTTGAAAGTGGAGCATGTTTCTCTCCCACACAAAGTAAGAAGGGATCTAACTTTTTATGAACAGCAAGCGAAGCTAAAGAAAACTAAAAACAAAACCTAAAAGCGAGACGCTCCAAGCATAGCACATAACGCATGAAGTGATAAAAATATAGTGAGACGAAGGACGAACTGATGATTGTTGATGGAGAAGGGGATGCACGGGGGCATCCCCAAGCTTAGACGCTTGAGTCTCCTTGAATATTTGTTGGGGATGCATGGGGGCATCCCCAAGCTTGAGCGCTTTACACTCCTGGATCTTCTTTCATCATCTTCCATCACACACTTGAAAACTCACTTCATACATAACTCATCATAAGTTGATTAGAGAGGTTAGTACCCTTAATAAATAATTTTTCCCACTGGATATAAAGATATTCTTGAAGATCTGCTGTTTCTCAAGAGTGCCAAAAAGTTTTTGCAAAGAAAAAGCAAGCTTAAGGTTTGCAAAAGTTAGGAGAGACAAAACGTGGCAGAATCTGTGAAAAACAGAACAGCAGATAGTAAAGAATTTTTTAGGGGTACTTCTACAACTCAGATGAAAAAACTCAGAACATACGGAAGTTTCGTAATTGTATAGAGCATACTGTGTAAAAAAATCAGCTCAAAAAGATGAACTGGGATGTTTTTGGATTTTTTCTGGTCACGAGGACAGAATCTATTTTCTGGACAGCATGTCACAACTTTTACTTCCCTTGCCGTAAGAGGCTATAACTTGGCACAAAGCTGAAAAATAAAGATACAATGATGTTGCTACAGAAGTAACAATCATCAAGACACAACAAAAGCAAAAATAAAACTCCTAAATTCGTTGCGGGCTGCCTCCCGAAAGCGCTTCTTTAAAGCCATTAGCTAGGCATGATGCAAAAAGAAGAATCAAGGGTATCCAAGATCAGAATCATAAAAACCTTCAAATTGATTTTCAATAAGCTCATTCTTCTTCTTACTAGGAAAGATATACTTACCTTTTGCCATACCGCGTAAGCATATGTACCTATTACCAATATCAATGAAGCCTTTCATAGCACGGAGGAAGTTTCTTCCGAGCACAATGTTACTTTGGTTTGGCTCCATGATGACGAAATCCATTGGTGCAGTCCTATGAAGGAATGCAACTTGGACTTCCTTTACCTTCCCTTTAATCACTGAAATATCTCCATTAGAATGTTCATGATAAGATGATAATTTATCCATATCTAGCTTCAAAGAATCATAAACTATTTTTGGCATATTAGAAACTGTGGATCCAATATCACAAAGAGCAAGGAAGCCTTGGTTAGAGATGCTAATCCTAACAAAGGGCTCCCAATCATCATCTATCTCCAACATTTCTTTCTTGTTGGGCTTAAGTCCCTCTACTTTACTCAAGTCTAGAGCATCCAATCTTTTTTCAATAGTGGCAAGTCTATCTATGACAGTATCAATACTACGATCATAAACAAAATAACTAGATAGACTATGCAAAATATCAAGAGCCCTATCTTCATCACACTCTAGATAATCTCCTTCAGCTATAATGTCAAGAGAGTGTTTACACCACTTAAAAAGACCATGGTAAAAATTTCTAAGCACAATTTTTATAGATATCCAAGGCATAATTCTTTTCTGTGCTTCAGAAATTCTGTCCCAAGCCTTCTTCATATTTTCTCCATCTCTTTGACGGAAATCGAGAACTTCCGATTCCCGTAAAGCACCTAGTCCTAACATGTTCATCTAAACAAGGAGGACTACTAAAAGCAAGATAAATAAAATTTTTGTAAATTTTGATAAAAGACACAAAGATAAAAACTGAAAGATAAACTAACAAGACTAAAAAACAAAGGTAAAGGGTAGTGTGCAACTCCCCTATCTTAGCACTCGGAGTCCCCGGCAATGGCGCCAGAAAACTTGCTTGATGGCTTCTCGCCCTTCGTTGGTTACCCCAAGTAGAAGGTTGAGATGTAGTGCAGCAGTAGTTTTCCCTCGGTGAAGATACCAAGGTTTGTCTCCAGTAGGACTCCAAAGATGATAAGTAGGAGTCAGCGGCGCAACTGACGCGAACCTACACAAAGACACATATAACTTTGTTCCCAACGAAATTCAGAGAGGTTGTCAATCTCTCCGATCTTGTTGTTCACAAAGGATAAAACGCAAGGGATAATGATAGCAAGTAAAAGCAGTAAAGTAAATATAGCTTGGAAATAATAATGAGGATATGGACCGAGATACGTGATGTTCACTAGTGATGTCTCTCTCCCAAAAGACGATAAAACTGCTATGCGAGGTAAACAAATTACAGAAGGGCAATTGACAGGATTATGAACGCACCGCAATGCTAACTATGCTACAAAAGAAAGGAAGAGGCTCAAAAGCACAGGCAGTACGCCAAAATAAGTAGACCGAAATCAATTTTCATCTACTACTAATCATCCACCTTGAGATATCTATCCAGAACATCTCGCTGGTATTAAGTTGCGAGCCCCACCCAAAGTGTAAACCCAAAGCAACAGACAACTGCATTAAAAAGAACTTTGCGTAAAGTAAACAATCCTTGTAACCGCGGTTACAAGCACCGTTGTTTTCCCCCTTGTGGCAACAGCACATCCCCTAGACTCATGTTTCTGTCACTCAAGCGTGTCATCGGGGGGCATGAACCCACAATCTAGCACAACGTTCCCTCTTGGAGTCACTACCTACTACTTGGCCAAAGCAATAAACAACAACGGAGAACATGCAAGAATTACTTAGGGAAAAAAATATGAGATATAAACCAAATATATTACTCTATCACAATCTGAACATAATCTCATAATCCATCAGATCCCATCAAAATCGGCATAGCAATAGCAGAAATATTACAAAAGTGCCTCGATCATGTAGGGCAGCTCACGAGGTCTAAACAATGAAGATCAAAGAGGGGAGGAGAACATCACATAGCTACTGATCACGGACCCATGGTCCAAGGAAAACTACTCACAAGACATCCGGGGAGCATCCATGGTGGAGAGGAGACTCCCGGAGGTCAATCCTCCCTCCGGCAGGGTGCCAGGAAGAGGTCTTCTGGTGCTCCCGATCTTCGGAAGAGCGGAGGCGGCGGAACAGAGGCGAGTTTGCGGAATAGGGTTCCTCCTCTGGAGTTTTCCCATGACGGAGAATAAATAGGCGAAGGGGGGCAGCCAGAGGTGGACACGGGGCCCCAGGCGCCCCCTTGGCGCGGCCTGGGGTTGGGCCGCGCGGGTCCCCTGGCTCCCCTCTGGCCCCTCCCGGGCTCTTCTCGAAGCTTCCTGTACGCTGATTTTTCCTATATTTTTCCCGGAATTTTTCTGGCACTTTTTATGTGGGGGAAAACTGAAATAGAAAAACAGCAGAAAACAGGAACTGGCACTGGGGTGCACTGAGTTAATAGGTTAGTCCAAATATGATCAAAAGTGTATGAAAGTGTATCTAGATCATAGCAATATCACACAAAACATGCATGGAGCAAGTAGAAATTATAGATACGTTTTGGACGTATCAGTGCGGCGGCGGCGGAACAGAGGCGAGATCGCGAAAAAGGGTTCTGTCCTCGGAAGAATCCCGTAACGGAGAATATATATGCGAAGGGGGGATCCATGGGGGCCACCAAGTGCCTAGGCGGCCACCTGGCGCGGCCACCCCCTAGGGCGCGCCACCAGGGCACCTGGGCCCCTGGTGGCCCTCTGGCCCCACCTTGGTGTTTCCGAAAGCTTCCGGTACACTGATTTTTTTTATCCGATTTTTCCCAAATTTTTGGAGCACTTTTAATATGGGGGAAACCAGAAATAGAAAAATAGCAGAAAACATGAACTGGCACTGGGGTGCACTGAGTTAATAGGTTAGTCCAAATATGACCAAAAGTGTATGAAACTGTATCTAGATCATAGCAATATCACACAAAACATGCATGGAGCAAGCAGAAATTATAGATACGTTTGGGACGTATCAACATCCCCAAGCTTAATTCCTGCTCGTCCTCGAGTAGGTAAATGATAACAAGCATAATTTCTGTGGTGACATGCTAACAACTATATAAGAACTTTGAAATAAAGCAATAAAGGTTTGTAATTGAATTCAAGTCATAACAAGCAAGAGTCTATATTAGCATTGAAACAAGCAACATAAGAACATAAAGGTGCAAGAGCTCTTGCTGTTCGTGACTCGAATGTCTCCAGATGGTGTTGGCATGCAAGAAGGGGGATAGGGAATACGACAAAAAAGTATTTTTGTTGAGAACTCAATCTACTAAAGTTTCACAATTGGTCTTCTTTGGAATCTTATCTTGACTCGTCTCCAGACCACTAGCCAGGTACAAGTCAATTTGATCCACTCCTTTTCGATATTTTGAGCACTCATGCAATGGATGAGCGTAAGGACGAAAGTTGACACTTAGGATGGCAAAGAGAGAAATATGGTGGAGGAGGAAGACAAAAAGGGTGAGAAAGGCTCACATCAATGAGGACAATCATAGGCGAGAAGGCCAAATGATAGATATGATGTGAGGAGTAGGGATTGCCATGCAGCGGATACACGTAAGAGCTAAGAAAAGCTCTCCAATGGAACTAGTGGGGGTGCATACAACTTGCTTGCTCAAGAAGACCTAGAGCTCATTTGAGGAGGCTCGTCATTGGAATATACAAGCCAAGTTCTATAGTGTGAAGGGTCCTCACATAGCTATATCCATATATGATCATCTCTATTGAGTGCAAGGTATAAGAGGGAGTACAAGTGTGGATCTTTCAAAAGGAATAGTAGTGTTGCCCCCTTCTCTCTTTTTATTTCTTTTACTCTTTTTCTCTTTTTTGTATTTTTTGGTGGCCTCAATGGCTCTTTTTATTTAATTCTCATTTGTCCTCTTTGGATCTTTTAATTTGTCCTCTTTGGGATCTTTTCCTCACTTAAGGCAACACTATATTTTACGAGAAGGTAAAGAAGATCTTCACACTTTACAAGGTACTCAACACACATAAGATGTAGCTATCATGATGTATGCAAACGTATGCCTCTGCTAGTGTAGCAGGAACATGTATGACATGAAGATCAAGTCATGAGAAGGTGTATGTTGCATGGCAATATATCTCGGAAAGACTATGGAAATGCCTTGATATGTAGGTATGGTGGTTGTTTTGAGGAAATATGTAGGGAGGCTTATGATGACAGAGTGTATCATGCCAAGGGTTTGGATGCACCAGCGAGGTGGACGCCAACTCTCGGAGTGATAAGAGGGCAATGAAAGGTACCGAAGAGGCTAGCAAATATGAGGAGGTGGAAGTGTCAACTTTCAATACTTACATTAGTCTGAAGAACTCATGCACTTATTATCGGTATCTATCAATCTAATAAGGAGGTTGACAAAGAGACAAGTACCCCGAGGAGAAGTGTATGGGGGTTTGGTTATCCTTGCGCATCCTCGACTCATACTCTAATATTCGATCCCTCCAAAGATTAGTGATCCATCTAGTAGCTAGAGTTCTCAACTAGTTTTTGTAGGTTTTGAAAATAAGCACGGATTGCCCAAAATACGACACCTATCACTAATAGGCTAGAGCTCTTGACACCAAAAGTTCAAACATTACTCACAACAACACCTCAAAACTATTGCAAGTTACTACTACAATTGAATAGCAACCTCAATTACCTACTTCAAGACAAGACACAACTCAGTGCAACAACCAACTCTCTTAACAAGATAAACATGAAAACTAAAGAGAGTTCCAACAACAAACTAAACAAAAGCTAAGGCTCTTGAGAAAGATAAACATGAAAACTAAGAGCTAAACATGGAAGTAGCTACGAAAAGGATAAAGAAAACACAACATAAGAAAGATAAGCATGAAAATCCTATGATGTGTTCTAGTTTGAAGTGGAGCGTGTTTCTCTCCCAAACAAAGTAAGCTGGGTTCTAACTTGTTATGAACATCAAGTGATGACGAGAGAGTTGACGGGTGCAACACCTCGCCTCGTTGGTTACCCCAAGTGGAAGGTTAGATGTAGGATAATGGAAAATTTCCCTCGGTGAAGATATCAAGGTTTGTCTGCAGTAGGACTCCGGAGATGATAAGTACGTGGCAAGAACGCAATGGCACCGGAGTCTCAAACCTACAAAACTAGTTGAGAACTCTAGCTACTAGATGGATCACTACTCTTCTGAGGGGTCGAATATCAGAGAACACTCACGTACCATGAGTCGAGGATGCGCAAGGATAACCAAACCCCCATACACTCCTCCTCGGGGTACTTGTCTCTTTGTGAACCTCTTTATTAGATTGAGAGTTACCGATAATAAGTGCATGAGTTCTTCGGACTAATGTAAGTATTGAGCGTTGACACTTCCACCTTCCCATATTTTGCTAGCCTTTCCCGTGCCGTGCATTGCCTTCTTCTCACTCCGAGAGTTGGTGTCCACCTTCGCCGGTACATCCAAACCCTTGGCATGATACACTCTGTCATCATAAGCCTCCTTATATCTTTCCTCAAAACAGCCACCATACCTACCTATCAAGGCATTTCCATAGCCTTTCCGAGTTACATTGCCATGCAACTTCCACCTCTTCATGACTTGATCTTCATGTCATACATGTTCCTGCTACACTGGCAGCGTCATACATTGCATACATCATGATAGTTACATCTTCTTTATGTTTTGAGTACCTTGTAAAGTGTGAAAGATCTCCTTTACCTTCTTGTAAATTAGAGTGTTGCCCTTAAGTGAGGAAAACATCCCAAAGTGGACACATTAAAAGATCCCAAAGAGGACAAATGAGAGTTAAATAGAAAGAGACATTGAGGCCACCAAAAATACAAAAAAATATAAAAAAGAGAAAAAGAAATAAAAAGATAGAAAGGGGCAACACTACTATCCTTTTGAGAGATCCACACTAGTACTCCCTTTATATCCTTGTACTCCATAGAGATGATCTTTTTGCATATAGCTATGTGGGGACCTTCACACTATAGAACTTGGCTTGCATATTCCAAGGATGAGCCTCCTCAAACGATCTCTAGGTGTTCATGAGCGAGCAAGTTAGATGCACCCCCACTAGTTCATTGGAGAGCTTCTTAGCTCGTATGTGCATCCGTTGCATGGCAATCTTTGCTCCTCACATCATATCTATCATTCGACATCTCTTGCCTATGATTGTCCTCATTGATGTGAGCCTTTCTCATCCTTTTTGTCTTCCTCCTCCACCATATTTCTCTCTTTGCCATCCTAAGTGTCAACTCTCGTGCTTACGCTCATACATTGCATGAGTGCTCGAAATATCGAAAAGGAGTGGATCAAATTGACTTGTACCTGGCTAGTGGTCTGGGGACGAGTCAAGATAAGATTCCAAAGAAGACCAAGTGTGAAACTTTTGTAGATTGAGTTCTCAACACACAAAAATACATTTTTCTCATATTCCCTATCCCCCTTCTTGCACGCAAACACCATTTGGAGACATTCGAGTCACGGACAGCGAGAGCTCTTGCACCTATTGTTCTTTTGTTACTTGTTTCAATGCTAATATAGACTCTTGCCTGTTATGACTTGAATTGAATCTCTAACCTTGATTGCTTTACTTTTCAAAGTTCTTATATGGTTGCTAGCATGTCACCACAGAAATTATGTTGTTATCATTTACCTACTCAAGGACGAGCAGGAATTAAGCTTGGGGATGTTGATATGTACAAAATTTATCTATAATTTCTGCTTGCTCCATGCATGTTTTGTGTGATATTGCTATGATCTAGATACACTTTCATACACTTTTGATCATATTTGGACTAACCTATTAACTCAGTGCACCCTAGTGCTAGTTCCTGTTTTTTGTTGTTTTTCTATTTCAGTTTTCCCCCATATAAAAAGTGCCAGAAAAATTCGGGAAAATTCAGATAAAATATCAGCGTGACGGAAGCTTCGAGAATAGCCCGGAAGGGGCCAGAGGGGAGCCAGGGGGGCCCAGGCGGCCACCCGGCGCGGACCCACCCCTGGCCGCGCAAGGGGGGGGCGCCTGGGGCCCCTGGTCCACCTCTGGCTGCCCCCCTTCGCCTATTTATTCTCCGTCACGGGGAAACTCCAGAGAGGAACCCTATTCCGCAAACTCGCCTCTGTTCCGCCGCCGCCGCGCTTCCGAAGATCGGGAGCACCAGAAGACCTCTTCCCGGCACCCTGCCGGAGGGAGGATTGACCTCCGGGAGTCTCCTCTCCACCATGGATGCTCCCCGGATGCCTCGTGAGTAGTTTTCCTTGGACCATGGGTCCGTGATCAGTAGCTATGTGATGTTCTCCTCCCCTCTTTGATCTTCATTGTTTAGACCTCGTGAGCTTCCCTACATGATCGAGGCACCTTTGTAATATTTCTGCTATTGCTATGCTGAGCTTGATGGGATCTGATGGATTATGAGATTATGTTCAGATTGTGATAGAGTAATATATTTGATTTTTATCTCTTATATTTTTGTTCCTAAGTAATTCTTGCATGTTCTCCGTTGTTGTTTATTGCTTTGGCCAAGTAGTAGGTAGTGACTCCAAGAGGGAACGTTGTGCTAGATTGTGGGTTCATGCCCCCCGATGACACGCTTGAGTGACAGAAACATGAGTCTAGGGGATGTGCTGTTGCCACAAGGGGGAAAACAACGGTGCTTGTAACCGCGGTTACAAGGATTATTTACTTTACGCAAAGTTCTTTTTAATGCAGTTGTCTGTTGCTTTGGGTTTACACTTTGGGTGGGGCTCGCAACTTAATACCAGCGAGATGTTCTGGATAGATATCTCAAGGTGGATGATTAGTAGTAGATGCAGATGGATTTCGGTCTACTTATTTTGACGTACTGCCCGTGCTTTTGAGCCTCTTCCTTTCTTTTGTAGCATAGTTAGCATTGCGGTGCGTTCATAATCCTGTCAATTGCCCTTTTGTAATTTGTTTACCTCGCATAGCAGTTTTATCGTCTTTTGGGAGAGAGGCATCACTAGTGAACATCACGTATCCCGGTCCATATCCTCATTATTATTCCCAAGCTATATTTACTTTACTGCTTTTACTTGCTATCATTATCCCTTGCGTTTTACCTTTTGTGAACAACAAGACCAGAGAGATTGACAACCTCTCTGAACTTCGTTGGGAACAAAGTTATCTGTGTCTGTGTGCAGGTCCACGTCAGTTGTGCCGCTGACACCTACTTACCATCTCCGGAGTCCTACTGGAGACAAACCTCGGTATCTTCACCGAGGGAAACTTGCTGCTGCGCTACATCACGCCTTCCACTTGGGGCTCACCAACGAAGGGCGAGAAGTCATCAATAACTCATCATAAGCTGATTAGAGAGGTTAGTACCTTTAATAAAATAATTTTTCCCCACTATATATAAAGACATTCTTGCAGAGCTACTGTTTCTCAAGATTGGCAAAAGGTTTTACAAAGAAAAAAGCGAGCTTAAGGTTTGCAAAGTAAGGAAAGGCAAAACGTGGCAGAATTTGTGAAAAACATAATAGTAGGTAGTAAATAATTTTTTTGGGGTACTTCTGCAATTCAAATAAAAAAACTCAGAACATACGAAAGTTTCAAAATTGTATATAGAATGCTGTGTAAAAAATTCAGCTCAAAAAGATGAACTGGTAATTTGTTCCGATTTTTCCCGTCAAGTAGACAGAATTTGTTTTCTGGACAGCATGTCACAACTTTTGCTTCCACTAGTAGAAAAAGGCCCATTTGTCCCGGTTCTAGAGGCTCATTTGTCCCGGTTTTGGAACCGGGACTAAAGGGTCGTTACTAATGCCCCAAACCTTTAGTCCCGGTTTGCCCACAAACCGGTACTAAAGGTCCTCCACATGGGCTGTTGTGGTGCACTGGGGCGGAGGACCTTTAGTCCCGGTTGGTAACACGAACCGGTACTAAAGGCCTCCACGGGAAAAAAAATATTCAAATATTTTCCTCTTTCTTTTTTCTATTTTTTCAAAAATTATATTATTTCCATTATTTGACCAGTTTTTTTCACTCCTTTTTTTTATATATTTTCACTCTTTCTATTATTTGAGTTATTTAACTAGTTTAGTCTCTAACTACCCTTAATGTCTAGTCAAATTACTTAGTCGTAGTCAAACTTCCCGATCGGTCACCCATCCTTACACTACTCCAGCAATAGCACGCTTAACTTCTGAGTTCCTTCCGTCTTCACTTCCAACTACACCTCGCACATGTTGTTGCTATTACTACCATATAAATCATGTTAACCTCTTGATTACAATGTCACACTTCTATATTTTTTTAATTCCAAATAATTATTTTAATAAACAAAAGTAATAAAATAATAATAATCTTCAATAAAAATAAAAATAATTGTTTTTTTGCGAAACCTAAAATTTGAAAATTTTCATATTTCCCTCAATAGTAGTCAAAAAACCCTTATTTCATATTTCCCAATTTTAAATTTCTATCCCAATTTTTGTTGAATTATTTTATTGAGGAGAATAATGAATGGGTAAGTGGATGGGTGCCCTTTTAAATTTCTATACCAACTTTTTTTGAATTATTTTTCCTCCAAATCTTAAAAGCATCATAACTTTTTTTCTGTTTGGTTTTTCTGTTTCATACAAAAACCTTTTTCATCGGCGGTCGTATGAAAAAGTTATGACCATTTTACAAATTCTAAATAGATTTTGTAAAAAATGTCAAAATTCATGCTTGTTAATTTTGCAAGAAAATCATTAAATGCATGAAAAATTAACAAATGAAGTTAGAAAGGATTGAAAATTGAGGATGTGGCTTTGAATGGTGCATATTGAATGCACAAAAAGTGTGGAGTTGAAATAAGTTAAAAAAAGAAATGACTTTATAACAAATGAATTTTCTTCCAAAACCCTCATACTTTCAAGGAGATGGTCCAGTTTGTAAACGAAGTGCATCCATTTTTGTCGTAATTCTCTCAAATTTTTAGCACATGCTATGTGGGTCAAATGATGACACAATGCCAATTTTCAACCTTTTCAGAGTTTATTTGTACTAATTTTTAATTTCATGATCATTTAGCGCAAAAAATCATTAAATGCATGAAAATAACAAATGAAGTTAGAAAGGGTTGAAATTTGAGGATGTGGCTTTGAATGGTACATATTGAATGCACAAAAATTCTGAAGTTGAAATGAGTTAAAAAAAGAAATGTCTTTGTAACAGATGAGTTTTCTTCCAAAACCCTCATACTTCGAAGGAGATGGTCCAATTTGTACACGAAGTACATCTAGTTTTTGTCGTAATCCTCCCAACTTTTTAGCACATGCTATGTGGGTGAAATGATGACACAATGCCAAGTTTCAACCTTTTCAGGGTTCAATTGTACTGCTTTTCAATTTCATGGTCATTTAGCGCAAAAAAGTCATAAAATGCATGAAAAATAGCAAATGAAGTTATAAAGGGTTGAAATTTGAGGATGTGGCTTTGAATGATGCATATTGAATGCACAAAAAGTCTGGAGATGAAATAAGTTTAAAAAAAAGAAATTCCTTTGTAACAAATGGGTTTTCGTCCGAAACTCTCATACTTAGAAAGAGACGGTCCAATTTGTACACGAAGTGCATCCAGTTTTTGTCGTAACCCTCTCAACTTTTTAGCACATGCTATGTGGGTGAAATGATGATACCATGCCAAGTTTCAACCTTTTTAGAGTTCATTTGTACTGCCTTTTCAATTTTAGGGTCATTTAGCGCAAAAAAATCATTAAATGCATGAAAAATAACAAATGAAGTTAGAATGTGTTGAAATTTGAGGATGTGGCTTTTAATGATGCATATTAAATGCACAAAAAGTTTGGAGATGAAATAAGTTAAAAAAAAAGAAATTTCTTTTTAACATATGAGTTTTCTTCCAAAACCCTCATACTTCGAAGGAGATGGTCCAGTTTGTACACGAAGTGCATCCAGTTTTTGCCGTAATCCTTTCAACTTTTTAGCATGTGCTATGTGGGTGAAATGATGATACCATGCCAAGTTTCAACATTTTTAGAGTTCATTTGTACTGGCTTTCCAATTTTAGGGTCATTTAGCGCAAAGAAATCATTAAATGCATGAAAATAACAAATGAAGTTAGAAAGGGTTGAAATTTTAGGATGTGGCTTTGAATGGTGCATATTGAATGCACAAAAATTCTGAAGTTGAAATAATTTAAAAAAAAGAAATGCCTTTGTAACAGATGAGTTTTCTTCCAAAACCCTCATAGTTCGAAGGAGATGGTCTAGTTTGTACACGAAGTACATCTAGTTTTTGCCGTAATCCTCTCAACTTTTTAGCACATACTATGTGGGTGAAATGATGACACAATGCCAAGTTTCAACCTTTTTAGGGTTCATTTTTACTGCTTTTCAATTTCATGGTCATTTAGCGCAAAAAAATCATAAAATGCATGAAAAATAGCAAATGAAGTTAGAAAGGGTTGAAATTTGAGGATGTATCTTTGAATGATGCATATTGAATGCACAAAAAGTCTGGAGTTGAATAAGTTAAAAAGAAATGTCTTTGCAACAAATTAGTTTTCATCCGAAACCCTCTTACTTCGAAAGAGACGGTCCAATTTGTACACGAAGTGCATCCAATTTTTGTCGTAACCCTCTCAACTTTTTAGCACATGATATGTGGGTGAAATGATGATACCATGCCAAGTTTCCACCTTTTTAGAGTTCATTTCTACTGCCTTTTCAATTTCGAGGTCATTTACCGCAAAAACAATCATTAAATGCATGGAAAATATCAAATGAAGTTAGAAAGGTTTGAAACTTGAGGATGTGGCTTTGTATGGTGCATAGTTAATGCACAAAAAGTCTGGAGTAGAAATAAGTTAAAAAAAGAAATGGCTTGTAACGTATGAGTTTTCGTTCGAAACCCTCATAAAGAGTTAAACAGAGTCTGGTTTTGATTAAAAACACCTATTTAAAATATCCTAAAAATTCCCATATTGAACATACTGATAAAACATACTAATATTAAACAACAGGAAAAATAATCAGTCAAAATTCTATTTTTAAACTAAAGTGATTCACAAACTAGTGATTGACACAAATTTCAAAATAATTCAAGTTTAAACTATTTAAGTTTGAAAACTACTGGCACTAACAGAAAGTTTATAATTTTTTTGACCTAAAGAAAAAATCATTCAAAAACTCTAAATATTCTAACAGTTATTCAAAATCTAAAAACAGAAACTCTTCTGTTTATAAAAAGAAAAAAGAAAAAAAATAGACCTTTAGTACCGGTTGGTGTCTCCAACCGGGACTAAAGTTCCTACCTTTAGTACCGGTTTAAGACACCAACCGGGACTAAAGGTTGCGACACCCTTTAGTCCCGGTTCGTGTCTGGAACCGGGACAAAAGGGTCCAGACGAACCGGAACCAATGCCCCACGAGGCTCGGTCGGCCCCCTGGGCGCACGAACCGGGACGTATGCCCCCATGGGTCCCGGTTCGTAACAGAACCGGGACTAATGGGCTGGCCAGGCCTGAACCAAAGCCTTGTTTTCTACTAGTGTTCCCTTATCATAAGAGGCTATAACTTGGCACAAAGCTTGAAAATAAAGATACAATGATGTTGCTACAGTAGTAACAATCATCAAGACCACTAAAAACAGAAGTAAAAACATCTTGGGTTGCCTCCCAACAAGCGCTTTATTTTACTCCTTTAAGCTAGGTATAAAGCAAAAGAAGAATCAAGTTTTATCAAGAGAGAGAGAATAGCTAGCCCGTGTAACGGCCTCAAAAGGTAACTTTATTTTCTTTCTAGGGAAGTGTTCCATCCCCTTTTTGAGAGGGAATTGAAATTTTATATTCCCCTCTTTCATGTCAATAACAGCACCAACTGTGCGAAGAAAAGGACGTCCCAAAATAATTGGACATAAAGGTTCACACTCTATATCCATAATAATAAATCAACGGGAACATAATTGTCATTGACAATGATAAGAACATCGTCGATCTTTCCCAAAGGTTTCTTTACGGAATAATCAATGAGACGAACACCAAAAGAACAAGACTCAAAAGGTTTCAATTCAAACATATCATACATTCTTTTGGGCATGACGGGGGTACTAGCTCCAACGTCACATAAAGCATAGCAAGAGAAGTTATTTAATTTAATTTTGATCATAGGATCCCAACCATCATCTAGCTTCCTAGGTATGGAGGCTTCTATTCTAAGCTTCTCCTCCCTAGCTTTGATGAGAGCATTTGTGATATGCTCCGTGAAGGCAAGATTAAGTGTGCTAGTGTGGGGGTTTCTAGACATTTTGTGTAACAAGCTAATAACTTCTGAGAGGGTGCAACTATCAAAATCAATATCACTACTATCAAAGGTGGTAGTAGTGTCATCTAGGCTCACTTGTTTGAAACCCTCTATGTTCATAGGGGTCTCTTCTTCTACGGTTGAGGTATTAGCATCACCATTAATAGGTCCAATGGGACTAGGAGTGCATTGGGTGCTAATAGTTTGAGTGTCCTCAACAATTTGGATAGTGGCAACTGTGTGGTGTGTAGGAAGTCTCTTAATTCTATCCTCTTCCTCTTTTTCTCTAGCCCATCTTTCTTTAAGTTTAGCCATCATCCTAATATTTTCATTGATTTGTAATTGGATAGCATTAATAGGAGTGGCCTTCTGATGTCTACGCATGCTTCTATTCTTGTAGACTATGTTGGGCCTCCAAGCGCAGAGGTTTGTAGGACAGCAGCAATTTCCCTCAAGTGGATGACCTAAGGTTTATCGAACTCAGGGAAGTAGAGGTTGAAGATGGTCTCTCTCAAGCAACCCTGCAATTAAGATACAAGAAGTCTCTTGTGTCCCCAACACACCTAATACAACTAGGAGTTGTATAGGTGCACTAGTTCGGCGAAGAGATGGTAAAATATGGGTGATAGGTGTGGCAAAGCAAGGTAATATAAATCTATAATAAAAAGTGCAGCAAGCAAACATGCGACAAAAGTGAGCACAAACGGTGTAACAATGGTGGAAACAAGGCCTAGGCTTCATACTTTCACTAGTGGCAACTCCCAACAACATTAACATAGTCTAATCACATGATATTTCCCATAAAACATGCAATGGAGACACACTCGGAGGTCATTCCTTTGTGGTCAAGAGAGGACGAGAATTATGTAGGGTTACAAAAGCACACCTCAAAGTTTGTAGTTCTCAATCTATGGATTTCCCAATGTCACCACGGCCATCCAAAGAGAGTACCACAATCACCACAACATATCTCAAGGATAGTCAAAGACAAGCACCAAGAGACTCTCAATCTTAAATCAACACACAAAAGAGGAAATCACTCATGAAAATATTCTTCTAATCCATGTCCAATAGACTGCTGTCACCATGGTCTCGGGGATTATACTAGATAAGATCAAGTGAGTACATCAATCCAATACATAGAGGAAGGGGAAATATCATGGGGTCACCCTAGATTAACATAGCCTATAATCACAACGAAGATCACATCATGGGAGAGAGAATTGACCACATAGCTACTGATAGAAACCTCAGCTCCGAGGAGGGACTAATCCTGCATCATGAAGGGAGGAAGCAACGTCGACGGAGATGAATCCGGGGGCAGTTCCCCGTCCCGGCAGGGTGCCGACACAGGAATTCTGGTCCCTCGAAGCTTGTCGGCGATGGCGGCGGATATCGGAATTGCTTCTGGAGAAAAGGGGTCTAGAATCAGGGTTTTTGCGACGGGAGAATAAATAGGAGCCAAAGGGGGCACCAGGGGGGCCACCAGTCGCCCACGAGGCCACCCGGCGCGGCCAAGCCCTGGGCCGCGCCCACTGGCCGCCTGGGTACCAGGTGAGGCCCCTCTGTCCCTTCTTCGGTGAATCCGGAATCTTTCGGAACGCTGATTTTTTATCTGATTTTTCCCGAATTTTTGGAGCACTTTTAATATGGGGGAAACCTGAAATAGAAAAACAGCAGAAAACAGGAACTGGCACTGGGGTGCGCTGAGTTAATAAGTTAGTCCAAATATGATCAAAAGTGTATGAAAGTGTATCTAGATCATAGCAATATCACACAAAACATGCATGGAGCATGCAGAAATTATAGATACGTTTGGGACGTATTACCTTCCTCTCCTCAAGGGGAGAGGTTCTAATTTTTAACATCTCAACATCAAGGGCTAGGCTATCTACCTTCAAAGAGAGATTATCTAACTTAGCTAATTTCTCTTCTACATTCTTGTTGAATGCTTTTTGGGTAGTGATAAAGTCTCTTAAGCATATTTTCTAGTTCAGAAGTGGGGTTCTTGTTGCTAGGATAGGTGTTGTTGTTCCCATAGTTGGATGGAAACGGTCTAGGATTACTAGAAAAGTTGCCCCTATAAGCATTGTTGTTGAAGTTGTTTCTAGCAATAAATTTCACATCTACTTGTTCCTGAGCAACCAAAGAATTTAAAGGAACATCATGAGGATCAATAGAGGGTTGCTTGGTAAGTAGAGACATAATTAAGTTTTGGACCGTCACTCTCCCCCCACTCACTCTCCCCCCACTCTCAAACTAGCGTCAACGACCACAAGTTTTGGATGACAAGCACCAAAAGCAAGCATCAACGACGGCTACAACCGCTCAAACACCGACTTCATCACCTCCCCAGCGTCAATGGAGGTAAGCTCCCTGTTCATCACGTTGATTTACGCAACATGCACTAGGCATCCACCCACACCGACGAGGGTGGACCTCGGCAAATCCCAAGGTTAGGTATCCTGTGTTGATTGAGAGGGGAAGGATATCGCGCGATGGTAGATTCAGACGGTGGACAAGCAACACACGAGACACGATTTACCCAGCTTCAGGACCCTGGAGGGAAAACCTTACATGCTGCTTGTCTGATCTTGTATTGATGATGGTGTTACAGAGGGATCCTCGGCGAGACGCGCTCTCGCTAGGGTTTGCTGGAGACGTGTTGTCTGTCTAGATGTATGCGCGAAGAGAGATCTGTCTAGAGGGTGCCACTGCCTGGCTTTATATAGATAACCAGGTAGGGGTTTACACGAGTCCTAGTTGACTACGAATAGGATTCCTTGTCTTGCGCCTCAAGTCTTGGGCTTCATGTCGGTTGGTGAGGCTTCTGGTGGGTTCCCGGTCTTGACACACACCGGGTACCCTTATGGAGGAGATCCGCGGGGTCATCCCTTCGTCACACACTGACTTCATCATGTCACCTCATGGACAACAAAGACAATTGATTTAAGCATCAAACATTAGGCATAACTAGTTTAGCGATTTGATACTCGATTTGGGGATATATGATTAGGAATTTCAGTGGCTCAAACAGTATTTGGGGACAATCGATTTGGGCATATCCGATTAGTATCCACCATGCCCTCCTCCACGTCTCCATACTGAACATTGATGGCGGCAGTGTAGGACATGATGTCATACATAAGCATCCATTATAACCGATTAGCATCCACCATGCCCTCCTCTACGTCACCGTTCCCGAACATTGGTGGCAGTAGTGTAGGATGTGGTGTCATACATAAGCATCCATTATAACCGATTAGCATTCACCATCTCCTTCTCATCATCGTTGTCCCAAATGATGGTGGCGGGAGTGTACGACGCGATGTGGTACATAAGCATCCCACATATTTTATTATCATCCACCCCTCTCTCACATGTTGTTCATATATGCATATCAATTTGGCTGCTTAAGAGAACCTCTCCAATTGGGAGAAGATTCTGGCCGACCACAAGGGGGTGCGCGAAGGCAGTGTTCAAAGAGGGCAACACCCACAAGAGGCCGATGAACTACGAGCATTTTCATCAGGAGGTCGGGCCAACCCACTTGTATAAGGTCATCCTTGCACCCAAGGTGGAGTGTTTGTCGTTACCGAGTTTGTTCACCAAGCATTTTCATTTGGCCCCAAAGGGTTTCGTCTTGAGGACGAACACCGGTCGCTCCCGGAAGATGTTGGTTTGGGATGTGAACGACAAACTAACCCTTGAAAAGGGTTGGGTCCCTTTCATCGCTGTTCACTAAATCAGGACTAACTACCTCATCATCTTCAAGCTGACCAATCCATGACCCTAAAGGTGTTCGTCTTAAAGGACGAGAACGTGGAGTTGGTGACCAGTGCAATAAGCACAACAAGCCTTTGCTGCCATGGATGTCTAGGAAGTAATCTTAGTAGTTTCTGCACCGTACAAAATTATGTCTATAACTGTTTATGATGATTGCTTAAGATGTGTTGTGTTCTAACGTTAATTCTGTTGACGGCTTATATGTGACACAGTGATATGTTCTCCTATTAACTATGCCATGATGTGATAATATGCTAGATGGGAGGCGGTGGTGGGCAGCTTGCTTATATTTGATGTCTACTTAGATGTTTGTTGCATTTGATGGTGTGATCGTCACATTTTAAAGAGGCGAGCACAACAAAGCACAACACACGACCAAATAGACGTGATTTACATCTGCTCATCTTCAAAGCACATACATAATCCATCAAACAACATGTCAAAAATATATTCATTGATGGAATACAAGTTGCCGAACAACATACACAATATGATTTCTACCCTGTACATCCATTCATCAAGACTCAATTGAACCACACATACAAAAAAATACAGATTACCAAACAACCCCTTAAGTTTTCATCTCATTCCATGAATGGTACTTAGAATATACCCCAAGTTTTCAAGGGGTGGCAGCCGACCGACTGCTCAAACTCTTACACACGCTGTAGTAACAAAAGATAACACATCAGATCAGTTGACACTGACACAAAACCAACGCCCATCCATCAAAGTTTTTGGTTAAACCTTCTCAAAACGGCAATTCTTAGCTCCATCCACAAAACCGACGGAAAACAGAACAAAAAAAAGAAGAGCCAGCACGTCGTCCGACTGACATCCGGGCCCACACGCCCCAGCTCCGGGCCCGTGAGAGACCCACCAATCAGCCCCGCCCACGGCCCGGCCCCACCACCCCACCAGACGCGCCCCAGGCCGGCCGATCGCAACACGCCAGCCACGCCCCCGCCCACTTACGCGTGGGACCCCCCACAACCCGGCCCCACACGTCAGGGCAGAGGCGATCCCCGTCGCGACCGAAAGAGAGAGAGAGCCCCCGAGGGAAAATACCAAACGCACGCGAGGCCACACGCACCCCGACCCGTTCCATCCCCCCCCCTCCCCCCCTCCCCACCTCGCCGCCGCCGCGCCCCGCCGGCGCCGCCGATGGCCAAGACCCGGAGGCCGCCTCCCCCGCCCCCTCCCCCGCCGGCCCCCGCGGAGACCCCGTCCCCGCAGCGCAAGCGCAAGAAGAAGGGCCGCCCGTCGCTCCTGGACCTCCAGCGCCGCAGCCTCCGCCTCCAGGCGCAGAGCCCCGAGGCCGCCGCGTCGTCCCCGCCGCCGCCGCCGCCCTCCCGCCGCGACCCCAACCCCTCCGACGACGACGACGACGACGCGGGGGGCGGCGCCAGCGGCCGCCGCCGCCAGAAGCGGCTCAAGAACGTCCTCTCCGGCGCCGGCGAGGTTGGCCCCCCTCCCCCCTCGCGCCCAATTTCGAAATTCCCCGAGGTTTTGCGGCCTCCCGTGCGGGGTTTTGGCCCCGCGGGACACGCGGCGATGCGGTGCCCTGGTGGTTGGATCTGCGGGTCTCTGGATTTTTTTCCCCGCGGTGGGGGGCCGGCCTCCGCCGTACTGCTCGCTCCGTGCAGAGCGAGTGAGAGAGAGAGAGAGATCAGTGCGTGCGTGCGTGCCACTGCGGGAGTGGCAGGCAGCAGCAGCTGGGGATTATTCGGGCTTCCCGGAGAGGAGAAGGAAGGAGGACGTTGCTTTTTTTGGGCGGGTTTGGATTGGATTTGTTATTTTGTTCCGCCCTGGGAGTCTGCGTCTGGGCTAGCTCGGGGATCTCGACCGGCCTCCCGTCCGTCAGCGGCTTTAATCCCTTTCCTTTGGCGGCAAACAGTATCGCGGATCTGACAAGTTTTTCACGGATTTGACCGCCTTTTCCTCGTATTATTGTTAACGGGTCGCGAGCAAGCAGGCACTGTCCCAAAGTCGTCGCCTCGGACAAGATTTTTTCTCACTGGCGTTGCAGAATTCGACGCTTTTTATGCAGCCATGTTGACGCAAGATTGTGCTTTCATTCATGGCGGCCTCGCCAAGCTCTCACTCACTGGCTGACTGCTGATGCTCTTTTGCTGCTGTGATGCTGCAGGAGGAGGAGCAAGCGGTGGAGGAGAAGAAGGATGCGGCGAAAGCGACGGGGAAAGGTGAGGTCTTGGAGGGAACCAAGCATCGGACTTGAGGTGGTTAAAGAATTTGAATTTTTCCTCACGTTTGCTCGCCTCGCTTGTGGGAGCAGGAGTCGCTGCGTCGTCGGGTGGCGGGCCCACGGGGACTCCCCTCCCGGACAAAAAGTTGCTGCTCTTCATCCTCGACAGGCTCCAGAAGTGAGTGCCCAGGCCCCATCCATCATCCTCATCCTCCTCTAGCTCTACCTCTCTTCTCTTCTCTTCTCCTCTCCTCCAATGGGTTCTTCAGCTACGTATTTGCTTGCCTCTGTTTTTCTTATGCTGTCCTGCTCTGCTCCCAGGAAGGACACCTATGGAGTTTACTCGGATCCCGTCGACCCGGAGGAGGTGAGCAAGCAATTTAGCTCTGATGGCTTAGCTCTGTGTTCTTCTCATGTTGGAATGCTGATAATAGTGTGTCTGTTTTGTTTGGCTGCAGCTTCCGGATTACCATGAGCTCATCGACCAGCCGATGGACTTCTCAACCATCCGCGAGAAGCTGTTGAGCGATAAGTATACCATCTTGGAGCAGTTTGAGGTATGCTGCCTGTTTTTACTGTTCCAGTTTCTATGCCTTATGTTTGTTTCTGCTCCTGGCCCCTTTTTGATTCAGTGGCGAAATACTGTGATATATACCGTCTTATTTTCTTTGTCACTTCATAGGTTACAGTATTATTCTGCTTTTTGTTGTTGTTGCACAATCGAAGGCCTTCATTCTAGTTCTGTTTTTTTCCTTCTATTTGTCTGTTATTTGTCATGAATTGACACTTCTTTTAAACTGGTGTTGTTTCCTTGTGCTATGCATTTGGGGGTTTTAAGATACATTTGGATATGTTCACATTAATTGAGGCGGTCGTTTGCATCTGGCTTTGGCATGTATCTTTATTCCCATCTTGGTTGGGCTGAAACAGGGATCTTTTTATATGAATTATTGTCCTCATTGGCAGATACTTTTTCGATTGGCATTTAGGGATTTCCATTGTTGCTATATAATGATATCTTATGCTGTAACTGCTAAGGGAGAAAATTCATTGTGCTTTCTTAAAGATTTG
Organism: Bromus sterilis; assembly: GCA_950022295.1. NCBI lineage: Eukaryota > Viridiplantae > Streptophyta > Magnoliopsida > Poales > Poaceae > Bromus > Bromus sterilis. The sequence continues at coordinate 10,232,629 of OX465595.1, read as the reverse complement.
ACCTACTACAGCTCTGATATTGTAGTTATGAATTAAGCCAGTATCTTTTGCTCTGAAGTGATATGCTAGTGTGCTGTACATGATAAATCCACCTAACACAGTCGAACCTCCACTTTATTCTTGCCAGCTAACATAGGATAGATCACTAAAGGGTTACTTTCACGGGGAAGTTGGTCCTTATTTTGTAGTGATAACCCCGTAATTGATGTAGATATCTCCTTCTCTGAGATATAGTTGATGCACTGGGCAGTGGTTTACAAGTTTTAGTGCATTTTGTGTTGAACCTTGTACTCTGGAAATTGATATGTTCCATTAAACCAGCAACAATGAGGACAATTTTCCTGGATATATATATGTTGCAATTGTATGTGAGATTTATTACTGTCTCAAGGCATGCTGCAAATCATAATGGACTAATACTCTGCTTCTGTAGCATGGATCTATTCTGATATTGGTGTTTTTCTGTGCAGAATGATGTATTTCTACTTACATCTAATGCCATGTCCTACAATTCAGAAGACACAGTGTACTATCGACAGGTATATATTGTGCTATGATTTAGTGTGTTTGCTGCTCGTAATAAGATGATTCAGACCATCCTTTCATATGTGCTGTTGTATTATCTGGACGGTTACTTGGTAGCTCTTTGGTTAGGAATATGTAGGATGTGTATGGTTGGTCCTTACATTTTTCTGGTAACCACCAAGAATTTGGAGGGTTGCCAAATTTAGGCACGCCCATGGCACTTCGGTCACTTCCTATGCATTTCTTGTGCCTGTTGCAACTGAAACATATGCGGAATTTTTGTCTACCTATATTTTTTCCAGTTAGCACATATCATAGTTCTTGTATGATCGGTGCAATTCTTTCGTAACTGCTTTGTAACCTGACCTTCTGCTGTTAGTTTGTATACCAACAGGATATCAAGTTTGCTATTTTTCAGAGCATGTTTCCTCCAAAAAGACATTATATTATAGAAAATATTGTACATTCGCAAAAACAAAATGGAAATGGTACATTTTCAGAAATAGTCGTTTCTGTTCTTTTGCTTCTTAGACTATTTTGTCGTGTATGTTAAGTTGGAGTCTTCTTAGCTACTTTACCTAATTTTTTTGCATCTCCCTAGGCACGGTCTATTGAAGCTCTTGCCAAAAAGGATTTTGAGAACTTGAGGCAAGCTAGTGATAGTGAAGAAGAACAACCGAAGACAGCACCTAGAAGAGGCAGGCCACCAAAAAATGCAAAGAAAATAGTTGAGAACGATGGCTCACCAGATTTATCCAATGTAAAAGCAAACAGATCTGTTGACAACACTGAGACAAGAAAAAGATGGACTAGTGACAGAACTCGAAATGCAAATATCACCATGAGAGATTCATCCATTCTTCATCACAACACATTTGGTTCTTTTAGTGGTAAAAAAACAGAGAAAACTGGTGTTTACTCAGGTTTGTTTTTCCTAGTGTTAATTTCTCATGTGTACTTTGCAGCGCTGTACTTGTGGAGCATAAACATGGCTAATGCTACTTTCATCGTGTAGGTCCTTCGAAGTATGGAAAGAAGACTACTATTTTAGACGATGATCCGCGGAGTACATATGATCAGCAATACTCAAATTATAGTCCTCTGTTTTCAGCCCTTGATTGTGAGCGGAAACAACTACTTCCAGTAAGTGCATTCTGATCAGCTTAAATTGAATTCTTAACTCTTGATTTATAAAGTAAAACCTTTTTCAACTTAGCTGTTAAAGTGAATATTTCAGCTACTACTTGACATTTGTTTCAGATTAAAATGACTCTGAGTTGGAATACAAATGTTAAATGCTACTCCATCAATAATTTCATACTGATATTTTTTTTTCATAATGGAAACAGATTGGGCTTCAGCAGCAACATGCATATGCCAGAAGCTTGGCTCGGTTTGCTGCAAAACTTGGACCAATTGGATGGGATATAGCAGCAAAAGGAATAAGACGGGTATTGCCACCAGGGACAAAGTTTGGCCCAGGATGGGTTGTAGATGGCGAGCCACCTCAAAACTCGCAGTGTCCTCAAGTTTCTGATTATATTGATCCGTCCGCCAAGCCCAGTATTCCATCATGTGGTGATATGCCACCCAAAACCGATGACCTTCGTCAGAGTTCTGAGCCATCTTCAAATGGGGATGCTGCCCCTAGTGAAGAGCATCTAACTAAAAACCAGCCAGTGGCCTCCACATCCACAGGCTTTGACAGGAGCTGTACATCCGCCAGTAAAGTGCCCACATATGAAAATGGAGTTGCCATGTCATGTGATGGTGTGGGCAATACTCGACCAACAACTCCGTTACAGCAGCAGAGTCAGAGTCAAAGTCAAAGTCAAGAAATCCCTAACATGAACGGAATCACTGCTGCGCCCAACACCATGGGTCAGTATGCTGCTCAAGGATTATTTGGGCCAGGCATGCAGATGACGCATGCCCAAGTGCTTGGGATGTTTTCTGGAGTCAATGGTAGAGCTAACGGCTTTCTCCACGGGCACCGACTGGTGGAGGACAGCGTTAAAGCAACAACACAGAATGGAGTCATTGGAAAGGCAGCCACCACCATTCCCTCGCAAGACGCAGGTCATGATCCAAAGGGTTCGTTTCCACAAGACGAGAACAGATCTGCTTCTCCGAGCTTGATTGCTGGTTCCCCACCTAGGGGGAAGGCAGCAGCAAACCCGAAGCACCCCGACCTGGTCTTACAGCTCTGAGCACTGTAGCAGCCATTGACATACATAGTTGGACGTAGTATCTGCCATCCCTCTGATGGAAACGAGACGAATCGGGAATTCTGAATCCTGCTTCTCCAGGACTAATCATCCAGCTTCGGATAGTACACCGAGCGAGAGCGGTGCCCAAGAGCTTTGAAGGGTAACCAAAGATTCAACCAACCGAAGGAGAATAAAACGAGAGGTAAAAGGGCCGCGGGAAGTGAAATGAAATAATCAGGGCTATTCGATGAGTTGTGACCCCCTAGCGAGAGTGAGTGGATGAATGAATTTGTTGTAAAAGGGTAGGTAGTGTACAGATTCTAATCCTATTGGGAGACGACAATGTTCTGGCGCCTGGTAGCAGCAATGCAATCGAATGTGTAACATTATTTATAGTAGAAGAAGTAGCATACAAGCAAAGCGGGAAGAGGGCAAAGGGTGAATAGTTGTGCCGGTTGTTCCTGAGAAGGGAGGAGGGTCCCGTTCCGTTCCATCTTGACCTGAGCAGAGCTGTGTGACATGCATCATCCTGTTCTAGTAGTAAAAAATGATCTCCTGACATGATTATGTTATGTTGTGGTGGCAGTAGTAAATGATTTGTTCAAGTTGAAGTTATTTCTCACTGTGGAATCTTGGTATATGCTGAAATTGGTTGTTGTTGATCTTCTCTGGTTGTGCTGTCCTTTTTGGAAAGTTTGTGCTTGGGTGCATTTGATCTTTTTCTAAATGAATTAATTTTCACTCATCCAAGAAAAAAAAACCTCACGTTTGAACCTCCCGAGTTTGTTTCATGGTTTACCAAGTTTTGTGGAAATTGCAATTCATTTGGGAGGGGTTTGGTAGTTTGCATGGTTTTATGCCGCTGAGTAGAGTTTGGTTGAGGGGATACATGATAAAAATCATGTTATACAACTCGTTTGGTCTTCTGCATCCTTCCTAGTCTGCATGAAAAAAAAAAACACATGACATTTGCTTTTCAGATGCAATATATTGTTTTTTGGTTATGTGCGCACGAGTGATTAACTTACCTCATGTCGGAGTGGGGTGTTGAAGCAAGAAGAGAAGGGTTGGCTCAAGGTAGAAGGTGTGACAGTCCTGGGATGCTCGTCCAATGGTCATGAAATTGACTGGTCGCGGATCATTTTCCGTGCAACTGATGACAATGTGTCACACGTTTGTATAATCAATAGAAAGACATAGATATACTTGTCTACGGCCATTGAATAAGAAAAATGTACCTCATGAAAGTCATGTGAAACAATGGAGATAAGGCTAAAGATCAAAGAAAAATTCAAACGGTCTACTGGGTGTGATTTTTTCTCCAAAATCCATCGATTCATAACATGCACGTATAAACACCTTTGTGTGGTTCAATAGGAGATGTAGATCTACTCGTCTACGATTGTCAAAATAAAACATGTAACACGAAAGTCATGTGAAATAGCGAGATTAAGCTAGCGTACAAAGAAATTTTCGAAAGATTGACCCTGTACGAAGGTCAAAATTCATCTAAAACCTTCCAAACATGAGCACAAAATTAAAGATTTATTATCCATGAAATTAGGAACCGATTGCCTGGATGGAACCACAATATTGGTATGTATCTCTTATGTGTAGAGCTCATTTGGAATCCAAGCACCCTTGTGTATATTAGAAAGATTAGTAAATATGCATATGCGTTGCAACAAGAGAAAATGCTAACCGCCATGAACCAATATTGATCGGGTCAAGACACCTCATCGTGGCGCAACTTGGAGCAGGCTACTTTTGGACCGGGAGAACAACTTGCTAGTTGGCGGGGATACCTAGATATTAGTTAATGTTTTGTTGAACTTAAATATTGTCATTTGGCTCTATTTAGCGTGTCAAACTTTAATATTATGTGATATTACTATCGCTGGTAAACAAGAAAATTCTGCCATTTGACTAGAAAATCTAGTTATACAATTTATTTATACCTAAATATAGAATTGGTGGCATAGAGAGCATCGATTCGGTGGACATGAATAGTAAAATCATTTAAAATAGTAAACAAACAAACAAACAAACAGAAAGACTTTTTTTTGTCATCCAAGATGCTTGAATATGTGATATGCCTGAAAAGGTTCGAGATGTTTCGCCATTCGAGGATCTCATGCAAAAAATAACAAAATTTGGTTGTGAAAGAAACTTTGAAAAAATACACTATTTTGCGTTTGATTTTGTTTACACAAGATCCTCAATTGCTCAAACACCACGAGAATGTACACGCGCATTGCTCACTCGAGCATCTTCGATACCAAAAAATCAGAATTTTTTAATTTAGTTACTACCTCCGATCCATATTAATGGGCACACACTTAGTACAACTTTGTACTAGAGTTGTACTAAGTGTGTGCCCAGTACAAAGTTGTACTAAGTGTGTGCCCACTAATATGGGTCGGAGGGAGTAATAGTTTTTTGAATTTAAAATTCACTAGGTGTATATGAGTCGGGGCTGAGACGCGAATTACTCTGCTGGCGTACCACTATAATGATATGCCACAAGCGACTAATACTTTTGTATAACACGCCACCAGTATATCAAATAGTGACGGGTGCTAAGTGGAGGCACACCTTCACCATATTTATTACTAGGGACGTAGTAAAAGTTATCAATGACACCATATTGATGGCGTGATTATGACACATGACCAAATGTGTTTTTGAAACATTATTAGTAGTTTTTTCCGCATAGTGTCTAACTGTAAAGATTTAATAAATCTTAATGCTATGCTTTTTTTGCAACAGTTTTTGTACACTAAAAACCATGGCATTTTTGTGCATTATTTCCCCCGAAAATACATCAACGGCAAATAGTTTTTTACACAACATGACAAATTTTCAATTCAACCACGACAATGTTTTGTCATTTACATCATGATAATTCTATTATAGATATCATGGTATTTTCAATATAAGACCATGGTAATTTAATAAATAGTGCATAGCAAATTTTCTGAAGTTCACATCGCAATTTCAATTTATACATCATGCCATTTTTATTTTCTAGGATGGCAATTATATTAGTTCCTGTAGCGTGACAATTGTAGTTTCCAGACCATGGCAAATTTTATTATTGGATGATGACAAATTTAATTTTAAGCATGAATTATATATTTTTTGAGCTTTTCAATTTAAGTTTCTTTAGCATGGAAATTTAATTTGTAGACCATGGCAAATTTTCTATTGTAATTTTTTTATAGCACTTTGTAATGGCATGGCAAACTTTTCATTGTTAGATTTTTTCTTCAAATTATGGCATTTTTTAATTGTATTTTTATTATATTTACATGAAATTTAATGTCTTAATAGTGTTTAATATATTTTCCATGGCAATTTTATAATTTTTATATTTCAAAATATGTCATTTTTTACAATTTATTTGTCATTGATTTTGTCGTAACTATATATTCCTGGTTACATGGGCCTTTTTTAATGTTGTACTTCCTCCGTCCCATAATTCTTATCGTGGTTTGAACTCAAACCACAACAATAATTAAGAATTATGGGACGTAGGGAGTAATAACAGATTATATAGTGTGATGGTAATTTTGCATTTTTTTTAATTTTGAAACATGACATTTTTATTAACATACAATTTTTATTATTCTAAAAAATATATAAAAATGACCGGGCCTTTGGGCCATTGATGGTCACGATGGAACATTTGTGAAACCTATCGAAGTCTTTGAGCCAACACCTGTTCGCGCTGGCATCCCTCTCTACGACCTGTTCGCGCTGGCATCCCTCTCTACGACCTGTTCTTGTTAGATTGGAATCCTTAATTTTTCGGTAATCATATAGAGTGAACGGTCTCTCGTGAGGAAAGCAAGCACGAACACCTTTTATGGTAACTGATGTGTCGTGTGATGACAACTGCAGCATGTATGCATGGCAACTTGCTGTAGCTTTCCATTTTTAATTACCACACACGTGCTAGAATTGCCGTCTCCTTCCTGGTACGCTTAAAATGAGTTGCCATGTAAACTGATTGCGCTTGCAATCCTTCGAAGCAATTAGGCGCTCCTATTTTTTAGGATTCTCTTAGAGATGCTCTTATATACTCCCTCCGTATCGAATTACTTGACATGACTTTAGTTATAGTTTGAACTGAATTAAAACTAAAGTTATGTCAAATTATACAAGGAAGACAAAGAGAGTGACAAGAAGGGAGCAAAGATGGCTTGGGTCCTAAGTTAATCTCTGGTGGATTATGCGGAATTGTGAGCGCAGTGGAGTGGTTCACAAGGGAGAAGCTAGCATTAGCATAGCTATGGAAAGCTGGTTTGCCTTTTGTCGGGGTCCATGCATTTGCATGGCACACCCTGCTTAATCACACCTCGTCCTAGGAATCAATCAATCAATCAGTGTGCCACGCACAAGTGGCAACAATCTATAATAACCAAACTAAATTGCGAAGCAGCAAGCAAGCTCACATGGGAATTCGGTGCAGGTTTGATCGATCGATGACGCCAGATCGCCGCTCCCTAGCCGCTGCTCTTACCAACACTGCTACACTAATAATCTTGATCTGCACCTCTAACCACTGTACTCTACTCGACTACTACCCGTTCATAGAGGTGAGCAGTGAGGATCTGGTCCCAGAACCACTATTGCACTCGTTGTAAAGTCCCCCCTGATCTCGCATCATGTCATGCGCCCGGCCCATGCCGCAATCCATTCCGCTTCTCTCTCACGCCGCCCCCCTGCAACTGCAAGAACTTGCACTGCTTGCTGGTTAAACCATGGTGCATATGGTAGAAACCCACATGATGCACGCGTCCATGTTGCAATCATACAAACATCCTTTGAGTTTGAGCCATCATCATCATCATCGTTCATGGGTGTCCACTGACTTGGTACCGTCAGTGCCAATCCAACAGGGAGACAGTGGTACCAATGCAGGATCATGGAGTGTGTAGTTCTCTCGATGGTTCAGATCAACAGAGATGCAAGCAGAGAAGGTAGAAAATGGCATTTGGATCGCTCCTCCGGTGCTAATGGATCACATGCGCTAATGCACAATGCCCCTTTGCCATGTAGTAATAGATGCGCACTGCAAAGCGTCTGGACCAGACCAGACCAGGCAGCGTGCATGAATTATGGACGCAGAGTTTGGTAACACAGTGGCAGTTTCACATCAATCAAGGGGCCGGGAGGCATTCCATTCCAGGCAGGGAAACACTTTCCCCTGACCCCTGGCCCAGCGGAGCAGTCCACACTTGACCACAGGCCAGACGAAACTGTTCTCCTGGAGCGAGGGAGGAACAGGGTGGAGGCGCCGACACATCCATTTTCCCCCTTTGTCTTCAGAAATACTAGTAGTGTATCAAGAATGACAGAATCTCCTTTGTTATTCCCTACTGCCAATGGAGGCAGAGTTAACCCACCATTGCCACCTTGTCATCTATATTGGTTTTACTTGGGATTTTGATGCAATAAACTAGTGATCGTCGTTCCATTGTGTCTGCAACTTTGTCTTCTTATTTCGTTGAGGAGGAAGCATTATATATGATATGACTGAGCATTGGAGTTGCGCCCAACTCTCTCTTGTTGCTTGGAAGATGCACTTGTCTTCCATGAAGAGTACACAGCACGTTCACTACTCACTATGCAATGCATCTACTACCAACCAAGACCAGTAGTACGTTGAGGTCTCCAACAAGAGAACTTATTTATTCTATAATGGAAAACTACTTGTCTCCTGGTCATCTAGTGCCACCAGATAAGCTTTGTTTATTCCTTTTTCATCATTTGATGAGCCCCTTGATTTGTATTTTTCACCCCCAGATGGCATAAGAAGTGCCAATCTTGTAGCGCAAAATACAAGCAATCTTTGGCTCCTACTGATCATGTCGCAAGAGATATATCGACGAGCATGCATTGCATCGGCATCGGCATCGGCATCGGCATCGGCATCTTCCATGATTACTTCTGAAACAGTTTCAGGGGCGCTACTGTTGTTGCATCCAGAGCACCTCCTGCAATTTTCACTCCACAGTTGCAAGGCAAGGGTGTCATGCATGCACGTTCGCCTGAATGAATGAGTGCAATGCATCTGCTAAATTCAGCTATGACTCCTTGTCCACCAGTCAGTCCCATTGTACCTTGGTTTAATCAGAGGGAGGGAGCATGGCCGGATGATATACACTTCACTGTGTACAGCAGTGCAGTCAGTGTAGGAACATACACACATTGATAAGCCTTTAAGTTTTTGTTGACCGTTTGATCCATGATCTGTTGTGCAACCGAAGAAATGTATATTTGTCTTAAAAAATTCAACGAATAACCGCGGCGAAAAGAAAGAAAAAAAACCTACCATCCATTTTCTCCGTGCAGATTGTTCAGATATTTTCTATTGAAACAGTGGGCCATGCCCTTCGAATTTTAATTGAAGAAACCACCAAAGATTATCCCGATATAGCAATGCCAAATATCACTGTGGCTTTGTAGCAAAACCCGAATTATACCAATATATCTTTGTAATAAACATCCATCGCGATATCTTAACGGTGAGGGTGCAGGTCATCACACATTGTATGTATGCATGCACCCAGTGGCGACGCTAGTATTGGGCCAAGTCCCAGGCCACCCCAGGCAGTAGCTACAGTATCTGCTACAGTGAACAAAGGACCTGCAGCTCACGCCCCAGGCCATGGCCTGGGCGGCCTGGGTCCTAACGCCGCCGTTGCATGCACCGCTTGAATCAAGAAAGTCAACTTATTAGAGTGGCTAAGAAGCCACCGAAGATTATCTAGAGATATGGCTATATCGTAAACCGTCATGGCTTCGTAGCGAATATCCAAATGCGATTTCAATTACAATAATATATCTTGTATCAAACAACCATCGTGATATCTTAGCGGCGCCGATGCATCGATCATCACCCGTCGTATGTACATACCGCCTGATCCAAAGGATTTGGCTGATCAAAAAATTCGCACCGAATACATCGACAAGCCTTTGGCGACCGAGGTGCATCGGCCATCACATATTGCATGCGCATATCGCTCGATCCAGATATATCTGGTGAGCGCAGGTGCACCCGTCATCGCACATTGTATGCACATACCGCTTGATTCGAAAGATATCGTTCCATAAAAAGAATACGCGCCGAATACATCGAAAATGTTTTAGTGAAATGCGCCGAAAGTAAGGGGAGGGAGCGTTATAGAGTGTGACATGTGGGCCCGGCTGGATTTCCTCACACACGGCAGCAGTCCGGCAGCCCATGTCATCACCATCCATCATCCATCCATGGGGAGTGAAGGGTGGACAAATATCATGGCGTAGTACGTGTACGAGAGGGAGCGCAGCTCATCAGATCTACCACCGCGCCCGCCAGGCTCGGCGCAGCCATTAAGCCAGCACAGTCCACGCCAAGAAAATCGTACGCTCACTCCCCCTCTTCACTCCCTCCCTCACTCTCTCCTCCTCATCTCGCGGGAAAAGCCAGCCCAAGAAACCCACCCACGAGCCTCTCCCTCTCCCTCCCCCCCTCCGCCCGGAGCAAGAACGGACAGAGCCGCGAGACTGACGGCCGGCTTCCAAATCGGGCAGCGAGGGATTCGATTCTGATTCTGGTTTTCCCGCAGGAGCGGCTCCAGCAGGGCTACGGATTTCGCTTCGTCCCGCTGTTTAATGCTTTCCCGAATTGCTCCTCCTCCTCCGTCGCTGCTGCTGCTGGGCTGCTGGGGGCCGCTGACCTCCTCCTCCTCCCCGCTGCTGCTGATGCCGGCGATTATTTCTTTCCTCATTTGCTGAGCCTTCCGGGGCGCTGTGTTGCCTGCTAGCCCCGCAATCCCTCGCCGCTGCTCCGTCGATCGATCGGTCAGTCAGTCAATCCCGGCCCCTGGATTGGAGTTTCTCCTTCACCCCCGGACCCATGCCGACGGGTTTGGTCGCGCATTTATTATAGCCCCATCCCTCCCTCCCTCCCTGGCCGAGATTGATCCTCTCCCTGCCGCCGCAAGTACCTCCTGAAAGGCGTGCTGATTTGGGGGCGGCGGCGGCGGCCGGGATGGGCTGCTTCGGGTGCTTCGCGCCGGCGCCGCGCCGAGGGGGCGGCGGCGACCTCAAGCCCTCCAAGCTCGCCCACCACTGCACCGACGACGACTCAGGTACTCTTCTTGACCGGTTTCTTTCCGTCCGTCGCCCGCCGCCGCGCGTGGTGCAAAGTGTTCTTATTCTTTTCTAATCCGTGGCTGTTGGGTTGGGCCGGTCGTGGCAGTCGCCGACGCGCAGAGGAAGGTGGCGCCGGACGTGGGGAGCGGCTGCGCGCACAGCTTCACCTTCAAGGATCTGCTCGTGGCCACCGGCTACTTCAACGACGCCAATTTCATCGGCGAGGGCGGCTTCGGCAAGGTGTACAAGGGCAAGATCTCCAAGACAAACTCGCAGGCGAGTCACCGCTTTCCACACCGTCACCGAGCTCCTCCCCTGTTCCAGTTCCAGCCCACCTCTGTTCTGATTTCCGGCGAAAGATTCGATTGATTGTCTTGTGGCTTCCTTCTCACAGGGCGCTTCCGATGCGCAGATGGTGGCGGTGAAGCAGCTGGCCCGGGAGAGCGTGCAGGGGAGGAAGGAGTTCCTGGTGGAGGTGCTCATGCTGACGGTGCTCAGCCACCCAAACCTCGTCAGCCTCGTCGGATTCTGCGCGCAGGGGGACGAGCGGCTGCTGGTCTACGAGTACATGCCCTTCGGCAGCCTGGAGAGCCACCTCTTTGGTAACACTTCTTCTCAGGATTCAGAATTGCTCTCTGTTTGGTGCTCTAGTTCCTTCATTCATCTGTGCAATGGAATGCAGTTATGCTGTTGCTATGAAATTGTCTCTGCTCCAGCAGGTTGAGAGCCTCTGTTGAAATGCCCTGGCTTTTCCTCCTTATAATCTGTGCCTTATGGTAGTTCTGTTTGTGGTAAACCTTGACACAACTAATGTGCGCGCGCTCGGAAGATTAGGAGAACTCACTTCTGTGATACATTGTTAAACCTCCCTTTCAGTATGTACTGAATATGGGTTTGGTAAAATCAAAGGGGGAGAGAAATGGATCATAGGCAAACCATTTATGGTTCTCCTTTCTAAGTTTTGGGAAAGTGGTGACTTTGAGAATTATCTCTCTTTTTTTTCCTGTAGGGGTTCACTTTTGGGAACCATCTATGGCTGGCCTGCTTTCTGTTAGCCTATGACAACTTCTGATAATGGTGGAATAAAAAGGTCTAGTTAGTATTACCAAACAAAATAGAAGGTTGTACTTTTGTCGAAAATATAGAAGGTCGTACTTCGACTGTTCCAAGATTCTTCTTGTCCGGTACACCAATTACCAATATGAGGGTTTATTGGAGTTTCACTTTCTCAGGATCATGGTTGTTTATTCCTTTAACTATGAAACATATCGTATTTTGACTGGGTTACTCGGTTCATAAGAAAACAAACATTTGGTTGTCTTGTACCTACTCTTATAAAGATCTGAGTTGATGGTGGTCCATTCAGCCTCATCAAGATTCCTATTAAGTTATCAGGACATTACCTGTTGTCATCTATTATGTGGAGGGCATAAGGTTCACTCAACTCATGTATACTTTTATTTTGCCCAAAATAAAAACACTGATGTATACTTTGAGATATATCTTTTTAATTTTTGCACAAAGTTATGGAGATGATGGCACAAACGTATAAATGACCGATGATATAAACTTCTGCAGCAACACATGGGGACTTTTGCTAGTACGGGAACACCGCAGGAAAAACATCTGAGTACAAAATGTTAAACCTTGAAGTGTTAAAATATGCTATGATGTGCATTCAGGTAGTACATGTGGGTCCTCGGACATGAACAAGAAAGAAAGAAAAAAATCGGCTCCATTTTCTCTGTTCAATAAAGAAAAACTCGACCCACGGGCACTAGCACCGTGAGTGTTTTTTATATATTAAGAAGAACCGAGCACACTGCCGATGCTTGGCCTCGAACGCGGGTGGGCGAGCCACGGGCACGCAGACCTGCACTCCTAGCCAAGCGAGCGGTGCTCGGTTCTCTTTCTTTGTGGCTTTTATTATATGCTTTAATAGGATTCGGGATGCTATCTATTATTCTACATGAGAAGTATTTATTTCTGCAAAAGTCGTGAAGGGTGGGTATTTTTTTTCTGTATTAATTGTTGCTGCATAAACCAACCTTGAGCACCCTGCTGATGCCAGGCCTTGAACACGGGTGGGCGGGCCATGGGTAAGAAGACACGCGCTCCTAGCCAAGCGAGCGTTGCTCGGTTCTCGTTCTTTGTCTTTTTTATTTTCTGCTTTAATAGAATTCAGGATGCTATCTATTATTCTACATCTCGAAGTATTCATTTCTACAAAAATCGTGAAGAAACAATAAGGCAGATTTGTTTCTGTATTAGTTATTGGTGCGTCAACCAACCTTGAGCACCCTGCTGGATCTGGGCCTCGAACCCGGATCGGCGAGCGATGAGCACGCTGACCTGCGCTCCTAGCCCATCGAGCATTGCTTGGTTCTCTTTCTATGTCGATTTTGTTATCTGCTTCAATAGAATTTGTTGAAGTTTCTATTTCTACAAAAATATATATGAAGAAACAATAAGGCAGATATTTTTTCTGTATTAATTGTTGGTGAATCAACCAACCTTCCACCTTCAGTTTCTTAGTGCATGGATTCAGATTGGAATTTTGTATTTCTTAGTACTTGGATTGCAATCCGGATTTCGTATTTAAGGAAGTCAAATTTGGGATGAAGATAAATTTTAAAAAGGTCAGAAAGTATATTATATGCATGCACTATAATTATTCGAGAATGATAGGGGCAAGAGCTCCCCACCGTTTAAAATATACATTGTATTCCCCCTATGTCCTCTGCTATTGCCTTTGTCTTCCTGATTTCTTTTCTTGTAAGGACTGAATACTTTGCAAGCTGTCTAAAACTATAAGGATGCTATCTCCTCTTTCGAGGGATGGAAGTCAGGGGACAATGTAGTTCGTTTTTTGTCATTTATGGTCATGTGCATTTACAAACACTATTAAGTTAACTATTGAGTACGATGGTAATGCCTCCTGTACTGGAGCGACTGACCCAGGTTCAAAGCCTCGGTCTTGCATACAAAATTCCCTCTTGCTGCTTGAGTTTTTGGTAAAGTTAGTTAGTTGGTAAGTATTATGGACTAAACCACTTAGTTAGGTAGTGTGAACCATTCATTTTGTGTATGCTGGGAAAAAACTACAAAATAAACTTGTTTCAGCGTGCAATGCGCACAATATTTTTGTCATACTCGCTTAGCTGATTTTCTTACCTGAAAAAACAACCTTTTTGCTGATTGAGCATTTTCCTAAATGCCAAAATTATTGCGCACATAATGCCTAAGGTTAGCCAGAATTGTCCCCACGGAAATTATTGAAGTTCTCAGGTCCTTGTGCTTTGTCTCATGCCTGAACATCACATGCTCTTGCATAATGATAGCAGTACTAGGTGATGGGCATGATGTGAACCATCTGAACTTTTCTGCAAAGTTCCATTTCCTTGTAATCTGTTTCAGTGATGTGCTCTTACTAAACTTAAGCCAATACTTCCGGTATTCCAAAAATTTGCTACGGTAACTTCGTTTAATTTGGAATATAATTGTGTTTTTTTTCTATAGTTGCACATCGTCTGTTTCTGTGTATCCATCTTTTAATTCTATGCTTGATACGTTGTGGGTCCATCTTCTAATTCTACATCAATTTATTTATTTCTATGCTTAATGAAACACTTCCATTGGCCTTATGACAAGTTTATACTCTACATTATTCATGTACACTTCATTCGACTGATAAATTTCACCTTTGAACAGATGTGCCTCATGGCAAGCCACCGCTCGACTGGAATACGCGAGTGAAGATAGCTGTTGGGGTGGCAGAAGGGCTCTCGTACCTGCACAACGTGGCAGATCCACCGATCATCTACCGCGACATGAAAGCTGCCAACATTTTGCTGGACGAGGACTTCAGCCCAAAGCTCTCTGATTTTGGGCTGGCGAAAGTTGGTCCCGTTGGCGACAGGACCCATGTCTCTACAAGGGTCATGGGTACCTATGGATACTGTGCCCCTGATTATGTGGTGAGTGGCAAGCTCACCATGAAATCCGACATCTACAGCTTCGGCGTTCTTCTGTTGGAGCTGATCACCGGGAGGAGGATCTATGATGCTTCGAGGCCGAAACCGGAGCAGAGCTTGCTAACATGGGTAAGTGGTTCTACATTTCCATAATCTAATAAGTGCTACTAGCATCAAACTTTGTTCTGTAAAGTTTCTTTAGGCTTATTAACATCTCCCTTTTATTTTATTTTTTGCAGTCAAGACCATTCATGCATGACAAGAGGAAGTTCCACCGGCTCGCCGACCCAGCTCTCCGCGGCAGCTACCCATCTTCGGCGCTCAACCAGCTGGTGGTGATCAGCATCATGTGCCTGCAGGACCAGCCGCACGTCCGCCCAATCATCGCCGACGTCGCGATAGGCCTGAACCATGTCGCCAGCCAGGCGTACTTCTCCCCGGCCTCCCCGTCATACAGCAGCTCACCGCAGTACGCCCGCACGCCTTCCAGACGGCGAGGCGGAGGCAGCAGAAGGGTCGCGCAGTACTCGTCGTAGCCTAGATCTCAACCTGCTGTGAGACTGAATCCGCAGGTGGTTGAACTTGAAAGTGTCGAAATGTCATAGAGTCGCCGAAGCCTCTTGTGTGCACAGGAGTAAGGCACAGGTGAAAATGGTAGTATCAGCTGACCCTGTGACTGTTGGTTGTCTGTTTTTTTCGTGTTCTTCGTTGGTTCTAGCTTGATAAATTGTGTGGCGGTTCTGTACATAGGATCAGTCATGCATTCCGCCCTTGGTTGATAGGGGAACATCAAGGGTACTGCTGTTTGGGGTATTTGGTCAGGTTGTTCTCTAGGGGGGATGCACAACATGCTTCTCGTGGCTTGGGGCATGTTGGCATCTCGTACCGGAGAACTAGAGATATTAACAATGGCGATGATCCAGTCAAAGTTTATGCTTGCACCGTTCTCATTGAAACAATTGTTCATATCCAAAAGCACATTCAAAAGCAAAGTTTGTCCAAAAGAATGCACAATCAAGCATCTAGATATGACCAAATTAAACTACATCATTGTTGAGACGATCATCGCCATAGATCCATCACCATCATCAACATTTATCGTAGATTTATCACCACCATTGCCGAAAGCACCACCACCATCGCCGCCGACCATAAGATCATGAAGTTTTTGCCTCTTTCGAAGCATGATCTTCATTCTTTTCAACTCACAAAACTCTCTTTTCATCGGTTCCAGGGCACTTAGATTGATAATCATGAATAGGTCCTCCCTAGCAATTTGTTCGTCCTTTCTCTTTTGCTTTTCAAGTTTGACCATGTACTCCTTGACATCACATCTCCTCTCCCACCTTAGTTTCCAAGTGCTTCTCCATGAAGGTTTCTTTTGATTTCACCATGGCACTAATTTGCTCCTTCAAACTAATGGCCTCGATCGGCCTCACCCCTCTCTATCTTTCTCCAATTTTCTTCCATCGGACTTTCCCTTTCTTATTCCTCTCTTTGGTGTATCATCACTATCACCATCATCTTCCAAATTAACGAGTGCACATTTGGTGGAGCTTCTTGATTCCTCAACTTCCATTTCTCACTATGTTTCAAGCAATTTCCAAACATGTTGGAGCACAACTGATTTACCTTTGATGCCGGCACGCAAACCATTTATGCACAATGCGATCCTACATTTGGAAAAGGTGCACTTGTGAGCTCATTTTTTAAATGAAAGCAAACAAGATCATAAATACACACATCAAAATATCAAAAGGCTCACATAGTCATCAATTGGGACTCCACTTGGATGTGCATTCCTCACTTGCTTCAAGCCTCCAAGCAACCACTCCAACGACTACATTGCTTCTTGATTGCATTGTACTGGCCTTGGAGTGATTTCAATGAACAAACGGATGGGGTCGGCATGAGCTTATGAAACTTGTCTTCGATGTGTTGCCAATTCTTTTTGCCGGTTTGATCTTTGCACGCAACCACATCAAGTGACACACTCTCTCATGCTTTCACCAAACAAAGATCCTCTATCTCCGTGTAATTGCTGCTTCGTTTCCCAAATCTAGCTTGGCTAGCATCATAAACCTCCTCGTCAACCTCTACACCCCCCCTAAAACCTTCTCCTATACCGATTATTATCCTTTCCCCCTTTGTTAAATCTTCCCAATACTCCCCTCCAAAATTCCCATACATATCTCCACCTATTGCTTCTGGCAGCTCAAGGAGGAACCATAGCTCACCCTCACCCACCACCTGCGACTAGGAGGGAGAAGGAAATATATCTAGGAAGGAAAATGCCTTTTCCAGGCTACACCAAGGGGGATGAAAAAATAATCAAGGTGGGAGGGAAGGCCCAGAGGCCCAACACCATTTCAAAAAGAGGAATCCACCTCATTTCCAGAGATACATGCAAGATGACCAACATCCCCTACAACCACCCGCTCCCCAAAGAAAACAAATCCTAAAAAAATTAACCCCCAAATCAACATTCTCATGAAATCCCCCCACCTCGATCGAAAGGATATGAAATGAGTTCATTATTCCATAACCTAGTAGCCATCAACAACTGTAAATGTCTTAGTATCCCCCCATTCACCAGCCCCAAAATATCAGAGAGGTAGCATTCTCCCTCCCTGAACGATATCCATCGCCTCTAAAATTATCTCTCCTGATTTTTGGAGTAATATTTTTTGATTTCATACCCCTATTTTTATTTGAAACCCTAGAATTTGGTCGAGGCACATTCTCAACACCCACATCATGAATGTAGGCACAAGAGGTAAGATTATCAGATCAAGAGCGAGCTTACTGCATCAACTCCTCCTCCGATTCTTCATTGGAGAACTCTCCCGGCAGCAACCAAAAGCGACTGCCGGCATGAGAGCCTCCTAATCCTCCGTCGTGGATCGCCGCCCCCTGAGACGAGGTGAACGACAAAGAAACCTCGAAGAGCGGTGAGGAAGCATCATCTCCCCCTGATTTGGGAGTGGTCGAAGAGGATGCCTCCACAACGATGTTTGGCAGTGGTAGCACCGCCAGCGGCTCCGTGGGGGTAGATTTGAGGCGCCGGTAACATAAGCACCGTGCCCACCGCCACCTCCTCTGGACCCGTTGGATGATCGATCCTGGATTGGTAAGCCCACTATCTCCTCTTCACAAGTGGGGTGAATCCTTCTCTTCCATGGCCCAAAGGAGCACCTCCATCGGATCTCGCTCGATGCCCTTTGGGAGGATCCTCACTCACTCGCCCGGTTGAAGACGAGATGCCATATCCATTTCCTTCTTCGTCCACTCCCTCACGCTTTGAAACCATGAGTTGTTCTCCAGAATCCTGGCAAACTTCACATCATTGTCGCCCACAATCCTCATGAATCACATGTACCCCTCCTTTGCCATCACTACCCTTCTCCACAGAACCAGATTCACCCTCTTGACTTCTTCGCAACAGTAGAGAGAGAAGGGGAAACGCGAGTGCAAAAAATGATGTGGACTAGTGTGCGTGGTGTGGGTGGATGGGGTGCAACCGCGATCATGGTGGGCCTCCTTGAGATCGCCGTCAATGGCCCCGCACGCCAGTGGTGCCAAACCGCCCACAACACGCGCTACGTGGCAAGGAAAATGTACCTCGTCCCTGTATGAGTTTGTACACCCATCGCTGACACATCCCCTGTCCATGCAAACCTCATCATTGTCGAAGATCTCGAGTACCCTCTCTCTCCGTCGGACGAAGCCCGGCTGGTATATGTCCACCATCCCGAAGTCCGCCGCGAAAATCGTCGGAACCCTAAGCGAAACGTCATCCTTGCATGACTGTATTTGGCATCATTCGTTGATGCTATAACTGAAACTAGAAGGAACGAAGGCACCAGGATGCCCCTCCACGTCATTTTCCACCGGAGCGGCATGCAAAGGGGTTACGAATCCACGGGCTAGGCGGCGAAGCCTAAAGAGAAGAGTTTTCCCTAGCCATCCAGTTAAAGCGTAGAAACGTTTGGAGAAAAAGTTATTACAGCCTCATCTCATTACATCAACAATACGTGTATTAGAACAGTCACATCTCTAGCTAACCTGGCTCCAGTAATGAGACTCAAGCCTAATAATGGGTGATAAAAAAGAGTGAGATGCGGGCATGGTGCAACTCGACCCGTTGGCACCATCAAGATCTGTAGAGTCTACATGAGCATGATAATATTTCAGTTTCAAATTTTCTAAAGTTACAATGTACGGGAATATGTGCTAGTGTTACTAACAGAGAGTACTACATATCAAGATCTGCAGAGTCTAAGTTCTATTTTTTCGACAATTTGTTGTTTGGGGACATTCATCACTTGTTTCTTCTCCTGTGACCCATTGGTGCAGATGGGACCTCGCCATGAGTATCAAGGGGGGGGGTCGGATCTCCCTTGCAGCATGCCAATGGACTCACCATTTGAATAAAAAAAAGAGGGAAATCATAACCAAGTCATGATGATATGGATTGGCCCTTCTTCGTCTGACGCCAAAGATCTTACTATTTCCAAAATTAAGTTAGATAATGACTCAACGACTCTAGGAAAGAAAATCTTTTCCAAAATTGCAGCTACAACTAATTGAAAATAATATTTTTATTATGGGTATTGAGAAGTGGCACACCGGACGAGCTGTGGTTAGTTCTCATATCAAATTCTAATATGGTCATGCTATACCCAAAGTGATTGCACACCTCGATCTTCGTATATGAAAAATATTTTTCCCATGGAGACCATTCTGGGCATACGGGGCAGCCAAGACACCATCGTGCATTGCCTGTTATTTCTTAACATGTTAGGAGAGATCTCAAGGAGAGGGTGTCATTGGGCACATATGTTGTCATCTAAGTAATTTTTGAGCTTGTTGTGCCTAACATGCAGAATAATTGTCTTTTCCTTGGAATCAACTTTTTCATAATAGTCACATAGGAAAACAATGTCTATGATGCCAAATGTCTCTAGTGTCAAAGTGTCAAAGGTTAGTTTGTGATATTTACAAAAAGTGTATGTCTAAACTAATGTTTTATGCTAACAGTTATCATTTTTATACTAAAATTTTATATTTTAATTTTTTTTATCATACTAATATCTTAAGGACTATAAGTATCTATTAGTTAAATGACATAGATAACCACGTAATAATATTATGAAATATTAAGTACAATCTCTTTTGTTACACCTTTTTAATGTATATCATTAGAAATGTTGTTCGCTAAATTTAGCCATCATATTATAACAAAATTTGTATATTTGTAGATGATTATTATAGCATAAGGTTTATATATTTTAGCATATGTTTTTTGACATCATGTTCACACACAGACACACACATAGAGAGAGAGAGAGGGAAAGAATGTGCATATGTTTGTGTATAATTTTATATGATTAAATATTGTGATATGCTAAAGCGTAGTGTTTAACAAAAATCTTAATAGCGATTTCTAGTGTGGGATATGTACATTGTATATTGAACTTCTAGAGAGATTATGTGTTGTGATTTGTTCTCTGTTACTTTACCTGTTGTTTA
This sequence comes from Bromus sterilis, assembly GCA_950022295.1. NCBI lineage: Eukaryota > Viridiplantae > Streptophyta > Magnoliopsida > Poales > Poaceae > Bromus > Bromus sterilis. Next base: position 10,212,243 of record OX465595.1, on the reverse strand, counting down.
GCAGATTTTTACAAATAAGTTAAGCATTATGAATGGATGATTACCTTGCCACACAACTACAACTTTTGTTGAGCTTCTTGATCCATCAAGATCCCAGAGGAAGAAACTATCCTGCACCACTGCTTCCTCCTATTGTTATGGTTACTAGCAGGGAAAGGCCCGGCGGCACGCCGTGCCCGTGAGAAGCCCTATGGTGCTTTGTATTGTTTCATTTTTATGAAAGGTAGATAATAGTTAATTTGGCAAAGAAGTTGTTTAAATAGAACTTCTATCTATCTAGCAATTTTTTATAGTTCCCTTTTGAGTTTTTGTTTGTTACATACAACTTTTCGTAATTAAAATCTGTTAAGATTCTTTCTTATGTGTAATGAGTGTTTGCAGACAATTTATTATGACCGAGCTGAACATAAAAAAAATAGAGGCCAGACAATGGATTCTTTGAGCTGACAAAAAAAAACAGGAAGATATTATTACTACTGAAAATACCTGGGTTTGATACAACACAAAATCACAACGTACTTAGTTCAAAGAAAGGGATCAATACATATTTGCGAAGTAGTCATCGGTATATTCTTTTAGTGGGTTATATAGTAGGCTTGAAACTTGTTGTACTCCACCTAAGTAGGCCTCCGCAAAAAAAAGTGGTGTACTCACTCCTTGTGAACGTTAGCCTCTTTTGCTTTTCCACTTTTTGGAGGGAACAACTCCTTTGCAACAGATCTTCACATTATTCAGTAACAACTCTCATAAAACTGAACAATCTCTATCTCACTTCTTTGAGATCTACATTGAAGAGATGAAGCTCACAAAACCAAGGATGACATAAAATTTATATTGAACAAAGAAAAGAAAAACTAACTATGATACACGATTAGCTGAACAATAAGTATTAAGTGCAACTATGTAAGCTTCGGTGTACTAATTACAGGATTTTACAAACAGAAAAAGCAAAACACAGAAAATGGAATGATGCACAGGAATCACAATAACTCTTAGTAAATTCCACGGAAAAATTCTAGGCATAATATAACCGTCTTTTAAAGGCAACTCGGAAGAGTAATTTATCAAGAGAAAATATCAGCTTACACATCAAAGTACACAATTAACGAAGATAAGTAGGAATGATGCAAATGATTTGCAAATTGGAAATCTACTTACCAAATGAAATTTATGTGAGATCTACAATTTGGTTCAGCAGATAAAACTTTATTGGAAGAGTTATTATTGAGTTTGGATTATTTTTGTATGCACGCAGGACATGATAGTACTTGCATACATGTACATATGGTTAGAGTTATATATTTACAGTTACCACTTCCACATAGGCATGGAGCTCAAATTAATAGTTAACATGTCCCAGACGCTAATCGATGCCAATAATCCTATTTAAGAATACCAATGAAGGAGTATATTAGGGTAGATTCACTGTTGGGAAGTTCAAAATGAATTTTGTAGAAGAAAAAAAAATCCAAAGTTGAATGAAAGACAAAATTGTAGGATTTCAATTTGAATAGGGCTCCTATTTCCTAAACAACAATTAAACATAGTACCTTTCCAGCCTTTCTCTAATCTGTCTTAGTTAATATGAATAACGTTTGCAAAGGAGACGTATCATCCGTGGTAATTTTAACTAAATAAATGGCGTGCAAACCAAATGTGGAAAAGATCCAAGTAGGTTATGGGCACTTTCTCTCCTGAAAAAAGATGTCATACACACATGAATGAAAATAATAATTAACATCTAACTTGTCTTTATTCGGTAGGAGATTATTATACATGATCTATATTTGGCAGAAGGAATTTGCTGCTTACGGAAATTATTTCTGCAGGGGAAACACCTCCCTTGTTCTGAAATGAAACATCACACATACAAACGTTGTAGGAAAACTATCTTACATAAGTACTCATTTAACTAATTCAAGTAAACTCGGCACTGATGTCCCTAGGTTCAGAGAAGGCACAATAGTAGCATAAAGCAGGAAAATAACATGGATATTATATTGTTGCGGGGTAGAGGTTCTAGTCACAAACTATAATGACGGGTTTTTAGCTTCGAAGGGCAAGCTGAAGGAACTAACTGAATGTTAGCTAGATTACCTTACAGTAGCTTCTGGGAGTGTCTTGTCATAGAGAGCTAAAAGATAGCCACAACGGCTTCATAGATATGGAACTCATTGCAAAATTATTGTAGGGATTCCACTGTATAATATATGCCGCACATCAGTAGCAGTGTAAGTAAAATCTACTGTTCTAATCTTGGTAGGCTAAACTATATTTTTTCCGAAACTGCAGGCTAAACTGTCATAAATTAATGTGAAGCACCAAAGCAGTAGATTGACAGTTTAAAACCCTGAAAGTCATTTACTCTATAGATCAGTACTCCTGTGTCTAATAAACTCTGTAAATCTTCGAATAGCATCTCCTAATAATAAGTTGACCATGGAAAAACTCTCCCACCCTTTTGAGTGCTGGAGTTGCACTATGCGATTACCTCGAAACCTCAACTTTAGGCTCCTCTTTTACGTGCCATTTCTTGGTGATCTAACCAGTAGACATGATTTCTCCTTGGGAATCACTCCATAATCAGTGGTCGTAGAGCGTTCAACACCATTAGTGGGCAAAAACTAAAATTTACTCTAAAAATAATTTGAAAATCAATATAATTAGTGCAAGTTAAGGACTGGATTTACTCATCTCTAAACAAAATTATGCGAGAAGTGAGTCTGAATTTAATCGAAACACAAACATGGTACGGCTGCCAAACAAAATACATAACCCGAAGGAAGGGGTCAGGAATCGGAGCTGGCGGCTTGAGGGAATGAGGGGTACATTACTCCGCCATTGGTGTGGCGCTCCTTTCTTCCGCCGGCTGACGGCTCTGCTGCTCCATTTATCTATCCGTTTCTTGCTGGGCGGGGACCAAGGGCTGAAGAAGAGGAGCGAACAGGGGAGTCTTCTGCAGAGATCTCGCTTGGTGAAGAGAGATCGGAAGTCAGAGAAGGTGGACGATGGGCGGCCGGGTTGACTGCATAAATCATACAGAGTATATCTAATCTACGGAACTGGTTGGCTTGTTCACCGCTTCGTAGCTAACCCTGATAGAAATTTTGCAAACCAGATTAAAAAAACAGGACACGTGTCACATCGAGGGAGCAACGGCGCCCAGCACTGGGAACGCTCGGCGTGGCTTAGAGCTTAGCCAGTTTATAATAATAGTATACTTCTTAAAATGTGATCATAGCTTCAAGATTTCGTACAAGGAAATTTCTTAATAAAATAAAGACGACTCCCTAGGACATGAGCAGTAGTGTCGCCTTGTACGTCCAGCTACCTCGAGACGAAGCAAGCAAACAGAGTGATCTAGCCAGGACAGGACGAGGAACACAACCCCACGCCCCTGGGTTACCACCAGCCGGCCGGGAATTTCCGGCAGGTTTTCTCAGCCAAGGAATTCCCCCGTGTGAACACGGACGTGGCGGTGAACTTGGTCGCTACTCCACGTCCACGGGGAGTAGAAAATAGGGTTACGACTTACGACCAGACCAGTTCAGTTCTTCCTTGGCGCCAACCAATCGACCTCACTCACGCCGTCCACGTCCGCCACGTCCATCATTTCGTCTCCGCCGCGCACAAGCACTCAGAGCAACCAAGATCAACCATGGGGAACTGCTGCCTCCAATCCGGCGGCAGACCGCCGGGCCCGGCGACCAAGGGTACGCACTACGCGCTAGACCCCTCATCCATTGCGCCTCCGTCCTCGGAGCTCATTTTCTCCTTGCAGATGCAGGGAAGCCAACGCCGCCGCCGCCATGGTCCGCCAAGGAGGAGAGCGGCGGGAGGGAGGATTCGTCGTCGGAATCGTGCTGCCGGAGGCCGGGGCGGGTGCTGGACGCGCCGAGGCTGCGGGCGTTCACGCTGGCGGAGCTGCGGGCGGCGACGCGCGGGTTCAGGCCGGAGATGGTGCTCGGGGAGGGCGGCTTCGGGCGGGTCTACAAGGGGTGGGTCGACGAGCGCAGCCTCAACCCGGCCAGGAGCTCCGCCGGCGTCGTCGTCGCCGTCAAGAAGCTCAACCTGGATGGCGTGCAGGGCCTCCAGGAGTGGAAGGTGAGAGCTCATCGATCCCTTGCTTGCCTCAGCTCCATTGCTTGCTCATGTGCTTCGTTGGGTTGGTTGATTCGGTCCATGCCGTCCATTTTCCTAGTCAACTTGCTGCACTTCATTCAGTAATGATAATGCTAATGTTAATGTCAATGGAGAACGTTTCCTCGCGGTTCATCCCTTCTCAGCTAGTCCTTGTCGTCCTATTAGTCGGTGTACAAGTTTGGTTGGTCAAACCCTGTGTGATAAGTAATTACGCGCCAATGACAGCAAGCAACAAGCTGCATTTTTAAAACTCCATGTGTTTGTTGGTTTGCTTCCAACATGCTTTTAAATTCATACTAAATTATTTTTCCACAAAATTCATACTACTAAGGGCATCTCCAATTCAGTCAACCTCCCGCAAACGTCTTGATAGACCAGACGGCTTGAACGTATTTTGTCATCCAACACGGTTATGTATTTATCTATGGTCCGGTTAGCTTGTTCACTTTTTCGCAAATCGGAGATAACAGAGGCTTTGTGTGTGTCCGAACCGCAACAACTTTCATGACTAATACTTTGGTCCCACCCGAAATCTTCCGCATCAAAAAGCCTCTCCGCAGCCAATTGATTGCCGTGGATTTCATGTCGGTCAGCCCGTGCCAAAGCAGACACGATTCGTTGGCGTTGATGTCGATCAAGCATTCGTTCTTCGTGAGTGTTCAATGCCGGAAAAACACAGACGAGACGACACTAGTTCAATGTCGGTCAAAGCCCCATTCTACGCGCGTGTTCAATGAAGAAAAGACGCGATTGGACGTTGCCGAAGGGACGATGCTAGTTCAATACCAGTCCGAATTCCTATAACCGCGAGTGTTCAATGCCGGATAGGCGCTACAGGACGATGCCAAAGGGATGGCGCCCGAGAAGTCTCATTGAAGTCGTCTATCCACCTGCCCGTCTGGCCGTGGTTATTTAGGGCGGTTATTTAAGCTAGACAACGATCCTCAAGCCTATCCACCCATATTTTTATCTGCTCCAATTCATCAACACCGCCATTCCCAAGCCGCTCTGATACCAATCCAGTATCCGTGGTCTGCAACCGAATCACGACCTACAAGATTCTTTCGATGACGCGTGATGCGAAGCTCCTAGAAAAGATGAAGGAACAATGAGCCGCATGCATTGCCACCAGCTTGACTTCGAACAATGCCGAGCAGGACACGTCGACATGGGAGTGTGGAGAGGAGGGTAAGCTGACTCCAGCGTGCTGGTGTGAGCTCCTAGTGAGACACGGAGTTCGGCTAGACATGATGGAGTGTGATAGCGAGGAGACGGACGCGAATTCCGATGATGAGTAAATCAGGGTAATGTTTTCTTAGTTTGAGTTAAACGAGTGAAATGTCGTCTTTTTTTGTAAGTTATATCAAATTTAAATAAATTTCATTATCTCTGCAATAAGTTTTGTTCGAATTTAGTTATGTGGCGAATCAAATCCGTGAATGCGTTCAGATCAGTTTATGGACGGATAGATTGTCCGATTTAAGAGCTGACATTGCATATGCCCTAGCTGTCTAAAATCGTGATTTGACCGCAAAACATTAAACATGAATTTAAACCGTTAAACCATAGGTTCTATTTTGAAACATAGGTGCTAGCATGTTGCTTCGATGTCCAAGTTCTCGTGAGTAACTTCTTGTTTTTTGGTATGGCAAGTGCAGTCGGAGGTGAGCTTCCTGGGGCGGCTGCAGCACCCGAACCTGGTGAAGCTGCTGGGCTACTGCGGCGAGGATCGAGACCTCCTCCTCGTCTACGAGTTCATGCCCAAGGGAAGCCTCGAGAACCACCTCTTCCGACGTAAGCAATCCATCACTCAACGTGATCACCATGGGAGCACCGGCACCGCACTTGGCTGACCATGCTGCATGCATCATCTCGGCGCACGCAGGGGCCGGGTCGAGCGAGCCGCTGTCGTGGGCGACGAGGCTGAAGATCGCCGCCGGCGCCGCGCGGGGGCTGGCCTTCCTGCACTCGCCGGAGACGGAGATCATCTACCGGGACTTCAAGGCCTCCAACGTCCTCCTCGACCACGACTTCACCCCCAAGCTGTCGGACTTCGGGCTCGCCAAGAACGGCCCGGCGGCGGGGATGTCGCACGTCACCACCCGGGTCATGGGCAGCTACGGCTACGCGGCGCCGGAGTACATCGCCACGGGCCACCTCTACGTCAAGAGCGACGTCTACGGCTTCGGCGTGGTGCTCCTGGAGCTCCTCACGGGGCTCCGCGCGCACGACCTCAACCGGCCCAGCCACCAGGTCAATCTCATCGACTGGGCGCGCCCCTGCATCGCCGCCGGCGGGAGGAAGCTCGCCGGGCTCATGGACCAGCGCCTCGCCGGACAGTACCCGCCCAAGGCGGCGCTCCGGACCGCCAGGCTCGCCCACCGCTGCCTCTGCGGCGACCCCAAGGCCCGGCCCTCCATGGACGACGTCGTCGCCAAGCTCGAGGAGATCGAGGTCAGAGGGAGCCGCGAATCGCTGCCTCCGAGGCCCGTACCGGCGGCGCCAAGGTCGCCGTACCGCGGATCCTCCAAGCCGGCCTGAACCTGTAGTTAACTCATTTCAACACCAGGGAGGGCAGCTTGTCCTGAGATGTTCTTTGTATCTTGGTTAGTTAGGCATTTTTTTGTTTTGCTTCACACTATTTGTCTCTATTTTTTTCATTTTTGGACAGCTTAAACTATCACAAACTGTAACATACAGGCTGTGATTTCTCATGGAAAATGTACATGTGTAAACTTGAGAGTAGTTATACAACACATTACCTCCAAAAAAACAATAGCATTCCGTTGTTCTCAGAGAAATGGAGGGAAAAGAAAACATCTCCTATATATGCTAGTATGCACCATTGTCGGCAGAAAGTTGTCTAGGAGTCTAGACAGCTCCTGCATCACACATGAGCAGCGCTCTGAAAAACAACACTGATGTAGAATTCGCAGGACTGCGTTTTCGGCATCAGGTATGAGCTTGGTGCATTGTATTCTTGCTGTGACAGAAATAATCCAGGTGCTCATATCATGTAGTACTCATCTGCAATATGTGGATGCAAGTAAGATCAGTTAACGGTGCAAGGGAAATGAATGATTTTACTGGAAAGAAAATTTAGTTCAGCCATACTTACACAGGCGAGAATGCATTTCTGTGGCGCTCAAACTGGCGTGACGCGTGATGGCACGAGGCATAATTCTCTCGATTCCACATCTCACGCCTTCAAGCAGGCGTCCGAATGTTGAAGCCTTGTAGATGCTTCGGAATTGCGGGACAGATCAGGCACCCAAAGAACTTACATACATTTGTTCTGTAACTTGATCATGAGTTCTAGACCTAGTGCAAAGCTTCATTTCGACAAATTCCTATTCTTTCCTATTCTGTACACTAGTTTGGTAACTGCGATAAACAAGTTTTCCGGTGGCTGAATATGACCTAGTCTACAAGTACAAAGTGTCATATTCAGTTATCACAGGCAAGGCTGATGATGACACACCAAGCATCTGAACACTGGATGGACCACGACTCCAAATATTTACAAATGTGGTCTTTACCTATCACCATGACTGAAAACGAAGGCAATGTCAGCACACACTGACTACTTGGAAGAAGGGGTGGTTGGTTTGAAGGTTGAAGAAGCACTGTCAGGATTAACCCAAGGAACCACCAAGTACCGGCTGAACTGTAGGATTTACAGAGATCCTAACAGTTTTAGCACTTGATGACTTGTACACATCGACACACTCCAGCAGGTCTGCATCACATGTTAGAAGAACCCACTCTGACTCATCATCCAAGTACTTGAGGTCATAATTTTGCGGAGAAATGCCGAACCGCTTTACGATTTCTTCTTTCAGCTTTTCAAAGCCCCAACTCGGCTGAAGTCGGAAGATGCATCTTTCCTCGCCATACATGGCTTTTATCTTGAGAGAATCAGGCTTAGCTTCTTGCATGCCTGACATGTTTCCCAATGGCTTGTGTTCACTGAATAGCATGTGGCTCTGAGACCTAGAAAGGGTGACAGGTTTTTCTTCAGTACACAAGTGCAGTTCGGCATCTTTCATCACTGTCGAACTCTGATTCTCCTCCATGAAAAACTCCTGCTTAACTCCAAGCTGAGGAGCGCTGCTTTGCTGTTGTTGAGGCCTTGGATCGCTTGAACAACCAAGGCTGGAATTTGAGCTCTGGCTGTAGGTGGGTGAGAGGGAATTAGAGCCAGAGGTATGCGGACTGAATCTGCTCTCGCACAGTCGATCAGGAACTGAAGGCTCCAGCTGAACCTTTTGCTCTGATGCTGGAAAACTCTTATCTCCCTGTGCTTCTCTTTCCGACCACGTAGTCTTGGTGAAATTTTCATAGAGTGAACTCAGCCGAACAGTTCCTTCAGCTCCATGCACCGAATCAATGACCATTTGCAATTTCTTTAGAGAGTGCCCAACTTTCTTGATCTTCCTTGATGGCCAGCGATCAATTCCATGATGTCTGCATATTCTCTTCAATGTAGTAGGGCACACTGGAACGAATGGTAAAGAGAATAGCTATAGTTAATCATAGATATTGGAAGTTCATATGTATGCAAATAGTCAAGTCGATGAGGAATCAAGACCGGTATCTCTTTCAGTTGCAAACTGTCGCGAGAAAAGCAGCAGCTGAATTATTGCTGCTGAACTATTGAGAACTAATTTTGTTAGAGCAAGTCTGTTTTACAGATTCCCTGCTTGTATAAAGGCAATTATATTGACTCAAATGAGTACAAAATCCAGCCTCTGCATAGCAAGATGCACACAACCCAATTACATACCTCCTATTTATGTTAGATCCTGAAACTTAGAACAATCATTCCAGTCCATTTGAGCCAATAAAGTAAAGATGTATCAGGAAGATGCCATGATGCCATACTTTTAGCAAGTTGTCTAAAACTACTGAGTACAGCAAAAGGAAAGGTAAAGAACAGTAGATGCTTAGAGAGAGTCATAAGTTACCTCCTAAATTCTTTGCAGCTTCTTTCAAACTACCAGCGAAATGCTTCCGAAGTTCTTGCAGGCTCACGGTTTTCTCAATTTTAGTTCGCCGCTTCTCTATTGCTTTGTCTGGCTTTGACAGGCTTCGATCACTGGGACAAGTTGCTCCCTTGACCTCATATTCTTCATGCTGCTTAAACCCTGGAAAGAAACTACTATCTTCAGGTACTGGTACCGTTGAAGTTGGCCAGCCAGCTGTGACGCTAAACCCTTCATCCTCTTGTTTCCTGAATCCAAATGGTAGGCCACAATCCAGTTCTTCCTTAGCCCCTTTAGTTTGAACATCCACAAGGCTTGCGATCCATGAGGATACCTCCTCAGAGGCATCCAGTGATGCTGTCCTTGCAGTAACATCAATGCCGCTCGAAAACTCATCCAAGTTTTCAGTAGGCTTCTCACAGAATTCTGGTGGGGTTGGCGAGCTAGTTTCAGGTGATCCATCATTGGCCAGTTCTTTCACACCAACAACTCGCAATGTACAGGAGACTTGTTGTATGGTGTTGGACAAAGAAGTAAGCATGGCCCCTTGCTCTTCACTTGTTATGCAGTTGTTTGGCAAGAAGAATTCCAAGATAAGATCCATACTTCCAGTCTTGATGCTTCGTAGCCGAATTGCCACTGCAGCCCTTAAGCTGAATAGTTTTGCATAATGAGAGAGGGGGTATTGGACCTTGCTGTAGGCAGTAATGTTTGGGCAGAAACATGGCTCGTTTGTCCCGAGCGCCGTGCCAACAACACCCTCACCTCTGAACAGATGATGCTCAGAGCAAGCCTGGTGAAAGCCCACCACAGCGGGATCACGGACATAACACGCCTCGTCCACGGTGGAGACGCAGTACTTGTATTTTTCATCAGAGTGGCGGCTCGCCCGTTTGGCCTGGCAGACACAGGGTATCCATGTCTGGGCCAGCGGCAACTTATGGGTCTCACAAACGGCTCTGAGGACATGCACGACCTCCGGTACAATTGCTCGGTAAGAAGCATCAACCACCTGACAACAAAAGAAACAACGGTATGTTAGTGATACCAACATTTCAGAAGTATTACCGCAAAACAGCGACGACCTTGGTTGGTATCTCTGAGCCCACCTGTGCGCGGGGATCACTTGAAACATCGGAACCTCTGAGATCAACCTCCTGCAAATTTTCAACAAATGTAGTTTTAGTAAGACAAGAAGATCATCAAATGAAGATGGGTGAAAAGGGCTGATTACTTCGGGGATCGGCGTGCCCGGTTGTTAGTAACCACATCTTCCCCTAAGGGCATTTCATCGAACAGGTTAAGCGCATAGCATGATACGCAAGGTGTAGGGGGGGTTCATGGAGGATTGAAAGGAACAAGGAGAGCGGCCGGAATGGTAAGTCTACCTTGAGAGCGTTGCAGATGTTGTCGATCTCGGCATTGTAGTTGATCTTCTGGGTGGTCATGACGAGCTCGACGACGCCGAGGCAGGCGCCTGTGCGGCGCTCGAAGACGGGCATGGCGACGCTGCCGCGGATGTCGAAGTGCTGGGCGTGGCGGACGCGCGGGTACTCGTGGTCGGTGAAGAGGCGCACGTCGGGCGTCCACTCGGGGACGCGGCCGACGAAGACCCGGCCGGGCAGGCCGAGGTCGGCGCAGGCGGTCTCGTCGGCGGAGAACTGGAACGTCATGGACGCCGTCCGGTAGCCCTCGAGGCGGTCGCTTTGGCGGTCGACCCAGAAGGGCTGGCCGCAGGTGGTGAGCACCTGGCGGTCGCCGATGCGCGTGGGCACCCAGACCTGGGCCAGCAGCTCGGCCGCCGCCGCCCCGCGCTGCGCCTGCGACCGCGCCGCGATGCCCTGCAGCGCGCGGCGCAGCCGCTCCTTGACCGACTCCGAGTCGTACTGGGGCTGGATGAGCCACGCGCGGCGCGACTGGTTGCCGTCGTCGCCGTCCTCGTCGTCGGCGCCGGAAGGGGCGACGGTGGTGATGGTGCTGCCGATGTCGAAGAGCGGGGAGAATGGGATCGGCGAGGAGTCGCCGGCGTGCAGGAACTCCGGGAAGTCGGGGCCGGGGGAGGCGAGCAGGAACTCCTCCATGAGATCCAGGTCGTCCATGCCGCTCCTCGGCTCCATGGCCACGTCCACCAGCTCGCTCAGCAGGCCTCAAATCCCCGGCCGCATACGAGCCAACCAACCAACCAAGTAAAACGGCCGGCGACGGGGCGGAGCAACGGGAGCCACGAACCTCGGATTTGATTAGCTCACTGCGCTGCGCACAAGGGAAAAAGAGAAATGAGGGAAAATCTGGTCAGGATACACAATCCATGGAATCTAGCAAGCAGGCAGAGAAAGAAAGCTAGTGATATGCAATCCTAGTTGACGCGCATGGCTGCCACGGCGGAAGCCACTAGACAGGGGCCGCAGCGCACCACAGACACCATTGGCGCGAGCGAGCAAGTAGCGGACGAGACGCCGCCGTCGCCATCGGAGTGTGTCATGGAAAGCAAGAGACATCGCCGTCGGGTACGGTACGCCCCGCCCCAGCCACGCCCTGGGAGGCTGGGACTGGGAGGTGAAAAAAGAGAGACAAGACGATACACCAACGCGAGCCGACTAACTAGCAGCCGGCAGGCCCCCACCCGCCGCACTGTGCGTGCATCGTGCTGCCGGCCGCCGACTAGCGCTGTGGCTTCTCTTCCCCACAGCCACGGTGAACGGCAAGGGGGCAGCAGCTCGGCCGTGGCAGATCAGATCGGAGACCGAGAAGAGGAGCGATGAACTATTGAACCCGGCTCACCTGGGGTGGTCGACGGACGGGCGGACGGGCGAGCGAGCGAGCGAGCGGCTCTGGGTGACCCTCGCGTTGCTTTCGGAGTTGTAGGGCTCAAAGCAAGCGGAAACGGACGGACTCTGACGACGCCGCCGCCGCACCGCCGCCAGGAATAAAGGCAGCCGCGCGGGGGTGGTACGTGGTACGGGGAGGATGTGGGTTGGTGGCCGGGGGTGGATGGTGGTGGAGGTGGTGGCTATGTACTTGCGGCACGCAAGTGGACTCTCTCTCTCTCTCTCTCTCGTCGCTCCTGCTCCTCGGAGTGCGGTAGCTCCTCAATTTCTACTCTACTGCTCAAGCAAGCAAGTTGGCTCTCGCTCGGTTGCATCTCAGCTGCACGATGACGACGGACGGACGAACGGAGGAATCTCTGCGAGGGTTTGCCCGGAATGGGTCTGGGTGTGGGCGGGAGGTCAACTGGACGAGGGCGGGGCGGCAGGGGCAGGACGGGGAATTCCTGGGTTGGTCAGGACAGGACGGACGTGCATATGAATGGGCCCAGCCGGTGAACCCGTGAGCCGTGATTCCGTGGGTGGACCGACCATCCTGGACGAAAGATTCAGTGTTCATCCCTGTTTTGTCTGTCCAAGCCTGGGTGGAAGATAGATCGGGCCTCCAGCGAGCTCTTCTGCCCAGGTTGGACGGTCTCACTACCCGAATCCTTCAACAAAATTGGTCAATCACTAATTAGCGGACGCCCTTTCGTGCGCCCCTGTAAAGGTTAATCTTATCGTTTTCTGGATCCGACGCGTGTTGCATTTTTATTATGTCCCGCGCGAACAACAACTGTGGTTGCACGCGGATTCTCCTGTGGCTGTGCGCGGGTCTGTGGCTTTGGACTGTGATAGGGTTGTGGCTGGAAAAAACTGTGGCTTTGGCTGAAAACTGGCTGTGGCAGGGAGCTGTGGCTAAAAACTCTGTGACTGTGACTGAAAACTGGGCTATGGCTGAAAAAACTGGGCTGTGACAGGGAGCTATGGCTGAAAAAACTGTGGCTTTGGCAGAGACTGTGACTGAAAAAAGTGTGGTTGTAGAGTTGTGGCTGAAAAACTGAGTTGTGGCAGGACTGTGGCTGCGCGGAAAACTGTGGTAGGGAACTATGGCTGAAAAAACTGTGGTTTTGGCAGAGACTGTGGCTGAAAAAACTGTGGTTGTCGAGCTGTGGCTGAAAAACTGAGTTGTGGCAGGACTGTGGCTGCGCGGAAAACTGTGGCTGGATCTGACCTGCGCGATGGCTGCGTGTTATGCGTCCAAAACGTGCCATGTGGCGACACCGGAGCGCGTGAAAAGTGACCGCTGCGGGGGCGTGCGGGAGGGTGCCCGCTAATTAGTTGCTCCCAATTGGAGGTTTCATGTAAAAAATGAAGGGAAGGAGTAAAGGCAACTAGAGAATACCCTGCGTGTTGCTACGAAAATCAATTGCAATATATTTTAATTGTATGAAACATAAATAATTGAATTAATAATATATAAAATTAAACTAAAAATACTATTATACGCCATTGTTGAGGAAATTGCTAACTGATACATGCTCGATTGGCTGGTGAGTAGAGAAATAATAGGCTAACCGGAAAGTTAGTCGGCAAGTTAATCAATTAATCGGTCGATTTATCGGCTACTCGGTGACCCTACGAGTAGGGATTAGTCGGCAAGTTAACTGGTTAATCGGATAAATTCTTGAACAGGGATACGATGTATTTGATTATTGTGTAGTTGTAAATATTGATTTAATGAGTGATATGATACAATGAAAAAAAAATACATGCATGTTGACCGTGCCTTGATGTGGTGGCATGTGTCGTGAGATGAATTTGTACATAAGATTAACCATTAATGGAAACCTTTCACATGCATATTGTGGTGGATCTTCGATGAGGCGTCATGTGTACATGTTAAGATAATAGAAGTAATGATTTAATGTGGATGTTAATTTGGACACTTTACATGTTGAGATAATTAGGAGCAGCTTTTAAGATTATAAGTCGTGTTTGTCCATCCAATACGATTTTGTACAATATTTGTACATGCTTTGCCATCCAATACGATTTTGTATTTGTCCCTGGACCAATACACATGATCGTTTTCTGATAAATCGGGCGCAAACCATAAATGTGTGTATTTTAGTTAGTTCATTTATATTTATGCATTGTTCGATGAAGCTCAATGTGCGTATTCTGAGTCGAGAATCATCGAAATTAAATTTGATGAATTCGAAAAACTTGTTGAAATCGGTCTATCTTTATTTGAACTATTTCCCTATGTATAAATTAATTTACGGATGGATTGTGTTATGCTCTATAATTATTTTGAGTGTTGCAACTTAAAAAACAATTGGAAACTTTTAGAAAACAGAATTAAATAGTCGGCTTACATATCAAGGATTCGGACCGGAAGCAAATATTATGTTTGTTTTAAGGGTGGCCGTTGAAGATGCTCTAATAACATCTCTAGCAGATCCTATAAAATCTCATACTATAAAATCATTTTACGGCACAATGGCAAACATTTTTACGGTACCGCGTAGGCCGCAGTAGAAATTATATCGCAAATTCCTACTATAAAAAAATCCATCCACCAGTGTTTTTATTTTTATCTCTTTTTATGGTCATTTTATTCCTTAAATCACCCGCACAAGCAGCCGTACTAGTCGCCATCGCTTCCGCCGCTTGTTGGCTATCAAGACCCGGCGGTGACCTCGATATTGACATCCATGGCGGAGTTGCCGCGGCCACCCGAAAGCTCGAGGGGCACGATCGTCGTTAGGCCCCATCGGCGACCTCAAGCCGGCATCCATGGAGGAGTTGCCGCGTCACCCGAGAGCTGAAGGGGCGCGAGGACCGTCGGGAATGAGACGAGGAAGTGCGGTGGACGTCGGTCAGTTGGCCGACGACGATGAAGACGGTTGAAGTCGAGAAATAGTGACGGCAGTTGATGTGAAACTTCTCTCCCGCTAACGGATTTTTGATATTTAGCGCGGGGTGACATCCCCATCCAAAACTCCAGATTCTGAAAACAAGTTTCTTTAAAGCGGGTTGTATAACTTGTTTTGGGATAAAGCTGTTTTGCAGCTGATATAAACATCTGCATCCAAAACTTCATATTTTGAAACCGAGGTTTTTGCAAAAGGGCGTTGTATATCTTTTTGGGATAAAGCCGTTTTGCATAATTTGATATAAACAATTTTTGGATCAAAACTTTAAAACAAGGATTATCTTGTAATTCAGATCTTTTACGGTCTCTTCGAGAGATGCTCGAATATTACACCTTAGCTTCTTCGGCGGTTCCATCATGTAATCGTGTAAACTATGCGGTGGATGGTGATGACGAGAGGAACATGCTTGACTACTTCTGTAAATAGACTGTCATTCCTTTTGTGCCATCTAGGGCATGAGATGGATGCTCATGTACTCGTGTAAACTATGAGGTCGGCCATGATGACGAGAGGAACGCGCTTGTGTACTTCTGTAACTGGACTGTCATTTCTTGTAAGCTCTCTAGGCCATGAGATGGACGATGCATACCTTTCATCAGCAGAGAAATACTGTAATATTAACGCGTACGTTGTTCACACGAAAGCAAGGCACTGTCCTCATCTAACTGGGCACGGAGTAAATAATTCTCACACCAGCTCCATGATTGTAGGAGGTGGTGTACAGACATCACTCACTCACTTAACTACTTAAGTACTCTAAGTTTCGGGTTACAAAATTTGGATGCACTCTTGTCATCTAGCTAAGGTAGCAATGTCTTTGATCGAGACGGCCGGCATCAAATGTATCTATAGTTCCTGGCCGATATTTTGCTAGGTCTGACTATTTGCAGTACTGAAGTCTAGCAGTCGGCTTATACACAAACATTCATAGTGTCACATCAACCTGATGCAACCAAAGCAGTACAAAATTCCGGCGATGTATCATGTACTCCTATGTACGTATGCGGCCGTGTATTGTGTACACATACGTGCGTAGCCCTGGTTGTTGGGTGAGTTTGTTTTTTGCCTATTATTAGCTGTCGTGGATCTCGAGACATGTTCGCGATTCAACTCTGGGCGGGCAACTTGATCCGTCCGTGTATAATATATGAGGAATATGGAGATCCATGGGGGTGGGGACTCTAAACCCAAAGTCTAGTTAATCAAAGCGAAGA
The DNA here is from genome assembly GCA_950022295.1 of Bromus sterilis. Classification (NCBI taxonomy): domain Eukaryota; kingdom Viridiplantae; phylum Streptophyta; class Magnoliopsida; order Poales; family Poaceae; genus Bromus; species Bromus sterilis. The sequence continues at coordinate 10,196,155 of OX465595.1, read as the reverse complement.
GCTCAGCTGGCAGCTGAAATGGTTGAGATTGTGTTGGATTTGGAATCGTGGTATTTGCTGCTGTCGACAGTGACGTAATTGTTTTGCTTCGCAAGAGATTCAGATACCGGCTGGGTGGCGCTTTGGACTTATTGTAGCTGTCGTACGTGGTGAGAGGGGAAATATCTCCATAAGGGAGCTGTCGACACCTTTGTTTCGAAATGTGCGATTTTCGAAAAAGGATGAAATCACATTTTCTTGAAAAGTTAACTGATTCTTAAAAATAAAACATATCGCATTTGCGATTGGTTCTTAGGGCTCTCCCAATGCATTGTATCTTAGCACAGTATCATAGGAGCAATAAAATTTTAAGATACAACCATCACAATGCATTGTTTCTTAGGGGTTGTATCTTATTTAATGATTTTGGTCTCATGCATACATGTGATTGGTTTAACAATGCTTTTTGCATATGGCTACGTGCAAGGGTTGTATCTTAGCTAAGATACAACCTCACTCTCTTTCTTCATTAAGTGCTATGCCACATAAGCAAAATGCCTATGATATTGTGCTAAGAAACAATGCATTGGGAGAACCCTAAGTCATTCTGAATGCTACAAGCAGGTGTCCATTCCCATCACGCTTTTGCTAATCGAACATGGACTTGCACACACAAGGACACAGATACTCTAGCACCCAACGATGCAGTGGGGTTGTCAATCGCCTTGTCTTGCTGTCTCGAAAGGTTACACGTATAGGATAGATAAAATATATAAATAAAACAGGAAAAGTAAACAAAGTAAATAAATTGCAGCAGGTGTAACCTTATGATGAAGATATGGACCGGGATGTCATGAGATTCACTACCGACGTATCTCTCCCAAAAGACAGTAAAAGTTATGTTGGATGAATAAATTATAGCTAGTTAGGCAATTGACAGAATATAAGTGTACCGCAATGCTAATTATGCTACAGAGTATGTAAGGCTCAATCATGTAGTCATTACACCAAAGCAAGAAGACCGCCAAGTGACTACATCTACTACTAAATATCCACCTTGAGAAATTTAATCCAGAACATCTCATTAAGTTGTGAGCAACAACTATAAGCTAAATATTCATAGCAACACATACATTATTTAACACTCAATGCGTAATATAAGCAACACTTGTAACACACAGTCACAAGTATCATCGTTTATCCTTAGCAGCAACAACACATTCCCTAGTTCCATGTTTCTATCACTTAAGCTGGACATCGGAAGACATGAACCTACTATCTAGCATAATGCACACTCTTGGAGTTAGAAGCTACTACTTGGCAAAAAAAAATCCATAATCTGAACATAATTTCGTTATTCATCGGATCTCAGCAAACACAACATAACAGTATGATGATTATAACATATTTGCCTTGATCATGATAGGCAACTCACAAGTATTAAACATTGAAGATTAATATTGGACAGAGATGTCATCTAGCTACTATAATGAACCCTAGGTCCAAAGTGGAATTACTCATGGCTCATCTGGAAAGCAAGCATGGTTGAAGAAGAGGCCTCCGGAGATAAATTCTCCTTCTGACTGGGTGCCGAGACAGAACTCGTGGAGGAGCTCCCCGATCTGGGAATCGCAATGACGACGGAACGATGACTGCTTCCAAAAAATAATCTCCGCCCCAAGGATTTCTACGCTTCAAGGAATATATAGGCGAAATAGGGATACTGAGGGAGGTCCCACCTGGCCAGACGACCAAGAAGTGCAACCCACCCCGGCCACGCCACCAGGGTGCCTGGTAGAGGGTGACCCCTTCCGTCTGATCTTCGGGCTTCTGGAGTCGATAAATTTAAATTTCTGAAAATTTTATGATTTTTTTGAGTATATTGATGTTTTACTTTTTTTCCGTGATGAACAGACAATTTTTGGATAATGGGCTTTATTACTCAATAAGTAAGTACACCCGGCCTCTGCATAACTAAGATGCACACAGCCGCAAAGTCACCAAATGGAAAAAAAGCAAACGAGCGTACGACAAGTTACAAATGAAAATAACTATCGCCACTCAAGGCAGCTCTATGCGTAGATCACGCGGCCACCCATGTTGGATAAAAATATCCCTCACCACCGCTTCGAGCCGTGCACACGCCTCCATAAAAAGGCCTCGATATTCCACCCGTTGTAAGATGGACCACGAACGGAGAATACTTGTGCATCGATAAAGAACCTGCAACCAAGTGAAATTTTTATCAGAAAACATCTTGTCATTTCTACAAAGCCAGAGCAACCATATTACGGCGAGCGCTCCTATCCTCAGAATGGTTTTAAGTTTATTATCTATCCCGTTAAGCCAATTGCCAAAGATATTAGCAACGGATGTGGGTTGATATAAATTTGAAGCCATGTGAATAGCTGACCAAATAGAGCGTGCAACCTTACAAGTGAAGAAAAGGTGTTTTATTGTCTCATCATGAGCACATGAGACACATTTCTTACTCCCTTGCCAGTTGCGCCTGACAAGATTGTCTTTCGTTACAATGACACATTTTCGAAGATACCATGCAAAGACCTTAATCTTTAGAGGTATCTTCATTTGCCATATTTTATAATTATTATCGACTGGTATTTCAGGTTGGACAAGCGCCCTATACATAGAATCCACAGAAAATTTTCCATTCCTATTGAGATTCCATCGAAACTCATCATGGCCTTGTGACAGTTGCACTAACGCTAACCGATCTAACAAGGCGTTCCACGACGCTAGTCTAGGACCGATTAAGTCTCTCCTGAATGCAACATTAGGCGGTGACTCTTGCATGACCGTGGCCAGCGTATCTCCCTTATGTCGCACAATGTTATATAGCGCCGGATATTGATCTCGGAGTGTAGCATTACTTAGCCATCTATCCTCCCAAAATCTTATCTCCGACCCATCCTTAATGTTGAAAACCCCAAAGCGATAAAAATCTTTCTTTGTCGCCATGAGACCAGCCCAAAAATGTGAATCTCCAGGCTTCCATACAACCTGAGATAACGCTTTTGTGCCGATATATTTTCTCTTAAGGAGTGTTTGCCAGGCACCATCCTAAGTCAGTAGCTTAAATAGCCACTTACCGAGGAGCGCAGAATTCTTGACCTTAAGGTCATGAATGCCCAATCCCCCTTGGTCCTTCGGACGGCAAACGACATTCCACCTGGTCAGTCGATATTTCTTCTTTTCATTATCCCCTTGCCAAAAGAATCTCGATCGGAAATAATCCAATCTATGTAAGACCCCTTTAGGTAGCTGAAAGAATGATATCATATACAGTACCATATTGGTTAAGACTGAATTTATGAGTACCAATCTTCCACCTAGGGACAACAATTTCCCTTTCCAGCTAGCTAGCCTTTTTTCTAAACGTTCTTCGACGTTCTTCCATTCCGCATTAGTCAGTCTCCTATAATGTATTGGTATTCCCAAATACTTAATAGGAAATTGACCTTGCTCGCATCCAAATATCTCGACATATTGAGTTGATGCATCCTGGGCCTCGCCGAAGCAAAACAATTCACTTTTGTGGAAATTAATTTTCAATCCGGATAATTGCTCGAATGCTGATAATATTAATTTCAGATTCACAGCTTTATCTAGATCGTGTTCCATAAAAAGAATAGTGTCATCCGCATATTAAAGGATTGATAATCCCCCATCCACTAGGTGTGGGACTACTCCCTCAATTTGGCCGTCTAGTTTGGCACGTTCAATTATGATCGCTAACATATCAGCCACAATATTAAACAATATGGGCGATAAAGGATCACCTTGCCTTAATCCCTTTTTGGTTTGGAAGAAGCGTCCGATTTCATCATTGACATTAACGGCCACGCTTCCTCCCGAAACACAACTATGGATCAAAGCACACCACTCCTCTGAAAAACCTTTCATTCTCAGAGTTTGTTGGAGGAACGACCACTTCACTTTATCATAAGCCTTTTCAAAGTCAATTTTGAAAATGACTCCGTTAAGCTTCTTAGTGTGCATCTCATGGACGGTCTCGTGTAAAACCACGACTCCGTCTAGGATATTCCTACCTTGCATAAAAGTTGTTTGTGTAGGTTTAACCACATGATCAGCCACCGAATTTAATCTAATGGTTGCGACCTTGGTGAAAATTTTGAAGCTAACGTTAAGGAGGCATATTGGTCTATACTGTTGAATCCTTTCTGCCTCCAAAACCTTAGGTAGCAAAACAATTTCTCCAAAGTTAAGACGAAACAATTCAAGTTGTCCAACATGCCAACATTGGAACAACTCAATAAGGTCCATCTTAATGGCATCCCAAAAGTGTTGATAAAACTCAGCAGGAAACCCATCTGGCCCAGGAGCTTTATTATGCTCCATTTGGAAAACCGCCTTTTTAATCTCCTCTTCAGTGAAGGGGGAGTTTAAAAAGGTATTCTCCTCATTAGAGACCTGGGCTATGTCTTCCGTCCGAGTCTCATCCATAGACAAGATATCTTCAGCTGGAGCGCCGAACAACCCTTTATAATAGCTTGTAATATAAGCCTTAAGTTGTTCTTGACCTTCAATCATACCTTCTTCCTGATTTAGAGCATGAATACTTTTTTTTCTATGTCTGCCACTGGCAACATTCTGAAAATATTTCGTATTCGCATCTCCCTTCAGAATGAAGTTAGATTTTGATCTTTGGTACCATCTGAGCTCTTCCTCCCGCAACATTCGTGCCACCTCCGCATTGGATTGGCTTTTAAGCTCAATCTCCTGCTGGGTTAGCACTCGTGTTTCTGCCGCGCGATCAAGCTCGTCAATGATATTACACAACCGCTCCTTCTCTTTTTTTAGAATCCCGGTTGTGTGTTTAGCCCAACCACGAAGATATTTACGCAAGTTACGGATTTTTGCGTTCCATCTTCGGACAGGGCTATTACCCGGGACCGGAGCTGACCACACTCTTTTAACCATATCATCGAATCCATCACGCAACAACCAACCCAACTCAAATTTAAAGCGGTGTCGCACGTTTGGTTTCAATGTTCCGGTTGATAAGAGTAGAGGGGCATGATCCGATAGATCCTCTATACGTTCAAGGGCGCGTACTGTTACTAATGGGTATTTGTCTTCCCAATCAGTACTCATCAGTACACGATCCAATTTCTCGTATGTAGGATCAGGTAGACTATTTGCCCAAGTGAATCGTCTACCTGTCATATGAACCTCTCTCAAGTCCAAACTATCAATGACAGCATTGAACAAGAAAGGCCAATGATTGTCGAATGTCCCTTTGCTTTTCTCATATGGAAACCATAGTAAATTAAAGTCTCCACCTATTAGTATAGGGTGGGGATCATTATTCGCTAGGTTCACCAATTCACGGAGAAAAGCAGCCTTACGCTCCTCCTGAGCAGCACCATACACGGCCACCAAACTCCATATGAATCCATCAGCTTTGTTACGAATGTGGAATTTTATATGAAATTCCCCACTCGTATAAGCTAAGACTTCCATGGAATCTGAAAGTACACCGAGCAAAATGCCGTCAGATCTACCACGGGGGGGGGGGGGGGGGATAGACTGCCAAGTAAAGTCCATGCCGCCAGAAAGACGATCTAGGACACTCACTGGAAAATCCCTTCTCCCGGTTTCAGAAACAGCCAAAAAATCTAATTTATGATCCCGAACATACTGGGCTATATTCAAATGTTTAGCCAAGTCACCAAGACCTCTGCTATTCATGAAAATGTCGTTCATTGGGAAACAATTGGATTTTTTGGTTGTTTCACGGAGCTTTTCTTTTTTTGTTTCTTTTTGTCTTTGGCGGATTTGAATTTCCGGCCAGAAGCGTGCAGATCATATATAGATCCTAGCTCGACCTCATCCATATCCACCTCTGTCATCTCACCCACAAGATGTGATAGAAGCTGTCCATCAATAGTGTCATTCGCCTCCTCATCATCTTGGGATGTGGTGACCGACCTACTAGATGCACCGGGATAAACCTTTAAACGGTCATATTCCATATGCTTCAAAGCGTTGGTCGAGACAACAATCTCGTTTTCACTTCTACCTAAGTTGACTCCTACTTTAGCTAGGTTGGAAGAAACCTTAGAAGAAGAAAAAGATAAAAATGAATCACTTTTTTTGGACGTACCCGCATTTGAAGGATCCATCATCGCTGCCTTGCGCCTCATCGCCTTGGATAGCGCGTTCTCGTCCGTCACCGAGGATCCATCCGCCGCCACTGGATGGCGTGTGCTACGCCTAGGCTGAGCCTTAGGATGAACACACGGTACTGGTCCCTGCAGCGCTGCGGGAAGGGGCCATGTCGGAGAAGAGGCCCCCTCGGTCACCACCTTCACCACGTGCTTGTCTGCGGGATGGGGCAGTACCGGAGAAGAAGCACCCTCGGCCACATCCATCACCCCCCGTGTTGCTGCGGAAGGGGGCGGCGTTGAAGGAGATGCCCCCTCGACCACAGCAGAAGTGTTAGTCCTGGTGATGACCGATCCCCTCTCCCCCATGGCGTCCAACTCGACGATGGTAGAAAATTTCCCAGCCATCGAAGTGGATGCGACGAAAGCAGCAGAACCATCATGCATCTCGAGGCTGGTTGTGTCGTGGACGTCCATCGGCTGGGACGTAGCCACTTCCACAGTCACGGTCCGCATGGGCCCGTTGGCCGGTGTCGTCGTGAGCGTCAGGGCCTCCGGCACCAGCGTTGCACAGCCATCATGTGCCACAACCGGCTGGGGATCCTGCATAGAAGTACGAGGAGCCTTTTTCCCAAATGACGTTGTTGTACCAGCTAGCATAGAACCGCCAAATGAGTTGGCTGATGGTGAGCTAGTTTGTACGTGGTCACAGCCCAAGGTCACCCTTGCCTCCATGCACGTGGTCATGCTCTCCTTCGCAGAAATATTCAGCTTAGTAGTCGGCGGTGAGCAAGGGTTTCCCGGCAAGTCGGCCACCTTACTCAGCACGGAGGTCATATCAGCCTGCACCGGCTCACTCGATGCATCCTTCAAAATTCCTCTACAATAACAGACAGAAACAGATATTGTGTACTTATTAGTAGGTTAGTCAATATGTATCGTGAAATGTGACCTCTGCATCGTTCTGATGTATAGACAAGTACGAGTACGGCTACTTTTATCCTAAAATCTGTATCGATGAAAACTTGGAAGTGAACACAAAAATTATATCAGCTGATCCTTCTCCTCCCAGTTAGTGGGACACAAAGCAGGGCCACTTAATTCGAAAGGAAAAGTAGAAGAAAAAAAACAAGGTGAAGCAAAACCGGGATACCACAACATGCATGGTGGTCCAAGATCCAGACGGGATTTAATTTTGTTTACGGGGACTCGGAATCCATTATGCGTGGAGCGTGTGCTGGACGGTGAGAGAGAGCTTTGGCTTTGCTGATGTTGATTAGTTAGTGGCTAACATCGATCAACTTGGTAATTGATTAACTGATGCTGTATTTGTAGGGGTTACTTGTTTATTCCTTCAGGGTAAGTCGTTGCTTTCTACTACTACTACTACTACTAATACTTGTGATCTGTACCTGCATGTGAACCTCCTCTGGTTGGAGAATCGGTAAAGAAATTAAAGTGCCTACTTGCCTCAAATGAGAGATTGAGACTTACTTACAGTAGCTGCTTGCTTGCCCGGTTGCTGCACCTGCAATTCTTCAGTGTAGACGTGTGCAAGTGCGTGGCAACATGCCAACTCGGCTCCCTGATACTGTTTCTTTCCTCAGATTTATATGCCCTATTGCTTCTTCTCCAGAAAGATTCTCGCTATGTATAGACAAGCAATACTACTACTAAATTTACTGCAAGTTGCTGGACTGGAGATCAGAATCCATGGGGAGCTTGCAAACGCAAAGGCCTTGGACCAGTTAGATGCCTCCTTTGCAGAGATGCTTAACTAGTCACAGTTGCCATAGATTATACTCTACCTGATTCAGCATAATTGGTCTCTTGATCTTGCTGCAGGTTTTGTTCTCCGGGTTGAGATCGACGACAAGTTCAGACCTTGCAAGCCATGGTCCCAAATTTTTTTGGCGAAACTAGTGCTAAATCTCGCATTTGCGCGTGGAAGCACACCCATTAACATCAACCCAATAAAGATGTCTAACAAACTGGACCCTAAAACAAAGTAGTTAACACCCTGTAGTCGATATAGACAATGGTATAGGGTTCCATTTCTCGACAATTTTCCTTAGAAAATTACTAGTGTTCCAACCTGTGGATCATGAATCATATTCTCGGCTCGCCATTGGTCTAGTCCTGCAGCTAGCTAGCGGCACCTCCGTGCGCACTAAGCAACTGCCGGTGTACTACTAAACAAACCCGACCATTAATGATAATCCGGAGTTGAGCTCAGACCTTACTAAACTGACAATTAAAAGATGGTTTTCCTTTTGCAAGAATCAAGTAATGGATACGGAGTGAAAGTGTTAGTATTATAAAGAGTTGGTGACGATGTGACACAGGGTCCTACGGACGGCCAGTGGTGAGAGCGAGGTTCTTCCGGAGTAGCTCTTATCCATATGGCCACATAGTACGTTTAGATAGCGTTTCCCATGTTTATTCAGAGCAAGTACATTTACACGTATAGACAAATACGGTGCGCCTGTGATTATCCATGCCTTGCATCAAATGAGCGATCATGGAGATTAGGGTGATATCTCATCTCAGCACGGCCATTAGAAGACTATATAAGAAAGAACGATCTAGTCACTGTGTGCATCGCAATGATCGATGCAAAACAATACTAACTAGGCAAAGATTCGGATCGGGGAAGAGCGTGGCCCCCGTGCGCGGCCACTAACTAACCCTAGCTAGACAAACCAATGCGACGCACAAGGATCATTGAGGGTATAGTCCACTCTAATCACACCAAGGGGTCCCAAGATTCCGCCGCTAATTAACAAAGTCTAGCAACGGATTCTCTGGACCCCGAGAAATCCTCCCCGCTGCCCCGGCTGTGCCAATCATGGCCTGAGATTCCCCTGAGGATGAGCTCATCGGCGATGGCGACCGCGGTTAGATTTAGGGGAGGAGCGAGTGATATTTGTACGTGTGTCTGCGTGCGTCTGGATGCAGATAAAGATTGTGCTACGTATAACGAGTAGTAGTAGCTTGTGCGATGCTGTTCCTGTGGTCACACAAGCATACGGGTAATTACTATCTAAATGGAGATTAAAGAACGCTGCGCTAGGGTAGATTAATCGTGATGGGCTGTTAGTGCGGCGGAGAGAAAGTTATGCTTGGTGTTTAAGCTATGAACTACTTGCCTCGAAACAGAAAATGAACTACTACTTTGGCAGGATAGAAGCAGAACCAACTTGCAGATTTGTTACCATGTGAACTTAGGGTATCTCCGACACCATCGCTTATTACAAGATACACTATTTATCTGCGGACCGTGTTTAAAAGTGTTCGCGAACCATCCAACTATAAACATCAAATTAAGGTAAAAAAAAGCTAATCAGGCTGATAAGAAAATAAAGCACATGAAAGAGAGAGAAAAATAAATGCCACATGATTGTATGAGGTTGAAGATGTCGTGCCCAAACGTCGACAAACCCCCCAGCGTAGGTTTAAATTTGCAGAAAAACGGACATCCAAACTGATTTGTGGAAATATATGGATCACTATTACATGGCAAAAGTCAATAAAAATAATTTCAAGCCTAGGATCCGAACACTTGCGAAAACTTTGGGGGTCGCCCCTTCGAGATGCCCTTAGTTAGTTGGTTTGCAGAGGCATTAGTTCTAGTCCGCTTACATCATTTTATTGTACTTGCTCTAAGTGAGCCGGCCTACCAGGAAAGAAGTGTGGGCTCTTCGGCCACCATTTTTTGGTTTTATTATCTTTATTTTTATTAATAATGAAAACATGTTCTGCATAATCTTTAGAAGACTTCATCGTATATTTTAACAAAGATAATGCAATGTAAAAGCAATGTTCTTGCAAAAACAATTACTGATACAATTCAAAAAATTGGTAACATTTTGAAAATGTTCACCTTTCAAACAAGATTGGTGATATTTTGTAAAATAGTTTATACAATGTAAGAAAAATCATTAGTTTAATTCACAAAAAGTATTACAATTCAGAAATTGTATGTGACATTTTAAAGAGATGTTCACATGTTTTATTAAAAATTTCATAAAAATTAAATAATATATTTATACAATGTAAGAAAATTCACATGATTTAGGGAAAAATGTTTCATGGTGCTAAGATAAAATGTTTGATGTGTACTTGATGTTTTTAATATATTCAAAATTCGTTCAAAACGTATATTTGAAATAATGTAAGATGTAAAAATTTGTTCAAAGTATATCACATATTTTTATGCACGTAAATATATGTACAATACAAATTAAACATGTGTTAGAAAAAGGAACCAAAATAAAAACATGTGAAAGCTAAAGAAGAAAAGGTAAAAAAAACTAGAAACCCCAAAATAAAAGGATACCGGAAAAATCATGTGACTATGCTGGTTAGAATAAACCTAAAATGAGAGCACTAATAAGGAGTAGTTCTTACGGAAGCCCGCCACGATCAATTTTGGTGTCCTGAGAGTGCGTACCATCACGCGTCGCATCCTGAGTGCTCCTCACAATTAATTTTTTTATTTTTTATTTTTCTATACGTGTTATAAGGGTTTTAATGAAATTTTCTTTTTTTGGCTTTTCGATTTTCACATTGTTTTTCTTACATTTTGGGATAAAAATGAAAAACCGGAAAACATGTTTTTTTCTCATGGAAGCACATGTTTGCTTCTGCTATACGAGCAAATTTTCTCCAAGAGTTACGATTGTGCTTCTCAAAAATAATAAAAAACACTTTTTAAAGTATGATCGTGCCTCTTGTGGAGTCACATTTTCTTTCTTCCGCGAGAGGCATGGATCGTGCCTCTCGAAAAGGGCAAAACATTCTCTTTTCTTTTTTACGAGCGGCATGATTTACACGCACGGCCTTAGAGATAAAACAATTAAAAAATAAATCTACCAAAAAAATCCATATTGTGATAGGTGGCACATACACATCAATTGTTAACCGTAGAGAAAATGAAAGTAATCATTGCAATGAATACTCTTTAATTAAGATTTTTTTAAATAGTCTTGCGCAATCCCCATGTGCTATGAAAGAAACCCAGGTCAAAACACAGTATACACAAAGCCCACGTCAAACACGTTACCCTGGACCCGAACACCTGAACTACATGGCTCTAGATCGGTACTACTTTGGGTATTTTTATATTCTTTTTAATCTCTTCAATGTTTCTCTATTTTCTAATCAATTATTATCGTAATAAGTTTTCATTTTATTTTTAGTTTGTGTTTCGTTTTAATTTTGTATATTCCTTTCTATTTAACTTTTTTATTTAATTTATTTGTAAAATACATGAGTTTTTAAGTAAATAAAAATGCATTTACAATGATTACAATTCTATTTGTTAAAGGTTTCACAGTTTTTAAAAGACCCATACATTTGTTTTCATTTACAATTATTAATCATTAACTGCAAGAAATTTTATTTAAATATATTAATATTTTCTTATTATATAATCATTCACTATTTGTATTAAGTAGAAAAAAATTAAAAATATTGATAATATAACATATTTAATAAATAATTGAAGAACATTTTAATGGGCCGAATCATCTTTTGGATTGTTGAGAAATACTCCTCGACCGTGGAGATAAGCAATTAACACGTCAATGGGCCTAAGTTTGCGCCGTCCAAAAGGTCGAGGTCCATGTTTGTCACCTCTGCAAGAATGACTTGACATCTATAAATTTTTGTCCACGATGGGTATGTACAAATTTATTGAATATTCAATTTGGGTAAGACAATTTGGGAAAGGAGGAAAGAGAAAGAAAGTTGAAGAAAAAACTGTACCACCTTTGAATCTTAATCTAACCCAATCTATCGAGCTCGAACGTCCAAAATCCTATCACCCAATGCGGTTGTTTCTTGACCTTTGTAGCACGAATCGAAGCAGTGGCGAGCGCTATGTCAGTATTTTTGTATCGCCTGCGCTACGTAAAAGTGGCGTGAATACTTCCCTAATTGATCCGACATCAATAGTGCAACCCACTTCGTTCCACCCAGGTGATCTACGTTCAAATTTGAGGCTCCCCTTTTTTATTATACTTTTTAATATATATGGCAAAAGATACAAAGAAAATTCGGATGCAAATCTGCAAAAAAATTGATACATGGCAAAACAAATATTCTACCAATTACTGTTTTTTTAATTTTTGTAGTGTGTGGCAATTTTAATTTTTGAACCATGGCAATCTTAGTTTATGTTGCATGTTAAAAAAATTATTTTGGACATGAAAAAAATCTTATGCATGGCAATTTTATTTTCCGAACACGGGCAATTTAAGTTTTTATACCATGGAAAGTCTAGTTCTTTTATCATGGCAAATTAAGTTTGGACCATGAAAATTCTAGGTTGAACAACACGACAAAATTATTATTAAATCATCTTGGCAAATTTTAATTTGAATGATGCCAAAGTTTAAAGGCCATGGTAATTTTAGTTTTTAGACCATGGTAATTATTCATATTAAACTGGATTTTATTTGAACGAACATTTAACGTCGCGCTGAAGTTGATGGCAGTACGTACTGTTCGAATGACCGGCTCTATCTTCCTGGGTAGCGTTCTTTGGTGACAGTGTGACACACACCTTCCCCTCACTGGCGAGCTAAATCGAAAATAAGCCATTGGAGATCCATTGATCTCAACTAAAATCAGCATCAAAATGTGGCTAGCTAGATGTACGTGAACCTGATTGTATTTCAAACTTGCTTTCATGATTTTCTTTTCAGCAACCTTCGAGTATGTTGGCCGGCACCTTAATATTATGGCTCACGCCTTAGCCAAGTTGTGCATGAACTATGTTATTTTTGTGAACTTTTATTGTCTTTCGAATTGTATCCAAAAGGCTGTGCAACTTTGTTGCTTGATTAATAAAGTGCCGACCTTCTAAAACAATGTACGTTGTCCCCCACCCCTCTCCGTCCAGCCCGGTGTCAAACTCCTCTCCCCCACGTGTCCACCCAGCTGCTTCCACTTGGGCATCTGTCTTGCGCAATCATCATGTACATAATATCTTTTGCGTGCTGACATAAGTACAACAGTCGGTGGCTTGAACAATCGCAATCAAGATAAACAAGATAAATCCATTAGAGAGTAGTATTATCTTCGTATATACCAATGTTGGGATATCACTTATCGGGAACTTATCGATCGACCCTAAGGGATAAATCGGGTGATTTATTGGCATATCGGGCGATTTATCGGTGCATTAGACGATTTATCGGTCGATTTATCTTATCGGTAAAACACTGATACGGGATAAATCAAACCATTTATCGAAATATCAATAGATATATTGAACAGTGGCACATACAACAATCGGTTACAAAGGATACATACAACATTTGGTATGGATTATTATGACCACTAGATAACCGGGCCGCATTGTGTATAATGCTAGCATGTTTTTATTACTGACTCCAATCTTTTTGACTACGCATTTAATTTTTTTTTCCAGTTAGAATTATATTAAGAATAAAATATCTACTACCTCCGATCCATATTAATGGGCACACACTTAGTACAACTCTGTACCAAAATTAAATTTATGATGCATCCAATGGTACTAATTTTATACCGTTGTTATGTTTTATAAAATTAGTTAAATTTTATAAATTTTGATTTCAAATAAATAATATTATATACGAAGTAAAAAAGAACCGAAGGTAGTATTATTTGCAACTAGTTCACTATACCAAGCTACCAGTGAAAGTATCAACTTGAGCGCTGTCGCAACTCAATTATAGAATGTGGCACTAAGCTGCCATAGGTGGCGAATATTCAAAAAACTAGAGAGAAAAAAAAGATAACCCCCGACCTATAGCAAATATTCATGTGAACACCATAGATACCTCTGCTGTGAGAAGCTTTTGTCCATTTCTAAAATGATATGTGTTTCCAAACAAGGGGAGCAACTTTGTTCTCCTCTAAGTAATTCTTATGGTATGACTCCTGCATGATGTTACATCTCATAATTAGGAGGATGGATTTATATTTTTAGATTTCACTATTAATCCAAACTGTGGATGTGCATGCATTTTTTTTCTTGGTTTTTTATATGGTTTTGTTTTCACCCTGGTACAATACCAAGCACAACCAATGCTAGCTCAAGCAAAGTAGAAAATATCCCAACCAATGGAAAATGACATGAAGTACTCCGCAAAAATGGGGCCGAGATCGAGGTGTAGTTGTTGTCACGGGCGCCATCGGCCAATAAGGTGGTTCAAGGGCATTGTGTCACAACCACTAGCGTCGAGGCTCACAAACATGACAAGCACACGCATGTGTAGCTTGGCATGTTGACCGATCATGACACCAACGCACTCCACTTCCTTGGCCAAGATGCCCGGAGTACACAGAATGCGACTATTGAAAATTCGTGACACCTCGAACCCTTTGATCCTTTTGTGATGTGAGGGAATATCCAGTGCTCCCATGTCTAAAAATTCAACTTCAAATGTTTCAAGGTTTTGAAAGAAAATTGTGAATGTTTCCAATACATGTGTCCATGACCTCCAAAAAACTTCAGATCCAAACTCAAAATACATATTGAGAAACAAAAGAAAGACAAATTCAACATGAATAGTGTCACAAGAAAAAGAAAGCATAAATGGCACCATTCACATAAAGATTTTTGTTTGTTTCTCAGTGTGTATTTTGAGTTTGGATCTTTTTTTTAAATCAGGCAAAAAATTTGCCTTTTTCATTAATTAAGGAGAAGAAAGTGCATGAAACAAGTTACATACATCATAGGCCTGGGACCCAAAGAAAAATCAAATTACTCTCGCGGTATGATCTCACTCAAGTGTCTCGAGTTTGGATCTGAATTTGTAGAAGTTGTAGAGACATGACTTGAGAACAAACAGGAAACATATTTTTATAGAAACAAGTGAAATTGATTTTTTAAACATGAGAGCATGGCAGCACTAGATATTTTTTCCCCTTCAACAACTGGATTAGGTACTGTCAGGAGGATGTTTTGTTTAGAAGAATAGGGCCAAATGTCAGGTCGACCAGGAAGAAGTCAAGATCTCAGTTGTTTGCTGCCGGTAGGCAGGCAGCTAGCTGCCATACAAGGCCCTTCATAAAGCCTGACCATCTAGTGTCGACAAGAAGCTAATCTTGGGGGGTCCCCTAGCTGCATGCCCTGATGATGCTGCACTAATCTTGAATACAGAAGTGGTTAGCATGGAGTACTCAAGAGGGGCAGTTCATAGCCTAAAACAACATAAAATTAGGCTGGACGTTTTTCTATATCGGGAAACATCGTATCAACATGAACACCTGCTTTGCTTCTCTGCTTGCCTGTCTTTAGCAATATTCCTTCTCCATTTGTTGCACTTCTCATCGTCCTTCTCGTATCCTTTAATCTTGATCATTACTTCACACCTAACCCAACCGATTACATCATGGAAAGATGGTTCAATTTTTTTAATATGGATAATCTCGATGATTGTTCACTAGCTAGAGGGGATAATTTGTGCCACAAATGCACAAATACAAGGTAAAAAAAGTAAATTCACTCTTAAAATTATCACTAATAAGCCTCTCACATGCTCTCCTTAATCTCCTCTTGCTTTGATATCTCTGCATCTTCTACACGCGTGTTTTCTGTCCCGAAATGGGAATCACAGCATGGGAGAAAGACCATGGCAATCGCAATCACACCATGGAAGAAGACCAAGAACTCACCGTGCTCTTCACCCACCTGATGATCCCGCCATCCCAGCACCGGCAATGTCGACGCCGAAGAGCTTGACGGCGACATGGCCGGCCTCATTCTCGTCGGCAATGGCGGCGTCATCATTGTTGTTCCGCCTTTTGTAGTCGATGAAGAGCTGCTCGTCCGTGTCGTTAATCACATACGCGGACCGGTAGAACGCCACGGTGTCGCCGGCGGAGAGGCCCTTTTCCCGGACGAAGCGGCTCCAGCCCTTGGTGAGCACGTAGCTCTGGCTGCTGTTCCAGTACGAGTACCGGAACCGCCACACCTTCCCCTTGCCGTCCTCGAAGTTGAGAAGCACGCCCTTGCCGTTGCTGCCGGTGTCCGCCGCCGTCGTCCGAGGGAAGTGCTTCTCGGCGTGCTGCTTCGGAACCACCAGGCGGTTGAGCTTGCCGACGTCGCTCGGGGTCACGGCCTTCTCGAAGAGGAACTCTCGCGCCCACGCCGGGGTGGGCTTTGCCCGCCCGTGCCCACGGCGCAGGCCCTGCCGGAGCTCGTCCGCGTAGGTGTGCTTGCGGAGCATGTCCACGATCTCGGCCTTGGAGTGGTCGGCGAGGAAAGCGAGCTCGGGGTCCAGCTCGCTTGTCGACGACGAGCCGGCACCCTCGGGCGCCGGCGGGCGCTGGTGGTTGATGACGGCGTTGCGGCCGCGGAAGCGGAGCGCGGCCACGTCGTAGGCGCACGCGGCGGCTTCCTCGTCGGCGAACGTTCCGAGCCACACCCGCGAGTGCTTCTCGTAGAGCTGCGCGCCCCAGCGCCCGTTGGGCTGCGGCACGACGCCCTTGAACCGCGACGACGGCGATAGCGCCGGCGGCGGCGAGGATGACTCCGCCGCGCCGGATTCCGGGGAGGAGTACTCCGTCTCCATGTCACTATCTTCTATCTCGGGGTTTGTCGCCTTGCCTGACGCCATTGGTGAGGGTAGTTGACAAGCAAGTTGTGGAAAGTTGCCGCTATCTATTTCGGGTCGTTCAGTTGACAGTGCGTATAGGTGGTCGGGACTTGTGGCCACTCCCCCGGAATGGTTAAAAGCAAGTCCTGGGATCTTGCCATTTCTGTAGGGCAAATAATGGTGTTCATTTTCATGCGTGTGTGGTACTTCTTCAAAAAAGTTCTGCATAATTTGAGTATATCAAGTATTCTGTGTCGAGATCGAGGGGTGGTGCTTTCAGGTCCATGGAAAGTTGGAAAGCTACATTTTATTTTTGATAGCGGTTGTGTTTTATTAACTCAAAATTTTAGAATACAGTACATTGAATGCATATGATATATATTTTAAAAACTAGGCAATTGTTCGTGCTTTACTTAGGGATGGGGCACATTTGCTTATTGTGTCAACAATCAGATTGACAAGCCACACACACACCTTCGTGGTGTCAATAACATGCTCCAATCTGCCTCCTGTCGTGCCGCCGTCCCTCGTCTTCGGTGGCCTTAGAGACATGGTAACACGATGGATTGCGGTCCTTGCCGGTGGAAGGGCTTCGTTTTTAGATATTTTTTAAGTTTTGTTAGGGTTTGTGTCTTGCTCAGAAAGACGAGAAGGTGCCGGTTCTCTGAAGGTGCCGTTTTTAGATATCGTCTCCACCTCCAACAATAAGCCCCTAATCTTTCACATCGCAGACGGTAAGCCAAAACCATTACCAATACAAATGGACGATGCTTGAATACAAAAACCATTAACAATATGCTTGATTTAGCATATGTCGGGTTATTTATCTAGAGAAAGAAACAAGTACAACATGCACTTCATATTGGTGCACTAGCTAGCGACTCAAAGAGCGCCAACGATGCATGCTTCGTTCTCAGCGCGCCGTGCCATCCACTTCAACAGTGATACCTTCTTTTCGCAGGTCTACAGTCTGTGATATCTACAGTTTTGAGCAAGACGACGACGAAGTTTATGAGCCGAGGCCTGAAGCATGATACGTACGGGCGGGGTGGTGGTGGATAAATATCTCTCGGCGCGTGGCTGTGTCGCCCGTTTATGGCCCCAAAGAAGGACCAGTGGACCACAACCACACACTAAAAATGTAGTACGTACGTGTCTGCTCTCTGCTCAAAGGGTCTTTTGTTAATCTGGCGCCTTCTGGCGTACGTGTCGGGCTTACGTGAAGCGGAGCACGCTAAGGCTCGTCATAATTATTTATATACTCCCTTCGTTTTTAAATAATTTTTTTAAGACATTACACTATAAATTATGTATTCCCTCCTATCCATATCAATTGACCCACACTTAGTATAACTTCAAAGTTATACTAAGTGTGCGTCAATTAATTAGGATCGGAGGAGTACAAAACTATACGATTTTCATTTGTTCATCCGTGTAGTACACATGTGAACAAATAATAATCTTCTAATTTGAAATAGAGAAAGTATATAGATGCATTTTAAACCGTAGATCTATCTATTTTGCTTTGTATGTAGTCTATAGTAGAATCTTTAAAAAACTTATATTTAAAACCGGAGAATGTACATGGTATATAGTTTATGAGAAAAAAATACTTGCGATGATATAATATATTACTATAACATCATATATATAGAGTGAAAATAATATATAGCCTAATGAAAAAGTTTTGTAAGTATAACACTACATATATGTTAGGATTCCACTATAAAAATAATAAAATAGAATTATCCACACATATATGATTATCTACTGTAAAAATAATAATAAAATAAATTTACAAATTATTTTCCATTATGACCAGCCTAACCCTGACTAGTTAATTAATGCTGCATGCTAATGTTCTTGCCGACATCCAACAAGCACCCACGCTTGGGAACAGACACTGAGACATCCACGTGGTTGGCACGTGATTGACAGGAACGCATCACAGCGTAAATGTGCCCTCACTCCTCGTCATCATGGATAGTGGACCGGGATTCTAACCCGTTGTTTGGATGCTAGCTTAAGGTTGCGACCTTTAAGCTTAATCATAGTACCATAATATTTTAGGTTTGTATTTGGTTCATTATTATGTTTGTGGTTTACTATATTTTACTAATACTATAATCCATATGTTATAGATTCAGTTTTTTTACCAATTCTTGTGATATTTGTGGTGATCATTTTGTTCTCCATATTTTTATGGAAGTTGCACTTTGCTTAAAATTAGTTATGGTAAAGTTCATTACAACCTAAACAACTCTCACCAAGTGGTAAGCTTGGTAAGCTATTAACAAACAAATGCAACCTAAACAACTCCCATGTTTTTAACTAGGGAGCGACACATTAGTAGACCCGGCCAATATAAGAGAGGGTTTTCGCAACAACAACAAATATATAAGAGAGGGTAGATTCGATGTCTGGGTGCATCTACACTAGGGAGATGAAAAATAAATAAATAAATATAAAAACCTCAAAAATACTATTTTTTTGTGGTGGAAGTTACTAACGTGCGAGATGTTCGTACAAAATTTGGAGAAGTTCAAACATTTGGGGAGATCGCGAAAAAAAGACAAATCTGCAATTTCTTTAAATGTTATTGTTCATGCACTATTTCTGAACCGAATTTGTCTTTTTTGCCGCGAGCTTCCTAGATGCCCAAAAAGTCTCAAATTTTACATGAATATCTAGCCCCTCAGCATCTTTCACCGCAAAATTTTTGGAATTTTTAAAGATTGTTTGGTTGTCTTTTGAAGAGTTTCTTGTGCAGGAACACATGAGCCTGGCTCAGGTTTGAATTACTCCCAATATAAAAACTTTCGTGATGAATAGTATTATGCATATAATATTAAAGCATCTATAAACTGATACATCAAATATGGAACCTTAAACGTCCATTATGCATCCGAGCCCATCCGCAAACATTGATCGGTCGTTCCTTATTTTTTTTGTTTTCACAATTAGCAACCCTTAAATCCATATAAACACATGCATCATAAACTATTTCTACGATACAGCAGGCTACTTCATAAACACATATCATCGAAATACCAAAGATTAACATGTTGTACCTACGGCTACTTCATAAACACATAGATAAAGATCATAGATGCATGGCTCATGTGAGCACCAGTTCTATCTATGTTAAGGAAATATCGGTCGAAGAAATAAAATGAATCAAGCTGGATCTGCTCTCGTGGGAGTTGTCCTACATGTCCTACCAATGCACGAACCGCCCTGTTTTGCTATCGGAGGAGGGCACAATTGTGCCTCTCTTGTCGCTTATGTATGATGTGGGCATGGAGGGCTTCCTCCTCTGAGGATTCCCGCGTCGCCGCCTCCTCCATGCCCACAACGAAATTGTCCTTGGACTCCTGCATCCTCGCCCTTCTACGACTGATTCATCAGTCCTTGTAGCCCACATTCAGCGGACCGAAGATGGGTGGTAGCAGCTCACTAATGGCTTATCTCCCCTCATTGGTTACCCCAAGTGGAAGGTTGGGATGTTGCTAGTAGCAAATTTCCCTCGGTGAAGATACCAAGATTATCGTACACGGAGGACTCTGAATTCTTCAAGCAGGTGTCAGGGGCGCCAGAGATTAAGTTGCCTAAAGGAGATGAGGTTGACGTGGACCTGCACACAGAAACAAATAACTTTGCTCCCAACGAGTTTAGAGAGGTTGTCAATCTCTCCGGCATTGTCGTTTATAAAGGATCAAACGCACGGTGAAAATAGTGATGGTGATTGCAATTGAAAGGAAATAAAACAGTAAAAATTTGAGGTGTAAACAATGATGGAAATATGGATTGGAGTCCCATGATATTCATTAGTAATGTCTCTCTCCCAAAAGACGATAAAACAGCTAAGTTGGGTGAACAAATTACAGCTAGGCAATTGAAAGAATTATAAACGCACCGTAATGCTAATTATTCCACAAGAAAGTTAGATGCTCAAAAGTATGAGCAGTACGCCACAACAAGTAGACCATTTGTTCATCAGCATCTACTTACTAATCATCCACCTTGAGATATCTATCCAAAACATCTCGCTGGTATTAAGTTGTGAGCCCCACCCAAAGTGTAAACCCAAAAAAACAGACAGCTGCATTAACAAACTTTGCGTAAGATAAACAATCCTTGCAACCGTGGTTACAAACGCCGTTGTTTTCTCCCTGGTGGCAACACCAGATTCCCTAATCTCATCTTTCTGTCACTCAAGCTAGACATCGGGGGCATGAACCCACAATCGAGCATAAACGGTTCTTCTTGGAGTTACTATCTACTCCCTCCGTCCCGATTTATTAGGCCCCAAAACCATTTTTCTTAGACCAAGTCACATAGTAATTTGCTCATATTAATCACTTTTTCTCACTCCCAATGCACTCTCTCATATGCTAGTTCTTGCATGCAGCCAATGAAAAAAATATGCATGCAATGTATTTATTTCCTCGGAATGGGACTAGCAACAATAACTCTTTATGCAACCAAAGAAGAGAATGCATGCATGTAGCTTCCCGATACAAGACCTTATAAAAAGGGACATGCTTATGCCACTTTGGGGCCTAATAAACCGGGACGGAGGGAGTACTACTTTGCCAAATGTAACAACCCAGTTTTCACAAAAAATTAAAATTTTGTTTTCGGTGTGAATTGTTTGATTGTCTGATTTGTTTGCGGTGTTTGCATTCCCGATTTATCGATCGGCGATTATGTTCCCCCCTCTTATCTCGTATCGAACGAAGACCGACCCTTGCCACCCTGACACTCGACCTTTGCGACACCGGATTTCACCCGATCACCGTCGCGAAAACCGCACGAGACCAGCCGCAGCCAACGGAACGAAGAACCCCGTTTAATAATGAAACGAGATATTTGTATAGCGCGCCGGAAAGTGTTCTCGAAACGATTCCAGCGCTAGGTGAACGCCGCCAGCTCGACGCGCTGATCGCGCAGTTCGAAGTTTTACCCGAATCGGAGGTACTGCGGACCCCCGGCGGTCAGAAACGTGAACACCGGACGCGCGAGAGAAAAACCGGGGATGTCTTTGCAAACTGCCAGCCACCGGGGCTATATAAAGACCACCACACTCCCACCCCTCTTCTAGGGTTTCCCTACCCTAATAAAAATTGCAGCCACCCCCTCACAATAGCCCAATTTTCGCAATTTTCTCATTTTGCCCAAAAATCCTAGCTCCTTGCGGTCTGGACCGTCGGATCGGCCGATCCAACGGCCCAGATCTTGCCACATCACCACATCCAACAGCCAACCTATGGAGAAGCTCCTCCCTGGATGCGCTCACGCCCGAGCCACCCCGTCGGCTCGTCGCGGGCCGCCGCCTCTGCAGCCCTCCGGCCGCTGCACCGCCGTCTCCCGGGCCGCCGTGTCTCTCCTTCCCTCTCCTTCCCCCTGTCCTCTCACCTCGTCTCTCCCTCTCCACGACGTAGCCGCCACCGCGCCATTAATGGAGCTCTGTCGAGCTCGGTCGGACCCCAGCGCCCGAAAGCTGCCCCGCCGCCGTTGACCTCTACGCCGGCGCCCTCCCGGCCGGATCCGCGCCCAGTCGCCTCCTCCCGACCTCCCCTGGCCCGCCTTGGCAGGCCGCCGCCGCATGGAGTCCGAAGAAGACGCCGCCGCTGTGTCCGGTCGATGGGGCGCAGCCACCAACCGCCGCGGTTGGGCCGGCCCGTCCAGCTGCCTCTTGGCCCAGCCGCGCGCCCCTTGCTACCTGGGCTTGGCCCGCTCGGTGAGGCGGCTTCTTTTTTTGTTTTTTTTTGTTTTTTTTTTGTTTTTTTGATTTGTTAGTTGGGCCGGCCCAGTAGCTTTCGGCCCAGAGACGTTAGTTTTTTTCTTTTTCTTTTTTCTGTTTATTAATTAATTGGCAGATTTATTTATAATTTTGCGATGCTTATATCTTTTCACCGGTAGCTCCCATGGAGACGCTTTCTACATGAAAGTTGCTCCGTTTTGCGCGTAGATTATTAAAATGTTGCTTGTTGCCATGTTTGACCTTGTTTACATGTTGTTTATCTGCTAATTACAACTGCCTGCCACTGTAAACTGTAATTGCCATAACTTTTTAACCGTTGCTCTGTTTAAAATGTTTCTTATATGTAACTTGACTAGAATTGCATGTAGATTGTGTTTTTGTTGCTCTTGCTTGCTAATAAAAATAATAAATATTGTTTAGGTGAAAACAGTACCAAATTCCATTTTTATCGTGGGGTCCGCAATAGTTTGCCATGTCTAGGATTTCACCCCACTTAAATTGACTAGCTTAGGTAGTTTATTTATGCTTCACCTCTTGCCATGTTTGTGTGCTATGCCATGCTTGCTTGAGTTGCCATGTTAACAACCTTTGTTGATCACCTGTAGCTAAGCAACTTGAACCACCGTAAACGTGCGGTATTCGTCGTGTGTGACCGATACCCCACTTAAACTGTTAGTAACCGCTCTCGACGGTAGGTGCGATGTCTCGTGTTGCCTTCTTGTTGATGCTTCCTCGTGTTTGCCCCGTAGTAATAGATGCTTGCTCGTTGATTGCTTTCCAGTGTTTATCGTCTTGTGTGCTTCCGCGGGTACCTTCGGAGACGTTGCGAGCTTGCGATCCACTACACCTTCGGAACCCGACTTATCAACAGGCAAGGACTATACATTACTTATGATCCATTCTATTTCAACCAGCGGTTTGCATGCTAGTCTAGGTTAAGTTCGATGTTTGATCCTACCACATGTTTACAACCTCTTTCAAACCGATACAGCCATGTCCCTTCCCAGCAAACCTTGTACTGCTATGTTACTATTGCTCGTTGCTCAGCCCCTGCTTACTATGCATGCTTAGGATGCTACGATGTTATCTTGTTACTCCTTGGGTTGGGATATCACATTTATCATTATTATATTGTTATTGATGATATGATTATTATAATGTTGACTATATTCGACGAAGGATGGAAGGTCTAGGCTATCCCGCCCCGACGACTTGTTCCATTCGAGTCACCTAGGACCCGAGTTCCGGGTATTGGTTTTAAGACTGAGCGTGCCTAACCGCGTGTGGGATTTTATGGGGTCCCCTTTTCTTACCTACCTAGCTTCATGCATTTCTGGTGGTGGCCCAAGCTGATTTACCATTTGAAACTGTGTGTGTGCTGGTCAGCTGTCAGTAGTTTTCAAACCAACCTGGACCAGTGAGGACATAGTTCCCTTGCTGGCCCACCTTGTTTGGCTGAGGACCCGGTTTCCTATGTGTGATTAACCGGCTATCCAAACCTGCGACAGACGGTAGAGACCGATTCGAGAGCGCGGCCGGCTTTTGAATTGGGTGTCGACTCACCGGGGGCCACCCGGATTTGTTCGTTGTTAGTTAGAGGGACCTGTCGTTTCGGATCTCTTGGAACTAAATCATAAAATGGTTGCCTGTGATGGGTAGCAACTGAGAGAGATGGGCGTGCGTGCGGAGCCTTGTAGTGGGCAGTTGGTACACCCCTGCAGGGTTAAATCTTTTCGAGAAGCCGTGTCCACGGTTATGGACGACTTGAGACCTACTCCTTGTTCATAGACAACAACAACTGAGATAATCTTAATATAACTTGATCAACGTGTGTATGCCTTGACTGCTTCTTCTTCGTCGGGATGCGAAGAGGAGGACAAGGATATGATAGGTGTTATGTTTGCGTATGTAGGTGGATAGCAAGACTTGTTGGAGGCGATTCCTCATCGAATGCTTGGCTTTTTACCTTACTCTCTAGATCGTTAGCCACTTCATAAATGCTAGTGCGGCAGCAACCTCACCACTTACCCTTCCTTACCGTAAACTACTAGTTGTCCTAGAATGACGAGTGATGAAGTCCTTGCTGGGTCAGATGACCACTACAGTTGGATGCTGAGTACCTCTGTACTCATGATACTACCCCCAAACTCTTTTCAGGTTTCTTGATCGACAACAGGTATGGTGACCGACGTTTCACGTGGAGACTCGACGACGACTAGTTAGGCGGATCCCGGCGGAGGGCCTGGACCCGTGTGGTTATGGGGATCGATGTTTTTTCTCTTTGCCAGTAGGCATTTGATTGTAGTCTGTACTCAGACATATATCTTCCGCTGTTGTAATGTATTTAAGACAGTTGTATGCCGATTGTATGAGATGTTGTATCCTT
Organism: Bromus sterilis; assembly: GCA_950022295.1. Classification (NCBI taxonomy): domain Eukaryota; kingdom Viridiplantae; phylum Streptophyta; class Magnoliopsida; order Poales; family Poaceae; genus Bromus; species Bromus sterilis. The sequence continues at coordinate 10,171,279 of OX465595.1, read as the reverse complement.
GTATTTGTAATGTTGTGATATCATGTTGGAAATCCGGGGCATATGGCTATGTAATATGTCGCGGTGGGACCGATATGAGCTTCGTCCCCGGATCTGGATGGAAACATCTAGATCTGGAACAGTACCGCATATCGGACCTTACACCAAAGTAATAAAAAGCAACGTAGAACATGCAAGAATTACTCAAGAACAAAATATATAACTCATCATGATCTGAATATAATCTCATAATCCATCGGATCCCAGCAAACACATCATAGCAACAACAGAAAGATTATATAAGTGCCTTGATCATGTAGGACAACTCACAAGGTCTAAGAATCGAAGCATAAGATTGGAGAGAAGACATCACATAGCTACTGTTCATGGACCCATGGTCCAAGGGAGACTACTCACGGCACATCCGGGAAGCACTCATGGTGATGGAGAAGGCCCCGAAGATCAATCCTTCCTCCGGCAGGGTGCAGAGTGCAGTTGGCGTTGTCCACTGCTTCTTCAACCTCCAGGTGGAGGCCATCTTCTGAGCCCGTGGCGGAGATTCGAGTTCTCTCGACGTCAAGTGGCTTTATCCCTGTCGTCGTCGAGGATGGCCATGAGTGGAGTTCGTCTTGTTCTTGCGCGTGTAGAGGATCTAAAGGACCCGATTGCGTTTTACAGAATCTTCACAGGGTCTTGTTTGTAAAACTTAGGGACTGGGTTAGTACCTCTACCACCGGATTAATAGCATCTCGACCCTTCGAGGTTCTCTCCAGTTCAAAAAAAATGTTGATGTTACGACTCCTCCACGATTGCTCATAATTAGGAAGATGGATTTGTATTTAAGCTAACACTATTACCTCAAACTGTGAATGTGCTTGGATTTTTTATTCCTGTCACTTTCCTCTTAATTTTTGGATTTTTGTTTTTTTCCTATAGCACAATGCCAGCAACTAGCAATGCTAGATCAACCTAATAGCTACTCTAGTAGATACACTATATCCAATTTGCGGGTCGCCTCAAATCGGATATGTAGTGCAAAATTCGTTGTACCAGAATATATACTGCATACTCGAATGACATATTACATATTTGAAATAAAGTTTCATCGCGGTACAGAATAGCAAGAGCATTGCCGGAGCACACAAACACGAAAAAAAAACTAATGTTTGGTCACTGGAGATCGCCGGTAGTAGTACATAAGCCGTCAAGGAAGAGGCATAGCTCACGGCTTAGGGGCGGAGTGGGCGCATGCCATCATGTATTCCTCATACACGGCATCGTAATGAGCTCTGGCGGCGGTGCATCATTCGTTTGGGGCCTCTTGGCGGACAAGTACCGCGAAGTTGGTGGCGCAGAGAGACTCCTCGGCGCGGCCCAGCTTCGCAGTTACCGACGCAAGTTGTTACCTGAGCTCCGAGAGCCGCATCCACTCGCGGTCGATGTCTTCGTCATTGCCGCTGTAGTAGAAGAACCAGTCGTGCTCCCTGGAGCCACCGGCCCGCCGTCGGCACTTCCTTCGCTTGAGCTGCCGTTTGCGCCACGGCTGGGAGCTGCTCCAGCGCCATACGCCATGGCTTTTTTTGTTGGAGTTAGCTACTGAATGCGGCGAAGATAAGACATTGCGGAGACGGTGAGGTGAATGGAGGAGAAACGGGAATCCTAAAGCGCCCAACGAATCGTAGATACAATGGCAGAAGAGGTGTTTTGCGGGTCACCCGTAAAAAAATTACGGATGAGGAAAAATATGGTGGTTCTGTTTTGACCCAAAACTTCGTTCGTCCGCAAAAAAAAACTCGTATATATATGGACTGATGGTGGAGTTGTTCTAAGGCTTTCTCCAATGCAAAGATGCTGAATGAGGTGCTAAAAATATTAAATATGTTAAGCAACTATAGTCTTCAATGCATTGTTGTTTAGCTTGTTGTTGCTAAGATTGCTTCATTTAATTGTTTAGCAACTAAAGTCTTGTATGCATAGGCTAGTTCCCTTCATTTTCAATGTTTTGCATAGGTGGTTCCCATGACTAGCATTGTTTTCTCCTGAGATCATCAAACTCCTCTCTCTCCTCTTAAGTACGTTGGCACCTAAGATTTTTTACCTTGTTGGCATGCTTAGCACCTATCCAAAATGAAGCATTCGGAGCAGCTTAAGGAGAAAATATGCTCACAGATGGCGCTTGGCAACAATGACATGGAGTACTTCAAATGTGTGAGCAACCTATAATTTCAGAGACCGACTCGTACATGGTGTTTAAAATGATCCAGAAGAATGAAGTGGACAGGTCTCCCTATTCATCTTTGATAAGGGAGATTAGACTGAATTTATCCTACGGTGATTCTTGTATTACTCATACACCAACCGCTCGTAAAATAAAGTTAATGACAGTTTTACTAGTTTTGATAAAATAAGGGGTTGAAATGAACTATGATCTGAATCTCTTCCCTTTCGCTGATTATAACCTATCTACCATCTTGATGTGAGTAACGCAAGTGTGATCATCCCGGAAAAAAATGACATGGAGTACTCGTTCGTCCCTGGAATCGGTGCCGAGGACGTGGTGCAGTTTTCGTTGAAGGCGCCATCGGCCTCGTGGCTGTTCAAGGACGTCTTACGGCAGTGACGGGCGGCGAGGTTCAGAGATACGACAAGCGGTGTGGCTTGGCACGTTTCTCACGCCGCATGCACCTGCTGAGAAGTGGCCACACCTCACACCCTTCGCTCCTTCTCATATGCATCCAATAATTGATTTGGGATCGATCACGAAGAAGTTTTCTTTAGGACAAGAGGGTCTACCACCCCCGCCACGGTTGCATGAAACCAAATGTCACATCGGTCTGGAAGAAGCCATGGTCTCAATTGTTGCTGCCGGTAGGCAGGCAGAGGCTGCAGCTTGCTGCCATATAAAGCCCTTCTCTTAAAGCCTGCCCGTCACCTGTCAAAAAGCGGTGTGGATTCTCTACCTTGCCATAGCAAAGTCACCCATGAACTTTGCGGTTGGATCAAGCATGGAAGGCTGAGATCTCTGCAAGTACTGTTTTAATCACTGTTTATAGATAATCACTATTCATTTACATTTACAAGCACCATTTACATCCCTGTAGAAGTTGGTCTGGATCGTTTGTTTTCAATCACACGGAAAGTTAGAGGTTATTGTTCATCTTTGCCATTGCCATGGCAAGTCAATCCATGGCGGTAAAAAAGAAGCCCTAGCTGCATGCACGGATGATACTTCATCTAATGATCTTGATTATATGCACATTTTTAACTGAAAAATATAGTGAAGGTAGGTGTCGTCGATCTGATGACGGCAGATGTCATGGGATGGCTAAAGAGGCTTCGAGAAGAGCCCGGGAGGGCCAGAGGGGGGCCAGGGGGGTCAGGCGGCCACCCGACGCGGCCCCACCCATGGCCACGCCAGGGGGCGCCTGGGCCCCTGGCCCACCTCTGGCTGCCCCCTTTCGCCTATTTATCCCCCGTCACGGGAAAACTCCAGAAGCAGAACCCTATTCCGCGAACTCGCCTCTGTTCCGCCGCCGCCGCGCTTTCGAAGATCGGGAGCACCAGAAGACCTCTTCCCGGCACCCTGCCGGAGGGAGGATTGACCTCCGGGAGTCTCCTCTCCACCATGAATGCTCCCCGGATGTCTCGTGAGTAGTTTTCCTTGGACCATGGGTCCGTGATCAGTAGCTATGTGATGTTCTCCTCCCCTCTTTGATGTTCATTGTTTAGACCTCGTGAGCTGCCCAACATGATCGAGACACCTTTGTAATATTTCTGCTATTGCTATGTTGAGTTTGATAGGATCTGATGGATTATGAGATTATGTTCAGATTGTGATTGAGTAATATATTTGGTTTTTATCTCTTATATTTTTGTTCCTAAGTAAATCTTGCATGTTCCCCGTTGCTGTTTATTGCTTTGGCCAAGTAGTAGGTAGTGACTCCAAGATGGAGCGTTGTGCTAGATTGTGGGTTCATGCCCCCCGATGACACGCTTGAGTGACAGAAACATGAGTCTAGGGGATGTGCTGTTGCCACAAGGGGGAAAACAACGGTGCTTGTAACCGCGGTTACAAGGATTGTTTACTTTACGCAGAGTTCTTTTTAATACAGTTGTCTGTTGCTTTGGGTTTACACTTTGGGTGGGGCTCGCAACTTAATACCAGCGAGACATTCTGGATTGATATCTCAAGGTGGATGATTAGTAGTAGATGCAGATGGATTTCGGTCTACTTACCTTGGCGTACTTCCTTTGCTTTTGAACCTCTTCCTTTCTTTTGTAGCATAGTTAGCATTGCGGTGCGTTCATAATCCTGTCAATTGCCTTTCTGTAATTTGTTTACCTCGCATAGAAATTTTATCGTCTTTTGGGAGAGAGACATCACTAGCGAACATCACGTATCCCGGTCCATATCCTTATCACTGTTTCCACGCTTTATTTACTTTTCTGCATTTACTTTCAAGTTGCTATTATTATCCCTTGCGTTTTATCCTTTGTAAACAACAAGACCGGAGAGATTGACAACCTCTCTGAACTTCGTTGGGAACAAATTTATCTGTGTCTGTGTGCAGGTCCGCGTCAGTTGCGCCACTGACACCTACTTATCATCTCTGGAGTCCTGCTGGAGACAAACCTTGAAATCTTCACCGAGGGAAAATTGCTGCTGCACTACATCTCAACCCTCCACTTGGGGTAACCAACGAAGGGGGCGAGAAGCAATCAAGCAAATTTTTCTGGCGCCGTTGCCGGGGACTCCAAGTGCTAAGATAGGGGAGTTGCACACTACCCTTTACCTTTGTTTTTTAGTCTTGTTAGTTTATCTTTCAGTTTTTATCTTTGTGTCTTTTATCAAAATTTACAATAAAATTATTTATCTTGCTGTTAGTAGTCCTCCTTGTTTAGATGAACATGTTAGGGCTAGGTTCTTTGCGGGAATCGGAAGTTCTCGATTTCCGTCAAAGGGATGGAGAAAATATGAAGAAGGCATGGGACAGAATTTCTGAAGCACATAAAAGAATCATGCCTTGGATATCTATAAAGATTATGCTTAGAAATTTTTACCATGGTCTTTTCAAATGGTGTAAACACTCTCTTGACATTATAGCTGAAGGAGATTTTCTAGAGTGTGATGAAGATAGGGCTCTTGAGATTTTTCATAGTCTATCTAGTTATTTTGTTTATGATCGTAGTATTGATACTGTCATAGATAGACTCGCCACTATTGAAAAAAGACTGGATGCTCTAGATTTGGGGAAAGTAGAAGAACTTAAGTCCAACAAGAAAGAAATGTTGGAGATAGATGATGATTGGGAGCCCTTTGTTAGGATTAGCATCTCTAACCAAAGCATCCTTGCTCTTTGTGATATTGTATCCACAGTTTCTACTATGCCAAAAATAGTTTATGATTCTTTGAAACTGGATATGGATATATTATCATCTTATCATGAACATTCTAGTGGAGATATTTCAGAGATTAAAGGAAAGGTAAAAGAAGTCCAAGTTGCATTCCTTCATAGGACTGCACCAATGGATTTCTTCATCACGGAGCCAAACCAAAGTAACATTGTGCTCGGAAGAGACTTCCTCCGTGCTATGAAAGGCTTCATTGATATTGGTAATAGGCACATACGCTTACGCGGTATGGCGAAAGGTAAGTATATCTTTCCTAGTAAGAAGAAGAAGGAGCTTATTGAAAATCAATTTGAGGGTTTTTATGATTCTGATCTTGGATACCCTTGATTCTTCTTTTGCATTAAGCATAGCTAATGGCTTTAAAGAAGCGCTTTCGGGAGGCGGCCCGCAACGAATTTAGGTTTTTCTTTTTGCTTTTGTTATGTCTTGATGATTGTTACTTCTGTAGGAACATCATTGTATCTTTATTTTTAAACTTTGTGCCAAGTTATAGCCTCTTACGGCAAGGGAAGTAAAAGTTGTGACATGCTGTCCAGAAAACAGATTCTGTCCTCGTGACCAGAAAAATTCTAGAAAAATCCCAGTTCATCTTTTTGAGCTGAAATTTTTAAACAATATGCTCTACACAATTACAAAACTTCCGTATGTTCTGAGTTTTTTGATTTGAGTTGCAGAAGTACCCCTAAAAAATTCTTTACTATCTGGTGTTCTGTTTTTCACAGATTCTGCCACGTTTTGTCTCTCCTAACTTTTGCAAACCTTAAGCTTGCTTTTTCTTTGCAAAAAACTTTTTGTCACTCTTGAGAAACAGTAGCTCTTCAAGATTATCTTTATATCCAGTGGATAAAAATTATTTATTAAGGGTACTAACCTCTCTAATCAGCTTATGATGAGTTATGTATGAAGGGAGTTTTCAAGTGTGCGATGGAACATGATGAAAGAAGATCCAGGAGCGTCAAGCGCTCAAGCTTGGGGATGCCCCCATGCATCCCCAATAAATATTCAAGGAGACTCAAGCGTCTAAGCTTGGGATGCCCCCGTGCATCCCCTTCTCCATCAACAATCATCATTTCGTCCTTCGTCTCACTATATTTTTATCACTTCATGCGTTATGTGCTATGCTTGGAGCGTCTCGCTCTTAGGTTTTATTTTTAGTTTCTTTAGCTTTGCTTTCTGTTCATAACAAGTTAGGTCCTGTCTTACTTTGTGTGGGAGAGAAACACGCTCCACTTTCAAAATCTAGAACACATCGTAGGATTCTTCATGTCTATCTTTTTGCTGTTGTGTGTTCTTTATCTTTTCGTAGCTACTGCCATGTTTAGTCTTAGTTTTAGTTTGTTTTTAGCAAGAGCCTTGGATTTTGTTTTAGTTTGTTGCTGGAACTCTCTTTAGTTTTCATGTTTATCTTGTTAAGAGAGTTGGTTGTTGCACTGAGTTGTGTCTTGTCTTGAAAGTAGGTAATTGAGGTTGCTATTTAATTTTAGTAGTAGCTTGCAATAGTTTTGAAGTATTGATGTGAGTAATGTTTGAACTTTTGGTGTCAAGAGCTCTTGCCTATTAGTGATAGGTGTCGTATTTTGGGCAATCCGTGTTTATTTTCAAAACCTACAAAACTAGTTGAGAACTCTAGCTACTAGATGGATCACTACTCTTCTGAGGGGTCGAATATCAGAGAACACTCACGTACCATGAGTCGAGGATGCGCAAGGATAACCAAACCCCCATACACTCCTCCTCGGGGTACTTGTCTCTTTGTGAACCTCTTTATTAGATTGAGAGTTACCGATAATAAGTGCATGAGTTCTTCGGACTAATGTAAGTATTGAGCGTTGACACTTCCACCTTCCCATATTTTGCTAGCCTTTCCCGTGCCGTGCATTGCCTTCTTCTCACTCCGAGAGTTGGTGTCCACCTTCGCCGGTACATCCAAACCCTTGGCATGATACACTCTGTCATCATAAGCCTCCTTATATCTTTCCTCAAAACAGCCACCATACCTACCTATCAAGGCATTTCCATAGCCTTTCCGAGTTACATTGCCATGCAACTTCCACCTCTTCATGACTTGATCTTCATGTCATACATGTTCCTGCTACACTGGCAGCGGCATACATTGCATACATCATGATAGTTACATCTTCTTTATGTTTTGAGTACCTTATAAAGTGTGAAAGATCTCCTTTACCTTCTTGTAAATTAGAGTGTTGCCCTTAAGTGAGGAAAACATCCCAAAGTGGACACATTAAAAGATCCCAAAGAGGACAAATGAGAGTTAAATAGAAAGAGCCATTGAGGCCACCAAAAATACAAAAAAATATAAAAAAGAGAAAAAGAAATAAAAAGATAGAAAGGGGCAACACTACTATCCTTTTGAGAGATCCACACTAGTACTCCCTTTATATCCTTGTACTCCATAGAGATGATCTTCATGCATATAGCTATGTGGGGACCTCCACACTATAGAACTTGGCTTGCATATTCCAAGGATGAGCCTCCTCAAAAGAGCTCTAGGTCTTCATGAGCGAGCAAGTTAGATGCACCCCCACTAGTTCCATTGGAGAGCTTCCTAGCTCGTATGTGTATCCGTTGCATGGCAATCCCTACTCCTCACATCATATATATCATTTGGCATGTCTTGCCTATGATTGTCCTCATTGATGTGAGCCTTTCTCATCCTTTTTGTCTTCCTCCTCCACCATATTTCTCTCTTTGCCATCCTAAGTGTCAAGTCTCGTGATTACGCTCATTAATTGCATGAGTGCTCAAAATATCGAAAAGTATTGGATCAAATTGACTTGTATCTGACTAGTGGTCTGGGGACGAGTCAAGATAAGATTCCGAAGAAGGCCAAGTGTGAAACTTTAGTAGATTGAGTTTTCAACACAAAAATACTTTTTTCTCGTATTCACTATCCCCTTCTTGCACGCAAACACCATTTGGAGACATTCGTGTTTCAATGCTAATATAGACTCTTGCATGTTATGACTTGAATTGAATCTCTAACCTTGATTGCTTTACTTCTCAAAGTTCTTATATGGTTGCTAGCATGTCACCACAGAAATTATGTTGTTATCATTTACCTACTCGAGGACGAGCAGGAATTAAGCTTGGGGATGTTGATACGTCCAAAACGTATCTATAATTTCTGCTTGCTCCATGCATGTTTTGTGTGATATTGCTATGATCTAGATACACTTTTATACATTTTTTATCATATTTGGACTAACCTATTAACTTAGTGCACCCTAGTGCCAGTTCCTGTTTTCTGCTGTTTTTCTATTTCGGTTTTCCCCCATATAAAAAGTGCCAGAAAATATCGGGAAAATTCAGATAAAAAATCAGCGTGACGGAAGCTTCGAGAAGAGCCCGGGAGGGGCCAGAGGGGAGCCAGGGGGGCCCAGGCGGCCACCCGGCGCGGCCCCACCCCTGGCCGCGCCAGGGGGGCGCCTGGGGCCCCTGGCCCACCTCTGGCTGCCCCCTTTCGCCTATTTATCCCCCGTCACGGGAAAACTCCAGAAGCAGAACCCTATTCCGCGAACTCGCCTCTGTTCCGCCGCCGCCGCGCTTCCGAAGATCGGGAGCACCAGAAGACCTCTTCCCGGCACCCTGCCGGAGGGAGGATTGACCTCCGGGAGTCTCCTCTCCACCATGGATGCTCGCCGGATGTCTCGTGAGTAGTTTTCCTAGGACCATGGGTCCGTGATCAGTAGCTATGTGATGTTCTCCTCCCCTCTTTGATCTTCATTGTTTAGACCTCGTGAGCTGCCCAACATGATCGAGGCACCTTTGTAATATTTCTGCTATTGCTATGTTGAGTTTGATAGGATCTGATGGATTATGAGATTATGTTCAGATTGTGATTTGAGTAATATATTTGGTTTTTATCTCTTATATTTTTGTTCCTAAGTAGTTCTTGCATGTTCCCCGTTGCTGTTTATTGCTTTGGCCAACTAGTAGGTAGTGACTCCAAGAGGGAGCGTTGTGCTAGATTGTGGGTTCATGCCCCCCGATGACACGCTTGAGTGACAGAAACATGAGTCAAGGGGATGTGCTGTTGCCACAAGGGGGAAAACAACGGTGCTTGTAACCGCGGTTACAAGGATTGTTTACTTTACGTAGAGTTCTTTTTAATGCAGTTGTCTGTTGCTTTGGGTTTACACTTTGGGTGGGGCTCAAAACTTAATACCAGCGAGATGTTCTGGATAGATATCTCAAGGTGGATGATTAGTAGTAGATGCAGATGAATTTCGGTCTACTTACCTTGGCGTACTGCCTGTGCTTTTGAACCTCTTTCTTTTGTAGCATAGTTAGCATTGGGTTGCGTTCATAATCCTGTCAATTGCCTTTCTGTAATTTGTTTACCTCGCATAGCAATTTTATCGTCTTTTGGGAGAGAGACATCACTAGCGAACATCACGTATCCCGGTCCATATCCTTATCACTGTTTCCACGCTTTATTTACTTTTCTGCATTTACTTTCAAGTTGCTATTATTATCCCTTGCGTTTTATCCTTTGTAAACAACAAGACCGGAGAGATTGACAACATCTCTGAACTTCGTTGGGAACAAAGTTATCTGTGTTTGTGTGCAGGTTCGCGTTAGTTGCGCCGCTGACACCTACTTATCATCTCTGGAGTCCTGCTGGAGACAAACCTTGGTAACTTCACCGAGGGAAAACTGCTGCTGCACTACATCTCAACCCTCCACTTGGGGTAACCAACGAAGGGGGCGAGAAGCCATCACACGGCGCACTCAACCGAGATGAGCTCTCTTGGAGCAATTAATCGGTAGCTGCCGACACGGCGCACTCAACCGAGATGAGATGTCTTGGAGCAATCAATCGGGAGCTGCTGACACGGCGCACTCAACCGAGATGAGCTCTCTTGGAGCAATCAATCGGGAGCTGCCGACACGGCGCACTCAATCGAGATGAGCTCTCTTGGAGCAATCCATCGGGAGCTGCCGACACGGCGCACTCAACCGAGATGAGCTCTCTTGGAGCAATCAATCGGAGCCGCCGACACGGCGCACTCAACCGAGATGACCTCTCTTGGAGCAATCAATCGGGGGCTGCCGTTACGGCGCACTCAACCGAGATGAGCTCTCTTGGAGCAATCAATCGGGAGCTGCCGTCACGGCGCACTCAACCGAGATGAACTGTCTTGGAGAAATCAATCGGGAGCTTCCGTCTTGGCGCACTCCACCGAGGTGAGCTCTCTTGGAGCAATCAATCGGGAACTGCCGTCACGGCGCACTCAACCGAGATGGACTGTCTTGGAGAAATCAATCGGGAGCTGCCGTATTGGCGCACACAACCGAGATGAACTTGCAGGCTTGAATTCTTGGCGTAGCCGGAACACCCACTGGGTGGAACTGCAGCCTCCGGGTGAATCAATGAGTCATCCGGAAGGTCTTCTGTTGATGTAGCAGACGGGGCACTCGGCAGGCTCGTCCTCCGAGCCTCCGAGTCACTCGTCGAGTCATCCGGGCAAGTGATCCCTTGTGGTTGCTCCGGCGGATGGCCTGCCATCCGTGTCATAATCACACTTCTTTTTCGTAATCAGCTGACCGGTCAGCGCAATCAGATTGACCTCGGCCGACCTAACTTTTTTTTTTCAGTCTTCCGGCCGATCTGACGCAGCCGAACCAGAATGCGCCGCAGTGAACTGTTTGGCACCGAGCAAAAAATTGCAGCACAATTGGCCCAACACATAGGCAGCTCCGGCACCTTTTTTTTTGCCGAGCTGGCTCAACTGGCTGACCGATCTGAACCAAATAAATGCATGGTCAACTTCCCAGTCGAGCTGCTCTTTCTCTCTCTCTTTCTTCTTCTGAGCTAGGGCAATCGGCGGACGCACTTGGCACAGCATTGCAGCCCAAACTCTTTTTTTTTTGAGCTAGGCAGTCGGATGCCTCTTTTCTCTAGCTTTTTCTCTGAAACTTGCTGTTCTTGCTTCCAGTCCGCAACCGAGCTCTTTTCTCTGATTCTCTCTTTCTTCAGTCGGAGCGGTAGGGAAGAACGGGCAGGCGGCCACTGGCGAGCTGGGCGAGTGGGAGATGAGCGACGACGCGGGGCCGGCCTTGTCGAGCTGAAGGCAGCCGCGCGCAGTCGGCCGACGACGGGACCGAGCAGGCAGCCGAGGGGACCGGCGGAGCGCAGTCGACCGAAGACGGGGCCGAGCTGTCGGGCGAGCTCGAGCGAAATGGGGAGAAACAGCCGGCTCGAGCGCGGTGCAGCCGGAAGCCGATGTGGGAACCGCTCGTGGGAGGGGCGCAGCAAGCAGCCCGCCATCCGGGGTGGCTCGCGGGCGGAGGCGCTGCGGCCTGTGTTGTAGTTATAGACCTAACAATAGATATAGGGGTAGTGATGGAGCTATAATGATATGTACGCAAAAATGGTGACACAGGGAGAAGTTATACATGTTAGGCCTCTCCTTGGAGATAACAACCTTAATCCTGTCCCAGGTAAACTGGGGTGTTCTTGCTCAAAGTGTCGATTTGTTGTCCTCCTTTCTATGGTGAAAAGGATGGGCTTATATAGAGTGCGCCCTGTCCCTTCGCTGCCCAATAATGGGTTTTAATTACATAGTTAATGATGGCTATTATTACAATGAGAAACGTCCCTCCATTACAGTCTTTTAAGTAGGGGTAACGCATATGGATTTAATGTCCCGTGACTCTGGCTCTTCCTCTTCTTGTCCGCGTATCGTGCAACTCGGCTTTTCTTTCTTCCGAGTAACCAACTTACTCGGACGGTAGTGCTTTGCGTCCGAGTAACATCTTACTCGAAAAGGTCTTGTCCTAGTAAGGTTGTTCTTGTAGTAGTGTCATCCGAATAAACTAACTACTCGGAAGAATCTGACCTTATCCGAGTAGCTTCTTACTCGGAGGGAAAGAGAGAGAAAGAGGTTTTTCTTGATTACGTTTTGTTTTATAGATATTTTCTAAGGGGTGGTTATATTAGGGATACCCCCTGATATAAGGTACATGAGGGTACACCCTAGGTATTACCACGACAGTAGCCCCCAAGTGCTTCTGGGCGCTTGTGTGATTTCATGAGGTATATGGAGATTAAATTCGATAAGAGGCCCGGAAGGACTTTATCAACATTTGAACTATCCACTCGATTATGCGCAGGGTGAGTTGTTTTTGGAAAGATCGGCGACACTCGAGCGTCTCTCGGAAGAGGTGGACTGAGGCCTCGGGAGGCGTGTCTTAGGGTAAAAGGCCTTAAACCCCATATGTAACCAGATCTGTAAAGTTTGATAATTAAAGCACCAGATGGTGAGCTTTAAATCATATCCCATGGGATATCAATTCTTTACCCCTCACACCGTATCATGCTAATAATCTAGCAATCTGCGTCAGAGACGGATTATAAGCGAGTTTGATTGTTCGAAATTTCCTCTGTGATGCTTACCGAAGCTAGTTCGGGATTCTTCGAAGGTGATTTCTTGATCTAGTCGTTCTGAATGCTGACCTACTCGGATTGATTTTAATGATCCTTTTCCGAGTGATGACTTATTCAGAACAGACTTAGAGTGATGAGATCCTTTTTCCGAGTTGCGGCTTATTCGGAAAGTTCATTTGCTTATTTTTCTTTCGAGTTAAGGTTTTGTTCGGAGACATCATTTAAGGGCTTTTTACTTCCGAGATGTGCTAACTTGGAAGACTTTTGTATGTCTTGCTTCCAAGTTGTTTTTCCATGGGAGCGAATCTTTTTCTGTCAGAGGATCTTATCTGTCAGGTATTCTGTCTGGGCGGTTCCTCGATTTCCGCGTCAGTTAGTTATTCAACCATTAATTGCACGCCTTTTAAGGAGGCTAGATTTGGGGGACCGTAACAGGCGCCCTCATTAAGTGCCTTGAAAACTGCGTGGACCTTCTCCCCGCATCTATAAATATGACTTCCTCTTTCTTCCTCCTCAGTATAGCGCTCGCTCCTGCTTCTTTTCCACCGGTGTTCTTCTAAGTCGAGAGCTTCTCCTCCCGTCGGTGATCTCCCAGATCTTCTTCGAACCGGCGGGGCTCCCTTCCGCGCGTCTCCTGGCATCATGTCTGCGGGGGAATGGTTGCCTTCCGTCGTCACGACGGAGCTCATCCGGCGCTACCAAGACGAGGGGTTAATCCCTCGCCATGGCTGCCGCCTTCCTGGCCCAGGTGAGGTTGAACCTCACCCCAGAGAGGATGAGCGGGTTCTTCTTCTTTCTCATGTGGATAGGGGATTTTCTCTTCCGCCTCACCCTTTCCTCCTTGACTTCCTTGCTTTCACCGGGTCTCAACTGCATCATATCGTTCCCAATTCTATCACCCTTTTGTCTAGCTTTTTCTCTCTTTGTGAGGGCTTTCTTGGGATAGATCCTCATTGGAACCTTTTCCGCACCATCTATATCATAAAGCCCCAAAAGATAAAGAACTCTGGGGAAGCAGAGATAAATCATCTTTGTGGGGGGATGTTCTTGACGAAGAGGCAAGGTATCCAGTATTTTTCCTCTAGATTGCCCGACTCTGTGAAGAACTGGCAGAATAGATGGTTCTACTGTAAGGTAGATACCGCCCCCGGCACTCGGACGCTGCCTCCTTATTCCGATGAGTCTTGAGTTTTAATCTGGTTATTTTGTCTATTTTTCAGACGAACATCGCTCCATATCCAATCCCTCTAGCGCCACAGCACCTTGTCGAAGAAGACGAGGACAGCAACAACGACGCGGGACTCGGGGTTGAGGATGACGAGGAGATAGAGTCCGATGTGGTGCCTCCTCGCCCAACTGCCGAGCAGCGCTCCAAGGGTAATCACGACCGTGAGGCAGCTCGGGAAGGATCTGCTCGGGGGACGAAACGTCCCATGTCTCCGAGTAAGGGGGAAAGTAGTGGCAAGGCCACCGCTCTTAGCCCGAGTCATGGGAAAGCGGCTCCCATGAAACAGCGAAAAACGCTTTCTACCCTTGGCGGCAGAAAGGTTAATGCTTCGACGGATGCCGCCGAGATTCCCAGGAAGTCTTCCGGGTCAGGATCTGTTCAGGCTGCTCCCGCCGCTGTTTCTCCCCCACGACGAGCTCTTAAAACAGCTCGGAAGTAATATCTGACAACTTTTATTTTTCCTTCTTTGGTGATTTTTGCAAATCTTAACTTTCCTCATATTGCAGTGTTCGTACGAGTGGATCCGAGTCGCTCCCTGGTGTTGAGATTCATGATGCTGCCGCTTATGAGGATGTCAGTAACTGTGTTGTGACTGATTTCCAGGTGCTGGATTCTATTCCGGAGCAAATTCCAGTCGATGGTGAGTATTCGTTCTTTGGCTCTAGATTTTATCCTTGCTCCGCGTTCTTGCTTACCAGTTTTCTTTTTGTTAGATATGGATGTTGGCCCTGACGTAGACCCGATCCCTGCTGCAAATGTGGGGACCTCCCCTGCTTCCAGCGCCCCGGCTGCTCCGGAAGCTTCTACCGATCAGGAGGTTATTGCCCCTGCGCCAGTTCAACCTGTCACTTCGGGGGTGTATGCCGAAAACACGCCTGTTCCTCCTGCTACCTCGGGGGTGACAGGCGCCGGAAAGAGTTCTATTGTTTCTGTTGCAGCCTCAGGCGGAATTCGGCCTCCTCCTACTTCCGTCTCGGTTGATACCTCGATTGAGGATGCCACAGTAGATGGATTGAAGGAGTCTCTGACGAAGGCCTCGGAAATTGAGCTGCGGTTACGTGAGTTATCCTCCGACGCGTGGATGATGAAGACCAAGTTGCATGTAAGTACTTCTTAGTGCACCCACTGGGTGTAGCCCCCAAGGCTCTGAGTAACTTCTTGAAGTTACTCGGAGGCTTATGTTATAGAGACTGTTGGCTTGATAATCTTCCAGTGGTGGCACTTCTTAGTGCACCCACTGGGTGTAGCCCCCAAGGCTCCGAGTAACTTCTTGAAGTTACTCGGAGTCTTATGTTGTAGAGTTTTTTGATAATCTTCCAGTGGGGGCACTTCTTAGTGCACCCACTGGGTGTAGCCCCCAAGGCTCCGAGTAACTTCTTGAAGTTACTCGTAGTCTTATGTTGTAGAGTTTTTTGATAATCTTCCAGTGGGGGCACTTCTTAGTGCACCCACTGGGTGTAGCCCCCAAGGCTCCGAGTAACTTCTTGAAGTTACTCGGAGTCTTATGTTGTAGAGTTTTTTGATAATCTTCCAGTGGGGGCACTTCTTAGTGCACCCACTGGGTGTAGCCCCCAAGGCTCCGAGTAACTTCTTGAAGTTACTCGGAGTCTTATGTTGTAGAGTTTCTTGATTTGGATGATTTTTCCTGTGCCAGGAGGCTTGCAAACTTGGCACTGATTTTGTGAAACTACAAGGAGAACATGAAGCTTTGAAGAAAAGGCATGCTGAGGATAATGTTAAGGCTATGTTTCTAATAGGAAATTAGGAGTTTCCAAATTGTTCGCCATGTGATGTTTCTAACATCTCAATCTGCAAAGGCTGCGAAGAAAGCATTTGATGCGAAGGTGAAAGAAAATGATGAATTTGTCAATAAAATGAAAAAGGAGATTGAGCAAACTGAGAAACGTGCGAAGGAGAAGAAGGTTTTGGAGAGACAAGTGGTCAGCCAGAAGAAAGCTCTTGAAGAGAAAGAGGCCACTATCTCCCAGCTTCAATCCGACCTGCAAAAACTGTCCGAGCTACGCTCTAAAGATAAGGAGAACCATGAAGCTGAGCTGGCAGCGACTCGGGATTCGGTCAAAAAAGTTGAAGAGTACTGTGTCGGGAGATTTGCTTCGTTTAGTGAGATGCTATCCAGTAAGTTGTTTTCCTTGCATCGTGCGTCCGACCTGTTGCTGCTAAGTCATCTCATTTGATTTTTACAGTTGTTGTGTTTTTGCAGTTTATTCCACCAATCCTGAGGCGAAACAGGCGCGTATGGCCGAGTTTGCCGAGCTGATGAAGAAGGACAATTACACTCCCAAGACGACGGAATTTTCCTTGTCCAAAGGCCTTCTGACCATGAGGTGCGCGAGTGCAAAGAAATATGCTGAAGAAACCATGGGTGCCACCCTAGGTTTGAAGAATTACATCTCGCCTACTGAGGAGAATCGTGTTCATCTGGATACAGTTGTTCCTCTACTTCAAGCGGCTCCGCAGCAAATTGCTCGTTGGAAAAGGTCTTCAGCTCGGAGTGGCGCGAATTATGCTCTGGCCCTGACTAAAGCTCATATTTCGGAGAAAATCCATAATCTGGAACGAGTAGTCCCCAAGTTTCAGAAGAACCTGTTAGGTAACTTTAGCTAAGTTTTGCTTAAGCTTTCATCCGAGATGCGTACAGCTCGGACGAAAAAACTTGGAATTTTCACAACGTTAAAGCCCCCAGGTTTCGGAAAAACTTGTTGGGCAACTTCGTTAAGTTTTGCTTAAGCTTTCGTCCGAGCTGCGTACAGCTCGGACGGAAAGCTTGGGTTTTTCGTAACGTTAAGTTGCCCCCAAGTTTCAGAAAAACTTGTTGGGTAACTTAGTTAAATTTTGCTTAAGCTTTCGTCCGAGCTACGTACAGCTCGGACGGAAAACTTGGATTTTTCGTAACGTTAAGTAGCCCCCAAGTTTCAGAAAAACTTGTTGGGTAACTTAGTTAAATTTTTCGTAAGCTTTCGTCCGAGCTGCTTACAGTTCGGACGAACAACTTGTTGGGTAACTTGCTATAACCAGTTATCTGCAAGGATATAGAACTATGTTTCTGAAATCATCGTTTTTTCTTTGCTTCTCGGGTTGTCGAGGTGTTTAGTAGAAGTCAGCTTAAGCTTTTGTCCGAGCTGCGTACAACTCGGACGAAAGCTTGAATTAAGAATGCAATTGATTAAGGCAGAATCTCTTTATTGAATCGATTGATAAGAGTCTCATGCATAGAAGCGCCGTAACATTTGGGCATTCCATGCATGTGGTTCTTCTCTATTATTCGTTACATCATATAGCCGATAGGCTCCATTACCTAAGACTCTGGTTACAATGTAAGGACCTTCCCAGGGAGGGGCTAGCTTGTGACCAGAGGTTTGCTTGATGCGCAAAACCATGTCACCTTCCTGAAAGGAGCGAGCTCGGATATGACGCTCGTGATATCGTCGAAGGTCTTGTTGGTAAAATGCCGAGCGTGTTAGGGCTAAGTTCCTCTCTTCTTCTAAAAGGTCAATACCATCCTGCCGAGCTGTTTCGGCTTCTTCTTCAGTATACTGAGTTATTCGAGGAGCATTGTGCTTCAGGTCACTCGGCAGGACAACTTCTGCACCATACACCAGGAAAAAGGGGGTCGCCCGAGTGGATCGGTTTGGAGTCGTTCTCAATCCCCACAATACTGAGGGTAGCTCTTCAAACCCAGGCTCCTGCTGCTTCCTGTAGTTCCCGCATAAGACGTCGTTTGATTCCCTTCAAGATCAACCCATTTGCTCGCTCTACCTGGCCATTGGATTGAGGGTGTGCCACTGAGGCGAAGTTTACTCTGGTACCCATGTTCCAGCAAAACTGCTTGAACTCGGCTGATTTGAAATTTGACCCGTTGTCGGTGATGATATCGTGGGGAAGGCCGAAACGGTGTACAATGCCCTGGATGAAGCTAACTGCAGCGGTTGAGTCTAAGCTTTTTATTGGTTTTGCCTCTATCCATTTTGTGAATTTGTCTACAGCTACTAGGATGTGTGTAAATCCTGAGGTGCCTGTTCTGAGTGGCCCTACCATGTCCAAACCCCATGTAGCAAAAGGCCATGCTAGAGGTATTGTCTTCAACTCGGATGCTGGCTTGTGTGGCTGATTTGCGTAAAACTGACATCCTCTGCAATGATCGACAATGTTCTTGGCATCCCTTAAAGCATTGGGCCAGAAGAATCCTGCTCGGAAAACCTTGGCCACTAGTGTCCGACTTGACGCATGGTGACCGCATTCGCCGGAATGTATGTCTTGTAAGATGAGTCGACCTTCTTCTTCCGATATGCACCGCTGGGGAAGTTTTGTAACACTGTTTCTGTACAACTCATTGTTGATCACGGAGTACGATTTTGCTTTTCGCACTACTTGCTTGGCTTCTATTTCGTCATCTGGCAGCTCTTGCTTTTGTAAGTATCTCAGAATGGGCAAGGACCACTCGGGAGGGATTACCTCTATGTCAAAAACAAGATCCACCACTGCAGGAATATATTCTTTGTCCAGAATATTCTCATCTGGCAACATGCTTGGATCGGCATCCGAGTAGGGATCTTCCTTCACAGTTGGGGCGTGTATGTGCTCCAGATAAACTCCTGGGGGGATTTGCCCCCGAGTTGATCCTAGCTTGCCTAAGTCATCCGCTGCCTGGTTTTGTGCCCTTGGGATATGATGGAGCTCCAGCCCATCAAATTTTTTCTCCAGTTTTCTGACTGCTACACAGTAGGTTGTCATTGCTGGGCTCCTTATATCCCATTCTTTCATGACCTGATTGATCACCAGGTCAGAGTCTCCAAAAATCATCAACTTTCTGATTCCAAGTGAAATGGCCATTCGTAATCCATACAAAAGGGCCTCATACTCGGCCTCGTTGTTTGTTGCTGGGAAATGGATTTGAAGGACGTATCTCATTTCGTCCTTTCTTGGGGAGACCAACACTACTCCTGTTCCTGCCCCATTTAACATCTTTGACCCGTCAAAAAACATAGTCCAGTGCTCAGGGATTGGTTGTGGGATGCTCTGTGCTTCTGTCCATTCGGCCAAAAAATCTACCAAAGCCTGTGACTTGATTGCCTTCTTGGGTTGATAATGAATATCATATGGTAAAAGGTCTAATCCCCATTTTGCAATTCTGCCCGTAGCATATCTGTTATTCATGATTTCGGCCAAAGGAGCTTCTGATACTACTGTAACCGAGTGGTCTTGGAAGTAGTGAGCCAACTTTTGTGATGCCAAGTGAATTCCCATTGCCAGTTTCTGGTAATGAGGATATCGTTGCTTGGATGGTGTGAGGACCTCGGAGATGAAATACACAGGCCTTTGAATCTTCTGTATTTTTCCTTCCTCTTCTCTTTCCACCACTATGGCTATGCTGACGACTTGGCTTGTGGCTGCAATGTACAAAAGGAGTGGCTCCTTTTCTTTCGGTGCTGCGAGAACCGGCCGAGTTGATAACTGCTTTTTCAATTCTTCAAAGGCCTCCTGGGCTTCTTCGGTCCATTTGAAGTTTGGCGACTTTTTCATTAGCTGATAGAGGGGGAGTGCCTTTTCTCCGAGTCGGGAAATGAATCGACTGAGTGCTGCGAGGCACCCTGTTAGCTTTTGGACATCTCGGAGCTTTTGAGGCGGCTTCATGTTCTGAATTGCTGCTATCTTCTCTAGGTTGGCTTCAATTCCTCTTTCAGAAACCATGAATCCGAGTAGCTTTCCTGCTGGAACACCAAATACACATTTTGCTGGATTTAATTTGATGTTATAAGATCGAAGACTCTGAAAGGTTTCGGCCAGGTCGGTCAATAAGTTACTTCCCTCAGCTGTCTTAATTACGATGTCGTCAACATACACTTCGACATTTCTACCGATCTGCCAGATCAAACAATTCTGCATCATGCGCTGATATGTAGCCCCCACATTTTTAAGTCCGAATGCCATGGTGACGTAGCAGAAACAGCCAAAAGGAGTTATAAATGCGGTTAATACTTCATATCGTTCATATAATCGGATTTGATGATAACCCGAGTATGCATCGAGGAAACATAGTCTTTCACACCCAGATGTGGAATCCACAATCTGGTCGATGCGAGGAAGAGGGAAGTGATCTTTTGGACAAACTTTGTTGAGATGACGGAAATCAACGCAAGTTCTCCAAGATTTATCTTTCTTTGGAACCATCACAGGATTTGCTAACCACTCTGAGTGGAAGATTTCCTTGATGAATCCAGCTTCTAGCAATCTTGCTATTTCTTGTCCAATGGCTTTTCTCTTTTCTGAAGAAAAACGTCTAAGGGACTCTTTTACTGGTCTTGCTTTCGGGTCAACCCGCAATTTGTGCTCAGCCAACTCCCTTGGGACTCCGGGCATGTCAGATGGCTTCCACGCGAAGATGTCCCAATTCTCACGGAGGAAGTTGATGAGCTCAAATTCCTATTTAGGATTCAGATCAGTGGCGATGTTGGTGAACTTGTCCTCATCGTCAGGGTGGATCCGCACTTTTTTGGTTTCTCCTGCTGATTCGAACGAAGATGATTTCTTGGGCTGCAACAACTCGGATGCGTCGACGACTTTCTTCAACTCGGTTAACTCTACTTCTGCCATTTGCTGGTCGGCTATTAATGATCCTTTTTGCAGCAACTCTTCTGCTTGTTTATAATCTCCAGATACGGTGATCACACCGCTAGGGCCTGGCATCTTTAACTTCAAATAAACATAGCAATGAATCGCCATAAATTTTGCATAAGCGGGCTGTCCGAGTAGCGCGTGATAAGAACTCGGAAAGTCGACTACTTCGAAGGTAATCTTTTCCTTCCGAAAATTATCAGGTGTACCGAAGACTACATTCAGAGTAATCATTCCTAGCGAGTGTGCTTTGTTTCCCGGGATGATCCCGTGAAATTCCAAGTAACTGTTACTGAGTTTAGACATCGGGATGCTCATGCTTTTTAAGGTACTAGCATATAAAATATTTATGCCACTGCCTCCATCCATCAAGACATTCCTCAGCCTAAAATTGCCATTTCCTGTTTCCACCAATGGGTCAACTATCAGAGCGTGTCCTCCAGGGTGAGGGGTATGAGGGGGATGGTCCGATTGATCAAACGTAATCGGAACATTTGTCCACTTCATATAACTCGGAACGGCTGGAGCAGCAGTGTTAACTTCTCTGAACCTCAACTTTTCAATTCTCTTCGATTCTCGGCCTGCAAAAATGACCAGAACTTCGTCTTCCCGAGGAAAACCTTCACTGTCCAGATCTGGACTTCCTTCCTTTTTCTTTCCCTTGTCCTGCTGTGGCCCGGTCTTTGCATTTTGCGCAGCTCTTTTGATCAGTCGGCACTGCCTAGCGGTATGCTTCGAGGAAACTGTCTTTCCTTCAGCATCTTGGGTGGTATGAAGAGGACAAGGCTGGTTTAGGATATCATCATCATTTGAAGGCCTTTTCTGACGAGGCTGCCACTCCTTCCTTGGCTGATTTTTGCTATGGATCCCTGCCGCATTTGCGGCCGCTACCAATTCGGCGTCTGTTGGTGCTCCTTCTGAAGGGTTCGTTGCATAGAAAACAAAATTTTTCCTACGATTGCAACTGCCAAGATCACATCTAGGAGATAACTTGTAACGGTTTGAGAAGGACTCACCCTCGAAGACCAAAAAGCTTTAACGAGAACGATTCTCGTGGGTGATGTAGTCGATCACTTGCCGACCTCAAGGTCGTGATGAAGATGGGCGCCACAAACGGGCAGCGCCTCCGTAATCGGTCACACGTACGGATCAGCGACGACCTCCGCCCCTTGCTCCAGTTGGGCAGCGGAAGTAGTGGATCCTCGGGAACTCCAGCAGCACTACAACATAGTGGTGGTGGTGGTAGAGAAGATCTTGAGCAGGGCTTCGCCTAAGCACCGTACTCGTGAAACTGGATCAGCTAGCAAGGGGAGGAAGATGCCAACCAAAGGGCATATGAGAGATGGAGGAATGAGTGAGTTGTGTGAGGACCTCCACCCATCTATATATAGGAGGAGGGGGAGGCAGCCCCCAAGGGGTAGCACGCCCCAAGAGGTGCCCCCACCTCTCCCCTCATCATGTGGGTGGACTCTCCACTCACAAAAACAAAGGGTCACACATTATTCCCATAATTTCCATAAATCTCCACTCAAAATTCCAAGAGTTTTATCACATTAAAACACTTTTAATTATCTTGTTTAATGTCACTCAAATTAATGAACACTTCATTCAATGAGTACTTCATTGATGAACACTTCATTCAATGAACACATTAACAATTATCCCCTTGCACTATTTTGATATACCGAAACTATTCCAGCAGTTTTATCAAAACAGTCCATGTGCTGTCCAGTATATTCTCCGGCGTTCCGTATCCACTCAAACGCGTCGACGAATCCTTAAGTGTGTCACCCTACGGTTCGTGAATAAAATGGACATGACAGAGACTCTTCTCCAATCAATAATCATCAGAGGGATCTGGAGATCCATGATGACTCCCACTTACTCAACGATGAACTAGTGATCGTGTGAACCATTACTCCGTAACCAATTCCTTTTGTCTCGCGATATTTTACTTGTCCGAGATCCGATCATTTGGTATCATCCATACCTAGTTCGATCTCGTTACCGACAAGTACTCTTTACTCGTTCCGTGATATAACATCCTCGTGAGCCAGTCACGTGCTTGCAAGCGATGTCAATGTGATATCACCGAGAGGGCCCAGAGTATATCTCTCCGTCATCTGGATGGACAAATCCCACTCTTGATCCACGAGCCTCAACTAACACTTTCCATGTACCCAACGACACCTTTATAATCACCCTGTTACGGTGTGACGTTTGATGGAATCAAAGTACTCTTCCGGTGTCAGTGATTGAAGTGATCTCATGGTCTAAGGATTAGGGTTACTTCATGAAAGTTTGATACAGCAATAGAAACTTGATGACATGATCGTATTGCTATAACTACTGTGGGTGTATGTTCATCACATCATTCTCCAATGACATGACCTTGTTATTAACAACATCCAATGTTCATGATCAGGAAACCTTGATCATCCGTTAATCAACAAGCTAGTATAAAGAGAGGCATTACTAGGAACCTTTTCTCTGTTTATTAAACACACATGTATTAACGTTTCCGGTTAACACAATTATAGCATGAAAATAAACATTTATCATAAACATGGAATAAGATAATAACCACTTTATTATTGCCTCTCGGGCATATTCCCTTCACCTTCTGCCTTTCTCTTACCGCCGCACCTCCATTCTTTTGCTTGGGGTTGGAGGCCGAGTTGTTACCACTTCGATACTGCTGAGACTTCTGCCGAATTTCCTCTTCCCCATTAGCATATTTGTTTGCGATTTCCATCAATCTGCCGAGTGAAGTGACATCAGGGGACCTTGCGAGCTTTAAGATTAACTCCTTGTACTTGACACCTTGCTTAAAGGCATGAATTGCTTGGAACTCGGAGACTCCTTCTACCGAGTTATGGAGTGTGATCCATCTTTGAATATTTCTCGAGTGGGCTCATTGTGACCTTGAGTGCATAACTGCAATTCAGTCAGCCCTCCAGGTCTCTTGTAGGTTCCTTCGAAATTCTTGACGAAAACTCTAACTAGATCTTCCCATACCCAGATGTTGTTTGGTGGAAGCTGGTTTAGCCATGTCCGAGCTGAACCTTCCAGCATCAGGGGAAGGTGCATCATGGCTATCTCATCTCCACCTCCTCCTATCTGGACTGCTATTCTGTAGTCATCTAACCATGTCTGCGGCTTAGCGTCACCCCGGTACTTCTCTACTCCTTGCGCTATCCTGAAGCGAGGGGGAATCGGGGTTGACCGGATTCTCTCACTAAAACAGACGGGGCCTGTAGCCATCGGATAACTAACTTGATCTTGTCGATACATCCTGGCACGATCTACTCGATTTTGTACTAAATGGCTTCGAGCATCATCTTCAATATCTCGGTATCTTTCCTCTTGATGATCCACTCGGCGCCGTTCTTGGTACCTCCTCCGAGCTGCATAGTCTTCATCTCTCCTCCGAGATGCATAGTCTTCATCTCTCCTCCGAGCTGTATGCTCATCACCTCTTCGAAACTCTGGGTTCCGGAACTGTTCATGGCGATATTCATCATGAGGATCCCCCTTGTTCCGAGGTGAATGATTTCTGTTTCTTCGGGGAGTATAAACAGACTGAGAGGTGCCCGTGAGGGGAGGCTGAGAGTGAACTCGCTGTAGTGATTGACTGACTTTAGCGTTCTGCTCCACTGCTTTTTGCAACAGGAATGCTAAGTGCTCTATTCCTTCAGCTGCTGAACCACTCGGCTGCAAGGAATTTGCAATCCGAGTAGCTGCTATTAGATTTTCCATTGGAGTATCCAGAGCTCGGAAGGATCGGTTGTCGCCATTCCCCCTCAGTTGCCGACTGGTTCTACTCTGCTTGAGGCGGGCCACCTCCCGAGCCTGATGTTCCAATGTATTCTGTAGTTCGGTTAGACGTTGTCGTTCAGCTAAATTGGTTAGCCTGGCTGCCTCTAAGTGTTGCCCTTCTGGAGTCGAGGTGTCTATGGGGGTTTGCAACATCTGCTCTGCTGCTTCTGCCGTTGCTTGTTCTTCCCGAGTAAGGGGCCGTCGACTGGGACCTCCAAGCTCTAGACGCCTGAAAGCAGATGTCCGCCGACGTCCTCCTCCGATTGGTATCTCTTCATTGCCCCGAGCTACTTCATTAGTCCGGTCCCCGCCCTCTCTGGTTGGTGACCCCTGAGGCGGTGGAGTTCCGGCCATACAAACTTCTGCCATGGTGACAGGGGAACCGTTGCTCCCTTCTTGTTCGGCCTCTGGCTCCGGGTCAGACATCAGAAGGTCTTCATCATCGCCCGAGTTGAAGATGTGCAAGAGTGATGCAGTCGGACCTTCCTTTGCGATCAGCTCGTTAATGGCCTGCTGAGCTGACTCCACAGAATCGATGACTGCCACCTGCTAGATCGGGCGGGGCTTGTTTCAATAAGGAATGCGCGGGAGGCCGGACCTCTTCTTCTTGTGGTGGAGAGGCCACAGAACCTGGGTCTGAGGACGTCCTGGTAACTGGAGGCGAAGAGCCCCCGATGCGCCGGCTTGAAAGTGTACGCTACCCCTTGAGGGAAGCAG
Source organism: Bromus sterilis (assembly GCA_950022295.1). Taxonomy (NCBI): domain Eukaryota; kingdom Viridiplantae; phylum Streptophyta; class Magnoliopsida; order Poales; family Poaceae; genus Bromus; species Bromus sterilis. Next base: position 10,146,080 of record OX465595.1, on the reverse strand, counting down.
CTGCGCCTGGAGCGGCGCATCCGCCAGCCAAGCGGAGTCGTCGGCCATAAAGGCTAGCGATCCAAAGAGAAAACTCTTGCCGTGGACGAGTTGAGGACCGCGGGTCGACGATGAAGACGAAAGGAATCCCATCTTTACGGTTGCTGATCAGCTCAGCCCCACGGTGGGCGCCAATTGTTGTAGTTGTAGACCTAACAATAGATATAGGGGTAGTGATGGAGCTATGAAGATCTATACGCAAAGATGGTGACACAGGGAGAAGTTATACAGGTTAGGCCTCTCCTTGGAGATAACAACCTTAATCCTGTCCCAGGTAAACTGGGGTGTTCTTGCTCAAAGTGTCGATTTGTTGTCCTCATTTCTATGGTGAAAAGGATGGGCTTATATAGAGTGCGCCCTGTCCCTTCGCTGCCCAATAATGGGTTTTAATTACATAGTTAATGATGGTTATTATTACAATGAGAAACGTCCCTCCATTACAGTCTTTTAAGTAGGGGTAACGCATATGGATTTAATGTCCCATGACTCTGGCTCTTCCTCTTCTTGTCCGCGTATCGTGCAGCTCGGCTTTTCTTTCTTCCGAGTAACCAACTTACTTGGACGGTAGTGCTTTGCGTCCGAGTAACATCTTACTCGAAAAGGTCTTGTCCGAGTAAGGTTGTTCTTGTAGTAGTGTCATCCGAATAAACTAACTACTCGGAAGAATCTGACCTTATCCGAGTAGCTTCTTACTCGGAGGGAAAGAGAGAGAAAAAGGTTTTTCTTGATTACGTTTTGTTTTATAGATATTTTCAAAGGGGTGGTTATATTAGAGATACCCCTGATATAAGGGGTACATGAGGGTACAGCCTACGTGTTACCACGACAGCCTGCAGCTGCAAACGGAGGAGGCAGGGGCTGTCCGTCGCGGGAGGCCGGTGAAGTGGTGCTAGAGCTTTCGAGTGGTCTTGGCCATGAATGAATAGTTCCCACAATGAAGCAAAACGTGAGCAAGCAGCTGGATGGATTGCTTGTCCCGCAGCTCGGCTGGCCGATCTTTTTATGCAACTCTCTGAATTTTGCTTGGCTTCTTTTCTGAATGTTGCTTCGGTCAGTAGGAGAGCAAACGCAGTCCCAGCCAGACCAGGGCGGCCCGTGCCCGCCCGGATGCGCACGGGGGCTTGGAGCAGGCGCACGCGATGGGAGCCGGAGGAGCCGACCTGGATGGCGCAATCGGCGGGGGACGGGAACCGGCACAGGCGGAGGAGCAGAGCTAGAGCGCCATTATCCGGCTGGTATTTGGGAGGTACATGGTCCATATGCGAGTGGTGTACGGATTGTGTCTGGGACGAGGCCGAGGGCAGCCAGACTAGCCGGCGCGGAGCTAGGTGGCACCCGGTGGGCTGAACAGCTCGGAGACGGGGCGGTTCGTCGTCCGAACGGAAGAGAGGCAATTCGGCGTTCGGGCGGAGAGACCAACCTGACGCGGGAGCTAGGCGAAGGAAGACGCAATCGGCCACGGTCGGGCAGAAAAGGAAACCACACCTGGACACGAACCGGGCTGAAGCGGAGCTGGGGTGGATCTTGGAGCGCGGAGGGAACCACGGCGCTGGGGGGCGCACGGATATCGCTGAGCGCAGGGCCCCGCTGAAGGAGGAGCAGCGCACCAGCCCACCGGCGGCTGCAGGCGCGAAGGGCCGCGCCGGAGACTAGGGCGAGGCCACCGAGGCTCACGGAGGAGGAGCCCGGCGCCGCGCGGGCGTACGCAGAGGCAGGGGCACAGCGTCCCGGGAGGCCGGCAGGGGACGCTCGCAGCGGGAGGAAGCCCACGGGCGCGCGGCGACGATGGAGCTCGTGGGCGAATAGGAGCTGCACGGGGCGCTCGATGGCGAGGACGCAGGGGACCGCGGCGCGGAAGAGAGCTTGCCAGAGGAACGCGGAGAGCTGCCGGAGCGGAGTTTGCCGGGGAAGCTTGAGACGGGGAGGAGCAGCCTGCACCGGGAAACCGTAGGCGCCGGACGGCGAAGCATGGCCACGACCGCGACGGGGAGCTGGCTGGCAGGCGTATCCTCCGGACACTCATCGGGCTAAACTGTGATCCAGATCCAGAGAAGTTGGTGCTGAAGAAATCGTCGGTGAAGAGAGGTCCGTTCGGAACAGGTTCCGGTCGCCGCAATATCCCCCACGGTGGGCGTCAACTGTCGTCGATCTGATGACGGCAGATGCCATGGGATGACTAAAGAGGGATATTTCTAGCAAGCGACGGCGTTTCGGACGGGTCTAGATACAAGCGCGATGATGAACACGGCGAAGTACCCAGGTTCGGGGCTCTCCGTAGAGATAAAACCCCTACTCCTGACTATCTGGACTATAGACATATATCTGTACAGAGGTGCTCCTGTATGCATGTCTGGCCGAGCTGACCAGTGCGTGAGCTAGCTAATGTTGGATAGATGAAAATGGAGTGAGCTCTCCCCCTCCACCGTGAGCTATCTTGCCCCTTATATAGTGGGTGCCAAGATACTCATGGAATGGAGGCAAAGGGAAGAAGACAAAAAGGAGGTACAAGTGATGTGACCCCTTGATGTGATGTAATGGGACATCTCATACCCACACTATTCATGATGTGACTAAAAATGTACTTTCTTGTCCTGTATGCTTGTCTTGTCTTGTTTGTCTTGATGCTTCGGTTGACTTCCGGGCAGCCGAGCTGCGGCAACCGGCAGCCAGGAAACGAGCAGTCGGCCGGATGCGCGAGCAGTCGGCGCGGAGCCATCGGGAGTCAGCCGAGCTGGGATGCAATCGGCGTGAAACCGCCAGCAGTCAGCCGAGCTGACCGAGGGCGCAGTGGGCGTTACGTCGAATCGACGACTTTGGTATACCCGGGGGTATTTCCCCCGACAGTAGGAAGGTGAAGAAGATTAAGAGCATCGTCAATGCAGACCCTTATATCAATAGTGTATGTTTGAATCGGGATGTTCGAACACAGTTTAGCATCCAACACAATTTTGCATTTGTTTGCAAATTGATTTACTTGTTTGTTTTCTCGTAAACCAAACACAAAGTAAGGGAACTTTGCAAGCATCCAGATCGCGGTCACGACGTGTTCGACACCCCGATCCCACCATCATCCTCTCCGAGCGAAAAATTCTTGTTGCACCGGCCAACCCGCTTCACAGCAGAAGCGACCGGTCACCGGAGCTGAGAATGCATGCCATGCAACGAATGAATTGATGCACTGAATGCACCAGCGTGTTTTGAGCCGTTAGATTAACAATGAAGGAATAAGATCTCCTTCTAGATGGGTGGTTGGCACATAAACAAATCCACAAAAACCAAAAAATATCATCCTAATGGAAATTGCCATATGCTATCAACTGCAATTACCATCCCACGTAACTAAAATTACCACAAAAAAGTTAAGACTTGTCATATCTTTGTGCCACACGTGTGGCAGTTATTAGCTTCCAAAACTTACGCATAAGGCCCTTCTATGCCGTCAGCCGGCGGATCCACCGGGTCGCTAGGCGTTGGAATTGTAGATCAGACAGTTCAGCTTCATTGCAACAAGACACATGTTGCAAACCTTTTTTATAATAAGACATGTTATGAAACTTCTTTGCAACAAGATGCATGTTGCGAAGCTTTTTTGCAATGAGACACATATTGAGAAGCTTCTTTGGTACAAGACATATGTTGCGAAGCTCGTTTGCAACATAACACATGTTTTGGAGAACGCACGGGAATAAAAATGAAAAATGTGTCATCGGGCGGTGTTGGGGTCATGGACACGTGTCGCATGCACGTATGAGGTGGCGGAACAGACGAAGTGATCCGCCGGATGATTTGGATCATTTCCCTTAAGCATAAGCTCAAATAAACATGACCTAAACCGCCTATGGCATTAGGAAGGGCCATGTCCTGGTTTACAACCGTTTGCGTCAACGCATGCACACAGTGGCGGAGCCACAGGGTGGACAGGGTGGGCCGCGCTCCACCCTGGGATTTCGGCCCAAATTTTTTAGGATGTAGTTTTTAGCCCATCAGCGAAACTGAAACACAGAGACGCAGCCGCACCCCAGGTCAACCTCACCCCAACCGTTCCCCGATTTCGATCCGCCGCCTCGCTACACAGCCGCAGCCCGCAGGCGCAGGTCACTCGCCGTCGCTGTGTCACCTCGCCGGACCACTGTAGAATCCCGGAGGCCGAAGCCTGGACCGTCCTGACGCGGTGAGCCGGTGAAGCCCCGCCCGGCAGGCGCGCAGCAGAAGCCGCCCGCGGTAGCCAGCAGGCAGCAGCAGCTGCCAGTTGATCTCCTGATTCGGCGAGCGGCAGCTGTCGGTTGAGCACTAAGCTGAGGAGCTGAGCAGTACTGGAGCTGAGCAATCCATTGAGCACTGAGCAGTACAAACTACAAAGTACGCACGGACGCACCAAGCCACCAAATCCCCAATTCCCCATCCCTGTTCACTTACTTTTTGTTGATCTCTAGTTAATTTGGCTAGAAGAATTTGACTAGATGCAGTAAATAAATAGACGAACTAATGATCTCACTCTTATACCCATATTATGGCAGAAATGAAGAGGACTGGAAATATTGCTTCTCTGTTTGAGAGACATGCTAGAAAAACTGGGAAGAAAGTTGGCGTGCCGGAGCCGGATGTGCAGGGGACTGCGGATGTGGTCGAAGAGCAAACTGAAGAATTTGTGGTTGAAAAGCAAACTCAAGAGGCAGTGGTGTCTATGTCAAACGTGACGGTGCAGCAGACTCGAGAACTAGTGGTTCAATTTGAAGATGTCTCACCGCCACCGCCGGTTTATGATTTTAATCATCTTAAACATGATCCCGGAGAAAGGCTGCCCATTGCAAGTTATCCCGTCAATGACCAAGACGCAGTTCGGAGAGCATATATTCTCAAAGGTGCTTTCAAACCTTATGCACATAACTTTGAGCAAAGAAAAATTGGGAACATAGTTCGGGCATTCAGTCCTTTTTGGCTTCATAAGCATAGTTGGCTTGAATATAGTATCAAGAAGAAAACTGCATTTTGCTTTGTATGCTTCTTGTTCAAAGAGAAAAAAACTAGTGGTAAGGGAACTAATGCATTTACTGATGGTGGTTGGAATAATTGGAATAGAGATGATGCTCTTGATAAGCATGTTGGTGGTGTAACAAGTGTGCACAATGCAGCTCAAGAGAAGTATAACTTATTTGTGAATCCTCGTGCAGCAATTGATGATCTTCTTGTGAAGGTGAACAGTGAGGATATGCGTCTTTACAGGATGAGGTTGAAATATTCACTTAGATGCTTGCAGTTTCTTCTTCATCAAGGATTGGCATTTCGTGGGCATGATGAAAGTGAGCAGTCTAGTAACAGGGGAAACTTTGTTGAGTTATTGAAATAGCTTGCATCAAATAGTGAGGAGGTGGACAAGTATGTCTTGAAGAATGCACCAGGTAATTGCAAATTGACTTCTCACCAGATACAAAATCAGATTATTCAATGGTGTGCATTACATACTAGAAATCAAATTATTGAAGAAGTTGGTGATGATCATTACGCTATTCTAGCCGATGAGTCTAGTGATGTATCACATAAAGAACAACTAGCTCTATGCTTACGTTACGTTGATAAAGTGGGAAGGCCGAATGAGCATTTTCTTGGAGTTGTTCAAGTAAGTGATACTACTGCATTTATCACTTAAGGAAGCAATTGGAACTTTACTTGCCAATCATGGTTTGACTATAACTCAAATTCGTAGTCAAGGCTATGATGGGGCTAGTAATATGAGAGGAGAAATTAAAGGGCTGAAAACATTAATCATGAAAGAGTCACCTTCTTCTTATTACGTTCATTGTTTTGCACATCAACTCCAACTTGTTCTTGTTGCCGTTGCCAAGGGAAATGATGATTGTGTATGGTTTTTTGATAGAGTGTCTTTGTTGCTGAACATTATTGGAGTTGCTTGTAAGCGTCATGACATGCTTCGAGATGCTAGAATTCAGAATATCATGAAATTACTTGAATGTGGTGAGTTACAAACTGGGAGTGGTCTAAATCAAGAGATGGGGTTACCTAGGCCTGGTGATACTAGGTGGGGTTCTCACTACAAAACTGTTCTTAACATAATTGCTATGTATCCCACAATTCGTGATGTAATCATCACTCTTGGACAAGATGCTACACAGAGGAGTGATTGGCCAAAAATTCATACTATTGTTGGAGATTTTTTAATCATTTGACTTTATTTTCAATGCACACTTGATGCTTGTCATTCTTGGATACACAAGTGATTTGTCTGAATGCTTGCAAAAAAGAGACCAAGATATTCTTAGTGCAATGGCAATGGTTAGATTGGCAAAAAGTAGAATACAAACAATGCGGTCTGATGGGTGGGATTTATTTCTTCAAAAGGTCACACTATTTTGTAACAAGCATGACATTCAAGTTCCTACAATGGAAGATAATTATGTGCCTTATGGAAGATCAACACGGTTTGTTCGACCCCAAACAAATGATGATCACTTCAGAAGAGAAGTTTATCTTGGAGTTATTGATCAGATTAGCCAAGAGCTTGAAAATCGGTTTGATGAGATCAATATGGAGTTGCTATCTTGTATGTCTGCTTTGAATCCTGTCAACTCATTTGCTGCTTTTGATGCACAAAAGGTACGCAAACTTGCTGAGTTTTACCCCGAAGACTTTTCAAGTGCTGACTTGATACACCTTGAATTGCAACTTGATAACTATATTGATGACATGAGAAAAGATGAAAACTTTCAAGGCCTTGGGAATCTTGTTGATCTCTCAGTTAAGCTTGTTCAAACTGCAGGGAGGCATGTAGTTCATAATTTTGTGTACTTGCTTCTTAGACTGGTATTGCTTCTACCAGTGGCAACATCAAATGTTGAGAGAGCATTTTCTGCCATGAGTTTAGTCAAGAACAAGTTGAGAAATAAGATGGGTGATAGTCTTTTGGATGATTGCCTTGTCACATACATTGAGCGGGATATTTTCTCCAAGGTGAATGAGGATGATATAATTGATACCTTCATGGCCATGCAAAAGCGTAGGCCAGAAACATAGCCTTCTTTGGATTTCTCAAGTCTCAAGTCTCAAGGTATGTACTATGATATATGTAATACGTGCTTCTTTATGCAAAACTGAGACTTAATTAAGGTTTGTAGTGTGTTTGTAAGATCATATTCATCTATTTCTATGTGATATTGGTAACTATTTAGAATATTCACATATCATATTTGTTGTCAAAAAATAATTTAGAGGTGGACCACCCTGTTATCAAATGCTACCTCCGCCACTGCATGCACACACACAATCTATCTGTGCTAACATGCATCGTCGATATACTGATCTGCATGCGTGTGATCAAACGTTGTTTTTGTCCCGAAATAGAAATGTAAATCGAGTAGCTAGCGACCCATATATGCAATCGGAATCGCACATATATTACTTTGCCCTTCGCCCACCCGATGAACCCGCCATCCCACCTCCGGCAATGTCGACGCCGAAGAGAATGACCGCGACATGGCCGGTCTCCTTCTTGTCGGCGATGGCCGCGCCGGCGGTGTCGTCATCGTTCTTGTGCATCCGTTTGTAGTCGATGAAGAGCTGCTCATCGATCTGATTCTGATTAATCACATCCGCCGACCGGGAGAACGTCACGGTGTCGCCGGCGCAGAGGCGCTTTTCCCGGACGAAGCGGCTCCAGCCCTTGGTGAGCACGTAGCTCCGGCTGCTGTTCCAGTACGAGTACCTGAACCGCCACACCTTCCCTTCGCCGTCCTCGAAGTTGAGCAGCCCGGCATTGCCGTTGCTGCAGGTGGCCGCCGCCATTATCGGAGCGAAGTGCTTCTCGGCGTGCTGCTTCGGAACCACCAGGCGGTTGAGCCTGCCGACGTCGCTCGGGGTCACGGCCTTCTCGAAGAGGAACTCTCGCGCCCACGCCGGCGTGGGCCGCGCGCGGCCGCGGCCGCGCCGCAGGCTCTGCCGGAGCTCGTCGGCGTACGTATGGTTCCGGAGCATGTCGACGATCTCGGCCTTGGAGTGGTCGGCGAGGAAAGCGAGCTCGCTCGCGGAGGACGAGCCGGCTCCCTCCGCCGCCGACGGGCGTAGGTTGTTGGTGATGGCGTCGCGGCCGCGGAAGCGGAGCGCGGCCACGTCGTAGGCGCACGCGGCGGCGTCCTCGTCGGCGAACGTGCCGAGCCACACCCGCGAGTGTTTCTCGTAGAGCTGCGCGCCCCAGCGCCCGTTGGGCTGCGGCACGACGCCCTTGAACCGCGACGACGGCGCTGGCGCCGGCGCCCGCGGCGACGACTGCACGTACGCCGATTCCAGGGACGAGCGCTCGATGTCATTGTCGTCTACCTCGGGTTTTGTCGCCTTGCCTGATGCCATGGCTGGGGACAATACATGGCGGGACTTGTGTCCACTCCCCAGAATGGTTAAAAAGCTTGCACGGGAAACTTACCAATTTCGTAGGGCAAACAATGACGATCATTTTTTATGTGTGCGTGCATATATTGTTTTGAAAGCTCATCCCCAAAGAAACCTTCGATTAAGCATGTGCGCTTCGCTCATGGTAATTTAAGAATGTATGCAAATCCAGTACGTACTATTTATTTCCGAATGTGCAAGAGTGAAAACAAAGTGTGCAAGAAAGATAAATACTCCCCGTAGAAAAAACATAAATATTCTCTCTGTCTACAAATATAAGACGTGTTTTGGATATTTTAGTATGAACTATATACAAATAGAAATGAATGAATACATATGGTAAAACATATATGTACACATTTAATTTAGAAAACATTCTAGACATCTAAAAATTATGAACATATGAAGTATTGATTTGTGTGGCTACTCTAGACTTCAGTTGATTGTCAGGTGTAATACCAAAAATCGATGATCATACTGAATTCATGCATCAGCATGTTACGCCAAAAATCTGAAATGATGGAGAAGCACTGGACCATATATTTATATTTTAATATTTCGCCTCACGTCTAGACTATTTTAGTTTTTAGCATGGATTTGGTGTAGTCCGCAAAATCTTTTTTTTTGTGTAACATTTGGTGTAAACTCATTGATGGCAAAAATTTAACTTCTCCGTTTTTTCAGCATACTGGAATGCAAAGATGCACAAACAACATCTATAAGTCTGTTGATGAACTTACAGGTCACTACATTTCGCGACAACCATGGCTAACACACTTGTATTCTCTAGACTCCATCGTGATTCGTGAGACCACGGATTCGCCTCCCCTCTGCCTGCCACTCAGGCGATACATGGCCAGGAAGGGGGTCTTGGTGCCTCAACTTTGTTTAGTAGTTAGGTTTGGGTTCTTTTATCACATAGATGATTCTCGGGTGGATGGCGGCGCTTCATCTTTGAGTTGGTCATCTAAACTGCAATCATATTCCAGTTTGTTCATCGGGATGGAGCTTTGATGTAGATTTCTTTTTCTAGGGGATGTAGTTTTTTGTTGTGTTCTTGAGGTGGCGGGGTTACCGTTCCCCGATGTGGATGCGCGGTTGCGATGTTTGATGTTGATTCAAGTGTTCAATAAGGATGAGTGCTGCTTGGAACATTGGTCCTTAGGAGTATGTGCACAGTAACTTTTCATTTGTCACCTATGAGACCAAACTGGCTCTGATGAGGGAGCGGTAACAACAAGCGTTGATGACTTGTTTTGGTGATGATAATGATTATTCCATAACGAGTGTTAAGGATGTAAATTTTATCATGTTGGGACAATTTGCATTTCTGATGAATCATTATAACAAAGCAGATCTTTTTCAAAAAAGAACATTAGCAATGTTATTTTATTGTTTTCAAGATAGCTAACTGCTCAATCCGAACTGTAACTCTAGCACTGCTTTGTTGTCAGCGTAGGGTTATTTTTCCGTGATGCTTACAGTGTTACACAGTTCTGTCCTACCCAACAGTGGTATTGTGGCAGGTATATTAATTTGACCAGTATGAACAAGGCGACAAAGTCACTCCAACTAAAAGAAAAAAAAAACGACAAAGTCACAAGGTGAGGCCTGAACGCCTGATACAGTGATACGTACGGGGTGATGGACCAAAGCCGGCGTCTGGCACCCGGGCCACAACCATACACGCGTCACACGATACATGTATAGTAGTACGGACGTTTGCTCCTGCACTGCGAGATGGCCTTCCAAAGGTCTCTCATTTTTTTTCTTTTTTTTCCTTATTATTTAATCTGGCGTCTACCGCCTCATACGTCTTGAACAAAAACAATACATTGTGTAGTTCAGCTATTTGTGGGAATGCCGAAGCAGAAAGACAAACACTATATCTGCAGATTTTTCACCATTACTTAGAAAACCAATGTTTAATCTCGGGTAGACGAAAATATAATTAAGCATGAAGAATCGGGGGAAGCACGCATGAGTATGATGAACAATACCGGCAGAAGCACGCTATGGATTGTTCGTGAGGATTTGTGTTTCCCATTGCAACACACGGGCACATTTACTACTATATATTAATATCGCGAACATCATATTACATTCGACCTTTATAACAACAAGACTCCTAAAGGCATTAAAGATATACATGGCCGAAAAAATAACATAAGAAAAAAATCTCGCTTTGATGATTAATCATTAGCGTCAGCAGCACTCTAACCACTGCCAAAGACAACATCCAAATTACGAAAATGGTTCTTCCAAAGCGACACCTCCAAAAAAGAAAATGTATAAGCGTTGTTGTTGCCCGATCGAAGATCTTGAATTTTCACCCTAGAGAAAGTCCGAGTTCACCCAAAAAACAATGCCTTCAATAAAGGCCAGGTACAACCAATAAAGGCCAGGTCTTGGGTTTTCACCCTGGGGATCGAGAGTCGGTACTAGAGTAGCACCACCAAAAATGTAGTCCACCAGTGTTGTCGCCCTCGCTTACTGGCACAAAATCTTCATCGCATTCAATACAACCTTCCACCAAAGCTTCGAGACCTCCGATCGCACTTCCATGACTTCCTCCACCTCTATCAATACCTTGGGAATCTTGACTTAGACACGTCATATAACACCAATAAGAAAGTGAAGCTTCGCGCTACGTCTTCTTGAAGTTGTATTAGCTAATAATATGAGCGTCGCGATCGAAGCCTCTACGATCTAGATGTCTGAGGCGATATACGCCAATCGGCATAAATCTTCAACAAGAAAGACTGAAACTCATCAGCAACCAGATCTTAGAGGTCTACATCCAGCAGAAAAACGACCCGATGAAAGAAGAGCTCTAGGGCCATACCACCATGCCTGCCGATTAGATCCTCTTAGGGTTCCGGTGCAGAAAACAAAAAAAATTATAGCTACGATACCCAAAACCCAAGGACCTATGTTGTGTTGATAAGTAAAGCAGAGAAATCGGTAACATATCCGGATGTAGTTCGTTAAGCGGGAAACGTCCCCGTATGAACGTGGTTGATGTAGTCGTACTCGTCGATCCTCGACGCCGCGGGGATCCTTGCACGACTTCAAAAGCCACCCGGTCCTTGAAGCTTTCCTATGGCTCGATCCACGACGCCTTTAATTGGGACATTGTGATGTCTAGCATGACGTTTTTGGGCGGGCGCCATGAAAAAGGATATGATAAGGAAGTTGTCAAATTTTATGCTCATTTTATGTTTAAAATTTAAATTTGGGCAAAATTAATAAAAAATTCACCCAAAGACCACGTCGTCTGCACTTCATGATGCGCTACCAAATCTTCTTTATTAATCTGGCGTCTACTGCCTCGTACAGTCGTGATGCATGCCAGGGCACCAGGACTGCTCTTGCTCGAAACCCTAGATAGCAAACATTTGTAGTGGACCAATCGATCTCTGACGCGGTGATACGCCCAATCGTCCGAACGTTGCAGGCTTGCAGCGCCCCGTTGCTCACTCACTGACGACGAGTACAGTAATGCTTGGGTGCAGCTCTGGCCGTGGATCCACTAGTCCATCCTTTAGGAAAAATCAACATTTTTAACCTTTTTTCAAAACAAATTCACAATCTAAACCTAGTGTTAAACTATTTTAAAATTCTAACCCTTTTGTATAGCGTCTGGTGGTTAGGCGCTATACACACGCATCTAGCGCCCTCGTCAGAGGCGCTAAGACCCTGTCAGCGTGTCAATGTGGACCCCCACCGGGCCCCACCTTGGAAGTGTAGCGCATGAAGAGGAGCTACACATATAGGCTTAGCGGCTGATGGTAAGGAGCTACACAATTTTGTAAATTTTAAATTTCTGTGCTGTTGTAACTTTTATCTGTTTTGCGATGACGATTGCATTAGATGCGTTGCTCGGATGAGGTCGACCCCAAAATAAAAATTTCTCTATGTGATGTGCTCTACAATATTTATTTAGGAAGTTTATTTGTTTGAGCTCGTTTGGATGGTGAAAATGCTTGTTGAATACTGCTACTTTATGTTTACTGCTGAAACTTTTATTTTATGCAATGTTTGCTTGATGATGCCATCACATCCGTGCATCTTTTGCATATGTTTTCTTCACATAGATTGCTCAGCAACATGTGTACTCCCTCCGTTTCTTTTTACTTCGCATATAAAGTTTGGTCAAAGTCAATCTTCATAAAGTTTGACCAACTATATAGAAAATTCTATCAACATCCACAATATGAAACAATTACCATTAGTTTATCATGAAATTAATTTTCATATTATATAACTTTGATATTGTAAATATTGATACTTTTTAATATAAATTTAGTCAAATTTTATGAAGATTGACTTTGACCAAACCTTATATGCGGAGTAAAAAGAAACGCAGGGAGTACTTTAATATCATGTACTTGTTTGTCATGATATCTTAATGTAGCTTGCTCATGTGTTTTTCGAAAGTACTGTACTTGTTAATCTGTTTTCCTTAGTCGCATATAGTTGCATCTTGCTGGACGCGGCTATTTGGCTCTGGGTGCACGCGCTCTCTAATGAATAGTAAAATCAAAACAAATGTTAAAAAAATTCAAAAAATTCTGAATTTTTTTCTGGATGTTCATATTAATGTGGCATGTGTGCTTGCCAATTTTGATGCCATATGGTGCAGTGGTTCTTCCTCAGTGAAAAAAACAAAAGTACGTATGACGTTTTGTTACATTTGAAGGCATCATTTGGCGTTCGATTTATCTTTTTTTCACAGGCCAAAATACTAAAGCTTTTCATCTGAAATTTTGCATGTGCCATTTGAGTATGACAATGAATATATACAAAAAAAATTCAAAAAATTTGGCATTAGCAAAATGTACATTTGGCACGCAGGTGCACGTGCACCCCAGAGCCAAAGGGAATATCCCCATCTTGCTAGCTTTGTATCTTTTGATCTATGCCTCCTATGTTTTCATCTCAATGGAATACATTGCTTCTTGACATGTGTATTATCATGCTATGCACTGCTATGTCATGTTATCTTTCATGTACATGAATATATTAAGGTCTCAAAGTGACTACTTGCTGTTTCTGCCAACATCACTAAAAATCTGTTAAGTCTGGAGTATATTTTTCCTGTCTTGCATGCTTGTTATATAATTTTATATGGGTATTTTGAACACAAGTGTTATATATGAATTTCTGAGCATCATGTAGACATCATGTTCATGTATTGCATTATCATGTTGTTGTAGTTTAAATATCACTTTTGCTACTGATTAGGGAGCATGATAATAACAGTTTTCCCTGATTCCTGGTTTCCACTAAGTCTGTAACCTGAAGTAGCTCTCTTGCATCCTTGTTATATCTTGATCCATGGTTCTTTTGAGCGTAAGCATAATGTATGGACTCATGTTCATCATGTAAGCTAGCTGTAGCTATATTGCATTGTCAATTTGGTGTTGGTTTGATATTGCTTTACCTGCTATTTAGTGTACTTGAGAGCAATGAAACTACATGCTACATATTGCAAACATGCACAAAGATGATATGCATTTACAGTAGACATGACAAGCAAGACATGACACAAAGATTTCATGTACAGAAGCAGCATGGTTAAATAGATATAAGCCATGCAAAAAAGCTAATTTACAGTACTGATTTAGGACTTAGTGATATTCAGGAAAACAAGGCACAAAGGTTAATAAGATGCTCACTAAACAACAGGTAAAGAAATATCAAACCACCACCAAATTGACAATGCAATATAGCTACAGCTAGCTTACATGATGAACATGAGTCCATACATTATGTTTACGCTCAAAAGAACCATGGATCAACATATAACAAGGATGCAAGAGAGCTACTTCAGGTTACAGACTTAGTGGAAACCAGGAATCAGGGAAACTGTTATTATCATGCTCCCTAATCAGTAGCAAAAATGTTATTTAAACTACAACAACATGATAATGCAATACATGAACATGATGTCTACATGATGCTCAGCAATTCATATATAACACTTGTGTTCAAAATATCCATATAAAATTATATAACAAGCATGCAAGACAGGAAAAATATACTCTAGACTTAGCAGATTTTTAGTAATGTTGGCAGAAACAGCAAGTAGTCACTTTGGGGCCTCAATATATTCATGTACAGGAAAGATAACATGACATAGCAATGAATAGCATGATAGTAGACATGTCAAGGAGCAATGTATTCCATTGGGATGAAACACATAGGAGGCATGAATCAAAAGATACAAAGCTAGCAAGATGCAACTATATGCAACTAAGGAAAACAGATTAACAAGTATATTACTTTCAAAAAACACATGAGTGATGTCTACGCACGCTTCTATTCTTGTAGACTGTGTTGGGCCTCCAAGCGCAGAGGTTTGTAGGACAGCAACAATTTCCCTCAAGTGGATGACCTAAGGTTTATCGAACTCAGGGAAGTAGAGGTTGAAGATGGTCTCTCTCAAGCAACCCTGCAATTAAGATACAAGAAGTCTCTTGTGTCCCCAACACACCTAATACAACTAGGAGTTGTATAGGTGCACTAGTTCGGCGAAGAGATAGTGAAATATGAGTGATAGGTGTGATAAAACAAAGTAATATAAATCTGTAATAAAAAGTGCAGCAAAGAAACAAGTAACAAAAGTGAGTGCAAACGGTGTAACAATGATGGAAACAAGGCCTAGGCTTCATACTTTCACTAGTGGCAACTCCCAACAACATTAACATAGTCTAATCACATGATATTTCCCATAAAACATGCAATGGAGACGTACTCGGAGGTCATTCCTTTGTGGTCAAGAGAGGACGAGAATTGTCTAGGGCTACAAAAGCACACCTCAGAGTTCGTAGTTCTCAATCTATGGATTTACCAATGTCACGGCGGCCATCCAAAGAGAGTACCACAATCACCACAACATATCTAAAGGATAGTCAAAGACAAGCACCAAGAGACTCTCAATCTTCAATCCACACACAAAAGAGGAAATCACTCATGATAATATTCTTCTAACTGTAAGACCAAGTATGTGATCAGAGGGGGAGGGGGTGAATGATCACTTCAAATTTTTGCATGAAACTATGAAGTGAAGCATAAATTAGCAGCAAAAGAGATTCAACAGAAAGGTAAACATTGAATCAACTCAGATCAGTAGGACTTATGCTTCGGTGTATGGGTTTTCGGTTTGCTTCGGTGGGGTTACTCTCTCTTCACTGTAAGGAAATAATCTTGGAGCAGCCACCGGCCAATGAGGACGGGGGTGGCGTATTTATAGGTGGCAATCCCTAGGTGCGAAATGACTGAAGTGACCCGATGTGACAGCTTGACACCTGTCCGCAACGGTGATATTTCCAATCAAAGCACAACTTTACTTGCGGTCCAAGTAAAGCTGACTCACGGACTTGGTTCTGCTTCAGTAGCCGAAAGAACTAAGTCTTCGCTGGTGAAGCATTACCTAGTGCACATGAGATTTCTCAACTCTGGCTTCTCACTGGTTTGGATTCGATCTGAGTCTTTTCACCAAAAAACTTCGGAGTACATTTACTAAACCCTCTTGATAGTACGGTTTTTCCTACGACTTAAAGAAGTGAAAAAGAACTACGCAAAAACTACTAAGTCTTGCGCCATCTTGGTCATCTCATTCGATGAAACGTGCTTCAGGATTCCTTATCTTTTTAGGGGTCGACATCCGTGATGAGCTTGACTCCAGAGGATATGCTTCAGTAAGTATGTAAATCTTCGTTGAAGCTTTATCACCAACATATAACTTCAGGATCCTAACCATCTATTTTACACCAGAAAGCTTGTTAGTTCCTCTACTGTTTTGTCCAACAATATCCAAAACTCATGGGGGCATAACTTTGCTCTTACACTAACCCATGTCCAATAGACCGTTGTCACCTTGGTCTCAGAGATTATACTAGATAAGATCAATTGAGTACATCAATCCAATACATAGAGGAAGGGGAAATATCATGGGATCACCCTAGATTAACATAGCCTATGATCACAACAAAGATCACATCATAGGAGAGAGAGAAACCACATAGATCAAGATATAAGCCTTAGCCCCGAGGGGGAACTACTCACACATGGCCATGGTGAGGGAGAGAGATTTGTTGATGGAGAGGTGCAGCCCGGAGAAGATGAAGGAGATGGCGGCGGCGGCGGCCACGACGGCGGCGACGGCCACGGCCACGGCCCTTGGGGGCAGCGGCCCTTGGCCCCTTCTTCTTCCTTGGAGATGGTGCTGCTGTGGAGATTGATCTCCCCTCAAGACGGCTGCCAAGGGGGAGGAATTTTCGTGGTGCCCTTTGACCTAGGTTTCTTCTCTTTATATAGACTCTCGGATTCCCGTCATCCAGATTACATCTTCTGTATTTCGGGGTTTCTGGAAGCATCCGAACTCCGATTGGGACGAACTTTATGTCAAAATCCACCGGAAAAAAATTCACTACAACTTTGTAGTTTTAAGCTTTTCCGTTTGAGGCAGTCTTCTAGCGTTTCCGAGATGATCTTTAAAACCTGTCTGGTGGGGACAGATTTCGGGAAAGTTAGAGTCCAACTCTTACAAGGCTTCCTTTTGTGATATTTCCTTTATCCAAGTAATTCTTACACATAAAGTAGAAAAACAAGAACTTGTGCACTCTTGCAACCATTAATAGGTTTGTTCCAAAATATGTTATCAAGATATATGAAAGTATATAAAAAACATAGCAATATCACACAAAACATGCATGGAGCAAGCAGAAATTATAGATACGTTTGGTACGTATCAATGAGCAAGCTACATCAAAATATCATGACAAACAAGTACATGATATTAAAGTACACATGTTGCTGAGCAATCTATGTGAAGAAAACATATGCAAAAGATGCACGGATGTGATGACATCAGCAAACAAACATTGCACAAAATAAAAATTTCAGCAGTAAACATAAAGTAGCAGTGTTCAAATAGAATTTCCACCATCCAAACGAGCTCAAACAAATAAACTTTCTAACCAAAATATTGTAGAGCACATCACATAGAGAAATTTTTATTTTGTGGTCGACCTCATCCGAGCAACGCATCTAATGCAATCGCCATCGCAAAACAGATAAAAGTTATAACAGCACAGAAATTTAAAATTTACAGAATTGTGTAGCTCCTTACCTTCAGGCGCTAAGCCTATATGTGTAGCTCCTCTTCATCAGGTGCTACACTTCCAGGGTGGGACCCGGTGGGGGTCCACGTTGACACGCTGGCAGGGTTTTAGCGCCTCTGACGGGGGCGCTAGATGCGTGTGTATAGCGCCTGGTGGTTGGACGCTAGACAAAAGGGTTAGAATTTTGAAATAGTTTGCCAGTAGGTTCAGATTGTGAATTTGTTTTGTAAAAAGGTTAGAAATGTTGATTTTGCCCATCCTTTATCACCAGAGGCAAATGTTTGTTGTCGTTTACACATTACACCGGACACGAACGAAGACAGCTCTGTCTGAGCGACTGAGCCACTTAGGGCAATTCCAAAGTGAAGATCTAAATATTTTCATTTGGTTTGTCGGTCTTCGTTTGAGTTTTTACGAATAAAATTACGGTTCAACATAAAAACCCAAATGGACAGTTGTTATTTTTTTACTCGCCGAGATTTATTTTCATCTTAAATCTTAAGCAGATTTGAATCCTATGGACATGCGGCGGTTCTGAAGCGAACGCCTCGGTTGTCCCTCCTTGTCCTTACTTGGTGTGCCTATCCGCGTCACAAACACCATCACTCCCTTTGCGCGTCCCTGCTTGTATTAAAATGATCACTATTTATGTGTTGTAAATGCACATATAGAAATAAAAATATATAGTAACAATGATAATGCGCCCATGAAGGCTTATTTAAGGGTGATATCCATCACCCTAAGAAAGCTCTTCATAAGAAGAAGACTGTTTCTTACTTTACTACGATACCAATGTGGACAACAATTTTATGCCCTTTCCCCCTTACGAACACGTCGCCCTCTTAAAAACACTTCGGTGAGGCCTTTCGGTGGCGAGGTGGGACTAAAAAATTGTCTGCTGACCAAAGGCCCCCGCGGAACAAAGGCGTATATACAAAAGTAAAAAATTATACTAAAAACAGAAATGACCGCACATGTGAAAAGCTATGCTATAATGATATACATGTTTTACATAGAGGTGAACGAATCTAAATTTCGGATCGTTCAAACACCATGAAAGGTATATAGTACCACCAGAGCAAAGCTCTCCACTAGAGTGCTCGTTTCTGGTTTTGCTATAATATCAATATGGACAGTGATTCTATGCCGCTCTCCATTATAAACACCTTGACGCAGGCCTCCGGCGGAGAGGTGAGACTAAAATTTTGCCCCCTGATCAAATGTGTCGCGTCCCTCCGTTGGATGCAGCGACTTGGTGAAACCGAACATAAACCGTACATTGGTCCGTTTAGCTATCCAAACGGACAAATAAATAACCAAATGTTGGTCCGTTTGAATCTCCTATTTGGAGTTGCCCTTATGGCGTTTGTCACAGAGATTTTGTCCGGTGTACGGTGTAAATGTCGACGTGTTTATTGTTTATCCTCCGAAAGCACTATAGGTAGTATGCAACGCATGCATATGGCCCTTTAGACATGATGCGCATTCACGAATCAAATGTTAACGTATTTTAACGGTGATTTAAAAAAAGATATTGTACAATATATATATATTCATGAATTGATTCAAATCAGTTTACGGATATGGATATAGAAGCTGACCATTCATCTATTTTTTCTAAGCATACATCTTAGTATTTTTCCTAAGTCTAGGATGCTTAAAAATTAAATTTAAATATTCTAATTCAACTGTGTGGTTTAATAAAATAGTTTAAACCTGAATTTAACTCGCATGTACCCTATGTTCTAGTTGTCCCCTTAAATGTCCACATATGCTCAATTAAGAGAAATTAAGATGCCCATCAATTGCTCGATACCAAATCTGTTAATGCATTTGACCAATCTCATTAAATGTGATTGGATTCTGATATGGAAATTGAATAAGATAATCATGTTCTCAAATTCAAGACCTCTCACAACATCTTCAACTTTATTGAGAGAAAAACTAGAGAGGGAAAAAATGAATCAATTCTATCTCTTTGATTAGAGGATGTGATATATATACAGATGGAAGGACACCATGAAGAGGTGCCTCTTCATGAAGGGATGGAAGTTACAAGGGTAGATTTACCCCATAATTAACACATGTTAATTAATTCTAACACTCCCCCTAATCTACACTTGTCCATGCAAAATCATCGTCTTGATTAGAGGCTCCTCCAAAAACCCAGTGGGAAAAATATGAGGAGTGTACTGTTTGATATGTTGCCAAAACTCCTTCAAACCCAGTGGAAAAAATAAGGAGAAAATGCCACAACATATAAAACTTATTGTCTGTTTTAACTCGATATGAGGAAAACTCATAGAATTAAAAAGACAATAAATATGTCGTATATACTTTCTTAAAAACCCCGGTGGGGAAAACATAAAGTATGACATATGATCTTGTGTTGATATTACCTCATTAAAAACCTTGATGAGAACATGTGAAGTAAACTCATAAAGGGAAAAAGAGTATAATATGATGTATTGAACAAGAGTAATTCAGGAAGACACCCCCCCTGATTCTTGCATATCTCAAAGTCGTCGAATACCAATTCTAGGAACATTTCCTGGATGTCGAAGTTGGTAGAGACTTTGTGAACAAACGTATGAGTTTGTTGTATGATTTGACTTGCAAGATGAGCAATGTAGTGATATTGCTCGTAACCTGTTTACATCCGGGCAACACAAACAACATTATCTTTGAGATAATGGTTGGTGGATGTAGCCACTAAGGTCTTTTTGAAAGACATTCATGTAATGGCTATCACACCTAGTAGGAATACTAAGCTTGTCTATGATCTAACATAGTGGGGATCTGATCAATGTATCCAATGATATTGGTATTCATATTTCCTTGAAACTGGAAAATCAGGACAAGATGTTTGATGCCTTGGAGATATCGAAAGATATTCTTGAGTCCCAACCAATTGTGTTTGGTGGATCCAATGGCATTGTGGAACGTTGAGTCCCAATATCTCAATTCCATCATCTCTTGGATTAAATAGATCTTTCTCTACGTCTAGAGAATTAAATTCCATGAGAGTTAGGGATGGATAAGATTTGTCCATAATGAATTTCTCCAATATATTCTGGATATAGACAATATAGTATACCATAATGAATGAATGAAGGTGCTCAAGTTGTAGTAACGAGCGGTATTATGGTTTTACCCAAATCCTTCATATTAAACTCCATCATTTAGATGATTACATGTGTAGTCATTGCAGGAGTAGTCACCGTGTATGACACATAAACATGGATAATCATCATTGTAGGAGTAATCCTTGTGTATAAGGAACTCACCACGTCGGTTGTACCATATGTACCGACAACAATAAGTTGTATGGTGACTTACTGATTTTTACACAATGTATGTTGCATTTTGTAATTCGATTCAGAATTGAGATTCCAACGGAAATAAATCATATATGTCTGAATCTAGTGAGCCACACGGATATGTGAACACTACATCTATCAACTGCATAGATAGATGATTTTATACTGCCAATGATATAAGTTATCGGAAAGAGATTCCACTTCTCGAGAATAATTGGGTATCTGCGTAAACCCTTGTGCTACAATACTTGCTCAATGTTTCACCACCTCGGTGTTCGCATTTTGTTTCCAGAAGAAAACAGGTGTAGGTATTGCTTATGCGAATACCTTCCCTTATTGAGCAATATTATTTCTTCTTCGAATTGCATCCTTTGCTTGAGTTCAGTCCGAGTGTTGTTCACACTTTGCCATGGTCATGGTCTTTGGACACGAATCATTTGAAAGGTTTTTGCAATCTAGTTGAGAAATGTATGTCGACAATTGTAGACTTCCGGTTAAATGTTTCTCCAGAATATATATGTTTATATATAGTTGATGGAAATATCGTTACCCATGGTGACTGCTCGCGATTTCCCAATGCGGTTGAGTCGGGTAATCCGATATCCCGGTCATTGTGTGCACTATGACCTGGGTTGGTGGAGGTTTTCCATCCACTGGGTGTATACTACCCATTAGGTGTCTATCAACGTGAAGTTGACTTGCATTTACTGATTCAATGGCCTTAATATCCTTTCTTGCGAGAAGCTGAATCCTGATGTACTATTGCCATGCTTCTTCTCCCTGTTGCTTTGAACGGGAAGTGGAGTGATTTTTGTTGGTACCTTCACTCTTTCAGGCATATTTTTGCAGGATTGTAGGATTGTGTGACACCTTTATATTCAGTAAATGAATTTGGCAGGTTATTTGCAATGTATTGCAAATCTTCTGAACACATGGTTCGGATCTTTGAGTACGTGGATTTGAGGTAGAAATGTGTTGAACGTTCCAATAATTTCCTGGCATTATGCATGGTACTTGAATTCTTCCCCTAATGCCTTGAAATATTCCTCGGTGTAGCAGCATACTGGCCTAGAATAACTCCCCATGAGAGGGGCTTGAGGTATTGATGGAAATACAGTTATTCCTCACATAGATCCCACATATATGTTGAGGGGCCAATGATGTATGCCAGGGTGGTGATATCGGTGTATAACCGAATTACCGCAGATGGAAAATGCTTAAGAGATTTCCATGTATCAAAGATAAAGGGGAATGATATTATGCAGTTTGTCATGAGCGTGTAAAACTACATGACTCCAACGTAAAGTTGGTAAGCTACAATTTTAAAATAAAGATCATGTAATGAGCTTAATTATTTGGATAAAGGATTCTACCAAACCATATTGAGTCTAGACACATAGGACAAAGTACTAAAATTCAACTCTAGGGCCATAAAGGCACGCAAGAAGAATTTTATGACATTGTCCATTCGATTTGCTTGAAATCAATGTTCAGGATAATGATCCAATGGTTTAGTGTGGCTAAATGCACACATGAGACATCATGTAGATGTGTATTTTAAAACCATAGAATACCTGAATGGTCTAGTCAATGGTTGGGAAGAGTCACGTACCTCGACTTGATGTGATCAAGGAGTTTGAGTGGTTTAGCGTAGACTTTAAGGTGTACGCGCCTTAAAGTTAGCTTCCTTGCATTGCATGTAATGCACATAAAATCCAAATATGTTAGAATGCAGCATCATTTTAGTCATGATCAATAAAAATTGCTGATAGTTTCTGTTTCAACCCAATGTGAAAATGACCAAGGCGAGTATGCCAAGTTTGTCATGTAGAAGACATTATGGAAGCTATCATGTATGCAACAAATGCTACGGGTTTTGTAGTATGTATAGTGCAATCCAGACGATAAGAAGATAATGGTTTGCCATATCCGTATATGATGAAGAGAATTTATTTCTCTTTGTTGTCATCACAAGTTTCGCCATGGAAACTATTTTGATGGATATATCTATAGTAGTAGGGTACGAGTTATATCGAGACACAATAGAACATCTTTTATAACACTCGAGTACCCATAGGGATAGTAAATATGACTCGAGTTGAGTCGATAGTTACATCATCGTGTCCAGCGATTATTGAAATATTTCCAAACCTCTTAATAAGAGTGGAAACATTATAATTCCCTGAATATAGAGTTTGTGGTGCATATGTCCATAGGGCACATATCATATTTCATCTGATTGGCCCCCGTAGAAAACTATATATAAACTTGAAGATTTCCAGTATGAAAATTTCTATCATATATATATAGAATACATACAAATGTATTTGTACCAAAGTGCTGATACAATATATTGTGATATACAATATATAATGACAATAATCATGTTCTTATTATAACATCATAAATTGACATAAATAAATAGATCACTAAGGAGACTAAGGGACTAAATGTAAAGTCTCTAAACATGCCGGTTGAAGCATATTCAACCATCATGCTCTCCATGCTCATAGGGTCCCGTGACAGCTTGATGGTGTCAGGTTGAGGGTTTGAAGTGAGTTTCAAACCATTACCCTTGAGGTCCTTTGCGTCCTGGAGGCGTGGCTTGGATTGCACGCGCTATCCCAAGGGATGCAAGACTGATCTTGATGTCCATGACCCGCTTAACTAAGTTGTGGACATTGAGGACGAGAGCCTCAAATTGTTAGCCATCGATTACTTGTAGGGGAAAATCAGAGATAATTAATTTATCAGAAGTAAATTAAAAACCATCATGATTTTGTAATAACAATGCAAAAATTTGACTCAAGTGTATAACTTGAAAATGCTCAACCTCAATTGTGGGAACATAACACGTTGAAGATCATATAGATCTCACAGTAATAGGCTGCATAATCTGACAATGTCAGTAGATGCTCATGGTTCTATTACCTTGTGTATGTCACAATTTAAATATAAGGAAAAACACGTTGAAGGTAATCGTTTGTCGAGATTGACAAAACGTAGGCCTCTCCGTAAGAGTGATAGTCTGCACATGGGCAGTAGATCGAACTGATTACCTAGTACTGTACTAGTTAATCTGTTTTCCTTAGTCCCATATAGTTGCATCTTGCTAGCTTTGTATCTTTTGATCTATGCCTCCTATGTTTTCATCTCAATGGAATACATTGCTTCTTGACATGTCTATTATCATGCTATGCACTGCTATGTCATGTTATCTTTCATGTACATGAATATATTGAGGTCTCAAAGTGACTACTTGCTGTTTCTGCCAACATCACTGAAAATCTGCTAAGTCTGGAGTATATTTTTCCTGTCTCGCATGCTTGTTATATAATTTTATATGGGTATTTTGAACACAAGTGTTATATATGAATTGTTGAGCATCATGTAGACATCATGTTCATGTATTGCATTATCATGTTGTTGTAGTTTAAATATCACTTTTGCTACTGATTAGGGAGCATGATAATAACAGTTTTCCCTGATTCCTGGTTTCCACTAAGTCTGTAACCTGAAGTAGCTCTCTTGCATCCTTGTTATATCTTGATCCATGGTTCTTTTAAGCGTAAGCATAATGTATGGACTCATGTTCATCATGTAAGCTAGTTGTAGCTATATTGCATTGTTAATTTGGTGTTGGTTTGATATTGCTTTACCTGCTATTTATCAGAAGTAAATTAAAAAACCATCATGATTTTGTAATTAAAATACGTTGAAGGTAATCGTTTGTCGAGATTGAAAAAACGTAGGCCTCTCCGTAAGAGTGATAGTCTGCACATGGGCAGTAGATCGAACTCATTATCTATTGTTTTCCTAATATAGTGAGGGAGATGTAATTGTCAAAAAATTTACAAGTATGTTGTGCAGGAGAAATCAATTTCGACCGTAATGACATGTTCATGAAGAATGACAATGTGGTAAACACATAGAACATATCATCTGTTGTGCGGGAGAAATAAATCTCGCAGCACTAGGAAGTATAATCTAATGAACAGTAGATACTCACTCCTAATGCCTTATGTCATGACTTAGTAAAAT
Organism: Bromus sterilis; assembly: GCA_950022295.1. Classification (NCBI taxonomy): domain Eukaryota; kingdom Viridiplantae; phylum Streptophyta; class Magnoliopsida; order Poales; family Poaceae; genus Bromus; species Bromus sterilis. The sequence goes on along the minus strand of OX465595.1, from coordinate 10,121,152 downwards.
GTGTGGGACTTTGTACTCATAATGTCGTGGCGACAAAATGTAGGCTTTATCATAATGTCGTGGCAACAAAAGGATCTCCTAATACTCGCAGCACTAGGTAAGCACTTTGTAAAGCAATCATAATGTCGTGGCGACAAAATGTAGGCTTTATCAGTAGTCATCGATAATCTGCGTATGCAGTAGATCCATATGACCACCTTGTGATCCCAAACATCAATTTAAAAAAATCACCTTGAATTTTGCATATGTATTTGCAAGAAAATGAAAATCTCAATGCAAATAGACGTATTATTCTCCACATGTGTTTAACATGGCATAGAAATATTCCGGAGTACCGCATACTCAACGGAGAAACAGTACTGTAGAAGTACTTATTTTATCATTGCAAGAGATTAAAAATATCAATTTCAAATAATAGATATAAATAATCTATTTATATCATATTTTTATTCTGAAGAACAATACTCAACAGAAAAAAAAATAAGCAACAAGATCAAAACAGGTATATACTAGTAAATAGTATTGTTATCCGAACCGATTCTCAAAAATTCCAGTAGTGGAATTTTATTGTTGCAAAAATCGGATGTGATCACTGCTTTACCCTATTTTGCTAATTTCTGCAATGCAGAGATCATACTGCAAAATATCGAAGGGATAAAGTTTTTTTTTCTGTTTTCACCCGTGCAGTTACGTGGTAAATCGTAACTGTCGCCGCAATGGGCATGGCGCGCCGGAGGGCGCAGCGCGGCGCATGGCCGGGCGCTGGGCGCGGAGGCCGGACGACGCGGGCGAGAGGATGCGTGGGGCGAGCGCCACGACCACAAGCAAGCGCGCGGGGCGGCAGAGCAGCGGGTGCCGCGCCGATGTACCGGGAGACCCGGCCGTGGCGTGCTCCGCATGAAGACGCCGTCACAAGGAAAACCGGGCCACTGGACTGAGCCGTGCTCAACGTCATGGCGTTTGTTGTTGCCGCCAATGCCAGAGCCATTGCGGAGGACCATGCCGGGACTAAGCCGCCATGGGCTGGTGCTGGAGGTCGAGGCCGCCGGGAGCAACGTACGTCGCTGGGAAAGCGTCGCGCAATGCATGCGCGCGCTGGTCAGCGCCGCGATCGTGTTGGCAGCCTTGCAGCCGGCGATGGGTTGCAGCGTCTCGAGGATTTAGGTGTGATCGGGATGGCCCAGAAGCGCATGCGGCTTGCCGTTGAAGATGGGCCTTCATCGTTCATTCACTGGCGCTGTCGAACCATTCCTTTTGATTCTTGCTTGGAGTAGAAATCGGTGTCTCCATGTTCACATGCACGATCCAAGGGATTAGTATATGCATAAGATGAACAGAAGACGCATGATTAGATCTGATAATAATCACAAAAGACAAACAAGTTGCATGTAAACTGATGCACTATCGTCTTTTTTCGTCTTGCCGTGAATAGGGAGGAGATTGCCATGGAGTCGTCCAAAGCCGGCACCGTGGAAGCCATGGGCGGCGCGTACTCAGTTCGTGGCCTTTTCGCTCTTGCTAGAGACTAGCGTGGCTGATAACGTATTGAGAGAAAAACTAAAGAGGGAACAAATGAATCAATTTTATCTTTTTTATTAGATGATGTGATATATATACAGATGGAAGGACACCATGAAGAGGTGCCTCTTCATGAAGGGATGGAAGTTACAAGGGTAGATTTACCCCATAATTAACACATGTTAATTAATTCTAATAAACTTCATTCTCTATGATCACATTGTGCATGATTACACAGCATATCATCACCTTTCACAATATCTTCATATTTAATATTTTTGCAGGTCCTCGCACAACTACAAAACAAAATATATTTTATAAATAATATATTTTTTGGAAAATTACAGAAATAATGCACCATTTTGAAATTTTGCAACAATAATACAGCGTCGGCCTTGGGCTGGCCGATTGGCCCCAGTCAGCCGGAAAATTACAGAAATAATGGACCATTTTGAAATTTTGCAAGAATAATACAGCTTCGGCCTTGGGCTGGCCGATTGGCCCCAGTCAGCCTCGGCCTAGCCGACAGGATTCAATCGGGCCAGCGAGATTTTTCAAAAGTTCAACCATAATTTTTACATGTTTATAGAGGTGTATAAATGTCTCTTACCATTCCAAAGTGTTATAAATTGTATAATGTGTTGTAAAATGTTATAACATTTTATAAAGGTATATAAAGTTCAAAAATATGTATAAGACATTTTTTTAAACATATATAAAGTTCAGACATTTTTAAAAGGTGTATAAAATGTCTCTTGCCATTACAAAATGATATAAAATATTATTAAATGTATATAATGTTATAAAATGTTATAACATTTTATAAAGGTATATAAAGTTCAAAAAATTTGTATAAGACATTTTTTTAAAGGTATATAAAGTTCAACATTTTTTTCAAAATTTAATAAAAATGTAGAAAAATTATTCTGTATTTACAAAAAAACACTCTTACCATTACGAACATATATATTACGTTTATTAATTATAATAACATAACTTAAAATAATGTTAAAGGTGTATATATATGTTAACCACTATATTAAAAAAACGTACAAATGTTAACCATTATAATACCTGAACTTAAAATTTATTTTATATATGCAAAACGTATACATAAAATATTTATTTGAAGACACGTCAATTATGTATATTCAAAATGTTAAACATGTATACAAAAGTGTCCCTGGTGTACACAAAAAATGTACACCATACATTAAAAACTTGACATCAAAACACATATTAAAAAAAACTGAGAAATGTTAAACATGAATTAATGAAATAAAATGAAAAAGTAGAAAATAAATTGATGAGCCCCAAATACAAGCAAAAAAGAAAATTAAAAAGCTAGGCGATGTCGGCCCAGATGGGAAATTTTTACAAAATTAACCCTTATTTGCATTTTAAACACAAAATGAACCCAAAATTTAAAATTTTCACAAACTAACCCTTTTCATGGCGCCCGTCCCTATGGCGCCATGCTAGACACCATGGCGCTCTGATAAAAGGCGTCATACAACTCGCTACGTCGGACCTGCCAGTGGGCCTGCCAGGACCATGGCGCCTTTACCAATGGCGCCATGCTCTCTACCATGGCGCCTTTACTAATGGCGCCATGCTCTCTACCATGGCTCCCTGGACAAAGGAGTCATGGTACGTAAGTTTAATTTTGATGCTTCCTACTATAAACGGTTGTCGATTCTTCATACGAACTCCGATTTTGATGTTCTTGGACTCGTTTAACTCGTATTGACGAGAGCCTCATGTTGATATCATTGGATATTTATTTAGAGCATTTAAAAAAAATACCATTTTGATACTTCCCAAATGGCTAAGTCTCGAACCGTAGGTCCTCCGGTTTGACTTCAATTTAATCTCTTTGAACATGTCATTGCCAAGACCATGCACATGCCAACAAACCTAAAAATACCATAAAACAAAGAAAAAATAATAAAAAAATAAAGCTATGCAATAAAATTATAAAACTTAAAATATGAGAAACTATGCATTATTGATAAGGAAAACTGGTTGCATATGATATGAGGTATGTTGGCACCAAAATATGCTATGAAAATTGCGCATAAAATTCACTCATCATGCATCAGGCGCTAAGAACTCAGGATATGAGGTTATTTTGACACCACTTGAAACGCACGCCTGCCAGGGCATTCCAAAAACAAAATCCTAACCTATCCAAAATTGTAAGGGAAGCTTCCATATATCTTATTTTCTTCGACATAATAGATATGAAAGCTTCCCTATAATTGAAGAACGTGAGAGATATGAAAGTTTTCCTATAATTGAACAACATGAGAGATGAAATCTTCCTATAATTGAAGAACATGAGAGATATGAAAGCTCCCCTATGATTGAAGAACATGAGAGATACAGAAACTCCCCTGCAATTATGTATAGTTTAAGATTTTACTTTTGGAAGATAAATATATAATTAAATAGATATAGAAAACTCTTCCATGGATCTTGGTATAGTGCATCAGAGCAAACATATGAATTAAAGAAGACATGTAGCATATGATTCTTACTTGAGAAAAATATTTACAACAAAATGAAATCATGATGTTAATGAGTGAGATGCATGACGAGTAAATTTTATGTGCAATTTTCATTGCATGACGAGCGAGATACATTAATGAAGACCAACGACGCTATTTTGTTCTCCAATTGTTTTCATCTTCAACACATCAGAGATGATACATCTCCCCCCCTTCGCTAGTCGACCCATTCAACCGTTCCTTATTTCATTTGCTTGTAAATAGTCCCGATCCCTGACTCTGTTATTTTCTTCTTAAGTTTGTTCTTTAAGCCTTCGTTGGATTTGAATCTAACAGTGTTCTCAGCGCCTGACCGGATTAGAAGCATACCCTGAGTGAGATGCTTCTTCTCCTCTCAAGCCGGGCATCTCACTCAGGGTATCTTCCATAAAAAATAAGGCTGGCTTGAATACCCTGAGCAGATTAGGAGCATACCCTGAGTGAGATGCATGATGAGTGAATTTTATGCACAATTTTCATAGCATATTTTTCTGTCAAAATACCTCATATCATATGCAACCAATTTTCCTTATCAATAATGCATAGTTTCTCATATTTTAAGTTTTATAATTTTATTGCATAGCTTTATTTTTTATTATTTGTTCTTTGTTTTATGGTATTTTTAGGTTTGTTGGCATGTGCATGGTCTTGGCAATGACATGTTCAAAGGGATTAAATTGAAGTCAAACCGGAGGACCTACGGTGCAAGACTTAGCCATTTGGGAAATATCAAAATGATATTATTTTTAAATGCTCTAAATAAATATCCAATGATATCAACATGAGGCCCTCGTCAATACGAGTTCAACGAGTCCAAGAACATCAAAATCGGAGTTCGTATGAAGAATCGGCGGCCGTTTATAGTACGAAGCATCAAAATTAAACTTAAGTACCATGGCTCCTTTGTTCAGGGAGCCATGGTAGAGAGCATGGCGCCATTAGTAAAGGCGTCATGGTAGAGAGCATGACGCCATTGGTAAAGGCGCCATGGTCCTGGCAGGCCCACTGGCAGGTCCGACGCAGCGAGTTGTATGACGCCTTTTATCAGGGCGTCATGGTGTCTAGCATTGGCGCCATAGGGGCGGGCGCCATGAAAAAGGGTTAGTTTGTGAAAATTTTAAATTTTGGGTTCATTTTGTGTTTAAAATGCAAATAAGGGTTAAATTTGTAAAAATTTCCGCCCAGATGCAGCTGACTGGGCGCTGCGGCCAGCCCAACAAGGCCGAGAGCCAGTCTCGCTGGCCCGACTGGCTCCTGTCGCCCAGGCCGACGCCGACTGGGCCCAATCGGCCTGCCCAAGGCCGACGCTGTATTATTTTTTGCAAAATTTTAAAATGGTCCATTATTTCTGTAATTTTCCAAAAAAATGTATTATTTAAAAATCTACAAAACGAGCTTTGAAAACACCAAATTTCCTCTCCACATCCTTTCTAGCTCTTTGTGTTTTGGGAAATTTAGCTTTTTATCAACTCGTTCGAAGATGGTCGTGACGAAGATCATCGAGAGAGCATCCGAAAGCGCCGGTGAAAATTATTCGTGAATAGATTATTTGTAGGAAAGTAGTCATCCACCAGCGTCAAGTGTCCTCGCTCTCCATTCCGATTCAGCACTCGACGAACCTTGATCATTCCTCAAAATTGAGAACTTTCACACGTTGCACGTTTGCAAAAATCGCCTACATCATTGTCGTTTCATCCGCATAATCCTCCTCGTTGAACGAGTTACCGTACGACTCAATCAAGTGTTCGTAGATGTACTTCATCTCTAATTCCATTTCTTCAAATAAGAAAGAAATTTATCAACAAATTACCACAAACCCTACAAATGGCATCCGCATGGGTGGATGGTAGCTACGCAGCAGAGGGATGAGATGTGGAATAGCGGCATTGTCAAAGCGACATGGCGATAGGGTGGTGCGATTTGGGTCTGTCAAAGTCTTGGCGAACGCACAGATGGTAGAACAGCAACGATGACTAGGAAGAAAGTGGATACAAAGCAAGGGGGAAGTGGAGAAATCGCAGGCTTGAGGTTACTAGTAGAGAAAAGCATATCTATGGTGTGTCAAAAAAAAGCCTTGTTGGTGTGGACACCAAGCATCACCAATACAACGCCACTGATAGAAAAGAATTATGGCATTGGCAGCTCACTCTAACAGTATTGTGGGATTTTATGGCATTTGTATACCATGCCACGCCACCAACTGAATTTTGCATGTATAAAAAATGTTTTTAAAATTAAAATCTACATATATATACTAAAATATTTCCAATTATATATACTAGAACCAAGTTAGCTCGCTCAATGACTTTACATTGTAGCTTATAACGCAAACGACGAGTTATCACAATTACTAACTAATATAAAAAGTAAAGTAGCTAGCTCTTGATCACTTCTTCTCAATAATAGCCTTGATCTTGGGAAGCTTCTCGATCCTCCATTTAAGATCAATGATATAACCTACATTCATTTGTTTAATCTCACTGACTACAGACTCAAGGACGCTCACATCTTTCTTAAGTTTTTTACGCTCACATTTTTCTTAAGTTTCTTCATCTTATCTTCCACCTCTTCTTTGTCATTGATGATCATTGCCTTCTCGTGGATGAGTTCATCTTGCTCTTCATCTCAATGACATCATTCTCTAGTGTCTCAATTCTTTAATGGTAGACTTGATGATGAAATTTAGCAACTCAGCTTCAGCAAGCTTATCCTTAACTTGATTAAGGTATACCTACTGAAAATGTCTTTTAAATTACATACCCGTCATGCACATGCCACGACTTACTGCCTTCCGCCTCAAGAACTGCAATGTTAACATCCATTGGGGAAAACGTTGAAAATAAATATGTAAGACATTATTATTATATGGATGCAATGAAAACATTGTTACGTATGGATGCATCTATCTATATATTTATCTATCTATCTAATATAAAATAAATCTAATTAATGTATGCTACAAAAAATCAATGACATTGTGTTTATCTATCTATCTATCCATTTATCTATTTATCTATCTATATAATATCCAAAAATTTAAATCTACTTAATGTAAGCTAAAAAATGCAATGTGTTTATCTAATTAATCTATCTATCTACAAATAAATCGAGCTTTGGCATCGGGCGATGGAGACTTACGGTGGGTACATCAAGGTGGGGGCGACAGAGATGAGTTCGGGGCAGTGGTGTCAAGCGTCGGGGTCGGCAATAGGGCGTCAGGGTCGGGGCAGAGGAGTCGAGGTCGGGTCAGCAACGGGGCATTGGGGTCGAGATCGAGGCGGCGACATCGAGGAGTCGGGGCATCGACGATAGCATGAGAGGATGGGGGAATGAGTTGTGCGTAAAATTAAAAATGGAATGAAGTTTGGGATACCCTGTTGGGAATTTATTTGTTGGCGGTGGTGTGGGCTATTCACATCGACGCCAGCAATATATGTTTATTTTTTATTCTACTTATGTTTTCTATTAATTATTTTATATTTATTTTTTTACTTTATTTTGTTTATTATACATAATAAAATAATTTGTAGGAAAACATACATCTATATTTTTCGTATTAAAAAAATACATTATATATATTATTTTATATTTGTTTTCCTTTATTTTATGTACTACACATAATACAACAATGAGTAGAAAACACACATGTACATTTTGCGTATTTTTAAAAATCTATTTATTTTTATATACATATTATTTCATATTATATTTATTTTCTATATATATGATTTCATCTTTATTTTACTTTATTTTATGTACTATATATATTAAAATAATTAGTAGGAAAACACACATGTGTATTTGAAAAAAATGTTTATTTTTACATACATGTTATTCAATATTATATTTATGTTCTTTATATGTTATTTAATATTTATTTTACTTTAATTTGTGTACAATACATAATAAAATTGTTAATTGGACAATTATTTGTATTCAAAACATGTAAATTTTTGTATACAAAAAAACTGGTGTTGTGTCACAAAAAGCCACATCCTTAGTAACATTTGCCTAGTCAGTTCACCCGGTCCCAAAAAATGGTGTTGTGTCATAAAAAGACACATCACCGAGAGCTACCTCGGGGACTCAAAGTGGGTAAAATATATCGGGTGCACAACTTTGATGAGCCCAAGAAGTTTGCCATGGCATCACTCGAGTTTGATGACTATACCCTGATATGGTATAGTTGTTGGCTAGGTTAGCAAGCATCCGATTTGAATATGTGGCATTGAATTGAAATTTTAGCCTTCGGGATAGTTTAATACCGGTAGGCAGGCGAACGTGCATTCAAATAAATGTGACGCATAGTCATCCAATCGAGTCTCTCTCTTCGACATTTAATAGGCATGGAGATCGAAGCTCTCGGTCGGCACCGTACGATTCCTGTGTTTCGTCGCGTCTATTCCGATTCGGCATCAATGCCAGATCCAATGATCGATCGTGTATGCTTTGAAACGGGTAGATCGGCATAAATACGCGACAACTGCTTTTTGGGGGCGAAGAGTTTTGTGTGGCACCGGGGTTTTAGATGGCTTTCTGAACGCCCGCAATGCCCCCCCCCCTCCTCTTTTGTTTTCGTCCGATTTGCGGAAAATGGACACACTGACCGTTGATGGATAAGTGAAGCACTGTGTTGGATTACAAAAACGGTTCGAATAGTTCGGTAAGGACATTTACGGACCATTTGAGGTCTACGTTGAAGATTCCCTAAAAAAACTATAAAATCATTTTTTAAAGAAAAAAAATAATCGGCTCCTAGCCACTACATGCTAAAATGTATATGTAATATGGAGTTTGGAGGATGCAAACATGAAAGTCTCCAATGAAAACGACATCACTTTACATTAACCGCAATCTAATTATGGCCCAACATATTGGGATATTTAAAGATAAGCCCATGCTCATCTAATCTAGCACAAAAGATCTTCGAAATGACATATAAAAAGGTTTAAAAAATTCTAAAATTTATGATAGTGAAAGATGCTTAGGGGGTAGATGTTGGTGTAAAATTTAAGCTTTTTTGGACATCTAGGGAGTTCGCAGCAAAAAAGACAAATTCAATCCGAAATAGTGCATGAACGGTATCTTTTCAAAAAACTACAAATTTATCTTTTTTGCCGCGCGCTCTTTAGATGTCTGAAGTTCTCCAAAATTTACATAAACATCGCGTAGGTAAGCATCTTTTACCACAAAAAATTTGGATTTTTTCAATTTTCTTTATATTTATTTAAAAAATTATATTTATTTAATTTTTTAAGTCTTTCTGAATACAGATGCACCCGACCCTGGCACCGAATCGCTCCTTCCCCAACATATTGCTCATCTTCCACACTTAATACATGTACAAATGTAGATGCATCCAAATATAAACATCACAGCACGAAAAATGCCAATGTAGCCCGAGCTCCTTGTAGCTCGTTTTTTTCAAAAATTCATAAAAAATAGTTAAACAGTTCAAAATAAATTTAATTTTTTTATGCATATACATACACATGTATAGGAGATTTGTACCAATTTTCATACCATTATGCCTTAATGCGCCACGGGAATAAAAAAGACAAATCCCTGAATTTAAATGGGCTTTTTATTTCTTGTTTTTTGGCCTAAATTTTGTTATTTTTGGCAGACTGTATATTACAATTTTTTCAAACGAAATTTTACACGCGTGTGAGAAATACACATAAGTATCCATAAAAAAATTGAATTTTTCTAAATCTTTCAAATATGTTTTTCATTTTTTACAAAATAACAGGGCACATGTAGCTCATGAATTCACACTCCACAGCATCTGTATATAACCCGACACATGTGTACACACCCCTACACTAGGTCAAGAGGAGCCCACAGAAGCCAGGAAACAATCCATGGGACTGCACATCCTGAGCTCCACGCCGGAGCAATCCTCCGAGTGCTTTTCCGGCGCGTCCACAGCCACGACCGAGTCCTCTGCCGCCGGACGACCCCCGACGGCGCTGATCCTACCTGTAGCCATCGCCGCCGACGAGGCCGTGACCTCGCGGTCCGCATCGGCGCAGCCGCCATCTTCGCGGTTCAAGGGCGTGGTGCCGCAGCCCAAGAGGCGGTGGGGCGCCCAGATCTACGAGGGCCACGCGCGCGTCTGGCTCGGCACGTTCCCCGACGAGGACGCCGCGGCGCGCGCCTACGACGTGGCGGCGCTCCGCTACCGCGGCCCCGACGCCGCCACCAACTTCCCGTCTGCGGCCGCGTCGGCGGAGCTCGCCTTCCTGGCGGCGCACTCCAAGGCCGACATCGTCGACATGCTCCGGAAGCACACCTACTCCGACGAGCTCCGCCAGGGCCTGCGCCGCGGCCGCGGCATCGCGGGGCGCGCGGAGCCGACGCCGTCGTGGGCGAGGGAGACCCTCTTCGAGAAGGCCGTGACGCCGAGCGACGTCGGCAAGCTCAACCGCCTCGTGCTGCCCAAGCAGCACGCCGCGAAGCACTTCCCCCTGCAGCGCGCGCCGGAGACGACGACCGCCGCCGGCAACGGCGTGCTGCTGAGCTTCGAGGACGGCGAGGGGAAAATGTGGCGGTTCAGGTACTCGTACTGGAACAGCAGCCAGAGCTACGTGCTCACCAAGGGCTGGAACAGCTTCGTCCGGGAGAAGGGCCTCGGCGCCGGCGACGTCGTCGCCTTCTCCTGCTCAGAGTACGGACAGGAGAAGCAGTTCTTCATCGACTGCAAGAAGAGCACAACGGTGAACGGTGGCGGAGCGGCGTCGCTGCCGCCGCCGATGGTGGAGACAGCCAAAGGAGAACAAGCCCGTGTCGTGAAGCTGTTCGGCGTCGACATCGCCGGAGCGAGGAGCGGGCTCGCGGCGCCGGCAGAGCTAGAGTAATTCAAGAGGCAAATGGGTGGTTAAGTGACGTACTAGGCTGATTAGTTCGTGGGTTAGAAACTTGGAATAACTTTGGTTCTCAAATTTTCATAGAACTCATTTTGAAGTGAATGTAAAATGTTTTGTAAATGTAATTATGGCTAAACAAATCACGGTAGATTTAATGTACTTGCTCTCAGCTGGTACAATGGGACCCAGCCCTGTACCCGCGTCAGAGATGCAGACGACCGGCCGGCCTTTCTTCTAGCCGAAGAAAACTCATGGCGGTCAATGGTCATGGGTCAATGCTTCTTGTGCCTCAAGTCTTCCAGTCATGTCATATGTCATGTGTCCCATAGTGCAACTTTACATGCAACTTTACGCGTCACCTTTTCTTGGCCCGAGGATTACCCCGCGATTCTAACCTTCACCTGTTCCAATGTTCTCATTTACTAGAGAAACATGTAATTTGAGTGTTTGAAAAAAAATACTAAAATTATTTATGAATGTTCACAAAACGTGTATCAAGCAACCCTTAATATTTACAGATTCAAATTCGAAGGACACATTGAAAACAATAATGGTAAAGCTAGTTGCATGTATGCATTTGTCTTCTTTCTTTTTTACACGATTCATGCTGTTTTTAATGTGTATTTTCAGCTATATGTGAAATTTGTAGGGGCGGTAAACCGATGTCTCGTGCACACTTACATCAAAAGTTACATTTTAAAGGTTTGTTTATCCTCTTGTCTTCCGTTGCTTAGTTATGCTTGGTTTTATCCAACTCAACTAACTTAGCTCATTTCCACCCTCCCTAACGAAGTGATGTCGACCAACTAAGGCATTTAACCGTTACCTCACATTATATCCTGAGAGGTGGGGTCAAAGAATCTTATGATCCATGACCATGATGTCAAGTCGCTAACCCATCAATGTCACACTATCTACAACTCCATCAATAAATATTGTTGTGCGGTTAGCCAAGTAATTTGTACTATGCAACCAGGCATCCTGGCTATGAAGATCCTTGGGTTGTATCAAAGAAAAGATGGCAGACCGTTTAAATTGATGCACAGTTGACTTAAACTAAAGGGCCGACTTTTAACTCTTTGGGGAGAGCTTCATTTTAATTGAATTCGATGAATTCTTAAAATCTATGAGTAATTTTTCTATGTATGATATTTATGGATGAAATATGCTATTTATGAATGAATTATGCTATTTTCTATAATTACATTGAGTGTTGTCGATTTTAAAAAACGGAGGGTGAACAATAGCAACCAAGTTTGGATGGACACCGCATTCTTTCGCATACACTCGATTTTATAAAGTATGACTATTCTTTCCTAATTTTAAGAATTCAATTGAAATGTAGCTCTCTCATAATGGGTAGAAGCCATACGACAGAAGTCGCTTTCTCAGCTTAAACCTACAGTGCATCAATTTAAACTATCCACCCTCTTTTATTTAATACTCCCTCCGATCCATAATAAGTGTCGCTCATCTAGTACAAAGTTTGTACTAGCTTAGTACAAAATGAGTGACACTTATTATGGTACTAGATGAGCGACACTTATTATGGATCGGAGGGAGTACAACACAACACGTTCAAGGATCTCCATAGTTGGGATGCCCGGTTGCATCGCATAATTCACTCGTTGAAGAAGCTGTGCCTGCCATCGATGGGCTAGCGAGTTGGCATTACGGTCATGGATTATGTGCAAGTGAAAAGAGTAGCATTTGTTGTGCTTTTCCTCATGAAACCAAGAGTAAACGCTTTTTCAAAAATCTTATGTCCACTCGCATCATGCCTACGAAGTTCGCAGACACGACATTGTACAATAACTCATCCTCCATTATCGAGTATATTGCATTATCTATAGGAACAGTGAGGCGGTTAAAATGGTTCATAGCATTTAACCGAACACCTACCGGGCATGCTATCCATCATGGACGACGACGACAAGGAAGCGAAGTGTACCTGGCTTCGAACGGATACGAGGTGGATGGTAATGCAGTACTAGGCGGTAGGCACACTCCTGAATGTTGTAGAGGTCCAAGTGTCCAACAGTGTTAGACGTCGATCGGATAATACATCTGCAACGGAGCGAGAAGGATACGCATGCAGAACAACGTAGGGAACCAAGGGTGAAGTGGAGGGAAACCGAACTGGAAGGGTGGTTTAGTGGGCAGGGGTGTCCAAATCCTATCAAATCCTCAAGGTTGGTTCAGATTTACGGGAAATGAACAATCAATTTTTTTACGAACGGACACAGAATCATGTTGGATGACACAATTGATCCGGACAATACATCCTAAACCTTTGGGTTTACAGTTCCACGTGAAAGATCCCTAACAAGTCTTTCCAAACAAAGTGCATGAGGAAGCAGAAAAAAAAAAGACCGAAAGAAAATAAGTTTCATTTCCCTAAAAGTTTTTATTCATGACACGACTTCTCTTTTTTGACTCAGACCACGGTAAAGCCTACAAGCGGCGGATGGCGGGCAGACGGATCATCAGGGAGTGCAGACAACGCAAGTACAGGTAGGGCCGCAGGTGCAGTCGGCCCTGCCGGCACCGTCGCCGGTGCCGAGCCTGCCGCACGAGCACGGGTTGCAGGAGCAGTGCTCGCCGCAGGTGCACATCGAGTGCGCCACGGCCGCGGGGTTCACCGGCACTGCCCCGCCGCTGCTCTGCTTCCCGGCGCACCTGTCCACCACAGACACGCGCACATACGTCAGATTTAGCAATAGAAAACTTCAAGTAAGCGCTAGGGAGGGAGGCTGAGGTCGCCGTGCCTGCAAGCGGCGCCGCCGGGGCAGGGCACGGCGCAGCCGCACTTGTCGTCGCAGGGCATGGTCACCGCCGGCGTCGGGGCTTGGAGGGACACGAGCCTTGACTGATTTCCTGCAGTTTACCAGTCGCCTCTCTGAATCTCTGATGAACAGGAGGGTCTGCCGGCCGTCGTAGAGCTCGCCGTTTAAGCGTGCCAGGAGAGGCGGACGTGGGTGCATGGGCGCCAGGTGGATGCCCACTTGGCCGCTCTGGGTGTAGCCGTGGCGCCAGAGGCCCAGCGCGCGCTCTAGGCATGCCACCTGCCGGTGATTGCTGTCTACTACAGGCAGGCAGCGCGCGCATGGTCCACGCGCCCGATCGTCCCGTACGTGCTGAACGTACGTGTATGTATGTACCCCAAGCTGCGATCTTAGATTTATCGAAAGTTGTTTTTTTTAATTTGATCAAGTTTGTAGAAAACATTATTTACGTTCAATCTCACTAGATTTGTCAGAAAAAATGTGTTTCTTTGATTTTTCTTTATCAAAAGAGGGGCTATCCTCTTTGATTTTATTAACTGAAACCAACCGGGTTTTTTAACCTAAATACAAACTACCAGTAGCTACTAAAACTGAAGCAGAAGAACTTCAATATAAGAGAAGACCCATAACTCTGCAAAGGTCTAAATTGAACATATATACATGTCTATGATACAAAGATTCAGACGGATAAAGTACGGATTATGCACGATCCAATAACATAGGAGCTTGAGTCGAACTGGTTGAAAACTTAAACTTTATATTAAGAAGATTACATATACGACAATGTATCAAACTCGATGTAGACCTAAGGACAAGAAAATCGAAGGGAAAGAAGAAAGAGGAGCATATGCCGTGGACGCGGACTAATGTAGGCCGAGCTACTGGTTGCTCTTAATCTTGTGCGTTCGTTCACGCCTCAAGATGCATGTGTGTCAGGTCATTGTCCCCTGGTGGAGAAGCTATATCTATGCTCTATGAATAGTAGGCGTATAAGTTTGGCACAAATGTTCACCACAGGCTAAGGCTGGGCCATGCCAAACTTCAAGTTGGCTACGACTCTGTACCACATCTCATCCCATTAACCATTTCTTTCCCCGACTCCCCTCCTACCTCTAACCATGCCTCGTCCGTTCCTCCCAAACCTGGATATTCAACGCCATGGAAGGACAAGAAGATTACCAAGAATCCTTGCGTAGCAGGTAAGGAAATCCGAACAAACCATTCTCTCCTCCCCCCCATATCAGTCTGGTTTGCTGAACTTTTTTTTTGGTGATCCAACAGGATGCATTTTCTAGATCCGTTGCCAATACGTGTCGAGCGGCCGACTTATCCGCAGCCATCTCCAGTGGTCAGGCCGGCGGAGTCTCAAGCTTCAGCGAGTGTGGAGGGAGCAGCGATAGGAGGAGAGGAGACGACGGCTTGTTCGAGAACGGCGGTCGATCTGATCCAATCCCCCATGGAGAAGAACAATTCCATGTATCATCTGAAGCTATGAGCGGGTGGACCAGGAGGTATTCTTTTCGGCTGGAACACATCCATCAATTGTTGCTTCGACCTCATGTTTGTTGTCCGCACGCCATCTGTTTATGATGAAGATATGAGTTAAGTTTAACCATGTTGACGAACAACCTGACTTGCCATTAGCAACCCCCCAACACTGTCTACAAATCTGCACATAAATGTGAATTTTCCGAAACATAGTACTTAAGGGGAGGGGGGGGATTTTAAATTTTTACGTTTTATTACCCTGCTGCTCAATCTCCACCCATAATGCTCACATCAACCTGAAAAAGGCAGTTTTCTTGTGCTGTGCAATTACATTTCACAGGCTGGGTTGTTGTTTTCCGTCGCTGAGCAACTAACTTTTGCAGGGTGAGGATTGGTAGAGCCCCAGTGCAGCGGAATGTTAATCCGAACAAGAACAACGTTCTTGAAGTTTCGATGAGGGCTTATATAGAGAAAAAAGGCGGCAATGTGGTGAACCCCTGCATTGGTACATCGTTCGATTCACTGGATGAAGCCTACCAGTTCTACAATTTGTACTCTTGGGAAGTAAGGTTTGGAGTGAAATATGCTAAGAGCAGGTTGAATGTGCACAGGGTGAAGTGAAATCAGCAGAGGTGCACAGCTCGCCGGATCAGGCCACGACCAGGCAGCTCAAACAGTAACCTCTGATGCAACTAGCAGATGGACCAAGAGGTTTGTATTTTCCTTTCTGCATCTCCAATCGGCTATTTTTCTCTTCGAAATCAAGCATTTTTTCCCCAGGATTCAAATTCGGATGAGTGTTCCTTTGTTTCTGGATACTGTAATTCAAAGATTCCCTAAGTTGCATAACTGCATCAGATCCAAAAATTTGAAGGAGAAAAATAGGTTTTAGCGGCACACTTGGTTCTGAATTATTAACATGCAGCTTTTGTTTTCATTTGACACATGTATCCCGTTTTCGATCTTGTTTTCCAGAATTAGATGTGCCCTCGGAGGCGGTAAATTTTAAGTGTTTAAGTGGTCAAAATGCCTGCAGTTTAAGTGTTTTGCGGGAATACCAACTTGAACTAAAGAGTATTGTCGTGTTTTACCAAGATGTTCGCGCTATTTTTTGAACTAGCATTATTAGGTTAGCCATAGTTTTTGAATAGTAGCATTATAGCACAAAAACAATTTATTTTAATTTATCCTTGATTTTCATTTTTTTTTCAAGTAAGCTCGCTCAAAATTGTTATAGCTTAACATGCAGGTGTGCTTCAAAGAGAAAATAGTAATTACATAGCCTGGCAGCGGGAACAATACTTGCATTTTTCAGTGCTGTGATGACAACACAAAATTGCATTAAAGAAATATGTCCTGCTTTTTCTAAGATAGACTGGTTTTGTTCCAGCACACCATACTCGTGTCTCTACTCCTTGCCGATCTTGCTGGAAAAAAAACTTTGCATTGTTCTTTTCAGAGTAAGCGTCAGATTTATATTTTTATGAACTGTTTGCTAATGTAAAAATATCTATCCTTGAACTTCCATACAAAACAACGATCAGTTCTGCAAGTATCAATTTGATTTTTTCACTGAACTATTCCATGTATCATGTTTCTGTACTTTAATGCAGAGATAATTTTGCCATTGAAAAATGCTTGTTACGTGTATTTTAAAAACTCCGTACTGAACATTCCATGGTGCGGATTGGCAAAGCGCCTCTAGTTCAGGGCGTTATCCTTGAAAAGATATGTACTCACTTGCTATCGGCTCAAGAAGTTTTGCCCTTCACCTTCAGAACCCTTTAATTTTTCCTCCTTTGTCCAAGGAATAGGCCAATAACTTATGCAAGATACAATTAATCTAATTAGTGCCATTGGATCCAGATTATTTTTCCTGGCCAAAATAATGTCATTTCTACATCTCCAAATAAATCGAAACAATACAAATATAGCAAGAAACACTATCTTTGTCCTGTTTAGGGAAGCTATTGAGCCACCCCATACAGATTGAGAGACCATCAATTATATTCTGCAAATTAAAAGCACATTTTAACAAGCTTCAATCAGTCTAGCAGCTGCGCACTTAAAAAAACCAAGTGGTCAATACTTCCCTTATCTCCACAAAGCACACATTTACCACTACTTGTGTTTATCCTTTTCTCAACAGATTATATTTTGCTAGAATACTTTTCCTCATCAAAAGCCAAACAAAAAAACTTAATTTTGACAGAAATTTTAACTTTTCAAAGAAATTTGTGTGAAAAAACATTTTGATTACAAACTAGTTTCCTATAAAGAGAGCAGATTGATAATTTTCTATCAGCAGTGAGCACCCATTTAATTACATCGTTGTTGTTAGACATACAGATCTCTTCACATCTAGACTTTAAATTGTTCCAAAGATCTAAGGATTTCCCCTAACATAGTTCTTCTAAAGGAGAATCATTCCTAGCCTAACATGGCAACCTCAGCCACTGAGATTTTTTAACTAAAACCTAGTACAAATAATCTGGAGCAAGTAGATATTAGAGGTTTATAATTTAACCACCAATCCTTTAAAAAAAATATTTTCCCCATTGCCAATTTTTTTGCAATTATTATACAAGATATCTTTAACTTTCAAATGGCTTTTCCAAATATAGGAATTCCCACTATTGATTTAATACCAAAGATCCATTTATTAGAATCATATTTGTTAATAAGCACTTCTCGGTT
Organism: Bromus sterilis; assembly: GCA_950022295.1. Lineage (NCBI taxonomy): Eukaryota > Viridiplantae > Streptophyta > Magnoliopsida > Poales > Poaceae > Bromus > Bromus sterilis. The sequence goes on along the minus strand of OX465595.1, from coordinate 10,103,245 downwards.
AAAAGTTTTCAGTGTCATTTAGCTAGAAGGGCTTGATTCATAAAATCTAGATCTAAAAACTTAGACCACCCTGATGTTTTGGAAAATAACAAGTTTTCCAGTTGATTAAGTGATACCTTTTTTCATCCTCATCAGTTTGCCACACCAATCAAGATCTATAGAAGATAGCGTTGGCAAAAAATAAGTGATTTTTTTCCTGACCACAACGATGTGTGTATTTTGCATATGTTTATGTTTTCTTGCATCATAGAGGTAGGATTTCCATATTTCACCACGGTTGTTCTACATTTTTACTTGGTTTCACATGATTTAGGATAATTTTTAGTATTTAATGGAAATTCACTATTTTCAATGCAAATGTAAAAAATTGATGCTATAGGAAAGTTCTAGAGGAAGAGAGGAAGCCACCAAAACAAAACTTGATTCATTATGTGTGAACAAACAAAGCCGACCCTTGATAAGAACGCACATAGGATGGTTACTATCTCTCTTAGCAAATCTACAATCCGGATTTGCTTTCTCACTCAAGTCTTACTAGAACCCACACACTAGTGTAGCACAGATAAGTAGAAAAACAATAAACAAAAATTACAGTTTCAAAATGTGCCAAAAGAGACTTGAAAAGTGGAGTGTTGCAACAATTAATTATTATATAGAAATAGGATTCTATTCCTACAAACCAAAAACTCGTTTGGTTCAAAGGAATGGTGAAGAAAAAACATAGGAAAAGAAACAAATCAATAGTGGTACTATTCATGTCTTTGGTTCAAAGGAAAAGTGAAGGATATTTTCTTATGATGTTAGCTTCATACAAAAACACAAGAATCTAAGAACCTCCTTTTCAAATATCTATGCACGAAGAGCGAGACTAAGGTCCTTAGTGGCATAACAACATTCGAACTATACATTTTCATGTGGTTTAGCTTTGATTTTATCATGTTTACTAGGATTCTTGACTTTTTCCAATTCATATGAATCAAACATCCAAGTTATATGTTTATCAATCCTCTGTTTCAAACGTGCATCTTTATCTTATTCATGTGTTTTTGAAATTCCATGAGCCAAAGGAGCCCTTAAGTAAATTTACTATAGAAATGCTATCCTAAAGAATTTCTACAAACCAAAGGAGGCGTAGGTGTTGTTCTAAGAAAAGAAGCCATTGCAGAGGACAAACACAAGAGACTACAGATACATACTCTTCAGCTTATTCTTAATCTGGTTCAATAATCAAGATGCATGAACTTTACAATAACCATGAAGTATCAGAAGAAACGTGCTCTTGTAAGAATTATTACATGAATGACAGACGATAATAATGGGCATGTATAACGTGGTACAGAATCACAAGTGTATGTCCTCTTTTCAAAATAGGCTCAGTAAATTTTAGCTAGTTGCAGCATGTGGTACGTAATCGATCGTCGCCGATAAGAGGGAAGCTTGGCAGACTTCTGATTTGCTCACGCCATTGAGGTTTGAGTGGTGATCTTACATGCTCGGCTTGGAGCTGAGACGGCTCGCCAGCTTCTGGCCCAGAGACCTGTCAGCCTGCACATCAATCACACAAGAGGCAATTCAGAATCTTACAATTTTTCAGAGAACATGGATAAAATTACACGAATTTCTTCAGAAAACATGCATATGTGGTGCACATCTGTAAGAATGTTCTCCTGTTTGATTTACCTGCGACCAGTAGGAGAGCCAGATGGCCTTGATCTCGTGGGTGAGGCGGGGGTCGGACAGCGCGTCGATCCATCTGTTGATGAATCGCTCTTGCCTGCACAATTGCAAATGCATCTTTCAGTTATATGCCAAAATAACCAGAGGTTGATAGATAGAAATGCTTAGTAAATACACACCTTGCCGGGTCCATGGCGCGGTACCTCTCCCCTGGCTGCTTGAAGTTGTTCTCCTTCTCGATGCACATCTGCAATTCATAATCCAATGCATAATGCGTGTAACTTGTGAGAAGAGGAGCCTAGCAGCAATGATGGATGAGCAGGATATAAACAAGCAAACCTTCTCGCGGCGGCCGTTGAGGGTGCGTGCCGGGATGGGGTAGCGGGGCGCGTTCTTGGCGGGATCGAACCTGGAGGGGAAGTAGTCGACCTCCTCGTCGCGGTGCATGAAGTTCATGGCGCCGTCGTAGTGGTTGTTGTGGTGGTTGCACTTGGGGGCGTTGGCCGGGAGCAGCAGGTAGTTGGGGCCCAGGCGGTGGCGCTGGGTGTCGGAGTAGGAGAAGATCCTCGTCTGCAGCAGCTTGTCGTCGGAGTAGTAGATCCCGGGCACGATGATCCCGGGGCAGAAGGCCAGCTGCTCGTTCTCGGAGAAGAAGTTGTCGATGTTGCGGTTGAGCACCAGCCGGCCCACCGGCTGCAGCGGCACCACGTCCTCCGGCCAAGTCTTGGTCACGTCCAGCGGGTCGAAGTCGAACCTGTCCTCGTGGTCCGGGTCGATGGTCTGGATGTAGAAGGTCCACTCCGGGTAGTTGCCGGCGGCGATGGAGTCGGTGAGGTCCTTTGTCGCGTGGCTGTGGTTGGTGCCGCCGACGGTGACGGCCTCGTCCTCCAACAGGGATTTGACGCCGCAGGTGGGCTTCCAGTGGAACTTGACGTAGTGGGCCTTGCCGGCGCGGTTGACGAGGGTGTAGGTGTTGACGCCGGAGCCGTCCATGTGGCGGTAGTCGGCGGGCACGCCGATGTCGTCGAAGAGGAAGGTGAACATGTGGAGGGACTCCGGGTGGTGGGAGAAGAAGTCGAGGACGCGCCAGTTCTCCTGGATGTGGGTCTTGGGGTTGGGCTTGAGCGCGTGCACCATGTCCGGGAACTTCATGCCGTCGCGGATGAAGAAGACGGGGAAGTTGTTGCCGACCAGGTCCCAGTTGCCCTCCCGGGTGTAGAACTTGATGGCGAACCCGCGAGGGTCGCGGAGGGTCTCCGGGGAGCCGCGCTCGTGGATCACGGTGGAGAAGCGGACGATGACGGGGGTCTGCACGCCGGGGGAGCGCAGGAAGTCGGCGCAGGTGAGGTGGGAGATGTCGTGGGTCACCTCGAAGAAGCCCTTGGCGCTGGCGCCACGGGCGTGCACCACCCGCTCCGGGATGCGCTCCCGGTCGAAGTCGGCGATCTTCTCCACCAGGTGGTAGTCCTCCAGCAGGATCGGCCCTGGATTCAGTCAGCCATCGATCCATTCCTCAGTGTTACTTAAACCCTCCGAAGACTGATATGTACTGACGTACTTGTTCTTAATCAGTTAATCTCCTCTACGATTAGCACTTCATCCAAGTTCTTTCTTACTTTCTTTCATCAAGGCTAATTCATGTGCCCCCAGTTGCAATGAAGAACTCAAATCATTTAACTTGGCCTACTTCGAACCATTTAACTGTGAACAAATTTTTTTGCTGGATGAGTTACGAGGACTCAAACTTATCCCTGCCGTTTTGTAGTTAAATTTGAACAAACATAACATCTGTACTGAAGAACGGCAGTACAATACAATGTTCAGAGCTTACAATCAATAACCTATCTTACACAGACAGACGTGGGGACTGGGGATGGGTGTGCTCCAAAATCACTGGACTTGTGTTTTAGTGCGGTAGCCATTACGGCCGGAGTATGAAGGAAGTCAGGGAAGCAGCCTTTTGGTGCCCAGATGCATCTGCACACCAGGTGAAACTAAAAAAAATATGATAATAGCTCAAAAAAAATTGTGGTAGAAGATGCTTATGCGCGAGATGTTTCTGCAAATTTTGGAGAAGTTCGGACTTCTAAAGAGTGTGCGACAAAAAAGGCAAATTTGCAGTTTCTTGAGAAGATATTGTTCATGTACTATTTTGGGCTGAATTTGTCTTTTTTGTTGTGCGCTCTCCAGAAATCTCAACTTCCCCAAAATTTGCAGAAACATCTCGTATATAATCATCTTTCACCACAAAAATTTTTAGAATTTTTTGAACTTTTTTCAAATATTTTTTCGAGGATCTTTTGCGCAGAAGAAGTAGATGAGCCTGGGCTCATCTTTGAATTTCCCGGAAGTCAGTCAGTATTGACAATCTTTGGCTTAGCTTAGCTTAGCTTAGTTCCCCTTGGCAATTTGGATCCGTGGCAAGGGACTAATAATCACAGTAGGATTCAAGGTAATTACTAACGAGTTCGGTAATCACAGTAGGATTCAAGGTAATTACTAACGAGATCGGTAATCAAGTCGTTTATGTGCTATATCAGCTCAAACTCACTCTAGAGAGGAGGGGCAGCGTGAAATTAAGCTAGTGCCAAGTTTCAGTTCCTTCTCGACGACTTGACGAAGCTAAGCCTTACTATTTCAAAAAAAAAAGTACGTGCTACGGCCATGAGAGTAGCTAGCGTCTCGCAACTATAGCCACCCACGAGGCCACGATCACAGCCACACGCCCGGAATCCAGCAGGGAGCAGGCAGTGGTACAGAAAACAATCGTAAGGGAAGGAAAGGAAGGAAGTACCTCTGGAGCCGACGGTGAGGGAGTTGTCGTTGTTCCAGACGGGGGCGCCGGAGTTGGTGCTCCACATCGGGCCGTTGAAGGAGCTCGACGGCCGGTACTGCAGGCAGCATCACAACACCATCAGTCAGAACCAGGACCAAAGCAGCACGAGACGAGAGGAGAGGAGAGGGGGACGCCTGAGCTGAGCTGAGCGGCAACGCGGAGGCAGTAAAGAAAGAAGGCACATACATACCTTGTAGGGGTCCATGGCGAACGGCGGAGGGACGGCCGGCGGTGCGCGCAGAGAACGACTAGGCGAGCCCCGCCGCGCGGCGGGGAAACCTTTATAGCGGGAACGAGAGGACCGCGGAGATTTGTCCCCGTATCGACGTTTCTGGGCTCGCGTGTGCGTACGACGTGGGGCCTTTTGATCGTGTGCTCTGCGTGCTCCGGGGGTCAGGTGGGCGGACACGGGCCGCGCGCACCTCATCCGCAGACCTCCGCGCGCGCGCTCCTCGTCCAGAATAAAAACGGGGGAGGTTTCCGGATAAACGCCGCCGGAAAATGGAACTGGGTGTGAACGGGGCGCGGGCATGGGAATTTGGCTCCGGCGAGCAGATGCCGTTCACATTGCATGGCACGCCGGAAGAGACGTCTGCCGTGTGGCACCATCATCACCGTCTTGCCCGGAAGGGACTCGCTAGCTAGCAGACGGTCTCGCGATAGGAGCCGCACATCTACTCCGGATTTTACGCCTCGGCGAAGTGCCAGTGTTACACGCTCGTTGTTTCTGCACCGTGTACCATTGCCCCATGGGGTCTTTTTTTTCTTTTTTGGAAACAAGGCAAAATATTTGCCGTTTTCATTGATAAAGAAGAGAGCTGCTCGATTAATTAACGGAAACCCGAGCGAAAATCGATACAACACACTCAAAGAAGGGCACACCGGTCGATCTAGCACCCACAATACCACAAATACAGTCGAGGAAAGCACATGTCTTTCTTTTTTAACCTGAACCATTGAACAGTTTGTTTGACAATAATAAAATATGCTACGATGAAGGGAGCAAAAGAAAAGAAAGACTAATAAAGGGGAACAGAATAGTTAATCGATGTCAGTTTTATCCAACGTGAGTGTGAGCGTTAGAAATTGCTATCAGGCCAAAGCTTGGAGCAAAACAGCATGCCTCGATTTTTGTGTTTTAAACGGTTAAGATCTCTGAGCAGTCCAAATCTTCCGTTTAGATCTTTGAATAACATCCCAAAATGACGATCTTCATGCTAAATTCCTTTGGAAAATGTTTGAGTGAAACCGTAGTGTCTTCAGAAACTGAGGTTCTTCTTTTGCTTGAACGGGATTTTTTATTTTTTGCAACGGAGGCAAAAGATTTGCCCCATCCATTACCTACCATTCGCTACAAAAGGGTTGAGTGCTACGAATACAAAACAAAGTGTGATCTCTACATTTTACCTTCCAACAAGGAAGGTCTTGTCAGATCAAAAGCCATTTTGCTGGGAAACCAAAGAAGAAGAAAAAGGGTTTTCAACGATCATGCCTACAAACCAACTTCAATGAAGAACTTAGAAGCACATGAGGTGGTAAAAAGCAGGGAAGAGAGACAACAGCCATGTACTTTAAGACCACCACGGTTCAATATGTATATACACCGACCCCAAGGTACCAACCAATATACCACAGTTTAACCACAGACACGGGAAGGATATCCAGTCGACACTGGTTTATTCATCTTCTTAAAACACATAGAATCTAGATGCTGCCTTTCAATCTCAACGGGTATACAACCAATGAAACCTCACAATGCCAAGTTACTACTACAGCTCACCGACCCGGCATGCATAGTCTATTGAAAGTTCCGAAGAAGGCGATCCACCGCGGCATGGACGTTTCCGTTTGTTGCCAGCAACGCCTGGAGGTTCTCCTGTGGATCAAAGAAACCCATGTCTTGGAGCTGAGCTAGCTGTGATGCATAGCGCTCTTCCGGTGTCACTGCGAATTCAGAAACTCAACTCATGAGCAAGGTTCATGGACAATGCACCAAGTGCACTATGAAACAGCGTTTCTTTCAATATTACTATATAAAGTATGAAGCACATACTAACCATTTGTGTCAACTGGGCCACCGCCACCCAGGCCACCGCCAGCACCAAGCCCACTGAACATGCTCATCAAGCTGTTGAGGTTGGGGTTGCCTAGCATACAACCATTTATCATGCATAAACCATCAGAAGAAGTAAAAGGCTGGATATTCATGTAATTATACAGCTAGAAGTCCAAGCATGCTAAATCTTCTGCGAGTATGCAAGACTAAGATGAAAACTGCATTCACTTTGCATCAAAGAGTTGGATGGGGCATATCTATGATACCAGAAAGAAAATAAAGCAGGGCATACATGGTTAAAAAATCAAGAAATCACAGAACTGCTTCCACGTACAGTTTGTTGTTGACCCAAAGGGTGTTCATTTGTTAACTCGTTTTTTAATTCAAGCAACCGAGGTACAGATCTCAAAAGGTAGAAAAGTTTTCTCGATTTTGATACAACAAACCTTATGGAACTTATCGAAAGAATGTTGATAAATGAATGCAGGCAAAAAGCTGACGAGTGAATGAATATAACAATGCTAGGTAACTAGGTACGGTAGAGCAAATTACCTGGAGTAGTGCCCACTTGGGTCTGCTCCCTGAATCAAGCAAGAAAACAGATTAAGCAAATAGTGCATAGAGCAAGGCTTTACAATATTCGCAGCAGGATACACTTCTCTTAATTTTAGGTTCAACAAAGACGGATAAACTTCTCTTAATTTTAGGTTCAACAAAGACGGATACACTTCTTTTAATTTTAAGGGGATAAGAAACATCATGAGCTAAGGAGGTCAAGTTGAGCTGAAGATACTCACCAGCCAGCTTGTTGTTGACCAAGTTGTGATGCCATCGCCTGCTGGAATGAAAGTAATTGCTACATAAAAGGAAGGCAATTTAGTCTAACATTTAATTACATGATGTGCACGTAAATATATCAGTATAAATTTCACCTGCAATGTTTCAGGAGATGTCAACTGGCGAAGAAATTCTGGATTCTGAAACATCTCTCTCATTTGGGTATTTGATTCCATCATGCCACGTACATTTGGGTTCATGTTGAGCAACTACATGCAAGAAAACATTAGGAGGGGGTCAAAACATTATGTACTCAGCTCAAGAGAGGCTCCTAATCAACTATTCACAACAGAACTGGTTAAAGCAGTGTACCCGATTCATGGACTCAGGATTAGACATAATGTTTTGCATCATTTGCATCATGGCAGGGTTTTGTAAGACCTGGTTCAACAAGGAAGCATCAGAGCCACCACCCAGCATACTTCCCAGATCTGCAGAACCCAACCCTCCTAGGCCACCGCCTGTGGCACTCCTTGCAGCAGGAGAAGGCCTTGCTGCTCCTCGTGCAGCACCAGCTGTAGATGTAACTCTTAGATAGCACAACATGACAAGAATAAATGCACGTACGAATAACAAAAATATGGAAGTACTAATTATTTACTGAACGTACCATTTGCACCCCAGGGATTTGGGAGTGGATTAGTATTTGGAGCAGGAGCGGTAGTTGGTGTATCTCCAGTTGGATCTCTGGCTTGGTTAGACCCCTGGTTTCCTAGAAGAGCTGCAAATGGGTTCGGGTTTGTACCCTCCCCAGCCATTGTTGTTGCATTCATAAATGGCTCTTGAACAGTTTCATACATGCGACGCAGCATATTAAACCCTTCTGGGGAAGATTCAATGTTGCTCATGGCTCTGTCTGTGTTCCGCATCATCTCCCTCATCAGTTCAGGGTTCCTAGCTGCTTCAACAGTTTGGCGGAGAATGCTTGGATCATTGAGGACATGTGCCAGATCCGGATTACGGTCGACAAGCTCACGCATTTGAGGATTGTTCATAATTAAATCGCGTATTAGATCAGGGCTGTTCATTATATTCTGCATGGCTGGCATATTCATTACTTCTCTCATTAAGTTGGGGTTCTCAGTTAACTGCTGTTGCATCTGCTCTAATCCTGGAAGGCCAGAGCCGGATAAACCAAAACCTCCACTGCCAGCAGTTCCTGTCGTACCAATACCTTGAAACAAGCCTCCAAGACCAGCTGGTGTGGTATTCGCAGTAGTTGCAGGTGCAGCTGGTGGTGCAGCACCCCGCACCATATGGATGGTGTGATCAATCTCCACACCTTCAAAGAGAAAAAGAAAAAGGCATCAGGCCAAAAATGAATTCGTAAAACTAATAACCTGTACTTCCATGCATCAACTATTTGAGGGTAGGTCCACTAATCCTGAAGCATGTGGAGAGATACGTTATTAGAATTTACACTTCATTTGTGCTTCAAAATCTTTGTGTACCCACTAAAGTTCCTAGAATCAAGCGACATAGTACTACTGGCTGAAAAACTAAATAAGCAGTCAATCCTACACAACAACCAAGTGCATTTATATGTCCAAAGTTAGAGCGTCCTGTAAGTCTTGACTTGACTGGCCAGGATCTCCGTACTTACATTCACACACTAAAACAGGCACATATAACGTGGCATGGCTATGCTTCTAGCTCCTTATTGTTCTGCAATGACTGGAGACACAATCTAAAAGGCACAGACAAAAGACCAGTAAAAAATTTCCCTTCAAATTTTCACATACTGATAGATGAATATTTTACTGAAGATAGCAGTCATTTAGCATGAGAAATTTGTCTAAAGTTGGCTCCTTTTTGGTACCAAAGTTAATGGTAACTGCAAGGAATTTTCATGTACAGCCAGTTTAAGTATGTTAGGATAGCACTGTATGGCAATTTTACTCATACTTTTCCAAAGGAACAAGCTACACGTACCATGTTGATGTTGTTACTTCAACTAAAATTGCTAACTTATTCAACTTTGCCAAGTACCAAACTATGAACATGAATCAATGATACAATGGTTAGACAAAAATCTTATTCAACTTTGCCAAGTACCAAACATGAACATGAATCAATGATACAATGGTTAGACAAAAAACCTTTTTCCTGAATAACGAAACAACATCTACAAATGGATATCTACAGAACTCCTGTAGATCTGATACGATTATTTGTCAGTGACATTGAAATAGGCCAGGATGCAATGTTGACAAGAATGGATCAAAATTTATAAAGCATTAAAACTTCACAATAGTTTGACACAGGATATCTCCGTTCCATTGGAGAGTAGCACGTGGATAATGCAATAAAAGGCGGTTTGTTTGTTGTCAGAACACGACAAGACATGCCATAATAGGAATAATAGCATAACGACGTAACGGCTGTGCGATAAGACGTTACACGTGGATGACAATGGTTGAAAGCACGTAGGACCTAGTAACAAGCCCTTGAAGCCTATCTAAATACAGTTATGGGCGGGAACCCTAAAGCATTAATAATCGCCTTCCTATTGGCTAATCAGTGATCGCTACAATTCCGTCATGCAGTGTCGATTCCTAGATGCTTACTAGCTTTACGCCACCCTACCCATTTATCGCCACCTGGAATTTTGCTTGCGAGCGCAAATTGCAGACGTGACGCTGGCACTTGCATGGTGGCGCCACGTTGTGCGGAACTACATTCACGTAGAGGCATCAGGGCAGTGTCCATTTCGCTTCAATAGCCTACGTTAACTAAGCTGCGCTATCATTCAACACCTTAGGCTACGTATGCAGCTATGCCTGTGCGCCAATCCATCAACCAAGGAGGCAAGGGCCACAAAAAATACATACGGGGTAATTCAGATACATCGCCAAAGATGGTAAGATGCATCTCGTCCACCTCCCTCCTATCAAAACAGGTCAAGGCAGGATTGCATATAACATGGAGGCACCACCCTAAGCCGACCAGCGCGCGCAGAGGACGTAATTAACCATTTTATTCATTCAGTTGGCCAAAGAAGCTAAGCTGCATCTCGCCCACCTCCTAGCAAAACAACAGGTCAAGGCAGGCATTGCATCTAATACACAGAGGCACCACCCTAGGCATACCAGCACGCGCACGCACGCACAGGACCTAACTAACCACATCGCCGGATTAGATTAGGCGAGATCGCGCGGATTGTGACGGCGGGGGGATAGGGAGCACGCGCACGCACCGTAGCTGGCTAGGGTTTGGTCGTCCTTCAAGATCCGGCCCTTGTAGATCAGGCGCTGCTGCGGCGCCGGCACGTCGCAGCTGCCGGCGACGATGCGCTTGAACTCGCGCACGGTGGCGCCCAGGTCGGTCTGCACGGCGAACTTGCTCCCGGTGGTGCCCCGGATGTAGAGCGTCGCCGGCGCGGTCCCGGACGGGGACGCGCCCGCGGGGTCGGCCGCCGCCGCCTCGCCCTCGCCACCGCCCATGCCCGTCGATCCGCTCCGATCCGGCTTGTGGGTGGAGTGGGAGAGATGGGGTCTGTGTGTGTGTGATGTGCTGTGATGTGTGTGTGTTGTGAGAGTTCGTCCGTTCCCCTCTTTTTTCTCTCGCTTTTGTATGTAAGGCTCGCTCGCTCGCTTGCCCGGAGGAGGAAGAACGGGGGTGGACGGTGGATCGGGCATTAGGTGGGGACGGACGGCTGGGATTGCGTTTGCGTGGGGTGGGGTACACGGCGCGGGGTTAGGTAGGCCCCGCCGCGTGGAGCGGGCGGTCAGGGTCGGCGCGGATAGAATAGTGGAAGGTTCTAGTGTCAAGGGGGGAGCCCGTCGCCGGAAGACGCAGTCCTGCTGAGCACGTTTTTTCTCTCTGTTGATGGAAATGAAACTCATTGCTTCACTGCTAAGCTTTTGTATCGACTCACGCTTTTTTTTCCCTAAGAAACAACATTGATCGCACTCCTAAACAAACATTACGACGGTACAAAAAATATTAAAAATAATATAATTACATTCATGTTCGTAGATCATCTAACGATGACTACAATCACTAAAATAAGTCAAAGGCATGTCATCATCACCTCCTTTTCTCGCAGGAACCGAATAAAACTTGTCGTAGTAAACAGTTAAAAATTTATCGTAGTAAAATCTCAAAGAACCAACGCTTCAAAACGACAATCATCGCTGATAAAAAAAACCTACGAAGTGATTCCTCTATCAGAGAAAGAAAGAGAGTATGAAAGAGAGAGAAATACGGGGCATGAGGTTGAGAAGCTACAACGACGAAGCACCTCAGTATCAAACAATCATAGCTCACTCTCTCATTTCCTCCGTAATAGGGGTACAACACAGCGTCCCGTCAAGACATACCAACTAGACAACATAGCACAACTTGAACTAGCATACTACCCATCCAACCAGAATTAAGATTCTTCCTTGTGTACACAAAGCGGAATGGATTCGGGCGCCGCTTTGCACCCCTACTCTGTGTATAGCCCCAAGTAATACCCCGTCTCACCATGGGCACAGGCCCGAATCCATATCTGGATAGCCGAACACTCAAACCGAACCCGAAACGGACTGATATAATCGAATTGTCGATCATTACTCGGCTATCGGATTAGGAGTCGGGTTTTCTTTTAGACATTTTTTTATCGGGTTAGGGTTCAATTATCAAATTTCGAAAGTCATATTACCCATACTAACCGATATTTTGATAACATATTCCCTCATCTTGTTTCACCCGTTACTCTTTCCTCTTACCCCATCACCTCCACCTCTCTCTCTCTTTGTTTTCACCCCACGAAATCTAGATTGACTCCTCTCTCCCCCACGTGAAGTGGGATTCGGAGGCCACCTCCTCCCCGACCTAGTGCTCCTCCTAACCATGCGACCTTTTTCTCAGCCTCTAGTCCTCCCATAGGCCTGGAGCCCTGGACCTCACCGTCGACCGGTTAGAATAGTACCTCCTTCGCCTATGGCAATGACTGAACACTGACGCATCATGTCGCTTCACACCCCTTCTGCCCGCGGCCTCATGTTAGGAAGACAAATACCTCAGTTCTTACTGCTCGTTATCCTGGACCTCGGTCTCCTCCTCCCACGCTGAGGACGAGGGCCTAAGCCCTAGATTCAAGGAAGACGGCGACCGTGCGCTTCCTCCACATGGATCCTCTCACATGTGGTCTCCAGTTGCAAGGGTCTCCTCCCCATATTTCGGTTTTTTGTGCGTACCCAAAATACCTGAATATATTTTTTGGGTATTTTAGATTCCGTTATTTTGTTGGTAGATATAAATTTGGTTCTTGTTTTTGGGTATTAGAATTACTGGTAAACAAAAAAAATCGAATCCCCAGGGTGACCCCAGCCCCTCGGTAGTGAGTTGTTTCACATTTTTGGCATGGAAACAATCTAGCGGATACCTCATCGCTTTCACCTATTGAACCCACTAGATGCTAAATGCCGCGTTGTTTTTCACTTTTGGGATTAAATTTATTTCACATGTTATTGTGATTGATTATTTTGTTCTGCTTTTATTTCGGTTGGTTTGAGTTTTAATTATCTTTTGATGGTTTTTGTTCATACATAAATCATGTTGACTGTTGTTATTGTAGTCAGTTTATTTCATTATGTTTTTATTTGTATTGGCTTGAATTTTAACTATTTTATGGGTTTTTTATAAATAAATTGCATCGGATTGATGTTAAAGATAATATTTGATCTGATAAAAAATGTAATAATTTGATATGTGGTTGTCATCCTTGGTGTCAACAATGTTGGTTATGTGAGTCCCTTACAATTTTATATTCACACTAAACCGATGAAGCACTCGCTCACATAGGTCGGGTCATGAAATTCTCGCTCGCTTAACCCGGCTCTCTACTCCCTCGCTTGATTAGGATTTTTTGTTCCTTGTCTTTTTTTTTGCTCACTTTAGTGCTAGTTTAGAAATTATGGATGCCATTAATTAATTTACATTTTTTGTTAAATTAAAATATGTTCGTGGATTTAAAAAGATTAAGAAAATTTAAAAACACTATAATTTTAAGAGAAATATTCATAAATTTTATAAATATTCGTGAATCTTAATTAGTGGTAAAAAAATTCAATTCACAACTACAATAATATTCTCATTTGTAAACTTTAAATATATTCATGCTTTATTTCATGAATTTACAAAAAATCATGTTTTTTCTCTTAAAGGTTCAACTAAAAGGTGAAAAATCAACGTAACTAATAAACTAAACAACATAAAATATTAAATCGGTAGAGAAAACATAGAAAAGAACAATCAATAAAAATATATCTTCTAAAACCTTATCAAAATCAAAGAAGCCTATCGATACATTACAATTATGACATATGTGTTACTCTTAACCGGTGACACACACCATTACAAATGAGAACATAGCGACCTCCAGAACACACCAAGAGGCTCCAAATCAAGGAGGTTAGTATCTCAATGTTTAATGTATTTTATTAACAATTATATAGATATATTTAAACAATGTTTAACTTGTATTTGATAAAAATATATAACATGTATTTTAATAATGATAAACTAAATGTGTATTTAAAAAAAGAAAAATTAATTTGAGAAATGAAAAAAATATAAAAAAGAGTAGTCTAGAAAAAGACTTGAAAGAAGACTAGTAAGAAACCAAGAAAGAAACAAACATATAAAACACACATAAACCAAAAGTTAAAGAAAACCCGACCTACGAAACCTTCCTAAAACTCGTTCTAACGAACCGCCTAACTAATAGTTACACACAATCGAGGACAAAGGTTAAAGGTGCTACTTATTAGTTCTCACATAAACGAGATATAGCATTCGAATTAAAATAAGATCACATATAAATATTATTGGGCCGACACGTATAATAATTTGAGCTATTAACACACACACCATAGAGAATGAAGGAAATCCAACTTAGATATTTCTTTTGCCAAAAAAAAACCCTAGACATTTCTTGCGGCAAGAGGAAAAAGGAAAAGAAAGGAAAGGTGATGGGCAGGGTCAAGGGGTCAAATGGACCAGTCTTTCTCTTCTCCACCCTTCCGCTTCCACTCCCCACTCCACACACCAGTACGCCTCCCTCGCTCGCGCCGCCATGGATGAGCATGAGCTTGCAATTGCTTGACTTATACTAGTACGCCGGATTCCCCGTCCCGCAGCCGCAAGCCTCCCATTGACCCAAGCCTCGTCGACACGCACTGATCTACTCTACTCTCCAGGGTCACTCTAGCACACGAAAGCGAGATGCACAAAAAGAAAAGAAAATCATCTGTCGCCTCCATGAGCGGCGGCGGTCCGGGGCCGCAGTGGACTGCGGGGCCGGCCTCGCTGGAGTTCCCCTCTGCGGAGTGGCGGCGCGTCTACGACCGGCTCCAAGGGCTGCTGCCGCTGGTCGAGGCGCTCGCCGCCGACCGCGCGCGCTTGGAGGCGGCGACCAATGCCGAGCGCGAGCGGTCGGAATCCAGCGAGAAGAGCCTCCACGCCCGCCTCCTCCAGGTGGTTCGCTCAACCGCGAGTCAGTTTCCTCTAGGGTTTCTATTTATTTATTTGGGGTTTCTATCTGTTGGGCTCCATGGCGCCTGACGATGCTGACTGTTGTTGTGTCTGCGATTGAAGGCGGAGGCGAGCAGGGAGAGGTGGAAGGCGGCCTACACGGAGCTTCCTCCCGGTGCTAATCCCAAGCTCGCCGGTAAATCTCTCCCACTCTTCTTCTCTCCTTTGGATGGATGATTTGATTTGGGTGGAGAAATCGGCAACATTTCCTTTCCCCCTTTTGGCTCGATCCCTTTCGGCCAGGGACTTGTCTATCTAGGTTTACCATGTGCTCAATAACCATCTGGTTGATCATTTGGAGATTTTAACTAAGAGAAGAGAATGAAGCGCCCAATTTTTGGTGGAATTATGCTGCTACTGATATCACCGCCTTTCTGTTCAATGTAGAACTTCAAGAGAGGGACTTGGTGGATTCCCAAACCAGTGAAGAAGCTCTTCCTGACGTCAATGACTCTCAATTGAAGGTACTTACTGAAACACTAGTCCCGTAACTCAAAAAGCTTTCTGTCCAGCTTGTGCGTCTCATGATTTTCTTAATCATTGATCTTTATCCATGGTTGTTTTGTTAATAATGCATGATACAACCCAAGGAAGGTTACTGGAAACAAAAACCTAATAATTAGGAACTAGATTTGATTTCCATGATATCTGATGTGGTATATAAGATGATCCTCTTCTGTGGAGTGCTAATAGACCAGAGGCTGTTCTGTAACAGGAGAATGGTGAGGATACCGATGAGATGCATCTTGAAAAGTGCATGGTGAGTCTCCGCTTCACTCGCCTTTTCTCATGCCCTGCTCCATCTTTATCAGACGTATCCCAGATTCAGCATTTCTGTTACTTATCTCCTCTTAAGATCAGTAGATGATTTTGTTGCTTCACTTGCTGTAAACAATTTTGCGTTGTCATCTTTTCTAGAAATCGGGTGGATCTAAGTTCTCATATTCTTATAGGCTAGCCATTTCTTTCACTTTTTGTCATCCGAGTGGATCCAACATTGCTGACAGATTCCCTAGCTATTGAATTAGTCTTGCACACGAGATCTCTGCTCGTGATCAGCCTTCTATGATTATAGCAACTTGAAAGTCTTTCTGCTTCTGTTCAACTCAGCACTTAAAATTGCCCCATACTTGTTTCTGGCCTGCCAATCATACTTTTTTTACCCAAAACTATAGGAATTACTTCCTATGGTATATTTTATAAATTTTCTCATAAACTTTATGTACAAATAAGGGAAAGAAAGAAAGAGAAAGCTAGAAATAATCTAATTTGCAAATTGTGACACTTTGCTGGGCAAAGATGAATTTTATGGGACAATATCCTAAATCATAATACAGTTTTTGGTCTGGTATCAATCTCTAGTAGGGTCTCTACCCTACATATAGCATGTGATCTTGAATGTACTATTTGTTAGGAGTAGTATATTATTTTTATGTATTCACAATGTAAGGATTAATTTGGAGGGGTGATGGATCATATATGGGGATGATCTCATAAGATTTGTCAGATCTTAGGACTAGTTAGATGAAGAATATCAAACTTGTTCCTGTTCAATTCATGTCCAAAAGAAGGAAACGGAGTAATTTGTAGGATTCTTGAACAATACGACTTTATCACAATATGTCAATATCTGTCACTTTTTGTGAGATACTTGATTTCCTGAATAAAAAATGTTCACATATGTTAAGGACTGACAACATAGCACAAAGATAGCACTGACATTTATATTTGCAGTTCATTCTTATGCTATGGGTTGTTTGAACATTCCTAGCCGTTCTGATCTGAATAATATTTATTACTCCATACAACACCAACTGTGGAACCTGATGATTTGTTGCGGTTAATGTGTAGATTTCTGTTTTTAGTTATACTATCTGTTGGAATTGCTACTGTTTCTTTTCATTTACCGTTTGGTATCTTTAATGAAAGCTTCTTTTGTCTAAGATGCTAATGTTTTGTGCGCTCGTTCAGCAGATGCAGATCTTTGTCGAGATCCACTGTTCAATATTTCGCAAAAAAAGAAAGATCCACTGTTTAGAGACTATCACTCTTGAGGTCATGGGATCAGATACAATCTACGATGTCAAGGATAAGATTCAAGGCAAGGAGAGCATCCCTGCAGGCCAGCAAAGACTCATGTTTGGCAGTAAGCTGCTGGTGGACAGCTACACCCTGGAATACTACAACATTAAGGAGGAGTCCACCCTCACCATGAGTGAAGTCACTGACCCCCAGATGCATATCTTTGTGAAGTCACTGACTGACAAGATCATGATTACTGAGGTTGAGAGAGATGATAGCATATACAGCGTGAAGGCAAAGGTTTTCGATGAAACCGGCATCCCCCCAGGCAGACAGTGTCTCGTCTTTGCTGAGAAGCAGCTGAAGGATGTCAACACCTTGGCTGACTACGACGTGCAAAATGAATCCACTCTTCACCTTGTGTTTTGCAACCTCAAGTGTCAGAGAGGTGGGATGCACATCAATGTCAGGACACCGGCTAACCAGATCATGCCTGTTGCGGTTGAGAGAGAAGATAGCATATACAATGTGAAGGTAAAGGTTTATGGTGAAAGCGGCGTCCCCCCAGGCAGACAACGTCTAGTCTTTGCTGGGAAGCTGCTGGAGGATGGCCTCACCTTGGCTGACTATGGCGTGCAAGATGAATCTACACTTTATGTTGTGTTTTTTCGCGGCTTCACGTGGCAGAGAGGTGGGATGCGCATCTCTGTCAGGACGGTTACTGGGAAGGAAGTCACTGCACTTGCGTTTAAGCGTGGACAGACCATTGATGACATCAAAGCGTGGATCTACTCTGAGTTGTGCATTCTCCCGGAGCAGCAGCAGCTCTCTGACCAGGATGGCATCCCCCTGGCCAAAGAGATCTGTCGTTCGTGCACGCTTTTTCTCCAGATCTGTCCTGGTCGGTGAGACGGATGTAAATTGGTCCTTGACTGATGGTGGTAATAGTGGGAGCGCAGACTCGGTAGAGGTTGAACTTGAAGGGCTGGTTTAGCATGTGAAGTTAGTCATTTTGGTACAATGCAGGGTGTAAAATGAATGCACTGTTGCAGCTTCTCGGCTGGTAACAACAGTCACTCGCAGACCTGTCTAGGGGGGCCGGTACGTACGTGGGGTTTCTCTGAATGAATAGTAGTATGCTTGTAGTTGTAGGCGAGTGCTTAATGTCACTGTGACTCGTATATATATGGTGTCGTTAGGCTAACATGTTATGTTGACTTTGGTATTAGGGAGAGAAGGATCTATATCCCCTTAGCCTTCATGTCCAGGCATTAACTTTTGATGAGCATCATGCTGTCCTGTTCCTTTGGCGATATATCACCACTTAATTACCTTGAGCAGAAGTTGAATCAAGCCAACATTTTTTACTTGATAAAATAGTATAACTAGATGATACCTTGCACGTTGCTGCGGGAACTATTAACAAATACTTTGATTTTTTTAAACATGAAAAAAGGTACGAAACATATAATAATTTGATTATAAATAATTTCTTGAATTTTTTTTGTTTAGAGTACAAATCTAAGATAATTTGATGAAAATCCAAAAATATGTATGATGTTTTGCTTTGTTAATTTATTACCTTGACAATATATCGGTGAGGTGATAAGAGACGAAAAAATGTTGAGTAGAGATAATGAAAACATCTCCACTCTTGACTAAACCTAAACCAATGATAGCAACTACAGATGTGCATTCATAGAAAATTTGTCGCATAGAAAAATAACATGTGAGGTAACTTGTAATTTGGTTTTTTATAAAATAAATATTTATAAATCATGGAGCTAAGTGCATAATTTTTTTATGCATGGAGAATTAAATTGGAGCATGTGCATGAAGAATTGGACAATGATAGCAACTACAGATGTGCATTCATAGAAAAAAAATCGAATAAAAAAATAACATGCGAGGTAACTTATAATTTGATTTTATATAAAGAAATCGTTTATCAAACGTGGAGCTAAGTGCATAATATTTTTTAAATATTTATTTGTGATGCATGGAGAGTTAATGGGAGCATGTGCATGAAGAGTTGGTGGAAATTAGTTTTTGCATAATGGACCCATTTGATGATGTGGATAGCTTGCATTTGAAGATAGAAAGGTTAGTGGGGATGAACTATTTAGGTATTATAGATTCAGACATAAATAATTGGCTAGTCAATTACCTAGAGAGTATATTAGCTGGACAATCACTTGATTTCCATTCACAACTTCACACTTCACAGTGAGTTCCATTGCCAGGTGCAGAATGAGTAGCCAAAGCATTTATCATCAACAAGTTACCAACTTGTCACTTGGTTACAACTTACTACAAGGCTTATCAGAAGTCCAGTTGGTGCACATGTGTGTTATTAAAGACATTTGTTTGATATATACTCCCTCTATTCTGATTTAAATGTCGTAGATTGGATACTGCATTGTACACTGGATAGCACATTTTTTTTTCTTGCAACACTTAATTGAGAACAGAGGGGGTAGTTTTTACTTATCCATAAATTGTTGGTTGTTAATTCACTCTGTACAGAGAATCCCGTTCATTTGGAAGCACAATGTTCTCCCTCTGAGCAGAATTGGAGCTAGGCTTTCAAATAATGGCTTGCCCTAGCTAGATACCCAGAAGTCGTGTTGCCAATTTAATTATTCTTCACTAAAATTTACATCTCAAATCAAAGTGTTGGGCAGGTGAGGACACTAGCTATTTATTCATAATCTATAATAGCTAAATAGTTTATCCCCACTGTCCTATTTCTCTTGACATTTAAGCCATCCACATTATCAAATATGTTTATCATGTAAAAATTCTTTTCCATTAACTCTTCATGTACACGCTCCCATTAACTTCGCATGCACATACACTCATAAATCAGCCTCACGATTTATAAGCGACTTTATTAATATAAAAAATTAAATTATGAGTCACCTCATATTTTATTTTTCTATGCATCAATTGTTTTATGAATGCACATATGTATAGTTGCTATCGTTGTTGTATGTTTATTCAAGGGTGAAGATGTCTTCACTTTCTCTACTAAATGTTATTTTTGCTTCATATCCTCCCTGAAGCTATTCATCACCCAGGGTACACAATAATTTATTCTTCATCCGAGGTAATTTTACGAACCTTTCATAAATTTTTTTACATTTGTAATACAAATATTTACATTAATATGGATTCACTACATAAATTTTGACATAAAAAAACAAAAATATAGCTCATAAGATAAAAAAAATACATTTTATGTATATTTTACCCCATTATTTTTATGTTTGTAATTTTAAATAACATAAAATATATTTTATGGTGATTATATTTGTTTACGTTCTCTTTTTACGTATGAAATAAGATCAAATATATGAAATTTAAAATTACGGTGTATTAATGTCAAATCAGAGGGGGTGAAGAATATATTATTGTTAAGGTAATAGATTCCCAAAACAAAAATCAAAATTATATTTTGATGTGTCATCGCTTTTTTTAGTTTTTTATTTTAAATAATATCTCTTTCAAAAAAGAAATTATAATAAAATTATACCATTTTTCATTAATTTTCTTATGTTTTCAAATATCAAATTATTTTTTAACAATTTTCGCAGTGAAGCGTGGGGTGTCATCTAGTCTACTAATGCAACACCCCAAAATTCTAAATTTTGGAATTTTATATAAATTAAATAATTATGATTATCTTGCTTGATCTGTTTGAAATTTATTAGGATCTATTTTTTCTGGAGTTTAATTAATATTTAATGAGAGGGAATCAAAGGCCTTTCATTAATATAATTTTCATTTTTAGGGCAAATATTATTTAAAACAAATCCAACATAAAAATATAATAAAAGTAGAGAGAAGATAATAAGCAACATCACTCCTTAAAATAAGAAACTTGGAAAGATATTTTAAATAATATTTTATTCTTATTTGGATTTATAAATAAATAGGGAAGATAACAGGACTTGTTCAAATTAACTGGAAATGATTTAAATATTTATTTGGAGTTTATTGGATTTTATTTAAATATTTTTATTCTAAATAAATAATTTGAGAAAAGATAAAATAACTTCTTCAAAAATATAGATTGGAAATTATTTAAATACTTATTTGGGATGTTTTAAATATATCCAACATATATCGAAGCAATTCGTTATATGCAAATCTTATCCATCCATAACTCCCATGTCAGTTCGTCGTCTAGACGTAGAGAAAGAATAATTTAGGCCATGAAATGATGGAAATGTCATTTTGGGACCAAACGTTCCATATCCTAGTACCATCAGATCCACCAATCACAATTGATTGGGACTCGACAACATATTTTGATATCTCCAATGTATTATACATCTTGTCCTGGTTTCTCCGTTCCAGATAAATATGAATATCAATATGGCTGCCTCGCTGGATACATCGATCAGATTCCCATCATATTAGGTCATAGACAAGGCGTGTGTTCCTAGGATACTAACTCGGTTTTCATAGGATAGATTCTCCCTATTAGGTGTGGTAGACATCCCATGAAAGTGTTTGAAACAGACTTAGTGGCTACATCCACCAACCATTATCTCGAAGATAATGTTGCTTAAGTTCCCCGAATGCAAACAAGTTAAGCAGTAAGCAATATCACCATATTGCCCATCTTGCAAGTCAAATCACCGATGAGCTCGCTGATTTGTTTACGAGTCTATCAACTTCAACATTCTAGAAACATGTTCATGACATTGGTATGTGATGTCTTTGAGATATGCAAAAATCGGGAGAGAATCTTCCTGGATTACTCCTATTTAAAGCATCATATTATACTCTATTTCCTTTATAAGTTTACTTTATAGATTCTCACCAAGGGTTTTAATAAAGTAATATCAACAAAAGATCATATGTCATATTTTCTGTTTTCCCCAATGTTTTTTAGAAAAGTATACACAACATATTTTTATTAAAGCATCATATTATACTCTATTTCCTTTATAAGTTTACTTTATAGGTTCTCACCAAGGGTTTTAATAAAGTAATATCAACACAAGATCATATGTCATATTTTCTGTTTTCCCCAATGTTTTTTAGAAAAGTATACACAACATATTTTATTATCCTCTAAACCCTATGAATCTTCTCATATTGAGATAACTATCATTATATGTCATATCATTTTCTTCATATATTTTTTCCATTGGGTTTTAAAGGACTTTATATTGGCAACTCACATCGCGCTCTTTTTCTTTATGAGATTTATCTCCAAGAACATATTTAATTGAGGTGATATATGCAATACTTTCTATTTTCCCCACTTGAGGTTTCAAAAACTATCGAAAGCATATTTATTGTTCTCCAAACTTTTAACGAGTTTTCTCCTTCTTGTGAGGTTTTTCTCATATGAGTTTTTAAGGAGACAATAATCATTATATGTTGCATCATTTTTTCCTTATATTTCCATTGGGGGTTTGAAGGAGCTTTAGCAACATACCAAACACCTTTATCCTCATATTTTTGTTGGAAATATGCCCTAGAGGCAATAATAAAATGTTATTATATATATATATTTCCACGTTCGTAATTAATGTTTATATTTCTATGCTATAATTGCAATGACCCTGACTGTGAGATTCAGAAGAAAACTCATTTGCATGTGTGGAAATGTAAACACCAAGAGTTCCTGGTTTAGCCTCTAAGACCAGCTCATGTGCTAACTGATGATTACGTTTTCTTAATCATGGACATTGTTCTTGTAACAAGGATGTCAGTAGCAATGGGAACATATTGTTAGCAGAACAATGATGTTGAACTGACCCCAGTATTGAATGATATACTTAGAGATCACATCGTAACTACGTTATAAGTCATATCATGAAATGTTATCATATACGTAATTCCTTAGACCATGAGAGTATCGAGTTGCTTCACACAGGAAGACATGCTTTGGTTCTTAGATGAATCCTCCCGTAAATGGGAAGTAGTAAAATAAGTTCTGGGTATGTCAGATGGTGTGGCTAGTGACTGTGATAGTTCAAGAATGGGATTTGCTCCTTCACGATGAAGAAGATATTCACTTCGGGCCCACTCGGTATGACGGTATCCATTATAGTCTGGCCAGACGCATTGTGATTCAGTCACGGGGATATCGGAATATGATAACGAGAAAAGGGACAAACGAGCAAAGAGGATAACGAGTGGCTTGTGTTCAAAAGTTGTTACACATGGGTGCCAAACTTCTCTCCTCTAACTTTGTCATATATCGCGAAGCAAAGGGAATGGTACATGACTAAACATAATGGTTCACTCGAAGTTTCTTCGTGTATGTGCGGGAGTCAACATGGGTGTCCATGGCTCCGCTGTTGATTATTGGCTATTGACGAAAGGCTGTTGGCCTATGTCCGGAAGATGTTCTGAGTCATGTCCGCATTATACCGAACCTATTGGGTCACACACTTAACGAGCAGTAGTCTGTTAGAATACTAGAATGGTAGAAGGTTTAGTGGAAGCAAAGCAGAATAGTTCATACGGGTACCGGAAGTAGTTCCGGGGATTTATGAAATGGTTCATAAGGGCACCAAGTAGTTTTGGGTATTTAAGGATATGTCCGGATCACTCTGGAGTAGTCCCAGGTGGTTCCGGAACATATGAAAATGGTAATGGGAAAGTTTTCGATCAACCGGAATAGTTTCGGTGATCGGTGGACAGCTTAAACAATATGTTGTGTTCACCGGACATAATAACCTTTGCCCGGATGGCTCCGAAACCCATTTAGATGGCTCCGGAACATTCGTTAGAGGTCCCGGAAGGTATTGGAAGTGCTCCAAAAGTGTCCGGAATGTCCCGAAACAGTCCCAGTAGGTCCCGGAAGGTCCTGGAAGCTTCTAGAAGGTTTCGGAAGGTTCCGGGCAGTACCACCCACTGCCCTGCGCCCCTGGCCTTGGGGAGCAAGCCACCTAGGCTGCCCTGGCCGGCCAGGTGGTGGGGGCGCACCAAAAAGGGGTGGGAGATCCTCCAGGTGGGATTTCCAAATACCATTATGGAAGGTTTCCGGTGGGAAGGTATGTGTAGGTTTGGAAGGCTTGGGAGTCCAAGTTGGACTCCCAAACCTCCTTGAGCTGCGCCCTAGGACCCTTGGCCACCTATATAAGGTGAGCCAAGGGTGGGGGAAGACACACACAATCAATCCCCAAGGCCTATGCGCCACCCTCCCTCCTCTAAACCCCGTTGCTCCACAATTAGACCCCGGTTTAGACGCTGTTCTAGATCGGAATCCGTTAGGGTTTTCTCCCTCTAGTTTTCTCGATGGCGTTCATCTCTGGACGGCGGAGCGCTGCTGGATTGCTGCTACGGGATGTGTGGATACTAATGGAGGGGTCGTACCTTCGACCCTTCTTCGAGGAGCTTGTTCATGGGACTTGTCCGTGGGACTAGATCGCGGGACTTGTTCGTGGGATTGATCGAGGGACTGTTCGTGGGAGAACTTGCGAGATCTACTTCCACTACGTCCACGAGCTTCACCAACTCTACTTCCGCTACATCGGTTGGTGAGCCATGACCTAAAACCTTGTATGCAATCTTCTTGGATGATCTTGGGTTCTTGATTCGTAGGCCGAAAATTTTGTTTTCTACTACGTTTCCCATCAATTTTCCCCTTAGGGTTTTTGAAGAAAACTTTATCGAGATGAAGTCTGCTCACAAGATCAAGTATTGATTAAGGGGAGTGTTAGGATTAATTAATCACATGTAATTAGGGTATTAATCCCTGCTTGTACTAGCCATTGCAAAACTTTCACATTGGTTTCCTTGCCAAACATGCACATCCTATGAACATACACCTTTCTAATGGTGTCCCTTCCCTTGTTGTATAAATAGCACATGCCATCTAATAAAAATATAAAATACACACAATTGATTCATTTGTTGCCTCTCAATTCTCTCTCGATCTCTAATCTAAACAGTTGGCTTATGAAAATAAGCTATCATATCTCAAGCTTATTATAAAAGCTACCTTCCATATTCATTGGAAATTTAAAAAAAGGTTAGTTGGGACTTCTAAATAAGCTAGGAAGGGGGTGGCTTAGATTATCAAAATAAAATAGAGGAAGAGAGTGGCTTATGTCGAAGCTGCCATGAGCCGCCAAAAGAACTGGGCCGGAGTTGGGTTGAGCCCAAGCCGAGTCTCTCTCTAGCCTCAGTAAGTAGGCCGTATCTCCGTCAGCCCGACTGCTCCCCACCCCTCTTCAGCCTGGGCCCCCAGGTACAACAGCCGTGTGCCGGAGACTTCCCGCCGCCTGCCGCACACCACGCCCCTCTGCGCCTCCTCGCGAGGTCATGCCATGACGGCGACCCGACGGTGGACGAACCTCTCCTCTCTCTCCCCCCTTCCGCCTTCCTCTCCCGCCTCAGCTCCGCGGCCTCGCGTCTCCTCCAGGTCAGTCGCCAACGCCACGCCACCACCTCCCCCCGCATCAGTCTCGCATTTCGTCGAGCACTTCGCCAGCGCCGCACTTGAGAGCGAAGATTTGCTTTCTCTCTGACTCATACGCCGCTCTGCTACGTACCTTCAAATGAGTTCCTATGCACTTCGCCGGCGCCGCACTTGAGTGCCTTCCACGGAGGCACGATAGTGCCTTTTCACGGAGACACGAGTGCCTCCCGCGGAAGCAAATTCGTGCCTCTCGTGGAGGCACGGTCGTGCCTTCTTTTTTGAGGCACGACTCGAGCCTTCCGCGGAGGTAAGGTCATGCCTCTTTTTTTTGTTTTTTTTCACCAAAACGTATAGAAAAAACGTATGAAAATCGGAAAAGTCGAAAAAAACACCGAAAAACCTAATTTTAAACACAAAAAATACGTACACAAAAATTAAAGAAACAAAATCCTAAGGGAACGCTGTGGACGCGACACATGGCACGCTGTGAACCTAGCTAAGTGTTCACTGGACCGGGCCGCGAACGAGTATTCTAAAACTAGTTGCTCTTAAGAGAGAGCCTGCCATGACCCATGAGCCACCAAAAGAACTGGGCCTGAGTTGGGCTGAGTCCGAGCAGAGTCTCTCTCTCTCTGCGCTCAGTGTGTGGGCCGTATCTCCTCCGTCAGCCCGACTGCCCCGGCCCCTCTCCCCGTAGCCCACTGAGTACCCCCGCTACTACAGCCGTGAACCGTGCGTGCCGGAGACTCCCCGCCGCTGCCGCACACCACGCCCTCCCCGCCTCGCGAGGTCATGTCATGACGGCGGCCCGACGTTGCACCGACCTCTCCTCCCTCTCCTCCCCTTCCGCCCTCCTCTCCCGCCTCAGCTCCGCGGCCTCGCGTCTCCTCCAGGTCAGTCGCCACCACCTCCCCCGCATCAGTCCCGCATTTCGTCGAGCACTTCCCGGCGCCGCACTTGAGAGCGAAGATTTGCTTTCTCTCCGACTCATGCGCCGCTCTGCTGCTACCTTCAGATGAGGAAGTACGGCTCCAGGAAGGAAGGCGGCGGCGGTCTGCGGAACGGCCGGTCCAGCTCCGCTTCGAGGCCAGGTGACGACTCCATCACTGGAGCAGATGCTTCATGCTTCCATGCGATGCGTATTTCATTTCTACGCATCTCGCCTTCCGCAACGGCTGTGCAGCTGCACGGGTGGCTTGTTCTCGCTTAGCTCTTGCACTATCATCGCATCCTCTTTGCACTGGGGTTTGGTGTATGTGAGAAGTCCCCAGTTGTTTGTTTCGAGTAGAGAAGCCAGATAAACAAATGTATGTAAATCATGTCTATGCAAATCGACTTTATCAACTGTTATTCATGTGCAGGATACATTGATCCTTCATCGTGGAGACATTTTGACTCCAGAGCTGTTGGAATCCCCGCGAATGCTATACCTCGCAGCTGTTGGACTGTTCTACAAATGCTGAGACGAAAAGGTGTGTGCAGAAGTCTCTTGGTTATTCATCTCAGCTTTGACACCACATTCATGTCATGATTTTTCTTCTTAATGCAACACCGCGCGCTGAAACATAAACCACGGAAACTATAAGATTGTATGCAGAAACTCAAGGACAAGGTTATTTTACAGGTTTTGATGCTTATCTTGTTGGGGGATGTGTGAGAGATTTGCTTCTGAAAAGGGCTCCTAAAGATTTCGATGTGATCACCACTGCAAGTCTCAAACAGGTTTTAGCTCATTCAAAGATCACACATGTTTCTTTTTTCCAAAATTAATGATACCATTGTCTACCCATTGACATGCGTTCTATTTCTTTCCAGATTAAAAAACATGTTTTCACACGCTGTTTCATCATTGGCAAACGCTTTCCATTATGCCTCGTTAATATGCGTGGCTCAACATTTGAGGTTTGTTATTCTTGGGAGCATTGGTGTTCTGAATACTGGTTCTAAGAGCATTGCTGTCTAACCCTTGTTTGCTTATGTTGTCTTTTATTCTTACAGGTTTCAAGCTTCGACACAAATGCTACTCAAGTGAAAGGAAATGGAAATGTAAATTTCTCAGAAGAGTTAGATGGTCATGATGAGGGGGATATTCTTCGCTGGAAGAATTCATTGAAAAGAGACTTTACAGTAAACAGGTAATATACTGTAGGAAATCTTGTACTTCAAATGTTCGACAGATGCAGTTTTTTGTGAAATATCATGGGAGTTAAATTACTATCATTGTTTTAATGTTGTATGGCAGCTTATTCTATAATCCGTTCAATAACAAAGTTTATGATTATGTGAATGGAGTGAAGGATCTAAGAAAAAACAAGGTAATAGTCAGTGAGAGTCTTCTCAGGCAGATTTAACCATGTCCTCGTTTACTTACCCCTTTTCTTCTGCCTAACTCCTTAAATCATCAATCAGGTGTGTACAGTGACTCCTGCCCATGTTTCTTTCAAGGAGGATCCTGGTAAGTGTTCAAGGAATGTCCATGATTTGTATTATCATTATCTATCCAAGACGAATTTAGTTTCTAATTTCTTTCAGCCAGGATTTTGCGTGGCTTGAGAGTTGCTGCTCGCCTTGGCTTTCAGTTTTCCAGTGAAACTTCTACTGCAATACGTGATCTTTCTCCATCCATCATAAATATTGACAAGGTTCATTACTTTATCTCCCTAAAAGTAATATGCAAACATGTTTTCTTCTGTATTTTTCTCTTTATATTGATGATCTCATTTACTCTGCAGGTAAGGTTGGCGATGGAAATGAAAAATATGCTGTCTTATGGGGCGGCAGAGTCTTCAATTAGATTACTTAGTAAATATGGACTTCTTGATATTTTGCTGCCTTTCCAGGTAACTAGAGCAATTCGGTTTCGTTGCTAGACAAGTAGATTTCTGGTCGTGACCACTTCCATCTTTCAGCTTACTCATTATTGAATGCTCTTTGTATTTTAGGCAGCATATTTGTCGGATCAGTTAAAGGGCAAATCTAGTGACAGAGGATTGATGCTCATGGTGAGTAACTCTGAAATCTGCCATGTTGTGTGGAAAATTGGATTCTAAATATGGTGAAAGAATTTAAAGCGCACACTTAACTCTTAGTTCTGCTAGTAGTTTGGGTACATATTAGCTGTCAAGAGGACGAGGCTGGCTTCGTTGTTCTGAGGTATTCCTCACCTAGGCCAAAGATGCTTCCACCAAGACCTTATATCAGGTCTCCAGTCATATGCAGTTACTGGCTTGTGGGGTTATCAACTGGGTTTAATTTTTAATTAGATTTACTTATTGTACATTCCCAGTTTTTTATTGCTGGGTTATTTGGTGAAAAGAACTGTTCTCTTATGCACACGTCATGGTACTGGCAGAGTGTTGCCAACAACGAGATGATGGATCCGTTACTTTGTTTGACATTTTCTAGATACTTTAGAACCACTAATTATCATGTTGCTTATTTCTGATGCCTTCTAAGTTGGTACGTATTATATTTCAGCGGTACTTGATTTCTTTTTGAATTACTGTTGCCATGTGGTTGTCCTTTCCGTTAGTTCATGTGATATTTGGATTTTAAGACTATGGGTGAATATGTTGTCTCATGCTGTTGATGTCACCTGTGCAGAATCTATTGGCTAACCTTGATAAGTTTTTCTCCGCTGACCGGCCATGCCACTGCTCTTTGTGGTAAGAGTCCTTGAGTGCTGAAATTGCATGTCTCAACTTGACCGTGCTTACGATTATGGGCTTACTGAAGTTATACCAAGGGCATTAAATCATACAGCTTTTCTTTGTTTGTACTTGCTAGTATTAAATTTATGCTCATCGCGAGGTGCTAGATATACCAAGTACCAACCAGACAAGCCAAAAGTATAGCTGATCAGGCTTGCACTCCCTGAGTGATGTAAACTTATATTGGTTCTTTGATACTTTCTTAATTTACTGATGATTTCTAGTAAAGCTAATATAAACATTTGCTGGCTCTGTTAAGGGCTGTTTTATCAGCATGGCTGCATGTGTATGTACTTTCGTAATTTGGTGTCTGTTCTGACGTTTGTTATCAGCTCATGTCATATGCCAATATCATCACTTTGGTTCGTTGGTTTCACATTAGAAGATAAGCATGGTTTTTCTATGTCATCATATTTTTCTTTTTACATTTTGGCGTTCAGAGCTTACAAGCCTAGTGGAAATTGCATGTGTAGTTTTCTTCAGTCTGGATGGGTAGAGGAGAAGACAAAGTGTATCTTCTTAGATTTACTCATGCCAGCCTGGAAACATACATACTTCACTTAGTTTCATAATGTCTGCATAGGACTCCATACCACTGTCAGTGTGCATTTTCGTTGTCCTCTTGTGTGCCTATACTAGCACCCATTATTCTGAGTAGGCAAACTGTTTTTTTTCTGTTTCTTTATTTGGTAGCAGAGTAGCATAACTTGATCCAATTTTCAGTCCTCGGTATGAATATTCTTTGTCAGCCATGCTCCGGATATTTCATTCATGGATATTATTTACAGGGTAGCGCTGTTGGCATTTCACAATGCATTGGTTAATTCTCCACAAGATGCCCAGGTAATCAAGGCTTTTGCTGCATTGATGCATTTTGGAACATGGGACAGCGCCATCGAGTTCCTGAAAGAAGATGTTGGAGCACCAGTTACATATGTCCCAGAAGCTCCAGGGCCTTCTGGGGCCAATCTGGATAATCTTATGGAACGAACATCACATCTAGCATCACTGGTCAATTCTTCTGTTGATATATTGACAAGTTTAGACACTCTCCAACAATCAGTGGCCAGATATCGGAGGGCGTCACAATTTTCAGGAGTTGTAAGTACCACTTTAGCATATCCTAATTGCCAACAGTGCATGTTCACACTAGCACTTTTTTACATTTCTATTGAATTTTATGTTTTTATTCTGAGAGCAACTTATATTGTTTTCCTGTTTCCAGGCTAAATCAGCAGCGTGTTTTGTGAAACACTTTTTAATTGCATGTTTAATCATTAAATTGTTGTTTTTAGGTAGTTTCTATGCTCTCAAATATTGGTATAATTTTATTTCCCCTTCCATGCGTTTCTACTTTACTGGGCAAGTAGAAAGAAGGAAACAGTGGGTGGGGCTCTTACTTGATAATTAAGCAATATTACCTAGCCACTTGTCTAAGTTAGCACACAATATGAACTGATGGATCGAGGCCAATGTTAAAAAGAGAAGATATATCGATTTAGCAGTAACAGTCCTGTATAGTTTAAAAAAAAGTTAAATTGCTAATTGCCTCACAATATTGTTCTCAAGTCACTCGGCTCATCATGCATACTAAGGTCTGGCGTCGGTTTGTTGACAGGTTTTTGTATCGGCTAGGGAGAAGAGCAGAGTGTTGGGGATATTCAAGGGCCTTGATTCCGACTTAACCACATATGACGAGAGCAGAGGGATGCATGGGATCAATTATAAGTTGCTGGACGATGGAGTTACCTCCGAGGTCCGATTCGTTCTCGGAAAAGTGATTATGGACACCATGAGTGCCGAACCACCATACTCATCCACCGATGACGACGATGCTGCTTTGCCAAGGCCAGCGGCAGACGTTGCCGATGGAGACTGTCGTCCACTGTCCACGTTATTTCGAAGCGGCGAATCATAGCCAAGCAGCTGCTGTCAACACAACATCACCATCTGTTCTCCATCAATGTTGCTAAAGCACAACATCGAAAGTCCTCAGATTTGGCTGGCGTGAAGCTCAGGATGGCCAGTGTGAACTCGATGCTACGATTCTGCCGTAGCTGAACTTATCTTGGGAGGACGCCCTCCTGGTTGTGTTAGAAGATCGAGCGTAGGTTGTAGACAAGATAAATGTTAGGTTATCTATCTTGTTTAATTTCGTCCGTTTACAAGGCATGTAAGTGACGTGAGCAAGAGTTAAGAGTGCACTGTCAGCATGTGTGGTTGCATTTGCAAAGATTCAATAATACGGAGATGTTTTTTTGATCAGTTAGGCCTTGTTCGGTTACACCCTATCTCAAGGGGATTGAAGAGGATTGAAGGGAAATTTGATTTGTAGGGAATTTAATCCCTCTCAGCCACTGCCAATCCCTTTCAATTCCCTGTGAGGCCTTGTTCGGTTACAGCTTGTTTGGTTGTAAGGGGTTTGAACTTTGAAGGGGGTTGAAGTGGATTGGGAAGAATTAAATCCTTTACAAGTTTTGATTCACCTGGCTTCTACGATAGTTCCCATTCATTGCTACTGCAGACCTAATATCATTATTTACTGCCCTTACATACTTAGGATATATTGGATGACAATATTGCAGGATTTTATATGGTCTTTAGTTTTGCTCTAGAGAAATATTAATGTAATTGTGTAAATATTCTGTCCATGGTTATTCTTCTAAATACATTTTAAGTTCTTAATTTACCAGTTTATTAAATAAAATATAGATTTATTTGATAATTCAATTAAAGATGAAAGACAGAAAGTGTTCTTCTGGCAGTAAAGGAACGGTACTCTTTCTCTAAGTAGGAGTAGTAGATATAGTCTAGTGCCAAAAAAAAAGACAACAAATTGAGGCTTTTTTGTGTAAAAATCAACAAGGCAATTACTTGTTTATTTAGCACATGCACTAAATAAACTGAAGCTAGAGTGGAAGAACCCTTCTGGTATATTTAAAGGAGGCGAGGTGTACGTCGGCACAAGATCTTCATCATGCACGATCGATGCTCACACACACATTTCGGCTTGCTCCCACCAGTCCTAATGATCACAGAGACCAACCATCAAACGAAATGTATGACCTGCCGCTACATTTCTAAACGAATTCAGGAAGCAGCGAGATGTACTAAAGGCACGCTTGGATTTCAGCCACATTTTACCATATTTTGGCTAGTATTTGTGTTTTCCTTTTTCCGCGAAGCACCTAGTTAGTATTCGTGTTTCACGTGGAGTAGGAAGATATATCAGCACATGTGCACATGCCATGTTTCTAGGAATCATCGAGTGCCAACATAAAAGTAAAAGTAAATCACCAAAGAAGATGTGTATCATTTTATTTGGGATGGGAGGTAGTAACTTATCTCTCAACGATCAATAATACGTACGTAGTAATCAAACATCCGGATTACACAAAGCATTTCGATACATAGCCATGTAATGCAAGTGAATCCTCTCTGGTGTGTATAATGTTTTGAGCAACAAAATTTATATACCTAATTGCAACCATCAAGGGATATAAATTATACTGTATCTTGGTTTTGCAGCCACCACTAGCAAAGAAATACTCCCTCCGTTTTCTTTTATAAGAGTTTAACATAGCTGATCCAAGTATCTAAAACGTCCTATAAATATGAACAGAGGTAGTATCACATTTGGTAGATTGGGAAGTTTAGTATGAATACACATTTTTTACTGGGCCACGTATCATCTGGAAAACTACATGGACTGGGGTGGTTAACCCAAATGAATTTCACTGCTTCATGGCCAAACAGAAAAATATACCTGAGCAAGTATATCAATGGTTCACCGAAGCCTTTCTTTTACACTAATATCTTACTTGAAGACTTGTAGTGGCATTGCTTGGAACATGTGCACAAATATGCTAACAAAGCATTTTGCTTATATTCTTACTGAAAAAGCCTGTAAAAAGAGATCGTACTGCCACCCTATTTAATTATGGCACTCATGACTCATCCCACCAATGCTGCAATTATGCACCATGCATGGAGTGCCATTGGCTGCAATGAGCACTTCAGATTAAGTTATGGATATCATGCTGCACAGCCAACATATTTTATGGTCGTTTTCCTGTACAAGTTAGTCTATAAATTGCCCAATGCCCATGCATCCATTTCCCATACGAAGACACAAGAGCCTTAGCTTACTCTTCGTACACATCCTACATCCATGGCAAATCCTGCCTACTTCCAAAGTGCTCCTATTATCCAAGAGACCCAGAAAAATGAGCTCCTCTTCCACTTGTACATGCACCAACACCTACAAGGAACACCAAAAGGCAACCAACAAGTTGTGGTCGATTCAAAACGTCCCCAATCGTTTGGTTGTGTCGCCGTTGATGACTGGACCATATATGATGGACCCAGCCCAGATGCGAACCTTGTGGCACGTGCTCAAGGTTTGCATATTCGGGACCAGTATGATCAAAGAAAACTGGTTCGCTTGTTTCAACATGGTCTTCACCGATGACAGGTTTGAATCCAAACACCCTGCTTGATCTCTAGCCGATTCCTTAGGAACCTTTAGAGCTTTAGTTATTTATTTTGTGTGTTTAAATTCTAGAACAATAAATATGTTTAACATCGGCATGATCCAACCAAAGACCCAATTCATTTGTCGTCATTTACAAACTTTACATGAATTTCCATCTAATTTTGCATGACATTTGTATACTTGGATTAGGTTTAAGGGGTCAAGTCTTAAGGTCCTTGGAGATTTTCAAATGGAAGAAGGTGAGTTTGCAATTGTTGGTGGAACCGGAGAGTTTGCATTTGCACAAGGTGTTGTGACCTTCAAAAAAATTGAGGAATTGAAGAAAGGTAACGTGAGGGAGCTCTTTATCCGCGCATTGTGCCTCAGCTTCCCGAAACCAACAGTGAGATCTAAATCTAATTTATCACAAATTGCTAGTTTCTTACCAAATAATATGACGATAATTATATTACAACATGTCGGTCCATGGAATATATTCAGGTCAATGTCATCAAGATTGGACCATGGGGTGGAGATGGAGGGAAGCCTTCTGATGTTTCCGAGACACCACAACGCTTAGAAAGTGTCACAATTTGTAGCGATGGCGTTGTTGACTCGCTTGCATTTTCGTATGTTGACCAAGCTGGTCAGACCCAATCACCCGGTCGATGGGGTGGCGATGGTGGAATTATTAACACGGTTAGTAAGTTTGTAAGCATGTTTTTATTGCAATGTAATTTTGGTATCTAACATTCTTAAGAAGTTGGTCCCAATTCTCTCAACATGCAAGGTGTCCACCTCATCATCCCACTAAGCCAATCATTTTAATTTCCTTTTTCACTAGGCCATGCAAAGTATGCCACATAAGGGAGCTCCCATTAACTTTACATGCACATGCAAATTATCATATATAAATATAACTTTCTTTTGCACTCAAATTTATAAGTGCCTTCTTTATAGAGAATCAAATTATAAGTTACCTCGTATTTTTTCTATGCGATTTTTTTATATGAATGCACATAGGTAATTGCTATCATTGTAATATGTTTAATCAAAGGTGATGTCTCCACTGTGTCTACTCAACATTTTTTTCATCTTATATCATCTCACCGATATATTGTGAATGTAATGTTTTTTTAAAGACACTCATTTTTTATTTATCATCAATTTTTGTTAAAAGTTTTCTTATATTTTGAGTCAAAACAATATTAATTTCAAATAAATTATAATAAACTTATATTATGTTTCATAATTTTTTCTATATTTCAAAATATTAAATTATTTATTAGCAGTTCCCGCAGCAACGCGCGGGGTATCATCTAGTTATTTCCAAAGGCTAGTTCACCTTATGAGTTTTGTAAGCATGTCTTTAAATGGAGTATAATTTTATACACAAACACATGTTGTGCACTTGCTAATGTAATCTACACAACATACAAACTTGCATGGAAAATATATACAATTGTTGTATATATTTAGTTGAAGATAAGCAATTACATATATGGCTTGTTTATAAAGTCAGGTATAAAGCATTTTATGTGAATTGGTTATACAACATGTCATCTAATAAAAAGACTTAATTACATGTTTGATTTTGCAGATCCAGTTTGCTCCTTCAGAGATTGTGAAAGGAGTTTCAGGAACCATCGGGAACTATGCAGGATATACTGTTATTTCATCACTTACTTTTGTCACCAATGTCGCTACATATGGACCTTATGGTAAAGGAGAGGGCACTCCTTTTACCGTCCCTGTGCCAGAAAATCACAGCATCGTTGGCTTCCATGGACGCGCTTCGGGATACGTTGACGCCATTGGAGTGTATGCGAGCCCAATACCAAATTAGTGTTGAGTGATGGGCAATTTTATCAATGGAGTGTTTGTCTCCATCCGTTTTCCAGCGTTGCAAAAATAAGACGGGCATCGGTTTCCCCGGTCTCCGTTTGCATTGTATTTTCTTTCACTTTTATCATGTGCTTTTTTTGGATATGTATTTATCATGTGAGCTTTTATATCACCTACCATGTTGTATGGGAAATAATGTTAATGTGTATTGTGTTAAACTGATTGTCTCGCCGACCCACACTCTGTATCAAAATGAGCCATGCTAGTTCCCTTTTGTATTTGATGAAAGCATAAAATATTCAGAAACTATTTTGCACCCGAGCATAGACTCACATGGAAAATACTCTCTAATTACTGAGAACCTATCGGGTCTCACTACTGTCCTTATGATCAAGAGTATACAAAAAGAGCTTTAGAGCATTTATAATCGAGCACAACATATTCATCCCAAACACCTGAACGGTTTGCTTATTCGTTATTTTACCGTCCAACCTGACCGACTATATCTAGCTCAAATGCCCGGGGCTGAACGACACTTCCCATATCCAACCTACATGTGGGGCGGATATGGGGACGTCCCGATGCGCCCAGGCATTTACGACACATCGGACTGATGGGTGGACCCTAGATTAAACACGCCAAATAGGTGCGACCGCATTCATGGTGACGCTTCATTCTGCCGCGTGAGGGAGCCCACTTGTCTCTAAAAGGCAGGCGGCGTGGCAACCCTAGCCCGCACCCTTCAACATGTTGACGCTTCCCCTCCACTCCAACCTCTCCCCTTCCACGGATCAAAGCCGACTTACGCCGAGGCCATGGTATGGAGAAGGATTACCTATTACAAAATGCTCATGTTGGAGCGCCGAGCGGAGCTCTATGCGGATACGCGAGCCGTGAAGGAGGCCTGCATAGTGCATCATGCCACACGCACGGGCCTGCCTTCAATAGCCCAAATCCGAAGGAACAGAGCCGATGGAGGAGGAGGAGGAGGCATTAATGACTCCAGCGGAAGAGGAGGCGGACGAGGAAGAGGAGGAGGAGGCAAACGAGAAGTTGTGCGACGATAAGCTTTCCCAAGGGGAGGATGTGGATACGCTCGTGCCCACTCAGGCAGATAATGCAAATAAGCAACAAGCTATCCTGACTCCATCCGCTTGAACTCAGAGGTGGTCACAGACCGTCGCTTCCTCTGCCAGGCTCGGTCGGAGCGGGACAAGGCCCTTGCGGAACTGAAGGGAGAGGAGGAAGACTAGGAGGCGATGTTGTCTCGCCCGGCCGCCAAAGACCATGAGGCCGACAAATTCGGCCTGGACATTGTCGAGTAGTTAGTAATAGTATTAGTATTTTATGTAGATCTTATTAGTAGTAGTTTGCGTTGCATGCTTTTTATGAAAATGGATTCATGTGAGGTCCATAGTTATGTAATGTCAAAATTTTAAACTATTCGAGCATTGTTCACGGACGCGCCTGGTTGCATTCACAAACGTCTGGGAGCTCAAAATAGCCACTTATGATTGTAGTTGCTCACACCATTTTTTCTTTGTGCTATTCATTTTTATTTCAAAAAGTGTTTAAACTAGATTTTTTTGAATAAGTTCAATATTCTAACCACCAAAAGGAGAAAGCAATAACGAAAACAGTCAAGACAAAATGTGTGACACATATGTTGGAGATTAGTGGATATAAAATAGGGATAAAAAAGGAGAGAAAATCAGCAATATATTTTTTAGACAAAACATTTTAGTTATTTCGATGAAAATAGTTTCGATCCTGCACATTTGGGCTAGGAAATTTGTTGGTATTTAACCGTACACGCCTCATACATGACAAATGAATGTTTTAATGTAAGAAAATGAACATATATGCAAAGTCCCTCTTAGGTAGATGCATAGTGGCAGAGAAGGAGGTTCAAGTTGCATAGTTTTCCCCTAGCAGCGCCTTGGGGTTCCCTTCCCTTGGCGATTACCGACGCTGAGTACTCTAAGTCTTAGTGATCAACCACAAAGTTTACCCAAAGGCTATAGCGCGACCGGAGGCCCTCTCTTGTCACTCCTAAGGCACCATGGAAACCTTCTTAGAAGCGAACTCGTCGAACGGGAGTGGGGCAAAAGACGGTGACCCATTCGATCTAGGCAATTACTTCGATCAATTGGACCTGCCAGGAGATGAATTCGGGGATCTGGAGATCAGTGAAGAGGGTCCAATCATCAAGGAAAGTGCCCGGTGGCTTACCCTTGTCTTCTGAAATTTTGTTAGATCACTCTATGAACATATTGTTCTAGAAATCCAAAATCTTATCATGGATAAGGAGTTTGTTTTCATGAAAAA
The DNA here is from genome assembly GCA_950022295.1 of Bromus sterilis. Taxonomy (NCBI): domain Eukaryota; kingdom Viridiplantae; phylum Streptophyta; class Magnoliopsida; order Poales; family Poaceae; genus Bromus; species Bromus sterilis. The sequence goes on along the minus strand of OX465595.1, from coordinate 10,065,544 downwards.
AATCTGTAGGGATCAAAACACGGTAACAATATCGTTTGATAAATTTTGATCGAACTGATTGTAGAACGACCTATTGGCTACAAAGAGGACCATTCTATATCACCGAGATTTTGCCGGCTGACTTGTAATACTGAATCTTGGAAACAAAACTCCCGATTATTCAAAAGAAAAAAAATCTCTTTGGCTGAAGCAGTCCACTGTTCATGTGAGCAGCACATCCTATGCAGAAGGCGTAAACAAATAGGATTCCGTATCCTCGTCTCGAAGGCATAGAAGTTATCGAAAGAACAAGAAGTTGCTCACCAAAGGCGAAGACGGCAAGCGCGTCAACTCCTCTTCGGAAAGCTCCGGTAGGTCTCCCTCCGTCGCCGGAGATGGAGAACGCGGTGGTGCTCCGGGAGTGGTTCGACCGCGTCGACGCCGCCCGCACCGGCAACATCACGGCTCCCCAACTCCAGGTTCGTTTAGCGCCTCCGACTCCCCCCCCCCCCCCCCCCCCCCCCACATACCCGACGAGATTCTGAACACTGACGCGCGAATCCTTGGCCCGCCCGCCAGAGCGCGCTCGCCGTGGGCAACCTCGACTTCACCCTCTCCGTCGTGAATCAGATGATCAGGTCCTCCACTCCTCCTTCCTCTGCCCGTCGCTTAATTTGTGCCCTCTGTCTAATTTATCTGACGTCTCGAGCTCATTTGAGGTGCAGGATGTACGACTTCGATGGGAACGGCACCATGAGCTTCGAAGGTTCGCTCCTGATTACGCAGTTCAAGTCCAATTTCTAGTTCTTAAGGAAATACCATTGATTCCGTAGTGCTAGTTTATTTGACCTCCCTTGCTGTATCCCATTGTCCTTTGCAGAGTTCTTGGCTCTTAACAAATTCCTCCAAAAGGTATGGGGACTCTCTACTTGGATCTGTTTGGTATTCAGGATTAGCCACTGATATGAGTATTAAACTTCGGTTACATGGATTGTGAAGTAAATGGCCCGATCCTGTACCAGAGTTACAGTATGACAGAATTTCACACTTTATATCTGAGAGAAGTGACCTTCATCGTAATGCATCCTTAGTGACAAGTTTCCTGTTTTTTTCCCTCTTTGGCATTGTTTATATGCTCTACTACTTTTCGATTTGCAGGTGCAGAGCGTCTTCTCCACCCTAGAAAGGTATATTGTGTCACGAGTTATATGATATGCAGTTTATATGTTTGGCATCCGTGATCAACAGTTTGTATGTTTCTAGAGTTTAGGTGTCTGGTGCATTTATGCATATTTTTAGGTATTTTTCTTGCCTAATTTTCGTACTCTCCTGAATTTCAGGGGACGTGGATTTATCGCTCTTCAGGAGGTGTATGAGGTGATAGTTAATTTCTCTAGTTTTGAGATGCACTGTAACCTGTTTTAGTTCCTTGTGGTGACTACACACCCTATCCTTGAGCAACATTGATTTTTTACTCTCGTCTCTCCTCCATGTTCTATGCAGGCGCTAGTCAAACTTGGTTTCTCTTTAGATTCACCTGCCTTCTACACAGTTTGTGAGGTACTTCCCATCCATTGCTACTGCCAAGTTGATTCTAGGATTGTTCATGCCTAGTTTTAGAGAGTTCATATGCTCTGTGAAATGGCAACTTTAAACGTGACATTTCGAAGTTATTTATCTTAAGTTGTCTTTTCTTGCCATCTTTAGCATCTTGATGTAAAAAAGTAGTGTTGGTCTGTGAAATAATAAGATGAGTTATTTGAGCTTGAAATAGGTCATATGACTCAGAAAATGTAAGGTGGAAACTGAAGTCAAGACTCAAGAGTGAATATAAAATGAAAATTACAAGATGACAGAATTTAAAACCTAAGCTGCATTTTATTTGCTGGCACCCTACTTCTTTAGCATACTTTTCTTTGTTTCTCTGACCATATTCTTTTACTACATACTGTATGTAGTCTAGAGCCCATGGTTAGCAGTAATGTTGTACCTGTAGTTGCATTTGTGCTTGCTACTCTTTACGTCATTTTGTTGAACTTCCTTCGTACTCGCCCATTTCCAGAGCTTCGACAAGAGCAAGAAGGGGATGGTTCGTTTGGATGAGTTCATATCAATCTGCATCTTTGTGCAGTCCGCTCGGTACGTACAACATGTTTCCAACGTGACATTTAATGTTTCACAACACACAGCTGTTGGACATCTGCTACTTTCCACCTAAAATCTATCTGTATACTGGTCTGCTGTTTCTTCATTTATATTTAAATAACAAGGAACATTTTGCCGAAATGTGTTCAATTATTTGGCTATTTGTGCGTCTCTCAAAGTACCATGTCCCATGCGCTAAACTTTACTCTGAATTTCTGATGGAATATTTTTTCTTTGTTTTCAGTAACTTGTTCAGTTCATTCGATACAACAAAGCAAGGGAAAGTGACTTTGGATTTCAACCAGTTCGTCTACTGCAGTGAGTTTCTGCCCCCTATATCTGCAGCACTGCTTATTTCTCATGCTTGTAAGAGTATGCACAACTTTTATGTCCCTCAAGGACAGATCAAATGTTACTAGTCTTCTAAGATGGTGCCACACTTATTCACTAAATTGCGTCTTTCCATGTGATTGTACAGCGGCAAACTGCAGGATATAGCTCTATTACCTGAATCCTGTACACGGAAGACCAAAAATGAAGTCTTTGGTGGCACATATACATTTGGAAGTCCAAATTTTAATTCATCATTTTGGGTATATTCTTAGTGTTCCTCAAGTATTATGTAACTTAATACCATCCAGAGTTGTATATATGTAAACAGAAAAATTAGAGCATGATTATGCGTGACTATGATTTGTAATTCTGCATCTGGAAACAGAAGAATGATACCCTGTTTAAAACATTATTCTCCCACATTCTTGTTTTCTGGATCTTACTATTTCCTTGGATTTGTATTCTGCACTCTGCAGTAAGAATTCCTGCCATCCATCCATAGCAAGGTTTAAGGGTGAAAGTGATTAGGATAATTTCCGTCCGAATCCGTTTTTATAGGATACGGTAACATATTTTTTACATCCGACAGATATCCGATCCGAACCCGAATTCGATTGGTAGGATACGGTATAGGATATGGTATTACAAATATCGAACATAATAGGATAATCCGTTTTTTCTAGCCGGATAATTCGAACTTATAATTTCCGAATCCGATTGATGGATTAAGTTTTAAGTATTAATTAAACGTATGTGAATGTTATCTTTGCTTATGGAACATGACATATGCTTGTTAGTGATCTATTTGGATTATTTCAGTACTATCTAATGTTTTATGTGTTTTTACAATGTATACATATTTATATTTTCTCATTCTTTATGTATGATTCTAGTTTAAATTATTTATATATTTTTCATGGGTGAATATGGTAAATGTCCGTTTTCGATCCGATGTTTTTTCGTTACCGTACCACTTTCGAATCCGCCTAATCCGGTATTCGAATCCGCATCCGTTCCGTTTCCGAATCCAAAAATAAATATGATATAGGATACGGTATAGAGATTATCCGACCGAATCCGATCCGGTTTCACTCTTAGCAAGGTTGCTGGTTGCAGGAATGGAAAAAAAAAAACGTATTAATTGAAGGGCCCAGACTCTTCTTTTACTATAAGGTCCAGTAGTAAGCTAAGCTGGCCCACAGAACAGTCGTGTAGAGAGCTCCAGAGGTCAGGCGAAGCTCTCACCACTCACATCAGTCTCCGTCTCCGTCTCCGACCGGCCATGGCGACCATCTCCGCGGCTCTCTCCATATCCCTCCTCCCGCCGCCGACTCGCCGCGCCGTCTCTGCCGCCACCTCCTCCCCGCCGCGCGTCAGGGTAAGACACACCCACCACCTGCACTTCCGAGCTCCGTCGCCGCGCCCTCTGATTCGGTGGTCCTCACAGAGAGCCGCGCGGTTCAGGTGCTGCGCGGAGCCTCCTTCCCCGGAGAAGCAGGAGATCCCTGAGCCCCCGGCGGCGCTGCCTTCGTCCTCGTCCCTGTGGGGCGTCTCCACGAGCGCCTGGACCGCGGGCGTCGCCGGGCTGGGGCTCCTGGAGACCGGCTACCTCAGCTACCTCAAGCTCACGGGCTCCGAGGCCTTCTGCCCCGTCTCCGGGGGAGGCTGCGGCGACGTGCTTGACAGCGACTACTCCGTCGTCTTCGGTAATCTCCTCCCCCCACCGCTCATGGGAAAATTGTACTGCTTCCATTGTGCTTGCATTATCAGTAGTACTGACCACCGAGAGCTTAGCTTCCTTCGAGATTCAGTGCGTATCCCATTCCAAATGTTGCACACGATTGCAGATTAAGAAGTTATACAAGTATCTATGATCTTCCACATAACACAGTGCTATGGATGCTCACAATTGGTCTCTCTTTGATTCGGCAGGAATCCCTCTTCCATTAGTTGGCATGGTGACATATGGTCTGGTGACTGCACTTTCTCTGCAAGAGAACGGAGAGGAGTTACTCCCTGGACTCGATGACTTGGATATCCGCCTAACTTTGCTCCTGCTTGCCACTTCACTGGCGACTGCGAGCACTTATTTTCTCTTCATCCTCAACACCAAATTTGTCGGGACGTCTTGTTTATACTGCCTATCGTCGGCGTTTATCTCCTTCACGTTATTTTTCATCAGACTAAAGGTGTGTGCTTTCTTAAACTTATCAGTGCTTCGCTCTTCTTCATTTACATCATCTGGTGATCAAGTAGCCCATCCAACTAACGTTGAATCCAAGGTATTGTTGCAGGACATTGGCTTGGCACGTATCCAGAAGTTTGTTGGCCTTCAGTTAGCTGTTGCTGTCATTGTTGCTCTTGCTTTAACAAACTCCTATAGTTCAGCTACTACTCAATTAAAAGGGTAAGACTAACGCTGAAACTGGCTATTAACGTTGAATCATGGAATTGCCTCGGTGAAAATACAAATTATAAGGCATCTTCCTTGTCATCTACTGGAAGTTTCATCGACGTGTTTAAGCAAAACGTTACATTTTCTAATGTGGTTGTATGTTTCATATCCCATAGTGAAATCTCTTTCGTACAACCATTTTACCTTTTATTTTTTATTTAGGGATAAGCTACTTTGATATTATTTTTCACACTTTTTGTGCAAAGTAGTCAATGTGATCCTATATAATTCGTTTCCTTTAAGAGCATCACAAATGACTTTTTTTTTCTTTCATTTTATTCAGCACAGGTGATTTCGTACTAGAACCATATGAAACAGAGATAGCAGAAGAATCAACCCCTTATGCTATTGCACTGGCAAAGCATCTACACTCTATAGGTGCTAAGATGTATGGAGCATTCTGGTGTACTCATTGCAATGACCAAAAGCAAGTATGAGTTCTTTCATCTTACTTGGGTCAACAGCTTAATCTGCAGTTAATCCCACAAAGTCTCATTGTTGCTGCTGAGCAAGCTCTCCAAAATCGAAGTAGAACAAAATCAATCAATACCTACTTTTAATGCTTACCATTTGATCATGCAGTTGTTTGGTCGTGAAGCTATGAAAATTCTGGATTATGTCGAATGCTTCCCTAATGGAGCCGGTTCGGGGAAGAAAATGGCCGATGAATGTACAACCACTGGTCTGGAAGGTTTTCCAACATGGGTCATCAACGGGAAGGTACTCCCCGTAACATGGATGTTTCCATTAGAGTTTAAAGTCCATGATGTCACCTATTCAGCGTTTTATGTCGAGGCACTTTTGGTGCACATCTGCATTTCTGTCAGTATTGGCACACACCGAATCTGCAGTTTATTATCCTCGGATGTCATCCTCTGCTTTACTTCGCAGTTTTGTTTGGCGGGGGATGCTTTACTTCACAGTTACATGCATCTAGCCTTAGTTTTCTACATATGATGTTGTCAGTCACTTCACTAAGTCGGCTTGCCCATGCCTCCATCTCCAGTTTGTCCTAAGATGATGAAAGCACAATTCCTGCTATGTGTTCAAGAACTGACCATGTACCTCCCTTTCACTCAGCTCCTGAGCGGCGACAAGGAACTCTCAGTTCTCGCAGAAGAATCAGGGTTTGTTTCCGAGATCTCCGAGCAATCCTAAGGACATGAAAAAGCATGAGCAGAAGCACCCCACTAAACTGAAGCATTGAAAGTTGCGAGCTCTTCGGGGGCAAGAACCTGAAGCTGTGGTAGTTGACAGGAATGTCACAAAAAACATCCCTTCAATCTTGAAAGGAGGTGCATTCGAATGGTGCATAAGTAGATTGTACTACTAAATACAACCACTAACCACTGTAATATACCATGTGATAAACTCTATTTTTGTTCTCTCGACGAATGGTGCGGAGGGAGAACGTCGAACCCGGAGGAGAATGTAATACAACATTTTTGTAGGAGAGCCTGTAGTTTGCGCTATAAAGCTTGTAGTCCTGGAAAACAACACAATTTTCGGAGTCCTGGAAAACCTTCTTGGTTAATTTGAATTTCTGCTAATTTGTACAGAAAGTTGGAAACACAAGGAAGTTATCTAATTCTCGCGCAACAGAAACAAAGTCGTCTCCCTTCCCCAAGTAGTTTTTTTTGTGAGAAATTTTCGATCTATTCATCTTCAATCATAGGAGTACATTCAGATTCGTAGACCACCTAGCAACGAATACAAACACTAAAGCGAGCCGAAGGCGTGCCGCCGCCATCGCCCCTCCCTCGCCGGAGTTGGGTAGATCTTCTTGTAGTAGACAATCAGAAAGTCGTCGTGCTAAGATCCCATAGGACCAGCGTGCCAGAACAACAACCGCCGCCGTTCAAGAGTAGCGTAGATCGAACCTGAAGACACACAATCGTAGACGAACTACGACCAACTTCAAAAAAATCCACCAAGGATAGATCTGTGGAAGACACACCTCTACGGGCCCATCGGCGATGCTAGACACACTACCGGGATGGGGGCTAGGCGGAAAGAATCTTATTTCATCTTGAGGAAGCCACCACCATCTCATCTTCATGAGCAAAGCACAAAAACCTAAAAAAACTAAAAAAACATCTAAAAACCATGCCCTTCCTGCGACAAAGACCGAGATCCACCGCGTCTTCATGGTCCTAGGGCGACGAAAAAGAGGCGGAGAGTTAAAATAAGAGTAACCCAGATAATATATCTTTCAGATATGTTGGCTAGGTGGCAGTAGTCATTACTAGGATTCGGTATAAATTCCCCAAATTCTAGTGGGTTAGCAATTTTCTTGGCGATTCGTGAATGCCGAGTTAGGGTATTTTCTTGAAACAAATACCGAAAGAGCATCTTAGATATTATAATCACAACGAATAAATATGACTCAAAATGACAAAAAAAAAAACTTAAATTACATACACACTAGTCATCTCCTTCATTCAAAATTTAAGATTATAACCCATCGATAACATATCCAATGACGGAATTTGAACCGTACTAATAAAATGTAAAAGAAAAATAGCTCATGGTCCCTTTTTATTTTCCAAATCGAAAGACACATTTTTTAGGGGTGTCCTTCAAACTATAAACCAACTAACTTATTGTTTTCTGCAGAAAATACAGACACAATTGCCGTCCTTGCACGAGGCTTCTTTGACACGGGCGTCCTTGATGAGCTGGACCTCCGTCCAGCAGGACACCTTGCACACGGGGTTGATACAGAACGGCGTCAGCTGCCCGACGGTCCTGGAGCTGCACTCCTCTGCACCAACGAAAACAACACATGCATAATTTAGTTTTATTTTTGCAGGGTATACACGCAATATTCTAGTATACGGTAGAATATATATTAGACGAACCGGCGACGGCAGTAGAATTTCCATGTAACACAAGTACCAGGAGGAGGAAACAGAGAACAACATGCCGGGCATCCATGGAGATGGAGTGGTATTTTCTGTTTTTCTGTTTCTCTCCAAGACTCCAAGAAAGAAAATGTTATGCACATATATAAGCAAGCCAATGTGTCATCCCATAAAATCTTCCGCGTAATTATACTATACCTTATCAAATATCATCGTGCAATTAATATTTACGTGTGATTAATATCCAATATTTTATTGCAGGGTAATTAATATATCCTATCTAATATCAACATGCAATGCACCTATACAATTACACATGCACGTCATCAATATTTGGAGGATTTTGTGAGCATCTCAAAAGGAAATTGATGACTTGTCGGTTTTTTTGATTGTCGGTATTAAAAGTATAGGAAAAATGAGATGTGAGTACTATTGTTAATTTTTAAAAGTGAAAAAAAACATATAAGAAACAGTTGCGTACATCGATACAATGCATCATAAATAAGGACACAGCTAGCGGGCGCCCGGGCGCTTAGTAGTCTAGCTGAGCGGCCCTTCCTAATATGGAAGGACCACATCGCATGCTATCGGTTTCCTTAAAAAGGAAAGATTTTGTCCTTCGTCCTGGTCTTGCATGAGCTAACTGCGTCCTTTCTAATCAAATGGATCTACTTAATTAGAAAAGTTTGCACGAGCTAACCCGTAATCTTCTATAGATGGAAAGATTCTTCGTGAACGTGATTTATTTAGGTTTTGTTTAATTTCAAAAAGTCATAACTTTTAATTGGTTTATCGGAATTCAGATCCGTTTTCACTTTTGGGTTTCTCATGACGAGTTCTTCAAAACTAGATCTTATTTGAATATGTTTCGATAAACTTAACAAAACTAAGCAACTGCCCTATAAAAAACAAGCAACTTTCCTTATAAATTCAAGCAACTAATTAATAAAAAATATAATGCAAATTTGTCCGAGAGAAACTACTCAGCTATCCTGTTGAAACCAAGCAATTGTCCTAACAAAAGCCAAAAACTGCAAATAAACACAATGCGACTCATCCAAGCTCCATAACCACCACACATGCACGAATCATGAGGATACCATGATGCTATTGCGGCTCAAGGGGTTGCTGGTCACCCATAGCGGCGCTGTGGTGCGTGACTCTCCTAAGAAATCAAGCAACTCTCCTAAATAACTAAGCAACTGCAGTATCGCTTGATGCAACTAGGGATAATGCGTGCCTCGTCTATGCTCTGCACCCCTTGGTCGTGTAGCTGCGTCGAGCAGGTCGATGAACAAGAGGAAGGAGGAGGCCGGGCATCCTAACACCAAATTCAACCCCTCAAATGTCTGCGCACGAGCCCAATTAGACATTAAATTTTCCGATTTCACAACCGGCCGATACCTCAAATCCATACAATTACATGCAACGTAAAATACAATCAAAATCTTCAGCGGCGCCCATCCGACTCCACCACCTTGTCCATGTCCGGCAGCCTTCAGAGCCTCTCCGAGAGTGAAGGTCCGATCCCTGGTGAGGTTGAGTAGGACATGGGACACACACCGGATCATGGGGCTTGAGGCGCCATCATCTCCCATGCCTTATCCGAACAAACAACAATTTCGGATGTAATAGCAATTGCAAATGATGTTTTGAGCAACTCCTAGCCGATATTTATGCAACTCTTTATAGAACGATAAGCTCATATGCGAATAAATAGCAATTGCAAACGTTGTTTTGAGCAACTTCCCCATCAAACGAAAAATTCATATTCGAACAAAGAGCAATTGTGCACGTAGGTTTTGAGAAACTCATATGTGGCATTTATGCAAGAGGCAATTACACTTGAAGTGCTAGAACTTGGCAAGAATTCTCGGTTTGGTGCTGAAACTTCCGGTGTACGTATTAGTAGTGCATTAACTTGGCTTTGTTGTACAAATATGGTGCTAATCTCATTTGTCTATGGATCAAGCACTGATTTGACTTGCCAACGTGTCCTATGGCCCATTGTCAGCGAGTGTAGAATGTAGAAAATTTGTGTGGCATCCAAATTTTGCAAAAAAAGACCCTGAATTATTTTTTTCTTCTAAAAAAGCCCCTAACCCGCTCCTCGGCATTGAAAAAATAATACAACGTCGATGGGGTTCGAACGACGTTCTGGTATAAAACATAAAGACCGAACCAATTGAACCGAGTAGACTTTGTGATCATTCCCTTATCTAAATTTTAATATACTTTATTTGTACGTTGGTTGAGGTAGTACCGGCCCACTTTTCATTTTTTTTATATCTAAAAAATATAATAAAATAGTATATATATCTTAAATAGAATGTACTTTTATTTAAAACAAACAGTATTTAAATTAGCTCTCATTTTTAAAATAAATGAATATGTTTGTAATAGAGCATGATTTTAGAAAACACGATTAATTATAAGCTCTTGTAAATATATTTTTATATACATAAAATATTATTTATATAAAATTCTTGTAGAAAAGTTTGCTTTAAGACAAAGTTATCTTATTTTCCAAAGATATATACTTAATGTTTGTCTTAAATAATGAGAGCTAATTTACATAATGTTTGTTTACATAAATTTAGAAAACTAGATGATACTCCGCGCATTGCTGCGGGAACTATTAACAAATACTGTAATGTTTTAAAACAGGAGAAAATTATGAAACATATTATAATTTGATTATATATAAAATTTCAAAAATAATATTGTTTAGAATACAAATCTAAGATAATTTGATGAAAATCCAAAAATATGTGTGATTTTTTGCTTTGTTAATATATTACTTTGACAATATATCGGTGAGATGATAAGAGACGAAAAGAAGTTGAGTAGAGATAGTGGAAACATCTCCACCCTTGACTAAACATAAAACAATGATAGCAATTACAGATGTGCATTCATCGAAAATTTGTCGAATAGAAAAATAACATGTGAGGTAACTTAGAATTTGATTTTCTATAAAGAAATCGTTTATAAATCATGGAGCTAAGTGCATAATTTTTATAAATATTTATTTGTGATGCATGAAGAATTAATGGAAGCATGTGCATAAAGAGTTGGTGGAAATTAGTTTTTGCATGGTGGACCTACTTGATGATGTGGATAGCTTGCATGTCAAGATAGAAAAGTTAGTGGGGATGCACTATTAAGGTATTATAGATGAGAGCTAGTTTACATAATGTTTGTTTTAAATAAAAGAGACATGTTATTTAAATTATATATTATTTTATTATATTTATATTACATTTATATTATTTATAACTCATAATTATAATTTAGATATATGAATAAAAAGCAGTGTAAATTGGGTCGTTTCTACCGCAGCCCATGTACGGATCAAAGTATATTCAGTATTAGATTACGTCAATGATATTAAAATTTACTTAGTTCAATTGGTTTGGTCCTGATGTTTTATACTAGCCCTTCATTATTTTTTCAATACTAAGGAGCGGGTCAGGTACTTTTTTGAAAGAAAAAATAATTTAGGGTGTTTTCTTCGAAATTTAGGTGCCACACGTTTTTTTTACGCTCTACACTCGCTGACAATGGGCCATAGAACATGTTGGCAAGTCAAATCAGTGCTTGATCCGTAAAAAAATGAGATTAGCACCGTATTTGCATGTCAAAGCCAAGTTGATGCATTACTAATACGTACACCACAAGTTTTAGCACCAAACTGAGAATCCTTGCCAAGTTATAGCACTTCCAGTGTAATTGCCTCTTTATGCAACTCTCCATCGAACAAAAACTTCTATCTGGATAAATAGCAACTTCAAATGTGCATTTGAGCAACTTTTCGTTGAACGAAACACTCATATCGAAAATAAGAGCAATTGCAAGAGTACGTTTTGAGAAACTCCTAAATCAAATTTATGCAACTCCCCGTCGAACGAAAAACTCATATCCGAATAAAGAACATCCGCGGACATGTGTTTTGAGCAACTCCTAGTCGGCAGTTATGCAACTATCCATCGAATGTGTGTTTTGAGCAACATTTGTTCAGAACACAACTGTTCTGGAAAAGACCCAAAGCAATTTTCTCTAGCAAAAAATCCATGCAACTTTCCTAGCAAATTCAAGGAACTGCATTACCAAAACACAATGCAAAACTAAGCAAATGTCCTATCGAAACCATGCAACTGTCCTAAAAAATTCAAGCGACTACGTTATAATTATCAAAATACAAAATTTTCATAGCAAAACAAAGCTACTGTCCTAACAAATCCAAGCAATTGTTCTAATGAAAGCTAGCAACTTCATTATGACAAGATGCAACTAGGACCGATGTGTGCCTCATCCAGGCTACTATCTTAAAAAAAATCCAAGCAACTTTCAACAACTATATTACTAAAACACAATGCAAAACTGTTACATAAAAAATAAGCAATTTTCCTATTAAAATCAAGCAATTGTGCTAGAAAATTTAAGCAACCGTGTTGTGTATAAAATACAATGCAGGACAAACAACTATCCTAACGTGAGGCAGCGTAGGACATGAGACACGCACCATCTCACGGTACATGAGGCGCCACCATTTCCGATGCCCTACTTTCCTCGCCGGATCCCATGAAACTACGATCTTTTGAACGTTTCTGTTCAGGAAGATTTAGCAACTGGATACATATTTTTCAGCAATTGTATGGTTGATTATGGGAAACTATGCTATCTGTTTTTGTACTATGCAATAAGATATCAATTTCTGGCTATCCTGCTTGTACTTGGGCACCTCGATGAGAAGCTTGTCGTAGGTGGGCTGGTAGAACAACACAACATTGTTTCCTTTGCTCCATGTTGGAAGCGGTCTCACAATGTTACCGTCCTTCCTGATGCCCCCCACCGCTATGTACCAGCCTGACTGGCCCATGGTGACGGGGGATGACACGACCACGGTGCCGTGGGATAGCCTGAGCATCAACTCGCCCTCTGGCGTGTAAGCACCGGCCGTTCCCGACGAGGCTGCAGCGTTGGAGTCTCGGCTGCTGCTAGAGGAGTACTTGGAGTCGGGGAGCCACGAAATCCACACCCTGGACTCCATGGAAGCGACCGTGGTGGGTTGACGGCTACTGCTGTTGAGGACCAAGGCGAGGTCGCGCCTGAAGGAGGAAGACTTGGAGCCGGCGAGCCACGACATCAATGCCCTGGAGTCCATGGCGCAGCAATTTGCGGGGCCTTGATCGAGCGAATGGTACCTTGCACGTGCTACAAGAATCGAAGGAGGCAGCGCGTGGGAGTGGAGAGCGTCAGGGGTAGGAGGGGATTGATTCCGACAGGAAATCACCTAGGCGTGAATCGCTGCGGCTTGCGGTCGATCGAACGTGCGCGGGAGGGTGCGCTCGATGCGTCCAACGAGCGCAACTGTGCTTTGAAGTATTTGGGTAAATATTTTAGTAATATTCAAAGCAATTGTGCTTAGTGAAAAAACCAAGCAACTTTCCTAGAAAATTCATGCAACTGTATTAACAAATACAAAATGCAAACTATCATATCCAAAATAAGAAATTATTCTAGAAATTGTGCTAGCAAATTAAAGCAATTGCGTAACAGAAACACAATGCAAAATTTTCCTAGTAAAAACCAAGCAACTATCCAAATAAAACCAAGAAACTACATTATGACTTGATGCAACTAGGGCTGATGGGTGCCTCATCTATGCTCTATAACCCTTGGGCGGGCAGCTGTGTTGAGCAGGTCGATGGCAGTTCGACGATGGATCCATCGTGGTCCGAACCGATACCTCCACCACGACGCGTTTGTGATACTATGGTTTACCCATCACCTTTAGTGGTGCCGCGAGGTGAGACTCCGCCTCATCATCATTTGCTGCGAGGTCAGCCTCCTGTGCTTTCTGCCTCGCTCAACGGGCACGTCGCGCATCACCTCCCCACCAGCCGGGTCATTAGTGCGGGATTATTACAAAATCAACTGCAACTACCCCTAGGAAAATCCACACAATTATTCTAGCAAGATCCAAAGAACCTGTACAAAAAATCCAAGTAGTTTTCCTAGCAAATGCAAGCAACCATTTTTACAAAAAGGACGACGCAAAACTATTCTAGCCAAACTAAACAACTATCATATGAAAAACAAGCAACTAAGCTAGCAAACTATCCTGAAAATTCCTGAGTGCGGGCTTATGACGAAATCAACTGCAATCGCCTTCCTAAAAAAATCCATCGAAAATTTATGCAACTATCCATTGAAAAGAAAATTCCTATCCAAACTAATAGCAACTGCGGACATATGTATTGAGCAACTCCTAAATAAAATTATGCAACTATCCATCGAAAAGAAAATTCCTATACAAACTAATAGCAACTGCGGACATATGTTTTGAGCAAACTCCTAGTCGGTATCTATGCAACTACCCATCAAACGAAAAACTTCTATCAGGAAAAATAGCAACTTTGAATGTGCGTTTTGAGCAACTCTTCATCGAGCGAAAAAATTATATCCGAAAAAATCACAAATAATACTTAGATAGCAATTTTTTAAATATCTTTAAGTAGAACTAGTATTAACATAATAATACTAATATGCAATGTAGACATAAGAGAAGTAACACAAAAAAATTGCACTATGCTAGAAAATTCAAGCAATAGCGTGGTAAAAAAAGACAATGCAAATTGTCCTAGCAAAAATCAAGCAACTGTCCTATTGAAGCCAAGAAACTATCGTGATAAAACTAAGAAATTGTCCCATGACACGATGCAACTAAGGGTTTATGCACGCCTCATCTATGAGGAAGGAGGAGGCAAGTCGTCCCAACACCAAATCAGACCTTAATTTTTTTATTTTGACAACCGAATAACTCAATTATTAAAAATCAAATTCAAGCTACCGCGTTATTAAAAAATACAAAATTGTTCTGTTAAAAACCAAGCAACTATCCTTAAAAAAGCAAGCAGCTGACCTAACTAAACCAAGCAACTTCCCAATGACACGACGCAACTAAGGTGATACCCGCCTCTTCTTTGTTAGCAAGATCCAAAGCAAACTATCCCTCGCAAAAAATCAAAGCAACTTTCATAGCAAATCTAAGCAACTGCTACATTATTAAAACACTTATTACCAAAACACAATGCAAAACTTATTTAACAAAACTAAGCAACTCTCCTATCAAAACCAAGCAACTGTCTTAGAAAATTCAAGCAACTGCATTATAAAAACACAATGAAAAATTGTCATGACAAAACCAAAAAACCGCCTAACAAAAAATAAAGAAACTATTCTAACGAAACCAAGTTCCCAAGTTCTCCCGTTTTGTTCCCAAGCAATTTGGCTACAAGGATCTCCGAGCTCTCGTCTCCAACAGTCGCACCTACACGAACACGCATGCCGTCGCTGCCATCCCGCCAAACATGTTGTGGGTGCTGATAGGACCACATCACCAACACTGTCCAACAGGAGCGGTGCTTATTGGTTTCTCGCCCTTCGTTGGTTACCCCAAGTGAAGGTTTGAGATGCAGTGCAGCAACAGTTTTCCCTAGGTGAAGATACCAAGGTTTGTCTCCAGTAGGACTCCAGAGATGTTAAGTAGCTGTCAGCGGCGCAACTGACGCGGACCTGCACACAGACAGAAATAACTTTGTTCCCAACGAAGTTCAGAGAGGTTGTCAATCTCTCCGGTCTTGTTGTTCACAAATGATAAAACGCAAGGGATAACGATAGCAACTTGAAAGTAAATGCAGAAAAGTAAATATAGCTTGGAATCAGTAATGAGGATATGGACCGGGATACGTGATGTTCACTAGTGATGTCTCTCTCCCAAAAGACGATAAAACTGCTATGCGAGGTAAACAAATTATAGAAGGGCAATTGACAGGATTATGAACGCACCGCAATGCTAACTATGCTACAAAAGAAAGGAAGAGGTTCAAAAGCACGGGCAGTACGCCAAAATAAGTAGACCGAAATCCATCTGCATCTACTACTAATCATCCACCTTGAGATATCTATCCAGAACATCTCGCTGTTATTAAGTTGCGAGCCCCACCCAAAGTGTAAACCCAAAGCAACAGACAACTGCATTAAAAAGAACTTTGCGTAAAGTAAATAATCCTTGCAACCGCGGTTACAAGCACCGTTGTTTTCCCCCTTGTGGCAACAGCACATCCCCTAGACTCATGTTTCTGTCACTCAAGCGTGTCATCGGGGGGGGGGGGGGCATGAACCCACAATCTAGCACAACGCTCCCTCTTGGAGTCACTACCTACTACTTGGCCAAAGCAATAAACATCAACGGAGAACATGCAAGAATTACTTAGGAACAAAAATATAAGAGATAAAAACCAAATATATTACTCTATCACAATCTGAACATAATCTCATAATCCATCAAATCCCTCCAAACTCAACATAGCAACAACAGAAATATTACAAAGGTGCCTCGATCATGTAGGGCAGCTCACGAGGTCTAAACAATGAAGATCAAAGAGGGGAGGAGAACATCACATAGCTACTGATCACGGACCCATGGTCCAAGGAAAACTATTCACGAGACATCCGGGGAGCATCCATGGTGGAGAGGAGACTCCCGGAGGTCAATCCTCCCTCCGACAGGGTGCCGGGAAGAGGTCTTCTGGTGCTCCCGATCGTGAAAGCGCGGCGGCGGCGGAACAGAGGCGAGTTCGCGGAATAGGGTTCTTCTTCTGGAGTTTTCCCGTGACGGGGGATATATAGGCGAAGGGGGGCAGCCAAAGGTGGACCAGGGGACCCAGGCGCCCCCCTGGCGCGGCCAGGGGTGGGGCCGCGCCGGGTGGCCGCCTGGCACCCCTGGCTCCCCTCTGGCCCCTCCCGGGCTCTTCTCGAAGCTTCCGTCACGCTGATTTTTTATCTGAATTTTCCCGAATTTTTCTGACACTTTTTATATGGGGGAAAACTGAAATAGAAAAACAGCAAAAAACAGGAACTGGCACTGGGGTGCACTGGATTAATAGGTTAGTCCAAATATGATAAAAATTGTATGAAAGTGTATCTAGATCATAGCAATATCACACAAAACATGCATGGAGCAAGCAGAAATTATAGATACGTTTTCGACGTATCAACATCCCCAAGCTTAATTCCTGCTCGTCCTCGAGTAGGTAAATGATAACAAGCATAATTTCTGTGGTGACATGCTAGCAACCATATAAGAACTTTGAAAAGTAAAGCAATCAAGGTTAGAGATTCAGTTCAAGTCATAACATGCAAGAGTCTATATTAGCATTGAAACAAGTAACAAAAGAACAAAAGGTGCAAGAGCTCTCGCTGTCCGTGACTCGAATGTCTCCAAATGGTGTTTGCGTGCAAGAAAGGGGATAGGGAATACGAGAAAAAAGTATTTTTTTTTGTGTTGAGAACTCAATCTACTAAAGTTTCACACTTGGTCCTCTTTGGAATCTTATCTTGACTCGTCCCCAGACCACTAGCCAGGTACAAGTCAATTTGATCCACTCTTTTTCGATGTTTCGAGCACTCATGCAATGGATGAGCGTAAGCACGAGAGTTGACACTTAGGATGGCAAAGAGAGAAATATGGTGGAGGAGGAAGACAAAAAGGATGAGAAAGGCTCACATCAATGAGGACAATCATAGGCAAGAGATGCCAAATGATAGATATGATGTGAGGAGTAGGGATTGCCATGCAACGGATGCACATACGAGCTAAGAAACTCTCCAAAGGAACTAGTGGGGGTGCATCTAACTTGCTCGCTCATGAAGACCTAGAGCTCGTTTGAGGAGGCTCATCCTTGGAATATGCAAGCCAAGTTCTATAGTGTGAAGGTCCCCACATAGCTATACGCATGAAGATCATCTCTATGGAGTACAAGGATATAGAGGGAGTACTAGTGTGGATCTCTCAAAAGGATAGTAGTGTTTCCCCTTTCTCTCTTTTTATTTCTTTTTCTCTTTTTTTTCTTTTTTTTGTATTTTTTGTGGCCTCAATGGATCTTTCTATTTAACTCTCATTTGTCCTCTTTGGGATCTTTTATTGTGTCCACTTTGGGATCTTTTCCTCACTTAAGGAAACACCCTAATTTACAAGAAGGTAAAGGAGATATTTCACACTTTACAAGGTACTCAAAACATAAAGAAGATGTAACTATCATGATGTATGTAATGTATGTCGCTGCCAGTGTAGCAGGAACATGTATGACATGAAGATCAAGTCATGAAGAGGTGGAAGTTGCATGGCAATGTAACTCGGAAAGGCTATGGAAATGCCTTGATAGGTAGGTATGGTGGTTGTTTTGAGGAAAGATAAAGGGAGGCTTATGATGACATAGCGTATCTTGCCAAGGGTTTGGATGTACCGGCGAAGGTGGACACCAACTCTCGGAGTGAGAAGAAGGCAATGCACAGCACGGGAAAGGCTAGCAAAATATGGGAAGGTGGAAGTGTCAACTCTCAATACTTACATTAGTCCGAAGAACTCATGCACTTATTATCGGTAACTCTCAATCTAATAAGGAGGTTCACAAAGAGACAAGTACCCCGAGGAGGAGTGTATGGGGGTTTGGTTATCCTTGCGCATCCTCGACTCATGGTACGTGAGTGTTCTCTTATATTCGATCCTTCAAGGATTAGTGATCCATCTAGTAGCTAGAGTTCTCAACTAGTTTTGTAGGTTTTGAAAATAAGCACGGATTTCCCAAAATATGACACCTATCACTAATAGGCAAGATCTCTTGACACCAAAAGTCCAAACATTACTCACATCAATACTTCAAAACTATTGCAAGCTACTACTAAAATTAAATAGCAACCTCAATTACCTACTTTCAAGACAAGACACAACTCAGTGCAACAACCAACTCTCTTTAACAAGATAAACATGAAAACTAAAAAGAGTCCAGCAACAAACTAAACAAAAACCAAGGCTCTTGCTAAAGACAAACTAAGACTAAAACTAAACATGGCAGCAGCTATGAAAAGATAAAGAACACACAACAACAAAAAGATAGGCATGAAGAATCCTATGATGTGTTCTAGATTTTGAAAGTAGAGCGTGTTTCTCTCCCACACAAAGTAAGAAGATATCTAACTTGTTATGAACAGCAAGCAAAGCTAAAGAAAACTAAAAACAAAACCTAAGAGCGAGACGCTCCAAGCATAGCACATAACGCATGAAGTGATAAAAATATAGTGAGACGAATGACGAACTGATAATTGTTGATGGAGAAGGGTATGCACGGGGGCATCCCCAAGCTTAGACGCTTGAGTCTCCTTGAATATTTATTGGGGATGCATGGGGGCATCCCCAAGCTTGAGCGCTTGACACTTCTGGATCTTCTTTCATCATCTTCCATCGCACACTTGAAAACTCCCTTCATACATAACTCATCATAAGCTGATTAGAGAGGTTAGTACCCTTAATAAATATATTTTTACCCACTGGATATAAATATATTCTTGAAGAGATACTGTTTCTCAAGAGTGCAAAAGTTTTTGCAAAGAAAAAGCAAGCTTAAGGTTTGCAAAAGTAAGGAGAGACAAAACGTGACAGAATCTGTGAAAAACAGAACAACAGATACTAAAGAATTTTTTAGGGGCACTTCTACAACTCAAATCAAAAAACTCAGAACATACGGAAGTTTCGTAATTGTATAGAGCATACTGTGTAAAAAATTCAGCTCAAAAAGATTAACTGGGAGTTTTCTGGAATTTTTCTGGTCACGAGGACAGAATCTGTTTTCTGGACAGCATGTCACAACTTTTACTTCCCTTGCCGTAAGAGGCTATAACTTGGCACAAAGCTAAAAAATAAAGATACAATGATGTTGCTACAGAAGTAACAATCATCAAGACACAACAAAATCAAAAAGAAAACACCTAAATTCGTTGCGGGCTGCCTCCCGAAAGCGCTTCTTTAAAGCCATTAGCTAGGCATAATGCAAAAGAAGAATCAAGGGTATCCAAGATCAGAATCATAAAAACCCTCAAATTGATTTTCAATAAGCTCATTCTTCTTCTTACTAGGAAAGATATACTTACCTTTCTCCATACCGCGTAAGCGTATGTGCCTATTACCAATATCAATGAAGCCTTCCATAGCACGGAGGAAGTCTCTTCCGAGCACAATGTTACTTTGGTTTGGCTCCACGATGAAGAAATCCATTGGTGCAGTCCTATGAAGGAATGCAACTTGGACTTCTTTTACCTTTCCTTTAATCTCTGAAATATCTCCATTAGAATGTTCATGATAAGATGATAATTTATCCATATCTAGCTTTAAAGAATCATAAACTATTTTTGGCATAGTAGAAACTGTGGATCCAATATCACAAAGAGCAAGGAAGCCTTGGTTAGAGATGCTAATCCTAACAAAGGGCTCCCAATCATCATCTATCTCCAACATTTCTTTCTTGTTGGACTTAAGTTCCTCTACTTTCCCCAAATCTAGAGCATCCAGTCTTTTTTCAACAGTGGCAAGTCTATCTATGACAGTATCAATACTTCGATCATAAACAAAATAACTAGATAGACTATGCAAAATCTTAAGAGCCCTATCTTCATCACACTCTAGAAAGTCTCCCTCAGCTACAATGTCAAGAGAGTGTTTACACCACTTAAAAAGACCATGGTAAAAATTTCTAAGCACAATTTTTATAGATATCCAAGGCATAACTCTTTTATGTGCTTCAGAAATTCTGTCCCATGCCTTCTTCATATTTTCTCCATCCCTTTGACGGAAATCGAGAACTTACGATTCCCGCAAAGAACCTAGTCCTAACATGTTCATCTAAACAAGGAGGGCTACTAACAACAAGATAAATATATTTTTTGTAAATTTTGATAAAAGACACAAAGATAAAAACTGAAAGGTAAACTAACAAGACTAAAAAAACAAAGGTAAAGGGTAGTGTGCAACTCCCCTATCTTAGCACTCGGAGTCCCCGGCAACGGCGCCAGAAATACTCTTTCTTATTGGCTTCTCGCCCTTCGTTGGTTACCCCAAGTGAAGGTTTGAGATGCAGTGCAGCAGCAGTTTTCCCTCGGTGAAGATACCAAGGTTTGTCTCCAGTAGGACTCCAGAGATGATAAGTAGGTGTCAGCCGCGCAACTGACGCGGACCTGTCACACAGACACAGATAACTTTGTTCCCAACGAAGTTCAGAGAGGTTGTCAATCTCTCCGGTCTTGTTGTTCACAAATGATAAAACGCAAGGGATAATGATAGCAACTTGAAAGTAAATGCAGAAAAATAAATATAGCTTGGAATCAGTAATGAGGATATGGACCGGGATACGTGATGTTCACTAGTGATGTCTCTCTCCCAAAAGACGATAAAACTGCTATGCGAGGTAAACAAATTACAGAAGGGCAATTGACAGGATTATGAACGCACCGCAATGCTAACTATGCTACAAAAGAAAGGAAGAGGTTCAAAAGCACGGGCAGTACGCCAAAATAAGTAGACCGAAATCCATCTGCATCTACTACTAATCATCCACCTTGAGATATCTATCCAGAACATCTCGCTGGTATTAAGTTGCGAGCCCCACCCAAAGTGTAAACCCAAAGCAACAGACAACTGCATTAAAAAGAACTTTGCGTAAAGTAAACAATCCTTGCAACCGCGGTTACAAGCACCGTTGTTTTCCCCCTTGTGGCAACAACACATCCCCTAGCCTCATGTTTCTGTCACTCAAGCGTGTCATCGGGGGGGGGGGGGCATGAACCCACAATCTAGCACAACGCTCCCTCTTGGAGTCACTACCTACTACTTGGCCAAAGCAATAAACAGCAACGGAGAACATGCAAGAATTACTTAGGAACAAAAATATAAGAGATAAAAACCAAATATATTACTCTATCACAATCTGAACATAATCTCATAATCCATGAGATCCCTCCAAACTCAACATAGCAACAACAGAAATATTACAAAGGTGCCTCGATCATGTAGGGCAGCTCACGAGGTCTAAACAATGAATATCAAAGAGGGGAGGAGAACATCACATAGCTACTGATCACGGACCCATGGTCCAAGGAAAACTACTCACGAGACATCCGAGGAGCATCCATGGTGGAGAGGAGACTCCCGGAGGTCAATCCTCCCTCCGGCAGGGTGCCGGGAAGAGGTCTTCTGGTGCTCCCAATCTTGGAAGCGCGGCGGCGGCGGAACAGAGGCGAGTTCGCGGAATAGGGTTATTCTTCTGGAGTTTTCCCGTGACGGGGGATATATAAGCGAAGGGGGGCAGCCAAAGGTGGACCAGGGCCCCCAGGCGCCGGGTGGGGACGCACCGGGTGGCCGCGCGGCCGCCTGCCCCCCTGGCTCCCCTCTGGCCCCTCCCGGGCTCTTCTCGAAGCTTCCGTCACGCTGATTTTTTATCTGAATTTTCCCGAATTTTTCTGGCACTTTTTATATGGGGGAAAACTGAAATAGAAAAACAGCAGGAAACAGGAACTATCACTGGGGTGCACTGGGTTAATAGGTTAGTCCAAATATGATCAAAAATGTATGAAAGTGTATCTAGATCATAGCAATATCACACAAAACATACATGGAGCAAGCAGAAATTATAGATACATTTTCGACGTATCAACATCCCCAAGCTTAATTCCTGCTCGTCCTCGAGTAGGTAAATGATAACAAGCATAATTTCTGTGGTGACATGCTAGCAACCATATAAGAACTTTGAAAAGTAAAGCAATCAAGGTTAGAGATTCAGTTCAAGTCATAACATGCAAGAGTCTATATTAGCATTGAAACAAGTAACAAAAGAACAAATGGTGCAAGAGCTCTCGCTGTCCGTGACTCGAATGTCTCCAAATGGTGTTTGCGTGCAAGAAAGGGGATAGGGAATACGAGAAAAAAGTATTTTTTTGTGTTGAGAACTCAATCTACTAAAGTTTCACACTTGGTCCTCTTTGGAATCTTATCTTGACTCGTACCCAGACCACTAGCCAGGTACAAGTCAATTTGATCCACTCCTTTTCGATGTTTCGAGCACTCATGCAATGGATGAGCGTAAGCACGAGAGTTGACACTTAGGATGGCAAAGGGAGAAATATGGTGGAGGAGGAAGACAAAAAGGATGAGAAAGGCTCACATCAATGAGGACAATCATAGGCAAGAGATGCCAAATGATAGATATGATGTGAGGAGTAGGGATTGCCATGCAACGGATGCACATACGAGCTAAGAAACTCTCCAAAGGAACTAGTGGGGGTGCATCTAACTTGCTCGCTCATGAAGACCTAGAGCTCGTTTGAGGAGGCTCATCCTTGGAATATGCAAGCCAAGTTCTATAGTGTGAAGGTCCCCACATAGCTATATGCATGAAGATCATCTCTATGGAGTACAAGGATATAGAGGGAGTACTAGTGTGGATCTCTCAAAAGGATAGTAGTGTTTCCCCTTTCTCTCTTTTTATTTCTTTTTCTCTTTTTTTCTATTTTTTGTATTTTTTTGTGGCCTCAATGGATCTTTCTATTTAACTCTCATTTGTCCTCTTTGGGATCTTTTATTGTGTCCACTTTGGGATCTTTTCCTCACTTAAGGAAACACCCTAATTTACAAGAAGGTAAAGGAGATATTTCACACTTTACAAGGTACTCAAAACATAAAGAAGATGTAACTATCATGATGTATGTAATGTATGTCGCTGCCAGTGTAGCAGGAACATGTATGACATGAAGATCAAGTCATGAAGAGGTGGAAGTTGCATGGCAATGTAACTCGGAAAGGCTATGGAAATGCCTTGATAGGTAGGTATGGTGGCTGTTTTGAGGAAAGATAAAGGGATGCTTATGATGACATAGCGTATCTTGCCAAGGGTTTGGATGTACCGGCGAAGGTGTACACCAACTCTCGGAGTGAGAAGAAGGCAATGCACAACACGGGAAATGCTAGCAAAATATGGGAAGGTGGAAGTGTCAACTCTCAATACTTACATTAGTCCGAAGAACTCATGCACTTATTATCGGTAACTCTCAATCTAATAAGGAGGTTCACAAAGAGACAAGTACCCCGAGGAGGAGTGTATGGGGGTTTGGTTATCCTTGCGCATCCTCGACTCATGGTAAGTGAGTGTTCTCTTATATTCGATCCCTCCAAGGATTAGTGATCCATCTAGTAGCTAGAGTTCTCAACTAGTTTTGTAGGTTTTGAAAATAAGCACGGATTGCCCAAAATACGACACCTATCACTAATAGGCAAGATCTCTTGACACCAAAAGTCCAAACATTACTCACATTAATACTTCAAAACTATTGCAAGCTACTACTAAAATTAAATAGCAACCTCAATTACCTACTTTCAAGACAAGACACAACTCAGTGCAACAACCAACTCTCTTTAACAAGATAAACATGAAAACTAAAAAGAGTTCCAACAACAAACTAAACAAAAACCAAGGCTCTTTCTAAAGACAAACTAAGATACGTTTTGGACGTATCAAGCGGGCGCCGGCAGATGCCGACGACCAAGAGCATGACGTCGAATATGTGCGAACACGACACTCAGAGGCCACGACATGTGCACGCGGGAGGTGCAACAGCGTTGGCATAGTGGGTGTAACCACACGCGCGGCATAGCGAGCAAGTGTTGTGGATGGCGAGCCACAACAGGATGCAGGCGTCGTGGTAGAGGTGCGCGCACGGCAGCCTCCGCGCGCCATCCCCGGCCTCGATGCCGTTCGTGCAGAACGCGCACTGCGCGCCGCCGCCCTCCGCGACCACCAGCGTCGGCAGGCCCTTGATGTCTACGCACACTTCTATTCTTGTAGACTATGTTGGGCCTCCAAGCGCAGAAGTTTGTAGAACAGCAGCAATTTCCCTCAACTGGATGACCTAAGGTTTATCGAACTCAGGGAAGTAGAGGTTGAAGATGGTCTCTCTCCAGCAACCCTGCAATTAAGATACAAGAAGTCTCTTGTGTCCCCAACACACCTAATACAACTAGGAGTTGTATAGGTGCACTAGTTCGGCGAAGAGATGGTAAAATACGAGTGATAGGTGTGGCAAAGCAAGGTAATATAAATCTGTAATAAAAAGTTCAGCAAGCAAACATGTAACAAAAGTGAGTGCAAATGGTGTAACAATGATGGAAACAAGGCCTAGGCTTCATACTTTCACTAGTGGCAACTCTCAACAACATTAACATAGTCTAATCACATGATATTTTCCATAAAACATGCAATGGAGACGTACTCGGAGGTCATTCCTTTGTGGTCAATAGAGGACGAGAATTGTGTAGGGCTACAAAAGCACACCTTAGAGTTCGTAGTTCTCAATCTATGGATTTCTCAATGTCACCGCGGCCATCCAAAGAGAGTACCACAATCACCACAACATATCTAAAGCATAGTCAAAGACAAGCACCAAAAGACTCTCAGTCTTCAACCCACACACAAAAGAGGAAATCACTCATGAAAATATTCTTCTAATCCATGTGTAATAGACCAGCTGTCACCATGGTCTCGGGGATTATACTAGATAAGATTAATTGAGTACATCAATCCAATACATAGAAGAAGGGGAAACATCATGGGATCACCCTAGATTAACATAGCCAATGATCACAACAAAGATCACATCATGGGAGAGAGAGAGAAACCACATAGATCAAGATACAAGCCTTAGCCCCGAGGGGGAACTACTCACACATGGATATGGTGAGTGAGAGAGAGTTGTTGATGGAGAGGTGCAGCCCAGAGAAGATGAAGGAGACGGCGACGACGGCGGCCACGACGGCGGCGGCGCCCAAGACCACGGCCACGGCGGTGGCCACGGCCCTTGGGGGCAGCGGCCCTTGGCCCCTTCTTCTTCCTTGGATATGGTGCTGCCGTGGAGATTGATCTCCCCTCAAGACGGCTGCTAAGGGGGAGGAAATTTCTTGGTGCCCTTTGACCTAGGTTTCCTCTCTTTATATAGACTCTCGGATTCCCGTCATCCAGATTACGTCTTCTGTATTTCGGGGTTTCTGGAAGCATCCGAACTCCGATTGGGCCGAATTTTATGTCGAAATCCACCGGAAAAAATCCCCTACAACTTTGTAGTTTTAAGTTTTTCCGTTTGAGGCCGTCTTCTAGCGTTTCCGAGACGATCTTTAAAACCTGTCTGGTGGGGACAGATTTCGGAAGAGTTAGAGTCCAACTCCTACAAGGCTCCTTTTTGTGATTTTTCCTTTATCCAAGTAATTCCTACACATAAAGTACAAAAACAAGAACTTGTGCACTCTTGCAACCATTAATAGGTTAGTTCCAAAATATGTTATAAAAAGATATGAAAATGTATCAAAAGCATAGCAATATCACACAAAACATGCATGGAGCAAGCAGAAATTATAGATACGTTTGGGACGTATCAGCCCTCCACGTCGGCCTTGGCCGCCACGCACCCGCACTTGGCCGGGGGCTCGTGCTCCGCCTCCGCGGCAAGCTACAGCACGGCCGCGTCGTCGAGGACGTCCTCGTCGATCATGAGGCTCCCCAGGCTGTTGGCGGCGAGGAGCACCTCCCACTCGAGGGCCTGCGCTGCGGCGGGGGGCTCCGCCTCGTCGTGCCCCCTGGTGGTGACCTGCTCCCACTCGTCGGCGCCGCTCAGCCCGAGGTCCCAGCGCTGGTGCGCGTCGTTTTGCTCCTCCAGCTGCAGGCAGTCCCAGCAGAGCGGCAGGTCCGTCTGCGGCCAGTCTCCATCTTCGTTGTCGTGAAAATTGAGGCAGAGGAACGCCGTGGCGGTCTCCTGCCGGGCGGCGGCGGCGGCGCGTCGGTCCATGGCAGGCAGGGAAGGGCGCGTCGGAGTCAGAGTCTGAGAGGAGGGAGGGGAAGGGCGGCCAGAAGGAGGGAAAGGTGAAGGCGGCAGAGGAGGAGGTGGCGGCGGGGTCGTCAGGAGCTCGACGGGAGCACCATCCCCGCGGCGAAGAGGATCAGAGATGGGGGCGGTGGTGCGGGGGATTGACTCGTCCTTTTTTTTCTAGAAACGTGGGGTCGCTTGTCGTCTAGCTGGTGCGCTCCTTGAAACGAACGAGCGCAGCGGCGCCCTTAAGTTTTTGGGCATAAATAAACCATTGATAGGGATCGAAGGTAGCGCGGTAGTGTTCGAAAACAAGGTAGTGAGATCCTCTACCTGCTCCCGGTGTCTTTTCCATAGGGATTTTATTCGAGGTCTGACAATGCCATGATCTAGCTTAGCTTCAATGACAATTGTGTACATTCTTTGGGTAAAGCGTCATGTTATCGCCTCTCTAGCTTGGATTCGAGGATGAAAATTCTACGTGCAATCTTTCCTGAAGGCTTTGTTTTGGAGTAGTATCTCACATATCCCCCCCCCAAATCGCCTTGCTCTGGCGTCACAGGGGATACAAACCCTAGCGCCGCCAACCACTTCCCCTTCCTCCAACCTGTCTCGCCGTCGCTAAAGGGCGCCCGGCGGCGAAGCCTGAGCTGGCCCCGAGGAAGGCGGCGGCGGGGCACTAGCCTCGTCTGTTGCGGCCCTTGCAGGAGCGCTGGGATCGCCAGATCTGGGCGGCGCGGCCCGGGCGCGCACGCTCGCCGCCAGGACTGCGCTCGCCGTGCCGCACCGGACTGCCTCTGTGCTCGCCTGCTCTCGCCTGGCCGTGCTTCTGTACGCGCACGGGCGTGCTCGCCAGCACGTTGTTGGTCGTGGTCGCCGCCGCCTGGCCGCGGCCTCCCTTCGTCTGGTCGCGGTCATCCGTCGCCCGGCCGGGCTCACCCGCTGCCAGGCCGCGCTCACCCGTCGCCTGCCCAGGCTCACCCGCTGCCAGGCCGCGCTCTCCCGTCGCCCGATCGGGCTCACCTGCCGCCAGGCCACGCTCTCCCGTCGCTCGGTCGGGCTCCCCCGCCGCCAGGCCGCGCTCCCCTGTCGCTAGTCGCGGCCATCCACCGACAGGCCGGGCTCGCCCGCCGCCCAGTCATGATCTGGATCTGCCGTCGTCCTAGGGTCAGATCCGGGGTGGATCTCTTGGACAACCGTCGTGGAGGTGGATGCTTGGGAGCTGGCTAGGTCTTGGCGATGGGGGTAGAGGCTGCCGGTGAAAACCGTACTCCGGCGATGGACGGAGTCGTCGATGGCGACGCCTTCAGACGTCGTTTTCCTTGTGGAAGGCGTCGATGTAGCAATCCTTGTCTCCCATCCCGGTGTGCTGGGGAAACCCTAGATTCGGTTTACCGGATCGGATGATGACGGCGCTCTAGCTTTGTGCGGCGCTGCATTCCCTCTTGAGGGCATCGTCTCGGAGATAGATCCAGTCAGAGGGACCCGTGGTTCATGGAGATCAAGACGGTTCGTCGGTTGGCGTTCCGGTTGCCGACGATGCACTTCTCGTCGGCGGAGGGGAGCATCCTTCACATGCGAGGAGCGGCGAGCATGCTATGTCTATCAACCTCGTAGCAGCGGAGTGGCATATGCTCACCCCTTCGGCATATCGTTCCTCTTCATTGTTGGCAATGTCGGTAGATATGCATGTGGCAATCCAGGGATGGGTTAGCCTTCTGGCGTCTTGTATGTATCGTGATGCTTTAACCTTAGAACGATAGTTGTGGCTTGTCGTTGTTCGGGTTTTCGCCCGGTTTTCCTCTAATAAACCGAGCAGTTCGGGCCGTCGTGCCATCTTCTTCTATAAAGGCAAACGCAGCTCTCCTGCGGTTTCGTCAAAAAGTAGTATCTCACATGGTTCATGCTAAGTTTGTGAAGATGTTGTGAGGACGATCACCTCGTGGATGCCCTTGGGGTTTTTTTAAGCATATTTATTTGGCATCGATATGGAGTTGCCTTGTAGGTTGACTCCAATGAAATTAGAAAACACTTCACTAGCTTTAACGAAACCAAAAAGTTGAAGCTACAAACACCAATCTGAATGAAAAAGAAAACGTAAGAGAGGCTACCCTCCCATATCCTCTCCCATCTTTCACATGCAAGCAGTAGAGATAGAGAGGGGGAGAAAGTACATCGACCTACAACATGAAGGCTGAAACCCTAGACCCAAATGATCTAAGTTCATGCATAACATTGTTGGGTAATACTACAAGATTTCAAATACATCCATGTATGCATGGCGTCTTCGATTCAAGTCAGCAGGATCTCTTCCTTTTTGCAGAAGAGGCAGTAGCAGGTGGACTTGGGTCCCGATCCAATGCACTTGGATTCTTCAACCTTAGCGTTCACCACCGCCCCCTCCAGCCAGCACTCTGTCTTGCACAGAGCGTCCTGGCATAGCGGCAGCGTATCATTCCTGTATCTGCAATCCTCTGCACATGAAAAACAACACATACGTACATCTCATCACACGAAACTCACAAGAATGTACAACACTTTTAGTTGAGGGAGAGAGGGCACGAACCGGCGAATGCAGTGAGATTTCCGTGCAACACGAGCAATAGGAGGAAACACAGGATAGCATGCCGGCCGTCCATGTGATTGTTTTCTTGATGAATCTCAAGGATAGATGGATAGATAGTGTCAAATTTCGTTTGCTGGGACAAAGACGCAGGTAGTATGGCCGAGAGGATGGGCGATGAGTGTTTATATAGAGAGTATTCCCTTTGTTCAGATTTTGCGTGATTCTTTTTTCCATTGGCAGGCGCATGAAACAGGCAGGATATCTCAGCGGGGATTCATGATTAATGACATGGAGGCTCTTCCACATTGCCCTTGGTATGTAATGTCCGCGTGCGCGTGTATTTTTTTTTTGAGGGAACACACTACAACGCAGACACTCACATACACGACTATACACTCACCCTTATGAACGCACACACGCACACCCTATCCCTATGAGGGTCTTCGCAATACTGAGCCGGCACATCATCTTGAGATTAACGAAGTCACCATCTCGTCTTCGACGGAAACGTCTCCTCCCACTGAAAGCGCATCACCGGAAAGCCTGAAATATATTCAAGAAAATACGAGCACCAATGTCAAATCTAAGATTTGAACTCTGATGGGCTGGGGATAAAACCATCCACCTAGCCAACTCAACCACAGGTTGATTCGCGCGTGCGCGCGTGAATGGGAGAGTTAAAACTACACATGATAAGCGTATCCATGAGATACCCTCCTATCATATCTTTTTAGATATGATGGACAGTGATTATCCGGATTTGGTAAATCTGAGCCTATTAAAAAAAATGAGCCATCTGCTTTTCTTGGTGATTCATGCTTATTGAGCCAAAGGCTGCGACCTCATGTCGCAGATGCGAGGGTGAAGGTTCATGGTGCAGAGGTTAAGCCTGGGACAGAGATTTGCGGGGTGAAGATTACGTTTGAGGTGTGTCCTCGAAGAAACAAAAAAGTGTGACGCGGGATCATTAGAGGGATGACCCAAGGATTAAAAAGTATTCTCTCTGTCCCATAATATAGTAACGTCTTTTGAGCTAGTCTAGTTCAAAAATCGTTACTACATTATGAGATGGAGGGGGTATCTGTGAATAAGAACACGTTTAGTTGTATGTAGGCCCAATCAGGGCAACGCTATGTGAAAATGGATGTTTGATACCTTGTGTTACACCCATTTTTTGGTTTGCACGAACCTTAAAGCACTTTCGAGCTCGACTAAGGGGGAACGAACAGATCGATCATTTTCCAACCAGGCCCGATCGAGCCATCCCACACATGTGGAAAAGCATGAAAGACGACACGATGGGTCATAACTCCCCTTCACCCCCATCACCGCATTGTCCCTTTCGCATCACACTCCATTCTCTTTCTCACCGCCTCTTCGGAGTCTTTTCAATGGCCGACCCACAACCACACAACGACATTCCAATCCTCAATGGCGCCAACACCATCCAAAAGAGGTGGGTTACCGGCCTCTTCCAACCCGATGACAACTTGATGGCCAACCTCCAGATCCGTCCCCAATCTACAACAAGGCTACAGTCAGCGGCCATGGACTCACTATCTTCTTGGATGTTGGTCACGCTGTCTGCTATGGCGTCCGACCGTGCCTTCGCGGCTACGACTTCGGGGAGCGCATCAATTGCGTCGGCCTCGGGCAACACATTAGCATAGCCGTAAGAGCATCTTCAATAGTTTGTATGTAAGTGTTGTTGGTAAATTGTCCATGTCACCAACGAACAAACTATCATACAAGTACTTTAATGGGTAAGCCATTCAATAAAAAATGAAAAAATAAATGTGATTGCTCTCTATTCTACCTTGTAGCTTGTGCAAGAGGTGTTAGTTAATCTACATACAACTTTGTTCTCTCACCTCATTATTGCATGACACATCATCATTTTATCCTAGATGGCAAATTTACCAACACCTATCTTACAACCATTGAAGATGCCCTTACAAGAATCCCCTTGTTTTGTCACCGTGCGGTCAATGCTGATAATCGAACCGATTCCAGCAAAGATTTGGTCGTGGAAAGTAAATCTGATTCTGATAGGAACAAGTGCGCCATTGCATTGGTGGTCAAGTTTTTACCCCCTGATCGATAGCTTTTCCGGTCTTCGACTTGTCCATGACAGGACCAGATGCGCAAGCAGCTATATAGGCCTACTATATTAAAAGCGACTTATCGATCTTTTAGCCCTGCTAAAATTCAGAAAAATGACCTCTTGCCCTGCTCAGCATGGAATGCAAAGGAGATATACGTATGGGGTTTTGTCAGTGGAGAACCCTAACTGCCAAAAAGCCGGGTTTTGATTTGATCCGATTCAATTCGAATAAATTTGAATTATCTCTTAGTTCACCGCTCTTGCTCGGTTTAGGGTGTGATGGTAGATTGCTAGTGTCTTTGGATGCTCTGTATGCGCTAGATTGCTAGGTTCCTAGCAGTGGCATAGATAGGCGCTTAGTTTTTATTATAATCAACAAGTGCATGGCATAAAGTATAGGTTCTTTTTGGCCACGTGTGCATGATCATTGGCATTGGTATGTTATTTTTAGGTATGTCTATGATCAGTGCCATTGTTAATATATATGTTTAAGTTAAATTTATGTTCAAATTATTTTAATTATGAAATTGTAGGTGGATGGTTTGTTTTCGTATGTGTTCGTGAACGAATGCGATCTGATCCACGAATGGATGTGGTGTCCGTTTCAGAGGTCAGCGTTGAAGATGCCCTTAGAGCAACTTTAACAGGACCCTTATCCCACGGACCCTTATAACTGCGATAAGGGTCGATAAAAGCGCGCGATAAGGGTCGAAAGCGACTACGGCAGAACATAACTCTTAAACTGAACCCGTAAAATTTGAAAACGATGATTCGCGGGAGAAACAAAGAACAGAACACGCGATTGCATAGTTCGATTACATCACATTGTTCATCATCATCGAATTTTACATAGCACAGCTAATTAATCTCGCCGCCAAACCCTAAAACAAGCCAAAATTTGAGCTCATCGGAGCTCTATGGGTGCGACGATGAGGCTACGACGAGGTCGACGAAGATCTTCGCCTGCTCCTCCCTTTCGCGGTGCCACGAGGCATCCTTAGCCTCGAAATCGAGGGCGGTGGCGAGGCCCTGCTCGTAAAGCACGGCGTCGATGTCGTCGTCCCCCCGACGGCGCCTTCGCCTCCGCCTCTTCCCGGGCACTACGCGCCGCAATCGCCGCCTTGATTGTGTCTGCCTCGCTGGGGGAGGAAGTCCTCCGGTCCGGTGACACGCCTGTGCCGCGGGCGCTCCACTTGTGCGCCGCGTCGGAGGCCACGCGGCGCTTGCACACCTCGTCGCCGTCGCCGCCGGAGGACCACATCCCGCGCCACATCGGGGGAAGGCGATGGCGAATCCGGCGACGACGATGAGAAAACGCGCGGATGCGGCGGCCGACGGTGAGAAAATGCGCGGACGCGGTAGCCGGCGGCTAGAAATCGAGGCGGGAATTGCGCGACTAATGGCGACGGAAGGATAAGGGTTTGGCCCGTATCCGCGGCGAGAACCCGAATAAATAGAAGACCGCGGGGTCAATTTGCGAGGCAATTTAAAAAAAATTACGGGTCCGCGACCGATAAGGGCTCTATTGTGTGCATAGTTGCCGACAGAACCGTAAATCGAGCTATATGTTACGGGTTCGCGGCGAATAAGAGTCCTGTTAGAGTTGCTCTTAATCGATGGCATTATCATTTTCAAGTTCATGCGTACGTTTTTTAGGAAGATAGTACGACATAGAAACGCTCACAAATACATAAATACACTCATTACTTTGAATGTAAACATGCACACGCTATCTTCGTTATCGATGAAAAAATCTTTAATATTCATTTTAAACGAGATGTCAAATCGTTAAACCCGGGTTTGACTTTTGGTGAGTTGAAGATAGCACAGTTCAACCATTTCACCACAGATAAATTCTCGAGTTAGATCTCATCATAATTGGTGACAATAGCAATGCGAAAATCACATATGAAAATCTTTTCTTGATTAATAATCACACAAAATTCTCTTCGATCGCTAAGAATACATACTGCGACGTTCAATCGACACCACAAAACCAGAGAGGGGACAGAGCACGATCGACGGCCGCCGTCACCCGGCGACCGTCTCCGCCGGCGGCGCGCCGCCACCGTCCCCGGACAACTGCCGCTCGAACTCCTGCACGAGTTCCGCGTCCACGTTCTCCGCGGGTTCCCACGTCGCCTCCTCGATGTCCACCCACTTGACGAGGTACTCCCACTCGCCGTCCCCGTCGCCCTCCGCCGCCTGCCTTCTGTCCACGATGGCCTCCGCGACGCCGTACTCCAGCCCGGCCTCGAAGTCCTTCACGAGGTCCTCCGCCACCCACGGCGCCTTCACCCACTCCCGGTCGCCGCCGTCGCGCCACTCCACCAGGTACTCCCGCCACTTGCCCTCGCCGCGTCCGTCCACCACCTTCTCCACCTCGCCCCACTCGTACACGGCCTTCTCCAGCTCCTTCGCCGCCGCCTCCAGCGCCTGCCGCCGCTCGAACGCCGCCGGGACGCCCTTCGGCGTAGCGGCCAGCACCTCCTGCACCAGTTCCAGCGGCGTCCGGCCCTTCCCGTCGGGGGCCTCCGCGTCGGCGCCCAGCTCCAGCAGGGCGCGCACGCCCGTGGCGCGGCCGTACCCCGCCGCGATGTGCAGCGGCGTCAGCCCGCCGCCCGCGCGCTCCGCGTGGCCGACGTCCGCCCCCGCCTCCACGAGCAAGCGCAAGCACTCCTCGGACCCGAGCCCCGCCGCGAAGTGCATCGCCGTGCGCCCTTGCGCGTCCTCCGCGTTCGGGTCCCTCCGCAGGTCCTCGTTTTCCAGCAGCGCGCCCAGCGCATCCGCGTCGGCCTTCTTGGCGGCCTCCCACCACGGCGTCTCGTACTCCGCCACCACGTCCGCGGCTATGGCCTCCGCCTGGATCCAGGTCGGCTCGTGCCCGTCCTTCCACTCGACGAGGTA
Organism: Bromus sterilis; assembly: GCA_950022295.1. Classification (NCBI taxonomy): domain Eukaryota; kingdom Viridiplantae; phylum Streptophyta; class Magnoliopsida; order Poales; family Poaceae; genus Bromus; species Bromus sterilis. Next base: position 10,031,450 of record OX465595.1, on the reverse strand, counting down.
CTCGGTGGCGGTGACGGTGGTGGCCGAGCCGTCCTCCGCGAACACCGCGTTCTTGACGGTTCGGCTGGAGACGATGCGATCCACCTCCCCGTACGATTCATCGTCTTCTTCATCGCCTCCCTTGCTTGCTGCCGCGGTTCTTGGGTTGGTCTGGTCCTGGAACAGCGCGGCGACGGCGAGGCGGCGCTTGGGGACGCGAGGACGGCGAGGGATGGTGGTGGAGAGGTGCTGGGTTCTGTGAGCGGTTGGGTTCGGGGGTTTGAGGCGGGAAAGGGATGGATGTCGAAGGACGGCCTCCATTGGGAGATAGGAGGAGGCTTGTGGCCGGTGGCGCGCGCGTGTGGAGGAAGGAGATGATGGGTCTGGTTAATAGGATAAGGCGATGAGGTTCTAAATTTTGGGAGAATCTGGCCTGTTCATTCTGGAATGGACGGTGGAGATGGTTTATCATTTAGTTTAGTTTTGGCACATCATTAATTTTTCCAAACGATAATTGATGTAACCCCGGTTTTCTAGCTACTTTGAGTAATATACTAGTAAGAAACATGCCTGTGTTTTGCAGCGGAATAAAATAAAAAATTTATTTTAAGCCCTAAACTCGTAATGGTTCGTGATTTAAATTTTAAAGTCAAAATCCCTATTTTTTGTACACTGAACTAATAAATCTCAATCTAAATTGAAATGATACATGTTTGGCGCATCAGGAAATGAAGGTTCCCGTCGGGATGGTTTGGTGGATATTAGAAAATAAATTGAGCCAGCCCATTAGCGCAGAAAAAATATTCGTCCTCAAATTTTTCAAAATTTAAAAAATGCTCGCACTTAAAAATACTCGCTCTCCTCGGAATATTTTTATTTCTTTTTTATTCTTCTTTTGCATCAAATTTATAAGGTGTTTGCACTCAAAAAATAATATTTATATATTTTATACATTGAAAACTGTATAAAAATGCGTGAACGTTTTTATTAAATATTTCATAATTTAAAATGCGCTAAAATATTGGTGCACTTAAATGTGTTTAAATATTCACACATACACTTTTTAATGAGAATTCATACAAAATAATTATTATTTTTAAATGCAGTTTTTTTCCAAATGTGTGAACATTTAAAAAATTCCGAATCACTTTTTAAATTAACCGTATGGGCAATTATTTGTCGCTGCGGAACAGGCTTAGTTCGGCACAGTAGATGGGAAAGCTTCGTTGCAGCCCAGGGGCGACATGCCGCAGATGGGCTTAGGCCCAGGAAGCCGGCAGTGTAATGTTTTTATATTATTTTTTTGCCAGAAACTACGGATTGCGGGTTAATTTAGTAAAATAAAAGAGGGTTTTCTGCAAAACGGCACAACGGAAGGAGAAATCTACCTCCCTATATTATTAGGTAAAGGTTTAGGCGAGGACCTTCTTCCCCGATGATTGTTAAAAAAAAGATAATGTTTATGACGTGAAGGCCGAGGCACTCTCACCCGATCGATTTTGGATGGCAACTCACGTTCACGAAGACGGCAAACTCCAGCGAAAAACAATAATTTCCTAGCAAAAGTCAATCTATATCTCTTATAAGATAAAACCCCACTAAGATGCATTTAAAGTGTCTATCTCAACATGCAAGCTATCCACATCATCCACTACTATAGCCAATCATTTGTCCATGTCATACCAAGATGAATCTATGTTATCTATATGAACATGCAATTTATCCACATCACCCACTATTTTAGCCAATCATTTGTCCATGTCATCCAATTTTATTTACATGCATCTTATAGCTTTTCAATTTACATTGCAAAGTTCTTATAGAGATATAGACTATTGTGATCAACTGAATCTTGCATGCGTCTATAACAAAAACTTCATATTTCATACATCTTTAACTCATTTTGTTTAACAATAAAATCCTTAAAAAGATTTATGCCGCAACACGCGGGTCTATGAACATCACTTTATCTATCAACCAAGCAATTGTTCATATCATCTCTACCAACATTTATTAATATAATAGTCGATGTCTACAATCTACATACAAGATATACACATAATCTATTTTTAGCTATTCAAACATTATTCACATCATCCATTGTAGAGTTCTTATGAAAATATCCGCTGCAACGCGCGGGGTAATCTTCTAGTAATACTATAATAGATGATCCCACTATCTTATCTATCTCAACATGCAAGCATGCCACATCATCACACAATTATGTTTGGAATAAGGTCCACCTCAACATGCAACCATGCATGAGACTAGACCCACCACCATATGCAACCATGCATGCATGGATAAAATATTTTTATTCCTTTACTATACTTATATTCAAAAAATAATTTATAAATATACACAATCAAATATAGTAAGTTGTATGTGTTGTTATTTTTTCGGTTCATTTGTTATTATTCTAAATATTTAAAATTCACGTAATTAAATTTTGTTGAAATATAAGACGACCAATTCATGTGATTCCCACTAACGTATTTATCTCAACATACAAGCATGCGATATCACCACATAATTACGGATGAGATAAGACCCACCTCAACATACGACTATGCATGGAAAAATATTTTCCATTCTTTTATTATACTTATATTAAAAAAATATAACTAAACACAATCAAATATAATAAATTGTATGGTTTTGAGGATTCTAATTTTTTTGGTTCATTTGTTATTAATATAAATATTTAAATTTACATAATTAAATTTTGTTGAAATATAGAGCGATCAATTCCCGCAGCAAGGCGCGGGGTATCATCTAGTTTGAAGAAATGAAAGTTACCATGTTTGGCCAACTAAATTTGCACATGCTCGACAACTGAAGTTGCGAGTGAAATCGTTCGGGTTTACCATGTATTCCACCCTAACGTGCGGTGGTTTGTGAATCCAATTTTCTTTCAAAAGGTATAGAATAACGGAAAAAATAGGTGCCACACGTGTGGGTGGAGGCACTTCCGCCCACACGTTTTAGATGGCAATTTTCGTTATGTATAGATGGAAATTATGATTGATGGCATAAATACAAAATACTTTTGTGAATTTGGCATGAAAAAATTATGTGAATGAAAGTTTTTGTATGAATTGTGCCATGATCTATAGTGCAATTTTAGTTAAGTATATATGGCAATTATGAGTCAAAATTGTCATGTTGTGGCTCAACATGACAATTTTGACTCATAATTGTCATCTATACATAACTAAAATTGTCATCTAAAAACGTCCGGACGAAAGCGCTATGTCCACATGTGTATCAACTATCGGGATCCAAGGACATTCATCTAATTTGAAAGCGGAGGTAGTATTTCAGGCGATTGTCATTTAGCTACGTTGAAAAAAGTAAGTACAACAACTCAACTTAAAAAAGAGCAAGTACAGTACAATGTACACATGCACGTTTAGCCCGCGGATCGCATACTTCCTGAATGGGCCCACCGTTCCACTTGGGTTATCCACCCATTTGCGCACATGGATGCACGAGGCACGCTTTGCCGCTCACGGCGTAAAGTTTGACGAGTGTCGACGGCGACCACTCGCCCGCCACCGCAACCGCCGGGAGAAAGCAGTCACTACTACTTCTACTGGCCAGACAAAGTCCACCCACCAGCACGCACACGCGAAACACAGAGAGCAAAAGCCAACCGAGGAGCAAGCAGATCAGCCGGCGCGGCGACCCGATCGCGATGGCCCGGCCGGAGACTTCGACGGCGGACCCGCGCAGCGGCTACTGCGCCGCCACGGGCGCGTTCCGGAGCAAGCGCGCGCCCGTGCCGCTCCCGGCCGACCCGGACCTCGACGTCGTCACCTTCCTCGCCTCCCGCCGCCACTCGGGCCTCGTCGCGCTCGTCGACGCCTCCACGGGCCGCCGCACCACCTTCGCCGAACTCTGGCGCGCGGTGGCCGGGGCCGCCACGGCCCTCGCGTCGCCGCCCTTCTCCCTCCGCAAGGGCCACGTCGCGCTCATCCTCTCCCCCAACTCGGTCCACTTCCCGGTCGCCGCCCTCGCCGCCATGTCGCTCGGCGCCGTGGTCACCACCGCCAACCCGCTCAACACCGCCGCCGAGATCGCCAAGCAGGTCGCCGACGCCCGCCCCGTCCTCGCCTTCACCACCCGCGACCTCCTCCCCAAGCTGCCCCGCAACACCGCCGACGGCCTCCGCCTCCGCGTCATCCTCCTCGAGCCTCGCTCCCCCGCCGACGCCTCCGACCCGCGGATCGTCGCCACCATCGACGAGATCTCCGCCACGGCGCCCGACCCCGCGCGCCGCCGGGAGCGCGTGTCGCAGGACGACCAGGCCACGCTGCTCTACTCCTCCGGCACCACGGGGCCCAGCAAGGGCGTCGTCGCCACGCACCGGAACCTCATCTCCATGGTCCAGATCGTCATGAACCGCTTCCGCCTCGAGGACTCGGACACCACCGAGACATTCCTCTGCACCGTGCCCATGTTCCACGTCTACGGCCTCGTCGCCTTCGCCACCGGCCTGCTCGGCTGCGGCGCCACCATCGTCGTGCTCTCCAAGTTCGAGCTCCCCGAGATGCTCCGCTGCATCAGCGCCTACGGGGTCACCTACCTGCCGCTCGTGCCGCCCATCCTCGTCGCCATGGTCGCGCACCCCAAGGCGCTGCCGCTCGGGAACCTGCGCAAGGTCCTCTCCGGCGGCGCGCCGCTCAGCAAGGAGCTCATCGAAGGGTTCAGGGAGAAGTACCCGCAGGTGGAGATCTTGCAGGGGTACGGGCTCACAGAGAGCACGGCCATCGGCGCGTCCACGGACTCGGCCGAGGAGAGCCGCCGGTACGGGACCGCCGGCCTCCTGTCGCCCAACACCGAGGCCAAGATCGTCGAACCGGAGACCGGCGAGGCGCTCCCGGTGAACCGCACCGGCGAGCTCTGGATCCGGGGACCCTACGTCATGAAAGGTATTACAGTACTACCCTCCATATTAATTGACGCATACTAAAGTTATATGAAGTGTACGTCAATTAATATGGATCGGAGGGATTACAAAAATTAAGGTTCATGTACCAAAATATGTGGCTACACATTATTCCGCCGTTTCCACTTATTTTAGACGATCCGACACTTCATTCGATTAGCGTGCTGCACGCTTGAATTTAGAATGTCTTTGGGTAACTCTGCATCGCCAACCCTAAAACGCATAAATTAACAAAAAGATTCGGTTCTAGTTCTAACTGTGATATCATTTTGCTTAGACCATGCCACATTTTATTCGATCAGCGAGCTGCACGCTGAAATATAAAATGTGTCTCTGAAATCTGGATCACTACGAATCTTAAACCTATTAAACGTGTTCAACAATAATAGAAGAACTCGCGATGCTCGTACGCCTCGCGATTCTTGATAAACTGCATGTGGTGATTTGTACAGGTAAGCATATTAAATGTGCATCATTTTCATGTGTAGATCATGTTTAAGTGTAGTTCAGGATGGGTTTGAATGATGCCGGCTAACCCTAATTTTGATGGTGAACACGCCTGCTAGCTACAGTTCTCTCTGATGGTGCTCTGTTTTGGCATGGAAGTAGTGTCAACATAGAGCGAGCTAAAACCCTGTTCGTCTTTCCTTTTGCTGGTGGTAAGATCATCTCCAGCCGTTCGCCCCCCAGGACGATTTGCGGCGCTATTTTTAGCGCCGCTTGGGAGGCAATTGCGCGGCGATAGGTTCTGGGGGGGGGGGGGGGGCGGCTACCCAGCCGCGGCCCCAAGATGACCCCCAAGTATCGGCCAAATTCAAACAAAAAACGACCAAACGCGAGGAAGTTCGACTGAATTCATAATGTTCGGGCGATTTTTACCTAAAAGATAAAAAAATTACGCTAGCCTACTGATCGAAGAAGAAGGAGTAGAGCGCCTCCATTGACGACTCCGGGCCGCCTCCTCCTCCAGCAGCGCCGCCGGCTGCACCGCCATCGTCGCCGCCGTCCTTTGGCTCCGGCTTGACGCCGGCCTGCGCGCCACAGGTCCCGCCGCCGATGGAGCCCCTCCTCCTCCAAACCCGCAGTGGCTCCTCCTCCTCGTCGTCAGTGCCGTCGAGGACGATGAACGGCGGCGACGGAGGTCGTGGAGGCGCCCACTTGCTGCGGCTGCTGCTGCCCTCGCCGCGCTTCGCCTGCTCGGCGCGCCTCGCCAGCTCGGAGCGCTGGGCTTCCTCGGCTCGTTTTATGGCCTCGACCCGATCCATCTCCAGCTGTTGCAGGCGCACCTGCTCAGCGAAGTAGTCTCGCCTCGCCCAGTCCATCTGGAAGGCGAGGCCCTCTTCGTCGTCGGCGGCCGGCGGCGGAGGAGGAGGCGGCGGGGCAATGTCCTTGTCCTTCTTCTTCTTCCCAAGGACCTTGCCGAGGAAACCACGGCGCTTCGCCGGGGAGTGCTCCTTCTTCGCCTCCAGTTTCACTTCGGTTTTCACCGGGGCGAACTGTGGCGTCGACAAGGCCGGCCCCGACGATTGGGAGCGCGAAGGAGCGCCGGAGGAGGACGACGAGCCGTCGTCGCGGGGCATCGACGCCCACAGAGGAGTGCTGCGGGTGTAGGATCGACGGCCCAGGCCGGCGCCGTAGCCCATGTTGGGGTAGTCGAGGCGCGGCGAGTTGCCATTGTCAATGTGGCGCATGATGAACTCGAGCGTCCGTCCCGGCGCGCTCCACCAGCGTGCCCGCCCGTCGCGGTTGTACCGGCCTGCCACGATGGCCAGGCCATTGGTAGAGGCCCGTGCCTGGGCACGCCGGAGCTCGAAGTACTGCTCCCAGGCAGGCGTATTGTTCGCCGCGTTGCCTGGGTTGGCGCGCTCCGCCGCAGTCATCGTGGCCCGCACCGCGTCCACCTCCCGACGAAAGGCGGCCGTGCCGATCAACGGCACCGGAGGTACCGGCACACCGCCGGCGGACAGCACCCACGAGTGGGGCGGCCTGGTGTCCGGCGGGCACGGGTAGCCGGCCTGCGCGAGGAGGAGAGCCTCCATCTGCGACAGGCTCCGGGTGCGGAAACCGTTGCGGGCGAGCTCGTCGTCGGCCATGGCGAGAGAGGAGAGGAGAGCAGAGTGCGCGGCGAGATGGCGAGAGAGGAGAGGGCGGCGAGGAGCAGAGTGCCCGGGGAGCCCCTTTTATAGCGGGGGAAGAACGCGAACAGGCGGCGGCACGGTCGTCGAACCTTTGGGTTTCTCGGCGACCCACATTGATGCCCTCTGCGCCGATTGGACTCGTCATCGGCGCCGCATTGATTCTTTGCGGCGGCGACAGGTGCGGGGAAGCCGAGGCGAGACGATGACGACGACGCGTGTTCACACGCCGACAGGTGGGGCGCGGCGCGTGGACGCGCGAAATCGCGGCATCGCGCGAACTTTCCTTCCCATTCGCGCGCTTTCCTTTCATCCGGCGACCCCAAGCGACCCCCAGCGCGCTGGGTTTGGGTTGGGATCGCCGGACTCAATTTTAGCCCAATCCGGCGCTATTTGGGCCCTTGGGGCCGCGGCTGGGGGAATTTCCTCCCCACGGCGCTAGTTTCGCCGTCCTGGGGGCCTCTTGGGGGCGCGGCTGGAGATGCTCTAAGTGTCATCTTCAGTTAGTGGGTTTTTGCAATGGTTGATGCCAGTATCGTTTTATTTGTTCTCTGTTTTCATATTTGAAGTCTTAGTTGAATACTCATAGTGGGATTGTTCAGACAGATACGCATATAATGATTGCTGGTTTCATATAAATATATTTTTGCCTTTCAGTTTCAAAGAAGAAAGGATATGATTTTTCGACAAATGAAATAAAAAATGATTGCAGTGTTCTCTTTGAGCAGGCACAACCTAACCACCCAGATCCGAGTCATCTTTGTTTCTTGTTTCGGCTCCCTTCCCCTCTAAATAATAGTGATGCCAGCAGACTGAGTCGCATGCTTAAGTTTCCGAATATGTCTGGCTTTGAATTAATTGTGCGTTAAGAATCAAATGCTCATCAGTTGGTGGATGAGTTCACTGAACTCCCTATCCGCCTTGTCAATACTTTGAAAAATGTTACTCTAGTTCCTTCATCTAAGGTATATTGGGCGTGCACATGCTTCTAGATTGATAATTCGATTACCAAATACTATGTATTATATGTGTGGAAAATTATATACTCCCTCCATCCTAAAATAAGTATCGTAAATTTGTTTAGATATGGATGTATCTATATCAGTGACATGATTTTTGTGACATAGAACACATATTTGCTTAATCAATGCTCCCGGACGGTGGGAGTAATAGCGTTGAGTGGAGTTTGTCTTTCCCCCTAGAATTCCACTACAATAACTGCTTCATTACAATATATCTTGGTTTGTTCTTATGAGTTAACTCTAGACGATGTTTGCACAACACGAATGAGTACACTAGTTAAGTAAGTATAGTAAATAGTCAGTAATCTACTTTCAGAAAAGCAGAAGTTCTACCAAGGTATGATCGAAAGAACGACTAACATTCCGTTTCAGAAGAAAACGGAAGAAATTAAGACTACTACTTTCAATATGCACACATCCATTGCAAGATCTCTTCCTTCTAAGTGCAGCAGAATGTCTTCTCATTGCTTACAATGTACTCATAAACATCAGCTAGAGCTCATAATATAAAACATTAGATGGATTTATTTCTACAGCATCATATAAACATCAGTAGGGTTGTGAGGTTTGTGTGCCGGCAAGCGACGGTCCAAATCGAAAGAGTTATTTCATTTTCAAGTCTTCACACTGTTCAGATCTAACGTACTGCAGAACTAAAAGTGTTAAGATCAGCAACATTCAGAGTGAATATACATTTGTCATTCGCTAGAATCTGGTGGCCCTTGCAATTTTAGCATATCCTAATAAATGATGTGTTTGAAAAGAGTTATCGCCATGTTGTAAAGCACCCTTGGCAAGGTGAAACTTGCTGTCCAAATTAGAAATTTTTCATATCCCTCCATGGACAAAATAATGCTACTAGTAGAAATATCTGAAGTTGCAATATTGATCTCCCCAGGCTACTTCAAGAACACTGAGGCAACACAGTCGACAGTGACACCCGATGGATGGCTCAAGACCGGTGACCTCTGCTACATAGACGAGGATGGTTATCTCTTCGTGGTTGACCGTCTTAAAGAGTTGATCAAATACAAAGGCTATCAGGTAAAGATCCCTGGATGGCATAATACCGATATCTCTTCTGAAAGACAGCCTCCTAGACGTATGACTGTATCTTGGCATCTGAATGTAACTTGTGTATGAAAAATAGGTGCCTCCGGCAGAATTGGAAGCTCTTCTGCTGACACATCCCGAGGTTTCCGATGTGGCTGTTATTCCGTAAGTGTCACCAGGATATCGTTAATCAGCTAATCACTTCGATCAACTTACTTATGGCAGATTTCTTATATGGATTGGTCATTTCTGCAGGTTCCCGGACAGGGACGTCGGCCAGTTCCCGATGGCCTATGTCGTGAGGAAGAAAGGGAGCAACTTGTCGGCGAAAGAAGTGATGGATTTTGTGGCGAAACAGGTGAGCAGAGCGTGGCTCATGGAAGATATAAAATCTAACAAAATGAACCATCTTCTTGTTCACCATTGACTGATACAGAGATTTGTCTAGCTGTCATTGATTCAACTTCTCTGAGCCTCTTCTGTGATATATTCTACAGGTAGCACCTTACAAGAAGGTTAGGAAGGTGGCATTCGTGATGGACATCCCCAAGAATGCGTCCGGCAAGATACTGAGGAAGGACCTTATCAAGCTCGCCACATCCAAGCTCTGAAATGGCAATGGTTCATCCACCTCTGTGTTTATCCTCTCAAGTGTCAACTATTTCTCTTTCGCACTTTGTCCTAATGGCCTGAGTATCTGTAACTGAAAGACCGCAGCGGTTATGCACTACTACCTCTGATCACTAATGTAAGACATTTTGGCAGTGCAAAACGTCTTATATTAATGAACGGAGAGAGTAGTACATGAGGTTTCTGTAAATTTTGGTTCTATACCACATCCGGGAGGGTATTCTGCTCAGTTGTACACTTGTACCTAGACTTGAATAGTAAACAAATTCAAAATATTTTCCAAGTTTGAGGTGTAAATACTGCAAGTGCAAAGGTACAATACAACAGAGTATATATTTGCACCGACCTTGTGATGCAAACGGTGCACCCTAGAGGTATAACGTTTATCTGCCATAGCACAAAAATGTTAATCCAGATATTACTGTAATTCATAACTCAAGAAACAAAAAAAAAATAGATTCAGCTAATACAGTATTAGTGAGCTCAATTCATGGCCCATTTTCAGAAAATTACTATCCGTTGCATGATTTAACATTTTTGTTTCATGATAGTGGATCGAATTTAAACTTGAAATTTTGTGACATAATAAATATCAAGTGCAAGGTACTCCCTCCAGTTAAAATTACTTGTTGTTCAAATGAAGATACATCTATTTAAGCGATAAGTATTTCTGGCCGGAGGAAGTACTATACAACAGAACGTATCGGGTGCACCGATGTTGTGGTGCAAACGGTGCACCATGGAGGTATAATGGTTATCTGCCATGGCACAAAAATGTAAATCCAGATATTATTCATAACTCAAGAAACAAAAGAAAAAAACCGATTCAACTAGTACAGTATTAATGGGCTCAATTCATGACCCATTTTTAGAAAAGTACTATTCATTGCACGATTTGACATTTTTTCATGATATAGTGGATGGATTTAAATTTGAAATTTTGTAACATGGTAAATATCTATATTTTCTTGTTACATTATTTTCGAGTTTTCATTGTAACTTTTAACATGTTTTTTGAGTTGGGTGCACCTGTTGCATAGAAACCACTATCATGAAATACTTATCGCTTAAATACTGTTCTCGAATACGTTCTCGTCGAGTCAATTTAGGATCCACCTAAATTTAGGATGTATACATCTATTTATGAGAACAATTTTGTATTCTGGTCTTTCGTATTTGCCCCATATTTTGGATGGATATTAGGAGTGCCGGTAAATCCACATGTATAGGATCATTACGAGGAGTTCGTCTGGATCGCGGTTTTTCGATTGGAGGATCATTACCAATGAAAAAAAATAGCATGCTATACGAAATAGTGGTGGCCTCTTTCAGATGCTATACAAGTTATAGTGTGCTAATAGCAGCTATTTAAAATAGCATTTGGAAAGAACTGCTAATATATAGCACAAAAATAAAGAATTTAAATAATAATAAGGGATATAATTCAATAATAAAGGAATATTTTTTAAGGTAGCCTAAAATCAACAAACCATGGAGAACAGGCAGAACAAAAAATACTTATTCAGAATCAGGTAACGTCAGAATCTCAATTAATAAGTATTACACTCTTCCTGATGGCCATGAAAATACTCCAGATAGCAAGGTAGTTAATAAAGTGATCAATCAGATGCTAGAAGTTACCATAGATAACTTGCAAGTTGCAAGTTTACAACACAACTGAACCAAACACACTAACATCTAGCAAACATCTGAATTGAATACACACATCTCAAATATGGAAACACAAAGAACTTGCCAGATAACTCACTTGCCGGTGTCGCAGCTGACTGCGACATTGTGCCACTGCGAACGGGGAAAATCGGCAAGGAATGGGGGAAAGACTAATCGAATTAAAGGAAGCAATAGTCGTTGATGCATAGGAGCACGTGGTCATTTGTATAATGGAGAAAAAGATAGTTGGAAACTGAATGAGTTGGGTCAGATGGGATTAGCGCGATATAGCGTGATACGTGCTATCCTGTATTAACGCGATATAGCATGCTATTTCACAAATGGGAAACGTTCTCCCCCGGCCGACCGGCGTGATGCTTTCGCCGGTCGCTTCCCTTCGGCGGCAGAGTTTTCCAAATCCAGTGATTTGCGGCCGGCCTTCAATCTGCAGCATCGCCATGCTCAGAGCCCCGCCATCAATTCCATGACCGCATTCCGCGGCGCGGCTCCCATCTCTGGCGCCTATCCCCGGCAAGCACCAGATCCGCCATGGCCATGGCTCGAAGGAGCTCGCCGCCGTGCTTCTGGGACCTTGCCGACGTCCACCCTCTGCCCCGATCCGGTGCCTCCCCGACCACCCGCGCCCATCCCGGTCCTTCTTCGGCGAGCCAACACCTCCCCGTGCCCCCACGTCGCTGGCCATGGCCGCCATGGCCATGAACAGCCATGTGCACAACCATCATTTTTTTTGCTACAAGCCTACAACCATATCATATTTTTGCTACAAAGGAACAAACTGGTGTTTTTTGTACAAACGCACAATGTACAGGGGAATATCTGAGTATGTAATGTTGCAACCAGTGAACCATTTTGTTTCTACTGTTTTCTGTTTTTGCTACTCTCGGCCAATATTTTTGCTACATCACCACTATGGAGCTACGACCTCGACGGCGGCGACGATAAATTTTGTTGCAACCGTTTTTTTTTCTGCTACAACCGTTGTATGTTTTTGCTACCACCGTTGTATGTTTTTGTTACGCACAATGTTGCAACCGTTTAAATTTTTTCTTTCACCGTTGTGTATTTTTGCTACTACCGTTAAGAGTTTTTGCTACAATGGAAAAGTTATAAAGTGATTAGCGACGACGGATTATGATTTTTTGTTGCAACCGATAGTAAAAAATGCTACCTCCAGCGATTTAAAATTTGTTACCACAATTTTTTTGCTGCAAAAAACACAAAAAAATGTTGCATCCGTGTACCGCAAATATTGCAAAGGTACCGCAAATGTTGCAGTCAAAACGAAGGGGTACACGCGAATCTGGACCGTTAAATCGCGAAGATCAGACGGTCCGCGTCTGAGCGGCGCAAAACTAGCGCCGGTCGACCGGCGCCTATCACTGGCCTTCACAAATAGCCTCATAGCGAGTAGTGTCGTCAAAATTTAGCGTTGGATCTCTCCATATGCTATAGCGCGCTATTAGCGTAGAAATAACGTGCTATTTTTTTTCATTGATCATTACGAGGAGATCGTCTGGATCGCGGTTTTTTGATCGGACAGTGATCGTGCGATTCGTCTGATCTTATAGAAAGGGTATAAGGAGCCGGACTGTAGATGCCCTAAGTTTGTGACAATTATTTTAGAAAGGAAGAAGTAGTAAGGTATAGAAGATCATCTGCTCGTCATAGAAAAATTAAGTTTTTTTCTTTGCGAAAAATACAAAAATTAAGTTGTGTCTTCTGTATGGGTTGAAGTGTGTGTACGTTGTGTCCCTATTCCTTATTACAGTACATTATTATAGGATAGGAAATCACAATGGCTTTTGGCAAGAACTTTGAATTCAGGGGGGTGCAATCCGTCCATGATACACGTTGTCTGTCTCTCCACTGGGCACGTCCAAACAAAGATCGGGGTGCGCTCCTTTGACCCAAGCACAAGCTTGTGTTTGGGTATGATGATTTTCAGGGCAGCGGCCGGGCCTTTGTGGGACGGTGATGCTGTCTGGGGATCCTGCCTGCCTTTGTACGTTTAGTAAGTATGTGCAGTTTATTCTGATCTCGAGAAGTTCAGACAGGCTTTCTTCTGTCTAAGGTGTGCTCCCAACGGCTCCAAATTAACAAAAAGGTGGTCATTCCAAGCAATTCGGCCGTTGTTGTTAGTCCACCGATGACACAAGCGCTAGGAAGGAAAGCGTGGCGATGCCGGTAGGTGGTCGACATACACCCGTGCCTGCATCTCATTTGGCACCCACAAGTGACACACACATACACAGGTATAGACACAGAAAAGTCTCACACACTGAACTGATGTAAGCAAGGCATATTGATATTGCATGTTATACCAGCAGCACTAGTACGTACATGGGATATGAAGTAGTTTCCATCAGAAGAATAAAAAAACAATATCAACTCAGCGTGGTCGGCATGATCAATCCTTTTGTTGCTCAGATCACGCAATTCCGGCACGGGATGGTCTAAGCTAAGCATAAACATCGGCACCCACGTAGTACCCTCGTCGCTTTCTACATTGCCTTTTTTTAATAATCAGGAAAGAACAAGTGATAGAGACTCATGGTAAGGGTTCTTCTCCTCTCTGCCTTTCTTCTAGAGAGGCGGTTGATTAAAGGGTCTGCAGTGCAGGATGTGGAACAGTGGAGGAAAATGACTTGAAGATATTGAAGGGAAGCCTGCAGCTGCAGCTAGGAGATTCGGTGACACGGCGATCTTCCACTGGCGTTAACGACTATAGATTGCTGGATGGGATGGTATTCGGTCGTATCAAAAAAAATCAACGCGAAGATCTACTCTGTTGTCATTATAGGCAAATCCATAGTGAAAGTATGTCATGATCTTGCTGAAGACATTTTTTTTAATTGGTTGTGTCCGACAATGATCTTGCTGAAGACATTTTTTTTAAGTTGACCGCCGCCCATGAGTCGGCCTAGAAAACCACGGCACGGCGTTCCATTGTGCCCATGGAGCAGCAGGACGAGCGACATGAGCTTCGAGGCCGGAAAACCACGGCACGGCGTTCCATTTCTGTTCCTTCCTTTCTAGTCTGTACTCTGTACTCGACAAGTTCAGACAGCCTTTTTTGTGCTCCCAAGTCCCAACGGCTGCAAAACAAAAAGGAGTTTGTTTTTCCTTAAGTAATTGAATAGAAGAAGCAATTCGGCCGTTAGTCCACCGATGACACAGACGGTAGGAAAGTGTGTCGATGCCGGTAGGTGGCTTGACAGTCGACACCGGTGCCTGCCTGCGTCTGATTAGGCAGATGCACAACACAAGTGACACACACACACACACATAGACAGGTATTGTACATAAAGAAAATCCTCACACACTGATCACTGATGTAAGCAAGGCGGATTACACGTTGAGCCAGCTTAAGTCGGCATGGTCTAAGCTAAGCATAGCATCGGCATCCACGTAGTGCCCTCCTCGGCTGCTCTCAGGAAAGTAGAAGAGGTGATGTAGACTCATGGACTCATGGTGAGAGTTGTTCTCTCTGCCCTTCTCTCTTCTAGAGAGGAGAGGCGGTTGATTAAAGATGTTCAACAGTGGACGAAAATGACTTGAAGCGACGGGAGGAAAGCCTGCATCTAGGAGATTCAGGGACAGGGACAGAGACCATGGAAGCTGTTACTACATCAAAGCTGATCAGGTAGGCCATTAATAACGTCAATGGTGGATTGCCAATTGCGTACGTACGTACGTACGTACAGAGGCTCGCACGTGTACATACACATAGTACAATCAGATCCTGCCCTGTACAGTACTGTACAGCGACGGAGGGAGCAGGGAGGCCACAGTTGAACTCGGTCGTTTGGAAGGGAAGACGACAGAGGAAAGCAACGCACGCACCTGTACAGACGGACGCTATGTAAACATGAGCAGGGTGGTGAGTGCGACTGCCAGGGGCACAAGCTTCGATGCGTGCGTGTGCGTGTGCGTGGACGACCGGGGGACGACACCTCACCTGAACTGCGCTGCAGTTCACGGCCGCCGCCGATGAGTCCGCCTAGCAAACCGCGGCACGGCGGCGTACCAGAGCTAGGTCGCCGCCCATGGAGCAGCAGGACGTGTCAGTGTCACCGCGCCACACGAGCTTCGACGCCGGAGCAGGAGGCCCTGCGGCCAAGCACGCCACCGTGTTCAGCAGCATTGTGGGCGGCAGGCCAACGCACGGCACCGGCCGTGCGTGCTCCGACGCGGCGTCCGGCGAGACCGTTCAAGCGTAGGCACGGCCCAAGGGGATGTCGTGACGTCCGTCCAGACACCGGAGTGCACGGCGCCATCGCGCGAGACGTGACAGGGTTCTGGGACGGCAGCGGAGCCGCCACCCGGTGAGTCAGAATCGGAGACCCAAGTGCATGCCCCGCCACATGTGTAGTAGTTTCCAGCCCACGGTTTAGAGAGGATCGAAACCGGACCGTGCGCTGCGCTGGCCGGAATCGACACGACAGGCCGGCCAACCTGGTCGCCGATCGCCGGCAACACATGGTCATCTCATCTCTTGTTGGCTTCTGTCACGGGGGCGGCCTAGCCTAGCTACCCAGCTGAGCGGTAGCCTCCCTCCTGCGTGTGTGTGTTCCGACGATAAATTGACAGGTTAACAGCATCTGATAAACCTGCATTATTATACGCTGTCAGCCTGACTGGCCGTGTGCGTGTGGTGCATGCACGGCCGTGCAATCGACGACACCGTGGCCGGTTTTGGCTTCAGGCTCCTAAATTCGCCACAAGCTCAGGCGATGTTTCTAGGTGACTGATGAATGGGGACATTGTATCCAAGGACGATTAATCATCCATCCTATGGACATGATCGGGATCGAGAATGGGCCACCTTAAATTTATACGGTATAATGAAAAAAAGGGATTAAATACGTGCGCGTTCGTACATTAATCGTGCTAGTCAATGGAGTTGTTAGGCTTGTCACCACAAAATGAATCGTCGTCACTCCCTCCACCATGGTTCCTGGACACCCAGAAACACGCCATGGCAGTGGGTTCATTGCACACGACGGAGTGATCCACTCAACTGCTGCCTTCGTGCATATATTAGGACTGCATTTCCCTTTCGTCAACCTTCTCTCCAGTCAGGCAAAAACTACTCTTAACTACTATGGCTTTAAAAATAGTCCCACTCGTGTATACTGATGGGTACAACGTTGGCCCTGTTTGGATTCATGGGTTAGAGTTAGAGTTGGTTAGATTGTATTGAACTAACCTCAAAACATCCATGGGTCATATATTACTAAAATAGTACATGTTTCAACCTTACTCATGTTGCAACATAAGTACTATTGTATTTGTTGATTATAAGGTTAGCTATAGATGACATAGCATCTTTTTATAGCCAGCAGTTGACTATACTATTTAACCATGCTCTTAAAGCAAGTACAATAGTGCCTAGTCAGCTGACTATAAGGATTTAAATAATATATTTGTGATTAGTTGGAGGAGAGAGAAGAGAAGCGGTCTACTAATTAGTAGTCAGCTGCAACACGTGGTACTAGGCATTTTATAAGATAGACATGTGGGTCATATATTGCTAAAGTAGTACTCCTTATAGTCTTACTATTGTACTTGTTGACTATAAGATTACCTATAGTTAACATGGCATCTCCTTATAGCCAGCAGCACCTGGCTATAATATTAACCATGCTCTTATGGCTACAACGTTAACCGTTGGTTGGAGTACTGCAACTAGTACAGCACAACAACCATATCCTCAAACTAGTGTTGAGCCTAACAAATTCTATAGTACAATAAACAATCTATTGAAGGGGGCATGGAGTCGTGCTAAGACTTGCCCCCTTTTGTGGTAACTGATGAAGGTGTGAACCATTTTGCCCGGAAAGGATAATTTGTTCGCCGGGAATGACCGAGTTGACACTTTTATGACCGGGTATGTAAAACAATTAACATCCATTTTTTTAATTGTGATAAGGTTATGGAAATTTTTGCTCATTTGCTATCCATTTCAAATTTGGATCTTTTTATTGGGATCGAAACTGGGCGGACATTTAAGGGATAGGGTTCGAAGGCAGGCTTAGGCATCAAGATCCGTAGACTGATTCGGACCTATCCGCAGATGAATGTGGTGTCCGTTTTGCGGGATGATGTTTTACGCAATGGATGATATCATAAGTTGGTACAGTACGCATGATACAAGTGTATGATATTGCCATTGCAATGCATAATATCATAACTTAGTATCATGTGTATGCTATTACTCCCCGTTTCTTTTTACTCAGCGTATTAGATTTTTGAAAAGTCAAACATTAAAATCTTTGACCATATTTAATTTTTTTAAAAATATCAATATCTACAATACCAAATAATTGCAATATGAAAGTGTATTTTATGGTGCATCTAATGATAATGGATTTGTGTTGTGAATGTTCATATTTTTTTCGCATAAACTCGGTCAAACTTTAAAGACATTTCTAATACGCAGAGAAAAAAAATGGAGGGAATACCATTGCAATGCATAATATCGTAACCAGAGGCGGAGACAACACACCAATAAAATTAGAAATATCCTTCTATATCTAGCAGTAATTTACCTATGATTGTTAATTTAAACCTAATTTTATCACCTATTGAACCCAATGAACCCAATAGTAAAAATTTCTGGCTCCGCCAGCCACTTCGTAACATACTATCACAGGTAATATTATTTATTATCATTCAAGATACATATAAGTAAGTATAACAATTATTTTGATAGGGTATCGTAATAAGGTGCTCAATTTTTTTTCATTGAATTTTATATCACATCATTAAAATAGATTAGTTAACATACACGATACAAACTATAATACTCCTACTTATATTGTGAAATGTTTTATGTAATAGATCTCCCAAAACGTCGTTCCAGTCAGTGAAGGGGACGTCCATGATGCATGCATCCCAATATATATATAATCATCACAAGAGCGTCCATCCTGAACCGAGCGACGGCTGGTCTGGGTTATCTGACCGACCGTTTCGCATGAGGAGATATGTGCCAAACGTTTTAGCTATATAGCATCAGTTGAGAATACAAGCTATACTACTCCGGACGCATTAGGGTGTGCCATAGGTGTTTAAATGCGCATGCCCTGTCCGGCTGTCCGTAGACGTCACCATCGCCCGCGTGGGCCACTGCGTGTGGGAGTAGTGAAAGTATCTCAATAATCGCCCGCCAATCTGTTAGACAAAAATTTGATTATTACACAGCAAACTTCATGTGCTGGAAGCTGTGTGAATTATATATATGCGTTTGCTGAATCTAAAACATTACTTTGGGCTGAATGGAATCACATGGTGCTAAGTGTCAAGCAAGACATGAATGATTTTATAACTGTCTTCCCTGATTTAGACAGTAGGGACAGTTAGCAATATTTTACAGTTCGCATGATGCTACAGGTTAACGTGATTTCATGTATAGAATAAATTAGTGCTAACGCCTAGTATGAGTAAAATCACACTGTTTCATTTCCGCAACAGAAAAATCACACTGTTTCACAAAAAATATCTTTCCAAACAGAATCATACGCTTTTATGCTGCTGTTACAGGCCTAGCCGACCAGCTTTAGCAGATGAGCGGCGGATTAAGGTGGATCGTGTCCCTGCTCTCAAAGCGGCAATTAGGTTTTGCTCAGAGGAAAACAGATGTTGTAAACACAAATCGTAATATTTTACGGGATGGAAATCACCCTGCAAACGTAAAGTATATTGGAGATTTTTTATTTCAAAAACAGCACCGCGACGGTAGCTCGATGGCGATACGGCAACGACGCAATAAGACATTGACGCAGTGAAAAATTTACGATAGTTTTTATTACGGAAAATCCCACAAATGTAAAGGATGTTTGAGACTTTTTTTGTTTGAAGATGGCGCCGCGACATTAGCTCGATGGCGATAAGGCAATGACACAACAAGATAATGCCCCGGTGAAAAATTTACGATAGTTTTTATTACAGCAAATCCCGCATGTTTGAGATTTTTTTTAGTTCGAAGACGGCGCCACGACAGTATCTCGATGGCGGTAAGGCAACGACGCGGTGAAAAATTTACGATAGTTTTTATTACGGCAAATTTCGCAAATGTAAAGGATGTTTGATACTTTTTTTTTGAAGACGGCACCGCGACGGTAGCTCGATGGAGGTAATGTAACGACGCAACAAGACAATGATGCGGTGAAAAATTAATGATAGTTTTTATTACGGCAAATCCCGCAAACATAAAGGACATTTGAGACCTTTTTTTTTGTTAGAAGACGGCGCCGCGACATTAGCTCGATGGCGGTAAGGCAACGAGGCAACAAGACAATGACACGGTGAAAAATTTACGATAGTTTTTATTATGATAAAGCCCGCAAACGTAAATGATGTTTGAGACTTTTTTTTGTTCGAAGACGACGCCGCGACGGTAGCTCGATGGCGGTACGGCAACAACGTGGTGAATAATTTACGATAGTTTTTATTAGGGCAAATCCCGCAAACGTAAAGGATGTTTGAGACTTTTTTTTGTTCGAACACGGCGCCGCGACGGTAGCTCGATGGCGGTACGAGAACAACGCAACGAGACAACGGCACGGCGAGGCGTTGAAAACTTTACGGTAGTTTTTATTACGGCAAACCCCGCAAACGTAAAGGATGTTGGAGAAATTTTATTGTTCAAAAATGGCGCCGCGACGGTAGCGCGTTGGTGGTATGGCAACGACGCGACGAGGCGGTGAAATTTTATGATAGTTTTTGCTACGTCAAATCCAGCAAAGGTAAAGGATGTTGGAGAATTTTCGTTGTTTGAAGACGGCACCGCGATGGTAGTTCGATGGCGGTACGACAACGACAACAGTGCGGTGAGGCTGTGAAATTTTTAAGATAGTTTTTATTGTGGAAAATCCAGCAAACATAAAGGATGTTGGAGAAAAAATTTAGGGTATTTGTTGTTGTGCCAATATTTAATACAATATAGTAGGACTGCTCAAGTGTGTTCGATGTGCAAGGAAATGTTAAAACACCATATATATTTAGGTACAAAAGAAGTTGTGTAATTTTTTAAAAAACTTTCTACAATCTCTTTTTTTGAACTGGACATCATATTGCAAACGTACATGATGTTATAGATTTTTTTTACCGAACTTCCTTTAAATTTCTAATTATGAGCGGAAGCATTCATGTTGGCTGCTGCGTCGATTTGAGCCATGTCGTTGGGCGGTGTTGCACTGATTAGATGGTCACACAGGTGATTACGTTGAAATACTTCCTTGACCCCGTCTACCACCCTAACAATTTGTCTTTGGTTAATCTGGTTGGCGATGTGCATTGTTTAGAACTTCCACTGTATTTGTTCTGCGAGCATGCTGAGCGTATCGAATGATTTTGAAATCCCACCCCGCTCAAACCAGTTCCACGTTATAGTGGTTTCAATTCCAAGTGGTGTATTTAATGGTAGGAGCACTGGCATCAGTTTGAAATCCATGATCGCTAAAGTCTTCGGTGTGGCAAAAAAGTGAGGTTGTTGTACTAGCCTACTTCTGTGCCTAGTCCACCTACAAGTACAATACTACTACAGCGTTGTTCATACCTTTCCAGGAAAGAAATAATGCCTGCTATACGCTGAGTACAGTTGCCAGTGAACCGAATCATGAAGAAAATGTATCCGTCGATAGCACTGGTTTAGATGCCGCTGGGATCAGCCGAGCACTTTCCTAATCATCACGCCATTTTATATCCTGGTCGGTTTTGCGCGGTGTGCCGTGCACCACCGGTGGCCGTGATAAGCCCGACTGATCCAACCCAATCTTTCTCCATCCCATTTCTTCTTTGCTTTGTCTCCACATCATCATGCAAGCAAAGGTGGCCACTTCCGTTTTGTTCGTCCCTATCCTCCCGTCCACCACCCCCACTCACTCCCATCCATCCAATCCATAATTCCGTTCAACGGCCGGCCGCCGCTCTCTTCTCCCTTTGCGCGCACGCTCCCCAAATCAAATCAAATCCAACGTACTCCTCCTACTGCTACACCTTCCATTCCCATTCCCGTTCTCTTTTTTATTTGTGTTTTCTTGTCTTGCCTTTCTCTCCCTCCGATCATACACCCTTTTCCTCTAAATAACGCAATACACAAATCCTATCTCGAGCCAGGCATCAATACGTTTCTGTGCGTGCGTCTATGATTGGGCGCATTATTGTGTGCACTCAAATTCACTTTAGGGGGCAATGACGATGGCACATTTTCACGTGTAGAATCAACGGATGATATGTGGAATACACGGCCGGGCTAACAATATGGACTTGTCAAGGCAGGTCGCTTTGGTTAACTACTCCGGCGATCGTCGGTAAATAACAGTGAATCTGTGTGAACGAACCCAGCAAGCACCGTAAACATGTGGAGATCCACGTCAAAATGATGATGCAGGTGATGGTTACCCGGTTCAAAATCTTGAGCCTCAAGGGTCCTGCAAAACAGAGTGATTCGGACCGGCGGACGGAGACACGCCGGAGAAAGCTAAAGTGACATCGAGATTACTGACTAATTTAACTGAATATCGTTCCAAAGTGAGAATCAACCGATGACAAAACCACACGATTATCTCGGTCCAGTCCCAGTTACCACTGATGAATTTCGACGCCTTTCACCAACCCCAACAATGGCGTCCGTGCGTGTTTTTCTTCTCGCGAACTCAAAACAGAATACGGCAGTCTCAATAATCTAAGTACATTAGCATCATCTTTCAGACTTGTTGTGATGGATCGATGAATCGATGGTGTACTTTTCTATGGGGCAAATCGCATGATTAATCAGGAGCAATCGTGGATGTGGAAGGAAAGGCGACAGGGGAGGAGAGGACCGGAAACGGAATAAATCCAACGCTCCCCAACAAGGGAAGCTCACCGGCCATCATCACAGGATAGATATGTGATAGAGACACAGACCACCACTACGATTAGCTCATCCTTCATTGTGATCCACAACCACAAGTATATGGCACTACTAACTAATTAAATCCATTTAAATTTGGTTGCTTTCGAATTTATGTAAATCTGATTTGTTCAACGGCTCAGGCTTTATTCTGTCCCACACCATATATATATGTTGAGCTGAAAAAGGAACTAGGACTAGTTGTTTGCAGGCGGGCAGATATATGCAGTGCGAGCATTCAGAAACACAGAACTGTCCGCTTGGTTTCAACAGTTTTTTCAAAGGCAACTAAAATATTCTTGAAGGCCCGTACGTACTGCATAACAAAAATTATGCGATTATTCTCCCCGGAAACGCAAAGCAAGCATCTTTCAGGAGTGCTATCGAAATCCAAGGGTCAGCGTCAGAGTATTTCTAAGCGGGTAGCGTCTAGTGTGGTAGTGATACGATAACTCCCTCTACATTCCCGTCAAAGCGTATATGTCAGTATACTGATTGCGGGACAAGAACAGCACACCAAGATACACACGAGACGTGCACATAAGAAAAATGCTGTGGTATTCGTTGCTGGTACTCCTCGTAGAGCTTTCGTTGCCTCATTCCCCAAACAAGCAGGCAGTCGGTCGTGTCGAGTGGACACTACAAAATCGATCACAATAACTCTGCAACCGACGTACGTAAACCACACACTGGGACGCCGCAGTTGGGCGGCACGGAGGCGGAAGCACAACACCTTCCTCACAAAATCTAGTAGCCACTAGCCACCATGCGTCGTAACTGCAGATTCCTCCAGCTGTTCTTGGGCACCCGCTGTTTGCTGCTGGCTGCGGCGCACGGGTGGCATCCCCGAGCCCCAGCCGTATCACGCCATCTCCTTCCGTTTTTTTGTCTGTTTACCCGTGGCCCGTTGCACGCCCACCGTGCTGCCAAGGCAAGGCATCCATGATCCATCCATCGGCATGTCGCTCGCCTCTGCCGTCGACATATACGGCCGTCCGTCGCCGTCGCCGTCGCACCGTCCGTATCGGCCCGTGCTCTGTCTTCACCTCCATGTACCCTACCTACGCACAATTATACCCTTGCCTGCCCACTCACAGTTAGGACTAGGACTCCTAATTTATACTCTACTTTTATCACTGTACGTAGAATACCCATTGCTGAGGGCACGTGTGCTGAAAGTGAAAAGGGAGGGAGGCAAACGTGCTGCGCGCAGGTGTGAAGTGAAATCTCTCTCTGTTTTTGCGTGAGTTGCAGACAGTGCTTGGGATATGGGTCTCGCCATCTCGGGATGGTGTATATATATAAGCAGTCGTCACGCACAAGAATCATCCTAGCCAGCCAAAGCTCCCCTCCCCTATCTCTCTCCTTCAACCAAAGCAAAGCAAAGCAAAGCAAACCAGCCACTCTCCTCTGCTCCGCTCTCAAGAAAAGAGAAGAAAAAGATGGCCGTCTCTGTCTGCTCATCCTCATCCACTCTCCTCCTGCTCGCGCCCCTCTTCTTCTTCTTCTTCCTCCTCCCGTCGCTCGCCTCCGCCTGCGACCGCTGCGCGCGCCACTCCAAGGCCGCCTACTACACCTCCTCGCTCACCCTCGCCGGTACGTACCGGGGCCATGGATGGATTGCTTCTTCGACCTCCTCTGTTTCTGGTTTCTGCCTATCCCCATGTCTGTTGGGTTGCAGAGCATGGGGTTCTGACTTCTGATTTGCGTGCAGCCGGCTCTTGCGGATATGGCCCCGCCGCCGCGTCCTTCAACGGCGGCCTGCTCGCCGCCGCCGGCCCGGCTCTCTACCGCGGAGGCCTCGGCTGCGGCGCCTGCTTCCAGGTACCAACCAACCAAGTTACTGTAGTAGTACTACAACCCAAGAAATGAGATTCTGGATTTTGATTCGTGATTGATCAACACATCACCTAGCCGAAGCATCAAGTTACCTCGATTCCTCGCCTAACCCGAATGGTTTCCCGGGTGCAGGTGCGGTGCAAGGACAAGAAGCTCTGCAGCGGCGCCGGCGCCAGGGTGGTCGTGACGGACCGGGCGAGGACGAGGACCAACCGCACGGACCTGGTGCTCAGCAGCCCGGCGTTCGCCGCCATGGCCCGCCCCGGCATGGCCGCGCGGCTCGCCAAGCACCCCGCCGTCGACGTCGAATACAAGAGGTAAATACTACTGTACAAAGCTGTAATAAACCCACCGCTCCTTGTTTCACCACCAACCACGCCATGTGCCTCTTTCTACTCCTTCAACGCTGTGCGTAATAAAGAGCAGGCTCGAATAGTCTCCGCCGAACGTGCCACCATGAGTACAGGACACCATTTGTCTTTGCAAGTTTAAGGCTGGAAGCTCAAAATTGTCGGCGTTGATGTGCAGGGTGGCGTGCGAGTACGGCGGCAAGAACCTGTCGGTGCGGGTGGAGGAGCGGAGCCGCGCGCCGAGCGAGCTCGCCGTCACCTTCCTCTACCAGGGCGGCCAGACCGACATCGTCGCCGTCGACGTCGCCAAGGTGAACCTCCCCAGTCCTCCTACCAAGAAACCTCTGACGGCAGCACGTAGTACAAGTGATCGTTTCTGAATTCTGAATTGCATTCTTGACGGTGGTGCAGGTTGGGTCGTCGAACTGGAAGTTCATGACGCGGGAGCACGGGCCGGCGTGGAGCACGAGGCAGGCGCCGGCGGGGCCGCTGCAGTTCAGGGTGGTGGTCACCGGCGGGTACGACGGCAAGTGGGTGTGGGCGGACCGGGAGGTGCTGCCGACCCGGTGGCGCGCCGGCGAGGTGTACGACACGGGGGTCCAGATCACCGACGTCGCGCAGGAGGGATGCTTTCCGTGCGACACGCAGGAGTGGAGGTGAAAGCGAGGGAGACGAGCACAGGCTATAGTAAACAACAAATGATGAGCAGCAAAGAGCCAAAGAAGGTCCTCGTTTTTGGCTGTGAGCGGACGATCGATCGATCACAACCCCTACACTAAACTAGAGGATTAGTTAGTTTAATTAGGATGGATGACTCATAGGGTGCTGATCCACCGGCAACTTTGTTACTGCCTTTTTCTGCTTTCTTTTCTGTTTTGTTCTGCGAGCCTTGTGTACATAAACTGCTGACGACGTGAAGATAAGGAATTAGGTCGAGCAACCTGGGAGGATACTTTGAAGTTACAAATAGAGGCTCCTATGAGAGCAAGTCTAGTAGATACGCTATAATTGCCATATTTTGAATGCAGGTTGTCGTAAAATGGATTTGCGGTACTAAATTCAGCATGGTAGAATAGATACATCATACCGAGCGGCATGTTTACACAACGAGCTTTGCTACACGTACGGACAGATTACAGGCTAGTGTTAATTGATCGGATCTGATTGGGCTAATGGAAAGCAGTGGGCCCCACCTGGGTTAAATTCAGGGGGGAGTTTAAATTAGTGAAGAGGAGTCCGTAAAAGCCTGTAAAATATCTGTACGTTTAGCATTTTTGTTACACAACACATTTCTGCTCAAATTTCGCTGGAGCGGTCAAATACGAAAAACAAAACAAGTACTACGTGATCACCGAAGGACACCACGGATGGAGCGGTCAAACACGAAAAACAAAACAAGTACTACGTGTTCACCGAAGGACACCAGGGTCGTCGGAGGAAGGTAGCAGCCGTCTTCCTTTTTGAGGTAAAAGTAGTAGGACAACACAGAGGTCCTCGCCGAGCTCGAGCTCGTCCTTGGTCACCTTTAGACGCTCGGCCGCACCTTCCTCCTCGTCGTCCATCGTTGCTTTAGCGACCACCATCTTCTATTCCGCCATGCGGAGCCGCTAGGTGAACGGCCAGAGAAATTTTCCTAGCTCCTAGAAACGCTCACATCTGGTGTTGCGGGAGAGGGCGGCACGACCGCGGGTTTGTGCCGACTGCGTCTGGTCAATCGATCGACGCGCGGGGACGCGGGAGCAGGTGGCCTCGTGGACGTGGCTAGGACGCTTGGCCTGCACCCAACCGTAGTGACCATGACACCTAGATCCACCGACAACCATGGCGATCTGACGCTGAAGTTCAAATGCGATGAGACGGAGGGGGAAGTGGATGTGACGGCATCAGAGGAGAGGGGGGGGGGGGGGTTAGGAGATGGCAACCCTAAATCCCTCCACACTATAGATATAGCGGGTAAGGACGATTTTTTGGACCGCCTGTATATTTTTACAAATCGAAATCCGAATAGCGTATCTATTCTGACCACAAATTTACTCCGTACGTTAAGAAATCCGTATATATAAGGATGAACGACGGGATCTAAAGTTGCTTTTAATATGTGTGTGTGTAGCGTCGCAAGTCGCCGTGACGCTGGTGTCAAACGCCTCACATGCTGCTATGCCCATGCTCCGTTGCTTTCGGCAACGAAACTAGTCGTTAATCTTGCAGCCTCCGCTGACTCCAGAGGCCAATCTTCATCCATAATTCTAACTCTATTCCTTTCTCTGTTCATGGAGTTGGTTTGTTTGGGCACTCTGGAATTTTTGAAAGGAACCAAGGACTTTTTTATTTATTGAAAAGAGAACTTCCTCCTCTTCGGTTTCACTTATGAGAAACATATATTCGAAAAGTATATTTCAAAACATGTACCTGAAAAGATGGACATCATACATTCATAAATTTTTAACATGTATACAAAATGGTAAGCGTCTATAGGAAATTACAATGTGTACTGACAAAGTACACATGTGTTACAAAAAGGAAAAAAACAAAGAAAACAAAAATGAATTGGTGAAATAAGAAACAAATGAAAACCGAAGAGAACCTTACAATGTGTACTAACAAAATAGACATGTGTTACAAAAAGGAAAAAACAAAGAAAACAAAAAAGAATTGGTGAAATAAGAAACAAATGAAAACCGAAGAGAACCAACATAGAGAACCAAGAGAAAAAAAAACACAAAGAAAAAATAATGCACCAAAAACAACTTTTGGTGGGACCGGAATTGGGCCGGCCAACTAAGGGAGACTTTTGGTGCGAGTATCTCGCTATGTAGTTCGTCTGAAAAAAACAAGATATGTGCTTTATTGGATTAGAATCAATCAAGTTAGGTTTTCAAAAACTATATTTTAGGGGGAATTTTAAGAAAACCAGTCTTGTGAGAGGTGATGACATATTATGTGATCTTGCACAACATAATCATGAAAGATGATGATAAAGATGTTGTCGGAGGTTTAAAATTTGAGAACATAGATGATCTTATTCAATTTACAGATCATAATCCAGGTACATTTGATGAGCTCGTTCAAATGCATCAATAAATTCGATGTCGAGTAAGTTATGAACAACTCATAAAAGATACTTCCTCCGTAACAAAATATAAAACACATTTTATGTCCTATGCAAAATGGAAAATAATATATATTTTGATAAAGAGGTAGTATGATTGATCATGTATCGAGTAACCTATGAAGGGCACAAGTTAAAGGAAACACATGAGAACAACATATGTACAAATTGTTGAATTGTAATTTTAAAATTTAAAGTTCGAATGCTGTGGATTTAGACAGTAAAACAGAATAACACGTTTATGAAATAGCGTTGTATTGCCGACTTCTATATCAATGTTCGTGAAATGGTCCAGAACAAATAATATTGCTGTTGTAGATGACCTAAAGTATAATAACAGTACAAAGTGAATCAGCCTGTGGTTGAGTTGATTGGAGGGGCACTGGTATCCTAGCTCATCAGAGTTCAAATCTCAGATTTGACATTGGTGCTCGTATTTTTCTGGATTTATTTCAGGCTTTCGGCGATATGCTTTCAGTGAAAGAAAAATGTTCGCGTTGAAGATGAGGTGGCGACTTCGTTAGTTTTAAGATGATATGCCAGGTTCAGCATTGCGAAGATTTTCATAAAGGTATGATGTGTGTATGTGCGTCCATAAGGTGAGTGTATGTTCATGCATGTAAGCGTTGGCGTTGTATTGTGTTCTTTAAACAAAACAGAGCACGTGCCGAAACGGTCGGTGTGACATGCCAGAACGGGGGAAGCTGAGCTGGGGCTACCCCAACGTGGGACACGGGTAAACAGACAAGAAACGGAAGGGGAAAAAGATTAGAGATCGCGTGATACGGTGATGATGCGCCGGAGCGGCCCTCTTGTCTTGGCCTGGACGGCCGTGTGTGTGTGTTGTGTGTCTCTCCTCTCGTCGTCTCGTGTAGCCGTGTAGGGGCTAGGCATGGGCGGCCGATATCGGAGTGGGCGTCGTGCTCTTCTTCTCTTGGAACTTTGGACTTGGAGGTAAACCAACCGGTCGATGTTGATGTTACATGCAGCCATCAGCCATGCCATGCAAGGCAGGCGTGCCCTTCTCCTCCTTTTTCTGTGGTTACGGTTCAAGGAATCTCCTCCATTTACGACGGATGGAGTACTAGATTTTGTGAGGAACATGCCCTGCTTCCCTTCCCTGCCATACGTGCCGTGGATGTGTGTGCTTCACATACGAGCGTGGACTCTGTAATCGGTTGCAGCGGTGGTAGTAGAGCAGAGTTATTGCGATCGAAAGCTCTACGAATGTATATAGACATAGTTTAGAGTATAGATACATAATTTATATTGATATTTTAAATAACTTAGTACAACTCTAGTACTAGTATTATATTTAAGAACGGAGGAAGTACAAGTACTAGCAAGGAATACCACTCTCTTTTTCCATGCACGTCTCGTATCTTGGTATGCTGTTCTTGTCCTGCAATCAGTATACTGACATATACATTTGACGGGAATGTGGAGTTATCGTATCACTACCGCGCTAGACGCTACCGGCTTAAAAAAAATACTCTGATGCTGACCCTTGGATTTCGATAGGACTGCCGAAAGATGCTTGCATTGCGTTTCCGGCCAGAATAATCACAGAATAAGTGTTACGTATAGCCTTGCAGAATAGTCGCATAGTATCTGTACGGAATTATAATCGATTGAAATCAAGCTGAGCGGACCGTGTTCTGTTTTCTGAATGTACGTGCGCATGTTTAGGTACTCCTAATTCCCTTTTCAGCTCAACATATATGATGGTATGGGACAGAACAAAGCCTGAACCGTTGAACAAACCAGATTTACATAATAAATTGGAAAGCAACCAAATAAATGGATTTTAATTAATTAGTAGTAGTTGTGGCTAACAATGAACGATGATGAGCTAATCGTAGTGGTGGTCTCTCTCTCTCACCTATGTATCCTGTGATGATGGCCGGTGAGCTTCCGTTGTTGGGGAGCGTTGGATTTACTCCTACTTAGATTATTGAGAGGCGGTGCTGCCGTATTCTGTTTGAGTTCGTGAGCAGCATTGTTGGGGTTGGTGAAAGGCGTCGAAATTCATCAGTGGTAACTGGGACTGGACCGAGATAATCGTGTGGTTTTGTCATCAGTTGATTCTCACTTTGGAGCGATATTCAGTTAAATTAGTCAGAAATCTCGATGTCACTCTAGCTTTCTTCAGAGTCACCGTCCACCGGTCCGAGTCACTCCGTTTTGCAGGACCCTTGAGGCTCAAGATTTTGAACCGGGTAACCATCACCTGAGGCATCCTCATTTTGACGACAGTTTTCCCGTGCTTCCTGGGTTAGTTCACACAGATTCACTGTGTTTTACCGACGATCGCCCGAGATGAATTATACACAGTGACATGGCTTGACAAACTTTCAAAAAAAAAAAAAGAGACATGGCTTGACAAGTCCGTTTTGTTAGCATATATCATCTGTTGCTTCTACGCAGCGCGCCAATCATAGACGCACGCACATAATCGTATTGTTGCTTCTACTGTAGGATTTATGAATTGCATTATTTAGAGGAAAAGGTGTACGATCGGACATTTAGGGTGTGTTTGGTTGGAGGTGTCTGCCTGTGTCGGCCCGAACGAGCGAGCGAGACGAGTGTTTGGTTCGAGTGCACCGCGTGGCCGTGAGTGAGCTGAAACAATTTTCAACGCGGAAAAGTGGGCAGAGTGACGCGGCCGGATTCAGCGCTCCGCGCGGCCGCGAGCGGAGTGGGCCGGCGCCCCATCCAAACACACCCTTAGAGGCAAGACAAAAACACAAATAAGAAAAAGTGGAAAGGAATGGGAATCGAAGGTGGTGTAGTAGGCTAGTAGTAGGAAGGTGTACGTTGGATTTGATTCGGAGAGCGTGCGAACGGCGGCCGACCGTTGAACGGAATTGTGTAGGGATGTGGGATGGATGGATGAGACTGAGGGACGGTGAGTGGAGGTGGGGGGAGGATATGGTCATGGATGAACAAAACGGATCAGTGGCCACCTTTGCCTGCATGATGTAGAGACAAAGCAAAAGAAATGGATCAGTCTCGCACGGTCACGAGGACGAGGTGCACGGCACAACAAGCAAGCCCGACCCTGATATAGTTTAATTTTTTAGAGAAATGTTATGGTAGTAGGATATATTTTTTTGAAAAATATTATAGCGGATGCAAACGGTCACTACTACAGAGACGGACGACGCCGGTAGTTACGGTTGAATGATCAGTTCCCATACTGATGTTTGCGGACCGATTCGAATCAATCTATGAACGGATACACTAGCCGTTTTAAAAATCATGGTTGGAGCATCCATCTTCTTCTTTTCCCCCGAGGCAAAGTTGTATGCATCATTACAAACGAGTGGGATTTTGTCTTTATTTTGGCACAAGGAAAGAAGCTACGTAGAGTAATTCTTTGTTTGCATGCGGAATAAAGGTTGACGAAAAGGAATTCAGTCCTAATTTATGCACGAAGCAGCAGCTGAGTGGATCACTGGTTCGTGTGCGATAAACCGACCCATCGGCATGTTTCTGGTGTCCTGGAATCATCAGGGTGGAGGGAGTGACGACGATTCATTTTGTGCTGACAGGCCTAACAACTCCATTGACCGACCGATCAATATGTTAACGTTCACGGTATTTAATCGTCCCTCGTTTCATTTCATCCAAGTACGTGGCCCATGCTCGATCTCGATCATTGTCCATAGGATGATTATTATCAGTCGTCCTTGTAAGACAATGCCCGTCCGTCCCCGTTCAGTCACCCAGAAACATGGTCTGAGCTTGTGCGAAATTTGGTGCGTGTTGGATTGTACAACCATGCTAAAGCCAAAACAGGCCATCGGTGTGGATTGCACGGCCGTGCATGCACCACATGCACACGGCCAGTCAGGCTGACAGCCCTATAATAATGCAGGTTTATCGGATGCGGTTAACCTGTCAATTTGTCGTCGGAACACAACATATATACAGATACAGGGAGGGCTACCGCTCAGCTGGGTAGCTAGGCCGCCCCCGTGACAGAAGCCAACAAGAGATGAGATGACCATGTGTTGCCGGCGATCGGCGACCAGGTTGGCCGGCCTGTCGTGTCGGTTCCGATTTCCGGCCAGCGCACGGCCCGGTTTCGGTCTATACCGTGGGCTAGAAGATCCGTTCCAAAACCCTGTCACCTCTCGCGATGGCGCCGTGCACTCCGGAGTCACGACATGCCAACTCCGGGCCCTTGGACCGTGGCCCGCCTTTGGACTGTCGCCGGACGCCGCGTCCGAACAGTTAGTGTTAGTGGCAACTGAAGGGAGGGTGTGGCGAGCGCGGACGTGCCGGCCTCGAAGCTCATGTCGCCACATCCTGCCGCTCCAAGGGCGGTGACCATGCGCATGGACGCGCACGGCGCGACACGAAGGGGTCGCCGTGCCGCGTTCAGGTCAGGTGTCATTCATTCATCTCCACGCACCGGGTAGCTGCTCAATTGCTCTAAGCGCATCGCGCACGCATTGACGTCTGTACAGGTACAGCTGGCGTGTTCCATCGCCGCACAGTACAGGGGATGATCTGTTTGTTTGTACTGTATGTACTACAACGAACTTGGCAATCGACCATTGACCTAATTAATATGGGGAGCAATGATGGTGCCTTAATGGCCTCTCCATGATCAGTCTTGATGTACTATCAGCTAATTTGGTTCGTACGTACGTGTCCATGGTCTGTCCCTGTCGCTGAATCTCCTAGCTGCAGGCTTCCCTCTCCCCTCGCTTCAAGTCATTTCCCTACACTACACTGTTCGACACCCTGTGTTCTGCAGTGCATGCTCTTTAACCAACCGCCTCTGTACAAGAAGAAGGGCATAGAGAACATCTCTCGATCGCCATGAGTCTACATCACTTCTTCCTTCTTTCCTGATAATAAAAAGGCAAATGCAGAAAGCAACGAGGGCACTAGCTACGTGGATGGATGCCGATGCTATGCTTAGCTTACACCACCCCGTGCGTGATCGGAACAAGAAGAGGAAGGATCCACCATGTCTGTCTGAACGTCTTCAGATTTAAATTGAATAAACTGCACCGCGAGTCAGGCCCGGCCCTGAGGGGGGGCGAGCGGGGCGGCCGCCCCGGGCCCCAGATCCAAGGGGGCCCCATCTTTGGTATGCGTGAGGAACCCTACTGCCAACGGAGGCGCCATTAGAGCAGTCCTGAAGTTTTTCTGTGTCGCTGTGAGGAAGAAGAAAGTCGAAACTTTAGCCTGTAGGAAACTGGGCCTTAGAGCATCTCATTTGCGGCGCTATTTTTAGCGCCCCCCCCCCCCCCCCCCCCCAGGACGATTTGCGGCGCTATTTTTAGCGCCGCTTGGGGGGCACTTGCGCGGCGATAGGTCCTGGGGGGGCCGACTACCCAGCCGCGGCCCCAAGATGACCCCCAAGTATCGGCCAATTTCAAACAAAAAACGACCAAACGCATTTAATTTAGAGGAAGTTCGACTGAATTCATAACATTCGGGCGATTTTTACATAAAAGATAAAAAAATTACGCTAACCTACTAATCGAAGAAGAAAGAGTAGAGCGCCTCCATTGACGACTCCGGGCCGCCTCCTTCTCCAGCGGCGCCGCCGGCTGTACCGCCATCGTCGCCGTCGCCGCCATCCTTTGGCTCCGGCTTGACGCCGGCCTGCGCGCCACAGGTCTCGCCGCCGATGGAGCCCCTCCTCCTCCAAACCCGCAGTGGCTCCTCCTCCTCGTCGTCATTGCCGTCGAGGACGATGAACGGCGGCGACGGAGGTCGTGGAGGCGCCCACTTGCTGCGGCTGCTGTTGCCCTCGCCAAAACTCTCCGCCGCAGTCATCGTGGCCCGCACCGCGTCCACCTCCCGACGGAAGGTGGCCGTGCCGATCAACGGCACCGGAGGTACCGGCACACCGCCGGCGGACAGCACCCACGAGTGGGGCGGCCTGGTGTCCGGCGGGCACGGGTAGCCGGCCTGCGCGAGGAGGAGAGCCTCCATCTGCGACAGGCTCCGGGTGCGGAAACCGTTGCGGGCGAGCTCGTCGTCGGCCATGGCGAGAGAGGAGAGGAGAGCAGAGTGCGCGGCGAGATGGCGATAGAGGAGAGGGCGGCGAGGAGAGTGCGCGGCGAGGCGCCCCGGGGAGCCCCTTTTATAGCAGGGGAAGAACGCGAACAGGAGGCGGCGCGGTCGTCGGACCGTTGGGTTTCTCGGCGACCCGCATTGATGCCCTCTGCGCCGATTGGACTCGTCACCGGCGCCGCATTGATTCTCTGCGGCGGCGACAGGTGCGGGGAAGCCGAGGCGAGGCGATGACGACGACGCGTGTTCACACGCCAACAGGTGGGGCGCGGCGCGTGGACGCGCGAAATCGCGCGAACTTTCCTTCCCATTCGCGCGCTTTCCTTTCATCCAGCGACCCCAAGCGACCCCCAGCGCGCTGGGTTTAGGTTGGGATCGCCGGACTCAATTTTAGCCCAATCCGGCGCTATTTGGGCCCTTGGGGGCGCGGCTGGGGGAATTTCCTCCCCACGGCTTTAGTTTCGCCATCCTGAGGGCCTCTTGGGGGCGCGGCTGGAGATGCTCTTAGGCCTTTGCATACTTTAGAGTCGTGCCAAAAAAACTGATGGTTGGGCCACACCGTGTGAGCGCGCGTTTCAGCTTGAATGACCCATTTCCCCTAGAAAACAAAAGCTGGAATGACCCATTTTGTTTTTGAAAGATAGAGTTAACGATCAATTGATCAATATTGGTGTGCTCCTCTCTTGTACCACTGCAGCAGAGTCAATTTTTAGGATAGCAGGGCAAGGGACTTCTATAAAATTAATAAAGTACCTTAGAAAACTAAAGGACAAAACTCATAGCAAATATGTGCAGTAGAAGTTGTATCAAAATTAATTTATAAAATTTAAAAGGTACCTTGTTATAAATCGATAGTGTCCTATCAACGTTATTTGGTGATATGTCCTACTTTGATCTTAATGTATTCACGTAAGATGATTATATATATTTTGGCATATCACTATTTCACCATACTATCGGTTTCACCTACGAAAAATAAATAAATTCTTCGAAGCCACACACGCAGTAAAATTTGCCTTATAGATGGTAAATACTAAATTTACTTGATATCCTATGCGACTACATCAAATGTCAGCGACCAACGTATCATATCATGTGCGTCCTGACCAGAAACTCCCCATCATCATCCTCGTGTAGCAGATCGATAGGAACCGTACCAGAACAACAACATTTTAAAGAGGGTATGTCTTTTATTTTCATTATCAACATCAATGTTACTAAACTTGTATTTAGAAATATTAAAAACTAGTTTAGGCCCAGTACTCCACTTTCGCCCCGGGCCTCTGAAAACTCAGGACCGACCCTGCCGCGAGTACAAAGCAAGCACCACCGTCCCAACTGAGAGGCCCGGCCGCTGCCCTGAAAATCATACCGGACACAAGCTTGTGCTGCAGTGCGGTCAAAGGAGCACACCCCGATCTTTAGACGTGCCGCCGGTGGAGACAAACAACGTGTATCATGGACACTTAGCCTTAGAGCATCTGCAGCCGTTCGCCCCCCCCCCTTCCAAGACGTTTTGCGGCGCTAAGCGAGCCCCCCCCCCCTCCAACCGCACCCCCAAGGTCGAACCCAAGAAAACGGAGGCGCGCATACAAGTTCGAATAGTTTTCTTCCCGCTTTAAAAAACAGCAAAGTTCGGCGAAACATGCCATGGTTCGACGATCAAGCATGCCACAGACGGCGTGATCTACGCGGAGAACAAAAAGTAGGCCGGCCGGCAGCTCAAAGCGGGCCGTCCAGGTCGACCGCAGAAGCCGGTGGCTCGCCGAATGTCTCAATCGGCGTGGACGACGTGT
This sequence comes from Bromus sterilis, assembly GCA_950022295.1. NCBI lineage: Eukaryota > Viridiplantae > Streptophyta > Magnoliopsida > Poales > Poaceae > Bromus > Bromus sterilis. The sequence goes on along the minus strand of OX465595.1, from coordinate 9,995,952 downwards.
CCGGAGTCGTCGGCGTGTCCGCCGTGGGCGAGGCAGGCACGCCCAGCGCAGGCGGGGCTGTGGGGGGCGTGACAACGGGCGGCGCCATTGTCGTGGTAATACCTAAGGTATACCCCCATGTTCCTTATATCAGGGGATACCCTTAATTCTACCACCTCTTGGAAAATACTTGCAAATCAAAACATAAACAAAAACCTCTTATTTCTTTTCTATCCGAGTAAGAAACTGCTCGGATCAAATCAAACTCTTCCGAGTAGCTAGTTTCATTAATACAGGAGCAACCTTATTCAGAAGAGGTCCTTTCTCGAGTAAGGCGTCACTCGGAGCGAAGCAGTACCATCCGAATAAGGTGGTTACTCGGAAGAAGAAGAAGCCGAGCTGCATGGTTACTCGAAAGAAGAAGAAGGACTGCTGTTACAAGACATTAAAGCCATAGGCGTTACCCCTACTTAAATAGCAATAATGGGGAGACGTTTCCCATTGTAATAATAACCATCCTTAAACTCTGTAATTAAAACCCATTACTGGGCAATGAAGGGACATGGCGCACTCTATATAAGCCCATCCTTTCACCCCAGCAGGGACAACTTGGACATCTAGAGAAAGAACACCCCAAACTATTTGGGACAGGATTAAGGTTGTTATCTCCAAGGAGAGGCCTAACCTGTATAACTTTTCCTGGTGTCACCATCTTTGCGTACAGATCTTCATAGCTCCATCACTACCCTCATATCTATTGTTAGGTCTATAACCACAACAATTGGCGCCCACCGTGGGGCTGAGCTGATCAGCAACCGTAGAGATGGGATTCTTTTCGTCTTCCTCATCGTCCTGCGGCCCCCAACTCATCCGCGGCGAGATGTTTTCCTTTGGATCGTTAGCCTTTGTGGCTGACGATTCTGCTTGGCTGGCGGATGCGCCGCTCCAAGCGCAGCTGTTGCCTTTAAGAGGCAGCGTGCACTTTCGAGCCGACAAATCGGGGGCTCTTTGCCTCCAATTACCAGCTCGTCCTCAAGCCCAGGGCCTGTTGCCTGTTCACCGCAAGAAGAAGAGATCAGGCCTCCCGCGTATTCCTTACCGGAACAAGCCCCGCCCGATCCAGCAGGTGGCGGTCATCGACTCAATGGAATTAGCTCAGCAGGCCATCAGCGAGCTGATCGCGAAGGAAGGTCCGACGACATCTCTAATGCACATCTTCAACTCTGGAGATGATGAAGACCTTTTGATGTCTGATTCGGAACCAGAAGCCGAACAAGAAGGGAGCAATGGTTCTCCCGTCACCATGGCAGAAGTTTGTATGGCCGGAACTCCACCACCTCAGGCGTCACCGGCCAGAGAGGGGGGAGATCGGACTAATGAAGCAGCTCGGGGCAATGAAGAGATTCCACTCGGAGAAAGAGAACGTCGACGAACATCTTCTTTCAGACGTCTAGAGCTCGGAGGTTCAAGTCGGCGGCCCCTTACTCGGGAAGAACAAGGGACGGCAGAGGCAACAGAGCGAATGTTACAAACCCCCATAGATACCTCAACTCCGAAAGGGCAACATTTAGAAGCAGCTAGGTTAACCAATTTAGCTGAGCGACAACGTTTAACCGAGATACAGAATACATTGGAGCACCAGGCTCGTGAGGTAGCTCGCCTCAAGCAGAGTAGAACCAGTCGGCAACTGCGGGGGATTGGTGAAAATCAACCCTTCCGAGCTCTGGATACCCCAATGGAGAATTTAATAGTAGCTACTCGGATTGCAAATTCCTTGCAGCCGAGCGGCTCGGCGGCCGAAGGAATAGAATACTTAGCATTCTTGTTACAAAAGGCAGTGGAGCAGAACGCTGAAGTCAGTCAATCACTGCAGCGAGTTCACTCTCAGCCGCCCCTCACGGGCACCTCTCAGTCCGTTTATACTCCTCGAAGAAACAGAAATCATTCACCTCGGAACAAGGGAAATCCTCATGATAAATATCTCCATGAGCAGTTTCGAAACCCGGAGTTCCGAAGAGGTGATGAATACACAGCTCGGGGGAGAGACGAAGATTTTGCAGCTCGGGCGAGAGACGAAGAGTTCGCAGCTCGGAGGAGAGACGAAGAGTTCGCAGCTCGGAGGAGGGACCAAGAGCGGCGCCGAGTGGATCATCAAGAGGAAAGATATCGAGATATTGAAGATGATGCTCGAAGCTATTTGGTACAGAATCGGGTAGATCGTGCGAGGATGTATCGACAAGACCAAGTTAGTTATCCGATGGCTACAGGCCCTGTCTGTTTCAGCGAGAGAATCAGATCAACCTCAATTCCTCTTCGCTTCAGGATAGCGCAAGGAGTGGAGAAGTACCGGGGTGATGCCAAGCCGCAGACGTGGTTGGATGACTACAGAATAGCAGTCCAGATAGGAGGTGGTGGAGACGAGATAGCCATGATGCACCTTCCCCTGATGTTGGAAGGTTCAGCTCGGACATGGCTAAACCAGCTCCCACCAAACAGCATTTGGACATGGGAGGATTTAGTCAGGGTTTTTGTCAAAAAATTTGAAGGAACCTACAAGAGACCAGGAGGGCTGACCGAATTACAGTTGTGCATCCAAGGTCACAACGAGCCTACTCGAGAATACATTCAGAGATGGATTACTCTCCACAATTCGGTAGAGGGAGTCTCCGAGTTCCAGGCGATTCATGCCTTTAAGCAAGGTGTCAAGTACAAAGAGTTAATCTTGAAGCTCGCAAGGTCTCCCGATGTCACTTCACTGGGCAGATTGATGGAAATTGCAAACAAGTATGCTAATGGGGAAGAGGAAATTCGGCAAAAATCCCAGCAATATCGAAATATCAGCTCGGCTTCTAATCCCAAGCAAAAGAATGGAGGCGGGACTGGTAAGCGAAAGGCAGAAGGGGCACCAACAGATGCCGAATTGGTGGCGGCTGCAAATGCAGTAGGTATCCACAGCAAAAATCAACAAAGGAAGGAATGGCAACCTCGTCAGAAGAAGCCTTCAAATGATGATGATATCCTGAATCAGCCTTGTCCTCTTCATACCACCCAAGACGCTGAAGGAAAGACAGTTCTCCCGAAGCACACAGCCAGGCAGTGCCGACTAATCAAGAGAGCTGCGCAAAATGCGAAGACCGGTCCCCAGCAAGATAAGGGGAAGAAAAAGGAAGGAAGTCCAGATTTGGATAGTGAAGGTTTTCCTCGGGAAGATGGAATACTGGTCATTTTTGCAGGACGGGAATCAAAAAGAGTGGAAAAATTGAGATTCAGGGAAGTTAACACGATGGCTCCAGCTGTTCCGAATTATATGAAATGGGCAAATGTTCCGATTACGTTCGATCAATCAGACCACCCTCCTCATATCCCTCACCCTAGAAGACATGCTTTGATAGTTGACCCATTGGTGGAAACAGGAAACGGTAATTTTAGGCTAAGGAATGTCTTGATGGATGGAGGCAGTGGCATAAACCTTTTATATGCTGGTACCTTAAAAGACATGAACATTCCGATGTCCAAACTCAGTAACAGTTACTTGGAATTTCATGGGATCATCCCAGGAAAGAAAGCATTTTCACTAGGTATGATTACTCTGAATGTAGTTTTCGGTACACCTGATAATTTTCGGAAAGAAAGGATTACCTTTGAAGTAGTCGACTTTCCGAGTGCTTATCACGCGCTACTCGGACGGCCCGCTTATGCAAAGTTCATGGCAATTCCTTGCTATGTCTATTTGAAGCTAAATATGCCAGGTCCTAAAGGTGTGATCACTGTATCCGGAAACTATAAACAAGCAGAAGAGCTGCTGCAAAAAGGATCACTTATAGCCGACCAGCAAATGGCAGAGATTGAGTTTGCCGAGTTGAAGAAAACAGTTGACACGTCCGAGTTGTTACAACCTAAGAAATCATCTTCATTTGAGTCGGCAAGAGAGACCAAAAAGGTGCGGATACATCCTTCCGATGAGAACAAGTACACCAACATCGCCACCGATCTGGACCCTAAATAGGAACTCGAGCTCATCAATTTCCTCCGTGAGAATTGGGACATTTTTGCGTGGAAGCCATCTGACATGCCTGGAGTCCCAAGGGAGTTGGCTGAGCACAAATTACGGGTTGATCCAAAGGCAAGACCACTGAAAGAGTCCCTTAGGCGCTTTTCTTCGGAAAAGAGAAAAGCTATCGGACAAGAAATAGCAAGATTGCTAGCAGCTGGATTCATCAGGGAAATTTTCCACTCCGAGTGGTTAGAAAATCCTGTGATGGTTCCAAAGAAAGATAAAACTTGGAGAACTTGTGTTAATTTCCGTCATCTCAATAAAGTTTGTCCAAAGGATCACTTTCCTCTTCTTCGCATTGATCAGATTGTGGATTCCACATCTGGGTGTGAAAGACTATGTTTCCTCGATGCATACTCGGGCTATCATCAAATCCGATTATATGAACGAGATGAAATACTAACCGCATTTATAACTCCTTTTGGCTGTTTTTGCTATGTCACCATGCCATTCGGACTTAAAAATGCAGGGGCTACATATCAACGCATGATGCAAAATTGTTTGATCTGGCAGATTGGCAAAAATGTTGAGGTATATGTTGATGACATTGTAATCAAATCAGCTGAAGGAAGTAACTTGTTGGCCGACCTGGCTGAAACCTTTCAGAGTCTGCGATCTTATAGCATCAAATTGAATCCAGAAAAGTGTGTATTTGGTGTGCCAGCAGGAAAACTACTCGGTTTCATGGTTTCTGAAAGAGGGATTGAAGCTAACCCTGAGAAGATAGCAGCAATCCAGAACATGAAGCCCCCTCAGAAACTCCGAGATGTTCAAAAATTGACAGGGTGTCTTGCAGCACTCAGTCGATTCATTTCCCGACTTGGAGAGAAGGCACTCCCCCTCTATCAGCTAATGAAAAAGTCGTCAAACTTCAAGTGGACCGAAGAAGCTCAGGTAGCCTTCGAAGAATTGAAAAAACAGTTGTCAACTCGGCTAGTTCTCGCAGCACCGAAAGAAAAGGAGCCACTCTTGCTGTACATCGCAGCCACAAGCCAAGTCGTCAGCATAGCTATAGTGGTGGAAAGAGAAGAGGAAGGAAAAACACAGAAGATTCAAAGGCATATGTATTTCATCTCCGAGGTCCTCACGCCATCCAAGCAGCGATATCCTCATTACCAGAAGTTGGCAATGGGAATTCACATGGCATCTCAAAAGCTGGTTCACTACTTTGAAGACCACTCGGTCACAGTAGTCTCAGAAGCTCCTTTGGCCGAGATAATGAACAACAGATATGCCACGGGCAGAATTGCGAAATGGGGATTAGACCTCTTACCATATGATATCCAGTATCATCCCAAGAAGGCAATCAAATCACAGGCTCTGGTAGATTTTTTGGCCGAGTGGACAGAAGCACAAAGCATCCCACAACCAATCCCTGCGCCTTGACTATGTTTTTTGACGGGTCAAAATGTTAAATGGGGCAGGAGCAGGAGTAGTGTTGGTCTCCCCAAGAAAGGACGAAATGAGATACGTCCTTCAAATCCATTTCCCAGCAACAAACAACGAGGCCGAGTATGAGGCCCTTTTGTATGGATTACGAATGGCCATTTCACTTGGAATCAGAAGGTTGATGATTGTTGGAGACTCCGACCTGGTGATCAATCAGGTCATGAAAGAATGGGATATAAGAAGCCCAGCAATGACAACCTACTGTGTAGCAGTCAGAAAACTGGAGAAAAAAATCGATGGGCTGGAGCTCCATCATATCCCAAGGGCACAAAACCAGGCAACAGATGACTTAGCCAAGCTAGGATCAACTCGGGGGCAAATCCCCCCAGGAGTTTATCTGGAGCACATACATGCCCCAACTGTGAAGGAAGATCCCTACTCGGATGTCGATCCAAGTATGTTGCCAGATGAGAACATTCCGGACAAAGAAGATATTCCTGCAGTTGTGGATCTTGTTTTTGATATAGAGGTAATCCCTCCCGAGTGGTCCTTGCCCATTCTGAGATACTTACAAAAGCAAGAGCTGCCAGATGACGAAGTAGAAGCCAAGCAAGTAGTGCGAAAAGCAAAATCATACTCCGTGATCAACAATGAGTTGTACAGAAACAGTGTTACAAAACTTCCCCAGCGGTGCATATCGGAAGAAGAAGGTCGTCTCATCTTACAAGACATACATTCCGGCGAATGCGGTCACCATGCGTCAAGTCGGACACTAGTGGCCAAGGTTTTCCGAGCAGGATTCTTCTGGCCCAATGCTTTAAGGGATGCCAAGAACATTGTCGATCATTGCAGAGGATGTCAGTTTTACGCAAATCAGCCACACAAGCCAGCATCCGAGTTGAAGACAATACCCCTCGCATGGCCTTTTGCTACATGGGGTTTGGACACGATAGGGCCACTCAGAACAGGCACCTCAGGATTTACACACATCCTAGTGGTTGTAGACAAATTCACAAAATGGATAGAGGCAAAACCAATAAAAAGCTTAGACTCAGCCGCTGTAGTTGGCTTCATTCAGGGCATTGTACACCGTTTCGGCGTTCCCCACGATATCATCACCGACAACGGGTCAAAATTCAAATCAGCCGAATTCAAGCAGTTTTGCTGGAACATGGGTACCAGAGTAAACTTCGCCTCAGTGGCACACCCTCAATCCAATGGCCAGGTAGAGCGAGCAAATGAGTTGATTTTGAAGGGAATCAAACGAAGTCTTATGCGAGAACTAAAGGAAGCAGCAGGAGCCTGGGTTGAAGAGCTACCCTCAGTATTGTGGGGATTGAGAATGACTCCAAATCGATCCACTCGGGCGACCCCCTTTTTCCTGGTGTACGGTGCAGAAGCTGTCCTGCCGAGTGACCTGAAGCACAATGCTCCTCGAATAACTCAGTATACTGAAGAAGAAGCCGAGACAGCTCGGCAAGATGGTATTGACCTTTTAGAAGAAGAGAGGAACTTAGCCCTCACACGCTCGGCATTTTACCAACAAGACCTTCGACGATATCACGAGCGTCATATCCGAGCTCACTCCTTTCAGGAAGGTGACATGGTTTTACGTATCAAGCAAACCTCTGATCACAAGTTAGCCCCTCCATGGGAAGGTCCTTACATTGTAACCAGAGTCTTAGATAATGGAGCCTATCGGCTATATGATGTAACGAATAATAGAGAAGAACCACATGCATGGAATGCCCAAATGTTACGGCGCTTCTATGCATTAGATTCTTATCAATCGATTCAATAAAGAGATTCTGCCTTCATCAATTGCATTCTTAATTCAAGCTTTCGTCCGAGTTGTACGCAGCTCGGACAAAAGCCTAAGCTGACATAGTCCTATATCCTTGCAGATAACTGGTTATAGCAAGTTATCCAACAAGTTGTTCGTCCGAACTGTAAGCAGCTCGAACGAAAGCTTAAGCAAAATTTAACTAAGTTGCCCAACAAGTTTTTCCGAAACCTAGGGGCTACTTAACGTTGCGAAAAATCTAAGTTTTCCGTCCGAGCTGTACGCAGCTCGGACGAAAGCTTAAGCAAAACTTAACTAAGTTGCCCAACAAGTTTTTCTAAAAACTTGGGGGCTACTTAACGTTAAGAAAAATTCCAAGTTTTTCGTCCGAGTTGTACGCAGCTCAGACGAAAACTTCAGCAAAACTTAACTAAGTTGTCCAACAAGTTTTTCTGAAACTTGGGGGCTACTTAACGTTGCAAAAATTCCAAGTTTTTTCGTTCGAGCTGCGCGCAGCTCGGACGAAAGCTTAAGCAAAACTTAGCTAAAGTCACCTAACAGGTTCTTCTGAAACTTAGGGGCTACTTAACGTCACGACAAAACTGAAGTTCCTTATCCGAACTGTACACAACTCGGATAGAAGCTTAAGCCACATTTTACTAAGTTGCTCAACAAGTACTTCAAAACCAGAGAGAAAGGAGGAACAATGATTTCAGAAACATAGTTCTATATCCTTGCAAATAACTGGTTATGGCAAAACACATCAACACCTCAGAGTCAGGCCTTCTTAATAAAGGGCGGCAGTTTCCGAAACAGATTGTGCACCCAGGGCACAATAATAAGACATAAACTATTTATTACAAAACCTCTTGGCATTCTGAGGCAAATTTAACTGTTTTTTCCTCAACTCGATCAGGCATCACTTGCCTCATCAGATTCACTGGTAACTCCAGTAGATTCCACGAAGAAATCAAGATCTGGGATCTTTGCAATTCGACTCGCAGTCTCAGCATACCGTGACAATAAGGTCGTACAGCTCGGACCATGCTCAGGATCACCTTCTCTGACTCGTTCCAGATTGTGAACCTTTTCTGAAAAGTGAGCTTTAGTCAGAGCCAGAGCATAATTGGCACCACTTCGTGCTGAAGACCTCTTCCAACGAGCAATCTGCGGCGGAGCAGCCTGAAGCACAGGAACAACCGTATCCAGATGAACACGATTTTCCTCAGTAGGCGAGATGTAATTCTTCAACCCTAAGGTGGCACCCATGGTCTCTTCAGCATATTTCTTCGCCTTGGCGCACCTCATGGTTAGCAGACCTCTGGACAAGGCAAATTCCGTCGTCCTGGGAGTATAATTATCTTTCTTCATCAACTCGGCAAACTGTGCCATATGAGCCTGTTCCGCTTCAGGATTGGTGGAATAAACTGCAAAGACAATAATGGCGTATAAATCAAACCAAATTAACAAGACAGAAACAAGTCGGACGCACAACAAAGAACGACATCTTACTAGATAGCATCTCGCTAAATGAAGCAAACCTCCCGGCACAATATTCTTCAGCATTTTTTACAGACTCCCGAGTCGCGGCCAGCTCAGCTTCATGCTCTTCCTTATCTTTGGACCGCACCTCGGAGAGTTTCTGCAGGTCGGACTGAAGTTTGGAGATGGCAGCTTCCTTTTCCTCAAGAGCTTTCTTGTGGCTGGCCACTTGCTTTTCCAGGATTTTCTTTTCCTTCGCACGTTTCTCAGCTTGTTCAATCTCTTTCTTCATTTTGCTCACAAATTCATCACTTTCTTTCACCTTCGCATCAAACGCCTTCTTTGCAGCCTCTGCAGATTTAATAATCGGAAATATCACGTGGGGAAAAAATCTCGAATTCCTCTTAAGATACAAGAAGAAGAGCCTTACCACTATCCTCAGCATGTTTTTTCTTCAAGACTTCATGCTCTCCCTGCAGTTTTGCAAAAGCAGTGCCTAGTTCGCAAGCCTCCTGGCACAGGAAAAATTATTCAAGACCCAGTCTCTATAACATAAGACTCCGAATAACTCCAAGAAGTTACTCGGAGCCTTGGGGGCTACACCCAGTGGGTGCACTAAGAAGTGCCCCCACTGGAAGATCACCAAACCACTAGTCTCTACAACATAAGACTCCGAATAACTCCAAGAAGTTACTCGGAGCCTTGGGGGCTACACCCAGTGGGTGCACTAAGAAGTGCCCCCACTGGAAGATCACCTAACCACTAGTCTCTACAACATAAGACTCCGAATAACTCCAAGAAGTTACTCGGAGCCTTGGGGGCTACACCCAGTGGGTGCACTAAGAAGTACCCCCACTGGAAAATCACTAAATCAATAATCTCTACATAAGACTCCGAGTAACTCCAAGAAGTTATTCGGAGCCTTGGGGGCTACACCTACGAGATGCACTAAGTAGTACCCCCACAAGTAAATTCTCAAAACAACTCGGAAATATGTACACCCAGTGGGTAGAAAACTTGCACATGTACTTACATGCATTCTGGCCTTTATCACTCCAGCATCAGAAGCCATCTCACGTAGCCGCAGCTCGATTTCCGAGGCCTTCGCCAAAGACCCCTTCAATCCGTCCAGAACAGCACACTCAAGCAAGGTATCAACTGAGACTAAAGTGGGAGAAGCTTGAACTTCTCCTGCGGCAGCAACAGGAACAGTAGAGCTCTTCTCGGCATTCTTCACCCCCGAGGTAGTACGAGGAACCGCTGCCGCAGGGGTAGTAACCTCCTGATTGCTAGAACCTTCCGGAGCAGTCTGCGTGCTGGGAGCAGGGAAGATCGTCTCATTCGCAGTTGGGATCGGATCTGCGTCACGATCAATGTCCATGTCTAACAAAAGAAATTTATAAGCAAAACCTTGAGCAAAGATGAAATTCAGAGCCAAAGAATGTATACTCACCATCGATTGAAGTTCGTTCAGGAATAGAATCCAACACCTGAAAATCAGTCACAACACAGTTGCTAACATCTTCATAAGCTGCAGCATCAGGAGCCTCAACGCCAGGAAGCGTCTCGGAACCACTCGGACGAACACTGCAACATAAAGAATGTTAGGATTGACAAAGATCACTGAGGATAAATAAAAAGTTGTCGGATTTTACTTCCGAGCTTTCTTAAGAGCCCGTCTTGGGGGAGCAACAACGACAGGAGCAGCCTGAGCAGCTCCCGACTCGGAAACCTTCTTGGGGATTTTGGCGGCATCTGTCGAAGCACTAACTTTCCTCCCGCCAAGGGTAGAAAGCGTCTTCCGCTGTTTCATGGGAGCCACCTTCCCATGACTCGGGCTAAGGGCGGCGGCTTTGTTGCTATTCTCCCCTTTACTCGGAGACATGGGACGCTTCATCCCCCGTACGGATCCTCCCCGATCTGCTTCACGGTCATGATTATTCTTGGAGCGCTGCTCGGCCGTAGTACGAGGAGGCACTGCATCAGACTCCGTCTCTTCGTCATCTTCAATCCCGAGCCCTGCGTCGTTGTTGCTGTCCTCGTCCTCATCTTCAGGATTTTGCGGCGCCAAAGGGATCGGGGATGGAGAGACGTTCGTCTAAAAGATGGACAGAATAACCAAGTTAAAATTCAGGACTTATCGCAACATCCAAAAGACTAGCCAGGGAAAAGCAAATCACCAGAGTCGGAAGACGGTTAATATCAAGAGGCCTGACTCGGCCAGACATCTGCGCACCATGAGTCACGCTGGTAATGATCTTCATGAGTTGCTCAAATTCTTTTTGAGACATCGCCGAGTTGTTATAGCGGGTGTTATCATCAACTCCCGTATACTCCCACATCCTCCTAGCTCGGGCTTGCAGAGGTTGAATTCTCCGACTGACGAAAAGAGCAATAAGATCCATGGCGTCCAACCCCGCCTTATTCATCCTCACTACTTCCCTCATCAGTGGTAAAACCCGCTGTTTCTCGGAAGCGAGCAACCGGGGATTCCAGCCTCGGGAGTCGGCCAGCCTGACATCCGAGTAAGGAGGCAACGTCCGAGTGCCAGGGGCAGTTTCCACCTTACAATAAAACCAGCTATTTTCCAGTTCTTCACGGAATCGGGCAAGCTAGAAGCGAAATACTGGATACCCCGCCTCTTCGCCAAAAACAGCCCCCCGCAAAGATGATTTATCTCTGCCTCCCCAGAGTTCTTTATCTTTTGGGGCTTTATGCTGTAAATGGTGCGGAAAAGGTTCCAATGAGGATCGATACCAAGAAAACCCTCACACGAAGAGAAAAAGCTAGACAGAAGCGTGATAGAATTGGGAACGATGTGATGCAGCTTAGATCCGGTGAAAGCAAGAAAATCAAGCAAGAAAGGATGAGGAGGAAGAGAAAATCCCCTATCCACATGAGAAAGGAGCAGAACCCGCTCGTCCTCCCTAGGGTGAGGTTCAACCTCACCTGGGCCAGTAAGGCGGCAGCCATGGCGAGGGAGTAGCCCCTCGTCGTGGTAGCGTCGGATGTTCTCCACCGTGACGATGGAAGGCAACCATTCCCCCGCAGACATGACGCCAAGGGAGCAAACGGATAGGAGCCCCGCTGGTATGAAGAGCGCCTGGAAGATCACCAATGGGAGAAGAAACCCTCGATCTAGAAGGTCACCAGCGGAAAAGAGGAAGGAGCAAGCGCTGTACTGAGAAGAAAGAGGAAAAGAGGAAGCTGTATTTATAAGATACAAGAGGGAAGCCCACACAGTTATCAAGGCATTTAATGAGAGCGTCCGTTACGGTCCCCCAAATCCAGTCTCCTTAAAAGGCGCGCAGTTAATGATAAAATAACTGACCATCACGGAAATCGAGGAACCGCTCTGACAGAAAAGATCCCCTGACAGAAAAAAGATTCGCTCCCTTGGAAAAGCGGCCCGGGAGCAAGACATACAAAATTTCTCCAAGTTAGCACAACTCGGAAGTAAAAAACCCTCAGACAATTTCTCCGAGTAAAAACCTTACTCGGAAGAAAGTTAAACAAATAACTTTTCCAGACAAGCCCAATTCGGACAAAAATGTGATCTTTCTGATTCATTCTGAATAAGTCATCACTCGGAAAGGATCATTAAAAACAATCCGAGTAAGTCATCACTCGAAACAGCTAAAATAGGCAATCACTTTCAGAGAATCCCGAACTATCTTCGGTAAGCATTACAGAGGAAGTTCCGAATAACTAATTCGCTGATAATCCGTCTCTGACGTAGATCGCCAGATTATTAGCACGATCTGGTGTGAGGGGTAAAGAATTGATATCCCATGGGATACAATTTAAAGCTCGCCAGCTGATGCTTTAAATATCAAACTTTACAGATTTTGTTACATATGGGGTTTAAGGCCTTTTACCCCAAGACACACCTTCCGAGGCCTCAGTCTACCTCTTCCGAGAGACGCTTGAGTGTCGCCAAATCCTTCCAAAAACGACTCACCCTACACATAATCGAGGGGACAGTGTAAATATTGATAAAGTCCTTCCGGGCCTCTTATCGAATTTGATCTCCACATACCTCATGAATTCACGCGAGCACCCAGAAGCACTTGGGGGCTACTGTCGTGGTAATACCTAAGGTATACCCCATGTTCCTTATATCAGGGGATACCCTTAATTCTACACCTCTTGGAAAATACTTGTAAATCAAAACATAAACAAAAACCTCTTATTTCTTTTCTATCCGAGTAAGAAACTGCTCGGATCAAATCAAACTCTTCCGAGTAGCTAGTTTACTCAAGCGACACCATTAATACAGGAGCAACCTTATTCAGAAGAGGTCCTTTCTCGAGTAAGGCGTCACTCGGAGCGAAGCACTACCATCCGAATAAGGTGGTTACTCGGAAGAAGAAGAAGCCGAGCTGCATGGTTACTCGAAAGAAGAAGAAGAAGCCGAGATGCATGGTACTCGGATAAGAGGAAGAAGGACTGCTGTTACAAGACATTAAAGCCATGGGCGTTACCCCTACTTAAATAGCAATAATGGGGAGACGTTTCCCATTGTAATAATAGCCATCCTTAAACTCTGTAATTAAAACCCATTACTGGGCAATGAAGGGACATGGCACACTCTATATAAGCCCATCCTTTCACCCCAGCAGGGACAACTTGGACATCTAGAGAAAGAACACCCCAAACTATTTGGGACAGGATTAAGGTTGTTATCTCCAAGGAGAGGCCTAACCTGTATAACTTTTCCCGGTGTCACCATCTTTGCGTACAGATCTTCATAGCTCCATCACTACCCTCATATCTATTGTTAGGTCTATAACCACAACAACCATCTCGGGCAAGATCTTGTCGCGCTCGGAGACAAGCCAGGCCCTCATCTGCGCGTCCACCGATCCCAAATCCATCGTCGCAATTGTCGACAGGAAGGCGAGATCAGTGTTCCTCTTCTTGGCGGCGGCGCTGTTCCTCAGGAGGTCTAGCTTGGCGTCTTGCTTGCCCAAAATCTCGGCCCACCTCGCCCTGGACGCCTCCTCCCTGATCGCGGCGTTGCTCGCGGCGTCGGCGATGCATTTCTCGATGGCCGACTGCAGCCGCTCGGCAGCCGGCGCGGCGGCCTTCGACGCCTTGGCCTTCTTGTTACCCTCAACGGGGCGCCCTTCGAATGTCGGCAGCGCCGGCGCGTCTGGGTCGTAGACGTCGTTCTTGGTCTTGGCGAGCATCACGCGACATTCCGCCCATTTGTCGCACATCTCGATCAGCGGGAAGACGTGGATGAACTTGAATTCGGTGCCGGTGTCATCTCGGTACATGTTGAACATGTGCGCATACTACCAAACGAATGTCAGTACAGGCGTGCGAACGGCGAGATTGCGGCGAGTTCGCGTCGAGATCATACCTTTGGTCGGCGTTGGCGCCGCTTTTCGGCCGAGCGTTCACCTCCTCTTGGATGCGTGCCACTTGTTGCACGCCGTTTGCACCGCCGCCCAGTGGTTTGACATGGCTTTCGCGCAACGCTCCATGTAGACCTTCTTGAATTTGGGGTCGACCATCTTGCGTTCGTCGAAAGCCGCCTTGATCCTCTTCCAGTATGTGTCGCCGTTTTGGTTGGAGCCGGTGATGGGGTCCAAGCTCACCATATTCCATGACTCGGCGAGGCACTCGTCCTCCTTGGCCGTCCATTTGTAGCGGTTCAAGGACGGCTCGCCGCTCTTCCTCTTCTTCTTCCCTTTGTCGGCCGACTCCTCCGGCGCTTCTTGGTCGTCGTCGTCGTCCACCTCAAAGTCTTGCGCCTCCTCGTCGGAGCGCTGGGCGAAGTCGGTGTCGTCGGCGAAGAAGGCCTCTGAACCGACGACGACGTGTGCCTCGGAACCCGCGGCGATGATGTCCTCCATCTCCGTGGAGAACGGGATGGATTCTCGACGCAGCAAGGACGGGGCTGTAGTCGCGTAGGCCAGCGAGCATGACGCCGAGGTTGTCCGCGGCAGAGGCATGTGGGGGAAGGCGAGGTTGGAGTTGAAGCTGCTGTGGTGAGGCGACGCCGCCCATGCCGCCGGCGTAGAAGGCGAGAAGTTGTCGGCGGGGGAGGTGACGCTCTGCTGAGTTGGGAGAGGGAACAACACCCCGCCGGAGCGAAGAGCCGCTGCCGCCGCAATTGCCTCCTTGGCCGCCGTAGTCTGCGCGAGTGTGTCCTGGAGCTCACGCCTCGCCGCGGCTTCCGTCGCCTCCAGCTTCTTCGTCGCCGCCTCCTGCGTGGCCTTCATGATCTCCCGGAACTTCTGGCTCAAGAGGCGGTTGTGCCGGTCGGTCGTGGAAAACGAGCGGCGTTGTTCGTCGGCGAGCCACTCGGCGTCCGTAAAGCCCTCCGGCCTTGGTGGCGGCGCTCTCGGCTTACTGGGCTTCTTGGCCGGCGGAACTTGTGCGCCGTCAACGCGGCGCCATGGGGGGAGATCTGGGGGAAATGGCGGGAGCCGGGGGCAAATGGCGGGGGGAGGGGAGAAAATGGCGGGAGGGGAGGGCCTATCACGCCGACAGAGCGGTCCCTCGCGTTGTTCCGTTTCATCCGGCGCCCCCAAGAGACATCCAGGGCGCTGGGTTTGCCTTGGGATCGCCGGATCCACTTTTGGCCCAATCCGGCGCTAAACGGACTCTTGGGGGCGCGGCTGGGCAAATTTCGTCCGCCCGGCGCGAAAAAAGTCGTCTTGGGGGCCTATTGGGGCCGCGGCTGGAGATGCTCTTAGGGTGCACCCTCTGGATTTAAAATTCTGGCCACAAAAAACCATTTGAATTCCCTAATGTACACGGACACAACATGTGCATGTATATAGATAAAAAGAAAGGAGACACGACTTGCCCACAGTTCAACTCAAAAGGGCCATCCCCAACGCTAACTTTTAAACCTTTCGCAAATATTTGAATTGGAATACCTGGATCAATTTTGTCATTCAATGCGTGACCGTATTCGTCCGTGGATCAGTCCACGTGTTCATTTTCTCGCAATTCCGAAGCAAACCGAGGAGCTTTGCGGAAATCCGATAATTTGTCTAGCCAATAAAAAGCGAGCATGTATCCTTTCATTATCCGGATGGTGGAAGGCCCTACTATTTTTCTTTGTTTGGCGGAAAGCTACTAGGTAATCACATATAACTTCTTTTGTTTCTTCAAGAATTTATGTTTCAGCGGAAGCTAAGAAAAATGATTTTTTTTTGTCTTCAAGGGTTCATGTATTGGAGGAAGCTAGCTAGATGGAGCTCATGTGTTCGGAGGAAGCTAAGACAAGTGAAGAATACAAACATATATTGACGGAAGGTCAAGTGCTTAGTACATAACTGTTTTTTTCTTTTTTGTTGAAAGATATTGAGCATTGATTAAATTTATTTAAACTGGATATTTGAGGTACAGGGTTGGATGGCAGACTTGCTTATCAGTGTTCATAGACTGATCTGGACCAATCCGCCAACAGATACAATGTTCGTTATAAGGAATACTTGTAGAAGTTATTCTTTAAATCCGCATATAATACCTATATAGTTGAACCCCACTAACCTATTTATCTTGATATGCAAATTATTCATATCATCAAATAGACCCACCATATAAAAACTTTTTTTCACTAACAATTCATGCACATGCTTTCATTAAATCCACATGCGCATGCAATTTATCCAGTACTAATATGAAAAGCACGAGAGGGACTGGACCATTTGATCTCGTACGTCCAATGCAATTGATCTAATGAACCAGATTAGCCCCATGTTGTATGACACACCACTAAACACCCCGCAAAAAAACGATTCGGCCTAATTAATCCTCCGCGTCCAACCTATCCCCTGACAGCGCCGTGAATCCCCGTCGCCCCATCCCCAATCCCCCCGCCCATCCCGAGCAGGCGAGCACTGCCCGTACGCCTACAACGCCGCCTTCGCCTTCGCCTCCGCGTCCCGTCCCTGACGCCGCCGCTCGTCCCGGACGCCGCCGCCGCCCGAAGCCGCCTGACCCGGACGCCGCCGCCCGAAGCCGCCTCCGTCACCTGCCCCGGACGCCGCCGACCGCCCGAAGCCGCCTCCGCCGTCCTTCCCGGACGCCGCCGCCCGAAGCCGCCTCCCCCGCCTGTCCCGGACGCCGCCGCCGCCCGTCCCGGAGGTTAGATACTAAGGTCAGCCTGTATATAGGTTAGATACTAAGGTCAGCCTCTGTATTATTCATCTCTGTGCGTTCGTGTGTTCACAACAACAGTTTTAAACGGACAGTGGAGAATTGACTTTTTTTGGACTGGAGAAATAGAAAAGTTTATTGCTTGGTGTTTATATTCCCTTTGGGTTGTATTTTTACGCAGTACATCAACAATCGATTTTGAAGTTACTCTACAAAATTCATAACATGGTTGGGAATTCTTGTCCAGTATGCCATTTTCATTCTCTCCACCATAATGCTACTTTTATTTGTGGTTGTTTTCCATGTATGCAATTTTTGCATTGCCACTTCCGTAAAAATTGAAAGGCTAGCAAGTGCATATTTGAATCTACTACTCCCTCCGATCCAAATTAATTGACGCGCACTTAGTATAATTTATACTAAAGTTATACTAAGGATGCGTCAATTAATATGGATCGAAGGGAGCACTTATATAAAAAGCACCAGAGGGACTGAACCATTTGATTTCGTACGTTCAATGCTGTTAATCTAATGACCCAGATTACTCCCATATTGTATGGCACAACACCTCTAAACATACCAATTATGAGACCCTCTCCAACAGATGACACTTGGCAATAAGAATTAATGCACGACAAGTCAATTAATTCTCTAATGAATTCCAGTAGCAAATCGCTCTAATCACGATTCTTTCCATCCCATCCTCTTTCCCACGCTTCTTTACGTGCTTGCGTGCTCATGCTAATAGCTAGCTAACTTATGCAGCCTTTGTACATGTATGCATGTATCCATCGATCAAATTAGGGCAATGGTATTGGGTGCATTTTCATGGCGATGGCCGTCGGCGTCACACGGAATAGGTGCATGTACATGGCCACTAGACGACAGCGGTCGTGCTCCATGGCCTGGCGCGGGACGCGCAGGTGGCCTGTACACACTGGGCCAGATACGCAGACTTCTGCTTCGGCCTTCAAGGTCTCCGTCGTCCGTGCGGGTGCTAAGTAGGAGCTCATCGTCGTAGACGCCGTTAACGGTTCTGACGCACACGGCAATGTACAAGGCTTTTCGTAGAGCGCCTCTGCCCTTGCCTTGTCACCTCACCGGCCTCTGTCTCGATCCTGGGGAGGCTTACGCTGGTCTCTGCTCTATTTCATGCGGCGCTCCAGAACTTTGGTTCCTACTTCTCTTCGCTCATAAACGAGCTCGGCAGGCCGACGACAATGACGACAAGGATGACGCCTTCGTGCGTCAGAGGGACATCCACCTCTGTTCGTGTTCAACCTTGCCACGTAAGCAAAACCACTTGTAAAACCATTTTAATCAGGGCGAGGGGATGGTGTACCTGGTTTGGGAAAGCTCAGGGGGTCAAATGCCCTGTTTTTTAGTTTAGAGGGTGAACTGACCGGTTTATGAAACCCCAGGGAGTTATGTGGACTTCTTTCCTCCCGTCCTTTCATCTTCTAATCCAAATCATATTTGTCTGTTCCACACTTTCACCTCGCCGCCGGCGACGCCGCACAATGGAGCAGCCGCTACTGGATGATGATGACGAGGCAACGGATCAATTAAGAAATATGGCTGCACATCCATTAGGATCTTTTCCGCTCACGTCGAGGAACATGGTCGTGGATGGCGGCGGAGAGAAGCGGTCCTGCGCCGGCGGCCGTGGCCGCAGAGAGCTAGCCAGAGAAACAAAGGGGATTTGGTACGGGCGCTGGGAGTGGGAAACTTAGGTTTAGGAACACAATTTGTTAAAGAAACACTGGATAAGCAGTCTGCATGCTTTGAGATTTGGTTTTGACAGGTGTCTTCGATTGGATTGGGTCTCTCGGTCGTTTTGTGCGACCCGGGTCGTATAGGATTATCTTCCCCGTGACTGCCCCGCAGCCCCATCTCCATCACTCCCCCGACGCCCCTTCCCCAACACTGCCCGTCGAACAGCTGCTGCCTCCCATCCCCGCCGCCGCCGCCATAAGTTGATTCGTTGGATACTTATAACTTGAGTGTTGGATGCTCTAATTTTTTTATAGTCTTTTGTATTTTTTTGAGTGTTTCATGTAAGTTAAACATATGTGCTCGGATGTAATCTTGTTATTCTTCTACCAAAATTTTAAAGAGATGTTTTTTGAGTGTTTTATGTAAGTTAAACATATTTTTTACTCTAAGTATAATATATTTACTTTGTATAATTTAAATCAGATGAATGTTTTTCTTTGCAAATGAAATATGAATATGCTTTTCGTAAATTCAATCCAGTGCATTACTATGTTACTTTATCTCATTAAAATTAATTCAAATAATTATCAATTGATTTTTTTAGATAATATTGATTTTATATTTCAGATTAATCAATGAAATCGTTGAAACATAATTGTTTATGGTTTGTAAATGTATCTTCCGTAGCAACGCACTGGCATTTTACTGCGAATTATAAATTTGCCCACATGTGCAATCATGTGCCAAACATAGAATTTTGTTAATGTGCAACCGCGTCATGAGCATACAATTTTGTTAATACGACATAGACTCGAAATATTTATTTGATATGTGGAAGATTTCATTCATATGTCATTTATAATGCTACAAAATCTTTCTATGTTATTCATAATGTTACAAATTCTTTTCAAAATTATGATATAGAAAAGAATAAGAAAAATTATTTTTACGGTTACACGTGCAAGCTTACTAGTCAAAAATAAATACTAAACTGTTTTATGCACTCAATCTTACAATTTAGAAGCGATTTTTTAATTAAAAATCAAATTATGAGTTACCTCACATTTGATTTTTTTGTGATGTCTGTACTCAACGTTGGTTTTGTTTCATATCGTCTCGCCGATATACTGTCAAGGTAATAAATAAACAAAACAAAAATCACACTCATTTTTTTAATTTTTCATTAACTTTTTAGATTTTTAAGCTATAGAATATTTTTCTAAGAAAAAAAATTATAATCAAATTATACCATGTTTCATAATTTTTCTCATATTTTTTGAAAATTAAATTATTCGTTAACCGTTTTCATAACAACACACGGGGTATCATCTAGTAGGTTGATATTTGTATGCCAAGCAAACAATCTATTTCTTTAGTGGACCAAACTTTATTACTAGATGATACTTCACGCGTTTATGCCATCAATTTATTGAAAGAAAATTATACATAGGGCATGAAAAATGAACGTGATAGTATTCCTATATTATATTTCTAAAAGAATACAACATAGAAGACATGTCACCAAAAAGATGTATAAAAGGAGAACAAGTTTGGATTGAAGTTAAATCATGCCATTTCCTAATAAAAATGTGAAGCAAAATCATGCCATTTCCTAATAAAAATGTGAAGCATCGACTACATACGTATGTTCCGGACGTCCAATGCATATACCGTCCATGACAACAACAAAAATATTACTTCCTTCAGTCGTAATTACTTGTCGCTTAAATGGATGTATGTACCACTAAACCATTGTTGACACGATCATCACTAAACCATTTAAGCGATAAATAATTTCGATCAGAGGGAGTTAAAAAATGTAACTTGTTACTCGAATGCATGATTTAGTGATGTGGTATGGTTGTTACTTGTAACTTGTAACTTGTTACTCTTTTTTTTTGAGAAGACTGTAACTTATTACTCGAATGCATGTAACCTTTTTTTTTAGAAGAACTTGCCCACCCTTTATTCGAACCTTGAGTTCAGATTGATACAGGCATCATGGGGTTGAAGAAGCCACAGGTGGCGCCCCTGGGTAAGCAAGCTAGAGTGGAGGGAGATACATCTAGCGTCCGAATTGTAAAAACTACTATCAAAGACAAAATTGCAAGACTGAAAGAAAGCTACTCTACTATTTATTTTCCTAATAACAGAATTTGCTGCTCCTCCTTTATTCTCCAAGATATCCTTAATGGTCTGTTTGTTCTCACTAGTGATGATGGGTCTCTGAACATCAAGATCTTCGGCCAAAGCTTGGGCTTCTCGGCAGGCAATAGCCTGAAGAACAGAGATACTGGACATGCCAACTAACACCAAAGCTGAAGAACCGACGTAGGTGCCTGAGTCATCTCTGCATATTGCCGCAGCCACCCCTACCCTTCTTTTAGTGGATACAAAACCGTGCGTCATTATCACATGTGATCCTCTAGGTGGTACACAACGCTGATTATTCTGGACAGTTTGTCTGGTCCCAAGTAGAGACCTACCATTCCTTGCAGCATTCTTCGATCCCAGCACCTGGAGCTCAGAGATAAACCGGTTGATGAAATCATGAGTAGCAAACGGGGTTTGGAATATGGATTCGTGGATTGCCTTCCGACGAGCAGTCCAGATAGCCCACAGGGTAACTGAGAAGCGAATGAAGTCCTCATGCGGCAGAACTTCCTGAAGATGGAATAGCCAAAGCTTCGCCTCCGGGATGGTTGTTTCCGACAAGGCCTCCGTCACAACATCATCCGACAATGCCCATACACATCTGGACATTGAGCAGTGCAGCAAAGAATGGGACCAAGAGTCAGGCATTCCACACAGAGAACATTTTTCAGTCAAGCTCATACTTCTATGCTTGCGCACATCTTCGGTCGGCAGAGAAACCTTGGATAATCGCCACAGGAAATTCTTGATCTTCGACGGTACCTGAGTGCCCCATAAAGCAGCCCAACCCTTCTCATCAATTAGATTGTTGGACGTGGATGTGGAACCCTGTGACAGTTCTTGACTCTTGGACCGAAGTTTATGCATGTAACCTGGAGCTATGGTTTATGTGCATAGATTTGTGCAAAAAGATGTAACTTCTGACTCACATGTATGACTTGCTGGTGTGACATGATAGCCCAGTTTTATAATAGGCCCATCGCATGGACTTGTTTGATTCCAATTAGCTGGCCCACTAAGAGGTGCAATGGGCCATACAGCCATACTCGTAGGAAAGTGGGCTAGGTCCACGTCTTGCTTTATACTACTACTAACTCAGAATTCCCACAGCTCCCTCCTCCGGTCCTCCCGTTCCCGTATCCCCTCCTCACCCTCTACCGCCGCCGCCCTCAAACCCTAGCTCTGCCTCTGCCTCCACCCGTATCCATGGCGGAGCACGACCTGACGGCGCGCGTGGCGGCGTGGATGGACCCCCACCTGGTGCTCCCGGTGCTGGAGTTCCTCCAGGAGCGCGGCGTCTACGCCGACGACGAGATCCTGCGGGGCAAGATCCGCCTCCTCGGCGGCACCAACATGGTCGACTACGCCATGGACATCCACAAGTCGCTCCACGGCACCGACGACGTCCCCGCCGACATGGTCACCCGCCGCTCCGAGGTCGTCGAGCGCCTCCGCGCCCTCCAGGAGGCCGTCGCCCCCATCGTCGCCTTCCTCTCCAGCCCGCAGCTCGTGCAGGAGCTCCGCCCCGACAAGCAGTACAACCTCCTCATGCTCCAGGAGCGCCACCACATCGGCCCGGACCAGATCGAGGCCCTCTACCAGTACGCCAAGTTCCAGTACGAGTGCGGCATGTACTCTGACGCCGCCGATTTCCTCTCCCAGTACCGCGCCCTCTGCACCAACGCCGACAGGAGCCTCAGCGCGCTCTGGGGGAAGCTGGCCGCCGAGATTCTGATGCAGAACTGGGACGTCGCGCAGGAGGAGCTCAACCGGCTCAAGGAGATGATTGATTCCAACAACTTCACCTCCTCGCCCATCAGCCAGCTCCACAGCAGGATATGGCTGATGCACTGGAGCCTCTTCATCTTCTTCAACCATGAGAATGGCAGGAACGGCATCATCGACCTCTTCTTCCAGGACAGGTATCTGAATGCCATCCAGACAAACGCTCCCCACCTTCTGAGGTACCTTTCTGCTGCAGTTGTTGTGAACAAGAGGAGAAGGAACATGCTTAAGGAGCTGATCAAGGTCCTCCAGCAGGAGCAGCAGACCTACAAGGACCCCATAACTGAGTTCCTGGAGTGCTTGTATGTCAAGTATGATTTCGATGGCGCACAGCAGAAGCTCATCGCGTGCGAGCAGGTTATACTGAATGACCCTTTCCTTGGGAAGCGTGTTGAAGAAAGGAACGGCATTGCTGTTCCTTTAAGAGATGAGTTCCTTGAGAATGCCCGCCTGTTCATCTTTGAGACTTACTGCCGTATCCATCGATGCATCGATATCGGCGTGCTTGCGGAGAAGCTCAACATGACCTATGATGAAGCCGAGTTGTGGATAATGAACATGGTCAAGAGCTCCAAGCTAGATGCCAAGATTGATTCGGTGACTGGAACCCTCATCATGACGACCAATCGTGTTGATGTCCACGAGCAGATCATTGAGAGCATGAAGAACCTCAACGCCAGGACCTACATGCTAGCAAAGAGCGTCGTGGATCCAGGTCATGCGGCAGCACAGGCTGCTCGGTGAAGCAGAACAGAGGATCTGCAGCTTGGAGATGGTAAGAGAATTACTTTGGTAGCTTTGATATTTGGTAGTGACTTTGTTGCTAGTACTTGAATCACACATATGTGGTGATTTGCTGTTCGCTACAGCTCATGCTGATGTTTTTAAATGTTTTGCACTCCTGTTACTCAAGTTTATCCTCCTATGAATTAATACTGTGAAAACGTTGCATTATCCTCCTATGAATTAAGCACTCGGGTCTTCCAGGCTCCCTGTTTCCTGACTAGCTTAACTTCCTGTTAACAATTTGTATAATTGACAGTTAAGTCAGTAAGTATCCTGATGTTGTAGCCTGTGTGTCTGTGTATGATGGGTCATCTTCCTCCACAGCCTTGAAGCATGCAACTAGGAGAGCTTACATTCTAGTTATGTGTAAGTACTACTGGAATGCATTGCAATCACATGGCGCATAGACTGCCTCCAGTAGCCCAATGAATCATTGTGCAGTCAAATTTTTATTAGGCCCCAGTTTGAGCGGATTATATTTAGGAAAAACACTGGAATTGAGGGGTGCATTTCTCTTCCAACTCCTACGGGGAATCAAAACACAGGAATTGGAAATGTTAGCTAGCCATTTGGATTGTAGGATAGGAAAACTATAGGAATTTTTTTGAGTTCAAAATAACTAGCTGTTGTCCTCTTGATCATACCCTTGCATAATAATAGTATATTGACTAGGCCTTGTATTCCTTTAATCAAACTCCAAAACCAATAGGGTAACACGGTGGCTCAAGCAATGTATAGCCATCTGAAAGTTAAAATATTCAGAATTAAGATGGTTGTGAGTAATCTTATCAATTCGTGGGCAATGGAAGATGTGCTAATCTCATGCCGGAGTACTCACAGCAAACCAAATCAACCGCAATGTGCTAATTCAACCACATAAATTTGTGAAACTGAATCTCAGTACTTGCAAATTAGAATCACACATAACAGGGGACCATCGGATTTACATCAAACCTGCAATCAGCCGGACGTGGGGTTCCACCTCTGTTGAGCACTGGACGGTTGCAGCCTTCTGCGCTTGCTGGCCTATTGCTCTTGCCATCTCAACTGCTGCACCTGACACCATGTCGTCGAGTTTTGCTTGCCCCTCTGATTTCGTCGCCACCTGCAGGCAGCCTGTTTTTTCTCCTTGAGGCGGGTTCCTTGGTTCGCGCTAGGCAGCGATGGAGGTGCCTGGAAGCACACCGTTTTTGTGAACAAGTGAGACGTGAAATGTCGTTACTAAATTCTGTAGAACACCGTTTTCTATTCCTGCTTTCCAAAGCCTCCCGTGGGAAACTTTGTACAAATTTGCTATCCTCTAAAATTCCTGCAAAAAGAATGTGTTCCAAATGGGTATTACAGCGCCTTTGATTCAAAGGATTCTCATATGAATTTCAAAGGATGCTAATCCTTAGGATATTATTTTTTACATTGGTCGTTTGATTTGTATGATTGAATCTTATATGAATTTTTGGAAAGCTACATTTTATAGGAATTTTAGCATGCACTCAAACCTTTGGAAAAAAGTCCTTTGTTCTTCCTATGCCAAAATCCTATAGGTTTCAAATGGACATGACATTGCAATCCTATATTTTTCCTATTTCCACGTTTTTGGAATCCTATAGCCTCTTTGTAGGACCCCTTTGATTCATGGGAATTTCTGGTATGCCCACTTAAATCATTTAGGATTAGGAAATTACTGGAATTTGAAGAGAGAGTGTTTGATGTCACAGAAAAAAAACGACGGCCTTGTAAAAGATCCTAAGAATCAAACTATCAACTTTACAGAAATTCCTAAGATTATAATCCTCCAAAAATCCTATTAATCTCCTTTGAATCAAAGGAGCCCCTAGTGTTTGTGGACATTCGGATCCTGGTCTTTGATGCACACAAGTTTGCGCTGAAATAGGGTCGAATTATGCTCAAAGCTACTGAAAACAGGGAGGCACAGGTTAAATGCCACCAAAACCATACACAATCAATGTAAACCAAATTTAATTAGTTAAATCAGATTCCAGTGCCATGAAACCTTCGGACATTCAGTGCCATGAAAACTTTGCCAAATGGACTACTGCAAGGTGAACTAGCAGCAATGCATTTCAGGAACCAAACCATGATGATTGCCAACCAACATCCCTGCACACAATAAGCACACAATGACACCAATGTATCATGCTGCAAATCCATACAAAAAATCTACACCAATTCGAGTGTGTACTCGGAAGCACGCCCAGTGCACACAAACACAATGCCATGAATGTGCCTTACTCGCGCTCGATCTGAATGGTGACATGGCTGATGTTGTACTCTGCCTTTATGTACCCAATGACCTTGTCGAGCATTTGATCGGCGTCGACGTGCTGCGCGATCGTCACATGGCACGCCAGCAACACCTTCCCCACCGTGATGGCCCAGACGTGCAGTTCATGGACGGCGACCACGCCGTCCATCTCACGGAGGCCGCTCTCGAGCCTGGTGGTGTCGACCTCGCGCGGCGTGCTCTCCATGAGAACCTCGAGGAGGTTCCGGACCATCCTGGTGGTGGTGAAGAGCACGATGACGGAGAAGATGAGGGTGCATATGAGGTCGATGATCTTCCACTCGGGCTTGTACCAGATGAGACCCCCTCCCACCATCACGCCGATGCTCTGGATGCAGTCCCCAATCACATGCAGGTAAGCACTGTGCACATTGATGTTACGGCGGCGAGGCTCCTTGGTCGCCTCGAGCAACGGCTCCTCGGCGTCATCCTGGTGTTGTTCCTGTCCAGTGCTTGAATGGGAGTGATGATGATGAGTTGTGACGGTTATGGAACTGCCATGGCTGTGCTCATGGTGATGTACGTGGCCCTGATCATGCTCTCCATGGCCGTCCTCCGAGTCACCATGATCATGGCCATGGCCATGGTCGTGTGAGTGTCCATGCCCACCATGCCCATGGTCATGCCCAAGCAGCACCGCCATTACGATGTTGACGAACAGACCAAATGCTGATACGCCGAACATGAGGGAGCCCTCCACCTCGCCCCCGCTTCCATTGACGAGCCTCATGATAGCTTCGTAGACGAGTATGCCGGCGAGGAGCCATATGAGCTGGATGGAGACCAGTGCGCCAAGGATCTCCACACGGAAGAACCCGTATGACTGCCGAGGCGTCGCCTCCCAGCCAGCTGCCCACAGGGAGAAGAGGGATATGGCGAAGGCGGCGACGTCCGAGAGGAGATGCGCCGCGTCGGTCAAGATCGCAAGGCTGTTGGCCTTGATGCCTCCGACCACCTCGACCGCCATGAATATGATGCAGAGGATCACAGCGATCAGGAGCTTCCTCATGGACGCCGACCTCTCCGTTGCGTCTTTCGAGGCGTTGCCCGAGTCGGCGAAGTCGCATGAAGCACCTCTGCAGATTTTGTTGCCAGACGCTGACGAGATGTCCATTGTTACCTCATGGGGTGGGGATGGATTATGTCTGTCCATCTAAAAATAACAACCGAGTCAATACACAGGTACAACAATGGTGGTATTGTACAAGATAAGAACATTTATAATGTCCATTGCATATTCATCCAGTCCAGTAAATTTGCATTAGCGTTCATCTAATTGTGTTGCCCATATATGACAAACACTATCACAAGTAGAAGTGAAAGGCAAAACCTGCAAAGGTATTGGTTTGCACAAATAACAGTCATGAAGATCACACTCCAAAGGGGATAATTGCACACATGACAGTCATTAAGATTGAACTTCTCCACAGGGTATGGTTTAACATAACTTGGATCGGAGTATTTAGCATATTTTATGGTTCATAAAAATGGCACACCAGGACCACACCCTAGTTGACACCATGATCTACGAAAAGGTCAGCTATAAGGCAAAGTCAACATTCAGTTATGCATTGGTACTACCAAAAAAGATTCCTATGATAGCGATTTTAGATAAGACCAACTTTTCCCCTTTAGGTGAAGAACAACATGGGGCAGAGTAACTCAAGCAAATGGCCGGCCACAGCTAGCAAATTCAGAAAAGAATGAACAGAAGTTGCATCAACTCAAGTTTATAATAAATATGATGAAATAGAGACTCGCAATTTAAAGAAAACATGGATGGTCTGGTCGCAGAACCAAGTAGTTGGTTTTCTCTGGCCCTAGCACACGATAGTTCTTTGCCAATTTGAAGGTTTGTTTGCGGGGACAAAATCAGTACAAGATCGTACTAGCTGATTAGAGATTTAACCCCGCAAAGACCTGGCGGAAAACTTAAAAGGTCGCAACGAGGTTCAGCAGCGGTGGAAACTGGGAAGGGTCGGAGGAGGTCGAGTGATTGGAGCCGCACCTGGAATTGGAGCCGGAGAAGGGGGGGTCGCCGCCACCGGAGACGGGCAAGGTGAGGGGAGGGACTTGAGAGGAGAGGAAGGATGGATCGATGGTTGTCTGCTCTGGACGCCAACGGCCGGCCGGTGAGCTCCACGAGGGTGAGAATGGTCTTGACGTGTACCGGGTGGGCTGGTTGACACGGGCCTAGTAGCGCGGCAGCACGACTCGCGCCGCCTCGTTCTTCTTGCTTGTTTAAGCACCACATGGCCAACACGTACGTTAGCGGTCCACTCCACTCCGGCTTGCCCTAAGCAGCAATGCTCTGCATCCAAATAGTTGCTCGTGGAGTCAAAGCTAGCAGGGTTTTTTTTCTTTTCGAAATGGCAGTTATCCTGCATTCATTAAAAAGAAAAGAGTTGCTCAGTTAATTTGGAAAAACCGAGCGAAAACCAGATTG
The DNA here is from genome assembly GCA_950022295.1 of Bromus sterilis. Taxonomy (NCBI): domain Eukaryota; kingdom Viridiplantae; phylum Streptophyta; class Magnoliopsida; order Poales; family Poaceae; genus Bromus; species Bromus sterilis. The sequence goes on along the minus strand of OX465595.1, from coordinate 9,967,952 downwards.
CCCAGTTGATTATGGAGAACCGGGAAAAAACCATCACAACCGCTGAGCGGTACACAAAAAATAAAGCCACGCACACCACTACAAAAAGGGCCTCGCCAAGGCAGCACACAAGCGTCATCGTCATCACTTCTCCCCTAGAGGCCTCCTCGCCAACCCTACAACACTGAGCAAACGACTCCGACTTCGCCTACGGCGACCATGAACTCAACCCGCACAACAGTAGATGCGTGCAGCTGCATGCAGATCTGCACCAAAACTCAGCCCCTATGATCAGACAGCGCAACTCCAACTCTGAAGGGAAGCTCTGAAGGACAAAAACCAGGCACGGCTGGCGCCACAAAAGATCACCGAACGGACCACCTGCAGCCAGTCATCGTATACCGCGAGGCCCCGCCGCCGCAGCTTCGAATCCACAGCAACAAACAAACCGAGGCAATACCGCGGACACGCCGAAGAAGAGCCGACTATCGCAACCATAGCCACGCTGCCGACATTGCTCCCCCATCATCGATGCCACAGAAGCCTGATCATCACACCGCCACCATCAGTCCCTCTTACTGAAGTCGAGCTCTGATACGATGCCCCCAAGAGGGAAGACGACACCAAGGCGCCTCCATCGTCAGATCATAAGATCAAGGGTTTCCCCCAGAGAGGCCAAAAGACCGGATCCGTACGGGAGGGGTGCGGCAGCAACACAACGATGCCTCCAGAAAGGTCAACGACGGCCCGCAGCCGCCGCCATCGAAGGTCGCGGCACGAGGCCACGACAGGGGTCTTCACCCGAGCATTCACACCACCTCCAACGCACATCATCTCGCCTCGAAGTCAGCAAATCCACCAACCATCACCACCATTGCTCGACGCTAGATCCGCAGCGCCCGAGCCCCTCGCCGGAATCCCCGCGCGGAAGCCACCATCGACCACCGGACGCAACACGATCCCATCAGCCGCACCGAGCACCATGCTGGCAGAGCAGGGAGGAGTGTCGCCCGAGGCCATGGACCACCTCGGTCCCTGGCCGTAGCCCACGCCCGCGCGTCGGCCGTGACAGCAGGAGCCCCTGCCACCCAAACCGAAGCAGGATCCACGCCGAGAGATCCTCCAGAGATGCGCTCGGCGCACGCCCTCAATCACCACCACGCCCCACCTCGCGCCTCCCCTGCTCCAGGTCCGGCGACCACGCAGCCGCCACCGTGAATCGCGGATCTGGAGCCGCCCCTTCGATCTGCCAGAACGGCGGCCGCCCGAGCGATGCCCTGCTCTGCCGCTCCGCCCAGAGCACGCCTCCCCGCGCCCAGCCGCGACCACCCCGGCCAGCGCGCGCACCGGTGCGAGGCAGCGGCGGCGCCTGAGCCACGCGGGCTTTGCCCAGGCGACGTCCACCGGCGGCGGCGGGGGAGGAGTGGCCGGCTTTTCCTTCGCTGGCGGCGGCTAGGGTTCGCCCCCTGGTCGCCCGCGGGAGCGACCCACCAGGGCCTTAGAATGCTCCCTTTTAGCTAGCAGGGTTTGATTCCATTGGATTTGGCTTCAGAGCACGGCCAAGGGAGATGTACTCATTTCTCAGTGCTGCAGTGAGGACGATGTTGCTGCTGCAGACAGACGTCCAAGGAAACCTATCAAAAGTCTAATGGGTGAGAAAGACATGATCATTCGGTGAGGTCATTGCCTCGAAAGTGTTGTTTTGATCCCAAGCTCACATGAGCTTGGGTAAACAGTAAAAAAATTAAAAAGAACATTCGATTTTTTTTTGAATATTTTTGTATCGAGCATGGACAAATGTTTTCATTGTTTACAAAGTTATCATGAAATGATATTCTGGAAGACGTGGCAAAAAATCGGTGCTCCAAAATGTTAATACTCCGTGTCAATGGTGCTCACCAGATTTGAAGAGGAAGCTGATGATGGTTTGAATAGTCCGTGTCTTAGAGCATCTCCAGCCGCGCCCCCAAGAGGCCCCCAAAACGGCGAAACTAGCGCCGTGGGAAGGAAATTCCCCCAGCCGCGTCCCCAAGGGCCCAAATAGCGCCGGATTGGGCCAAAATTGAGTCCGGCGATCCCAACCCAAACCCAGCGCGCTGGGGGGCGCTTGGGGTCGCCGGATGAAAGGAAAGCGCGCGAATGGGAAGGAAAGTTCGCGCGATTTCGCGCGTCCTCGCGCCGCGCCCCACCTGTCGGCGTGTGAACACGCGTCGTCGTCATCGTCTCGCCTCGGCTTCCCCGCACCTGTCGCCGCCGCAGAGAATCAATGCGGCGCCGGTGACGAGTCCAATCGGCGCAGAGGGCATCAATGCGGGTCGCCGAGAAACCCAACGGTCCGACGACCGCGCCGCCGTCTGTTCGCGTTCTTCCCCCGCTATAAAAGGGGCTCCCCGGGGCGCCTCGCCGCGCACTCTCCTCTCTCGCCCTCTCTGCTCCTCGCCGCCCTCTCCTCTCTCGCCATCTCGCCGCGCACTCTGCTCTCCTCTCCTCTCCTCTCTCGCCATGGCCGACGACGAGCTCGCCCGCAACGGTTTCCGTACCCGGAGCCTGTCGCAGATGGAGGCTCTCCTCCTCGCGCAGGCCGGCTACCCGTGCCCTCCGGACACCAGGCCGCCCCACTCGTGGGTGCTGTCCGCCGGCGGTGTGCCGGTACCTCCGGTGCCGTTGATCGGCACGGCCGCCTTCCGTCGGGAGGTGGACGCGGTGCGGGCCACGATGACTGCGGCGGAGCGCGCCAACCCAGGCAACGCGGCGAACAATACGCCTGCCTGGGAGCAGTACTTCAAGCTTCGGCGTGCCCAGGCACGGGCCTCTACCAATGGCCTGGCCATCGTGGCAGGCCGGTACAACCGCGACGGGCGGGCACGCTGGTGGAGCGCGCGGGGCGGACACTCGAGTTCGTCATGCGCCACATTGACGAAGGCAACTCGCCGCACCTTGAGTACCCCAACATGGGCTACGGCGCCGGCCTGGGCCGTCGATCCTACACCCGCGGCACTCCTCTGTGGGTTTCTATGCCCCGCGACGACGGCGGCTCGTCGTCCTCCTCCGGCGCTCCTTCGCGCAACTCCGGCTCCCAATCGTCGGGGCCGGCCTTCTCGACGCCACAGTTCGCCCCGGTGAAAACCGAGGTGAAACTGGAGGTGAAGAAGGAGCACTCCCCGACGAAGCGCCGTGGTTTCCTCGGCAAAGTCCTTGGGAAGAAGAAGAAGGACATTGCCCCGCCGCCTCCTCCTCCGCCGCCGGCCGTCGACAGCGACGACGAAGAGGGCCTCTCCTTCCAGATGGACTGGGCGAGGCGAGACTACTTGACCGAGCAGGTGCTCCTGCAACAACTGGAGATGGATCGGGTCGAGGCCATGAAACGGGCCGAGGAAGCCCGGCGCTCCGAGCTGGCGAGGCGCGCCGAGCAGGCGAAGCGCGGCGAGGGCAGCAGCAGCCGCAGCAAGTGGGCGCCTCCACGACCTCCGTCGCCGCCGTTCATCGTCCTCGACGACACTGACGAGGAGGAGGAGGAGCCACTGCGGGTTCGGAGGAGGAGGGGCTCCGTCGGCGGCGGGACCTGTGGCGCGCAGGCCGGCGTCAAGCCGGAGCCAAAGGATGGCGGCGACGACGACGACGACGATGGCGGTGCAGCCGGCGGCGCTGCTGGAGGAGGAGGCGGCCCGGAGTCGTCAATGGAGGCGCTCTACTCCTTCTTCGATCAGTAGGCTAGCGTAGTTTTTTTAATCTTTTATGTAAAAATCGCCCGAATATTATGAATTCAGTCGAACTTCCTCTAAATTAAATGCGTTTGGTCGTTTTTTGTTTGAATTTGGCCGATACTTGGGGGTCATCTTGGGGCCGCGGCTGGGTAGCCGCCCCCCCAGGACCTATCGCCGCGCAAGTGCCCCCCAAGCGGCACTAAAAATAGCGCCGCAAATCGTCCTGGGGGGCGAACGGCTGGAGATGCTCTTAGCCCTATCCAGTCCTCATGATCTGACGGAAGTTCAAGTTGCTCCTCAAAAAAAGTAGGGTCCTGTCTGCCCCTCGCATGAGGCCAAAAATCTAGAAATTCCAAAACCAGGTTTGCATTTCCCTCATCACAAAAATTCCTTTGCCTTTCTTGCTGATAGTAATCTGCATTCTAAGGCTAGGGACGCTGGCATTAGCCTTGGAGATGATGAGTCTTCTATTCTTCATAACATTGCTGCTATTAAAAGCATTGAATATGATAGAATAGAAAATTTTAAATCCACTCACCCTGAAGTCTTTCTTCCCGATAATTTCTCTACTAGGAAACTGCTTATAGATGAGAATGGATTCCGTGACACACCAAAAAATGCGTGTTTCACAGAAATATTTTTGTGGCGCATGGTACGCAGTGCGCCACAGAAATGTCATATAGACCTGGTGTGCCACTGAAATCTACATTTTTGTGGCGCATGTGGTCCTGGTGCGCCACTGAATTGAAGGTGGTCGACTTTCTGTGGCGCATGTGGCCTCGTGCGCCACAGAAATTTCAAGTTTCTGTGGCGCATATTGGCACATGCGCCACATAAATTTAATAATTCTGTGAAAAATATCCCACATCCCCCCTCCCGATCGCCTTTTCATTTTTGTAAAAATTAAAATGATAAAAACTTCAAATTTAAAATCCTTTGAGACATAGTTATGTTTTGGGGTATACTTGTAGGGGAAATTAAAAAAATATGAATTTCGATTTTTTGTTTTTGTAAAATCTCTCTAGAATTTGTAAAATGGGCATAACTTTTGCATACGAACTCCGATGAAAAAGTTTTTTATATGAAAAAATCATCTACTCGAAAAGTTACATCCGGATTCAATCGGGGAAACCCCGTTGAAGTTTTTTAGAATTGTCAAAAACAAAACAGGAAAAAAGTTACGACGCTTTTAAGATTTGTAGGCAAAAAAGTTCAAAAAATTGGGGACACAACTCTGTGACGCATATGTAGGTGGTGCGCGACAGAATTCTGTGGCAGGATTCAGAATTTGAATTTATTCCCCTGCTCCTCCCTCCTCCCCTCCTCCACTTCTCCTCTCCCCTCCTCCTCTCCTCCTCTTCCCCTTCTCCCCTTATCCTCCCTCCTCCTCTTCTCCACTTCTCCTCTCCTCCACTTCCCCTTCTCCCCTTCTCCTCCCTGGCTCCCTCCCTCCTCCAGCTCCACCTTCGTTCATGGCCTCCTCCACCATCCCGGAAACCTCCTCCTCCTCGGGCGACCTCCTCCACCACCCATCGGCGACCTCCTCCGGCAACCTCGTCCTCCACCCACTGGCGACCTCCTCCTTCTCCTCCTCCTCCACTACCTCCGGCAACCTCCACCACCTCCGGCGACCCCCTCCTCCTTCGCCACCTCCGACGGCCTCCCCCTCTTCCACCATCTCCGGCGCCCCCCTCCTCCACCCCACATCCTCCGGCAACCCCCACCTCCGGTGGCTGCAGCGAGATCTAGATCTAGCCACGCTTTTTTTTAAATTTGATTTTTTTCCTGTGAGGCATGTGGACTAGGTGCGCCAAAGAAATATTTTTGTGTTTCTGTGGCGCACGACTACGTGCACCACATAAATCAAATTTTAGTGGCGAGGTTTCTGTGGCGCACCCCCATATGCGCCACAGAAAGTCAAAATAGGTGCACCACATATAACCATTTTCCTAGTAGTGTTTAGATATTAGTAAATAAGAGCTAATGGGGACCTGTTCTCACTATGAGAATGGTAGCGATCTTGAGTCTCAGACTAGTGATTACTTGGATCAGGAAGATGCTTGGGTACAAGTCTCCTCCAAGAGAAATAGTAGGAAAAAATTAAATTTCAAATGGTAGTTGGTCTTATTTGGAATGTCAGAGGTCTTAATAAACCGGATAAACTTAATCGGGTGTATGAGCTTATTAAAGACTCACATCCTGATATCATTGGCTTCTCTAAAACCAAGAAATAAACCTTTGCTCAGTTCCAGCTATCTTCCATAGATAGGTTTGTGTGTTTCTCTTGGGATTGACAAATCCCGCTCTTGACCCAACACTCCTCAACATATACCATCGGAATACCCAAGATGCACCTTTATGGTTACCATATTATGGTGTGGCGGTTAATACACTCAAAGCATCCTTCAGAGATAATACTTATATGTGATCTCACGGTCTAAGAAACATGCTACCACGTTCTTTAATTACAACACTGAACTTTTCATGACTTGATCATGTTGCAATGCCTACGTTGGGTAGTGTTCATCATATCATTCATCTAATGAAGTGACCTCATCGTCAATTGACTTGATTGTCCATGATCGTGAAACCTCGATCATCAGTTGACCATGAACTAGTTATCGTGAGAGGATAACTTGGAACTCTGGTTGTTTCTATACCACACATGTATCATTGTTTCACTAATACGTTTCTAGTATAGTATGAATCTGGTTATGAACTTATTTAGATATATGATAATAATCATTTATTATTTTCCTCTTGAGAATATATCCAACACCCAAGTAGTTCTCTCTCGTTGTAGGTTATATAGATGGTCGAGAAGCATCTCCTCCCTCCAACCATTTCTTGTGTCGTGTAGTCCAACCTTGTTGTCAACGCCAGTTACCCCTTGCAGTCATGTGTGTTTGTAGATATGGTTGTCGTGGTTATGGTGATGACGACATTGATCTGCCCGAGAGTCTGGTCTCCTGTGCCTCTGTGTGTGATTCTAGACTCACATGCGATGCCTTGTTCTTCAATCGCGGTGTCGACCATGGTGGTGACCTCAGTTCCTTATAAATACAATAGAAATTTGACTTAAGTTATGCATATTATGGATGATTCAGTTACAATCGTGGTATGATATTTATAGTTTAGTTTGTCGCTTTGAATGTTATATGTTGACTCAAATTTCTCGACATTAATTATGCAATTGATCTGATTTTGTTTCTATTAATGTAACAATTGGTATATGTGACAATGCACTTGTGAAAATATCATATAGTATGCATGTGTTCATGTGACCATTTATCAATGGTTATGTTATACATGCTTGTATATTTAAGCATTATCTCTCGTATTTACCGCTCTCCTTTTCTGAAATTTCATTAAATAATTTGCTCTCTTATATACTCCCTCTGTAAATTTTTGTAAGATGTTTTAGGTTACTACTTTAGTAACCTAAAACGTCTTATAATAGTTTACGGAGGTAGTATAAGTTAATTGTGAATAGTAGTTGAGGAGATACTGCCAATACTCTTTACCCAGATCTTTGGAGCCATCAAGCCCGTAGTTTCAATGGCTCAGGGCTGAGACTACCGGTCTCAATAAACGCTTGGTTTTTATGCTAATTTATGCAAACAATCTACGCATCGACAAGGATTTGCACAACTTAGACCATGTCATACTAAGATTTACCTGACACAGGTAAAGTGGATGGGTACCGGGAGATGCCAACAAAGCTATAAAAATTTCAGAACATAAAAGGGTGAATAACCAATCATATAGCAGCACAGGATTACTAAACATCTGTCAGAACACAAGCAGTATGCTTATGACAAAACAAAAATGACTCAAAAACCAGGAAATCAAAAGAAGGGCATAATTAAATAATGCTAAAGAATTCTATGCAAAATGATCATGAAAACTTACCTTAGACGTCTCTAGGAAACTTTGGCATCTCACTCTGAAGCCATACAACAACACTCTTTTCACGGTAGAAGTCGGGAACATCTTACGGTTCTCAGCAATTTTGAAGATCTTGTAGGCAACAACTCTTTCACCATGTTTGATGCTTTCCATCTTGTGCAAAACAACAATGCACCTGCTAATGGTGAACTCTTGTGCATTTAATGACCCAACCAGAAAAGAAGATTCCTCCAACGCTTGCTTTCTCTTGATCTCCACATACTTTTCCATTACCCCAACCATGGCATATTCACGCTTCTTAGGTTCCTTTCGAGGCTTCTTGCCTACATCACCTCTTTGAGAAGCATCCTCTACTCCAATATCACTTTGAGTAGCATCCCTTGGAGCGGGATCCATTTCCTCATCAAACATTTGCAAGTCATCATCATAACGATTCAGATCAAGAAAGATGCATTCCCTTCTTTTGAGCTTCAGGATCACCATCGCTCTCAACTTCGTGTCACTTCAGGATCACTTCTTTTATATCACTTCAGGATCATACCAAGTGAACTTTTCCTTGCACTAGCTTGCATCAAGTTGTAATTTGGGGACCCTTTGGATACATATCTGCATTGAACCAAGATTACATTAGTACATGATCGATGAAGATGGTAAAAGTTAATCATTATATGACAAAAACATGCACCACATCAACAAGATAAAAACTTCCCATCTGGTACTCTAAAGTCGTTTCTCATCGCAAAATGAAGAACTCTGGCATCAGTAGCTAAACCCTCCCAACCACATGATATAAAAGTGTTTCTTAGGTCGAAGTCACATGCAACCATCACATTATGACTAAGGGTGCTCTTCCTATTTTGAAATGGAGCGACAATTTCTGGTGTTGCAGTTATAGGCACATGAGACCCATCAGTCGCTCCGATACATTTCTGAAGAAAATAGATTGGAGGTCAATAAAGAACTTTGAGGGAGATAAATATAAGGATTGCAGAGGTGTTAAAAATGAAAGCCTGAAAGTACGGATATAATCTTGGGTCGATGGAGATTTTCTGATGCGGTTCATCAATGTTGGGAGGCTTCAAAAACCCGACTAGCTAAAACCGGGATGATATCGAAGAAATCCTTGATGTACTCATGAAATGTCCAACCACTATGCTGGAGTTCTAACTAGAGATCTTCGTAAGATGCGTTATGCGACACCGTGTATAGGAAGAAAGCGAAGTTCTCCTCCACCTTGATTCTTGTGTCCAATATCAACTTTGCTCTTCTAAGGTAAGATGCCAAAGCGCTCAATATATGTGGCTCCATTCTATAAGCGATCAGGAAATTCTTGACATGCCTTGTAAGGATATTGTTAACGCACTTTTTGCCATATAAGATGGAGCTATACCACTGTTTTTTCTCAACTGGTTCTCTATTAAGCATTCGATGTAATACTGGCCAAATAAAGAACAACATGCCATCCTCGTCCTCCTCTCTCCTCTTCCTAATTGGACCGAGAATCAAAGAATTTATCTAATCGCTAAAAATAGAACAAAGAAGGAATAACTAAGCATATAAGAGCTACAAATAAGACATGGTACATAGATGCAAAAAACAAAGTGCAGTCCGATCAAATTAAAAAGGATAAAACAACTAATGAGGCACAAGTAACAAAAGTTGCGTCTCAGTTCTTCCTCCGAGGGGCAGGTGAAGTTTACAACAAGGGGCGACGTGAGGAGGCTCTCTAGGCCGGACATGTCGCATCCCAAAGTTGTACCAAAGGAGGACGAGAGGGGGCGGCGCGGAGAGTTAGCTCTATGAGGAAAAGGCCAACTATCCAGCTGCTGGCGTTGGGAAGGGGAGGAGCGACAGTTGCGTCGGGGAGGAGAGGTGGCGGCTGTCTCCTCTCATCTTTGTGTTGTGTGGGTTCAGTTTTCGCCAAAGACCTACTAGATGATTCTGAACCGTCGACCGGGTGGGGGCGGGGTGATAGAGAGGAGTCGGGGTGGGCCCAGGCAAACCTCTCCTACCAAAAATGGGCCGACGGCCTCTACCAAAACTAGTCCTCTTAAATCCTCTCCAAAATTCCTCTACCAAAGGAGGCCTTAGGGTTTCTCATTCCACTTCCTCGCCGATGGAAATTCCCCCATCTCGCCGCCGCATCAGGCGCGCCCCGCCGACACCGCCACCGCCTGCAGCACAGGGTGGTACGAACGGAGATGACCGCATCAGCGCGCTCCCCGACGACATGCTCCTCCAGATCCTCGCGCGTCTAGGTTGCGCCCGCGCCGCGGCTCGCACTAGCGTCCTCGCGCACCGGTGGTGCAACCTCTGGATCTGCCTCCCCGGGCTAACCTTTCGCGACGTCCCGGCCAGCAAGGTCCAAGCGGTGCTGACCCGCGTCGCTCGCGGTGCAGACGTGCCCGTCTCGGTCCTCGACATCCATCTCGCGAGGACTGTGCCGCGGGAGGCGGGCAAAAGTGACGACGTCAACGCCAAGAAGTTGCTTCTCCGCGCGGGGCGACTCTCGCCGGAGGAGCTCGTCTTCGTCCTCCCCAGGTATTGTGTAAGCAAACCAGGCCGTCGCGTGGAACTCGCCATGCCTTCCTTTCGCCGCGCCACCTCCATCGAGCTGGACACCCATTTCCTCCGCGTCAAGCCGGTGCCAGATTGCGGCGCCCTCCCCGCACTTGAGAGGCTGTCTCTCTCCGGTGACATCATCAACCCTCGTGAATTTCTCAACCTCTGCCCACGACTGCGCGTGCTCAGGATCACATTTCGTGGGGGCGACCCCAGCTTGCTGGAAGAGGCGCTCGCCACACTCCAAGAAGCCGTGGCGCTCGGACTCACAGTGTCCCTTTTGGGCATCGAACATGGCCTCAATAATGGGCGCTACAGTGTCGATGGAGCTGGCTTTGCATCACTTCTCTGTGCTGCGGCCAGGATCAATCCTCAGGAGTTCGTCTTTGGTAAAAAAATTCACATATGCTTTACTACTGAGCTGCCATGCTTCCCCGGCGCCAGATCGATCGAGATGAGGCTGAACGACGTCTGCTTCACAAAGCTGCCAGATGACAAATTCTTGGCCCTTGATAGCATGTCCCTCCAAGGCCCTGACTGCACCATCCTTGACATTGCCACCATGATCGCCCGCTGCCCATGCCTGCGCGTGCTCAAGGTGAACGCACATAGGTCTGCACCTAATATCACTGTTCATTCTGCGTCGCTGCTCGAGCTTGAGCTTGGTGTCTATGGAGCGGAATGTCCGTACATCGTCATCAATACTCCACTTCTTAAGCAACTGAAGCTTACTGTTCATGCCAACTCGGTCCTCAGCGTTTTTATCTGTGCGCCAATGATGGAGAAGGTCTCGTGGTTCTTCTCATATACAAATTTGGATCTTCTGTTTGGTCTTTGGGAACTTAAGAGCATGGGGGTGGAGACGATAGAGAACTACGAAGACAAAGATGAGAGGCTTACCAAGGAAGGGAAAGATGCATGTTCAGAACCCCTTCGTGCTCATGTCCTATCTTTGCACATATCTGCTCATGTATGTCTCTTGTTTAACCTTTATTTTAACGTGGTTTGCTGTTTTTTAAACATGATTTGCTATTTTTTAGTTACCTAGATTTCATATTTTTAGACCATTGGATATTACTCCCTCCGTTCTAAAATAGGTATCGTAAATTTATCTAAATATAGATGTATATAGACTTAGTTTTACATCTGTGTACATTCATATCTAAATAAATTTATGATACTTATTTTAGGATGGAGGGAGTATTTGAGATCCTTTCTTTTGGTGGCTAGATTGTTTTATCTTTTGTGCCAGACTTTGATTAGAATAGGAAAATTAAGGGCGAGAAGAAGTACATTTGTGTGTGTTGTGTCACTGGTTGTTTGCGAGTGATATAGAGTGGAGTCAGGGGGCGTAGCTAGGCCCCAGGCAACAAGGGCCATGGCCTGGGGCGTGGCTGTAAATTCATTCGTTGACTGTAGTTATTTTGAGCACTGTAGCTATTGTTGACACTGTAGCTTCGTCTGTTGGCCTGGGGCGTTGCCCAGTACAGGCTACGGCACTGAGTGGAGTGATAAAGAGAAAGAGAGAATAGGTACGCCCGTGCAGTGTGTGTTAATATGTGTGCATGCGAGAGTAAGTAATACAACTTGATTTGCATTTTATTTTTGCTTTAATATTAGTTGGTTGACCTATAAATTGAGTTATGGCCTACAAAATAAAATTATTGTGAATCAAGTGCTTGCCTACAACATTGTGCAAAGCATATTTGAAAGTAAACTTACAACTCTTTTAAACGTTGCACATTAGACTTGTTGTATTTTGGAAAATAGTGCAATCTTTGTGCATACCATGTGCAACTTTCATAAAAAAATAATGAATTTTCTCGCACCTTTTTGGTTTTCATGATTACTTTACTTATATATCTTGCATACATCCATTTTTCCATTTTATCTTATTTTATTCCATTTTTGTGATTTTGTTTTGTCGATCGGCTTGTCTCTTTATTATTCATTCATATATGGTTATTCGATATTTACTTGCTAATATCTTATTAGTAGAGTATATTTCCTAGGAATGTTACATATTTCTTTCAAACCAAATCTTGCACGTTTTTGCTAATTTTAGGTGTTCGGTTTTTACAACTCAATCGTTTTTCTAGTTCATTAGATTATTTTAGATGCATCTATATTTGTTAGTATAAGTAGCAATCCAACTAATGTGAAGCACGAATCATCTCACTTATGTAGAATTTGTCATTTCACTTTTGCTACTCTTTTCTTCTAACAATACATCACAATTGCGATTCGATGGCAAAAGCATAACGTTTAGAGTGGGAATTTTGATAAATTCCCAAATCCTAACAGTGCAAAAGTAAAGTGAAAGATTATTGCTTTTGTCCTGGAATGACATTTGTGATGTATTGTCAAAAGCTAATAGTGGCAAAAGTGAGATGTCAAATTCTAGAGTGGCATATGCAAAGTGAGCAAATACTAGAGTGTTAAAACAAAGTTTTCCCGACACTTTAGCTGAATCGATGAAAATGGATGTATTTTATTATTTTTCTGATATGTTATGACATAGTGCAAGCTATATGTAATGTTTGTGCAAATCGCAGTTAACGCCTTCCATAGTCTTGTAGTCTCTCTATTTTATGTTCAAGTACTCCATCAATTATATTTGCTAAAATAAGTTTTTTTATTTGTAGGGAAGTTTGTTGTTTCCATATTATAGTTTTAGTGTCTACTATTGTGTTTATGCTAATTATTTGAGTTGTAGTAGGCTCGTCAATAGGTCTACAAATGTCATGTACTAAACCACACATACAATTTTCTTGGAGAATTGTAATTCTTTTTATTTTTGTGGATATTTCTATGATTACTTTACTCCTATAATTCTTTTTGGCAAAGAACCATTTCACTTATTTTTCTCTTTGTATTGTGTTTAAGTTTTTTTTTCTGTTTACTGTAGGACAATGGCCCCACAGTCTTTTATTTCCAGAAATTTTTACACAGGCCTGTTTAAATTCGCTCCCACCAGGAGTCGAATTCAGGAGCTGGAGTGCTACTAAGTTTGATTCAGCCATTAGGCTACATGCTCGTTCGCTATTGTGTTTAAGTTTTATGCATCCATTTATCTCTTTTGTTCTTTATTTTTATGTGTATTTATTTGGGTACAACTTCATACCTAATCTCTTTCTTGCATAAATCATTTTTTTGCATGTATCTTTAATTTCATTTTTTGCTTCATCATTTTTGTTTATATATTTCTATGATTAACTTGCTAATCTCTTATGGCTAGTGTATATTTGGGAGTGGTTTATATATATATATATATTCAAAATTAAATTTGATCTATGATTTTACTACTGTAAGCAACTCATTTTTTTTAACTTGCACTATTTTTTATAGATTATTTGAGATCTCTGCATGTTTTCGAGTAAGAGTAGCAATTCAAATGCTTTGATCCACGATTCATATTAGTAATATGAAATACCTTCTATACTTCAGCTATATCGATGGAAAATTTGCAATATGTTATGCTTGTTTTACATGTTATGGTATAGTTCAAGTTATGTGTAATGTGTTTACAAACCTTAACTTTTTGGCATTTTTTTTCTTCCTAGAAGCTTGAAGACCTTTTGTTTTTATTTCCCGTCAAGGTAATACTACTCCATGAATTATACAAGTCATTTTATAAATGAGAAACCCAATAGTTCTATGATGCAGTCCAAAGGCTACTAAAAAGGTGATTGCATTCTCTGAAAATCATGCATAGAACGATGCACACATTAACCAGACCAGAGGGGCGTTCTTTTTCTTAGTGCAGACACTTTTTGCTTTTAGTCAACTTTACTCCGTAAATGATTTCTTGCATACATTTTTTTTGGTTTTCCACTCTTGTTATCTTATTCTTTGTGTTTCGGTTATGTCCATCGATTTCTCTCTTTCATTCTTTATTTATATTTATATTATTTCTAGGTAGCATTACTACCTAATATCTATTTTGCATAAATGAATTTTGTGCATATACTTATCAATTTATTCTTACTTTATTTTTGTTTGTATATTTCTAATTTTTTACCTGGCATCCTGTTATGCATATACTATATTTTTTATGAATGTTACATATTCTAGAGAAACTAATGTTTTCATGGTTTTGCTAATTTTAGGCAACTCTTTTTTTTCATCTCAACCGATTTTCTCGATCATTAGATTATTTGAGATGCATGTATCATGTATGTGAGTAAGTAGCACTCCAATTTATGTGATGCACGAGTCATCTTTTTTATCTAGAATAATTTTCTACTTTTGCTATATCAAATAAATTAAAGTACTTTATAGTTTCCTCCACGTGATGATATAGTGCAACATCTATGTAATGTGTGTGCAAATCTATAATTTTGGTAGTTTTCATCTTTTTAAGTATTTTATTATTATATTACTTTTGTTCATGGTAATACTTACATGAATTCTTTCTACCACAATAAGCTTTTGTGTCGCATTTCCTTTTCTAGTGATTGCTTATCTTAGCATAGTTATATTGCCCATTTTTTTTCCTGGTAATCATTGAGACAAACATATTTATATTAGGCTCACTAATATACCTAGTTAATTATGCAAGTCATGTTAAGGATGAGCAACATGATAGTGCTTAGATGCAATCAGAAGTCTAGTGAAAGAAGTGTTCTCTACAAAGTCAAGGCAACTTGCGTATAAATGATCCGCTTTCCCAATCTAATGGGGTTTCTTCCTAATATAAGAATTACATGGTATACAGTAAGCCATATAATTATATTGTTTTGCAGAATCGGTTGGGTCCAGTGATGAACTTTGCGCGTGAGTTGGAGAAAGTTCCTGTTTCCAAAATTGCAGTTCTGGAGCTACATCTCAATGAAAAGAGACATTTTTTAGCATCGGTTGTGTTGCATCTCCTTAAGATGCATCAACTTCAATCTACTACAAAAGTTCTTAAGCTTTTCCTATCCAGGTGGCCTGAGGTAATTCTACATGTTGCTTATATAGTTACACACATACTACTTGTCCAAAATACATCATAACATGTGTCATCTCGTAGATGTCAATATGCCTTAAATATTGTCCTTGCAATGATCCCAATGAGGATTGGAGTAGCCAAAGTATCTCCTTGAATCATCTTGAACAAGTGGAAATCAACAACTTCAAAGGAGGGGATCGTGAGTTTGATTTCCTGACATTGATACTACGTTGGGCTCCAATGCTTACAAGAATGACCATCAAGCTAACATCTAAGATTAATCCAAGTGACATTGGAGATTATGCCAAGAGTATTTATAGCACATGTTTTGGTCATCCTTTCGTCAAACCCTTCGTTTATCTTAGCAATGGTGATTTTGTACCATGCTTCTAGATACAAAGGTGGTTGTGACAAAGTCATTATCAGCTATGATTAGAATCATGTGGGATTTGTTTGTTTCCTAAAAATTAAAGGCTCATAGGTGTATTGAGAATCTTTTGCATGAGGTGGATGCAAGTTATTTGTTGGGTCTCATATCATGTTTAATGTGGAACATCTTTTATATTTCATTGAATGGTTTTTGTATGGGAGATGCAACTGTTTCCTTGCTCTTTCTCGATCACATCTCATGATTTTTGTTCTTAATGAGTTCAAAAGCGCCCTCTCATACTTCCAAATCATCATGATGGTTTCCATGTATTGTCAAAATGTCGGCATATGAAAAGTGCACCCTTATATATATCCATATTGGTTTTTGGTGACTATGAAAAACCAATTCAGAGGACTCTCATACTATTTTGAAGTTATTTCAAGTTTTTAGTGTTCATGTCTGAGCAAAAACCTCAATGGTTAGCCAAACCTCCAGATTTTTAGGTGGTTGACTACCTCAAGGACTTAGCATGTAATTTATAAGCTTTTAGTGAATACAAGATTCATGTTGAATGTAGCCATGGTGAGGATTGAATTATCCATCGAGCATATAAGGATTGAGTTAGCCATGGTGATCAAGCCATGCATTCTATAGCATCGGAAGAGCAAAGAAATATTTGAAGTATTGTTGATATTTGTTTCCTTTCATACCATATCTATTAGCTTTGGACTTTCAAGCATAATAGTTTTGATCAGAAATCTAATATTGTCTCAATTTTATTCTGCACTAGAGTCTTAGTATAAGTTTGATACTTCTATTCAAATATGTTTGGTACATATGTGAGAAGACTTAGTCATTTATGAAAATATACCGTTTAAACCTGCTTTGTTGAACCAGGTACCTCTCAAATTACATTTTTCTCGGTAATACTGATCTAGTTCAGCTATATACGAAAGAGACAAAAAATATTGAATGCCTCCTCATTATTTTTGCCAGGTACTTTCAACTATTGTGTCATTAAGAGGCTCACTCGGACGTTCTAGTAAATTTAAAGACACTTTGCACTTTTGGTAATGTGTTTCACTTCAGACAGTTCAAACATGTTAGGTACTTCCATTTTTTGGGCTCACATTTTAGATTGAAATACTAACCCTTTTGTTTGGAAACCAACAAAGTCCATTCCAAGACATATCCAACCAACATGTGTGAGTTCTCTCAGAAATCCTTTACGATCAAATATTTTAAGAAGAAATAAATATTTTTGTGGGATATTCAAGGCTTCTTCTTTGAATCATATAGGTCTAGCTCTTCCCTTTCCCGATACCCTATTACTTAGTGTTCTTGAGGGTGCTTTAATTGAAGATCTTTCTTGGAGTTGTACCTACTGACTTTGGTTTTCTTCTTACCCTTGGAGGGTGTATGATTTTAAGACGATTAGTAGTCAATCGGGAGCCTTCAAACGGTTGTGTGAAGGAATCAAGAAGTTTTTACAAGGTCCAAAATCACCTTCTTTTAGTTCTACAACTCGGAATAACACTTACCATCATCATTGTTCGTCCCATGACCATGCATCGCTGATAATGCTTAGCATTGGTTGACCACCCATGAGGCATTAGTGATAAGTGTTTTGGGGCTTTGCTAGATTTTTTACCATATACTAGTTAGGCTATGATAATGTCTTTAAATGACCAAATTTGAGTTACTTTATTATCGTCGACTCTTCTATTTCACTTGTTTGTGGTGCTCATTCAAGTCCGGTCCTTCATTTATCTCCTAGGTAAGTTTTTTTGTGTAGGAGGCCAAACCCACGTCATCCCAATGTTGGGGTCTCACAGCAGAAAACAATAATTTTTCTAACTAGCGTCATCCATAACCAAGATCTATCTAGTCGTATTACTGTAACGGAGAAGCTTACGATCGCATACCTTGGGTGTAGTCCGTTGCGCGGGAAACGTTCCCACAAACGTGGTTGATGAAGCCGTGCAACCTTTACAGCCTCCTGGCCATAGTAGCACCCTGCTGGGTGAAAGTGCCGCACATGAAGCAACTCGTAGTACCCGCACACATACGGAACTCGATGACGACCTCCGTTCTAAAATCCAGTGATGGTTGTGGAAGTAGACCTCTCAGAACCGGAGTGAAAGTCCAAGTATGTGATCAGAGGGGGAGGGGGTGAATGATCACTTCAAATCTTCGAGTGAAGCTTTGAAGTGAAGCACAAACACAACAGAAAAGGAACACAAAAACAAGTAATTGGGAAGAAAAACTAGTAACGAGTCTAAACACAGCGAGTCAAATCATGTTGAAGCATAACTGGGAAGCAAATGCAATATAGAAAGTAAATGCTTGAAGTAAAACGAACTCTTGACTCGGCGATGTTTGTTCGTCCAGTTCACTCTCTGCAAAGCGCTACATCTGGTTGGAGGGACTGGTGACTGAACACTTGGAGCAAAACTCTCTCCGTCCGTTGCTCCACTGCACCAATCTCCTTGATCTTGGCCAGTTTTGACTCGGGGTAGATTATCAAGGAAATCTCCGAAACTTTTGACAAACTTGAACTTCGAGGCGACAATAACTCTTCGCTCTCTGAAGACGACACTCTAACTGTCTAGGATAATTGCAGTTCTCCAAGATAACAAGGCTAGCAAACTTTCACCTAAGTCATAATGAATCTACTCAGATCAATGGGACTTAGGATTCGGTGGTTTGGATTTTGGGTTATTCTTCGGTGGCGTTCTTGGGATGCTCTCTTCAGTCTCTCTCAGGGAATAATCTCAGATCAGCCAACCACAAATGGAGGCGGGGGCGGCGTATTTATAGGTGGCGATCTCGAGGTGTGAAATGACTGATCTGACCCGAAGCGACATCTTGACGCGTGTCCAGAACGGTCGGATTAGTCATCAATGCACAACTTTACTTGAGGAACAAGTAAAGCTGACTTACGGACTTAGTTATGCTTCGGAAGCCAAAGACTGAAGTCTTTGCTACCGAAACTTAACTTAGTGCACATGAGATTTATTCTCTCTGGCTTCTCACTTGCTTTAGATTTGATCTGAGCATTTTCACAATAGCTTCGGTGTCCGCAAACTAAACCCCTCTTGATAGTACGATTTTTCCTATGACTCAAAGAATGAAAAAGAACTACACAAAAACAAGTCTAGCGCCGTTTTCTTCATTTTCTTCGATGAGTTGAGCTTCAGGAAACCATCAGTTTTAGGGGTCATCCTCCGTGATTAAGATTCACTCATATGGTTGTGCTTCAATAACTTGTAGACACTCCTTGAAGCTTTATCACCTGGCTTGTCCTTCAGGAACCTAATCACTGTTTGCACTCGAAAACATTGTTAGTTCCTCTACTGTCTTGTCCAACAATATCCAAAACACATGGAGGCAAAACTTTGCTCTTACAATCTCCCCCTTTTTGGACTATTGTTGACAAAACATGCATCGAAAAAAGATATTGAAGTTTTTGTGAAGTGATGAGAACAAACTCTAAGATATGATATTTTGACTCCCCCTGAATGTATCATCGAAGTTAAATGAAGTTGTCGTAGATGCTTAAGTGAAATTTCTTCGGTGGAGAGTGAAAATAATATCTTAGCGAGTAGGATTGCAGTTCCAAATAGAATTCCAACTGTGTGCAATCCTCTCGAATGACCTGTGAACTTAATGAAAATAACCACCTGCAAGATATAAGATATGAAGCAATACTTGCAAGCAAAGGGGTTATTAAAACTTCAGTGTAGCATACAGTTCACAGTCACGAAACTTAATTAAGTTACAACCCAATCGAAGCAAATGGAAAGTTTGTTGTAGCACAACCATGGGAATCAAAATACGAATGCATAAACCCTTTCCCCGATGCAAATCTATACTCATCGATGCCAACATTCTCCCCCTTTTTGTGAATGATTGGACAAAAGGTGGTGAAGCGGATCGAGAGGATAACTACGCGGCATCAGCACCCTTGGATCCCGACGAAGCAGAACTTGAAGACGACTCGCCCGAAGAAGATTGATCTCCTGATGATTCTTCTTCCGACTCAGGCGAAGGAAGAGCTTCAAGATTCTTCGTGGCGATGAGGTCGAGGTCGCTATCGTCGAGACCGGCGTCGTCCTTGGATGTAACAGAGTCGTTATCGGAGACGGTGTCTGGCCTGATGGGATCGGGCTCGTTGACGAAGAATACTTCATCAATCTTTTGCAGGGGAGAGATCTTTTGATTCAGTCGGTCAACTGTGTCATCTCTGGAAAAGTTTCGCTGGAGGTGTTGGTACTCTTTGAAGATGCGATCATTGCGAAGATCCTTGGCTGAGTTGAATTTCTGCAGCCCTTTCCAGGAGTGGCGCTTGAGAACACGAAGATATTGGTTGTTATAAAGTGTTATATTACCAACTCTGTTGACTTCATCTGCCAGGAACCACATCTGGCGTAGATTTGCTTCAATGAAATTTTCAAGCATTTGCTGCGACCGAAGATTAACTTCAAAATTGTGGCACTCTTTTGGAATTTCTTCGAGACATTTCTCTCATTGACTTCATGGTGAACACCAACATATGTAACAAAGATATCGTTGGGTTTCCTCAGCAGATCCAAAGTGTTGCGCACAGGAGGGGTGAAGAGCTTCGGATGATGTCGTGCAACAAAGTCTTCGTCACGGCCATAATTGCAGACGGCTTGCAGCCAGGGAGCATATGGTTTCAGTGTGAAAGGAAGTTCTGCAGCATGGACTAAGTTGCGCAGGAAGCAATCTTCAAAGTCAAAGACCATCCCATGCGAGAGCTTCATTATGGCCTGCCTGACTTCAGGATAGAGATTTGATTCCCCCGAAGCAGTACTCAATGGAAGCAAAGAGTTTGATAGAATATAGAACCAAGTCTTGGAAATGAATATCAAATTCTTCGGGCGAATGTTTTGAGGAATGAAATCGGCAGTGATCTCAGTGTCCAGCAAAGTTGAAAATTCAGCTTCAGTCAGGTCTGGCACCATGTGAATTTGTTAAAGTTCTCCAGTGTGTCAAGGAATGTTGAAAATCTCCAAAAATTCTTCTGAAGTCATTCTAAACACTTGGCCTTGTATCATCCATTCAAGGATCCAGGTGCTTGGCACATTGGCATCGCCAGGCACATAAAGTGTGGCATAGAATTGCTTAATGAGTTCAAAATTGAAGGGAGTGCTCAAAGAAAATAACCTGACCAAATTCTGAGACTCAATAGTGTCGATGATGTTCTGGAAGCAAGTGGCAGTTGCTAAGCTTCGCATGTCGAGATAGCGGGGGCGGAACAGCACACCCTTCTGGCAGTAGACTTTGGTGTACAAGATTTGTTGTTCTGTTGTCCAGAAGCGAAGATCATCTGTGGTGCGGGGTGAAGCATATGGGCTAGCTCCGAAGAATCTGTGCTTCTTCTGATGTTGCTCAAGACTAAATTCTGGCCCATGGCGCGAAGAACAACCAGCACCCTTGAAAATTGGAAATGTTTCCCTGGGGTAGTTCGAGTCCAGCTGGGTGTCTTGCCTAGGACGAAAGTGAGTCCGAGGCCTTTACTGGCGAGCAGATGGAGCAATTTGTGAAGTGCCAGCATCTTGAGCAACAGTCATACCCAGTTCTTGTGAAGGGTTTATAATATGTACTTGGTCATCTTCTTCACGGGCGACATCATGGGCCAGATTTGCTTCAAATTCTTGAACAGATCTGGCTGAAGAATAATCATGAGAGTCGCGAGTCCTTGAATTAGAATGATGTGGAGCTGGGGAGCGAGGCACATCTACAGCAGGTGGGGTGGCAACTCTTTGCGGCACGGGGGAGGGAGCATGCGGTGGAGATGGAGCACGGGGTGGAGTTGGTTCTGCGGCGGGCGGAGTTGGAGCGGGAGTGCGAGGAGCAGGGGTTCTTTTGGGAGTGGGGGCTGTTGGTGGTGGTGTGGGAGTTTTGGTGGGTGGAGTGGTTGGTTTTTGTGACTTGGATGGCTTCGGTTTGGTTTTGGGGGTAGGAGGAGTGGGAGTAGGTTCAGTGTTTTGCTTCGGCTGGCTGTGGGGTTCATCACTGGAGTCCATCTCAGCAGCCGAGGCTAAAGTCATCGTGCGCCTCTTGGTGGTTCTCTTCTTCGGTGAGGGATCAGAGGGTTTAGCTTCAATCGCAGCTTTGCGCTTCTTGGAGTCACTTGCCATGACGGCAGCGTTATGATTCTTACACAGTTCTTCGACTGTAGCTTTGACCTTGCCTTTGTAGATTTGGATATTGTCCTTGGTGACAATATTCACATCTGTGACCTTTTGAAGCATAGACACAACGTTGGCCTTGAAGTCCTCATCAGTTTCGGCTTCGGCGCGCTGCTGGTACTTGTGAATTTTGGCTGATTCAGCCCTGTCACGGGAGTGCAAATCCTTCAACTGACTGATCATGGTGGCTATCATTCCTTCAATGGTGCTTGAGATATAAACTTCACCAAGATCAAGTGCTTCAGGGTCTATTACATGATTTCTTACCTTACGCATAGTTTGTTAATGCAGTTGTCTGTTACTTTGAGTTTACACTTTGGATGGGTCTCGCAACTTAATACCAGCGAGATGTTCTGGATAGATATCCCAAGGTGGATGATTAGTGAGTAGACACTGATGAATAAACGGTCTGCTCGTCTCGGTGTACTGCCCATACGATTGAGCCTCTAGCTTTCTTGTAGGATAATTTGCATTGCGGTGCATTTATAATTTTATCAATTGCCCAACTGTAATGTGTTCACCCAGCATAGTTGTTTTATCGACTTTTGGGACAGAGACATCACTAGTGAACATCATGGGATCCCAGTCTGTAAGGCCCGATATGCGGTACTATTCCAGATCTAGATGTTTCCATCCAGATCCGGGGACGAAGCACATATCGGTCCCACCGCGACATATGACGGAGTCATATGCCCCGGATTTCCAACATGATATCACAACATTACAGATACAAGGATACAACATCTCATACAATCGGCATACAACTGCCTTAATACATTACATCAGCGGAAGAGATATGTCTGGGTACAGACTACAATCAAATGCCTACCGGCAAAGAGAAAAACATCGATTCCCATAACCACACGGGTCCAGGCCCTCCGCCGGGGTCCGCCTAACTAGTCGTCGTCGAGTCTCCACGTGAAACGTCGGTCACCATACCTGTCGTCGATCAAGAACCCTGAAAAGAGTTTGGGGGTAGTATCATGAGTACAGAAGTACTCAACATCCAACTGTAGTGGTCATCTGACCCAGCAAGGACTTCATCACTCGTCATTCTAGGACAACTAGTAGTTTACGGTAAGGAAGGGGTAAGTGGTGAGGTTGCTGCGCACTAGCATTATGAAGTGGCTAACGATCTAGAGAGTAAGATAAGAAGCCAAGCATTCGATGAGGAATCGCCTCCAAAAGTCTTGCTATCAACTACTTACGCAATCATAACACCTATCCTATCCTTGTCCTCCTCTTCGCATCCCGACGAAGAAGAAACAATCAAGGCACACACACACGTTGATCAAGTTATATTAAGATTATCTCAGTTGTTGTTGTCTATGAACAAGGAGTAGGTCTCAAGTCGTCCATAACCTTGGACACGGCTTCTCGAAAAGATTTAACCCTGCAGGGGTGTACCAACTGCCCATTACAAGGCTCCGCATGCTCGCTCGTCTCTCTCAGTTGCTACCCATCATAGGCAACCATTTTATGATTTAGTTCCAAGAGATCCCGAACCGACAGGTCCCTCTAGCTAACAACAAACAAATCCGGGTGCCCCCCGGTGAGTCGACATCCAACTCAAAAGCCGGTCGCGCTCTCGAATCGGCCTCTACCGTCTAGACGAGGTCGGGTTAGCTACCCAAACAGATGTGGGAAGCCCCCTAGCTTCCAGGTGTGGACCAACAAAGGAACTATGTCTCCGCTGGCCCGATTTGTTTGAAAACTTGCGAGGTCGACACTCGCACACACACGTTTTGCAAAAGGTAAAACCAGCTTGGGACACCACTAGAAATGTTTGAAGCTAGATAGGTAAGAAAAGGGGACCCCATAAAATCCCACACGCGGTTAGGCACGCTCAGTCTTAAAACCAATACCCGGAACTCGGATCCTAGGTGACTCGAATGGAACAAAGCGTCGGGGCGGGATAGCCTAGACCTTCCATCCTTCGTCGAATAATAGTCAACATTATAATAATCATATCATCAACAACAATAATAATAATGATAATGTGATATCCCAAACCAAGGAGTAACAGGGTAACATCGTAGCATCCTAAGCATGCATACTAAGCAGGGGCTGAGCAACGAGCAATAGTAACATAGCAGTACAAGGTTTGCTGGGAAGGGACATGGCTGTATCGGTTTGAAAGAGGCTGTAAACATGTGGTAGGATCAAACATCGAACCTAACCTAGACTAGCATGCAAACCGGTGGTTGAAATAGAATGGATCATAAGTAATGTATAGTCCTTGCCTGTTGATAAGTCGGGTTCCGAAAGTGTAGTCGATCGCAAGCTCGCATCGTCTCCAAAAGGTACCCGCGGAAGCACACAAGACGATAAACACTGGAAAGCAATCAACGAGCAAGCATCTATTACTACGAAGCAAACACGAGCAAGCATCAATAATAAGGCAACACGAGACATCGCACCTACCGTCGAGAGCGGTTACTAATAATTTAAGTGGAGTACTCGTCACACACGACGATACCGCACGTTTACAGTGGTTCAAGTTGTTTAGCTACAGGTGATCAACAAAGGTTGTTAACATGGAAACTCAAGCAAGCATGGCATAGCACACAAACATGACAAGAGGTGAAGCATAAAAGAAACTATCTATGCTAGTCAATTTAAGTGAGGCACAACCTAAACATGGCATAACACTAAGTGCCGCACGATGATTAAAACATTTGGTATTGTTCTGTCCTAAACCATATTTTAGGTTGGTTAACAACAGCAAACAATAGCATAAACACAAATTACACGAAAAACTAATCAAGTTACATATAAGGCACACTCCAAACGGAGTTACGGTTAAAAAGATATAAGCAAAATAAGTTACGGGCACAATCTGCCTACATCATAAAGCACACTTTAGAGCAATGCATAAACAGGATAATGAATGCAAACATGCTCACAAATGATATGGAACTAAAGTAGACATGACAGGGAAGGCATGGCAAAAAGAATCATGCAAATAGGCATCATAGATCAAAAGATATTAAGCAAACAACATGGCATCGTGACGTTACAGACTTAGAGAAAAACAGAGGTGGCTGTCAAAAACAGCAGCATAGCAACTTTGGAGCTCAATAACTATATGACCAGAAATCATATCATGGCAATACAATACATGTAATGGAAGTAGACATGATGCTTAACAATATGCAATTGTAATCACTCAATTCCGATAAACGGTCGCGACACACTCGTCGACCGAAGTTGCAACAAATTAACAGTTTCAACAACAACAGCACATTAACATCAGGTTCACCACTTTGGAGCAAGATTTAATATAGCTAAAGCACCCAAATATGATAAGTTAAAGCATGGAAATGAAGTACACATGATGCTTAACACATAGGAAAAAGAATCAATGCAATAGGCCTCATGGATTTGTCACAATCATCATGCAAAGTTGCAACAAAATAATAACAACAACACTTAACAGGAAAAATTAGCAGTTAACGGCCTGATGCCCACTTCAACGCAGAATTACACTATCTAGACGGCCTCAAACGGAAAAACTTTCTACATAGGAACGCTAGAGCACGCAAAACTGAGCAACTTTCATTTTGGGGGCACGTTCATCGGAGCTACGGATTACTCGCAAAATACCATACAAAATTGAATACAGCACACAATACACAGGACTTAGCAATAATTTGGAAAAAAGAAATAGCACAGAAAAAAAAACGGCCGGGCCTCACCACTGGGCTCAGCCCATCTGGCCTAGGAGGCGGATCTGGCCTGCCCTGGACCTGGGCTGCGGTGCTGGATCGGGCCCGGGGCGCCTGAGAGCTATGGTTGGTGGGAGCTGGCCAGATCTGGGCCGTTGGATCTCAGATCTGACGGCTCAGATCTAAGGGAGGCTAGGGTTTGCTAAAATTTGGGGTTAAAATGTGCGGAAATAGACTATTTTGGGGGCAAATCTGGATCTAGGGGCTGCCTAGGTGCTTAGGGAAAACCCTAAGTGGTGGGGTGGTCTATTTATAGCCCAGGGGGCTGGCAGATTGCAAAAACATCCCCGGTTTTTCTCTCGCGCGCGCGGTGTTTACGTTTCTGACCGCCGGGGGTCCGCAGGACCTCCGATTCGGGTAAAACTTCGAACTTCGCGATCAGCGCTACGAGCCGGAGGCGTTCACCTCACGCTGGAACTGTTCCGAGAACACTTTCCGGCGCGCTATAAAAATATCCCGTTTAATTAATAAACGGGGTTTTTCGTTCCGTTGGCTGCGGCTCGTCTCGTGCGGTTTTCGCGACGGTGATCGGGTGAAACCCGGTGTCGCAAAGGTCGAGTGTCAGGGTGGCAAGGGTCGGTCTCCGTCCGATACGAGATAAGAGGGGGGGAAATAATCGCTGATCGATAAATCGGGGATGCAAACACCGCAAACAAATCAGACAATCAAGCAATTCACACCGAAAACAAATTTTTTATTTTTTGTGAAATCTGGGCTGTTACACGGTCCATATTCCCACCATTGTTTACACCTCAAGTATTTATCGCTTTTATTTCCTTTCTTGTTGCAATCATCACTACTATTCCCGCTTGTGTTTTGATCCTTTGTAAACAACAAGACCGGGGAGATTGACAACCTCTCTAACTCGTTGGGAGAAAAGTTATTTGTTGCCGTGTTCAGGTCCACGTTAAGGGAGCAATATCTTTTCAGACGACGCGTTTCTCATTTGACCACCTACTCGTAGATATTGGAGTCCTCCGGAATTCGACAAACCTTACAGTCCTCGTGTAAGGAAAATTTGTTGCTACTACCTCTCAACCTACCACTTGGGGTAACCAATGAGGTGCGATAAGCCATCAGCCTCCTCCTCCAGTTCCTGTCCGTCGCCGCCGCCCGTGGCTGGCTGGGAGCGCCGCCAGTCCGTGGCTGGTGTAACACCCTCAGAAACAGTAACAGTAATCACTTTTACTGTGGACTAATCACTGTTGCTAATCACTATGCAAACCCTGCCATGACCCACTTTGTTTTTGATCATATTCAAAAATGCCTTTTGGTTGCTATGAAAAATATGTTGCAATTAAACTTTGTCCAAAAATCACGGGACCACTTTTATAAAATCACTAATAATCATTGGGTCATGCCCATGTGGTTATGGTATTTTATTTTGCCACTAAAAAATTCAAACAATTCAAACACCAAGCAAAACAACACCATTTGACAATTGAATATTATAAAGAAATAGTAAATGGTTTTATTTCAAGCCTAAACTTTTTGTGGCACCCTAGGAATATATATGACTAATTATGGACCAGGTAACACATTTTAGAAAAATGCAAAAGGCACTAAATTAATTACTAACAGAAAGGGCAGAATGGAAAATTAGAGAAAATAGGAAAATGATTAAAGCTCGCCTGCGGCGAGGCCCACCTCAGCCCAGCCCACCCCCCATCCCTTGTCTTCTTCCCCAACCACCCCCACCTGCTCCCGTACGGCCGAGCTCGCCGACGACGCTGGCGAGCTGGCCCCGCCTCCACCTGCTCCCTCCCGACGCCGACGGGATAAGGCCACCCCGGTCGACCCCCTGGACAACCCCGCATCCCCATTCCCCTGCTCCTCGCCTCGCACGCCTCGGGGAAAATCCTCCCGAGCCGCCGCCGTTCACTGTCGTGGCCACCCGCGGCCACTCGACGAACTAGCCCAAGCCATCGTGTCCATCACACTCGCCGCCGTCGACCCCGTCTTCCAGTGCAGCCCGTTGCTGCCGGGAGCCACCACAGCACTCGGAATCTTCGTCGTCTTCAAGCTCCAGCCGCCGAGATCGGCGACCGATTCCGGCAGCTCCAAGCCCTCCCCGAGCCCGCTGCCAACCCCGACGCGTTCGTGGTGAGCACCCTCACCATCCCCAACCGCCCGTTGAGTCCCGATAGCGCCGTAGACGAAACCCCCCTTTTAGCTGCTCCGGCCGCCGTGGTTCGTCGTCGTAGCCGTGCTTCCAAGCCGTTCCAGCGCACGATTTTGGCACTCACGCGTTCATAGTGTTCCGTAGGTTCAATTCCACCCCGTGGGGCGCTCGATTTCGTCTCAGAACGCAAGACTCCATGGACGCCCGAGCTCGGCCTCCCGCCATTGCTGACCACGTGCTCGACTGTGTCCACCTTGACCTCCTCCCCCACCGTGGCCCGAAGCGACGCGTCTCCCCGAACCCATAGCAACAAACGGCGTCGAGTTTGGCCGTCGGAATCGAGCGCTAGCTCGAGTTCGCCGGAGTCCAGTCGCCGGCGCGACTCCGGCGGACCTCCCAGTCGCTGCCATGCGGGGGCCCCTGGTCAGATACTTGCTTAGTACTAATCCCCCTCGGATAAGTCACTGACAGTGGGTCCCCCCTGGGCTGTTTAATTAAATTAAACTTGATAATTACCTCTGTGACACTGACAACTGGGCCCCAGCTGTAAGTCATTTAGAAATAAATAAAATTATAAAAACTAGTCACTGACATGTGGGCCCAGAGGCTATTTCTGATTTAATAAAATGTTTTATAAATAAAGAGAGGCTGACATGTGGGTCCCACATGTCAGGCACTGTTTTGGATAATGTTTTGGATAATGTTGAATAAATAATAAAAGAAATTCAGAAAATCATTTAAATGATTTAAAACTTTGAAATTCAATAACTTTTAAACCGTAACTCGGATTCAAAAACTTTATACATGAAAATTGATCAGAAAAATATAACGAATACGAATACGCTATCCGTATGGCTATCACACCCCTCTAACACAACGAACATCGAACCGTCCCCCTCCGGACCGACTGGCCGATAAATTGTCCGGTACTGTTAGAGTGCCCGGATGAATTTATTCCGAACACGAATGTTTCTCGGAATAGATCAACTAGCACGGATACACCTCCCTTATGTTTGTCCGGTACCCACGACACCTCCGGCTTGATCCTTCCCCCTCCGGTCACCCTGTCCGATAATCATCCGGAGCCGGTAGTTCATCCTCAGATGAATTTCCGTTCCAAGCAATGTGCATTGCACTGCGTTAGAATACCGTTAACATTTCATCTGTCATGTCATGCATCTGTTTGTATATGCTTGCTGTGTATTTACTGTTTCTTCCCCCCCTTAATCTCCGGTAGACCCCGCTGCTGCCGTCGACTACACCGCTGCTGAGTACGACTACTTCGTCGACGACCCTACTACTACCGTCGAGCTTCCAGGCAAGCAGAGCCATTCTCTTCCCCAGATATCGCCTATCTTTCCGTACATTTCTTGCACTAGGCATTGTTACTGTTGCTGCTACGATTACAATCCTATTCAATTGCATAGCCTGTTTTTGTCGCCCCTTGATGTACATTCCTTTAATCCTATGCTGCCTATTATTACTTATGCATTATTCAGCAGTAAACCCTGCGCATTGTTAGCTAGGTTCAGAATAGAGGGTTGTGATCACTCTGGGAGTGATCGCGAGAACGATATATTACAACTGCAACAGGTACGGATCAATGCAGACACCCTAGGGAACCTACAACGGCAAGACTCTGCTAAGTCGCTTCGAGTTTGACTTACGAGTGGAATGGACTCGTATTTCACTCTCGTCGACTCAGTAGCGTAGCATCACCGGGATGATACGAGGTTTACCTCTTTAGTTCATTCCGCTGATGTCTCAGTCAAGCCAGCTCAAGTGTACCATCGAGGGTGATTCCTCCTGGTTTCACTTAATGGTAGGGACTCGAACCAACTGGTGTCCTTAAAGGTAAGAAGTCGGGCGACCCAACGGTGCCCGCGAGTGGTATTGCGACGGGACGACAGGGAGGGCACGACCAGTGTACCGGTGTGCTTGGCCCCTGATCGTTGGCCGCGAGAGTTACCAAACCACGAAAGTCGAGCTCTTTCGGGAGCACACGCGAGACAAGGTAAGGAGACGGTTCACCTTGTTGGTAACCGCAGTGACTTGGTGGGACGACAGGGCAGGCACCGATGTACTGGTGGTCCTGGCTGCTGTCGTTGTCCGCGGGTCAGTTAAGTCGAGGCAACGATAACGGTTGTCACGCAGGTTAATTAAAATGCTAAATGGTTCAGTGAATGTCTTGAGTTGGCTATATGCCATGTACGCACTACCTACCCGTGGGAATTACGAGTTATGGGATCCTCTGCTTCGTAGTGTCGTCTGAGGACTCTTCAGACGTCAGCAGTACCGCGGCCTACGCCGGGAAGTGGTGTTGTCTTATTTGCCGCGGCAGTGTGATTTGGATTTGCTTTAACTTCACCGGCCAGCCTCGCACCGTGCAGGAGTACGTCGGGGTTAGGGTCCAAAGCCCCGCGTACATAGGATATAGTCCGGCGGATGACCTCTTTGTTGAGTTTGAAAGATGGGCTATGAAGTGTCGGATAGCCTCGGTGGAGCGTTCCCTAACAAGGTTCCCGCCACCCTGGAGATCCGTGCGTGTAGCGTAACACAAGTGTACCCCTGCAGGGAAGACTAATCTATTCGAATAGCCGTGTCCACGGTAACAGGACGCTTTATGCTGAAGCTGGATCTTACCACTAGAAACTATTATTATTAAACTGTATGGTTCCGGGTTTTCTTCCTCGCGGGGATGTCGAGGAGGTGAACTCGGAGGCATTGTTAATTTTTACAACTTATTATTATACAATGCTGCAGCAACTTCTGCTGCATTGTTACTTTATGCTTTATATAAACCGTTGGCTGATTCTTACCTCATGCTGCAAGACATCGTCGGAAGATGCTAGTCTTCGGTAGGCCTCGCTTCTTACCCTTGCTCTGGATTTCTGTCTTTCAGTCCACTATATACAGCCTCTTCTTTCCGTTGATACAATGCATAATGCTTAGTAGCGGACGTAAGACTCGCGGGTATACTAGATACTCACCTGCTTTATTTCCTTTACTGTTTTGCCTGATCGGCCGCTGCAGTCGACGTTGGAGCCCAGGAGCAGGAGTTCCCGATGCCGACCACCGCAACGTGAAGATCCCAGATGACCAAGACCAGGAGTAGCTTGGAGGTTCCCAGGCAGGAGGCCTCGCCTTTTCGATCTGTTGTTATTTGTGCTAGCCTTCTTAAGGAAAAACTTGACTAACTATGTCTGTACTCAGATATTATGGCTTGTATGATTTATGTATTCGGGTCCACGTGACCCCCTCTATTGTAACATATTTGTTTATCCGTTTATGTTTAGTGTTGTGCTGTGATATTATCACCGTGGCACCCTAATCTCAGCCGTGTACCCTGTGTGTATGGTTACTGTACACGGATTGATTTTGGGGGCGTCACAGCTGGCCACCGCCGCGCCCTCGGCCCGTGGCTCACGTGCTCCCTTGGACGCGCCGCCGCGGACGCGCCCTTCCGTCTCGTGGCTCGCCTGCTCCCGTTGTTGGGCGTAGCCCCCGCCTCGGCCAGCTCCGGCTTCGTTCCGGCCAACTCCGACCCCGTTTCGGCTGCTCAGCTCGGAGGCACGAAGAAAATAACCATTTTTCTAGGATACGGGGAGCGGCAAACACACGAGCGGAAACGGCAAATATACCGCTCGCAGAGCAGTTTTTAGCGCTCCCCACCAAATTTTTTGCCACGCGGACCGATATATCGCATCTGATAGTGCCGTTTTTTCGCTTTGGTATGCCATATTGACAATTATTATGCGGGACAGGGCTAAATGGTGTAGCTGCTAGAGTTGCTCTTATACCCTTTCTATGCAAAAAAAATGTTTACATCGCAATGTAAAAGTCAAAGGACCGCACGCGTGAACCCCACCGACGCCGTAAAAGTTCTGAACCCTCGTCTTCGCCTCACCGCCGTTCCATGGCGTCCCCCCTCCCCCCCTTGATGGAATCTGGCGCACCCCCACAGACCACCGGACCCATTCTCGCCGCCGTCGACGCCGCGACCACGGGCGTGGAAAAATGAGGCGGCTTCGCTGATCCTCGGCGGAACCACTCCGCCGCCAGTGTACATAAGTAGAAGAAGGTTCCCGTCGTGAGGAAGTCGCGCGGCGTCAACATCGGTGTCACTGGTCAGGCGAGGCAAAAAAACCTTGGATGTACTGGCTATCGCTTCGACGCAAAGCAAAAGACATTCATTGATATTTGTCGTGATGAAGTATTAACTAAGAAATCCATGAGCCTCCTGAGCTTCATGGGCGGAGGTATGGGTGTCGATATGGAAGGAGCTCCTATGGGTGGATACATGCATGTGATGATCAACATGTTGGGAGGAGGTATGAGTGCCACTATGGGTGGCTATGGTGGTATGGGAGGTATGGCTTTGCTGGTACAGAGAGGTGTTTTTGGTTCTATGGAAGGATGTAAGAGTGGCTATGCTGGACAAACAGGGATCGACAGAACTAATGAAGTGGATGCTTCAAAGAGTGTGCCAGAAGAGAAGGAAGACATCCAATGGTGCCGATGAGACCAATGTTGGCAAGGGCCCTGATCAAGTTTGAGTGACTATGGCTCATCTACTGCCTACTATCGTTTTTACTACGCACTTGAGTTTTATGTTTATCTATGCACTACATATGTGTTTGTGATGCACTCAATTGATGAACTATGCTTTATAGTTTGAATCTAAAGATTAGTTGTGGATTATGTTGCTTTTTTTTGTATATGTCTGTTTTATAAATTTTGCAATATGATAGTATGCTATACGTGAATAGATGTTAGAGCAATGTTACAATCTCGGGCCTTTACGGGGTTTTACTAGATTGGTTTTAATTAAGAAAAAATTGAGACTATAAGCGGGCCCACCCGGGAGGAAATAGGGGGGGGGGGGGGGGGGTTAAAGAGATATTGAAGGAAGCCTCGTAGTCCCCTGTAATTGCCCGTGAACCTAGAATTTTTGTAGATGATATTACTTGGGGGAGGCACGAAGAGACAATATTTTACATCAGCTGTTGGGGACCTTATCCCGCTTTACCAAAAAAAGAGGAAATCACTATTCCACAGCCAACGGATCTGCTAAATTTAATTCTTTAAACATTAGCATTTGGTTCACACAATTCATCAAACACTTGGTCTTCAGGAATGGTAACACAATAAAAAAAGTGAGATTTGTGCGGTTAGTGCTAGTATCCGTAAGAACGATAATGGCTCGAAGAATGGCAGTGGCTTTGGAGGCTCTCAACGTCTCCACTGTAGCAGAAGCCGCCCCAGCGACTGAGGAAATGAAGCTGGAGCATTGAGCTCCAACTCTCCGGCTATGAGAGCATCTCCAGCCGCGCCCCAAGAGACCCCCAAGACGGCGCTATTTGTGCCGGATGGAGAAAAATCGCCCAGCTGCGCCCCAAGAGCCCAAATAGCGCCGGATTGGGTCGAAATTGAGTCCAGCGATCCCAAGCCAAACCCGTCGCGCTGGGGTCACTTGGGGTCGCCGGATGAAAGGAAAGCGCGCTAACGGAAGGAAAGCACGCGCGATTTTGCGCGCGCCTCGCGCCGCGACCCACCTGTCGGCGTGTGAACACGCGTCATCGTTATCCTCTCGCCTCGGCTTCACCGCACCTGCCGCCGCCGCAGCGAATCAATGCGGCGCCGGTGACGAGTCCAATCGGCGCAGAGAGTATCGATGCGGCGCGTCGAGATACCCAACGGTCCGTCGACCGCGCCGCCGCCTGTCTCGTCTTCCTCGCTCCTGACGCCGCCGCAGGGGAATCAATGCGGCGTCGGAGTCTAGTCCAATCGCCGCTGCAGTGGGAATCAAACGTCGCGAAGTAGTCCAATCGGCGACGCGCGTCCGCCGCGTGTCCCCGCCGCATGCACCCCCGCTGCTATATAAAGCGGGCTCGCCGTCGAGGGACACCGCACACTCTACTCCTCCTTTCCTCCCCTCTCGCCGCAATTCGCTCGCCATGGACCACAATCACCGCAACATGAACGGCATCCGCCGCGCCCTCACCCGCGCCGAGGCGATCCTCCTGTCCCAGGGGAACTATCCCTGCCCGCCGAACATGCGGATGCCGCGCGGCTGGGTGCTCAGTGCCGCCGGCATGCCGGTGTCGCCGCTGCCTCAAGGCGCTCGGTTAGACCGGGAAGTCCTCGTCATCCGCGCCACAATGACGGAGGCCGAGCTCGCTGACCCAGCAAACGCGGCGGGCAACTTCGCCCGCTGGATGGCGCACTTCGAGGAGCGCCGCAACCAGGCGCTCGCCTCCACTGAAGGGCTAGAACCGGTGTCGGGCCCGATGAACCGCCTCGGCCGGATGCTGTGGTGGAGCCCCGAGGAGCGCACACTCCTCAATGTCCTCTACCACGTCCAGGACGGCAACGAGCCGCGCCTCGAGTACCCGTGAAGGGGTCGGCGACGAGCGGCGTCGACGATGCCGTAGGAGGAGGCGAGCAGTGAACGCGACGATCTAGTAGTTTTTTTATTTCCTACCTATGTAATAAATTTTGATCGAACATTTATAAATTTCGCTGAAGTTCGACTATATTTGATGAAATTTGGCCGAACTTGGGGTATCTTTGGGCCGCGGCTGGGTAGCCAGGCCCCCCAAGCCGTTTTCGCCGCCCAAACGCCCCCAAGCGGCGCCTAAAATCGCCTTGGGGGGGGGGGGGAGATGCTCTGATGAGCCTACGTACAGCTCTCTCCTCATTTTTCTCAGTCACTGTGGCGGCAGACAGCCGGCTGCAACCGCAGACAGAAGCCGGGCGTGCGGCCTACTTTAGTCCTGAGCGGTTGCGGCTAACCAAATCTTGAAAGTCAAAAACTAATATTTAGTCAAATTTGGGTTTAGGGGACATGTTAGTTGTTTCTCAAATTTGAGTTACCAGTGTTCATAGAGTTATATACAGAGCTCGCGGTCTAGAAAAGTTATTTGTGTCACAATGTACATGGTGAAGCATTTTCCATGGCAATCAGCCCATAGGTCAGCTCTTGCATTCTCACAACTAGAAAAAATACAATGCATAAGGAAGATCATGAGAAACATTTTCGAGCTGCTCCAACAATGTACTCAATTTAACTGTTTTCATCTGAAAACTCCCCCCTGGTCCTGACAGACAAAACTGTCCTCTTTTTAACACCTTGTGCGCTGCCACGGCCTGTATGCATGCATTGAGCTGACAGGTAAGTAACCTGAAAAGTTTGAGGATAATCAAGATGAAACAACCAAAAGATGCAAGCACGACATACCTACCACGCACCTCAATACTTATCAAGCACTAACATCACCTGTCCAGTGAGAAATTCCCAACTATGATGCAGTCGCTGGCAGGCGAAGACTACCTTAAGCAAATGACGATTGCCTACAGAAAAACAACTCATAAGGCAAGGTTGATGGATCCAAATATGATATACTCCTTCCGTTCAAAATAACAAGATGTTATAACTATTTTATGAATCAAATGTATATAGACACGTTTTCGTCTGTTTGTTCACTCATTTTAGTCCGTATCTAGCCCATATTGAAATATCCAAAACATCTTACATTTGTGAACGGAGGAAGTAGTTTTCATACCATGTTTGCCGACATCGAACAGCCTCTTGGCGAACAGTCCTTTTCTTATCATCAAGAGCCTTGATTGCTGCTTGTAGGACCTGCATGAACATACCATTCTGCTATGAGTTCTCTTTTATTCCTTCAGAAGGAAACTTTCTTATTTAGCAACAGTTAGCTATATTAAGGCACACTAAGTTCCTAATATCAACAAGTAATTACACATAAGATGGATATATGCCATCTCATTCATCCATATGTTTGAAAGAGTGCAGCTAGCTTTGCATGAGACCTAATTATCTTCACCAATAAGGGGATTGCTATCCATGATGATTAATAAAAGCAGTAGTAATAATTTAATGTCTACATGGTCATACTTCTCAAAAACCATCTGCTTAAATAAAAAACTGACCTGTGCCCGCATGCGATAAACTTTTGAGTGGGGAAAGCTAGATATGGCAACAAAACATTGCAAGGCCGTCTCCCGAACAACCTAAAGGAGAAAAGGAAGTAACATCATGTGAGGAAAGGAAACATGCTGGTCTTACATATGGAACGAGTGGAAGTGAATATGATTAACGCTGAAGTACCATCATGTGCGGATAGGAGACAAGTTGTGTGAGTACACTGACAATTATGTGAATATTTTCCAGAATGCATTCTTTGCCTGCATAGGTATAACAAGATGATCAGTTAGTGCATGAAGCAATGAAGTACCATCAGGAATTTAGTATCAGAACACATCAACACAGCATACACCAGTCAAGTTTGCATAATAATAATAATAATAAATAAACGAAAGTGAACATCTCTTAACTCTGACAGATTGTATCCATAGATGCACATTAACACAATTTATTGCATTAATGGCTACTAAGTAGGAACTGATGGAAGTAACGGAGTAAAGTAAATGATATCACCTTTCTCATCCATCAACATTCCGGATAAGACAAGCAACAAACTATACACTAGATCTTTATCCTGAATATCCACACTCAATTTCGCTAAGATATCAACCATCACGAGCAAAATCTAAAAAATTGTGAAACAATGGGGCAGTTAGTATGCTCTGATCCGTCAAAGGTTGCATGCTTAAATCGAGAAGTACTAAACCTGATGGGCTTCTGTTATAACAGCTGATACTGGAGCGTTGGAAATAATATGACCAAATGCTCGATATATCGCCAATCTGCAGTGGATGGTATTTTTCAGTCGCTTCGAGACATTTTACAATTAAAAAAGGCACCAAAGATACAGGATCAGTTAATCTAATGAAGTGACACTAGCATTAGACCATCACTTAGCAATAGCAATATTTTTTAATCAAAATACATTTTTTTCATGACAAAAATTCATGAGGAAAAGCAAAATATTTAACTAAGTTAAGGAAATTGACGCGACGTAGTACCGAGGTTATAAGATTGCAGTATTCAACAAATTGGCGCCTAAAATGTTTTTTCCTCCAAGGAACACGTAGCATAAAGAAAATCCATCACTTCTAAACTCATGCCACGGTTGATTTGGGTTGTTACCACAAAAGCCATCTTGATGTCAGAAACGATGTCATCTCATTGCTTCTTTTTCACTAATGTGTGGAATGCGAACAAAGGTATGCAAGAGTCAAGTACACAAATAAACTAAGCTAAACCCTTGGGAGTTTCAAAGAGAACGGATCAAAAAGACTAAACACACATAAGTGTTTTGTCGGAACATTGTTCCAAATATCAGCCAGTTAATCGTCATCTCAGTTGGTTAATCGCTACTCGGTGGGTCACCGAATAGCCGATTAATTGATTTATCGGCCGATTAACTGAAAATTTGCCTATTTGTCCCTACTCAGCACCCGACCGACATGTTACCAGTTGCCGATATCTTGAACATTAGAATACCAGGAATTAAAACGTTTCAATTCTTCATTGCTGACTGATAGAACAGATATGTCCACATATGTCCTCAAACTTACAGAAAAAACGGCAAGAGGAAAGATACGATAAAAAGGGAAATACTACTAAAGCATAAGATACGATAGAATACCAGGAATTAAAACGTTTCAATTCTTCATTGCTGACTGATAGAACAGATATGTCCACATATGTCCTCAAACTTACAGAAAAAACAGCAAGAGGAAAGATACGATAAAAAGGGAAATACTACTAAAGCATACTGAGAGCAGGGAAAAGTTACAGGAACATGCTACTCCACCCGTTACAAAATGTAAGACCTTTTTTATGCCCTATGCCAAACCAAACAACGTCTTACATTTTGGTACAGAGGTAGTATCAGAAAGTGTATGGTTCAAATCAATATAAGATATAAAACAAAGTGATCGTAATGTTGATACCTACTTTGTTACCATCACAGGGGCCTCCTTAATTTTTGAGAGAAAAATTGGCATTAGTATTGAGAAAAAACGCTGCTTATATAACAACTTTATTCTTGCATGGAACTTTTTATTTAGGCAGACTTCTGAATCACTCATCATCAGATGGAAAGCATCAGCTGCAGATGTTGCAAGAGAAGCATCTGATGAGACTTTGTCATTGTGTTCTTCCTGGTGGGGTGGAATGTCCGCTGAAATCTGATCTAAGACCAGGCATTTAAGAAGGAACATTGAAATATCCTTCACCTTTTCATCTCCTCTCATAAGCAATCCTTTGCCAATCCATGCCAAGCCACATAAGATATCACCTATGCTTCCAGGCACACTGTCTGGGCATTTAGAATTATCTGAAGCCACAGCAGAAGCATGAGACGTCTTCAAATTGCTGCTGGCTAATACAATTGAGAAACATCTCCCAAGAATAACATCAAGTATTTTATCCAGCTTATTCTCGTGTGAGTACTCTGAATTATGTAGATATTTATTGAAAATAGAAGCTAATGCATGAGCAGCTGGTATATGTCCATTCAGTAGAAAACCCGAAAAGAGGTTAATCATCATGATCATATCTGGTACAGGTGTTTGAGGCCGAAGACCAACTATGACTGATGAAAGCATACAGACAAGAGCTGTATCTTGAACAGTGTGTGCAGGAACTAACTCGTCTACAGACAAAAGATGGTGTGCCATTGACTTCATTGGGAGTGACAACATCGATGATGTTATGCCACATGCTTTCTGAACAATCAACGACTGTTGCTCCTCTGTGCAGACTCTGACTAACAACTTCATTCCCATCATTAGTGAGTCAAGAAGACCCTGTGAGAGACAAGAGTGTTTGCCATGAGTACCCACTACAGATTTATGTGTTATACCACATAGATATCTAAGTACCAGTAAATCAGTTTCATTAGCGAAAATATTCAGTTTGATGGAGCTTCACCTGCGAGCTGATTCTATCCAGAGTAACCAAGTCCCTAATCTCATCCCAGAGACGCACAGCAAAGCTCAAAGCAAGTTCATTGACACCACCGGAAGTAAATAACCTGTCATAATGGAGATGGTTACTGAGGGAGAAGATGGCATTTGACTAACATATATCCTGTCAAAAGGCTAGTACAGGCACAGGTATCAAGCATGCCACCAATAACATGTTTCTGCTATTGAATTGGTCAAGTATCTGCAACATTTTTTACAGTTAGGTTTGCATAAACTAAGAAAGATGCTTCAAGATTGCAGACCTATCGTAATCCATGTCTCCTGATACAGAACTACATACTGCAAAACTTAAAGAAACATACTGTGAGGCAAGATTGGCATACCAAGGAAGGAGACGACTGGAGTAACAATCAATCAGACGGACTACATACTCCGCACATTCCATTCCTCCGTTGACCTGCAGGATAAATAAAATATTAGTTCAGTGTCTATAAAAGGCAATTTGCATGAAATAAGAAGACAACGAAGAGATTTGATACAGGCCTGAGAAATATTTGTGATGACATCTTCTTCAAGTGATCTGGCAATCCTTAACATATAGTTCACACCAGTGGTGCCAACTTCGAAACTTGCTTCAAGTCGTAGGCTCAGAGGCATCAATGTATCACAAGATTCAGCCAAACGAATAATCTTGTCAACAACAATTCTGCCGTAAACCATTTCCTTTCTAGAAGCATGGAATTCCACAGCAGATAAGCCAATGCTAGTCAATGTTTTCAATGACAATCTCCACAAATGTACATCTTCATACTTGCTTGCAATTACTGACATGAGCATGAGCAAAATGTCCTCATAAGCATTTGCCAGTAGAAGTGAACATTTATCAGGGAATGTTGCAAGTACCAGCAAACCCTTCACTGCAAACCATTTATAAGAAACAACCATGTTAGGATTAGATAGTGTGTTCTTCAATGATTCTAAAAAAGCAGAAAATTACTAAGAAAATAAAATAAAATAAAATAAAGAGTTCACTAATTAAAATAATAGAATAATTAGAACTAATTTATAACATTGATGTTAGATAGACCTTATAAACTAGAATCTCTAGAAATGGCATGTAGACTGAAAAAGAACGGCTATGGACAGCATGTCTATTTACAAACTATATGTGCGACCTTTTGCGATGAGTTATCTTAAGGAAAGTTTACAAGCATGGATCAAGAGAGTTCAGATCTGATAGCACCTAATAAGTGCATGTTGTCTTGCAAAATGTGATAATATGTACCAAGTCATACGTAAAGACTTCAACATACCAGCACATGAAACATATTCTTTTCTGACTGCTGACTGGGTAGGCTGAGAATCAGTAGTCAACAATTTTCCAAGAAGATGGATGAATTGGTCCAGTTTTCCCTCTAAGATAGGCCACCAGGACCCCTCTACTGGGAAGTCTTCTTGAGATGCCACAGCGACTTCTCGACAAGATGAAAGCATTTGAATAGACAAATAGAGAGCTTCATAGTTAATAGCAGCAGGAGATGACCCATTGCAAACGTTCAAGAGTTGAGAATCAAAACCAGCTGACTTTGCAAAAATATCCACAAAGTGTGTAAAATGCGCTTGAAAGACTCTAGTGCAGAAGTATGTAGATGATTCAGCAAGAATAGAAATGACATTTCCAAGGGCTTGCAGCTGATTCTGGTCTTGCAGTGAATTACAAATGGACTTCTCGTCAGTTGTTACAGAACGGATGTTGTTCACAATATCCTCATCCAACAAGACCAAATTGATGAAAAGATCTCTATCCGACGAATGTATAGATGTAACTGCAGTCTTCAAGCAATGTTTAGCTTCTGATATTATTTGATTCTTATTATTCTGTGCATCTTTAGGTGACCCTGATGATAAAAGTTGATCTGAAGAAAGGCTAAAAAGCACTTCTTTCAACTTAAACCAAATAGCTGATGCGTGTGTAACCATTCTATCAGCTCCATAGCAGTGAATGCAGTTGTCCAGATATTTTAAGGAATCAAGCTGTACATAATATTAAATGTGATTTTTAGCAGAAAATCAAAGAGGGTATTCATTTTGTTAACTTGATGGACTGGAAACATTAATAAATTAAAGCTGCTGACCTTTGCCAATGGAAGAGAGGAAGAAAGTTTATCTAGAAGCAATGGAATGGCAAAGGGCTCAAAATACGGGGTTGAACAAAAGGCATGCTGCAAAGATTTAAACATGTTGTTAGCCGCAAAATAAATGATAGG
The DNA here is from genome assembly GCA_950022295.1 of Bromus sterilis. Taxonomy (NCBI): domain Eukaryota; kingdom Viridiplantae; phylum Streptophyta; class Magnoliopsida; order Poales; family Poaceae; genus Bromus; species Bromus sterilis. The sequence goes on along the minus strand of OX465595.1, from coordinate 9,927,297 downwards.
GGTTGCGCAAAAGGCATGCTGCAAAGATCTAAACATGTTGTTCGCACAAAAATAATTAAATAAATAACATTTAGAAGCATGGCAAGGCGACATGGTAACAGATAACTCCATAGCCGCATTTGAAAAATAATTTGTGATGCCAAGCCATATGTTCAGCTCAATAGATCGAATGGTCTTGAAAAATAACAGGTAAAACACTATGTTCATACCATCAATGCCCTAGAAAGTTCGTCTCTTGTAACACCAGTATTATCACCAGCTCCCTGCATATATACATGATAACATATTAGAGAAAAGAATGTCAAGAAATACAAGTTACAGAATGACAAAAACACAAAAATGTCTTGAAAGACACGCCAGTGTGTTAACATACATGTGTGAAGTAGACAGGAAAATATTTGCTCAGAATCTCAAAAAGTTCACTTGCAAATTGGGCTGCCAAACCAGATGGGCCTGGAAAAAGCTTCATGACAGCTTCCACCACATGAAAGGAAAGCTTCAAGCACTCCGGGTCTTTTTCTTCATCAACCGTTTGGCAAATCCAGTATAGCAGTTCATCATCCTGGGCATACGATTAAACTTGTGTTGATATGTACACACCATTGAATAAATCCAGGAGAGGTGGAAATAACCAGATTAAAAACATATAAAACCAGCCTCCACGGCAAAGGCTTGGAAATGAAGATCCATCCACTCAAATACGTATTTTCCTCCAGACTACCACTCTGTATCAAGTATCAACTCTACCTCTACACTCGGTTTATAACCCTGTTGTTTGTTCTTCCAATATTATCAGAGTGCTGTCACATTTTACCCTAAGCATGATACCATCGACATGCAAGATTTGGTCAACAGTGCTGAGCATTACATAATGGAACAAATAATATATGCTTGCCAGTTGCCGCTGTTGCCAGATAAGAAAATGCAGACACATCGATAAATAATCACGACAATACAAAAATCAGTGCCTCCATTTCACTACATTATCCAGTGTGTAAATCTGGGAGAGAGGCGCCAATTTGAAGTGCTATTTGATGGAAATAAACCATGTTTAATACTGTTAGATGGACATACTACTATTCTATCTAATGGGAGTGAGCATGGTCTTATTTCAATAACTATCACTTGACTTTGGCCTCTCCAAGAAAAACGCACCGAACAGATACCGTTTACTGAAGTTAGTAACATGTTAGAAGTTAGAACATACAGAATCATGTTGCTGCAGAAATTAGATAGCTAGTTAACACGTAGGATTAACTTAATGATAGCAACTAAGATGGTTGTGAGATGATGGTGTGCTCCATAGTTGTCAAGATGTTAAGTATCATACCATTGTCTTGACAGCTTCTGGGTAGTGATCAAGTACGCAGCTCAGAATTTCAAAGCACAGCTGGAAAGAAAATAGAGTAATGAAAAAGATATCAATAGATAGATTAAAATCTAGCCTTACTAAGCATATTTGCACTAAAGAATCAAATCAACCTTGCGGTCAGCAGCTGCAAGTGACTGTACTTGAACATAATTTATGAAAGCCTCAACTAGTCTTTTGACATCAGCAATCGCAATAGTACCAACAGAAGGTTTTCTATGTAATAGAGCCAAGCATCCAACAAGTGCTCCTCGTAGCGCCTGCCAATCTGACTGATATGACAAAAACAAAGTGCATGGGTAATGAGAAAAGGGTGGCCAGTTGGTCACGAAGGCCATAGCATGGCGTAAAACAAATGTTGCAGTTTAATAGGACATACGGATCTTCTGCAGAACAATTTTCTTCACTGGCTATTTTCTTGAGACAAAAAGTTTGTAATACAGGATTCAAACTAAAAGGTTATATCAAACATTCTAATGCACTTCTGTGCAAGGAGTGAGCATCCTTTACAAAGCATTACTTGGTCAAATTTAGGGGTAAGCTAACTTTTGATGAATTGATGACTATATCTAACATAGGACCAGACCATCGCTAACTTTCTACTTTAATTAATGAAAAGCCTGGGTAAACAGCTTATTCGCCGCCTAAATTTTATTTGGAGATATCAAATTAAAGAAGATACAAAAATATTCCAGTCTGCCGGGTTAAATGATGACATAATTGGGTTGCAAACCACTGAGATAAGGTTTGCAGCCAAGTTGTGGTTAGCCTGTTGGTAGGTCTTTTTAGAGACTGGTAACACAATTTGGTATTTTGGTAGACAATTTTTGGGCTTGCCCAAACATTGGCAAGCCAAAATATTGGAATTAAACCAAACAGCCCAAGTCTTGCTTATGTCAAATCAAGTAAATGACAAATCTTCCGATCTTAACAGCACAGAAGAGCCAGGTTCACTCTTGTATGCAACTTTCGAACAATAATTAATTTCACAAAAATTTAACAGCCTCGCTACATGTAAATTATACAAAATAAAATTCATAACTAGGAAACCTAATACCTACCCATATCCAGTCATTTGTATTCCACAACACGGAGCTTAGAATTGCTAAAAAATTAACATTAGAATCAAAGATGTTGCTGCCATAAATATATAATCATTGGTTGTTAGTGTAGAGTCAAAGACAGCACAGCAAAATAAAAGTATACTGGTCTATTTAATCTGTGCAAAGAAGGCTGTAGTGTAAGAACTTTGATAATACACTACTGCACCAATTAGCTTCCCCAGATTGATGGCCTTATACCCAAGGGTTTTCATCTTACTCAACAATAAGGACACAAGACCAGAAGGTAAAATTTGCTAATTAATTCAGATTCAAAAGGAAGACTCGTCAGACTAGTGTTTCAGAAACAGTGATGTACTTCAAATAATGAAGTACTACAGAAAAAATTTCAGAGCAAATAACCATGATGCACGTAGTGAAACTTACCAGTCTTGACATAAAGAAGTCTGACAATGTTGTGATGGCATTGTCATCTAACCGTTTGGATGAAATCTGAGACAAGATTTCCCCCAGAAGCATGATTCCTGCAAAACAAACAAAAGAAGATCCTTAACAAACGGCAGTAACTATGCATGTACCAACAAAAGATTATGATGTTGAACTTTAATCTATTAATGCCGACATAAGAAGAGATACATTTACAGGACAGACAATGAAAAAGAATGGCTGGAAAAGGTTCCTGTTTCTCCACAGTGTAACCATCCAAGTCCAATAAAAAGTCATGCTAGCTTGATATTCCACTTTTTCCTGGCTACCAATGTGTGCACGTACGTGGATGTGTCTATCTATTGCATGTGTGAATTTACATTTTCTAGGAGAAGAAATCCAAAATAATCTTTACTGAACGAACGTATGCATATTCTGGAACTGTGCTGACAATGAAGAGCAACTATCACCTGTAGCACCTTAGAACTTGGCATAGACCATAAAGTTCTAACTTTTACTTGCATTATTAAATTTGCAAATTTTCCAAAATATAGGCAAACAGCATGGGAGAATAAACCGCAAAGAGAGGTAAAAGAAACCTCGTGATCTAACAATGTGGTCTGTTGTCGTCAAATACATGTCCATCTTAGACACCTGAAATGATATCACCAACAAGATATATAAGGAAATACCCTCAGCCAAATCATGAAGCATAGTGAGATATGATCTCCAAGAAACCAGGCCATACCAAATCGAAGAGCGTTAGCATGTCCGTGTTGACCAAGGCTGCAAGATTCTCCACCCCCGCAAACTGTTGCCAATGTTCAGGAAATTGTTAGCTGGTAAGCGTAACTGAGGGTCGGCTGCGAAGTAGGGCATTAATCGACAAATCGGTCACTTAATCAGTTCATAGCAAACTCGATGGCCCTCCAAGCAACTATTACATATTAATCGGCCAGTTCACTGATTAAACGGACGATTTTTTGAACAGTGTGTTGCGCACACACATAACAACATTAGCATCCACAAGAAGTAAAATAACGGCAACATTCGCCCTAACCAAGTAGTAGTTTTTACCAAATTGTGTTAGAACTACGGAAATATAGAAGCCTACATAACACTGAAGCTAATATCAGTCAAGCTTATGTGCTACCCATTAGCTAAATTCTATGAGAAAATCGCACAATAGTTACATATGCAATGGCCGAGACTTCCTCTCTCCAATCAATGGTTACGTGAGTTTATTGTACACATGTTTCAAGCAAATCATAGGAGCCAAAAAAAAAAGAAACAAATGCATAAGCAGGCATTCAGAACACAATCAGGTACTACCTCCGATCCATAATAAGTGTCGCTCATCTAGTACAAAGTTTGTACTAGTTTAGTACAAAATCTGCGACACTTATTATGAATCGGAGGGAGTAGATAACAGCAATGGATTCATGGGGATGAGAGGCGGCACGTGCTGATCAGTGGAGCAGGAGAAGCCGACGAAGGCCTCAACGTGGGGGGCCTACTGGCCGGCAGGGACCTTCCCCATTACCACAGCAAGCAACGAGACGCAGCTTCAAATCTCCGCTTCCGCTTCCAGGGTCTGGGTTTTTGGTAGGTACGAGGAGGAGCGGGTTTCTGAACACACGATGTGGGGTGATCCAGAGGCTGCAATAGGCACTATAGGGGAAGGCGGTGGCACCGCCGCCGACGGCCGATGGGGAAGGAATATATGTACGATGAACTCCCCTCTCCAATTGGGTTATTACTCGTATGGTTTGCTTGGAATGTATGTACAATGAGCTCGTTTAACCATTTCAATGGTGGGAGAAGGTCACGAGTCTTAGTCACCATAAGGTAAAGGTGGCACCTAATCTTGACTGACATGAGCTTCAATGTTATGGAGGCTTGTTAGTTACTGCAGTTCTAACACAATTCGGCAGAAACTGCTACTTTTTTAATACATGGGGGCGAATGTTACCATTGCCTGCCCTAACTTAGTATGCTTGATACACACTATCCTTTGTTACTCCATGGAGTATTTTAGTTTCTTGTGGATGCCAATGTCGCTATGTGCGTGTGCAACAGTCTGCGGATGTGCAACGCGAAGCAAACAAGAGGCGCGCAGCTAGAATCTACAGCAAGCAAGCCAGCAGCATCAGCGGCAATGCAGAGAGCAAGAATCGACAGCAAACAAGCCAGCATCATCGCAGCCGCATAGAACATTACAGTGGAACAAAAAAGCCGGAGAGGAGAAAATGACCTCAGGCGAAGCCATGATCTGCGCGAGGTTGTCGGAGAGGTAGGAGGCTTTCTGCTGGTTGGCGGCGGCCGCGACGGAGAGCGGCGGCGGTGTAGGAGGCATTCTGCTGAGCAGTGTCGGTCGCGAGGGAGAGGGGCAACGGTTGCGACGGAAAGAGGGGGCAGTGACGTGCAGTCCGGGGACCGGAGGAGGGGCCGCCGACAAAGGGATGCCGGCGGCGGCGGCGGCGGCAACCCTATGTGTATGCTGTGTGCTGCGTCGGGCGAGAGACGACGACGAGGCGACGGAGACAGAGAACAGGGGTGGGCTGATTTCATATAAATCGCGTGAAGTTAGTTGCTGGGTGTTTCGGCCCATTAGGCCATGGGCTGTGATTCCACAACGGGTGCCAAAATGCTGTTTTTTTTTCGAAAGCCAAAATCCTGATGTTCATTTTTTAAAGGAATATATTAGTATCGTGAATATATCAATTATACTCAGCCACTGCACCAGCAAGATATCTAAAAACATCAGAGATACACATAGCCAAAAAATAAAAAGGAGAAAAGAAAAACAAAGACCTCATCACAGTGATGAAACACCCGAACATCCATCACAACAACATCACTCTAACCATCACCAAGGAAAAGAGATCAACAACACGTGCTCTCGCTCACTTCATGCGGCACCGGGCTACCGAGCTCGCCATGAACACGTTCTATACACTCAGAAATTTCTTTCATCACGTGTTGATGCATCTCTCCACTTTTCCCACATGCCCCCTTCAAGTGGAGGAGATGCCGACACGACACTCTCACGCACAAAAAACAAAAAAAAAGAGTAGTAAATCGATCACGCACACTCTGGTCAAGTTTCCTATGTTGGACCGCTTCTCAGGTGAGTCCACCCGGACGAGTGCGTGCACAACCGTTCGAGAGAGAGCGGTTCCTAAACTTCATCCTTTCAACATTTGCATTAGGTGAAAGGCGATAAGATTTTTGGAAAGCATTGTGACGCAATTTCTCGCTCAAGTTCAACTGCATCCTCTACGTTTATCCACTTGCTTCGGCTACTTTCTCTACAACAATCAACCACCTGATCTTCACCACCACGGGTCAAGACGTTGTCGAATCAGTATTTCCGGTGTTCGCGTATATATTGACCCTCTTCCGTCTATCATTTGCCACTGATTTTTATGCATATGGGCGATGTTTCTAATTTTCCTTATGAGATTTACGGTAACATCTCGAGCTCTCTGCACCTGAGTTACACAGTTGTACCACCTGCCGGTAAGTAAAAGACTACAGTTAAGTCAGTTAACAAGAGCACCGATTTCTTTTCTTAGATCAAGAGCACCGATGTTTCTTTCTTTTTTTGAACGTGAGATGTATGAAGCGATTTATTTTAATTTTTTGAGATCAAGAGCACCGAGGTTGTAGTGCGTGAGACGGTGAGAGGTGTGAACTCTCAGTTTCTTCTGTTTTTAGAAAAAGAAGAAAACTCTCGGATTTTTTTTTTAAGTAAGAAACTCTCAGTTTCTGTGAAGCGTGGCAGGTCGCGGCGGTGGTGTATATAAAGCAGTCGTCGGGCACAAGGATCAACCACCACCGCTCTGCCCGCAAGAAAAAAGAAAAGAAAAAAATGGCCGTCTCTCTCAGCCGTCTGCTCCCGCTCCTCCTCGTCTTCCTCCTCCCGTCGCTCGCCTCCGCCTGCGACCGCTGCGTGCACCGCTCCAGAGCCTCCTACTACACCTCCTCCCTCACCCTCGCCGGTACCCATCCATCCCTCGAATCAATCACCTTTTTTTCTTCTCACCGATTTATACATGCATGATTCTGATTGTTCGGTTTTCGTCGTCGTGTTTTGCAGCCGGCTCCTGCGGCTACGGCAGGGTGGCCGCGTCCTTCAACGGCGGCCTGCTGGCCGCCGCCGGCCCGGCCCTGTACCGCGGCGGCGTCGGCTGCGGGGCGTGCTTCCAGGTGCGGTGCAAGGAAGAGAAGCTCTGCAGTACAGCCGGCGTGAAGGTCGTCGTCACGGATAGCGCCAGGACCGAGGACAACCGCACCGACCTCGTGCTCAGCAGCCCGGCGTTCGGCGCCATGGCCCGTCCCGGCATGGCCCCGCGGCTCGCCAGGCTCGGCGCCGTCGACGTCGAGTACAAGAGGTAACACAAATCTCTCTTTTTCTTCTCACCAACCGCGCACGCTCGCCATGTGCGGCGGCGGCATGAGAACAAAAAACAGCGCCGGCCGCCATGACTCCATTTGTCTCGGAGCATGGAGGTTGGGAACAGCTAGCTATGCTGAGGATTGATGTCAACGCTGTGCCGCGCATGTGCAGGGTGCCGTGCGAGTACCCGGGCAAGAACCTCTCGGTGCGGGTGGAGCAGAAGAGCCGCGCGCCGAGCGACCTCGCCGTCACCTTCCTCTACCAGGGCGGCCAGACCGACATGGTCGCCGTCGACGTCGCGCAGGTATAGCCAGACAGACGAGTTGCCAGCTGCATGCCAAGTTCGAACGAGGCTTGTTTTCTGACTCCTGAATGAATTTCGTGGCGGCGACGCATGCAGGTGGGGACGTCGAACTGGAGGTCGATGACGCGGGAGCACGGGCCGGCGTGGAGCACGGAGCTGGCGCCGGCGGGGCCGCTGCAGGTCCGGGTGGTGGTGACCGGCGGGTACGACGGGAAGTGGCTGTGGGCGGACCAGCAGGTCCTGCCGCGGCAGTGGCGCGCCGGCGAGGTGTACGACACCGGGCTCCGGATCACCGACGTCGCCCAGGAGGCCTGCTTCCCCTGCGACACGCAGCAGTGGAGCTGACGGCTGGCGAGGCAAGCAAGCAAGCTGCAGGCCTGGCCGATGTGCTACGTGCCAGGCGTCGGACGAACGGCTCGTGGCTGTCGGTTTTGGCTGGGCTTGGAACCAACGGCCAGAAGGCTACCATGCCAATTTCGGTTGGTCTTGGAATAGTTGGAATGATAGGAGATTAGTAAGTGAGTAACTGAAGCAGCGGCACGTAGCTCGTCGTGATCGCATCGGCAGACCTGTCATGTTGTTTTCTTCTTCTTGCTACATACATAAATGAGATGCAGCTGGCGTGTGAGATAAGTACGAAGCATAGTAAGTACGTAGCAATGAAGTGATGATGAGTAGATGACGACGGCGCCGGAACAAAATACAAACTCCGGCGACTTTTAAAAGACAAACTCCGGCGATCGACTTTTCTCAACGGATAAACAACGTCGCAAGTCGCCGCGGCGGAGGATTCGAGGGGATCAGTTGATAGCATGCGGTGCTCCGTTGCTTTCGGCAACGTTGTTCTTGGCGAAACTAGTCGTTGGTCTTGCAGGATTCACTCAATCATCGAGCTGCTCATCGGAAATTAGGGTAATGGGTACTGGAAAGCACGATTGGTGCTGAGCATTACAGGGTTGGAGATTAGTAAGTGAGTGAGTTAGCTCGGTGCGCCATAAACGGCAGCCACTCATCAGTGCAACTGCAACCATCCATCTACTCCTCACTCACGTTTTGGTATGATGATGATGGAAGGGGGGTCTCCTATTCCCTGGTGGAGTGGAACTAGTGTACTGGCCAATATGTATGTGGTGCTGGCCGGTGAAGAAAGCCCGCCGGGATTGTCTCGGAGTGCACTGTACGTCTGTCCGCCACCACCGTACGTACGTGTGATGATCCATCCCATGCACGTGTCCAAATCGCACAACCTAAAACGGACCCGCTAAATCTTACTCCACTCAGACTACGCTTGTAGATTAGCCTTCTTTTTTTCTGCATTATCCTATTATTTTGGTATGTAAGTGTCGCTCTCGATAACAACTGCAACCATCGCCTTTGCAACTGGTTTTATTTTTACCATGAAGGGGTGGGCAATTGCATGTTTAACAATAGCTTTACAACTCCAAGTAGGCTAAAAACTACGAGAGATAACGCTTCACGCGCGCCTGCCTCCTGAGTCGCCCCTACTCGGGCGACTCCGCAGCAACCCGGAATTCTAGCTGCCCCCTTTCTCCTTGTGTTCTCTATGGCACTGCCACCCCCACCCCGCCAAAGGCGGAGAGCTGAGCGACACGACCCGGCTGAGCCTCCGAGCAGCCGATCTCGGTGTTGGGGGCGTGCACGGGCTGGTCGGTGGAGGAGATGTCGATCATGGCGTCGATAACGATGGGCTAGGGCGGCGTGGACTTCTCCTAATGGCATCCGGTGTGTTGCTTCGTGGTGTGGTCGTCGATGGTGCAGGCCCTTCCTAGGTCCGATCTGGACTATCAGGTGGTGGTCAACCACACCAGCGAACCAACGACTAAGATCCCCAACGAGCCCGCGGCCGAGTGGATGGAACGATGGCCAACGAGCCCCTCCTCATCAGCAGGCTGGTGGGGGCTGCTGGCTTGATCTTAATAAAGGTGGTTTGGACCTCCATTTCTTCAAATACAAAGTCGCGGATCTGATTCATGAAGCCTTCTTGATCTCGACATCGACGGGTTCCGATCTTCCTTTTGGAGTTTTCCCCTTATAAAAATGTCGTCCTTGATTGCAGTTAAATGTCCACACATTCGGTTAGAACTGCGTGCCTATATGCCCTAACTGCAACTAACATGTGTTTTGTAAGTGGGCAGCTGGAGAGAAGGAAAGTTACATGTCTGATATAAGGCTTGTAATTTTAAATATCATCCTCGACTGCAATTGTATGTTTCCCTCCTGACTGCAAATATTGCTCTCAACCGCAATTGCATACCTATACATCCGATCACAATTGCATTTCTTTTAAATATGTAGAAAACAAATCTAATTTGTTTATGATGAAATTAACCGATTAAGACTTCGATAGAGACGTATTCTCGAAAAAGACTTCGATAGAGACCTAGACTGCAGATCCAACCTAAAAACTCAGGCACACGCAGTGGTGACGTAGACGGGAAAACGCGCGCCCTTGCGCCTATGTACGCATCCACCAACTTACTAAATCAGCATGAAAACTGGCACAGCTCACGTGATTAATTAGCCGTCGTGAAACAGTTGGTGCAAAAGCAAATCGGAGCCGGCGGTTCTCCTGATCGGCAAGCGTACGTCCAGGTATATGTTGTGCCATTTCAGGACAGCGCCACAAGGATTAGCGTAGTGCCGAAAGCGACATGACGCTAATAACTGGATCCTATTGCTCTGCTCACGACGGATATCTTTCCATGGTTATTCTGAGCAGTTCTTGCAGCCGCGTGCGTGCTTGAAAGATTAGGTGGGTGGCCTAATTGATCCAACCATATATAGGAGTCCTTGCGTTGCGTAATCGATCGACGCACTGATGGATCACTCCGGCCGATCCAGGGTGCAACATGTGGTAGTGTAGCCGCGCAGTGCGATCCAACGGTGCTAACTAACTAAAACTGGCTAATTAGCAGCATGCTTACTGATGACGAAACCGATCGAGCTAGACGCGCCGTCGCTTCTTGATGGATCGATGTTTCCGTTATGATTAAGTATTATCCCATGCTTGGACTTTTGTTGCCGTGTGCACAGTATATATATATATATATATATATATATATATATATATATATATACTTTCAAGCACGACAGCGACTCCGTTGGGTCCCTTTTAGTTCTCAGGGATGATCCAAATGGACAACTGAATTTCAATCCACAGCTTTAGTTTTTTTACTACTGATCCCTTGTACTCTTGTTCCCAAACGCACAAGTTGCTTTTGTGTACACTAAATTAGTGGCACTTGCAAAGTGTTTTCTTTTTACAAAAATATTCAAGAACAAGCAACAAGGAGTTGCAGGTCACGTCACGGGTTCAGGCTTGAGACATTCGATCGAGAAAATGGAGACATAAGGGAAACTAATCAAGGGCCTACGTACGTACGTGTCTGCGGGTTCGTTGCACCCAACCGCACAGCTGATTAGTTTCCTGCTTCGGTTTTCTTTAGATAAGTAGATACAGTATGATTAACGTCCTAGTCCTGTGTATTCTATGTGCATGTCGACTTCCAGCTTCTTATCCGTTGGGACAGCGCAGCTGACTAAACAGAGAGGCCAAACACCCATCAGCCTCGATCATGACTTGACTTATTTGAATGAGAGACGTGAAAAACATTTTGGTGACTTAAAGCAATAGGATCTTGCTAATGTGAGTGTCTCAGGGTTGGAGGCCTGGTGTTTGTAGGATCTGTGGCTGATTTTTGCTCATTTGTGTTGATGATTTGGTCTGCATCCTTCTCCTCTTCATGTTTTCTACTTCTTTCGCTGCTGCTTTGGCAATATGGAGTCTGGTCTCCCGATTTCTTTTAGCTCGGAGACACTCGGGTTTTCGATCCTACGTGATTCTTCCTGCTCATGGCCTGGTCGATCTTCGCGTCGCAGGTTGTATATATTGCCTGGCTCGTCCCCCTGGTTGTAAGGTCTTAGTTGTTTCTATAGTTCAGATCCTAGTAGTTTTAGTTGTGGTAGTTTAGGGAACTGGTTGCTCTACTGTACTTATCTGGCTTCTTTACATGAAATTGATAGGAGGCGATCCCCTCTTTTGTTCGAAAATAAATAAATAAATACATCATTTTTTAAAGGCATGGTGCCAAACATATTATGTAAACCTACCATTACAAGAATAAAAAGTTACAACTAAATCCTCGAATAAAACAAAACCATATTCTTTCTACATCACTCGATGGCGCATCGTGAGCAAAGTCCAGTGTTGCCCATGGGGATCTGTCTTATCGAAGCAACCTTATTCAAACCAAGAAGCTTATATAAGTAGGGGCTTAAAATATATCGATGTATATCATAAGACATCAATGACTGCTGAAGAAGTTGAAGACGAAAAGGAAAATTGCGGTTCGACGGATGAAAATACACAAAATTCACATGTTTGTCGATGGAGTCGCCTTGGCAGAGCTCCAACAGACGAAGATTGAACAAAACAACGAAAACATGCCGCAACGACATTCCCTTCAGAGCGCCGCTGCTACCGTGGACAAAAGTTAATCACACCAGACCAAATGACCATGTACCTTATTCTGGGTACAGGCGAGCTATAAGTACTGTTGTGGGTGATATAAGATGCAGTTTATGCGTCATGCTTAGCAATATAAATCAAATAAGTTTACTAGTAACAGATGTAGTAGGACAATATGTATTGAGTACATATATAATCAAATAGTACGTATGCTTAGCAGTATCCACAACCATGTCATGTCCGTTGTGATTATTATAAACGATGTTAGTTCAACACAAAGTACAAATTACCCACGCAAAAAACTACAAAGTACAAATTGCTCGGCATGAGCGGTAAGCTATTCCAAAACCTATCAACAGTACAAATTACCAGCTTATTAGTAAAATCATCGCAACTTGCAAGAAATATTTGAACAAAAAGATACCGATAAAATTTTAATGGCAATGATTCAACTTATGATCAAGATGTTTCTACAACTATGGTTAACTAATCAAACACTAGATTATTTAGATATTTTTATGATCATTTTCTTTTGAGATTTATACCATGCTATCTAAGAAATGGCAAATACACTACATACACAATTCACACTATATAGTTAATACAATTGTCAACAATAAATCCAAGGAGGATGTTGTTACAAAATGGATTTTTTTAACACACCACCAATGTATTTTAAATTATATATATGTAATAAGCTGGTAATTTGTTTTATACAATATATTATTGTACAAACAAAGACCAATGCAATTGATTTCTAACAATTGCATGGTTGACTATACCAACTAATTGAATCATGTACTCTTTTAAAATGCATAATTATATAAGTTGTACAAAATATAGAAGTTTAATATAAAATAAAAAGTTTGATTTGACCAATAAATGCATCAGATTGTCATCTTCCTTGATATCTCTGTCCACAGAAACCCGGCCAGCATAGAACCCTGGCCTTTATATTTATATATATATACAACACAACCGCACCTCTAAACCAAAAAAAATACCTTAGCCCTAGCATCTCCCCTCCGCCGCCGCACTCTCAGGGAAGGGATCCTGCAGAAGGATATGGCGGAGGCGAAAGAGAGGTCAAAGAGAAAGCGGAAGGAGGAGGAGGCTGGGATGGAGGGGGTGAGGAAGAAAGAGGAAGAAAAGGATAATGGTAAGAAGGAAGAGAAAAAAGAAAAGGAGGAGAAGAAGCAAAGGCAGGAGGGCAAGGGAGGTGGGATTCTGACATGCAAGCTTTTCTCTGATCTCTACATGTCCGACCTCACTGCCAAGGCCATCAGAGAGATGAACTACACCCACCTCACCCAGGTCTCAGCGAAAACATCCATCTTTTTTTTAATCTATTTGTTGGCAAGTCCATCCGTTATAGTACTTGAATGATTATTTTCTGCGCTGTTGGATTTTGTGTGTGTATCAATGTAGTGTATATAAACATAATAGCATATTCATGTATATATGCATGTTTGCAGATTCAAGCTAGATCAATATCGCACCTCATGCTAGGCCATGATGTGCTAGGTTCAGCCAGGACTGGCTTAGGGAAGGCACTTGCTTTCTTTATACCCGCGATCGAACTGCTACACAACGCTGGCTACACCCCTAAGTATGGAACTGGAGTTATTGTACTTTGCCCAACAAGGGAGTTTGCTATCCAGGTACGTACGTACCTATATTCAGAATTTCTCTTTTCATCCATTATATTTATTATGACTATTTCTCAACTTGCTGAGTATGAAACAATAAAAACCAGATCGGTGTCCCAACTGAGATAATATTATGCTTTCTTGTCTGTAAATATATATACAATGCACATTGTTTAAGACAAGATAAGAAAGAAGCCTTCACATTGGTTTACTGTTGTCTGTCCTTTGTTAGAAATTTGCTTAGCTTCACAAGGCCAATGTTCAGGATATCGATAACAGCTGGTACCATATCGGGTGTTGACTGCTAAGTTAGGATAAATAGATGAATTTTCCAGTTAAGTTAATCGTCTGATGAATCAGTTAATCAGCTATATATTTGGTGACCCACTGAAAGGCAATTAACTAACCGAGATGCCGAGATATTTGGAACAATGCACAAGGCAGTTTTCTAACTATTGGGTGGTTTCTTGAAACTTGAAACTATGCATTCATGCTTAACTATCCTTAATAATTTATTTCTGTTTATTCATTTGCGCTAGACACACAATGTTGCCAAGGAATTAATGAAGTATCACTCACAAACTATTGGATATGTAATTGGTGGCACTAACATGAAAAGCCAGGCCAACCAACTTGTGAAAGGTATCAATCTGTTAGTTGCAACGCCGGGCAGGCTTCTGGACCATTTGAGAAGTACCAGTAATTTCAACTACAAGAGGCTACAAGTAAAGACACTCTGGCTTCTGTCGTGTATTCCAAGCTTCGAGGAAATATTTCTGTTGAAATATAGTGCGCACTTTTGAATTGCCACATTAAATAAATAACAAATGCAACCGCCAATTTCATACTTCTCCATCTTTTACTTGTTCATGCATAATCAGCCACCTGACTATTTCACATATGAATTCTTTCTGTGTGTCATTTTCCTTTTTCATAACTGCAAGTCTTACCTGTTAACACTGGACTAGAGTGTGTGTATGGAATTTCAGCCTACATTATTCCAACTATATGTAAAATCTTAACTATCCTATCATGATGTAGTGCCTCATAATCGATGAAGCTGACCGCATACTTGAGCAAAATTTTGAGGAGGACGTGAAACAAATATTTCGACGTCTCCCTCGGGTATGTCATCATGTATCTGGCAATTTCATATGCACAGTGCATCCTTTAACTTTCTACTGAGATTGTTGTATTCTGTCCTGAATTTGTTATGCATTCTATGCAGGATAGACAAACTGTTCTCTTTTCTGCCACGCAGACTCAAAAGATTAGTGGATCTGTTATCCAGCCTATTAAGATTTGCTCTATTAGCGGCAATGCTTATGTGATGTCATTGCACAGGTTGAAGATTTTGCAAAATTTACGTTTGGGGAAAATGAAGAAAGACAACGAAAACTTGTTTATGTTGGAGTTGATGATTCTGAATTAAAGGTATGGGAACTGCTTCACCACCATGCTGTTCAACACTCTTTTAAATTATATGTTTTTTTGTTTATTTGGATGAGAAATAACTTTGCAAGCTCTTACAGCCTACCGTCGAGGGCTTGCAGCAGGGCTACTGTGTTATTCTTAGCGAGAAAAGGTTTTTGGTTCTGTATGCTTTCCTAAAAGGGATGCAGACGAAGCAGGATGTAAAGGTCATGGTCTTCTTTTCATCTTGTAGCTCAGTCAAATTCCATGCAGAATTTCTAAATTTCCTTGGGATAGAGTGTTATGATATCCACGGGCAACTAAAGCAGCAGAAACGCACTACTACATTCTTCAATTTTCGAAGATGAATAAGGGCATCTTATTATGCACTAACGTGGTAGCACGTGGGCTTGATATTCCTAATGTGGTAAGATTTTGCTTCTAGTTTTAAAATCATTGCATCACTCCTTTCTATATCACCTGTGACTAACTAACGTAAGGACCATTTGCCCTGTTTAGGACTATATTGTCCAATATGATCCTCCAGATGACCCAAAGGCAAGTGGTTAACCTTCCCAGATGAATTGTCTAGTGTCTCACTTTTGCTAACTTGACAATGGAATTTAACTTGCAGGACTACATTCACAGAGTTGATCGTACTGTCCGAGGTGATAAAGGCAAAGGACGCGCATTATTATTCTTACTACCAGAAGAAATGAAGTTGCTTATTTACCTACAGGTAATATGTGTCCCCTTCCTCCTCTTTTATTAAGGAGGACCTTGAAGTATATGCAGCACTACAAGACAACCACTGTTTTCTGACATTATATATACATACACAAAGTCAAAAAAATTGAAGTAGTTCTTTTTTTGAACGTCAAAATTGAACTAGTTTGAAATATGCTAATTAAGGCTTCAACTTCTCCAATAACTTGCATGCTTCACATAATTGGATAGAGGGAGTAACACATTTAATGTTTGCTTGCAGGCGTCCAAAATTTCTCTGACTGAATATGCTTTCAGTGAAAAGCATGTGCCAAAAACGCAATCGCTACTTGTGAGTGTTACTTTTGCAACTACATCCCGTCGTTTAAACGTGTAGTTTTATGACTCAAGTTTTGGAGCAGGAGAGTATTGTTGGTGGGAATTACTTTTTAAACCAGTCAGCGAAGGAAGCCTACAGGTCATACCTTTTGGCATACAACTCACACTCCATGAAGGACATTTTTTATGTCCATCAACTTGATCTCAAGGTAAATATTTGTGGTCCTTTCTCAAGGGTCTGTCCTTGATTTCTTTGCATTTATGTCGGGGGATTGGTACCCGGGTAGGCTCACCCAGGCGAAAGCAACCTTTCAAGACAAGGATGGACCGATTGGGCTGCAGCTGGGCCGAGCTAGGCAACCGTACCGAATGCCAGCAGTCGGCCCAGGCACAACCGGTCCAGCCTATTGTCATCAAGACCATCATCCGATTGGCCCGCATCTGGGCCGAGGTGGGCGTTAGCACGGTCGATTGCCTAGAACAATCGACCCTGCCGAGGGCCACCAGTCGGCCCATGCGCAATCGGTACAACCTACCACCTCTGGAGAAGTTGACCCCGAGACCAGTCGGAGGTCCAAGTACGGGGTCATAAATGCGCAATCCCGAGAGATCAGGGTGGAAGAAAAGCCAAGTCACATCGAAGATCTGGCAGAGAGATACGGTGTCGACCTCTCCGCCGATTCCGCGGACAGGACGACAAGACCGCACCTCCTTGCGCCACTGTTCATCATCATGACCTACAAGTCTACAGCATGGGCCGCCGCTCGTAGGGTCCGGATCATCCGGAGAGGAGCAGTCGGTGGGACCTAGCCGATTAGAGGATGACGGCTGGGCCCAATCGGCAGTGAAGTTACCGATTTACCCCGGGCTCACACTATAAGAGCCCGGGGTACCCCTCCTGCGTGGGGAACGATCCGCTCATTTAGCACCAGTACTCGCATTCTCCTCAGTTCATTCACTGCTAGTAGTTATTCCTCAGGGAGGCAGGAGAGAGCCTTGCCCACGGCGGCGCTCACCTTCCCCTGAGAAGATAGAGAAGCAGTTATTGTAGTCCAATTCCTTGATATAGAAGAGACAAGCAGGAGTAGGGGTGTTATCTCTCCGGAGAGCCCCGAACCTGGGTACATCGTGGTGTCCTCCATCGTGTTTGTGCCCAACCCGATTCCGGCACCATCGACATCCTCTTCCTCACGTCTTCCCCTCACTTTAGCCATCCCCATGGCATCTGACGTCACATATCGACGACAGTTGGCGCCCACCGTGGGGCAGACCGAGGCGTCGACTGGAGTAAAGATCCGGACGGGATTTTCCTTTGCATCAGGCGGTAGCCACGCCTCTGGCCTGATTCTAGGCGTGGGGCAATTGATTACGTGGTGGATTACTCGGCGCGGTATGAGGCCGGCGCACCCCTGCCGCCCGGTGTGTCACTACAGGTTGGCAGTCATCGCCTCTTCATCGGCAGCTTCCCCGAGGCATATCCCAGGGAGATTCGTGTCTTCTCGTGCGTTACAGATCCGCTCTCGACCAGGGGCTGCAGCGCAGCACTTGGCAGAGAGGATGGCCGAGTGCACGCCGCTGTCATGATGGCGGGGGCGTCGTCATCGAGCAATCGCGGTGCGGCGAGTGCGGCAAGAAGAGCCAAGGAGGCAGCGGAGGCTGCGGAGAGAGTCGGCACTAGTGCGTTGCGGGATGTGTTATACACACCCGTGAACAGGAATGGTGATCCCGATCAAGTGCACTCCGAGCTGGAGAAGGCACGGCTTGCCCTGGCTCGCAGGGCCGAGCAGGTGCTGGCGGAAGAGCGCAGGCTGGGAGCCATCACGAGGGAGTACAACGCAACGCATGCAGGACCGCGCTGGCCGATTGAGCCCGCGGTCTTGGAAGATTTGAGAAGCCGAGGTAGAGCAGTCAACCAGCAGCTATCGGGAGCTGAGCAGCCGGAGCGGCCAAGGAGGTCGGCGCAGCCGGAGCAGCCAGCACAATCGGCGTTCATCCAGAGGCCGGCATATAGCACGCCGGACAAGAACTTGAGAGCAGCTGAGCAGATAGCACTCAAGCTAGAAGACCTGGAGGGAGAGGAACGACGAGACCAGTCGCGCCGAATGCGTGAGCTGTTGGCAGCCGCAAAGGAGCAGAGGCTCGTGGCAATGGAGAATCAAAATGCAGAACCTGGGACGTCGAGAGGAACTGTGAGGCCGAATCCGGGAGCTAGCCAGCGACCGAATGCATCGCGCCAGAACAGACAGCAGCCCGCTCCATCTCGGCATGAGAGTAGGGTCATAAGCAATCGGCCACCCCCAGCAGCAAGCAGAAGAATTGAAGAGCCAGTTGTTAACAGCAGGCGCAACGACATGCCTCAGCAGTCGACTCCAAGACCAGCAATCAGCGCCCGACTTGGCCCTCGCCAAATCGGTCAGAATGATGCAAGGCATCGCATTGAGCTCCTGGAGAAGGAGGCTCAAGAGGATGAAGAAGGAGAGGCTGGCCCGACGTGCTTCGGTCATCGCATTCGGACCGAGAAGTTTCCCAAAGGCTTCACGCTGCCGAGAGACACGCCCAAGTACAATAGTTCTGTGAAGCCAGAAGATTGGTTGTCCGATTACCTGACCGCAGTTCGCATTGCAGGAGGCAATCGACGTGTAGCAGTCCGCTATGCACCTCTGATGCTGCAGGGATCAGCTCGGACATGGTTAAACAGCCTGCCCAAGGACAGTGTGAATTGCTGGGAAGATTTCACAAGTGCATTTATTCACAACTTCACGAGCACGTACGAGCGGCCCAACCTCCCGAGACAGTTGGCTCTTTGTGTGCAAGGCAAGGATGAAACCCTTCGAGATTACTTATCTCGGTGGATCAAGCTGAAGAACTCATGTGAAGGAGTCCATGAGATCCAGGCCATTCAGTACTTCACAGATGGATGCCTGGCCGACTCAATGTTAAAGCACAAGTTGCTCCGCAAAGACTTCACGTCGCTCGCCGAGCTCATGAAGGTGGCAAATGCATTCACTATGTCCGATTCTGTGATGCGCCCTATCCAGCTTGGAGTTGGAGGTGTAATCCAGTCACCAGGGGCTCCGCAGTCGGACACAGGGAACCAATGCCTCAGTCGGAAGGAAAGGAGAGAAAACAACCGCAACAACAACAACAACAACCAGCAGAACAATGGCAAGCGCAAGGATGAGCAACCTGATACTCAGTATGGCAGTCGGCAGGTGGACGCTGTCCAGAACGAAGAAGATCCAGCGGCTGCAGGAGGCAGTCGGAAGATGAGACCAAATGTGAGGCCCCCGGGGCAGACGAAGCCCAAGTACACATTTGACGATATATTGGATGCACCGTGCAAGCTGCACAGCACACCTGGCAGGCCGTCTGCGCACACCACTCGGCAGTGTGATTTCGTGAGAAGGATCGCGAAGGGAGAAGCTTTACCACCTCCACCACCCCAGAACAGAGGACCACCTCAGCAGCAGAACCAGTTCCCGCGGCAAGACGCCGCCTATATGATTTTCACCAGTGAGTCCACGGACAAGGGCAGTCGGAGAGCCCGAGCTCAGGAGGTCAATGCCACTATGCCGCCAATTCCTCAGTTCATGCATTGGTCCGAGTGTCCTATATCCTGGGACAGAGCAGATCACCCCACCATCTTGCCGGATCCGGGCAATTATCCGCTCGTGGTTGATGCTCTGTTCGCAGGACCAAGGTTCTCATGCAAGTTTTCCCGAGTGCTCGTCGATGGAGGAAGCATAATCAACATTCTGTACAGGGACACATTGATCAAGCTAGGGCTCACAGAGAAGGATTTGGAGCGCAGTCGGACTACTTTCCACGGGATTGTCCCTGGGTTGTTTTGCAGCCCCATGGGTCGCATTCGGCTGGATGTTATATTTGGCACAGAGGAAAACTTCAGGAGGGAGACGATTTGGTTCGAAGTCGCCGACCTCAACAGTCCTTATCATGCTCTGTTGGGATTGCCCGCATTTGCCAAGTTCATGATCAACGCACGGCAGACTTACCTCAAGATGAAGATCCCAGGGCCAAACAGCGTCATCACCGTCACCGGGGACTTCAGGAAGTCCCTCGAGTGCACGTCGGCGGGCAGCAGTTTGGCTGATTCTCAGGTGGTCGAGACGGAGAAGCGTCAGCTCAGCAAGGTGATTGCAATGGCGCAAGCACAGAGCAAGAATCCACTATAAGTCGGCCCAGCCAAGAGAGTAGATGAGGAATCGGCTTTTCAGTCGGCCAAGGACAGCAAGAAGATCGCTCTAGATCCCTCCGACTCAACCAAGTTCGTTGTAGTCGGAGCTGGACTTAGCGACAAATAGGAAAGCGAGCTCGTCGAGTTTCTCCATGAGAATCGGGACATCTTTGCATGGTCTCCACAAGACATGCCTGGTGTGCCGAGAGAACTCGCCGAGCACAAGCTGCACATTCGGCCAGGCTCAAAGCCGGTCAAGCAACCCCCGAGACGTTTTTCTGAAGATAAGAGAAGGGCAATCAGCGAAGAGATTGCGAAGCTGCAAGCTGCAGGTTTCATTATGGAACTGTTTTACCCTGAGTGGCTGGCGAATCCAGTCCTCGTCATGAAGAAGAACAAGACCTGGCGCATGTGTATTGACTACACTTGCTTGAACAAGGCGTGCCCGAAGGACCCGTTTGCTCTGCCCCGTATCGATCAAGTGATTGATTCTACGGCCGACTGCGATCTTTTGTCTTTTCTGGATGCCACAGCTGGCTATCACCAGATCAAACTTGCTGTGGAAGATCAAATAAAAACTGCATTTATAACCCCTTTCGGGGCGTATTGTTATATCACCATGCCTTTTGGTTTGAAAAACGGAGGTGCCACTTATCAGCGCACAATTCAGAGGTGTACACACTCCCAACTCGGCAGAAACCTCCACGTTTACGTAGACGATTTGGTGGTGAAATCGGCAAAGGGAGTCACACTTCTAGACGACCTCCGAGAGACATTTGCAAATTTTAGAACTTATCAGATCAAGCTCAATCCGTAGAAATGTGTTTTTGGAGTCCAGGTCGGCAAGCTCTTGGGATTTCTCGTTTCCGAGAGAGGAATCGAATGCAATCCCGAGAAGATAGCGCGATAGAGCGCATGGAGCAACCCAAGAACCTGAAGCAAGTACAGAAGTTCACCGATTGCCTCGCGTCACTCAGCCGATTCCTCAGTCGGCTAGGTGAAAAAGCAATACCATTGTACCAAATAATGAAGAAGACGGAGAAGTTCGCCTGGACCCCCCAAGCAAGCGAAGCATTCCGAGAGATCAAACGCATGCTCTCCACAGCGCCGATTCTGGCTGCCCCGATTGAGAAGGAGCCAATGATGTTGTACATTGCGGCAACCAATCGGGTGATCAGTGCAGTTATGGTGGTGGAGCGGCTCGAGAAGGACAAAGCACAGCAGATTCAGCGACCCGTATATTACATCAGTGAGGTGCTCTCGGCGTCCAAGCAGAACTACCCTCACTACCAAAAGATGTGTTATGGGGTGTACATGGCAGCAAAGAGACTGAAGCCATATTTCCAAGCTCACTTGGTCACGGTCGTCAGCTCGGCTCCATTGGCCGACATTATGCGAAGCAGAGATGCAACCGGAAGAGTGGCGAAGTGGGCAATCGAGATCGCCAACCATGGCATCCAGTATGAGCCAAGAACAGCAATCAAGTCGCAAGCATTGGCCGATTTCCTGGTGGACTGGGCTGAAACTCAATATATGCCGCAGCTCCCAGGATCGGATTTCTGGCGAATGCATTTTGACGGCTCCAAGATGAAGACCGGCCTAGGGGCTGGCGTAGTACTCACTTCACCAAGAGGAGATCAACTGCAATATGTGCTCCAGATTCACTTTGCAGCATCAAACAACGTTGCTGAGTACGAAGCCCTTGTGCATGGTATCAAGCTTGCCAAGGAAATCGGCATTCGGAATATTTAGTGTTTTGGTGACTCCGACCTGGTAGTACAACAATGCACAGGCACCTGGGATGCAAATGATGCAAATATGGCAAGCTATCGTTTCCTGGTGCAGCAGATCAATGGGTACTTTGAAGGATGTGAGTTCCACCATGTGCCGAGAGCAAACAACGAAGCAGCAGATGCGTTGTCCAAGCTCGGCTCAACAAGGCAGGCTAGCCCACCAGGCATGTCACTTGAGCACATCAAGAAGCCATCCATCACGCCATCCCCAGAGTCCGAGTCCATCTTCATCTCGGAGACCGACCTTGAAGCATTGAAGAAGGAAAAAGAAGCTCAACCGGCAAAAGTTCCAACCCTGAAGAAGCAGTCCAGCGCTCAAGGTACTTCAGCAACAGCAGAGCCGACAACACCAGGGGCTGCCGATTGCAAACCAGGGGCTGCCGATTGTAAGTCAGGGGCTGCCGAACGCAGTAAGAAGTGCAAGGCCAAAGGAAAGCAAGCAGAGGCAATGCCAGGTGGCACAACCTCAGAAGAACCAATGATGACAGAAATCGCCGGTTGCAGTGAAGAAGTTCCAGCTCCAGACGAGCAGTCGCCACCAGGGGCTGCCGAATGCGTGCCAGGCACCGCAATCGGCAGTTCAGAGGCAGAAGTCGAGATGACAGAAGTTCAAGAGGCCGAGATCCAAGAGGTCAGTGGCCAAGAAACCGAAATTCAAGAAGAAGTTGCACCCCAGCATGCAGCAGTAATGGTAGTTGTCAGTGCGCCATCATGGGCACAGCCGATTAGAGATTTCCTAGCAGACGGAGTCCTCCCAGAAGATGAAGAAGAGTCAAGACAAATCAGCCGCCGATCTTGGGCATACACAATAATCAACAACGAGCTAGTGCGCAAAAGTGCAACTGGTGTCTTTCAGAGATGTGTAGAGGAGGACAGAGGCTTGGAGTTGCTCAGAGACATTCATCAAGGTGAATGCGGTCATCATGCATCGGCAAAAGCCATCGCCAGCAAAGCTTTCAGACATGATTTCTACTGGCCGACTGCGCTTGCAGCGGCTGAAAATTTGGTGAAATATTGCAAGGGTTGCCAGCGGTTCAAGGCAAGAAGTCATCAACCATCATCAGCATTGAAAACAATCCCAATAGCATGGCCGTTTGCAGTATGGGGTTTGGATATGGTTGGTCCATTCAAGAGGGCTCGGAGTGGCATGACACATCTCGTGGTTGCAGTGGACAAATTTACCAAGTGGATTGAAGCTCACCCGATCAAGAAGCTTGACAGTCCGACTGCGGTCCTATTCGTGGCCGACATCGTGTGCCGATATGGTGTGCCTAACAGCATCATCACCGACAACGGCACAAATTTTGCGAAGGGTGCACTAGCTCGATATGCATCTCAGCAGGGCATTCGGCTTGATCTTGCATCTGTGGCGCACCCCCAGTCGAATGGTCAAGTAGAAAGAGCAAATGGCCTCATCCTCTCGGGTATCAGACCCCGATTGGTGGAGCCACTTGAGAGGGCACCCGGAGCATGGATTGAAGAGCTCCCTGCAGTACTGTTCAGTTTGAGGACCACGCCAAACAGGTCGACTGGATTCACTCCTTTCTTCCTGGTATATGGTTCAGAAGCAATCATCCCATCCGACATCGAGTTTGATTCGCCCCGTCATGCCTTGTACACCGAAGAAGAAGCCAGGTTAGCACGAGAGGATGGGGTCAACCTCAAGGAAGAAGCCTGTTTGCTGGCCTTATCCAGATCGGCAGTCTATCAGCAGAAGTTGCGGCACTACCACAGCAAGAAGATTCGTCCTCTCGCCTTCCGAGAGGGCGACATGGTGCTACGCCGAATTCAGAAGTCAGACGGGCAACACAAGCTATCCTCACCCTGGGAAGGGCCATTCGTCATCAGCCGTGCACTCAAGAACAACTCCTATTATTTGATCGACTGCACCAAGGGCACTCGGCACAAGGACACATCAGTAGTAGAAACGGAGCGGCCGTGGAACGCTGAGCTGTTATGTCCGTTCTATAGTTGAGCGGCAGAAATTTATGTACGCCATTCGGCAAATGATCAGTAAAGCTATCATGCCTCTGAAAAAGAGCATTCGATTACCTTTGCATAATTTCATTCGAAAAGCTAGCCCAAGTCGGCAATGCTTAGTCATATCCGAGACATGCGTAAAGCACTCGGGGACTGACCGACCACGAGGTCAGACGAATAGGCCATCGAGGCACGGGGACTGCGGGCTGGCACTCAACTTAGCACCTAACTCAAGCGCAAATCACATAAGTGTTTGCGGCATTGAGAAGGGCAACGGTTGGGGCAGTCAGCAGTACAAATTCCCGAGAAACAACTCGAAACGCTCTAGAAAGGGCATAGTCGATAAATCAAGTTACCGATTGCGCCACGGACCAATGCATCGAGCTCAAGTTACCGATTGCAATCGGCTCCTAACGTTGCAGAATCCTTTGCGTTAAACCTTGTCGTGTAAATTCGAAAAGCTTATCGAACCTTGGCTGGAAATCTACCTTTAATCCGATTGCAGACCGCATGTCGGCAGCAATACAGACAAGGCAGACACCCCCAAGTGCAGACCAATAAAAGAAACCGACAAAAACGCAAAGTCGATCGCAGAAATAAAAACTTGCAATGAGCAATCGGATTGCATAAGAGATAGCAGGCCTAAGGCCGAATAGGTTCATTACATCGAAGTCACACCTAGTGGGTGTCGACAGAGTTAAAATTATGTCTTACAAGCAACTAGTCGGAAAAGAAAAAAAAGATAAGGTCGATCCAATGTCGGCAAGCTGCAGTAGGTGACGTCATCGGCGGCTTGGCTCAAGAAGTTGGGGCAGTCGAGGGCGCAGAGCTGGCAGTCGGATCGGCGTGTGCGGCAGCGATGTCTGGCTCCGACTGTGCATCAGAGGAGGTGGCCCCAGCACGCTTGGACCTCGGAGAGGTATGGGACGAACCGCTGTCAGAAAGCTCTTCGGCCAAGCCAGAGATAGAAGTTGCAGCCAGCGGGTTCCCCCCCTCGTCGAGATATGGAGTATATTCATAAGGAGAAAACCAGTTCACCATAGCGCTAGCGAGCCGTTTCACTTCAGCATAGGTCTTCTCAAGCACGTCGGCGGCGTTCTCTCTGAGGTTGTGGAGCTTGGAGAGTTTCACCTGCGGATACCAGCTCAACACAGTTTGAAGAGCAGTCTCAGCGCCAGTCCGACCAGCAGAGTTAAGCAAGACGTCGATCCGACGAGGAATGGCCTTCAGAAGAATCCGAGTCTGCTCGGTGGTAGCATTCGGAGCATCTCCCTTGTCAGAGTCTTCTTCGTCCAGAGGAGCCGACGTGTGGATCTCGGCAGAAGAGCTGGCAGCATGCTTCATCCTCTGAAGTCCAATTTTGAGCTCAGTCGGTGACCAAAACAACTCGGCAATCTTCAGAATACCAAGTTTTAAAGATAAGGCAATTCCCTTGATGACGGAAATGCGAGCCGCTGTGCCAATCAGATACTCATGCCGAGTCCAGACATCATCATCATGCGGGCAGGACCCCCCGGCTGCGATGGTCTCCTCCCGAGATTTGGCCACGGCCGCATAAACAGCTGCTTCAGATTCAGGCCAAGCCTCTGCATCATGAAGAAAAGAATGAGTAATAGTGCAGAAGAAGGAAGCAATCGGAAACGCACTCGGAGGCAAGAAGCACTTACCGCTGAGAAGGGCGTCCATCTCGCTCATCGTGTCTGAAAGGATCGAGATAGACCTAGAGGGGGGGTGAATAGGTTATATTATAAATTTTAACACTACTTATCAATTTTAGGCAATAATGCGGAAGATAAAGATGTGCCTAACAATTGCAAGGGTGACCAATATAAGATAAGGTAAACAACAAGCACAATATAATAAAGCAAGTGAGGGATAAACTACAAGGTACCAACAAGGTAGTGCAAGTAAAAGGGAAAAGAGTAGGGATAACCGAATGACGCGAAGACAACGATGTATCCCGATGTTCACTTCCTTGGAGGGAAGCTACTCACCGTTTGGAGAGAGTGGGTGAAACCACGAAGGCACACCAACGCCACGAAGGCTCACTCTATTCCCCTTGAGATATCACCACGAAGGTGATTCCCAACCACTACCGGTTGACCTTAAAGGTGGTCACCAAACCCTCACAAACTCAACGGGGGTAATCACAATGGTCGATTCCTCTCCGAAGAACTCCTACCCGCCTAGGAGTCTCCAACCTCCAAGAGTAACAAGATCAATGGGGAAAGCTCAAGACTTGCTCAAAATGCGATTTGCTTTGGTTGAAAGATGGGGAAGGGCCGGATCTATCACGGGTTGGAAGATCCGACAAGAACTCTCAAGAATCTCTCCGGGATCTGAGATTTGGTGGAGGAGAGAGTGAGAGGGAGCACTTGTGTTCTTGGGTGAGTGTAAAGTGAAGTGGTCAACCCTCTCTAGAGGGGGAGAGGGAGTACTTATAGTCCAAAGGCCGAAATGGCCGTGGAGCATTTGGCAGTGAAAATGTCGGACGTCCGTTAGACTTCGGACGTCTGAAAATTCAAATGTCGGACGTCCGAAATATATCGGACGTCCGAAATGTTCTTGATGAATGCCAGGTAGTAGCCAGTGACACAGGTACCGGACGTCCGGCGGGGTTCGGACGTCCGACATGTCGGACGTCCGAAGGCCGTCGGAAATCCGTCCAACTTTGGGAGGCCTACTGACCATGTGGGGCATAGTGTGTAATGTGAGGTTTCGGACGTCCGACAGGTTGCGGACGTCCGATATGTCGGACGTCCGAATCACGTCGGAAGTCCGGGCATGTTTTTGCAGGTCTACTGACCTCGGCACAAGTACTCGCGAGTGGGATGTCGGACGTCCGAAACAAGACGGACGGCCGAAATCGTGAAATGTCGGACGTCCGAAATCCGTCGGACGTCCGAAAGTTAGGACACAGTTAACTTTCATATTTAGTATGTGGTGTGATGTTTTAAAGTGATTTGAGCAAATCTTAACCACAGCCCCACTGATCCCCTCTTAATAGTGCGGGGATCCCTATACTCAAGATAAACCGGAAACGCTTACGCTTCAACTTCGTTGGTTCTATATCCCGAGATATTGATAATATCAATGGTCCATGATCCACCGCAACAATGATCCGAGGGCTAATACCTGAGATATACTTGACAAATATTATTAGTCCCCTATATGTACATTGTCATCAACATCAAAATATGATTAAGGGCAAGATTGCACTTTCAGTGTCGCAGAGGCCCTTGGCCCGGCGGCGCATTTTTGTGGTGTCTTCATAGTTGCGTTTCTCCAGCTCTTCGTATTTGGCGATATGGTCATCACGATCCTTTCGGATAGAGTCTCGCGCAGCAATTGCTTCGTACCTCTCGGCTTGCAATGCTTCTCGGGCGGCTACAGCTGCATCTCGTTCAGCAAGAAGCCCGTCACCAGCAGCGGTCACGGCAGCTATGTCATCCAGATGTTTTTTTTCAAGGGCAGACATCTCGGAGTGGAGGCCTTTAATAGTCCGAGTCAAGTCGGCTTCCACCCCCTGCAGTCGGGTCGTTTCTTCCTTGGCTGCGGCAAGTGCTGGCCCTTGCTGGTTGAGTTCTGTAGTCAGTTCAACGATACGGCTCTGAAGATCATCTACCATGGGAACAAAAACTAGAAGAAGACATGAAGATATTAGTATGAGAGAAATTGTCAATCGGAGGGAAGATAGAAGTGATGCAGAAGTTACTTTTCAGCCTATTGATCTCGGCCGATTGATTGTTGACCTCGAGCTGGGCTTGGGCAAGAATTCGGAGGCTGGCGGTATAAGCGTCGAGGAGTTTTTCGAAGATCTAGCGTTTTTCTTCCATAACAGCCTGAGAGGAACAGCAAGATGAAATTTAGAGATACATCAGCTAAAAGAAGATCCGATTCGATTGCAAGCAATCGGCCCGAATCTCGGGGACTACACCTAGTGGGTGCGCTTGCGCGCACCCACCGGAAGAAAAGTCTCCCGATTGGAGGAAGGCAGGAGAAAAAGCAAAGCGCATAAAAGATCCGAACCGATTGCAGGCAATCGGCCTGAATCTTGGGGACTACAGCAAGCCGGAAGAAAAGTCTCCCGATTGGAGGAAGGCAGGAGAAAAAGCAAAGGGCATAAAAGATCCGAACCGATTGCAAGCAATCGGCCCGAATCTCGGGGACTACACCCAGTGGGTGCGCTTGCGCGCACCCACCGGAAGAAAAGTCTCCCGATTGAAGGAAAATCATAAAGGAAAATTCAAGAGCTTACCACGTGATGGCGGTCGAGCTGTTGGAGGTCCCGAGCAATGGCGGCGGCAAAGTC
This sequence comes from Bromus sterilis, assembly GCA_950022295.1. Classification (NCBI taxonomy): domain Eukaryota; kingdom Viridiplantae; phylum Streptophyta; class Magnoliopsida; order Poales; family Poaceae; genus Bromus; species Bromus sterilis. The sequence continues at coordinate 9,898,860 of OX465595.1, read as the reverse complement.
GTTCACTCGACTGAGGGCTGTCGTCAGAGCATCTTGAGTGCGATGCGGAGCATCGGGCTCGGTGCCAATGTGGCGGGTGCGAGAATACTCGGCCCGGAATTGGTCTACCGAGCGCATCAGAATCTCCGACGCGGAAGAGGCCGGCTGCGGTGATGAAGTCTGCATCATGGTAGCAGAGGTGATGACGGTAGAGAACGATGGCGCCGACGTCGCCAAAGGGTCGGAGGCATTCGGTCGTGGCCGTGGTGCAATCGGGCGAGACGAGGTCGAGGTGGTTGCCAGAATCGGCGGAGTGGTCGTCATGATAGGCGAGGTGGTCATCATGATCAATGAGGCGGTTGCGGCAATTGATGGATTTGTCGTTATGATCGGCGAAGCGGTTGTCAGTACGGGCAAGGTGGTAGAGAGGACGGGGGCAGAGACTGGGTCGGAGCATCGTGGCGGAGATGGAGCAATCGGATTGGTCGATTGCGCTCCTTCGCCACCAGTAACTCCCCGGTCAGCTGTTTTCTTGGAGGTCTTAGAGGCAGTGGCAAAAGTAGTAGTGGTCTTGGCTGCAGCGAGGCGGGCTTTCTTGGCGGCACGCTCGGCGTCCTTGGAGGTTCGATGTGGAGCGGGAGGCCGTTTTTAAGTTGTAGCAGCAGACGCAGCAGGGGAGATGACTGCGCCGACATGGGCAGGAATGTCGGCGTCGATATCATCAAGGCCAATCGGCTCCCTGAAAGAAGAAAAAGAGGTGAATAAGTACAAGGGAAAACAATGAGGTTCAAGGCATGAAGACAAGGGCATACCCGACTGTCCTCGGCGCGCCCGTGGGCATCCGACATCTCAGGGGGGCGATGTTCAGAGGCGCCTGGCCAATCGGCACCCGAGTGGCCGTTGCTTGGGGTTGTTTGCCCTTGGAGGTAGTGGGCATTGCCTTTGCGGCCTTGCTGGAGGCAGCACCATAAGAGGAGCTAGTTTTCGAGGCGCGTCTAGTCGGCACCTTCAGTGGCTTGGCGCGAGGAGCGGCATCAGAATTATTGACCTTTGAGACACTATCATCATCGCTCCATTCGGCCAGAAATTGCTCAAGGGAAGGGTCAGGCGTACCCCCTTGAGCCGCAGTTCGGGTGTCGGCGTTCTTGGGGTCGGCGACCTCGACATCAGCATCGTCAGCGAGATCTTCGAAGTCGGAGGAATCCCCGGAGGATTCGCCGTCATCGCCGCCATCATCATCGGATTCGGAAGGAGTGAATGAGGCAGTGTATCGATGCTCACCAGTCATCCAGGTGACCTCCTGGTTCTGAAAGAGGCACGTGGTATAAAACTGAAGGATAGCAGGCTGGTTCCAATTACGTCTAAGGCCAAATATATGTGTGAGACCCATGGAATCAATAATGTCCACAACACCCGGAAAGCGGGACGAGTGATTCCGGATGAAGGCGAGCGGAATGCACGCATGGGAGTTGGCGAGACCTTGTTTGAGAGCAACTGATGTGAAAATTTCGGCCTGAACATTGGTCTGAAACCGGTTGTCCTCACAGTCTGGAAGAGCAGCAAACTGACTCACACGCCGAAGCCTCCGGTAGTCCTCAAGCGGCATCTTGGAGTAGTCAATCATGACGCGACCAAATGAGACGACAGGGTCACAAGAGATGTGAACCCGGGCCTCAGGAGGGGCAACATCTGGGGCCGCATCATCATGAGCCCTAGATGCCGAGGAGGAGCCCCTAGGCTTGCGACGAACACCAAGCTTGACCTTGGAGGAGGGAGCAGCCCGGCGAACCACAACCTCAGGAGGATCATCGACAACAAACTCTTCTTCAAACTCCTCATCAATCTCTTCATCACTATTAGCAGCAACTTCATCCTCAAAGTTGAGGGCATCCTCACTTGGGGTGCGGTCACTCTCAGACGAAGGCTCGGCATAGTGGGGATGCTTCCCATGACGAGCCTGGCGACGAGGGCGGGCACGTTCATCGGAGTCCTCGGATCCACCACGAGAGAAAGAGGCACCGTCATCCTTGTGAGCGGTCCGTTTCATCCGCACCATCACGAAACCCTAGATGGTGAGATGCAAAATGAGGCACAAATCCGGGCACCAACCGCAAAACGAATTGGACAGAAAGATAGATCAGGCGGAGAAGTACCCGGGGTGCGCGGATCCGGAGGAAAGAAGGCCAGAGAAGGCCGGGGAGGCCGACGGCGACGCGGAGTGAAGGCGGCGGCGGACAGGGCTGGGACGAGGGTGGCCGAGTGGGAGATAACCGCCCCCCTCGGCCTGACGGCCAGGTTATATAGGATTGGGAATTTCGGACGTCCGTCGAGTTTCGGACGTCCGTTGTGGCGGACGTCCGAAACGCGTCGGATGTCCGATGTTGGCTGTGACCAGGTGGGCTGTGACTAGGAGCGGGCAGACCTACAGGAATTGTCGGAAATCCGACGTACTTCGGAAGCCCGACGTGTCGGACGTCCAAAAGCGGACGGAAGTCCGACATTGGAAGTGAGGTCCACTGACTAGGATACCAGAGGAGATTCGGAAGTCCGAAAAAAATTCGGACGTCCGAAGTTTGAAATAAAATTTTATTTTGGCAGGATATGACTATGATAGGTACTACAATAGTGTATATCACATATGCATAAATATATATCCAAGAAAGGCATAGACACACAGCGATGATCAAGCAAGCCTTCCATGAGAAGGGCGGTGACCGAAGTCACCATGTTTGAGTATATTGTGCTTTGACACCGCGAAGATGTACCTTGGGTCCAAAGACACTACTCCATCGTTAACCGCTACACATGGTCTCACTGTAGTGAGCATGCGGATTGTTGATGTGTGAATTCATTTATGCATCACGTAGAGAGTTGAGAACACATTGATTGAGTTTCTCCCCCTACATACATGCCTACATCTAGACAAGTAACTAGCTATGTGTATGAATGAGAGCAAGATACCCCTAAGCCATAAAGCTATAACGTTCCAAGATACCAAGTTCACCTCTTAGTTGGCAAAACCTTGCTTCATCCAATGGCTTGGTGAAGATATCGGCAAGTTGCTTGTCGGTGCCCACATGTGCAAGAACAATATCACCCTTTTGAATATGATCCCGTATGAAGTGATGACGAATGTCAATATGCTTGGTGCGAGGATGTTGACAAGGGTTGTTGGCAATCTTGATAGCACTTTCATTGTCACATAAGATGGGTACCTTCTTATAGATGAGTCCATAATCCTTCAAAGTTTGCCTCATCCATAGGATTTGAGTGGCACAACTTGCGGCGGCAACATACTCGGCTTCGGCGGTGGAGAGGGAGACGCAATTTTGCTTCTTCGAGTGCCAACTTACCAATGAGCGCCCAAGAAATTGGCATGAACCGGAGGTTGACTTCCGATCCACTTTGTCTCCGGCCCAATCCGCATCCGTGTACCCCAAGAGATCAAACTTAGCTTCCTTGGGGTACCAAAGGCCCAACAACGGAGTATGAACAAGGTATCTAAGAATGCACTTAACCGCCAAATGATGACTCTCCATAGGAGAGGCTTGATATCTTGCACACATTCCTACGCTAAGCATAATATCCGGTCTAGATGCACAAAGGTAAAGCAACGACCCTATCATAGAACGGTAAAGAGTAGCATCAAATGGAATACCAGAAAGGTCTTGATCTAGATAACCCTTGGTTGGCATGGGTGTCTTGCATGGCTTGGCATCTTTCATACCGAACTTCACAAGCATGTCTTGAATGTACTTTGTTTGGGAGATGAAGGTTCCTTCGGCAAATTGCTCGATTTGAAAGCCAAGGAAATACTTCAAGCTCCCCATCATTGACATCTCAAAATTCTTGGTCATAGTTTCCGAGAACCACTTGCACAAAGATGGATTAGGAGAACCAAATATTATGTCATCTACATAGATTTGGCATATGAGCAACTCACCATTTGTTCTCTTGGTAAAAAGAGTGGCATCAATGATCCCCCTCACAAATCCTTCCTCAAGTAGAAACTTCCTAAGATGGTCATACCAAGCCCGAGGGGCTTGCTTAAGACCATATAATGCCTTATGAAGTTTATACACGTGGTCCTTGTGATGAGGATCAAGAAAGCCGGGTGGTTGTGCTACATATACATCCTCTTGTAGCGGACCGTTAAGAAAAGCACTCTTCACATCCATTTGAAATAATGGAAATCCATTGAATGTGGCATAAGCAAGAAACATGCGTATAGATTCAAGACGGGCAACGGGTGCAAAGGTCTCATCAAAATCCAAGCCTTCAACTTGGGAGTACCCTTGAGCCACTAACCTTGCCTTGTTGCGGATGATGGTACCATGTTCATCTTGTTTGTTCTTGAAGATCCACTTAGTTCCAATGATGTTATGATCTTGACCGGAGGGCCTCTCCACGAGAGACCACACTTCATTCCGGGTGAAACTAGTGAGCTCATCTTTCATTGCAATGAGCCAATCCGCATCCGCAAGGGCATGTTCAACCCTAAGTGGTTCAATGCTAGACACAAACGAGAAGTGAGCGCAAAAGTTCATTAATTGACTACGAGTAACTATACCTTGCCCCAAACCCGTGAGAATCTTGTCCACTTCAACACGTCTTGCCACCACGGGCATGATGGATGTTGGAGTTTCAAGAGGTTCCACCCATTCCGGTTCATGATATACATTAGGTTCATCATCACTATCATCATTTTCTCCAAAGTGAATGCGGTCACGATGATCGTCTTGTGGTTCAACCGCATCATCAACATGTGGTTGTGTGGCCACATCGGGTTGTGGAGGGTCTTGTTCTTGTTCTTGGATAATGGGCTCATCATGAGCAATTGAATCTTGAGTGGTAGGAGGAGGTGCTTGTGTTGGGGGAACACTTGGCCCATCACCAACCTCATCATCTCTAGGCACTTGAGCAATGGGCACAAGATCTCCAATGCCCATAGCCAAAATATCTTGAGAGGAATCTTCATTATTACCTACATCACTTAGATCAACTTGCTCCCCATGGGAGCCGTTAAATTCATCAAACTCCACGTCACAAGTTTCCACAACACACCCCGTGGATTTGTTGTAGACTCTATAGGCGTGAGAGCTTGAAGCATACCCAACAAATATACCCTCAATTGTTTTGGATTGAAACTTAGCTAACCGATCTTTCTTATTGAGAAAGAAACACTTACAACCGAATACACGGAAGTATTTGACGTTTGGCTTGTGTCCGGTTAGAAGTTCATATGGAGTCTTCATCAATATCTTGCGAAGGAAGAGCCGGTTTGACGCATGACATGCGGTGTTGATGGCTTCGGCCCAAAAGCTATAAGGAGACTTGTACTCATCCAACATGGACCGGGCCATCTCCACAAGAGTGTGGTTCTTCCTCTCGGCTACACCATTTTGTTGAGGGGTATATGGTGCGGAATATTGGTGCTCAATCCCCTCATCACTCAAGAATTCTTCCAAGGTGTAGTTCTTGAACTCGGAGCCATTGTCACTTCTTATTGCCAAGATAGCCATGTTGTATTTTCTTTGGGCTTGCTTGGCAAAGTCGATGAAGGTGGCCTTCGTCTCGTCCTTGGACTTGAGGAAGAACACCCCCGTGTATCTTGAGTAATCGTCGACAATGACAAGACCATATTTCTTTCCACCAAGACTATCCCATGATGGAGGCCCGAAGAGATCCACATGAAGGAGCTCCAAGGGCCTTGAAGTTGACACAACATTCTTGGGGGTGTGCTTTGCTTGATGTTGCTTCCTGGCTATGCATGCACTACACACACGATCTTTCTCAAAAGATACGTTCGTTAGTCCGAGGACGTGTTCACCCTTTAGGAGATCTCTTAAGTTTATCATGCTGACATGGGCTAGCCGGCGATGCCATAGCCACCCCTTGTCGGCCTTGGCCATTAGACAAGTTGCATGGTAAGTGCTCTCTTTCGAGAAATCAACCGTATAAAGGTTGCCATCCAACTCTCCAACAAAGGCCACTTCGAGAGTATCTCTCCTAAATACTTTCACACTTGTTAGACCAAATAGTGTATCATAACCAACGGAAGCTAATTGACGAACGGAAAGCAAATTATATTGAAGGGATTGGACAAGCATGACATTGGCAAGTGACATGTCATTAGTGATAGCCACCTTGCCCAACCCAAGTACCTTTCCCTTGGAACCACCACCAAAGACAATGCTCATATAAGGTTGTATTGCATCCATGAAATCCTTGAGCAAACGACTTTCTCCGGTCATATGATTTGTACATCCACTATCCATCACCCATTTGACTCCACCGGAGAAAGCACCCTACACACATGTTTAGGCTTTGGTTAGAGGTGCCCATTTCGCAATGGGACCTCTAAGGCTAGTAACAAGGGTCTTTGGAACCCAAATAGCATAGAAACGAAAAGCATTACGGGGTCCAATAAATTTGGCATACACATCTCCATCCTTTGCCTTACGGAGCACATAGGATGGAGGCATCTTCTCCTTTTTCTTGTTGGGAGTGGGCTTGCCCCTAGTGGCCTTCCCACTCACAACACCAACCTCATCAACCTTCTTCTTTCCCTTGTCCTTGTGCCCTTCACGAATAAAGATCACCTTTTGAGGAGTTGTTCCCTTGCTAAGGGTGACATCCTTTGTCACACTAGTACTTGGATCAAAGCCAAGTCCTTCCTTAGCAAAGGATTCCTTGTGATGACTTAGTACATCATTTAGGTTTTTCTCACCTTGGGCACAAGTCAAGAGACCCTTCTTTAGTTGAGCATGAAGAGCTAAGTTCTCCTCAATGAGAGATGCTTGATCAAGAGTAGAGTTAGTAGCACAAGCATCAACATGTACAATGGTAGGAGGAGACATCTTAGTAAGTGTTTTTATGTGAGCAAGTTTGTGAGACTCAAGATTCTTCTTAAGGGTGGTGAGTTCATCATCTTTGGTCTTGAGAGACAAGGTGAGTACCTCAACATCCTTAGAAAGAGATGTGTTTAGCTCGACAAGCTTGCTCATATCATTAGCAAGTTCCTTACAAATTTCATTAGCATTTTTCAAGGAGGCAACATGTTTGTCATTTAAGTCATTTGATGTTTGAACAACTTTGCACAAGTTATCATTACGAGCCTCCTCAAAGTCAATCTTCCGCTCAAGGAGAGTATAGTTCTCCCTTTCCTCGGTAAGGAGGGTTTCAAGCTCATCGATGGTTGTGGTGTGCTTACCCACCACATCCATAAGCAATTGAAACATCATGAGCTTCTTGCCATTGAGGGTGCCCATCATTTTGTTCACTTTATCAAACAACACATCATTACATGCATTATTTGCATCATCTCCTTCCGCATCATGAAATTCATCATTGGGTGTTTCGGAAGAGAGCATGAAAGACTCATCATAAGGCGTTACCTTGATCTTGCCCGAAGAGGAGGGAGCATCATCAACCAACTTGGCCATGAGGCACTTGTGGGCATTGCCGGTGTAGTCGCTCATATAGTTGTAGTGAACAACATCACCATCCTTGTTGAGGACCTTCAATGTTTTTTGAGTATCTTGAGCAACTCCGGCAACACCACCGACATCATCGGGGTCGGACTCCTCTTGAGCCACCATAGCTCGCCCCAACTTCTTCTTGAACTTGTTGTTGACGGGGTTAGGTAGCTTCTTGGCAACTTCCTTCCTAGGGAAACGAGGCTTGTCTTCTCTCTTCTCATAGGGGCAAGCCTCCGCAAAGTGTCCCACCTCATCACAGTTATAGCATGACCTTTTCTTCTTCTTTTGAAACCTTCCTTTGAACTCCCCTTTAGTGAATCTCTTAACAAAGAGAGCCATATCATCATATGAGGGGCATCCATCGGAGTCCTCATCATCTTCATACACATACTCATCTTCTTCATCATCAACATCTTCTTGGGTAAGCTTGGCCTTGAGAGCAAGGTTTGAGGATGGACCACCATATGTGGCAAGTAGTCTCTTGGACTCCTTCAGGTGTTCTTCATATTGCAAGAAAGTGGCAATCACATCATCCGGCGTCATTGTGAAGAAGTCGGGCATACGCCTCAATTCCCACACCATTTGATGTGAGTATACCATGAGAGCATTCAACATCTTGTCCACAAGGTAGCGGTTGGTGATTTGATATCCATCCTTGGACTTCTCACAAGTGAAGGAATGGACATGAGCAGCAAGAACCTTGAGACGCATATGGAGTTATTGGGGCGTCTCATCTTTATTCATGTGAAGGTTGTGCAATGCATTCTTGGCGGTCTCATATCTTGTCATTTGAAGAGATCCGGTGCCGGACTTGGCGATGAGAAGAGTATCCCAAAGTTCCTTGGCATTGGTGATATGAAGAAATGGTGCTCGAGTCAACTCATCCATTCCTTTTTTCAAGAACCCAATGGCCGCAAGGTTGAGGTGTCGGTCAAACACTTCACTGGGTGTAAGGTTGTTTGGATCAACAGGATAGTAACCTTTCCCGGAGTCGATGAGGTTCCACATTGGTTCACACACGAACCTAAGATAATCTGCCATAAGACTTTTCCAATCCAAAAAGTTAGTAGTCTCGGTTAGTACCGGCGGATTGCCATTGAAATTATACTTAGGTTCCACAAGCTTGGGGGTAGGATAGTCCCATTGGTAGGGACCACCTCTTTGCAAAGGAAGTTCGGAACCGGGGTACACAAAGGCCGCTTGTGGGGGCCTTGGAGCCGCACCACTTGACGTTTGTGTCTCCGATGCCGAAGCCTTCATCTTTGCAAATTCGGCTTCCATATCCCGTTTTTGTTTTTCTAGAGCTTGTATTAGATCACTTGAAGTGAACAACTTAGGATCCTCAAGGTCAACGAAAACATTCCCCGTGGAGGGGGGAATCGTAAGTGTTGCGGATGCTATTCGTTCGGCAGTCAATCTCTCGGCTTCCAAACGAGCGGCATCCGCAGCAACTGCGATTACCTCCACCGCGTCGGCACCCGAACCTTCGGGGTTGCCGTCCTTGGTCATCTCGCTCTAGGGCGGTTAAGCCACAAGATTAGAGCACGAGGCTCTGATACCAATTGAAAGGATCGAGATAGACCTAGAGGGGGGGGGTGAATAGGTTATATTATAAAAACACTACTTATCAATTTTAGGCAATAATGCGGAAGATAAAGATGTGCCTAACAATTGCAAGGGTGACCAATATAAGATAAGGTAAACAACAAGCACAATATAATAAAGCAAGTGAGGGATAAACTACAAGGTACCAACAAGGTAGTGCAAGTAAAAGGGAAAAGAGTAGGGATAACCGAATGACGCGAAGACAACGATGTATCCCGATGTTCACTTCCTTGGAGGGAAGCTACTCACCGTTTGGAGAGAGTGGGTGAAACCACGAAGGCACACGAACGCCACGAAGGCTCACTCTATTCCCCTTGAGATATCACCACGAAGGTGATTCCCAACCACTACCGGTTGACCTTAAAGGTGGTCACCAAACCCTCACAAACTCAACGGGGGTAATCACAATGGTCGATTCCTCTCCGAAGAACTCCTACCCGCCTAGGAGTCTCCAACCTCCAAGAGTAACAAGATCAATGGGGAAAGCTCAAGACTTGCTCAAAATGCGATTTGCTTTGGTTGAAAGATGGGGAAGGGCCGGATCTATCACGGGTTGGAAGATCCGACAAGAACTCTCAAGAATCTCTCCGGGATCTGAGATTTGGTGGAGGAGAGAGTGAGAGGGAGCACTTGTGTTCTTGGGTGAGTGTAAAGTGAAGTGGTCAACCCTCTCTAGAGGGGGAGAGGGAGTACTTATAGTCCAAAGGCCGAAATGGCCGTGGAGCATTTGGCAGTGAAAATGTCGGACGTCCGTTAGACTTCGGACGTCTGAAAATTCAAATGTCGGACGTCCGAAATATATCGGACGTCCGAAATGTTCTTGATGAATGCCAGGTAGTAGCCAGTGACACAGGTACCGGACGTCCGGCGGGGTTCGGACGTCCGACATGTCGGACGTCCGAAGGCCGTCGGAAATCCGTCCAACTTTGGGAGGCCTACTGACCATGTGGGGCATAGTGTGTAATGTGAGGTTTCGGACGTCCGATATGTCGGACGTCCGAATCACGTCGGAAGTCCGGGCATGTTTTTGCAGGTCTACTGACCTCGGCACAAGTACTCGCGAGTGGGATGTCGGACGTCCGAAACAAGATGGACGGCCGAAATCGTGAAATGTCGGACGTCCGAAATCCGTCGGACGTCCGAAAGTTAGGACACAGTTAACTTTCAGATTTAGTATGTGGTGTGATGTTTTAAAGTGATTTGAGCAAATCTTAACCACAGCCCCACTGATCCCCTCTTAATAGTGCGGGGATCCCTATACTCAAGATAAACCGGAAACGCTTACGCTTCAACTTCGTTGGTTCTATATCCCGAGATATTGATAATATCAATGGTCCATGATCCACCGCAACAATGATCCGAGGGCTAATACCTGAGATATACTTGACAAATATTATTAGTCCCCTATATGTACATTGTCATCAACATCAAAATATGATTAAGGGCAAGATTGCACTTTCAGTGTCGCAGAGGCCCTTGGCCCGGCGGCGCATTTTTGTGGTGTCTTCATAGTTGCGTTTCTCCAGCTCTTCGTATTTGGCGATATGGTCATCACGATCCTTTCGGATAGAGTCTCGCGCAGCAATTGCTTCGTACCTCTCGGCTTGCAATGCTTCTCGGGCGGCTACAGCTGCATCTCGTTCAGCAAGAAGCCCGTCACCAGCAGCGGTCACGGCAGCTATGTCATCCAGATGTTTTTTTTCAAGGGCAGCCATCTCGGAGTGGAGGCCTTTAATAGTCCGAGTCAAGTCGGCTTCCACCCCCTGCAGTCGGGTCGTTTCTTCCTTGGCTGCGGCAAGTGCTGGCCCTTGCTGGTTGAGTTCTGTAGTCAGTTCAACGATACGGCTCTGAAGATCATCTACCATGGGAACAAAAACTAGAAGAAGACATGAAGATATTAGTATGAGAGAAATTGTCAATCGGAGGGAAGATAGAAGTGATGCAGAAGTTACTTTTCAGCCTATTGATCTCGGCCGATTGATTGTTGACCTCGAGCTGGGCTTGGGCAAGAATTCGGAGGCTGGCGGTATAAGCGTCGAGGAGTTTTTCGAAGATCTAGCGTTTTTCTTCCATAACAGCCTGAGAGGAACAGCAAGATGAAATTTAGAGATACATCAGCTAAAAGAAGATCCGATTCGATTGCAAGCAATCGGCCCGAATCTCGGGGACTACACCTAGTGGGTGCGCTTGCGCGCACCCACCGGAAGAAAAGTCTCCCGATTGGAGGAAGGCAGGAGAAAAAGCAAAGCGCATAAAAGATCCGAACCGATTGCAGGCAATCGGCCTGAATCTTGGGGACTACAGCAAGCCGGAAGAAAAGTCTCCCGATTGGAGGAAGGCAGGAGAAAAAGCAAAGGGCATAAAAGATCCGAACCGATTGCAAGCAATCGGCCCGAATCTCGGGGACTACACCCAGTGGGTGCGCTTGCGCGCACCCACCGAAAGAAAAGTCTCCCGATTGAAGGAAAATCATAAAGGAAAATTCAAGAGCTTACCACGTGATGGCGGTCGAGCTGTTGGAGGTCCCGAGCAATGGCGGCGGCAAAGTCGTTCACTCGACTGAGGGCTGTCGTCAGAGCATCTTGAGTGCGATGCGGAGCATCGGGCTCGGTGCCAATGTGGCGGGTGCGAGAATACTCGGCCCGGAATTGGTCTACCGAGCGCATCAGAATCTCCGACGCGGAAGAGGCCGGCTGCGGTGATGAAGTCTGCATCATGGTAGCAGAGGTGATGACGGTAGAGAACGATGGCGCCGACGTCGCCAAAGGGTCGGAGGCATTCGGTCGTGGCCGTGGTGCAATCGGGCGAGACGAGGTCGAGGTGGTTGCCAGAATCGGCGGAGTGGTCGTCATGATAGGCGAGGTGGTCATCATGATCAATGAGGTGGTTGCGGCAATTGATGGATTTGTCGTTATGATCGGCGAAGCGGTTGTCAGTACGGGCAAGGTGGTAGAGAGGACGGGCGCAGAGACTGGGTCGGAGCGTCGTGGCGGAGATGGAGCAATCGGATTGGTCGATTGCGCTCCTTCGCCACCAGTAACTCCCCGGTCAGCTGTTTTCTTGGAGGTCTTGGAGGCAGTGGCAAAAGTAGTAGTGGTCTTGGCTGCAGCGAGGCGGGCTTTCTTGGCGGCGCGCTCGGCGTCCTTGGAGGTTCGATGTGGAGCGGGAGGCCGTTTTTGAGTTGTAGCAGCAGACGCAGCAGGGGAGATGACTGCGCCGACATGGGCAGGAATGTCGGCGTCGATATCATCAAGGCCAATCGGCTCCCTGAAAGAAGAAAAAGAGGTGAATAAGTACAAGGGAAAACAATGAAGTTCAAGGCATGAAGACAAGGGCATACCCGACTGTCCTCGGCGCGCCCGTGGGCATCCGACATCTCAGGGGGGCGATGTTCAGAGGCGCCTGGCCAATCGGCACCCGAGTGGCTGTTGCTTGGGGTTGTTTGCCCTTGGAGGTAGTGGGCATTGCCTTTGCGGCCTTGCTGGAGGCAGCACCATAAGAGGAGCTAGTTGCCGAGGCGCGTCTAGTCGGCACCTTCAGTGGCTTGGCGCGAGGAGCTGCATCAGAATTATCGACCTTTGAGACACTATCATCATCGCTCCATTCGGCCAGAAATTGCTCAAGGGAAGGGTCAGGCGTACCCCCTTGAGCCGCAGTTCGGGTGTCGGCGTTCTTGGGGTCGGCGACCTCGACATCGGCATCGTCAGCGAGATCTTCGAAGTCGGAGGACTCCCCGGAGGATTCGCCGTCATCGGCGTCATCATCATCGGATTCGGAAGGAGCCCCGCCGTTGTACTCAAAGTCCGCGGGGTCATCTTCCTCGCGGTCGGGAGCGTACATGCCAGCTACTTGGCCATCTTCCATCACATTGGATTGAAGGAAATGCTAAGCAAAAGAAGAAAATTGTCAGAGAAATCGGATACAGGGCAAAAGCAATCGGAGAAGGGGTAAATCGGGACATACCACGGATGGCTTCTGTCGGCGGTGTAGGTACTCGAGGCCGAAGCGGAAGGGATCGGGCAAGGCGCTGGATGTGATAGCCTTCACCCTGGAGCAAAGGTCCTCGAGCTTCACCCGCCAAGTGCAAAGCCGAGTGGGATCTCGGGACCCCGACATGTCGCACATGCGGTGCACTCGGCGCTGCAGAGGAAGCACTCAGGCTTGAAGCCAAGCAACAACAAGATCAGTTGATAGGAGCCCTTCTTGCTCCAGCTGAGCAACTTGGGCAACTTGAGCGTCCACGTCAAGGTCCCCGACACCATATTTCAACGACCATTGATGCTTTTCAGTCGGCCGGGCAAGGGAGAACTCGGGCAGATTCAGGAGGTCGGGGCCTTGATCGGGTGACTTGACGTAAAAGAAGGTGGTCTGCCAGTTCTTGCATGACTGGACGATCTCGAGACTCTTGTACCTCGGTTTGCCGGCTGCGACAAGGAAACTGCCGCAGTCAGTCATATCAGTCGGATAGGTTGGCTCTCCACCTTCCGTAGCAGACGGCACCACTGCGCCCGTCCGAGCATTGTGAGCTCGGAGGTTGAAGAACCGCTTCCAAAGAGCAACGCTTGGGAGGCATCCGAGATATCCCTCACACAGTGTGACGAAGCCGGAGAGGATCATGATGAAGTTCGCCGCGAGATGATGTGGTTGCAGTCGGTGGAAGTCGAGGAAGTTTCGAAGGAAGGTGCTGGCGGGGAGTCCGAATCCTCGCTCAAAGTGAGCAAGGAAGACGACCCTCTCCCTGGCGCGCGCCGTGGGCACGATCTCGGTGCCGGGGATGCGCCACTGGACCTCAGCTGGCATCTTGCGGGCGCGAACCAGAGCTTGTATATCGTCCGCGGTGACCTTGGCCCCCTTCCAGCACCCGCGGCTGGCCTGAGAGGTGTCCCGCCGGGGAGTCATGGAGCTCGCGGGCGGAGCGAGAAGAGGGATGAGATGCTAGAGGCGAGAAAATACCACGGTGGCGGAGCAGAACGCGAGCGCACGGCCGGAGCGGATCCCGTGCACGGAGGCGGAGAGACGAGCGCGACGGAGAGCTTCAGGTGGAGCGGCAATGACGCGCGCGAGCAGCAGGAGATGGAGGAGGAAGACGACGTATGGGAGAAGGAAGGGGCACAGGCCCTCCCATGTGGCTTATAAGGGCGGAGGGGGAGGGGAGTGGGATCCGGTTGCGGCCGTGTGGCCTGGTGTGGCCTAGCCCACAGGAAGACCAACCGGCAAACCGGTGCAAGAGATCCCAGCGTGGGAAGCGAGGCGTGCGACGTGGGGCTCGAGGCCTGCAGTTATGTCAAATCGCACGTGGGTCGTGAGCCCCGGTCCATTGATTCCACCTCGGAGAAATCGGAAGTAACCGTTGGAAGGTAATCGGCGAGGGATGCTATTCTCGAAAAGTGAAGGCAGAAATCAGAGATGATTCAAAGCAGATCGGACGAAATCTTGGCCAGCCGAGTGTGAGCTCCGAGTCGGTCGACGAACTCGGAATGACGCACTTGATGAGGCCATAGCATTCGGAAGATATTGGAGAGAGATTGAAAACTGCAAAGGCCCCGCGGTCAAATGACCGTGGGACCTTTACAGCTCTAGGGGCTACTGTCGGCGGATTGGTACCCGGGTAGGCTCACCCAGGCGAAAAAAACCTTTCAAGACAAGGATGGACCGATTGGGCTGCAGCTGGGCCGAGCTAGGCAACCGTACTGAATGCCAGCAGTCGGCCCAGGCACAACCGGTCCACCCTATTGTCATCAAGACCATCATCCGATGGGCCCGCATCTGGGCCGAGGTGGGCGTTAGCACGGTCGATTGCCTAGAACAATCGACCCTGCCGAGGGCCACCAGTCGGCCCATGCGCAATCGGTACAACCTACCACCTCTGGAGAAGTTGACCCCGAGACCAGTCGGAGGTCCAAGTACGGGGTCATAAATGCGCAATCCCGAGAGATCGGGGTGGCAGAGAAGCCAAGTCACATCGAAGATCTGGCAGAGATACGGTGTCGACCTCTCCACCGATTCTGCGGACAGGACGACAAGACCGCACCTCCTAGCTCCACTGTTCACCATCATGCCCTACGAGTCTACAGCATGGGCCGCCGCTCGTAGGGTCCGGATCATCCGGAGAGGAGCAGTCGATGGGACCCAGCCGATTAGAGGATGACGGCTGGGCCCAATCGGCAGTGAAGTTACCGATTTACCTCGGGCTCACACTATAAGAGCCCGGGTACCCCTCCTGCGTGGGGAACGATCTGCTCATTTAGCACCAGTACTCGCATTCTCCTCAGTTCATTCACTGCTAGTAGTTATTCCTCAGGGAGGAAGGAGAGAGCCTTGCCCACGGCGGCGCTCACCTTCCCTTGAGAAGATAGAGAAGCAGTTATTGTAGTCCAGTTCCTTGATATAGAAGAGACAAGCAGGAGTAGGGGTGTTATCTCTCCGGAGAGCCCCGAACCTGGGTACATCGTGGTGTCCTCCACCGTGTTTGTGCCCAACCCGATTCCGGCACCATCGACATCCTCTTCCTCATGTCTTCCCCTCACTTTAGCCATCCCCATGGCATCTGACGTCACATATCGACGACAATTTACCTGGTCAACATTTTCCCTCACTGCAAGTTGACATAGCCCTAAGCCCCTAACTGCTGGGGACCATTTTGTTTCTCTGCATTTTTCTGTCCTCTGGCTATAAGTTTGTTAATTAAAAAAATCTAAAATTATCAAGAAGAAGCACATTTTTTATTTCCTTAACTAGCGTATCCTTGAAAATGCCAAGCTAGCTTAGCATATAGTTTAAAATAGCGGGTTATGCTTCTTAGCGGCGGCATAATCCAGACGCTAAGAAAGCTATAGTGAAGCTAAGCCACTTAGCGTTTTTCGTATAAGTACGAAAATTTGTATGAAAATTAAACATCACATATGCATATTATCTAAACTGCTATGTTATTCTCACTTACCAAAACTAGATAAGGTACAACAAAAAATACTTAGCTCAACATTAGGCTGACTGCAAAGATTCTGCTACGTTATTCTCACTTACCAAAAAATAAACAAACCAACACCTGATTCACTTGAAAGAAAAACGCTATTTGCTAGTCTTGTTTAGCGTTTAGCGTCATTTATCGCGATATTAGCGCGCTTTTACATTTAGCGAAAAATATGCATAGCTTTAGCGGGAGGGCGCTGATACGTCTCAAACGTATCTACTTTTCCAAACACTTTTGCTATTGTTTTGACCTCATTCTTGCATGATTTGGACGAAACTAACCTGGACTAACGTTGTTTTCAGCAGAGCTGCCTGTATGGTTTTATTATGTGCAGGAAAATGGATTTTTAGACATCCCGGAAAATTCCCAGAAAAATACCAGAAAATTCACGCACCCGATGGAGCCAGGAGCCAGAAGTGGGACCAGAGGGGAGCCCTGGGGGCCCCAGGCGCCCCCCTGGCGCGGCCAGGGGTGGGGCCGCGCCCTCAGGCCACCTAGGCTGCTCCCCCCTCCTCTGGTGCCCTACCGAAGCTCCTATTTATCCCCGTGACGAGAAAACCCCAGAACAGAAGTCGTTTTCCCAGTTTCCGTCGCGGAGCCGCCGCCACCCTCTGTTCTTCTTCGGGAGGGCTAATCTGGAGGCTGATTTGGCCTCCGGAGAGGGGAGATCGTCGCCATCGTCATCACCATCACCAATCCATCCATACTCCATGACTTCTCTTCACATGTGTGAGTAATTCCCTGCTGTAGGAAAAGGGGATGGTAGGGTTTGGATGAGTTTAATAATGTAATAGTTCGTCAGATTGTTGGGGGCATGTTGCCTATCATCTAGATTGGTGTTTATCTTCTTTGCTACAACTTGTTGTTCTTAATGCTTGTCACTTTGGGCCCGAGTGCCATGTTTTCAGATCTGAACCCTATGTGTTTTCATGAATATATTTGTGTTCTAGATCCTATCTATGAGTTGTATGCACCTATTATGGTCCGGAACCGGCGATCCCAAAGGTGACAGCTTGGGACACCAAAGGGGATGGTCCATGATTTGAGGATTCCGTGTATCCATTGAGTTTATTGCTTTGTTCCGGTGCTCTTTGACAGGAGTACCTTAATCTCCATAAGTTCCTTTTGGCCCCGTTCGTAGCGGGATGGTAGGACAAAAGATGTTGTGCAAGTTCTTATTGTAAGCACGCACAACTACCTACGGGATACATGCCTAATGTTTGATATTTTCCTAGATGATCGTTGCTTTTCTGTGTGCCTTGCCCCGTGTTAGAATCTATTATATGTTTACTCTCATCCATGCAGCGCCCGACCATCCATCTCCCTAGCCTACAGTGTTTTCAATCCTGCTGGTTATTAGTTGTTACCTTTTTGCTATTTACTTTTGCTGTTTCTATCATCACTATCATATCACCGTTACCACTTATCTATTGTTGCAAGCAAGTATATTTCAGTGCGGTTGAATTGACAACTCAACTGTCAAAGCTTATAAATACTCTTTGGCTCCCCGTGTGTCGAACCAATAAATTGGGTTAACTTACCCGCGAAGACTATCTCGATCCCTTACGCCTGTGGGGCATCAAGCAGCGTTTTCTGGCGCCGTTGCCGGGGAGCATAGCAATATTTACAAGTCTACTTGAAGTATCATGCCTGCTGCATATCATCCGCTATGGGTAAGAAAGGAGACCCCAAGGTTCCGATCTTACCATCCCGTACAAGAAAAGGTACTGTTCTGAACACTAGTGCTACACTTGATTCACCTTCTGTTATGAGTAAGTTTACTTCACCACCACTACATGATGCTTCTATTGAGTCTGTTACTATGTCCGATACTTTTGATGATGCTTCCACTACTCTTGATGATGCTATTTTTCTTGGTCGCCATATTGAAACTCAGACTGCTAAGGCTGCAGCAAAATCCAAGACCGAGACCCCTACTACCTATATTACTACCTGCAAAACCTTTGGTTACCCGAGCTTAGATGAACTCAGGGAGAGAATCCTTGATGATGATTATGTTACTCTTGATGATGATTTTTGCAGGGAAGTCAAAGAGTGTGTCGACTCTGACCCTGGTGCTGTTAAGGAGTTGCTCAAAAAGCACTCCATGAAGAACAAAGTTATTCCTGATCCTCAATTTGCCACATCTCCTATATGCATCACTGATCCTAATTATGATTTCTCTGTTGATCTTTCACTTATATCCACAGTCGAGGCTGACCCATTTTATGGCAGAGAAAATGATGATGCTATAGCACACTTGACCAAACTCGCTGAGTTAAGCAACCTATTCACTACTGATGAGAAGATACGAAACTTCTATGTGGCCAAGCTTTTTCCTTTTACTCTAAAGGAGGACGCTAAATCATGGTACGATGCACTACCCTATGGTTCCATTAACAGTCCTCAGGACTTAGTCAAATTCTTTGTTGATAAATATTTCCCATCTCATCTGCAACATGCTGCTTTGAAAAGAATCAATAACTTTAAACAACTGCAGGATGAGCACCTCCCTAAAGCTTGGGGGAGGTTTTGTGATTTACTTAAGGTTATGCCGGGACATGGGATCCCCAAGAATGAATTGCTTGATATATTTTACGCTGGTTTAACCGATGAATCCAGAACCTATCTGGATAGTTGTGCTAGTTGTGTTTTCAGGGAAAGAATGCCAGACGATGCAGAAGAATTAATGTGCAAAATTGCCAAGAACTATGAAGACCGGTCCGTTCCTGAGCCACTTCTACCACCGAAAAAGAGGGGCATGCTTGTTTTGAACCCCGAAGATATGCAAAAAGCAAAGAAGTCTATAAAGGAGAAAGGTATTAAAGCCGAAGACGTGAAGAATTTACCGCCTATTGAGAAGTTGTGTGAGCCTACTACTCACCCTCCCTCGGTAGAGGTACACTCTCTATTAGACTTTACTGAAAGTGACATCCCTAAAGGTAAGCCTCCCGACCAATGCTTAGATGAGCTTGATAATTTTATTGTTAAGCAAGACCATTTTAATAAGAAGTTACAAAGTCAGTTGCATGATAATTCTCTTGCTATCAAAAGTTTATGTGATGTTCTAGAGAGAACAGTTAATGATGTTAAATGTCTTGTTAAGCATTTTCATATGGTTCAAACTCAGCTTGAACAAATTTCTAATGTGCAAAAAGATTTGCTTGCTAATAATGCCAAACAGGACATACAAGCTTATGGAATTAAAACAAGGGGTGAAACACACACCCAAGACCCACTTTATCATGAGGGGCACCCAAAGAGGATAAGAAGACGAGGCTGTTAGCTCTCCAAAGAAGAAAAAGAAAAAGAAGAAACACAAGGAGGCTGACAATCCCGATGATCCTATTACAAGTGAAAAGCCAGCTATTGATCCTAACAGCATATCTACCTCTGATGCTGAAACAGAAGACGATGCCGAGCCTGAAGAAAAAGACGCCGAGGAGGATGATCCACCCAAGGTAAGAAAAGAAGAAGCACCCGATAAACGCAAGAGGTACTCTAAAGAAGACTTCATCGCAAGAAGACATGGGAAGGAAAGAGAACCATGGATACAGAAACCCATGCCCTTTCCAGGTAAGTCCCTCAAATCTAAAGAAGAAGAGCACTATAATAAATTTTGTGAATGGATGAAGCCTCTTTTTCTTCAAATTCCTGTGACTGATGCTATTAAGTTACCTTCTTATTCGAAATATATGAAAGATATGGTCACTAATAAAAGAAAAGTTCCTAGTGAGGCTATATCTACTATGCTTGCTAACTACTCTTTCAGTGGCAAGATTCCTAAAAAGCTCGGTGATCCAGGTATACCCACCATTCCTTGCTCCATAAAGAATAATTACGTCAGAACTGCTTTATGTGACTTTGGTGCGGGAGTGAGTGTTATGCATTTTTCTCTTTACAAGAGGCTTTGTTTAGAGAAACTAATCCCTACAGATATCTCCCTTCAGATGGCTGACAAATCAACAGCTGTCCCGATAGGTATTTGTGAGGATGTACCCGTTGAAGTTGCTAACTGTTTGATCCTTACGGATTTTGTTGTGCTTGACATGCCAGAGGATGGGAGCATGTCCATTATTCTTGGTAGACCTTTTCTTAACACCGCAGGTGCTATTATTGATTGCAATAAAGGAAAGGTCACCTTCGACGTTGATGACAAAGAACACACGGTGTATTTTCCAAAGAAGATCGACAAGAGGCATGGTCTTAACTCTATAGAGAATATCGAGACCGTGAAGATTGGAGAATGGGACTGTCCACTACATGTGCACCACAAATACAAAACCATTATGGTGGGGACAATGTCCATTAAAGTGAAGGTGCAATGATCACTTCATAAGAAAGTAGACTTTTTGTTCTATATCGCCGGTTTCTTGGTAAGACTTGATCAACCTTGCTAGTGAGCTTGTTTTATATAGGTAAAAAGTTAAATCTTGTTATGTTTTCATTTGCTTTAGCTTTCATTTTCCTTGCTGTACCAAGTTTATATGTTTTTGATGCTTCACAATACTAATCACCGCTTTAAGTTTTCAGAAAGTTTTGCAGCTTTTTGAACTCCGAGAAATTTTCAACAGTGAAGTTTTCAGAAAAATTCCAGAAAATTAAAAATAAAATTTTCCATGCCGGGAGTGACCCAGAGGCACCTGGGGCTGACCAGGGGGGGCCACCAGTGGCCCAGGCGGCCAGCTGGCGCGGCCTGCCCCCGGCTGCGCCCACAGGGCGCCTGGGGCCCACAGGCCCCACTTCCAGAAATGAGTTTGCTAGGAAGAGCAAAGGGGTGGCTTGGGAAGAAGAGGCCCGAGCGCTCCGATCGAGTTACAAGAGCTGCAGCTTCATCCTCGACTGCTAGAGTGAGCTACAATGAAGATCATGTGCCCTTGGAGTTGTTGGAGGACACAAATCAAGCACGTGTAATGACTTTCCCGTGCGATGTATTCCTTGAAGCTGCAGGAATTAGGGAGGAGTTCTATAATCTTTGTGCTAATGCAGGTTTACCGCGGCTCGCAACGTGCCGTGTTACCCAGTATCAAAAACTCACCTCCTGTTTTATTAACAGTTTTAGATATAAGCTTGATGCTGGTTCTGTTGAGTTTAAAATTTACAATGATCTTTTGACCATGCCTTTGTAAAGGTTTTGTGAAATAATAGGTGTGCCGAACGTGGGACAGACGGCGAAGATGAGCTCTCAGCCCTCCGAGCTGAGAACCGTCTTCAACTCGCTCTGTAGCATGGATACGAGGGATATTCATTGGTCAAAGATCTCCAGCATATTATTCCCACACCTCAGGTATTTTGTGTATTTTATTGCTAGAGGGGTGTTAGCTCGTGACAACACGAGCAACATATCTGCGCCGGATATTGCTATCCTGGCAACCGCCCTCTCAGGGAGGTTTGATTATAATGTGGGTGCCTTAATTGCTCGACGCATTGCTATGAACGGTAACAAGGGAGACTTATTTGGTGGCGTTTACGCCACACTTATCCTAGAGTCTCTTAATGGCACCCACACCCCGATGATAAGCCTTTTACTTATTTAAGTTTTGATCTTGCTGCTATGAAAAGGCATTGTTACCATGAATTCCGAGTTTGGTAACCTTGATTATATCTTGCGTTTCGGAGCTACCACGGAACGCAAGATCCGTCTACCTGCACCTCTTTTGTTTGATTTTTCTCGCAGGAATGGATGGTCCTTTGATGTTATCCAGTTCGATGAGTTCGTGGTCCAGCATCAGTTTCATAACCCCATGGAGGGGGTTGTGCCCGACGAGGAGGAGCATGGTGAGTTCCCACCTTTCCAGGGAGAGACCGTCACCCAGTTTGGTGAAGGGTCTTCCTTTGCTTGGAGCGCGGATCCTTCTTCGTGGGAGGAGCCGAGGACTTCGGTGTACGCACCGGAAGCCTCATACGACCCTTGGAGTCACCCGTACTACCCTGGAGCAGGAGGCTCCTGGGGACATTAGCTACTACCAACTTAGGCTAAAAGCCTAAGATTGGGGGAGTACGTTCCCTTCTCACTTTTCCATTGTATTATCCATTTTATTCGCTTTGATCCTTTTCGAAGCTTTTGCCCGTTTCCTCTTTTCTTTTGCTTTCTTTTAACCTTTGAAAAAAACCCAAAAAGATTTCCTTTCTCTCTTTAGTTTGCTTTGTTTTCAGAGATCAGCTCGAGTCCGTGATGGCATTTGATTATATTTCCTACGTTTGATCGTGCAAGTGACCAGGCAGTAATGATGAAGATCGACGGAAGGGAAGCAACAAGGAAAACCGGTATGAACTCTTCTTGTTTCTACTTTTGTGCATATGCCTGTACTTATGATCTAGAGACCAGCTTGTAGCGACATAGTGCTATGTTTACAATGCTTTCCCAGTGTTCATGCTTTCCTTGTGGCTAGTCTCAAACAGCTAGAGTACATAATGTGTTGTTGAAATGATTTACATGCATTGCATTGTTCATGGTTTGGCATACTGAAGTGGTATTTTCCTTCGGAGAATTTTTGGATTGACTTGGCACATGTTCACACATGCTTATGACTAAATGTCTACTTTTGCCTTGATGATCTTTTTGTTTCAGAATAGTTATATCACTTTCATGCCCGATTCAATGTTGCTTTGTCGCTCTGCATGATTATGACAGTTATTGCTCTCTAGTTGGTCGCTTCCCAGTCTTTTGCTAGCCTTCGCTCGCACTAAGCGGAATTCTGCTTGTGCTTCCAAACTCCTTTTTCAAACCCAGTTGTTCCATTTGAGTCCACCATACCTACCTATATGTGGTATTTACCGGCCACTCCTAACTTAGACTTTCTTGTGCCATCTCGAAATTTATTCAAAAGTTTCCCTTTTTGTAACCGTACAAGCTCATGGTACGGTGAGGGGAAATCAATATCTTTCATGCCAAAAATATTTTGACGGAAGTTTTAACTAGTCAAAAAAAAGAGAAAAATTATGAGAGTTACACCTCCCCCATACTTGATGATGGAGTGAAATGGACCAAATGCTGCTTATGATAGGTGGAACGATATCCTCCTTCCATCCTTGAGGCAAAATAAAGGTTCCATAGACCATCGAAGATTTATGGATAAGGGAATATGTGTAAGAAAAAAGCATTATATATGGTTGGCATGGGAGATATTGAGAGACCTTTACCGTTCACCGTTGACTGGAAAGTTGCACTTCTCAAAATTGTTTTATCTCTGTTTTCAAAACCAAGAGCTCTGGCACATGTTTAGTCTTTGCTTCCTTTCACGGGTTTTCAACCTTGCCATCAAAAGCCACGGTTCGAGAGTCTCCCCTTCTTTCTCCAAAGCACCAACTATGAGAGCATAATTGTCATTCTTAGTGTAACATGCATTGTCCCAAAGTATTACATTGTCTTCTGCAGGCTTGTGTTATTGCTAGTCTGAAATACTGAGTTCTAGTCACCTTTAAAACTCCGGAGGAGTTTCTGCATTTATGTTTTGCTTCACTCATGGAGGCTAGAGAAATGCCACTCAAGTATGTTCAAGCTATGTGCATTGTGATCATGTCTTGATTTTCGGTAGCTTATTATTTACTTTTAGTTGTTTGTGACTGATCACATGAAAGAGAATTGCTTCGTGCATTGTCCTTATAGCATTGTTTCAATACCTGCTAAACTCTTTTTGTAGTACATGCTTATATACATCTATTGAAGCAAAAGAGTTTCTCAAAGTTTTCTTTGTCGCGTCCAGTTCGTTGAACTGAATTGCTTGAGGACAAGCAATATGCTAAGCTTGGGGGAGTTGATAAGTCTCAAACGTATCTACTTTTCCAAACACTTTTGCTATTGTTTTGACCTCATTCTTGCATGATTTGGACGAAACTAACCCGGACTAACGCTGTTTTCAGCAGAGCTGCCTGTATGGTTTTATTGTGTGCAGGAAAATGGATTTTTAGACATCCCGGAAAATTCCCAGAAAAATACCAGAAAATCCACGCACCCGATGGAGCCAGGAGCCAGAAGTGGGACCAGAGGGGAGCCCTGGGGGCCCCAGGCGCCCCCCCTGGCGCGGCCAGGGGTGGGGCCGCGCCCTCAGGCCGCCTGGGCTGCTCCCCCCTCCTCTGGTGCCCTACCGAAGCTCCTATTTATCCCCGTGACGAGAAAACCCCCGAACAGAAGTCGTTTTCCCAGTTTCCGTCGCGGAGCCGCCGCCACCCTCTGTTCTTCTTCGGGAGGGCTAATCTGGAGGCTGATTTGGCCTCCGGAGAGGGGAGATCGTCGTCATCGTCATCACCATCTCCAATCCATCCATACTCCATGACTTCTCTTCACATGTGTGAGTAATTCCCTGCTGTAGGCAAAGGGGATGATAGGGATTGGATGAGTTTAATCATGTAATAGTTCGTCAGATTGTTGGGGGCATGTTGCCTATC
The DNA here is from genome assembly GCA_950022295.1 of Bromus sterilis. Taxonomy (NCBI): domain Eukaryota; kingdom Viridiplantae; phylum Streptophyta; class Magnoliopsida; order Poales; family Poaceae; genus Bromus; species Bromus sterilis. Next base: position 9,874,437 of record OX465595.1, on the reverse strand, counting down.
ATCTAGATTGGTGTTTATCTTCTTTGCTACAACTTGTTGTTCTTAATGCTTGTCACTTTGGGCCCGAGTGCCATGTTTTCAGATCTGAACCCTATGTGTTTTCATGAATATATTTGTGTTCTAGATCCTATCTATGAGTTGTATGCACCTATTATGGTCCGGAATCGGCGATCCCAAAGGTGACAGCTTGGGACACCAAAGGGGATGGTCCATGATTTGAGGATTCCGTGTATCCATTGAGTTTATTGCTTTGTTCCGGTGCTCTTTGACAGGAGTACCTTAATCTCCATAAGTTCCTTTTGGGCCCGTTCGTAGCGGGATGGTAGGACAAAAGATGTTGTGCAAGTTCTTATTGTAAGCACGCACAATTACCTATGGGATACATGCCTAATGTTTGATATTTGCCTAGATGATCGTTGCTTTTCTGTGTGCCTTGCCCCGTGTTAGAATCTATTATATGTTTACTCTCATCCATGCAGCGCCCGACCATCCATCTCCCTAGCCTACAGTGTTTTCAATCCTGCTGGTTATTAGTTGTTACCTTTTTGCTATTTACTTTTGCTGTTGCTATCATCACTATCATATCACCGTTACCACTTATCTATTGTTGCAAGCAAGTATATTTCAGGTGCGGTTGAATTGACAACTCAACTGTCAAAGCTTATAAATACTCTTTGGCTCCCCGTGTGTCGAATCAATAAATTGGGTTAACTTACCCGCGAAGACTATCTCGATCCCTTACGCCTGTGGGGCATCAGGCGCCCAATATGCTATAGCGCCGCTATAGCGCGCTATTTTAAACTTTGCTTAGGATGAGTGGAAAATACAAATTTTCTGTTTAAGAATAATGTTGATATCTCACCAGCTCTGTCTTGCATCAACGACATGAGTTGCATTCCTGTAAGAAAAAGACATGTGTTGCATTTTAATTGACACTGCACCGAATTATGAGGTTATATGTCTATTCATTACCGTCTTTCAGAAAGTTGCGGCATCTTTCTGTTTTGATAACCCTCCTAAAGTGAATCTAGACCCAGAGAGTAGTGCGTAGAGACACCGAAAGATGAGGAAGGTGGAGGGTGGAAAGAGGCACGAAATTAGCCCTTCAAACCCCTATGGAAGGAGAGGCGCTCATAATGCCGTGCAGTTTGCAAGATAATTCTAGGAAGGATATATCAGCTAGTAGGGGCTTAAGATGAGATGCTGAAAGTCACCATCGTCTTTGATCCTTGTTTTTTCGGTGATCTCTATATATTGTATAAGTTTGGATGTGATTTATGTTAAAGTAGCTTTATTAGAAAATAAGCAAAAGATCAGTTTTGATATATGTACATTGTCCCTTTGTTTTCTGTTTTCCCCCATGTCATCAACTCTGGCATGGTGCTCTAGATTAAATAGAATGAAATTAAAGACAATCATCCATTTATCCATGAGATTAGGGCTGAAAACGGAAGGGATAATTTTCGATTGTCCAACCGAAGGTGGTTGAAGATTTCGAATTTGGTTGGATATTAGTTGGATACAGTTGCGGATACGGTTAATAGTTCTCGGATATGGAAATGGATGTGGTTTTGCATGTATCCGTTCCTATTCAGAAATTTACCATATTTTGTGGATATATCTAAAAATTATACTAATAACTATCTGAAGATCACTAACATTTCCAACTTCTTTTTTAGGCCCAGCCCAGATCCCATTGTGCCGCAGATCTAACTTAGCTCGCTCCTCTCCCCTCCCTAGCATCTCTCTGTTCGCATTGACCTAGCTTTGATGTCGGAGTCTGCCTTTCGTCAGCCACCACCAATACCCGGCGCGGCGCTCCTCACCTCTCCCATGTGACCTTCCATCCCGGTGCCCAACCCATCGTTAGGTCTCCTCTGCATCCCGACGTCCACCCACTCATCAACACTCCTCTGCATTCCGGCCACTGCCCCTCATCAGTTGCCACCAATCCCCGTCGCGTCGCCCCTTGTCAGTTGCCACCAATTCCCGTCGCGCCGCCCCTCACCACTCCCCTGTGTCTCTCCATCCCGGCAACCAGCCCTCATCACCATTTTCTGCATCCCGGCACCTAGCCCCTCTTCACCACTCCTCTGCATCCTGTCGCGCCACCCGCCCCTCCCACGCTGGCGCCATCCTTTGTTAGAAATTTTCTTAGCTTCACAAGGCCAATGTTCAGGATATCGGTAACAACTGGTACCATATCGGGTGTTGACTGCTGAGTTAGGAAGATGAATTTTCCAGTTAAGTTAATCGTCCGATGAATCAGTTAATCAGCTATATATTTGGTGACCCACTGAAAGGCAATTAACTAACCGAGATGCCGAGATATTTGGAACAATGCACAAGGCCCCTCCCACGCTGGCGCTGGCACCTCCTACCTCGATGAACAGGACAACAGGTACATCGGCTATCATGTCTGCGGAATTTTCATTTCTTGCATTTCACATATGATGTGTAGGTTCAGCAATACAATACTTTGTCAAGGAGAATACAAAAACTAAATCAGCCGCTGGTGATTTAACAAAATAATCTCCTGACACCAAAATAAACTTGGCCAAAAATATGATAATGCAATTTGTGCATACCCCAACATAGAGTTAATGAACTTTGTGTAGCACAATGGCATTTGACTTCGGAGCGTTGACACATCAAACTTTCAAAATTCATTTGAGAAGATGTTATTTATTTTCCGGTTAAAAAGTAAGAATGATATTGTTCAAAATAGCTGCTGAAATTGCATGGGCACATAGGCAGCTGGATATATAACCAAAAAGTAGGTATTCAAGGAACATAAGATTTGTTTAGAATGGATAAGAAGCAAGACTAGCTAGATTTCTAGATATGAGCTTTCTATTTTCCTTTTTCCAATGGAATTTGTTGGATGTTTTTGACAAGCTCATCATTAATTTATCACAGGCTGATGGATGTGGGACTTTATGCTCCAGTGGAGATTTGAATTCTAGCTTTATACTAATACTACAATTACCGGGCTCTGCAAGACTTTTTATTTGCATGACCTTTACAATGTTTGTTTCGTAATAAAACTATTTTAAATTTGCCAAACTATTTAATAAAACTATCAATTTGTCCTGCTTGAATCAAACTTATGTTACACGGTGTAACTTACAGCCGATGCCTAATTTGAAATTTTGCATAGGGCTTCCAGTTTTTATCGACTACCTGCACGTTTGTTTGGATAGCTTAAAATCTAGCGGCATGTACAATGGTAATATCTTAGCTGTGCCACATAGGATAAGTATTAATGTGGAGGAGAAAGAAATTGAAAGAAAAAGACTTGCCTTCTTTTATTTAAGAGATGGTCTCTTAGCAAACAATACTCTCACCACATATTTAGGAATCTCTAGTTATTAGAGATAAAATAAGATATAACCCATTGTATACCACTTTTTCAAAGTTACTTGACGAAGGTAAAATAAGACTGTCTTATCAACCATTGTACAACCTTTACAATTGCATGTTCAACAGTAGGTTTACAACTGCAAGTGTCGCCCACGACTCCTATATACTCCGTTTGCAACCAACATTTGTTTTGCAAGTGGTAGCGAAGAGGAGGAGAGTTACATGTTTGATATTAGGCTTAACTGTAAGTGTCGTGCAACGGTATATTACTGAATTACAGATGGCCTTAGGCACAAATAATCCAATAATGCAACGGTATATTACTGGATTATCGATTATGATTTCGCAAAGTTTCAATAGATTGAGACCTAGATACCCAACCTAAAAACTCAGGCACACACGCGCCCTTGTGCATATGCATCCATCCAGCAACTTACTAAGGCCCTGTTTGGAAGCCCTCCACTCCGTGCTTTTTAGGAGTTCACGGAGCATCATTTTAGCGACTCCAGAAATTATGACTTGGGCTCCGCTCCGCTCCGGGCGATTAAAACGTCCAGCCCATTACGTTTGGTGCGCTCCAGCTGCTGCGGGAGCGGAGGGCTCCCGAACGGGCTCTAAATCCGCGTGAAATCTGGCACATCTGATGTTGTGATTAATTGGCCGTCTCGTAAAGCAGTTGGGTGGGGTGCAACAAGCAAATCGGACCGGCAAATTCGCTTGACCGGCAAGTGTACTTCAGGCATTGTGCCATTTCAGGACAGCATCACAAGGACGATTAACGTAGGTAGTGCCGAAAGCGATAGCACGCTAATAACTGGATCCAGTTGCTCTCTACTCACGACAAAGTTCTGAGCAATTCTGCAGCTGGGTGCTTGAAACATTAGGTGGCGGATTAATATAAAGCACATGCTTGCGTTGAGTAATACGTACGTACGTGCAGCGTCATCCAGGGTGCAACAAGTGTGGTGTAGCCGCGCATGCAGTGCGATCCAACGGTGCAAATTGACTAAATTGGGGGTAATTAGCAACATGTGTATACTGATAAAACTGGCTAAGTGGCAACTGATAAAATTGGCTAAGTGGCAACAAGTGTACCGATGACGAAACCGATCGAGCTAGAGGCATAATTCGCCGTCGCTTCCTGATGGATGTTTCCGTTCCGAATTGAGTATTATCCCACGCTTGGACTTTGGACTTATGCTGCCGTGTGTGCACAGTGTATATTACCGTATGTGTCGTTGATGACAGGGACTCCATCGGGTCCAGTGACTCCATCTGGACAGTGACTCCGTCCCTTTTAGTTCTCACGAGTGATCCAAATGGAGAACTCAAGTTTAATCCACTGCCTCTTATTAGTTTCTTACTGTTAATCCCTTGTACTTTTGCTGTTTCCAAACGCACAAGTTGCTTTTGCTTATAGTACTAAATTAAAGGCGGTTGCAAAGTGTACATTCGATCTAGAAGATGAACCCTTTTTAATATATATATACATTGTAGAACATTTTGTTCTACAGTTATGCCTTCCAAAACTGTGACGAAATCATGGGAATGGGCGTATGTACGTGTCTGCGGGTTCGCTGCACCCAACATCGACTCCCAGACTTGCCATCAATCAAAAAATAAATAAACCCCAGACTCTTCTTATTCGTTGGGACTGGGCAGCAAACTAGACAAAGAGGGCAAGCACCCATCAGCCTCGATCATGATTTTGATTGGTTTGTTTGAGAGATGTGAAAGAAAACCATCTTGGTGACCAACCTAAACACAGCGGTGCCACCTATGTGAGTGTTAATAGATACTTTTTTTTTGGAAAAGACACAAGGCCAAACATATTATACTATAAAACATGCCTTTACAAGAATAAAAAGTTACACATAAGTCCTTGAATAAAACAACACCATATTGCTTCTACATCACTCGACGGTGCGTCATGAGCAAAGTTCATTGGTTTCACCGAGCCTTCGTCTTCCGTGGTGCCAACCGTGCCTGGTTTGTTCTTCGTAGTTTTCCATCATAATTGAAGCCGCGCTATCTAATCGCAGGGGGCTGAGTTTGGCATAGATCTCCATTCAACTTCACTCGGTCCCTTTGATGTGTGTTGAGTTGACGACCTCCTACGGCGAAATCGAAGTTGTTTCTCAGGGTTTCGGTTTGACGATGTTACCTAAAGAGTGGTGACGATGAAGTCTATGTGTTGTCTCGACGAGGCATTCTTTGAAGTACTGTGTGTGTGTGTGTGTGTGTGTGTGGTATATTACGTGTGTCCATCAGTTGTGGTGATGGTTTTTGCTCGATTTTCCATACTAAATTGGGCAATTTGAATTTTTCTTGGTTTTCTGTAATGAACTGATCATTTTTTCTTATTAATGAATACATGAATTCTGCCATTTTAAAATGTGCGCGCCCTTGTGCATTTATATGTCTGCATCATCCACAAGCTAACTTACTAAATCTGCATGAAAACATGGCACAACTTTTTTTTGAGCCGGACCAATACCCTTTTCCATTTACTCTCATAAACGGAAGTACAACAGTCTTCAACGAGAGAGAGAGAGAGAGGGTGGGAAGGGAAAGAGGGTACAGTGAGGTTCAGACTTAGTGGAAAACCCACCGCAAAGGCCTGAAGTCGAAACCTTCGCTATGGGGCAAAAACCCACTGGCCATCCATACAAGTCTAGTACCATGAACAACAACAAAAACGCAAAACAGACCCAAAACAAGGTCAAACACCTCGCGCGGGAGGGAACGAAACGATCGACAGGGGACAAAATATGGCACAACTGATGTGATTAATTAGCCATCGTAGAAAAGTTGGGTGGATGCAAGCAAATCGGACCGGCAATTCTCCTTACACTTATCGGCAAGTGTATTACTTCAGGTATTTGTGCCTCTAATTTTCAGAACAGCGTGACAAAGGTCAACGGAGTACTGAAAGCGACATGACGTTACCGCTCACGACAAATCGTTCCAAAGTTAGTTCTCAGCACTTCTTGCAGCTGCGTGCTTGAAAGATTAGGTACTTCAGCAAATTAATTGAACCATATGTAGTCTTGCGTTGCGTAAGTGCAGCATCAAGCAGCAACCGATCGACGCACTGATGAATCACTTCGGCCGATCCAGGGTTCAACATGTGGTCGTGTAGCCGTACAGTGCGATCCAACGGTGCTAACTAACTAAAACTGGCTAATTAGCAGCATGCTTACTGATGACGAAACCGATCGAGCTAGACGCGCCGTCGCTTCTTGATGGATCGATGTTTCCGTTATGATTAAGTATTATCCCATGCTTGGACTTTTGTTGCCGTGTGCACAGTATATATATCACCGTAACGACAGTGACTCCGTCGGGTCCCCTTTAGTAGTTCTCACGGATGATCCAGATGGACAACTGAATTTCAATCCACCGCTTCTTTAGTTTTTCTTCTTCTTGAAACTGCTTCGTTAGTTTCTTATTAGTACTAAATTACTAATCCCTTGTACTCTTGTTGTTCCCAAACGCACTGTTTTTAAAACGCACAAGTTGTTGGCACTTGCAAAGTGTTTTCCTTCCAGAAAAATATATATTCACGAACAAGCAACAAGGTGTTGCCCGTCACGTCACGGGTTCAGTATTCGATCGAGAAGATGGAGAGAAAACTAATCAAGGGCGTACGTACGTGTCTGCAGGTTTGTTGCACCCCAACTGCACAGCTGATTAATGTCTTGATTCGGCTTTCTTTACATAATCATATATGATTAACGTCCTTGTCCTGTGTATTCTATAGGCATGTCGACTTCCAGCTTCTTATCCGCTGGGACAGGGCAGCTGACTAAACAGAGAGGGCAAGCACTCATCAGCCTCGAGCATGACTTGATTTATTTATCTTTTTTTTAGGTAACTTGGTTTATTTGTCTGAGAGACGTGAGAAACATCTTGGTGACCGACCTAAGCAATATAGGGTCTTGACAATGTGAGGGTCTTGGGGTTGGAGGCCTGGTGTTCGTAGGATCTATGGTTGATTCTTACTCCTTTGTGTTGATGATTTGGCCGACGTCCTTCTCCTTTTCCTGTTTTTTTTTACTTCTTCGTTTGTTGTTGTGGCAGCTTGGAGTTTGTTTTCCCAGCTTCTGTTAGCTCGGAGACACTCGGGTTTTGGATCCTACGTGATTCTTCTTCTAGCCTGGTCGATCTTCGCATGGCAGGTTGTATATATTGCCTGGCTCGGTCCCTGGTTTGGAGGTCTTAGTTGGATCTGTAGTTCAGATCCTCGTAGTACTAGTTGTGGACTTGTGGTAGTTTAGGGAACTGGTTGCTGTAGTGAACTTATCTGATTTCTTTATACGAAATTGAAAGGAGACGACCCCCCTCTTTTGCAAAAATAAATAAGTAAGTGCCTCCTTTTTTAAAAGGTATGGAGCCAAACATATTATATAAACCTATCCTAACAAATAAATAAAAAGTTACAAATAAGTCCTTGAATAAAACAGAACCATTTACTTTCTACAACACTCGATGGCGTGTCATGAGCAAAGCACATTGTTGCCTATGGGCCTCCACCTTATCGAAGCAACCTTATTCATACCCAGAAGCTTATAGAAGCAGTGACTTAAAAGTTAACGATGTATATCAGAAGACAAAGATGACTATGATCTGAGTATATCGATGTACCGAAGAAGTTGGTGACGAAAAGGGAAAGAAGATAATCACAATTGCGGTTAGACAAATAAAAATGCACAAAACTCACATGTTTGCCAATGAAGTCGTCTCCAACGGACGAAGATTGAACTGGACAACAAAAAAATGTTGCAATGGTGTTCCCTTCAGAGCGCTGCTACCGTGGACAAAAGCCAATTACACCAAACCAAATGACCAAGTACCTTATTTAGCTAAAGGCTAGCTAGCTATAGGTACCGTCATGGGCACTATAAGATGCAGTTTATATGTCATGCTTAGCAACAGAAATCCCCGCAAAAAAACAAATAACTTTACTGCTAACAAATGTAGTAGGACAATATGTATGGAGCATATATATAGTCAAATAGTATGCATGCTTAGCAGAATCCACAACCCTGTCATATATGTTGTGATTGTTATAAACGATGTTAGTTCAATACAAAGTACAAACAGTGCGGCATGAGTGGTAAGCTATTTCAAACCTATCAACAGTACAAAGTACAGATTACCAGCCTATTACTAAAACCACCACAACTTGCAAGAAACATTTGAACAAAATTTTTTTTGACAAAATTTTAATGCCAACGATTCAACTTATAATCAAGATGTTTCTACAACTATGCTTAACTAATCATACACTAGATTATTTAGATATTTTTATGATCATATATATGCTTTTGAGATCTATACCATGATATCTAAGAATGGGAAAACAAACTACATACACATAATTCACAGTATATAGTTAATATAATTGTCAACAATAAATCCAAGGAGGATGTCGTTACAAAATAGATTTTAATTTAACACTACACAAATATATTTTAAATGATATACATATTATTGTACAAACAAAGACCACTGCAATTGATTTTTAACAATTGCATGGTCAACTATACCGACTAATCGAATTATATTCCTTAAAAATGCATAATGGTATAAGTTGTACAAAATTATAGAAGTTTAATATAAAATAGAAAGTTTGATTTGACCAACAAATGCATCCTCGATTTGTTTTTTGTATCTTCGATGTTGCGCAATGCTCAATTAAAACAAAAATTTAAGGTGTTATTTTTCACACTTTTTGTTTTATACTACCTCTTTCTCATCTTAAGCGCATAGTGGTAGACAAATGCAACTCCAGCAGGTAACCAAAGCCTTGCACGTTCACTTGACACAGAGAAATATTGTAGTTGCAAAGTTAGAAAAAACAAGTATAAGTTGAGAGCTCTAAAAAAAGTAAAACGGTTTGACATTCAACTCATTTTTTTACACAAGTAATAACATTTGTATCTTTTCAAAAAAATATACAGACAACCAAAGGAACATAACATGCACATGTATTTATTAAACCAAATCAAACATATTGTTGGCAAGAATAACATATGCCCCTATGAGCCAATTTGAATATCTGATCTTGCAGTAACCTATTTACTTTATCCCATCATGAATTCGGACATTCGACAAGATGGAACGAGACGAAAAACTAATTTGAGAGCGTGTCTGTTTTAGTGCATCCAAGAACATTGTTGATATGTCTAAATTCTGTTTTCGATAAAAAGATATGCTTAGGGTCAAAATTAAAAATATTATATAATATGCATATCTCCTATCCTCCTATCCATTAGAATAAAGGCAACTAATTAAACGAAGGAAGCAAGTATGCATCAGCCTGGAGCATGAATTTACTTATTTCAGAGACGTGAGCTCCATCTTGGTGACCAACCTAAACCCCAATGGTCTTACTAACACTTCAATATTAGGTGACTTTTTTTGCGCCATTCTTAGCAACGGAAACAATATAATTTGACTATGAAAACAGTGCTAGTAAGATAGTCACATAGTTTCAAGATCTTTTGGTTCACTTCCGTTTAGCGGACGAGTCACATATGCATAGATGATCTTTACGTGGTTTACTATGTGTATTCAGGCACAAGTTTACCAAGATGCTAGATGATGCAAGGATGGATGATGACGTTATTATTCGATTACTAAAATGAATCAAACGAGTCGATGCTTCATTGAAGGTGAAAAGGAACGATGATTGATTGGCATCTCTAATGGCGAAATATCAAAGTTTATGGCACAAAAAATTGTCGATAGAGGGCAGACGGCACGCTACATGCAAGGCATGAATCATGACAAGTCAGATTAATGCGTATGCATGCCAATAAAGTTGACTAAGAAATTGTTCAAAAAATCATCCGAGTAGACGATTAATTGCTACTCGCCGAGTAACCTTATGGATTATCGTTAAACTTTAGTGTTAATCGCTCAAGGGATTAATCGGTCATTAGACCGATTAATAGGTCTCAAATCGATTAACCCCCTATAGTAATAGGGGTAGATTGTAAAATTTTAAACCCCATCTTCTCAAATCAATCCTCATCCATCTAATTAGGTTTGCCCGAGGCCCCAAGCTCGCTCTCACCCCCGCATCGTCGCTGGACTCACCAAACACCCCCGCTAGTCCCCTACCACCGGCCAACCGGCCTCCCTCTCCCTGCTCTCCTCTGTCAACTGGTAGTCATCTAGGTCACCACGCCTCCTTGTCCCGCCTCTCCTCGCAAATGGGACCACCATAAAGGGCATGGTCAGTATCTGGTAGCACATCTCTCCCCCGAGAAACCGCAAGGGTCAGGGCCAGCAGCTCGTAGCACAAACACCCGAGAAGCAGTAGGGGCGGCACGGAGCAGAGGAAGCACATAACATATCAGCAAGGGCAACATGGACAAGGGTAGCACGACAGAAGGGGATATCAAGAAGAGCACGACATCAAAGGCAACCAAAATAGCGAGCTTTCCTATTTTTTATATTTTATAGATTTTTCAAGTCCTTAGCATTATGAATTTTCCAATTTTTATTACCTTTTTTATTTTGCGGATCAATGAAATAGTGCATTGTAATTGCTTTCCTATTTCATCTAAAGATATACATATTTGCATGCACAAAATTTCGTATCAACTATGGAAATATGAGTTTAAAAAAAACTAACGATTAATGGTCGATCGATTAATTTCAATTACTTGCTTGATTTATGATTAATCCCTACACCCAACTAATCGAGTAGTTACCGATTTCCTGAACATTGCCAATAATGAACGATGATTAACTAATCAAAGCTAATACTGTATTAAAGTAGAGAGGTAAATGCACTGGCGGTCCTAGTTCTTTTCCCGCATCGTCAGTTTGGTCCCTATTCTTTAAAACGGAATATCGAGATCCTAAATCTTTTGTAAGTGATTCAAGTGAGGTCCTAATTATTTTAAAATGCATATTTAGGTCCTAAATCTTTTGTAAGTGATTGAAGTGAGCTCCTATTTTCGTATTTACTGATTTTTAATTCAAATTAATATATTCCAGTAATTCTAGAAATATTTAAAATTTTCAAAATCATAGGAATTAAACCGTAAGTTAGGTAAAAATAATTTATATATGAAAAATGAACAGAAAAATCCAACGAATCCGAATATGCCACCCACATACCTACCACCCCCCTCTAACATACCATACATGAAACTTTCCCCTCCGTATCGTCTGACCGATAATCACCTGGAGCTGGGAAAATATTTCCAGATATTTTCCTGCTTCGTCTAAAACTCCCAGCACTGCATTAGTTCACTCATACCCTAATGTATTGTAATGTCTTGCATCTATGTTGCTATTGTTTGCAGTGTATTTATTTTTTTCTTCCTAGTCCCTCTCTCCCAATAGACCTTGCGACTGCTGCCGGACAAAAACAATAAATACACGGCAAACAATAGTAACACAGATGCAAGAGATGGCAATACGTTAAGCTAGGGTAGGGTTGAACTAATGCAGTGCTAGGCATTTTAGACGGAGCGAGAAAATATCTGGGAATATTTTCCTAGCTCAAGGTGATTATCCGTGAGACGATCCGGAGGAGAAAATTCCATGTCCGGTATGTTAGAAGGGGGTGGCAGGTATATGGGTGGCATATTCGTTTTAGTTGGATTTTTCATATCATTGTTCATATATAAATTATTTTCATCTGACTTACGGTTTAATTCCTATGATTTTTTAAAGTTTTAAATATTTTCTAGAATTTCTAAAATATATTAATTTGAATTAAAAATCAGTAAATATGAAAATAGGACCTCACTTGAAACATTTAAAAAAGATTTAGGAACTACATATGCATTTTGAAAGAATTAGGACCTCATTTGAACCACTTACAAAAGATTTAGAACCTCAATATTTTATTTTAAAAAATAGGGACCAAACTGAAGATGCGGAAAAAGAACTAGGACCGCTGATGCGGTTTCCTCTAAAGTAGACAACACATCGTATGAAGTTTGCAAGGCATTCGTGAAAGGTCAGGTTCATGGGTTATACCTAAGCCACCTCGCATGCCATTATCGCCTCGTCCACATCATATATCCACTTACACCAAAAAGGCTTTATGTTGCAGATCAACACACAACAACCTGCCTAATAGAATCACCAAAAAGGCACTGCGCATGAGGTGGCGGCCATGGCGCAACGACCACTCTTCCCCTGGGCTTATGTGGCAGTCAGAATCCACCATTCAGGTTGATGACTGTACGGGAGCGGGTACCATTTGACTTAACTTTAGCTTGTTAAATTGATGAAATATTTTTAACTTCGTTTTAATTGGTCAAATAGATGTCATTTTGATAGGACGAGATCCCGTAAATAAACCAGACCCTTTTCCAGGACGAGATCACATACAAATCATTCATTGCACGCGCGCTCTAAGAAAACTAGTTTATCTATGAGTATTTTTTTTGTTTCTATTGCCTATTTAATTTAATTTAATTTATTTTTCTAAAAGTTAATAAAAACATATATATATATATATATATAACTTAATGCACTTATTTTTTTAAACATTCTTCACCTCGAATTTAAAAATACTAACACAGTGTATTTTTAAATATAACTAAAATGTTCATATCATTATAAAATGTGCGTATAATTGTACAATAATGTTACACAATGTAAAACAATGTACGCGTGATTCTGATATAAATGTCTCATACCATTTAGAAAGTATTTATACAATGAAAAATATTCCCACATAGTTAGAAAAATGTTTCATAAAATTAAAGAATGAACATGTATTTGAAAAATGTTTACACGCATTCTAAAAATATATTCAGAAACACCTATATGGAAAAATGTTAATCATTTATTTAACAAATGACAAATGTTTATATAAGAAATGATATGTGTAAAAGATACAATGTATTCGAAAAAAATACTCCTACATCAAAATACATATGAAGTTGCTAATAATCATGTATTTGAAAATGTTAGAAGTTTTTAAAAAGTATTTCTAATGTATATGGAAAATGTAAAATGTGTTCAAACCATGTAGACATGTGTTAGAAAACCTAAAAAACGGTAAAAATCATGAAAGAAACAAAATAACTAGAAAAATTAAAGAGAACAATATAAAAAAACACAGAATAAGTCGCTACAAACAGTGAAAAAGAAACGATAACAAAACCACAAAGAAAAAAAGCGCACCCGCAGTTACAGTAACAGGCCAGTCTCTTAGCCCTATCGAGAAATAGGATTGAACACCATCTTGCACAAAGGGTGAGAAATAGCTCTCACACTATATGTTCTCAATGAAAGAAAGTTCCCACACTAGATATAGGCCTGCTTGCCTCCTGTCAGAGGCACCCCCAATCCACGAAGACATTCATCAAAGTCCTTTATCGACCCACACTTTTGTCCAGAGTTTCCTGAAGGAGCTGGAATATACGCCTATACAGGTTGTACGTGCAGGAGGCACTCGAGCTGGCAGTGCGTCGGGTAGCTCCAGGAGGATGGCACGGAGGAGATGGTGCCCGCCCATCCAGGGTGTGATGCACATTAGGGTGGACGGTGGTCTTTCTCGCGATGGTGAAGTTGGAGTGGTGGCTGCTGTCTGTCGTGACCACGAGGGAAATTTCAGGGGGTCCTCGGCCGTGGTGTACCCGGGGTTCACTGACCAGAGCTGCCTGGACATGTTAGCATGTCGAGAAGCCCAAGTTTTGGCTCAGGATTTGGGGTATCCCAAGATCCTAGTCTCTGGAGATGCCAAGAATGTGTTGTGTGAAGTCCGAGATGCGGTGGGTGGAAGACATGGGATGATCACCGCGGAGATATTAGACAATAAGATTTTATTTAATGAATGTAATTTTGTTTTTGAAGGGAGAAACTATAATCCCGATGCTCATTATCAAGTTAAATTTGCTTCTAGTTTAGGGCAGGGTAGGCACTTATGGATCTTGAATCCTCACGATCCAGTCTGTATTCTCACGACTTTGAGTTTGAATAAATAAATAAAGGTCATCGCGCACGTCAAGTGTCACATTTTGATGCATTTTTTTCTTTAGTTCCTCCACGATCGAAACATGGAAGCTTTTGGACGCACAACCGCAGTCACAAGTACAACCATAACCACAGATGTAGCCACAGGTGCTGCCATAGGTGTAGCCACGTTCATTGCTACAGCCACAACCATGCGTGCATCAACAATTTTTCACCCAACCACAAGTGTAGCCAAAGTTCACGCTCAGCCACAGGTACAACCATAGTTCCCGCTCAGCCACATGTACAAGCACAGTTCGTGTGTAGACACAGATGTTGCTTCACACAGTCACAATCAAAATGCAGTACGTGGCGGCTGCAGAGCGCACCGAAATGACCTCCGCGGGGACCTTATAAATATGTTTAGTGGAATAAAAACCACTCACAATAATCTCAATGTCCGCTTCCTTGGATGCGGCCCATTATATTAGTACACATATTTTCTGGTATAAAATATATTCATATATTTGAAATACAATATCCATATGCTTATGAAAAGTGGTCATGTGCTTTCTCTAAATTGGTTACATATTGGAAAAAGGTATTCTTCTTAATAAAAGTATATCATATTAGAAAGTAATGAAATTATAATAAGTCTTCATGTATTTAAAAACATACATATATAAAGAACTACACTTCAACATTTTCGAAAAATACTACTCCTTACAATTCATAATAAATGTCGCTCATTTTATACTAAGCTGGTACAAACTTTGTACTAGATGAACGATACTTATTATGGATAGGAGGGAGTAGTACAATTTTAATAAGCGGAGACACTTGTTAGAAACGATTTTATGTCAAAACAATGCTCAAAAGTTTATAAAAATGTTTGTGAAATTTTCAAGAATATTTACACATTTTTACAAGGTTATCATTTAAATACAAGAATATTCATTAATTTCTTAAAATATGCATGTAAATGGTTAACACATTAAATAAATCTTCATGTAAATTAAAAAGATTTTATGCCATTACGCTATAAATTCATATAATTATAAAATTTATTTATGAATTAAAAATATGTTGATATACTTCTCCAAAAAATGTTAATATATTTTTTGAAATAAGAAAACTAAAAGTAAAACTTGAAAAGAAACACAAAAGGATATAAAATAAAAAGGAGAAATGTGAAATGATATTATTTGTATTTTTCGTATGTAAAACTTTTAAAAATTACAAAAAAAAATTGTGCAACTGAAGTTGCTGCTGGCCGGGTAGGATTCGTATAGAATGCATATATTTTTATGGTAGATTAATGGGATTGATGGGCATGACTTTGAGGCTGGAATGGCCGGAGCTGAATGCGAATTGGAGATTAAGTGCAGTAGGGAAAACAAAGGTGACACAACATATAACCAGCTACCGGTATTTATGTTTTCTTACAAATATACTTACTCCTCAAGGTACTACGTTAATTTGGATAGTCGGTTCTTTCACCTCCTCAAGGTACTTATCATTGTCCTAGGTACCGGAAAGGCAAATGACTCCCGCCGACCGACCGGCCCAAGCTTCGGCCGGTCGGGTCGGTCTGACGCGGCACGCGATTTCTGTTTTTTGCAATCTCTGGTCTGCGTCGCTACAATTTTATACTAAAATGCTACTATTTGTACAACTATAGTATTAATACATTAATATATATTATTTTTTGCTAACGGATGTATCTATATGTATTTTAGTGCTAAGCACATTCATTTAACAGTGTGACATAAAAATGCTACTCCCTCCGATCCATATTAATGTACTTAAGTTTGTCTAGATACACATGCATCTAGTCTAAATACTTAATTAGATACATACGAATCTAGACAAAGTTGAGTACATTAATATGGGTCGGAGGTAGTACTATGCTCTTCCATATTACTTGTCGCTAAAACGGATGTATCTAGACATATTTTAGTGCTATGTACGTCTATTTTAAAATGTGTGCGGTGATAACAACGCTACTTTTTTTTGTTGCAATAGGCAACGGGAAAAGCTATCATTGGCCATTGATTTTTGCTACAACAAAAAAGATGAAGTATGATCGGTGATGATGGTCCCGAATTTTGTTGCAACCGTACAACAAAAAAGATGAAGTGTGATCGGTGATGATGGTCCCGAATTTTGTTGCAACCGTACAACAAAAATGATGAAGTGTGATCGGTGATGATGGTTCCGAATTTTGTTGCAACCGTTATTAAAAAAGCTACCACCGGCGATCAATTTTGCTGCAACGAATTGATGGTAAATATGGTACGCAACAATGTTGTCAGATTTTTTGCTGCAACAGTAAAAAAAACTTAAAAAAATGCACACAATAAATTTTTGTTGCATCCGTGTACCAAAAAAGTTACAATCGTACCGTAAATGTTACAACCGCTTCACAAATGTTGAACCATATCCTCACGAAAGGGTACGCAGCAATCTGAGCCATTGAATATCTGTGATCCGAGGGTGCAGCTTTGACCGACCAACTAGAGCGCCGGTCGGCCGGCGGCTATCATCGCCCTACCGGAAATTGTTGCTGAATCCCGAGCTTCATGGAGCCCTTAATATTGAAAATCCAAAATTTTATTTCCCAAGTTTCAGATAATCTGAAAAAATACACATATACATATGGATGCATATTACATGTTTGTAAAGTTTCACAGTGAAATACGTTTGTATGCGAGCTATACGAAATACAAAAACTTTGTATTTCTACCACACATACTATTCACTATCAAAGTACATGACTCATTATGCAATTTTCCAGAAATATGGTATACACCTCAATGTTCATGTGTATTTATTTTCAGAATTTCAATAACTTAAAAATATGTTTTTCATTTTTTTCAAAAACAAGTTTCATGAAGCTTGAGCTCCATAAATCCTCATTCGCTAGGTACTTGCTATATATATCTGACCCTACAGGCATCGGGGCATGCGAGAAAGAGGCGTTGAATCACGACAATCCTATGTAAAATCGATCTCGTTTCATGCAACATAACATACCTAACCAATTAATCAGGCATTCTGGATGTCTAAACATGTTTGAAATGGGTCGTTGTTTTTCACCATCTAGATCCACCTCTTCGTCACCACCGTATAATAAGCATTTTGGGTCAATTTGACATATTCATGCAACGATTACAAATACTTGACTTCATCTGTGCTGCTATAATGTATATATTAACTACAATCAGGACTTATACCCATGACGGTTATAGGCTTACGCTCGATGATTTCAGCATTCTTGACTCGCGACTTAGTGGTCAAGGGTAAATTTAGACGACTATGTCAATATAGAAAAGGACATTTATTGTGATATGGAGGAAGGGCTAGATCTGGAGTAGGAGGACAAACGAAGAAGAAAAAGAGTAATTTGCACATGACATTTCATTAACATAAAACCGCACAACCATCCTGAATGATGCAATGCATCGAAATCGGTTGACTGCACCTCTACAGATCACTTCATGCCCTGATTATCCTATTCTCCAGTATGCTGATGACACTTTGATTTTGGCCCCTGCTTGTGCTGATCAAATGCAGACTCTAAAGGATATGATTAATCAATTCTCCCTTGCATCTGGGCTCAAGTGAATTATTCTAAATCAAATATCTATCACATTCATATTAATGAGGACACTTTGGAACAAATCTCTGCTATATTGGGTTGTGATGTTGGTACCTTTCCTTTCACCTATCTGGGCACACCTCTGAGCTATTCAAAACCAAAGATGGAGCACTTTATGTTCATAATTGAAAGGATTCAAAAGAGACTATCTGCTTGCTCTCAGTTCCTCAGTTATGATAGCAGACTATTAATGAGCAACGCAGTATTCTCTTCCCTTCCAACTTATACCATGAGCAACATCCGAAAATGACCAATGTAGGCCGAGCTACTGATGACCCTTATCCAGTCCGTCCACACTGCATGTGGATCCGAGCGGCCCCAGTATTCCTGCAGACTGTCCCCCGGTAGAGCCTGACCAACCCGTGTATTCAGGGACACCGTGGCAAACAGTAGTAGCAGAATCTAGGGAAAAGGACAACACTGTACAATGTTCCGTGGTACACGAACAAAAATCTCACCCAAGTGCAGTGTTTCGAACAGCGCTGCACGTTGTGACGCCCCCAAAATCAATCCGTGTACAGTAATCATACACGCAAGGTACACGGCTGAGATTAGGGTGCCACGGTGATAATATCACAGCACAACACTAAACACAAAAGGATAAACCAATATGTTACAATAAAGGGGGGGGTCGCGCAGACCCGAATACATAAGTTATACAAGCCATAATATCTGAGTACAGACATAGTTAGTCAAGTTTTGCCTTAAGAAGGCTAGCACAAATAACATCAGAGATACAGATCGAAAAGGCAAGGCCTCCTGCCTGGGAGCCTCCGAAACTACTCTTGGTCCTGGTCAGCGGGGGTCTCGACGTAGTAGTATCCGCCTCCGGGGTACTCCTGCTCCTGGGCTCCAACGTCGACTGCAGCGGCCGATCAGGCAAAACATAAAGGGGGAAAATAAAGCAAAGGTGAGTATCTAGCATACCCGCGAGTCTTACGTCCACTACTAAGCATTATGCATTGTATCAAATGGAAAGGGGAGGCTGTATATAGTGGACTGCAAGATAGAAATCAGAATAAGGATAAGAAGTTAGGCCTATCGAAGACTAGCATCTTCTGACCTGTGTTGCAGCATGAGAAGAGAAACAACCAACATTTCATATAAAGCATTAAGTAACAACGAAGCAGAAGTTGCTGCAACATTGTATAATATAAGTTGTAATGATTAATAATAATAATGCCTCCGAGTTCCCTTCCTCGACTCCCTGCGAGGAAAAAGACCCGGAACCATACAGTTTAATAGTAATAGTTTCTAGTGGTAAGATCCAGCTTCAGCATAAAGCGTCATGTTACCGTGGACACGGCTATCCGAATAGATTAAACTCCCTGCAGGGGTGCACTACTGTTCAGCCTGCACGCTCGGATCTCCAGGATGGCGTGAACCTTGTTAGGGAACGCCCCACCGAGGCTATCCGACACGACGCAGCCCATCCTATGCTCAACAGAGAGGCCATCCGCCGGACTATATCCTATGCACCAAGGGGTCTAGGACCCTCACCCTTGCACGCTCCTGCACGGTGCGTGGCTGGCCAGTGAAGCAAAAGCAAATCCAAATACACACCGTCCGGACGAAGAAGACACCACTTCCCGGCGCAGGCCGCGGTACTGCTGACGTCTGAAGAGCTTTCGGGCAAACTACGACGCAAGGGAGCCCATAACTCTTCATCCCATGTGAAGGTAGTGCATACAGACCAACGGGCCTCTCAAGTCATCCGCCGAACCATTTAGCATTTTAGTTAACCTGCGTGACAACCGTTATCGTTGCCTCGACTTAACCGACCCGCGGTCAACGACAGCAGTCAGGACCACCAGTACATCGATGCCTGCCCTGTCGTCCCACCAAGTCACTGCGGTTACCAACACGGTGAACCGTCTCCTTACCTTGTCTCGCGTGTGCTCTTGGTAGAGCTTGACTTTTCATAGTTTGGTAACTCTCGCGAGATACAATCAGGGGGCAAGCACGCCAGTAACGTCGGTCGTACCCTCCCTGTCGTTCCCGACGCAATACCGCTCGCGGGCACCGTTGGGTCGCCCGAATTGTTACCTTAAGGACAACCGTGCTTAGGTACCTAGAGCGGCTATACAGAGTCATCAACGAGTGGAGTACAAGGATTACTCCTTGATGGCTCACACTTGAAGGTGGCTCGGCAGAGCCGAGGTAGGGGGCCTTAGGCGGTGTCTGCATTGTACCGTACCTGTGCAGTTGTATATATTGTATCCGTGTTCACTCCCTTGAGTGATCACGGCCCTCTATCTAGTCCTAGCTAACAATGCGCAGGGCTCACTGCTGAATACAATACATAATTAAAGTAGGCAGCATAGGATAAAGGAAGGTACATCAAGGGGCGACAAAAGCAGGCTATGCAATTGAATAGGATTGTAATCGTAGCAGCAGCAGTAACAATGCCTAGTGCAAGAAAGTACGGAAAAGATAGGCGATATCTGGGGAAGAGAATGGCTCTGCTTGCTTTGAAGCTCGACGGTAGGGGTAGGGTCGTCGACGAAGTAGTCGTACCCGGCAGCAGTGTAGTCGGCGGTAGCAGCGGGGTCTACCGGAGAATAAAGGGGGGAAGAAACAGTAAATACAAAGCAAGCAATGCAAACATATGAATGACAAGACAAATCTAAAGTTAACGGTGTTCTAACGCAGTGCAAAGCACGTTGCTCGGAACGGGAATTCATCCGGGGATGAACTACCGGCTCCGGGTGATTACCGGACAGGGTGTCCAGAGGGGGGAGGTATCATGCCGGAGGTGTCGTGGACATCCGACAAAGATAAGGGGGGTGTATCCGTGTTAGTTGAACCATTCTGAACAACATTCGTGTTCGGAATAAATTCATCCGGCAGGTTTTTACCGGCACGGGGAATTATCGATAGACAGCCCGGAGGGGGGAATGTCGATGATCGGTGTGTTAGGGGGGGGGTAGACATACAGACAGCGTAACCGTATTCGTTATATTTTTCTAATCAATTTTCATGTATAAAGTTTTTTAATCTAACTTACGGTTTAAAAGATATTGAATTTCCAAATTTAAATCATTTTATAACATTTTTAAAATTATTTTATTATGAAATTCCAAATATTATCCACAACAGAGAGGGTTGACCAGTCAACTGACATGTGGGGCCTACTGACCAGTGGGTCCCACATGTCATACACAGTATTTAATAAAAATGTTTTATTTATATCTATTATTCCAGAGGGCCCACATGTCATACTCTTATTTAAAGCAAAAATCATTTCAATTATTAAGCTGACAGTGGGACCCATGTGTAAGTGTAACAGTGCTAAATATTTGTTAATTTTATTTCTAATTGGCCAAGGCCCTCTGTCAGTCTAACAAAGGGGTGGTTTAACCTCATAACTATTTTTTAGTGACTAATTAGTCAGTGGACCCACTGTCAGTGGGTGCTAACCCACGGCTTAGGCCTAAAGACGTGCCACGCCAGCCCGACCACGCCGGTGAGATAGGGGGTCACCGGCGGTGGTCGTGCGCTCACCACAGCACACCAATTCGGGCGTCGTTTGATGCTATGGGTTCTACGGGACGTGCCGCCTCCATCCCCGCAACAAACGCGAGCTGAGACGGTCCAGGGCGACGGCGACACCCACCGCGGCGGCGGCCGGAGTAGTGCTTAGCGGAGGGACGGCCACAGGTCACCAGAAAGAGCGCAAATAGGGGCCATCGAAGGGGAAGCTCACATGGAGTTCAGTGGGGGACTCAGGGGAGCCTGTGGTGGTCGGAGATGAGCAAATCGCGGCGAGGTCGCCGGAGGCCGAGGTGGGGAACGTTGACGATGGCGACGGCTATGGTAGCTCCCGACGTCGATTGAGCACTCGAGGTGGTGGAGTCGTCATTTGCGCACCTCCTGGACGTGGTGGCCGAGCCTGCGGTGACCGGTGGCCACGAGCGCGCCGGCAGCGCGGCCACGGGCGCGTTCGGATGTGGGGGAAGAGCGAGGCAGAGGTCGAGTGGAGGCGCGAGGGAGGTAGCGGGGGAAAGGGGGAGGGCTAAGGTTCGGGAAGGACACGGGGGTCTCGGGGGGCCTTTTCCTCGCCGGCGACGGCTGGATTGGAGCCACGGCGATGGGGACGTGGCTGTCCATGGGATGCTTGCCACGACGCGTCCTATGAACTGAGGAGGATGACAACGAGCAGGTGGGCTGGGCCACAGTGAGGAGGGGAGGGGGCTAGGCTAGCCGATTGGGCTTTTCCCTGAGCGCGGCATAGGTATTTTCCTTTTTTTTGTTTTGTTTTCTTATTTTTCTATTCTGTTTTAAAATTGTTTTAATGGCTTTGGCATTTTTGCTAAGCATGAAACTTGATCCAATAATATTGTTGTATATTACTGAGATGCCACAAAAAGTTTTGGTAATAAATAAAATCATTGGTTTATTTTTGTTTATTTTAAAATGGCTTTTTGTGCTGTTATGCCACTGTTAATAATTGTTTGAATTTTTCAGTGGCATGATAAATACCCAAAGTTGGTTTAGAATGGTCCAATGAATATTGTGGATTAAACAAAAGTGGTTTCATAATTTTTGGACAAAGTTTATTGTCACATGATTTTTTAATAGCAACCAAAAAGGTATTTTGGGTTTGTTTGAATTCAAAGATGAACAAGTCATGATCAAGGTGATTAGAGACTTGCTAATCACAGAGGTTTAATCATTAACAAAAGTTTTACTGATGCCTGACACTGAGGGTGTTACAAATCTCCTCCACTATGAGAATTCTCGTCCCGAGAATCTAAGCGGTAGAGGGGAAAAGATCGGGGTATTCCTCACGAAGGCGATCTTTGCGTTCCCAAGTGGCTTCATCTTCAGAATGATTCGACCACTGAACTTTGAGAAACTTAGTCGTCTTGTTGCGGGTTCGGCGTTCAGACTGATCAATAATGCGGCTTGGATGTTCTTGATAGGTCAAGTCCTGCTGCAGCTCAATCATATCATGTTCCACTTCGCGGATAGGGTCCTTGAAGCAGCGTCGGAGTTGCGACACGTGAAAAACATCGTGGACTTGGGAGAGGTTCGGCGGAAATTCCAATCGGTATGCCACT
Source organism: Bromus sterilis (assembly GCA_950022295.1). NCBI lineage: Eukaryota > Viridiplantae > Streptophyta > Magnoliopsida > Poales > Poaceae > Bromus > Bromus sterilis. The sequence continues at coordinate 9,851,412 of OX465595.1, read as the reverse complement.
GGTCCACTTCTAGAAAGGATACGGAACGGGCCAATGTAGCGAGGAGCTAATTTGCCTTTGATCCCGAAACGATGAGTGCCCCTCATGGGAGTGACACGAAGATAAGCTTGTTCGCCGGGCTGATAGACCATTTCCTTGTGCTTGCGGTCATAGTTTCTCTTCTGACGAGACTGAGCGGCCTTCAGGTGTTCACAGATAACGCGAACCTGATCTTCGACATGCTGAATAATGTCCGGACCGATGAGAGTTCATTCTCCAGTTTCTGACCAATTCAGAGGGGTTCGACACTTACGTCCGTAAAGAACTTCAAAGGGAGCCATCTGCAGACTAGCTTGATAGCTATTGTTGTACGAAAATTAAGCAAATGGAAGAGATTCCTCCCATTTCTTACCGAATGAAATGACACAAGCTCGAATCATGTCTTCAAGCACTTGGTTGACTCGTTCGACTTGTCCTTGCGACTGGGGGTGATAAGCGGTGCTGAAATTCAGGTGAGTGCCCATAGCTTCTTGGAAACTACCCCAGAACTTCGAGTTGAAAATGGTGCCACGATCTGAACTGATCTCCAACGGAATACCGTGGAGGGAAACAATTCTGGAAACATATAAGTCTGCTAACTGACTAGCAGAGATCGTCTCCTTGACTGGCAGAAAGTGGGAAACTTTGGAGAATCGGTCGATGACGACAAAGATCGCATCATGACCCTTCTGTGATCGCGGAAAACCGGTGACGAAGTCCATTTCATTCTTGTCCCACTTCCATTCAGGAATAGAAAGTGGTTGCAGAGTTCCAGCAGGTCTTTGATGTTCATCTTTGACGCGACGGCAAACGTCACACTCATCAACATAACGAGCAATGTCTTTCTTCATGCCAGGCCACCAGTACCGCTGACGAAGGTCCTGGTACATCTTGGTGCTACCTGGGTGGATCGACAACGGGGTATCATGAGCTTCTTTCATAACATCCGGAGTCAAGTTTAGATTGCCCTTGCTAGGAATCACTAAACGATTCTTGAAGTACAACACTTGATCATCAGCAAGCCTGTAGTCTGAGGGCTTTCCTGTGGCGAGATATCGCTTCATCTTTTCGTAATCCGAGTCAGCTCTTTGGATGAACTTGATGTATTTGTCGAGGTCTACTTCAACAACAAGGGAATTCACATGTCCCTGCGGAACAATTTCAAGGTTCAACTTGCGGAGCTCTTCATACAGAAGTGGCTTCTCTATCTGGACTTCAAGTTCAGAACAATAGGCTTTGCGGCTTAAGGCATCGGCCACCACATTAGCTTTACCAGGGGTGTAATAAATTCCCATGTTGTAGTCGGCTATTGTCTCGAGCCATCTCTGCTGGCGGAGATTCAAGTCGGGCTGAGTGAACAGGTACTTCAGGCTTTGGTGGTCGGTGTAGATCTCGCAACGATTACCGACGAGGTAATGTCGCCACAACTTCAATGCATAAATGACCGCTGCCAATTCGAGATCATGTGTTGGATAATTTTCTTCGTGAGAACGCAACTGACGAGAGCCATAAGCAATCACTTTGCGCTCTTGCATTAGGACACAGCCTAATCCTTGACGAGACGCGTCGCAATATATCACGAAGTCCTTCTGAGTATCAGGGGGAGCAAGCACTGGGGGAGAAGTGAGCTTGTTCTTCAGAGCTTGAAAACTTTCTTGACATTTATCAGTCCACTCAAACTTGACGCCTTTGTGAAGCAGATTAGTCAGAGGCTTGGCAATCTTGGAGAAGTTCTCGACGAAACGGCGGCAATAGCTAGCAAGGCCGAGGAAACTTCTGACTTGCTTGACGGTCCTGGGCGGAGTCCAGTCAAGAATAGCCTGGATACGTTCGGGGTTGACGGCAACGCCATCCTTGGAAATCACGTGACCAAGGTAAGTTACTTCAGGAAGCCAGAACTCACACTTAGAGTACTTAGCATAGAGTTTGTGTTCTTGAAGCTTTTCCAGTATAAGGCGGAGATGTTCAGCATGTTCTTCTTCATTCCTGGAGTATATCAATATATCATCCAGATAAACCACGACAAACTTGTCGAGATATTCCATGAATATATAGTTCATCAATCGGGAAAAGGTGGCTGGAGCATTGGTCAGGCCAAAGGACATGACAGTGTACTCGTATGAACCATAGCGAGTAATGAAAGCGGTCTTCGGAATGTCCTCTTCACGGACTCGGATTTGGTGATAACCCAACCTCAAGTCGAGTTTAGAAAACACCTTGGATCCAGCAAGTTGATCATAAAGATCATTTATCCGAGGAAGTGGGTACTTGTTCTGTATGGTGGCCTGGTTGATAGGTCGGTAATCTTGTACCAAACGGTTCGTGCCATCACTCTTCTTGACAAAGAGCGAAGGTGCTCCCCAAGCATAGGAACTAGGACGGATGAAACCTTTGTCGAGTGCTGTGTCGATCTCCTTCTTCAGTTCAAGGAGGTGGTGAGGTGGTATCTTACAGGGACGCTTGGCAATGGGGATGGTGCCAGGCTTCAAGTCGATGACGAATTCAACCTCTCTAATCGGGGGTATTCCCGGCAGTTCTTCTGGGAAGACGTCGGGAAAATCACAAACGACTGGAACTTGCTCAATTCCTTCAAGAGGCGAGACATTCAAAGCATTCATCATATAGATATGCGTTTTAGCATCACGGGTAATCCGGGTGGTGTGGTTAACAATCTCACCGGAGGGGTGAAAAAGTTGGACAGACTTGGTACCACAAAACAGTGCGGCATCGTGGACTTTCAACCAATCCATTCCCAGGATGAGGTCTATGGTGGAAGACTTCAGAATGATGGGGGACACGTGGAATACAACTTCTTCGATTTCAACGGCGGTATTGGGCACCATCATGGTGGTTCGGCATTGGCCTATCGGGGTGCGAACAACCATCGGTGTGTCCATCTTTCCAAATGTAAAGTTATGCGACAATGCGAATGCTTCCTACATGAATGAATGCGATGCTCCTGTATCAAATAAAATAGTAGCAGGTATTGAGTTAACGAGGAGAGTACCCATCACGGTAGAGGGTTGTGCCTGAGCTTCTTCAATGTTAATGTTGTAAGCATGTCCGCGAGTGTGAGCAGAAGACCCAGTGTTATAGTTGGGGGTCCTGTTGTTGCCACGACCAGCAGGGTGAACTACCAGTTGATTCTGTCGCTGAGGGCAGTCTCTGGAAAAGTGACCTGGCTGATGGCACTTGAAACACAAGCCATCTTGAGGACGGAGGGGTGCAGTCTCAGTCTTCGGCTGTCTCGGCGCGGGCGGAGGCAGACAAGGTGCAACATACGACGGCCTTGGTGTAGGGGCAGGTAGACGATACACACTGTGCGGAAGCCAAACGCGTTGCTTCTGTGCTGTGCCCGAAGATGAGCCAGCATCACGGGGGCGCTTCGTCGAACCACCGAACTTAAGCTGAGCGGCCTCAAGAGTGATAGTCTGGTTCACCATGGTGGCGAAGTCAGGGAAGACGTGCAAAGCTAGTGCAAGCTGGAGATCTGCGTTGAGTCCATCACGGAACTTCTCTTGCCTACTTGCATCATTGGGGAGGTCACTTGCAGCATAGCGGGAGAGGCGGAGGAATTCCCTCTGATATGCCTCGACAGTTTTGTTGCCCTGAACGAGGTTGCGGAACTCGGCCTTCATACGGTTCATAATCGCCTGGGGGACATAACAAGCACGGAAGGTAGTCCTGAAGTCATTCCAGGTGACGATGGTCCCTTCAACTAGCGAGCCCTTATAAGTGTCTCACCACTGAGCAGCGGGGCCACGTAGGAAATAGGACGCGAAGTTGACGTAATCAGCAGCGCTCACATTAGCGAACTCCAACTGACGGTTGATGTCACGGATCCAATCATCGACATCTAGCGGCTGTTCAGGTTGGTGGAAGAGAGGTGGATTGAGACGCATGAAATCCCGCAGAGTAACCACATGCAGTTGGTTCTGATGCTGGTTCTGGTTCTGATTCGGGTTCTGGAGCTGATCTATGACTCCTTGCATGAACACATGGTTCATCTGAAACTGCTGCATCATCGCGGCCATGTAGTCCGGCGGCGGAGGTGGATCGTTGGCACCACGACCACGACCACGACCACCACGACCAGCCATCCTGCTAGAATTTAACATGGGTATTTCAGCGATGAACATTTATCGAGATACCGGAAACAAGTAAGAGATAAAGAGACAACAAAGAGAAGGCGCGGATATATAGGAGTAGTCATATAAGACATACACATCCACACATAGAATAAATCGAAAATCGGCCAGCGTAACGTCGTAGAAATTAAGGAAAAAGGACACACTAGGCGGCGCGCAGACCGCGGTAAGAATTACACGACGCGACATAGATTCCACTATGTCAATCACGCCGCAAGAAAACTGTTGGCCACAAGAGTTAATGCCAGAGGACGCGCGGCCTGCCCAGAATGAGAATGGGATCCGCGGTCCGGGACCTGGGGTAGAACTCGTGCGACACGACTCAATCAATGGGGAAGCACCAAAACGCCGGATGGAATCAAGAGAACGTCATCCTAATGTCAGAGTTTGTAAAACTTACCAGCAAGGATAAGAGAGCAGATTCCCAGAGCATAGGTAAGGAGAAAAGGATCCTAATACCATAGATATCACACGTAGTGACATCGATGTGGGCCCGTAAGCCAAATATTAAGTTAGCAAAATAGTTTTTCAAAGTCTAGACTCAACTTCGACCAGGTAGTGTTTGGGTGGCTTCCTACATGCAGTCGGCTCTGATACCAACTTGTGACGCCCCCAAAATCAATCCGTGTACAGTAATCATACACGCAGGGTACACGGCTGAGATTAGGGTGCCACGGTGAGAATATCACAGCACAACACTAAACACAAAAGGATAAACCAATATGTTACAATAAAGGGGGGGTCGCGCAGACCCGAATACATAAGTTATACAAGCCATAATATCTGAGTACAGACATAGTTAGTCAAGTTTTCCCTTAAGAAGGCTAGCACAAATAACATCAGAGATACAGATCAAAAAGGCAAGGCCTCCTGCCTGGGAGCCTCCGAAACTAATCCTGGTCCTGGTCAGCGGGGGTCTCGACGTAGTAGTATCCGCCTCCGGGGTACTCCTGCTCCTGGGCTCCAACGTCGACTGCAGCGGCCGATCAGGCAAAACATAAAGGAGGAAAATAAAGCAAAGGTGAGTATCTAGCATACCCGCGAGTCTTACGTCCGCTACTAAGCATTATGTATTGTATCAAATGGAAAGGGGAGGCTGTATATAGTGGACTACAAGATAGAAATCAGAATAAGGATAAGAAGCTAGGCCTATCGAAGACTAGCATCTTCTGACGTGTCTTGCAGCATGAGAAGAGAAACAGCCAACAGTTCATATAAAGCATAAAGTAACAACGAAACAGAAGTTGCTGCAACATTGTATAACATAAGTTGTAATGATTAATAATAATAATGCCTCCGAGTTCCCTTCCTCGACTCCCTGCGAGGAAAAAGACCCGGAACCATACAGTTTAATAGTAATAGTTTCTAGTGGTAAGATCCAGCTTCAGCATAAAGCGTCCTGTTATCGTGGACACGGCTATTCGAATAGATTAAACTCCCTGCAGGGGTGCACTACTGTTCAGCATGCACGCTCGGATCTCCAGGGTGGCGTGAACCTTGTTAGGGAACGCCCCACCGAGGCTATCCGACACGACGCAGCCCATCCTAGGCTCAACAGAGAGGCCATCCGCCGGACTATATCCTATGTGCCAAGGGGTCTAGGATCCTCACCCTTGCACGCTCCTGCATGGTGCGTGGCTGGCCGGTGAAGCAAAAGCAAATCCAAATACACACCGTCCGGACGAAGAAGACACCACTTCCCGGCGCAGGCCGCGGTACTGCTGACGTCTGAAGAGCTTTCGGGCAAACTACCACGCAGGGGAGCCCATAACTCCTTATCCCATGTGAACGTAGTGCGTACAGACCAACGGGCCTCTCAAGTCATCCGCCGAACCATTTAGCATTTTAGTTAACCTGCGTGACAACCGTTATTGTTGCCTCGACTTAATCGACCCGCGGTCAACGACAGCAGTCAGGACCACCAGTACATCGGTGCCTGCCCTGTCGTCCCACCAAGTCACTGCGGTTACCAACAAGGTGAACCGTCTCCTTACCTTGTCTCGCGTGTGCTCTTGGTAGAGCTCGACTTTTCGTAGTTTGGTAACTCTCGCGAGATACGAGCAGGGGCCAAGCACGCCAGTAACGTCGGTCGTACCCTCCCTGTCGTTCCCGACGCAATACCGCTCGCCGGCACCGTTGGGTCACCCGACTTCTTACCTTAAGGACAACCGTGCTTAGGTACCTAGAGCGGCTATACAGAGTCATCAACGAGTGGAGTACAAGGATTACTCCTTGATGGCTCACACTTGAAGGTGGCTCGGCAGAGCCGAGCTAGGGGGCCTTAGGCGGTGTCTGCATTGTACCGTACCTGTGCAGTTGTATATATTGTATCCGTGTTCACTCCCCTGAGTGATCACGACCCGCTATCTAGTCCTAGCTAACAATGCGCAGGGCTCACTGCTGAATATAATACATAATTAAAGTAGGCAACATTGGATAAAGGAAGGTACATCAAGGGGCGACAAAAGCAGGCTATGCAATTGAATAGGATTGTAATCGTAGCAGCAGCAGTAACAAAGCCTAGTGCAAGAAAGTACGGAAAAGATAGGCGATATCTGGGGAAGAGAATGGCTCTGCTTGCCTGGAAGCTCGACGGTAGGGGTAGGGTCGTCGACGAAGTAGTCGTACCCGGCAGCAGTGTAGTCGGCGGTAGCAGCGGGGTCTACCGGAGAATAAAGGGGGGGGGAAGAAACAGTAAATACAAAGCAAGCAATGCAAACATATGAATGACATGACAAATGTAAAGTTAACGGTGTTCTAACGCAGTGCAAAGCACGTTGCTCGGAACGGGAATTCATCCGGGGATGAACTACCGGCTCCGGGTGATTACCGGACAGGGTGTCCAGAGGGGGGAGGTATCATGCCGGAGGTGTCGTGGACATCCGACAAAGATAAGGGGGGGTGTATCCTTGTTAGTTGAACCATTCTGAACAACATTCGTGTTCGGAATAAATTCATCCGGCAGGTTTTTACCGGCACCGGGAATTATCGACAGACAGCCCAGAGGGGGAAATGTCGATGATCGGTGTGTTAGGGGGGTGGGGTAGACATACAGACAACGTAACCGTATTCGTCATATTTTTCTGATCAGTTTTCATGTATAAAGTTTTTGAATCTAACTTACGGTTTAAAAGATATTGAATTTCCAAATTTAAATCATTTTATAACATTTAAAAAAAAAATTTATGAAATTCCAAACATTATCCACAACAGAGAGGGTTGACCAGTCAACTGACATGTGGGGCCTACTGACCAGTGGGTCCCACATGTCATACACAGTATTGAATAAAAATGTTTTATTTATATCTAATATTCTAGAGGGCCCACATGTCATACTCTTATTTAAAGCAAAAATCATTTCAATTATTAAGCTGACAGTGGGACCCATGTGTAAGTGTAACAGTGCTAAATATTTGTTAATTTTATTTCTAATTGGCCAGGGCCCACTGTCAGTCTAACAAAGGGGTGGTTTAACCTCTTAACTATTTTTTTAGTGACTAATTAGTCGGTGGACCCACTGTCAGTGGGTGTTAACCCACGGCTTAGGCCTAAAGACGTGCCACGCCAGCCCGACCACGCCGGCGAGATAGGGGGTCACCGGCGGTGGTCGTGCGCTCACCACATCGCACCAATTCGGGCGTCGTTTGATGCTATGGGTTCTACGGGACGTGCCGCCTCCATCCCCGCAACAAACGCGAGCTGAGACGGTCCAGGGCGACGGCGACACCCACCGCGGCGGCGGCCGGAGTAGTGCTTAGCGGAGGGACGGCCACAGGTCACCAGAACGAGCGCAAATAGGGGCCATCGAAGGGGAAGCTCACATGGAGTTCAGTGGGGGACTCAGGGGAGCCTGTGGTGGTCGGAGATGAGCAAATCGCGGCGAGGTCGCCGGCGGTCGAGGTGGGGAACGTTGACGATGGCGACGGCTATGGTAGCTCCCGACGTCGATTGAGCACTCGAGGTGGTGGAGTCGTCATTTGCGCACCTCCTGGACGTGGTGGCCGAGCCTGCGGTGACCGGTGGCCACGAGCGCGCCGGCAGCGCGGCCACGGGCGCGTTCGGATGTGGGGGAAGAGCGAGGTAGAGGTCGAGTGGAGGCGCGAGGGAGGTAGCGGGGGAAAGGGGGAGGGCTAGGGTTCGGGAAGGACACGGGGGTCTCGGGGGGCCTTTACCTCGCCGGCGACGGCTGGATTGGAGCCACGGCGATGGGGACATGGCTGTCCATGGGATGCCTGCCACGACGCGTCCTATGAACAGAGGAGGATGACAACGAGCAGGTGGGCTGGGCCACAGTGAGGAGGGGAGGGGGCTAGGCTAGCCGATTGGGCTTTTCCCTGAGCGCGGCATAGGTATTTTCCTTTTTTTGTTTTGTTTTCTTATTTTTCTATTCTGTTTTAAAATTGTTTTAATGGCTTTGGCATTTTTGCTAAGCATGAAACCCGATCCAATAATATTGTTGCATATTACTGAGATGCCACAAAAAGTTTTGGTAATAAATAAAATCATTGGTTTATTTTTGTTTATTTTAAAAGGGCTTTTTGTGCTGTTATGCCACTGTTAATAATTGTTTGAATTTTTCAGTGGCATGATAAATACCCAAAGTTGGTTTAGAATGGTCCAATGAATATTGTGCATTAAACCAAAGTAGTTTCATAATTTTTGGACAAAGTTTATTGTCACATGATTTTTTAATAGCAACCAAAAAGGTATTTTGGGTTTGTTTGAATTCAAAGATGAACAAGGCATGATCAAGGTGATAAGAGACCTTCTAATCACAGAGCTTTAATCATTAACAAAAGTTTTACCGATGCCTGACACTGAGGGTGTTACACACGTGATGCTCCCTGCCAAATATCCAGCAATTTGATTTGTCAACACATTAGCCCAACTTAGTCATTAACTTAAGATGCACACAGCCGAATTAATTTTAAACAACAGAACTCACGTTCTCACTATAAAAACAGAACTCACTTGACTAAACCACCAGCCGTTACCAATCATATTTAGAGACATTCAACATCCTGCCTTCTCGATAGTTATAGATTTTTAGAACTACAACAATTAATTTAACTTAGTTTTTTTGGTTACACAGTATCATCGGCTCTGCACATGGTCAAACAATTAAGTTAATATTCTCTTTGGAGTTATCCAGCCTAAATCACCGGATAAATTGATAAATTTATTGAACCTCTTGGAACCTTTGGCCACATCCTGACGAGCCAAAACCACATTGTAATAAGCAGCATGTCAAAAGACGCATGCATTGTGAGGTCAAGTTAATTTTACAATTGTAGAACTGCCACCCAGGAAGGGGCGCATTCATCTCTTCTTCCTCCCTCTCCTCTGCTCATCACAAATCAAGAACAATTGCCTAGCTGGCGACTGAACTTTTGAATCTTGTGAACCATAATCAGTCAAGACTCAAGACCTCAAGTTTTAGCATCTGCACCACGTCTCCCTAGCCCTATCGGTGGATCTTGTGAACCATAATCACTTACTTAATACCAGCATCGCCGTTCATATTCGAAACTCTAGGTCACACTCGTTGTCCATTTTGTACAAAGATACTACAAACTTTGTACTAATTAGCGACACTTATATCATCTACACTGAAATAGTTGTTGTAGAAATAACCGCGCATCCACAAACAATCTCCTGCATGCACTTCCGACCTACGAACATTCAACCTGCTTTTACCAAATTTTATGCCAAAGTCTACTTCCCCAAGAAAACAAGTTGTAAAACTGGTACACTTCATCCAATGAATCAAATGATGTACCAATTGCAATTGCCATCCCTTTCCGTTATGTATAAGCCCTCGTTGATACTTCAAGCGCAGTCTTCCTGATAGGATTTACTTCTCGCTCTACATGGGCTTTGCCAATCCTGACCTGTAAAGACAGATACATAGTTTTAGAAGATATGTACTAGGCAAACAACTAAGGCACAAAATTAACAGTACAATTACAACACGAATATTTGTTCAAACGAATATTTAGGCATAATTAAAAGATAGACATCTTGGAAAAGAACAGTACATAACGACAATTAATATGTATTCTAGTATGAAAGTTCATAGATTGCGTCGTCTAAAATATAGATAACAGTATTAGTCACACAACAATTGTTGTACTACCTCCGATCCATATTAATGGGCACACATTTAGTACAACTCTAGTACAAAGTTGTACTAAGTGTGTGCCCATTAATATGGATCGGAGGGAGTAGCAAAATCGAATCAGTAAAATATTTGAGTTAGAATAAATTCCATCACCTCCACTACAATTTATCAATTATGCCAGCTCCCAACAACACAGTAAAATATCAAATGACATACACAATGCTCAGAGATACTCAGATACACACCAAATTAAGATAGATCAGTTAATCACTGTTGCAGTTCAATCACTATTGCAATACAAGCTTACTAGAGCGAGCCTAAACTAAGTACCAGCGCATAAACATATGCAGGGGGAAAAGGAGGTAGCAAATAGAGATCTTGAAAAAAGAACAACACATAATCACAGTAGATATGTATTCCCGTATGAAAATTCAGATATTGCATCGATTCAAAAATAGCTAACCAGTATAAGCCACACGTCCATGGTTCTGGCAAGATTGAATCAGTAAACTAATATAGGTAGAAAAGATTCTATCAGCTCTCAATTAGTGCTAGCACACAACTACACAGGCAAATATCAAATGTTGTATACAATGCATAAAGATACAGACATGCTAGATCAGTTGCTCATTTTTATTATTTCAAATTAATACTCTTGAGCCTAGACTAAGCAACAGTGCATAAACATACGCAGGCCCCAGAAGCTAAACAAAAAAAAATGCACTTCCATTAATTTTTAAACATCCCCGGAAAGGAAAATTCGATTAATTAACCAAGCCTGAATCTTAGACAATTGTTTGATAAACAGAAAATTTTGCGAGGACAATTCGAGCTAGAAACCATACCTCTTGGTCGACCCGCTCGTTGCTTGTGAGAAGACTTGGTACACTGCTCATGGCCGAATCCCCAATATGGTGGCCGGTACTGATCCATCCGCCGCCCGGCCACTGCAGCTTCTGTGATGTTGGCTGATGCCTGCTAGGCTGCTACTCCGTTGGCCTTACAATGGCTATGAGATCCGCATCGAGAAATCGAATCCTGCTGTGCCAACAACAACCACCAAATTAGGTCCGAGATTAGGATCTACACAGGGAAATCTTCAAAAAACGGAAAAAAGGCTCCAAAAAACTCAAGAACGCCTCCCAAATAATCACTATCATTATAAATAAACTTGATATTTGAGACATATCATTACCTGTTTGCTAAAGATTGTTGACCTCCCACAACCTCATCCATGGCGCGGAAGCCTCAAGGTTGATGATATTTGACTCCGCATCTAGGACCCGCAGCCTGATAGATCCATAAATAACGGCCACATTAGAAACTATGCAGGTGAGTCAGTGGAGATTTAGATACGGCGGAACGAAGCTAGATTGGAGAAATTTCATAACCTAGCTCATCCATGGCGCAGAGGCTTAGGCGTCGCTTGGTTGGTCGTTTCTGTCCAAACACCTCCGTAGAAAAAATACAGGCCTTCGAGGTCTGTTTCGTTTCCGGCCGGAAATTGAACTACGATTAGTAAGTTACACCCGTAAAAAATACAGACCTGTATATAATACACCCTTTCCAAGCGGGGCCTTAGGGATTTGATGGGGGCGACGGGAGGAAAGGGGAAAAGTGGCCTACGAAGGAGAGAGATGAGCCGACACAGTGGTTTTCCTTCCGTGCGGTGGTGCGAGACATGTCACGCGGGCCCGCTCCACACACCTGCAAATGTTCCATTTCAAATTACCCTCACGCCGCTCGGCGTGCCAGCATAGGAGAAATGCACCGCATACAACACACAATATGGACGAGACGAAGAACATGTGTACAAAGCGTATACTCCTACGATCCCTAGCTCCTATATCTCTCTGAAGTCTATAGGGGACAAAGGGCTGACACGGTCGATTCCCAAGGTGTGGAGGAACGGTGAGGATTCTATGGCTCTAGTAGCTCGTCCTACATAAATTCACACTCGAGCAACATCCTCCTATATAAAGGCATCATTGACCAAATTGACAAATACAGAAGACACTTCTTCTGGCGTGGGAAAGACCTAGAAAAACGGAACCCACCCCTTGCTGCATGGGAGCTAGTCTGTCGGCCCAAGACAAAGGGAGGTTTACGTATTCTTAACACGGAGAAACAAAACCAAAGTCTTTTGATGAAAATGGTTCACAAATTTATGAACCACTCGGACATTCCTTGGGTTCATATGGGACTTTTACTATCAACATGGTGGCACCCAGGTCACCCCACAAAATTGCTCGTTCTGGTGGCGAGACTACCTCAAATTGACGGATATCTACAAGCAACTACACACTTGCCATGTGCAGAGTGGTAGCACGGTGAATTTCTGGCATGACAATTGGGATTCTCATTCCAAAAAGGATTTATGGCCCCATCTATTTTCCTTCTCTAAAGGGCAGAACATATCCTTACTTGCCTTTTTAAATTTAGATGATTTTTCTAAACATTTCCATCTTCCATTATCTGTGGAGGCCTTTGATCAGTTTCAAGCTCTGTTGCTGTGCTGTTTTGAGAGGCATCTCAGTGAGGATCAAGATGAGTGGATCCTTCAGGGAGGCAAGAGTGCTTTCCAGGTGTCAAAGGTCTACTCGTTACTCTCGGCTTTTTAAGACCCGCCTGTCCAATTTTCGTGGTTATGGAAGACTTGCTGCCAGTTCAAACACAAGATCTTCTTCTGGCTTTTGCTGCATAATCGACAAAATACTAGAGCTATGCTCTTGGGAAAGAGTTTTTTCATTCCAGACTATGGTTGTGTCATGTGCAATCAGGGTACTATTGAAACTAGAGATCACCTCTTTTTTCACTGCCCTTTTGCAACTCACTGTTGGAAATATTTATGTCCAACCTGGCACTCACCTCATAGCACTCTCAGTGAGGAAATTGCTCATCTCAAGCAACTACTCAATGTCCCTTTTGCTATGGAAGTGATTATTTTGGATTGTTGGGCCATTTGGACAACAAGAAATGATTGGATCTTCAAGGATATCCCACCAAGTCTCTTCAGATGCCGAGCCAAGTTCAAGGCTAAGATGTCGTGGCTAACCTTTAGGGCCAAGAGGAAGGCCTATGCTGGAATGCAAGATTGGATGGAAGCTTTCCGATAGTGGCTTTGTGTATATCACAGTTGGATGTAATTTTGTTTGCTTTTGTTGTTTGTTGTTTTTCTCAGATTAGGTTGTATATAGTTTTCTGCTTTCGTATAGCTTTATTTTACTTTTCCTGGACTTTGTATCATTTATTTGAAAATTAATAAAAATAACACAACAAAGTCTTGCTGTTTCCCCTAAAAAAAACCCGCACAAACAGGGAGACATCATTACAGTTTATTGTGTGAAAGTTAACCCCTTTTTTTCCTTCAGAAGACAGTAAATTTTGACATAAAAATAATGTTTAACGTGTTAAAATTCTCACACATATTATTTCGAGGCCAATCATTAGGCCGATTACATTATCCGATGTTGTCTTCCGCAATAGTTTAGTTGGCCTTAGCAGTGACCATGGAGATTCCGGCATTACCGGTGAACCTAGCCACCTTGCAGTCGATGGCGAAGATGTCGGAGGAGACATAGCTTGCTACACCACCCATCACCGGCATGCTAGAACTCACGTTGAGCTTGTTGACGTAGTCAGCCCGGTAGGTCTGTCCGAGAACACCGTGAACATCATCAGTGAGATCGTAGAACTTGAACCCAATGTCCAGATGTGCGAGACTGTTATCCTCCGTCACACCATAGTTGTGGACGTGAGAGTCCTCCTTTGTGATGGGCACCACTTTAGCCATGATGTCGAACACACCCTTAAGCTCGACCCTCACGCCGTTGGTGATGGAGGTCCTCGTGACTGTCAGTCCGGGCACGGCGGTGGATTGCCATTGTGCGCCGATGTCAGAATCGATTGTGATCGATGCTCCGTCGAAAGCCAACTCGAGGCGATCGACATCATTGTTCCACTTGGAGGTCTTCTGGGCACCCACATAGAGGCGATGATCCGCGAAGCGGACGCCAAGGGCCTGGATCCATGTGAAGTCGCGGCTCATGGAGGGGTTGCTTTTGCCGATGAAGTGGGCGTTGATGTGAAGGTCGGCGTCAGAGACGACACAAAAGTCCTGGTTCTTTTTGCCATGGAAATAGAAGTTGTTGCCATCGGCACCAGTGAAGCGGGGGTCACCGCAGGACATCCCAGGGTAGAAGTCACACACTTCAACAGGAAGGTTTTATCGTTAGTATCATAAAAAAACATCACCATTATGTCAATTTGTGCATCTTCAGATAGATAGAGACATCTAAGATCGAATTGTCCTCGATCATGCACCACTTTAAAAAAACTGAGGAAAGATTGGAGATGTATATATATGCTTACGGCAGTATGTCTTGCAGCTGGGGCAGAGGACGAGGCACTCGTTGGGGCAGCGCTTGTCGCAGGTGGCCACGCAGGGTTTCATCTTGTCCTTGGTGTTGTCGCAGGTGAGACTCTGCGACCTCTTGCCGAACCGTCCAGGGTGGATCACGCGGGAGTTCGCCGGCAGCGGGCGGCGCGGCTGTGCGGCCGCAGAGGACACGGCGGCGCACAGCACCACCAGTACGATGGCCACCGGTGCCATCCACGACGCCGGCCTGGCCATTGCTACGTGCCTGAGGCCTGCTTGTGCTTGCTTAATTGGATGATCTGTGCTCAGTAAGTGTGGCTGGTGTATGTGGGCAGCTCGCTGTGAGTTTGGTGAGATGTATGGCTGTGTTGCATGGGAATTTATGGGATGCGCGGGAAGAGGTGACGATGGAAGCAGGGAAAGTTGTTGGCTCTTTGCGCGCATCCCACACGATGCATCTGCACGTCTGGGAGATCGACCCCGGACGTAAAGCGACTGCCGACTCGCAATGCTTCGTATGGCGCCAACCAGAAAAGATCGAACGCCCAGGTAAGTACTAGATTCGTTGACAAATTTAATAGTTGTGCGTTACAGTGTACGTACCTAATAAGATGCCATGTGATTGCTTCTCTTACCGTCAACACTATCTGCAAAATGATGTAACTATTAATGCAATCGAGACGAACATCATATCCATATTGATTGGTAGTATGGCATTTCTGAAAGATCCTTGACGGAAGGGATAAGAGAATGTACGCCATGGTAGAAGAAGAACCGGCCGCGATAGTCGTCATGCCACCGAAGAGGTTGTCAACGTCGAGGAAGAAACCATTTTTAGGAAAGTCATTGTCTCCAGCCACGGGGAAGAAAAAAATCGGCAATCACACAAAAGCGCTCCTCAAAAAATTGATCACCCGGATCGGATGATGATGGCTTTTTATCGCTTTCCCTCATGGGGGCATCATTTTGGAGCAAGTGATGGCTGGTGGGAACAAAAGGAAGAGCGGTATTACATCTACCGCAACGCCGCCGCCAGATCCCAGCGCGTGTGGACGGATACGTGCAGGGTGGTGGAGTTGTCTGGTGTTGTGGTAGCGTCGACGGCAGGCCAGGCAAGGTCGAAGCGTCAGTTCCTGCTCTGGAGATGGACCGATGGAAGATGGTGGTGGCGGCAGCCTCTAAGAGTGCGCCGGACCGGCGTGTGACCCAGTCCCGGTATGTGGCTGGGCTGGGAAATCCGGCTTTAGATGTTAGGCTTTGGTGCGATGTCTGTTTGGTATTAGGCTCAGACAGTCGACACACCTTCATCAAGGGGATAAAAGTAGCAACAAGTGTTGCCTAGATGGTGGCTTCAGACTTACTGATGTATTACTCTGTCTGGTCTTTGTGAATAATTAATAAAATGGTTGCATGCATCGTTCAGATGCAGAGGCCGGGGGTATATCCTCCTTTTCCAATAAGAAAAATCGATCACCCCTTTTCCAAGAAAAGGTATGGTTTCAAAGGCATATGATGTCTAACTTAGCTATGTGCGTCGAGGAGTGAGATGAGAGAGCGGTAGGTGACACAACGCTTGGGATCGGAAGGAATTTGGGTTGGAGCCTTTGAGGAGTGACCTTTGATAGATGGGTTGCAACTAGTCCACTAAAGAGAGGAGCATACCTGGAACTGATGAATGTGGCTCTGTTATGCAAATGGCGGTGGAAGCTGTTTCAGACTGAGGGGATCTGGCAACAGATTTTGAGGAGTAAGTATGTTAAAAATGCTGGTATTTCAGCTGCTAGAGATAAAATAGGTGGGTCACAGTGTTGGAAAGGTTTAGTTAGATTAAAAGACCTATTATTCACACTATGTACATAGATTCAGAGTGGGTGATGGAAGCAATACCAGATTCTGGGAAGATAGTTAGATTGAGAAAAAGCCTTTATGCAAGTTGTACCCTAGGCTTTATTTGGTTTGCTTTGACAAAAATATTTCTGTTAAGCAAGCTTTAGATAAAGGGCTAGCTAATATTCACTTTAGGAGGACTCTGTGGGGGGGGATCCCTGGAACTGTGGGAACATGTAAAACACATATGTGAAGTAGTAGTTTTAAGCAATGATAGAGACCAGATTGTTTGGTCCCTGACAAAAAATGGTACCTACTTAGTAAAATCCATGCATAGACACTTGAGAAATGATGGTTTGATTTACCCATAGAAATTTCTGTGGAAAGTCAAAATTCCATCAAGTATCAAGTTTTTCTTGTGTCTGTTGAACATAAATGTTGTTCTTACCAAGGATAATTTGTTGATAAGGGGGTGGATGGGAAATTCTGCTTGTATTTTTGTGGAAGGCATGAAAGTATAGATCACCTCTTCTTCTCTTACTCCATGGAAAAAATGATATGGAACATACTAGTGCTAGCTTTTAGTATCTCTAGGAAGCCTGTTGATTTGAAAGACCTGTTTGGAGATTGGATAGATAATTTTACTGCTGCTGCTAAGAAACTCATGATATTGTGTGGCCTCTATCCTTTGGACTATCTAGAGGCTCAGAAATACTGCAGTCTTTGCTAACTAGAGGATCAATGATCCCACTGTTCCTGTGTATATGATGGCTAATTGGCCTAACTATTGGTCTATCTTGCAGAAAAAACAAGAAGGTCAAACAAATGCTTAGGAAGGGGATCAAGATGTATGAAGCGATGGCAACTGAGATTTCCAAGCGAGCAGCTCGGTGGATTCTTCAGATTGGAAGCATTTTGTGATCTTGCTGCTTTGCTCCGGCATGTGGCTAGTTTTGAGTCTGTAATGCAATCTAGTTTGTAATAATGACGCTTTATATTGTAGTAGACAGTTGTTGTGTCGGGTTAATTTTGGCTACTTGATTTGGGATGCTTAAGATAGGTGA
Source organism: Bromus sterilis (assembly GCA_950022295.1). NCBI lineage: Eukaryota > Viridiplantae > Streptophyta > Magnoliopsida > Poales > Poaceae > Bromus > Bromus sterilis. Next base: position 9,833,856 of record OX465595.1, on the reverse strand, counting down.
AATCCTAGTATGCCAGGTCCTGCAGGACGGTTTACTTGCAACCTTGCGGGATCGCCTAACCCATGTCGCTACTGTCGAGCTAGATGATGTTTTGTCTTTGTTGCAGGATTTCATACCCAGCGACGTGCCGGATGGAAACTCTGGGATTCACGTAACGCCCTGGTCTTTAGAGGCGAAATGCACACTCCGAGTGACACTATTCGCCATGTTATTGCTGACTTCTTTCTCTGGATTCATCGTTTTAGAGATCACGACAGTAAAGAGGCCGCCATGTCTTGGCGGAACTACCTCTCATCCCGACCCTTGCTCTGATGTAACACCGCCCGTGGGCACTTTGAGTAATATATTCAGGTGTGTACTCTCTCCCCCCGGTGATTGTTCAAAAAAAAAGATAGGTGCTGAGAGCTCGGCGTCTGCGAGCCTCTAGTGTAGTCTCAGTTGGTGTCTAGGGGTTGATCGATCTTTTGTTAGCACCCTAAGTGCTGGGTATTTTGCTCGTTGGTCTGGCGACGCTAATTAGGTAGTAGTATGTACCTTGGACATGTGATTCATATAAATGAAATCGAAGGGGGATACCTCTTTTATAAAAAAAAACTAAAGAGAGGAACATAAACGATCACCCATAAGGGAGATGCCTTCAAATCCCAGTGCCTCGTGGCTTGGTCGTAGGTGTGTCATCCGTGCTCCAAGGGTGGCCTCGAGGAATGGGACCTTCCAGCTTGGATATATTGGGTTTTGGGGTAGCTTACCACATATACCGTGTGGTGAGGTATGGGACCTATGACATAGAACAAGCTCCTATTTGTTAAGTTCCTTCATCGATTGCACTTACGCGGTGACACTCCTAGTCCGTGTGGATCTTGTCTAAGCTGAACGGAATGCGGGTCCGCGATGCGGCTGTTGCGCGGCTGCTTGGTGGCCATTGGGGATCTCTTGCCAATATCATTAAGCTCGCCGACCTTTGACACAAGTTGATGACCTCTAGAAGAGATTACCATCATGTTCAGGCTCGATAGTATCCAAGGGTCCTTCCATATGTTACTTTTCTCTTAGTTTCAACCCGTAAAATATAGTCTCGTTTAAAGAATTTAGTGCTAGAAACAAGATTTTGGCAGGTAGAACAAGAATCATTTTTGGGCCTAGCACGTAAGACTTGGGTACGAAACATGTTTTCAATGAGACCCAAACATGCTTCGCTAGCATTGCCAACTTAAAAAACTGGAGATCACGAAAGACTATGCGATCCATATGTTTGCTAGCGTATCTTTTACCTTCATAATCATCACCCCATCAAAATCCCGCAATGTGATACATATTTTTTACAAAGCCTCATAAACTGTAATGGCTTGGGCAACAACTTTCAATAAGATTTCCTTCCTCTAGTAGGTAGGCCTTTTTTTTCATCCACTAATCCTTTTCAAAATCCGATCCAAAAAGTGTTTAAAGCAATCACTCATGGTAGCTCTGACTAAAGATTGGAGATTCAAGTAACAACCAAACAATGTTTTGTCAATATGAAGTTCATTGCATATTTCATATATGGTAACATTACTTGCATTGGGACTGGAAAAATATAATGTAATTTGTTGTACTTACAACTGTCCTAAGTATAGTCAGGTCAAATTGGTATACTTCCCAACCGCTAATGGGCTAACTCATTCTGGCGCACTCAGTTACCTGTGGTTGCTTTACATTTTTTTTTCCGGTTATTAGTCCATTATTTAAAATAGAATATTGGAATTTTTAATGCGAGCTAAATAAAAAACCCATCTTAAGAAATACAAAACAGTTAAAAATAAGTTTAGTGTGCATTAGAAAAAATGTTGTATGCAAAAACAGTTCATTATATATAAAGTTTTGTTTAGTGTGTATTAGAAAAAAAGTTCACCCCAGATTGAATAGGTTCGCTTCAAATAAAAAATATTTGTAGTATATTTTTACAAAATTCATCATATATTAAAACTAATATTCAACATGCATTTAAAACATATTCACCATATATTATAAAAAAGTATAGTATAGAAACCTATAAAACAAAAAAGTGAAAAAAGAAAAACCAAACCTTGGAAAATAGAAAAAACAAAGAAGAATAAAAAAACCAAAGTAGAAAACTACAGAAGAAGAAAAAATACATAAGAAAAAAATAGTGCTACGACACACGAAAAACCTAGAATTGGACCAGCCTAAGTCGTGTCGTAGACGGCAAATAAGATCTACCTTAGAGATCATGATCATTACTGCTAGGAAGGCTAACTAAATCAAAATCAATAGCTAGAAGGTATCCCTTGTAAATGTCATTCACACTCTTCCTATGATAACAACTACACTCTCACTCCTCCTATGATAACAAGTGGCTTATTATATGTGTGACACTTGTCACAACTTTTTCTGTGATAACAAGTGACTCACTATATGTGCGACACATGTTGAATTTGAAAGTTTTGTGTTTTTTTTCGTTCATTCATGTTTTTAACATTTTATCTTTTTAATAGTGCTTCAGAATCATGAATCATTTTTCTCATTGCGCTTCTCGCGTTGAGATCTTTGAAACTAGATTCCAAGTTAATAAATTTGAACACATATTTTTTGAAAAAACAAAAAACAGAAGTATAACTCTGTTTTTTATTTTACATCTATGCTTTTCACTTTTTCAAGAACCATAATTGTGCTTTGCACTTTTCGGAAAGCACCGTTGTGCTTCACCTTTTCACTTTCCAATAAGCTTGACAATGCTTCTTGCAGAAGCACAATTGTATTTTTCACTTTTTGAAAAGTGCGGTTGTTCTTATCCAAAAAGCACATATATGCTTTTTCTTGAAGCACAACTACACTTATCACTTTTAAGAGGCACAACGATAAAACATAACTGTGCTTTCTTGGCTTCAAGCGAGGAAACAAGAAAAAACATAAAACATTTGCAAAACCCTAAAAAATAAGCAAACAAAATATCTGAAAAAACCAAAAACACGTTAGAAAGTAGAAAAACTTTTCCCGTGGGATGCGCTTATCATGTGACACATGACGACGGTTGAACGTACCCCACATCTTGACCTCCCTGCTCCTCGAGCGCCCACTAGAAATCCTTCCGATAAGATATCCATGAGATACCCTGAACCCTAAACCCAAGATAGTCGCTCCTTAACTAAGTTGAAAAATAGACTAAGAAAACTATGCCAAAGCCCATAGTTTACAGGATTAAAATCAACATTTCAAAGTTAGTGCAGCCCATTAATGTCGTGCTTGGCCTGTAAGATTCAGTGCAGAAACTTTTTAAAGTCCTAGGTTGAAAGGTCCTCGTCCTATACGACATGCACTGTAACGGAACCTATTTCCTGGTTGGTTCTTTTGAGTATTTGCTGAAATGTGACAATGTTTTCTAAAATACAATTTTTTTTTGAAAAATGTGAACATTTGTTATCAATTTGAATATATTCCAAATGTCTTTTTAAATGTGAACAATTATTTTTTGTACATTTTAAACAAAAAAATTAATATGCGTTTGGAAATAAGTTCATCATATACTAAAAATAATTCAATGTAAATAACCAAAAATGTTAAATATGTGTTTGGAAAAATGTTCATCATATACTAAAAGGCTTTCAGTGTCTATTTGAAAAAAATGTTCATCATAAATTTAAAATTGTCACATATATTTAATCTGTATAAAATGAAAATTTCAAAAAAATTAAAAGAGAAATTGATATTAGAATATAATACAAAGTAAAATATAAAAAAATACACACAAAAATAATGAACAAGAAAACAGCCAAGAAACAACTAAAAATAAAACAGTCGTAATAGGCCGGCCCATCTGGAAGCTCAGGTTAGTGAACCCGCGACGATTTCCCGCCCGCTGAGGGGATATAGGATTTGTGGCGTAGGATAGTACCTAAATGGTGCAACTTTTGTGTTCCCTTCTGTCTATGATGCCAATAATGTGTCTTGTTTCAATAAAAGTTGATAATACTGTGAAAAACAAGATCTATTGTGAACCAACTTAGCTTAGATGATTTTTTATAGAATTATCCCACTTGAATTAAGTTGTAGATTTAGCATGTGTGTTTGCATTTATCTAGATTTATTTCAGTCTTCGATGGAGTTTTTAACAAAAAAAAAGGACTACTTACGCAAATGAAATGATAAAAAGGTCATATTTGAATGCAAATGATAAAACTATCATGGTGACAGGTTCGATAAGTGCCATGTGTGTGTGGCACGTGCCACATGTCACTTGCCGGGTATACCGCTATGGTAAATTTGTCATTTGTATTTAAATATGATCCTTTTACCATTCCATTTGCATATGTGGTCCTTTGTGTCAAAAGTTTCTTTCGATGATGTGAGTATATCCATAGTTTCATTTTGCCTAAAGAAACAAATGGAGTATATTTATCATGGACAAGCTAACCGTGATCAACCTAAAAAAATGTTTCTTTAATCGATGCTAAAAGGTCTATAGACCCTAGGGCTGTTTTATACAGACCTAGTCACCACCCTAATCAAATATATACACTTCGGTGACATTGCCCCGTAGACAAAACTCTAGTTTTTACGGGGACGACATTTCGGCTCCCAACTATGGTTGGCGTCATCGTCACTTTTGCCGCATTATCACATTTGCCACAACTATGAACCCATCCTCACCCCCAATTGAGTCGCCGATGGCATGCTTCATCCCCATTATCTTGATACAACTTATTTGGTGGCCCACTGGGCAAGTGACATCGAGGTCCACCATGTCTACGACTGTTGACAAATCATTCAAGTCGATACGGTTTGCAAATTTTATCGTGCATGTGTCGTTGAGTTTGTCGTTCATCTAGATCAACAACAATGACCTAGCCATGGCCGAGGACTCCACATTCGAATCCAACCTATTGTTCGGGGGTACTATGTGCAGCTTGAGCGCGAGGTGAGGAGGAGGAAGACGAGGTTATGCAGGAGAACATTGTTCTCTTCGCCTCTGTGAAGTCTATCAAGTCGAGGAGCATGCACAATTGAGGCCCGCAATACCTCATATCATGGAGAGCTTGCCTTCCGAGAGCACTAATTACATTTTGCGCATCACAACAAGATATTAAGAGCTAGTCGAGACATCAAAACTATGCACATCAGTGGGCGTTGTTGGGGTGCGTGTTGCGGTATCGGTTGTACCCTTCTTATTCGTAGCTTGAAGCTTCTCCCCTTCTGATTGTTGGGCATGTGCAGCGGGGATGTTCTGCTTGAGGAGAGCCTTTGCCGTCTCGTCGGAGATGCTCTGACCCTCACTTTGTGGCCATCTTTCAGCGGCATCCACTATTGTTCTTAGGGGAACTTGTCCATCTTGCAACTGTGCGATGCCTTTCGATTCAGGAGAGGAGGTCGTGTCCTTCTTCGAAGATGGATTTGGTTGCATGTGCAGTGCCGGGGTCCATAGTTTCTTGGTGATAGCATTCCCTGCTGGTGCCGGTCTTCCTCTCTCCTCAACGAGTTCTTGTTCCTGGTGCTTCGTTTACGGAGGAGACCTAGGCGTCTTTGGTTTCATTCTTCATTGTTATAGCGTATGAGGCTTAGTTTGTTGGTTTCTAGCGCCATTGTATCTTACCGATTTATTTTTCTTTTTCTTATTAGTGTGTGTATGCTTGTATTCCTGTCGGTTGATGATGTTGTTAATTCGAAACCATGTTAGATTGAAGCTCCATCACCCTGCAAGTACCCATGATTTTTGAGATATAAAGTTTTTAGTTTTTTTTGGAGATTAGGTTTTAGCTATCATTAAAGTTGCCTCTTGGTAGCTACGGCACATGCCTATATTCATCGTTGCATTTTCTTAGTTCTTGATTCCAGAACCATTTGCTTGAGTTTTCCGACCAAAGCCAGCGGCCGGTGGCGTTTGAGACAAAACAATATAATACTCCCTCCGACCCGTTTTACTGTTTGCGCCGGCGTTTTTGCAAAAAAAAAACCTATCTTTTTTCACCTGAAGTTAGACGTCCTCCCACCGCTCTCCCACCGCTCTGCGACGACCTCGCCCTCCGCTCCTCGCCCTCGTCACCTCGCCGGCACCTCGCCGCTCCTCCCTCGCGCCGCGCAACTCCTCCCTCGCGCCTCGCCGCTCCTCCCTCGCGCCGCGCAGCTCTCCCTCGCACCTCAGCGGCTTCTCCCTCTCCTAAAAATTGTTTCTTTGCGGCGATGGACTCACCGGCCATGTACTCCTCCTCCTCCGCCACGGCAGCAGCGCCGCCCTCCGAGTCAGCGGCCTGCAGGGCGGGGTGCGAGCGGAGGTGGAAAGGGCAACGCGGAGGACGGCCGCACCGGATCTGCTGCCGTGAGGTCGGCTCCTTCCTTCCTCCCTCCGTGAGGGCGACGACGAGATGCCCAAGGAGCTCGTGCTCCGACCCCAGGAGCTCGTCAAGGTCCCTCCTTCTCCTCTCCAAGGAGCTCTCCCGTTCGATTTGATTTCTGAACTTGCTACCCTCTGTTTCTGAACTTGCTCCGTTTCTGAATTCTGAACTTGCTACGATTTCTGAATTCCTGCTCTGTTTCTGAACTTGCTGCCGCTCTGCACTTGTGCAGGATAACGAATGAGAACATTGAGCAGGTGCAGCCGCCGATGATCAAATCTTGGGCCCGACCCAAACAACATCGACTTGGAGGTACTGCTTCTACTCTACACTGAAATCCTCTTCGTTGCTTCCTGTTAACTGAAGCTGGGGTTAAATTTTCCTTCTTTTGAACCCAACAAGATCAGTAGCCCAAAGTACTTGCTTAGATGTTTACATTTCATCTACACTTTGTTTTTCAGTACTGGTAGAGATGTGATCAACAATCATTGCTTAGAAATGTGCAGATTCAGAGGGCAGGTGCAGAGAAATGTTAAAGGGAGTCCATACTTCAACAGGGTTTCTTCCAATGCTACAAAGTCAGGTAGGTACTGATCCATGTTCTATACTTTCTTGGTATGCTTGGTTTATGTGGCTAACCCTGTTTTATTTCCTTGATTGATCCCCCAATTTGGAAATAATACTGCATGCTTGTTGATATGCAGTATAGTTGTTGATGAGTAGAAAATATTGTTAGCTTTCTAGGTAAACTGATTCTTTACCTTTAAATTTTTTGATGGCATCTTTGAAGCACTTAATTCTCAATCCAAAAAGAGCACACCTTCATGCTCAAACTGATTTCATTCTTGAAAGAAAAAAAATGCTCAATCTGATTGTGTCTATTCCAATACTATGGTTTTAGCCTGATCCATTCAAATACTATGACTTCACTTACAAGTTAGTAAATTCAGAGAATAGTAAATTCAGAGAATAGCAAACTCCTCTTGCCTCTTGCATTCAAAACATTTTCCATCCATACAGACACAAACAACCAAGGAAAAGATCTTGATTGAGCACCAATAACCATTAACCTGATAGCATAAACAATAATGCTCCAAAGGATCACTACTAAATGCCAGCTATTTTAGGATGACTACTCCTTGGCTTGTGCCCTCCTTGGTTTCTTCTTCTCCTCCTCTTCTCCTCTTGATCCTCTTCTTCTCCCCAGGCTTCTCTTCTTCTATTCTTGGTAGTATTGCAGCTTCAAATTCACTTATTTGTGTTTCCCGGATGAGATCAAGTTTTTGTAAATAGTAAACATAAAATTATGTCAGTAAGATGCATCAGGTTAGAACAGACAATTACAAGCAATAAGACATTGACATACACTCTTGACTCGACGACACGGACGGACAATGCTTGATGGGTCCTCCAACCATGTGCTATATTCTCTTCCTGCGATAAATGTGTCATCATCCACGATTACTTGGGACCTTCCTTTTCTCTTTGTTCCTTTCGTTGCTTGTTTCTCCTTCATCTTCTCCTCCTCTTTCTCGACTTGTTGTTTCTCATAGTCGGCTATCAGCTTTAAGGTTTCTTCATATAGTTTGCTCTCAACCTCTAGTGTGTTAGGCAGCCTTTCCTCTTTTATTAGCTTGTCCTTGCCCATGTGGGGTAGCTTATACGTGTTTCCACCTTGGTCTTTGATAATCTCCACTAGGACAGACTGCAAGGTTACATACACTTTGGCAAGTGTCTTCACGTCATATGCATCATAAGCTTGTTCGACGGATTCTATCAGTTCTTTGAGAGTGTTAGGTGCACTCTCAAATGCCAAGGATTGTATGGAGCCGAAGAAGCAAAGATCCAAAACATTCACATCCGGCGAGTTAGGAGGTTGGAAGGTCAACCTAATATCCAGTCCTGAAGCTTTTACAGCGGCCAGAAATACAGGATCATCAGGCTGAACATGTGTTCTTGCATTGTCTTGTTGTATCCATATTGTTCCCACATCTCCATCGTCAGGCCACACTTCTACAATTCCTGGAATTACCTTCTCACAGAGATATTCCCGCATGATGTCTCTGGTAACATTGACGTTCTTTAGTTTCATTGTGCCTTTTGTCATATACTTCGAGTTGTATTTGGCTACATCTTCTGTGACAAAAGCCCATATGCCTACCTTTCCGTCAAATGTCACATTTCCTTGCGCATCATGTCTTGGTGGTCTTGCAACCATAGTTAAGAACATGACCTTCCCAATGCTGTTTTTGTTATGGATAGTCCGAACTGGATCTGGTTCTTCTCGGGTTAGGTAGTACGTTCGGTTTCGCTTAGTCATATCAAACCATTTTTCATCCATATGGATAGTGTTCCCCATCTTTTTGAACGAAATCTTTGCTTCTGATATTTTTGTTTCGTCAATCATTGAGATGCAATATAGGAGCCTTCTAATTCTGTTTTCCAAAGTTAGGTGTGATTTTAGGCTATTGGTATGGCGCCTTAAATCACCACATGCCAACCTCCTTTGCAGTGTTGCGAAAGGGATATCAAGGGACCTTGCCAACGCCCTCAATGTACCCCTTTTGTTCAGTGCAACTTGAGGCACCCTTTCATCGAGATTAAGCTCTCTCCGCTTTCTTCCGCACCTGCCCTTTCGCTTATTTGAGAAATCAAGCACTTCATTTCTTCCCTCTTGCTCTATGGCCTTCTTCCATGTCTTCTCGACAGATCTAAGACATATTCCCAAAAGCTGAGCCACATTTTCTTTATCCGCCTTCATCACGGGTCTATCTTTTCCTAGTGCTTTCAATGCAATATATGCTGCAAATTTATAACCCTCCGGCTGATCTTTATGGTGCCTCTGCACAACTTCTTCTTGGTCTTCTTCTTCTTCAATGTGGCCTGCCTGAGCAACTGCTACTTGGTCTTCTTCTTCTTCAATGTGGCCTGGCTGAGCAACTGCTACTTGGTCTTCTTCTTCTTCAATGTGGCCTGGCTGAGAAACTGCTTCTTGGTCTTCTTCTTCTTCAATGTGGCCTAGCTGAGCAGCTTCTTCTTGTTCTTCTGGAGTATGTGGACTGAAGTTCAGATCCAAAACCCTCCCTCCATCATTAAGCTCTTGTGGAGGAGTTAAGTTGATATCAAAGAGTACCATCTTCTCCTACGGTGGACTGGGCAAGCTGCAGAAAAGCAATTGAAAATTAATAACATGCACAAAAGCATGAAGGATAAACAAGCAATAAAAAAGTTTGAGAATAAAAATGTCTATGATCTAGTTGTGTTTATGATCTAGAGTATGTTTATGAATTCTCAAATGTCTATGAATCTAGTTATGTATGTCAGCAGCTATCTAGTTATGTATGTGTGTATGAACCTGCACAAATGTTTACAGTTTCTATGGAAAATGTTGGTTCAATTATCTCTTACAAGGAGTCTGTAAACACATTAGAAGCTCACAGTATGACATATGTCATATTTTCAAGATATTCTCAACATTTTTTGTCTGGTGTACTTTGATCAGAAGCTGCGGGCAAAATACCATCAGTTTCAAGAAAAAGAAGGCAATATCTATACCAGAAGCTACTGTGAAGAAACAGGTGAAGATGATTCAGATACAGAATCACTATATTTTCAGATGTCAGCAGCTAGTTATGAATTATAGTCTGCATGTTTACAGTTTCTGCATATTACCAGAATCTTGGGACCTGAAGAGTAATGCTGAGAAGATTGAATTCTCAAATGTCAGCAGCTAGTTATGAATTAAAGCTAGTTATGAATTCTCAAATGTCAGCAGCTAGTTATGAATTATAGTCTGCATGTTTACAGTTTCTGCATATTACCAGAATCTTGGGACCTGAAGAGTAATGCTGAGAAGATTGAACTTCTTGCTTGCAGTTTACAGTTTCTGCATGTTTACAGTTTTTGCACTTGTAACACTTCTTGCTTGCAGTGAGACTCATAGGCAAGCTGGACGACGGCACCGTGTTCGTGAAGAAAGGAGAGGTCGCGTTAGCGAGAATACCACCTGAACATGCGTTCGGTTCATCTGAAACGAAGCTTGATCTCACTGTGATTCCTCCCAATTCAACCGTATTTTATGAAGTAGAGCTTGTTTCGTTCGAGAAGGTAACTACGGTGCCTACTTAACTTGTTGTTCACCTATCTTTCTTGCTGCTCATTTTCGGAAAAGATGGGCAAATAAGAAGCGGCTTCCAAGAAGAAAGACGAAGGGAATGTGTGGTTTAAGATGTGCAAGTATGCCAAGGCTTCCAAGAGATATGAAAAGGTAAACCGCTTCGGCCTTTGAACTGAAACTCTCGTCATCTTGTCCTGTTAAATTGTATTCATACGGAATGGGGTTCGTTCCTGACATGAAGCTACATCTTTGTCTTCTCCATCCAAACAGGCTATGAAGTACATCGAGTACGACAGCTCTTTCAGCGAGGATGAGAAGAAGCAATCCAAGGCGCTCAAGGTCAGCACAAAACTGAACAACGCAGCGTGCAAACTGAAACTGAAGGAGTATAAAGAGGCAGAGAAACTCTGCACAAAGGTGAGTGCATTCTCTAAAATGTATCCCTCGAGCACTTTCATGGATGAAATTACCAGAACATGACCCATAAACGATGGCACAAATGCGCAGGCGTGCATCGAGCTCGTCGATCTGGAACTAGCGGAGTTGGATATCAAGAAGGAAGGAACGGGACAGAGGAGGCGCACCTCTTCCTCTCCCGGCGGACAGAGGACTGGGCCGACGCGCGTGGTCGCCGGAGAAAGGCAGCAGTGGCCGCCACCTCTTCCTCTCCTGGCGGAGACGCGACCGCCCTCGAGAGAGAACAAGTTCCTGGGCCGGCGGCGAGCAGCGGACGGAGCGGCCGACGGGGAGCAGCGGCGAGGCAGAGAAGGGGGAGGCAGAGAAGGAGCAGCAGCGGCCGGCGAGCAGCGGCCGGCGGTGGGAAGGGGAAGCGGCCGGCGGCGGGAGCGCCCTCCCGGTGGCCGGCGGTGGAGCTCTCTCCCGCGATCCAGGACGCCAGGGACTTCATTGCAAACAGATTTAAACTGGCGGGGGGTTTTTTGTAAAAAAAATTAAAACAGAGTGGCGAACAGTAAAACGGGTCGGAGGGAGTATTAGTAAATGAAATAGCCATTGTAGTCGATCGCCTTAAACTAGTATCAGTGTGGCTACTTAACAAAACAACATATATGCTTGAGACTATATACTACTCCTACTACTTTCTTAATCTTAAACTAGACCGGCCACTTGGGAATGATGGTTGAGTATGATACCGGCCGGTGTCCAATTAAGAACTTGTTCATTTCCTCTGCTTCGTGTATGCATCTGATCCAACGGGGAACGAGAGAAAGATATGCTTGGATTCCATTTGACTATTTCGAGTTGCTAAACACTCGATCCACACATATAACCTCCAAACTCCTAGGTACATGCACATTGCTACACCCCTGTTGGACTGATCAACTGAACAGTGGTGCTAATGTCTGAGTCTTTTCTTGGTTCTCGTATCAGCAACTTAATTGTATTTTACATCAGCATTTTCCTCCAAGGCTCCAACTTGAGCACATGACAACACGTATATGTGAAAAGGGAAGTACGCGTGAATCAACCCGTGGTAGAGTTCATTAGAGAAACAGTGGTATCTTAGACTAACAGAGTTCAAATGACATATTTTACATTGATGCTCACATTTTATGCATCATCGATCTTGCTTCTTTCATTCTTCGTTGCAGCTGATTCATGTGGCCGTCCACCAGCCCACCACCGCCAACATGTTCTTTCATTGTGCCCGCGTGTCGCCGTTGGCTTATGGAATGGAGGGAGTATGTATATAATCCAGTCATCCTCAATTTCTGATCTACGTAGAATAGTAGATCAGAAATATGGGAGTAGTGTGGGAGCTTAGTAACTTAGCATTGTTAAGGTTTTAATGGGTAAATTTCTAAATCCATTTATTCTCTTTTCTCCATAATTTTAGGAAATTAGCCTTACAATGTTTCCTAAGAAGTATTTACCGCGTGCTGAGCAAAAGAAGAAAAAAGAAAACAATGTGATCTGTCAACTTTGATGGTGTAGGAATATTATTGGAGGTACCGTAAATAAATAATGAAAATGAATATAATTATGTCTTTATTTGAACCATTAATAAAAACGCAGCTCAGCTTTTTAACGCTAACTAAAAACATGGCTCAGATTTGAGGATACAGAGAGGAAAGAGAGAACCTACGTCTTACGCATATAAGGTTGAAGGAGGACGCCGGTTGTGGCACTCATGACTCACCAAAAGGTCGAGTTGATGCCATGACATGTGGATTGGGCCAGCATCGGCCCCGCTGGTAGAGATCATGGGGCTCCAAGAAGACGTTGGCGGGCAAGTCTATGGTAGCAACGACGAGAGAAGGCTTGGCCGATAGTGGCGCAATGTGCATAGTGGCACGATAAATAAAAGAGGGGAATATTCATTGACAATTTATTGTTGGAGAGGAGATGAAAAGAACCGTCGAACCAAGAGGCAATAAGCGGAAGTGACAGACTATCACGCCTCATAAAAAAGTTAAAAATTTGTCCGTAAAAATTGATTAATTTGTTGATGGGAAAAATGCCCATGTCATCATGCATGTGGAGAGTGGGGAGTTGCTGATTGGTGGATTGGTTGATGTTTTGAACCCAAAATTAATGTGTCATGCATGATGACGTGGACTATGTGTATGTAGAAAGAATTGTGATCAACTTTTTAAGAATAGTAGATTTAGGCCTCGGCAGCAGCATGCTCTCACGCATGGTTTCCGGGCTGGTCAGATCGATGTCCCACTCCGAGGATAGTGGCGGCGGGATCGGCGAGCCCGGGGATCGCTCAATTTATTTCTATCAGCCTTTTTATTTTATCTTGATTTGAACTTTGCATTCAAGAGATGGAATAGATTTAATTTTTTTATTTTACCACTTAATTTTAACATTCACTCAGTGCGGTTCTATCAGCTTGATACAGGGATTGAATGTGAATGTTTTTTATTGACAGAATTGCAAACTTAAAGAGAGAGGGTATGCTGCCACATCTCTGGTTCAAAAACAGTCGGGTAAATCGTCGCCTGATCAAGGATGCGATTCTGTGCATTCCTGATACTGGAAACTGGGCAGCCCGCATGGAGCAGCGTGATCGACGAGAATGGATCAACTCTGTCGCCTGCCAAGTGACAAGGATGGATCACTGAAGATATATAGATGAACACGTCCGTCCGTCTGCTCGTACTCGTACTCCCAGTCCCAGACGGATCGTCCCATATCCAAAGTCTGCTTTGGATTAAATTGTGGGCTAATCAGAGCATGCACGTAACAGCTGGCGACTGGCGTTGGCCATTATAATTATCCGCGGCTGCTGGTGCAAATGCAATGCATCTGATCTGATTGTACCGCCTGCTGTGCTCTTGATTCTTTTAGTCGCACGCATTCATTCGTGGATCCGTGCGTAGTGTATCTGGAGTATCTTGTAGGAACCCGTAAACAAAGATGCAAGGAGAAATGGTGAGTGAAATCACAAGCATAGGGCACGGTGAGAATGAGATCCACTCTGATGGAGAAATCGGCAATACGTAACAGCATGTCAGCATGCTGCATTGGTGAGAGATCCTTTGCTAATCCTCCCGCGTAGAGTAATTTTGGAAGGGCCGTCGATCGAACTTTGTCGTCGTCTATCCATCCATGAGCAACCAACCTTGGAGACGAAGCAAGGCGGCAATGGCAAAATATCCGGACGGGGCAACAAGAATCGGCAACGCGCAGGAGGAGAGCACGTCGATAGATCGACCGGCGCGGGCAAGGACGGGACGGACACCAACCCAATGATTCGATCATCCCAGCGATCCATCGACATAAGTAGGAGCCCCACGGCGAACCCCACATCGAACCGCGGCTGGCATGGCATGGCATGGCATGGCATGGCTGAGCCTGAGTTCGTGCCAATGATTTCTCCGGTCCAGAGTCCAGACGATGATATGATACGCAGCACCAGCAAGCCGGCTGACAGATAGATCAACATTGAAGGCGCGAGATCGAGACGGCCATGCATGGACATGGACTGGATCCCTACCTTGCAGTTGCAGGATGCAGGGCACAGTGGCGGTGGAGGGAGGAGAAAGGCCAATGTATGTCCCTGTCGTCGCCCGTCTGATCGATCCAGGCCGGACGTACGGTGCGCGGGCCGCCCATCCCCATCGCGCGCCCCCACGGCACAGTGCACGGCAATACGTGCGTGAATACGCCATGGATGGCAACGGCGATGGACGAGCTGGGTGGGGTAGCTTTGGGTGGGTGGTGCCGAAGCGAGCGAGCGAGCGAGCGAGCGATCTCCGCCGACGCGCGCGGCCATGCCGGCATTGAGTGGGGGCGTGAGCTGTGCGCGATCCAGGTGGGCCGGCGTGCGCCGACTGCACGTGTCCCCGCCGCTCCTCGCGCTCTCTGGTTTCCAAACCTCGCTCTCCGTCCGTCCGAGACACCTGGACGCGGTCAAAAAGCTTGTTACTGCCACGGTGGAGTGTCAAGCTCGTTGTGCTGCACACAAGTCAACTGCGTGGCTCACAATGTCCAACTTGAACTCCTACTTGAGTTTGACTGAACTGTCGGCTTTGCAAGGCTCACGGGGCTCCTCCTCGCACACAATGATGGTCAACCCAACCAACAACAACAAAAAGGTTTGTACACGTACGTACAAAGCGCCCGTGTACGTACGTTACTTTAGCTAGTGTCTTCCATAAGAAGGTGATTTGTTTGGGCTCCTTGCTCTGCAAGCTCAACGTCCCGACCCAAAGTGAAAAGGTAATCCAACGTGTCCAATCCGCCAGCTGCGCCTTCGCCGGCCACACCACACTATCCAGTATCCACTCCCGCCCGTGCGCGCTCTGCCCAACCACATGACAAAACCCTATAAAAACAGCTCGCCGCTCTCCCCTTGCCACACCACGGCACGGCGCCACCTCTCCAACCGTCCGGCAGACACACACACCTCGACGACGCACGCACGCCGGGATCATCTCATCTCCGGCGATGGCATTCCGCAGGCGGCTCGCCTGTCTCGCCGTCCCTAGGGCCTCCTCCTACCTCCGCCGCACGCGGCACAAGAAGCTCTCCTACGCCCGCGCCCGCTCCGTCAGCCTGCCCGGCCGCTTCCACCCGGTCGTCGCCGGCCTCCACGACTCCGCCAACGACCTCCTCGGGTGGACCGAGGAGCCCGCGCCCGCGCAGGCCGCCACGGCGTGGATCGCAGACGGCGTGAACCTCCTCGGCCGTCTCCTGGCCGGGCTCACCGACCTGCTCCACCACCCGCAGGCGCAGGACCCACTCCGGCACTCGCAGCGGCGGGGCGGCAAGGCGGCCGCGCCGTGGGCGGAGCGGCTGCTGGACGACCTCCTGCTCCTCGCCGACGCGCACGGCTGCTTCCGCGAGGCGCTCCTGTCCCTCAGGCAGCTGCTCGCCGAGGCCCACGCCGCGGTCCGTCGCCGCGACGCCGTGAGGCTCGCGGCCGCGCTCCGTGCTCGCCGCCGGTCCGACCGCGACATCTCCCGCCTCGCCTCCACATTGCGCGCGCTCTCCCACCGTTCGTGCTCCTCCGCCGCAGCGTCCACGTCCGACTCCAGCGAGGCCGCGCTCGCCGAGGCCGTCGCGGCCGCGACCTGCGCCGCGGCGGCCGCGTCCGCCGCAATCTTCGCGGGGCTCGCGTCGGCCTCCGCCTCCTCTGCATCGCGCGCATTGAACTCGCCGGCATCGTCCGCCTCTCCCGCAAAGGCAGGTGCCGCGCCGGTGTGGTGGGTGGCCGACCTCCTGCGCTGGCGGCGCCGCACGGTGTCCGTCGCCGCGGCCTGCGAGTCCTCCGGCTCGCCGGGCGGCACAAAGGATGCGCATCCGGTAGAAATCTGCGACGAGGAGGAGGACGAGAGGCAGGCGGCCATGGAACGGCTGCGGAGCCTGGAGGAGTGCGTCGCGGCGGCGGAGGACGGCTGCGAGCAGGTGTACCGCGCGCTCGTGAACGCGAGGGTGGCGCTGCTCAACGTCCTCACGCCCTGCTTCTGACACGGCAATGTGGATTCGATTAATTTGACTCCATTGATCTTTCTTAGAAGATTTTTGTAGCTTGTATACTTGATGTACAGAGATCGTTTCAAAATTGAGACGAGATTGTTGTAATTAGGCGAAATGTTCAGTAGTAATTTTTTTGGTCTTGACCTGAAAACGTCTCATCAAAAGTGTACATGTAGTTTGGTTTCCTGGTGACATAAAGGTATGTATTTTTGTGTGAGTGGAGAAGTCGGCTAGCTAGATCATTTTTTAATATTGCTCAGTGTAAGTGACTGTTTAGATTTGGAGTATTGCACTGCCTAACCCCACTGTTTGGATATTTTCTGGTCCCTCAAATATCATACGCCGACATGGGTGGTGGTGGCACTGTGATTGTTTGGATTTTGGTCGCTTGCTCCGACATGGTGGAATGGTGGTGGTGTCGTATACTCCTTAGCTAAACTAAGATCACCTTTAGCGGTTATAGATTTTAAAACAATATACTACTTTATCCGTTTTAAATTAGACGACTTTCATTTATTCATATGTGTATATAAATATATACACAAATAAGATTTATCTAATTTAAAATGAAAAAAATAGCATGAAGTATTATCAATAATGGAAAGCAAAATCTCACTCGAACTGATTCCCAACACATTTCTTTGACTAATTTTTCTAAAGCGCTTAAAAACCTTTTAATTAGACCTTGTTTGCTGGTTAGGGGGAAACAACCCAGGGTAGTAAATCCCGAGATCAAAATTTCAACTACAAGCGTATCAAGTTTTGGGAGGCGCACAACCTACCGAGCTTTCAGGAGGAAGCGTCCAACGTCGCAGGGGAGGAGATCTGGGAAACATTTCCACGAGACAAAAGACGTGGAACTCCTACCCCATGGAAAGAGGGGCTTCGAGCTGACCCTCTCCATAGATTGGTTGGTTCAAACGTAGTGCTAATTCTCCCTAACTAACGATTCCCCGTGGTTTTTGGGCCCTGCAACCAAATGAGCCCTTAAGGTTGAAACATTCCGCCTCTACATCACTGCAATACACATATCCATTAAAAAATCATAAAAAAACTTGAACTAAGCTTTTATATTCGAAGGAAAATGAGTTTTATAGTTCGTGTGTCCTAGGAACATTTGGTGACATGGACATTTTGTCTCCCGCTCCCCTCCTCCCTCACGCTAGCAGTTGGCGATGATGATGACATGGACACCACCCCAACCACATTCCATTCCACTGGCGACTTGAAGCTCGCGCCACCTCGATCAACACGTCGTTGGCTCTACCAACGACATTGCTGCCCGGTAGACGAGTATTCATTGTGGCCCGTGTGCTTCATCATAATCACCATACAGAACTAGTGGTGTTATCTTCACACATGGACCCTGAACCTGGATACATCGCACTGTCTCTACTTGTGCTTGTTCTCAATCCCGCCTTCGGCACCGTTGTTCGGCACCGTTGGCGTCCATCAAGTCATTCCCACTACTTTAGCCGTCCCCACGACATCTGTCATTACTATACAACGACAATGAACACACTTTAATAAAACCCATCTATTTTTATAAAATATGTGTGAATTTGACGTATTTTGGTTAAACTGCTGGCGGGCGGATGCAGCTAGGGCTAGATGACCGGCTTTCACATCAATGTTCGCTGACTGGTGCGGACCGATCCACGAATGGGTATGGTGTCCATTTTAAGGAATAACATTGGAAATCTTCTTCAGATATCATGTACTTCAGTAGAGTGGTTGTGCCGTAGCTCTTTAGATTTTGGTCGCTAGCTCTGACATGGTGGCGATTCTCGTATATTACGTGCCAATCTAGTTAGCATAAAAAAGTGAAATAGATCTCGAAAATTGAGACAAAACGAAATAAAAAATTGATTTTTTTACTAAAGGCAAATAGCTGTGGCATTTTTTAAGACATTATTGGTCGTTGTAATGCGGGTTTCGATTCCGTTAATCTTTCATAAGTATTTTTCGGTAGCTTTGTATACCTGAAGTGATAAAATTTAAAAATGAAATGAAATTATAAGTAGGGCCAAATGTCCAGCTATTTTTTGCTCTTAATTGAAAACGTATCCCAAAAAGTTCAATAAACCTCTTCTAAAAAGGTTCAATACACTGACATCCTCTATTAATTAAGCTCTATTTGCTACCAGAAAAGAAAAGAAAACTATGAATATGTTTTTTTGTGCTACGAACATCCTTGAACCACAAATGCCGCATCTCCCGATGAGAGAGAATGCAGGAATGAAAAGCAAAAAAAAGCCTCCTTTCCTTCTTTCTCAAAGAGAAATAAGAGAAAATAAAGAAAAATACAGGAGGGAAATGCCCGCGACATTATTGGTAGGTGCAATGCGAGCTTTGCTTTCGTTATTATGTGATGATAAATTTCTTGTACGTAGCTTTGTATATATGAAGTGAAAAACTTAAAAATGAGATGAAACTATAAGTAGCGTCAAATGTCCAGCCAATTTTTGCTGTTAACTGAAACCATATCCTAAAAAGTTTTATAAAATCTACAATTTTGTTTCAATAAACTGGCATCACTCTATTAATTGAGATCTATTTTCTTCTAAGAAAAGAAAAGGCAAAACTATGTAGAATTATGTTTTTGACTTTCTTCCCGTTGAGTCAGCTTAGGAAAAAAAACAGAGGAATCTCTGCTCCGGACGGTGGCCAACTTCACTGCCTGCCTAGCACAAACTGCAACTAGTGCTGTACTTCAGTTAGGAACGAAATCTTTGCTTAGTTCAGTTAGAAACGAGAAGCAACGTGCACTGATGTTGGATGCTTACTTGCTGCGAATGCCCGCCCACCCACGCGCCCATAGTTGGCTCCGGATTCCATTCCATTCCAGCGATACGAACGAAGCCGGCTCCTCAACTCTGAACTGAACTTCTTTAAAAGCAAAGAGTTCCTGCCGTTAAGCCGAGAGAGCAGGCATGTGAGGCCTCCTCCCTGAATCTATGTTAAATTGTGTAGGTCGTGATTCGGTCGGTTTGGGGTCACATGGAGATTGGAGTCGATCGGCGGGTCAATTATAAGTTAAGGTGTCATGCACGTTGTTGGTTGGAGCCTGGCTGACTGACTAACTTAAACGTCCCTCTGCGATGAGGTTGACGCCCGGCGTCTCCGATCTGGGCTTTGCCGTATTTAAGACAAATCTTTGTTCCGCTCAATTATGCACGAGAGCATCTTCTATCTTCTAGCATGTGCCAGTGAGATCGATCAGGAGCACCGAGCAGTCGAGCACGAGCGTCGTCTCTGTACTGAACACGACAACCAAATTGCATCTCTGAAAACCAACAATCAATAGAAGAAGATTGCATCTCTGAAAATCGTACTACTATTCACTATAATTTTTCCTCTTTAATTACTTTGATAAGGTTGAAGTTGAACATACAGGGACTTGATCGGCGGCTAGCAATATGCCTTGGGGAAAAAACAAACAAGAGGAATGTCAGAACAGGTATGTTGTCAGCTATCAGATGAGTGCAAGTGTCGCACGCCAAGATTGAACACAGTGCAACTGAAGGAGAAAGCGGCTCGGCAGCAAGAGCAAGATTGCCAATTTAAGGAAAGCCGCGTGCGTGCGTGCACTTTTAAGCTGGATCTATCTTCGCCTCGCAATCAAGCCAGCACAGTGTACGTTCATGCGCAAGTAGCCCATGCAGCTAAGGTAACCATCGATATTCAGATGGGAGGTTGCAATCCAAGGTATGATCAGAAAGAAAAGCACGGACCCCCAGTACCCTGAACTGAACCGGCGTCGGCATGGTACGGGAAACCTGAAGCCAAACGGTGGTACTACGTGGTTAGTACTACCAGCACAGGTTTTAGACCACTCATCATTCGGTAATGGTCCTTACCCCAAGCAATGGTTGATGACATGGACAGGATAACGAACCTTTCGTTGTCCTTTTTGCAACGCCCTGCTTTTGATGGACTGGTAGGACAATGTGGATTTGTTTGATTCCACTCATGTTTCTGTAGCTTGTATACAAGATGCACAGAGATCGTTTCAAAACGAAACGAGATAATATCTAGGCGAAATGTTCAGTAATTTTCTATCCTTGACTGAAAACGTCTCATCGGAACATGTGGAGTGTTTGAAATGCATAAAGCCACCATATTAGTGTCTTGATTAGCGGAATACCACTATTTTACAATTCGTAACATTTTTCATCGCACGGAACGTGTACAATGAAAAAAAATACTGATGAAAACTGTTAATCTCTTTAGTGACGCTTTTAACTGGTCGAACTCGCCCTTCAGGCCGAGTTGGTAGAAAAAAGGTCCAGGCGGGCATATTGCTTGGTGGTCTTCTCAATGTTCAAGATATCTTTCGATATTTCGATAAATCGATTGATTTATCGCTTTTCGGTGTCTGGCGATAAGATAAATCGGTCGATAAATTTACTGATATGCCGATATGTCGATAAATCGATCGATTTATCCTTTATCTTGGGTCAACCGATAAATTCTCGATAAGCGATATCCTCGTCAATGCTTCTTCGTATGCCCCTCTCACCCTCTTTGGCATCACAACAAACGCCTGACATACAGGAGGAAATAGGGGAAGAGATGGCGAGGGAGTTCATGCTCAAGGTGGTGATACACTGCGAGTGCTACGGGTGCACGAACAAGTTGTGTGTGACGTACGGGTCCTGAACCTGGTGTCAAACAAGGTGTGGTTGCTGCCCTCGACCGGATCCAAGAGGCTCAGCAAGAGCCTTCACAAGGTCACTAACAAGAAGGTCGACCTCGTCTTCCCGCCCAGCAAGGAGCACAAGAAGGGGAAGGGGAAGGGGAAGGAGGAGCAGGAGGCTCGGGCTGTCGACGCCACACCCGCATAGGCCGACACCTCTTGGTCTTGGTCCCAAACTGGAATTGCAGGGGGGCGCCACACAGTCTCCACGTCACGAGTGCCACTCGTGCGCGTTACCCGAGGAGAGGGCGAGGTTCACAATGGATTCGTGCTAGACGGGGGTGGATCATCTCGGATTTGGGTGAGGACGAGGCATGGGTCCAATACTTTAATGTAATTCTTATTATTGTTGTGATACTTTATATTTCTGATGAATTTTTTCAATAGATACGAATTTTCAAACTGAAAATGCATCTTAGATACACATTTCCCTTGTTGGAATCCTAGAGACATTTTCATTTTGAAAATTCTTAACTATGCCAACCTTACTACCTAAGAGCAACTCTAGCAGAGTCGTTATATGGTCTGATTTTCATAATAACTATTAAATAAACACTTTTGTTTCAAAATGACACTAGCAGAGTCATCACTCTTAGCCTTCATAGTTATAGGTTATGAAAGCGTAGCATGGAGCTTGCTCCAAACCCAACCGTGAGGTAAGTCTCATCTGTTAAGCTTTATGTGTACTAGTCAACATAACAAAAAGTGTAAACTGATGAAAAGAGCTAGGTACTTTACATATATACTTCAACACCTTTTGTTTTATGTGTGATGTGAAAATTCAATACATGAATAGACTCAGATGCCTATATGTGAATAAAATGACTATAATAATTTTTTGATAAATTGCGAAAGCCAGGACTTGAACTCAAAATCTTAGGGGTTGTTTGGTTTCTAGCCACATCTTATCATACTTTGTCACAACTAATGTTAGGCAAGTTTGACCATGTTAGGTGTGTGTTTGGTTTTAATCACATTTATGGCAAGATTTTTCTATGTCTCACAAGTCATATATATAAAAAATGTGGCAAGATTCACTTAGACAAGCCAAAGTGTGTCTATGAATTTGAACACCTTAAGTAAGGCAAGTGTGACAAAATATTGTGGCAACAAGTGGCAAGGTTAGCTACAAACCAAACAACCCCTTAGTCTCTGGTACCATGTTAAGCTTTATGCAATAACAACACAATCAAACATTCGAACTAATGGTATGGCTCTCATACCATGTACAATTGAAGCATCGGTCAACTCAACCAAAAGTTTGAACTGATAAAAAGGTTAGGCAATCCACATATACACTTGAACACCCCTTTTTACGTCTGACATGAAAAGTCAACATGTGGATAAAATCAGGGTATGACTTAAGAGGCATATATGTGGACAAAAGGGGAAACATTTTTTCTATATAAATTGCGAAGTCAGGACTTGAACCCAAGACCTTAAGTTCTATATCATGTTAAGCTTCATGCGCTAGCCAACTTAACCAAAAAACGAACTAATAGAAAAGGCTAAACAATTCACATATATACTTCAACATCATCTTCTTCTTCCATGCAATGTGCATCAGATTTAAAGCAACCCAACCTCCCACGCACCATCAATGACAGGCGTTTGGGCATTAATGCCACACTCGCTCCCTTGGATTTTTGTGGGGGTCGTCAAATGGTCTTCAGGTGACAACACCTTCCGGCTTGCGTGTGAGCAGTTGCGCGGTGAGAGAGTAGGTCGCCGCATCGTTTCTCACCACGAGAAGCCCCCTTGATCGCTTGCGGTCAACCAACCATCGCCTCCCCAGTTTCAAAAAAAAAAAAAACCCATCGCCTCCCCTACTGGTTTTCCTTCAGTCTTCTCTCCCGTGCATGTCATTCCATCTCGCTCGCTCCAATTCACCACTCACTTCCTCGTCAATAGAGCACCCCGAAGGAGTCCCCCTCGTCTTAATTTTTTGGTATTATGTGGAGGAGAAGCAGCCGGATCCCCTCGTCGAAGATTGGACCATCTACGAGGTGGCTAAAGAGCCATGACGGCAGGAGGAGGCAGAATGGACGATTTAAAACCCGGCGCATGATGTCTACGTACGTTTTTATTCTTATAGACTATGTTAGGCCTCCAAGCGCAGAGGTTTGTAGGACAGCAGCAATTTTTCTCAAGTGGACAACCTAAGGTTTATCGAACTCAGGGAAATACAGGTTGAAAATGGTCTCTCTCAAGCAACCCTGCAATTAAGATACAAGAAGTCTCTTGTGTCCCCAACACACCTAATACAACTAGGAGTTGTATAGGTGCACTAGTTTGGCGAAGAGATGGTAAAATGCGAGTGATAGGTGTGGCAAAACAAGGTAATATAAATTTGTAATAAAAAGTGCAGCAAGCAAACATGTGACAAAAGTGAGCACAAATTGT
The DNA here is from genome assembly GCA_950022295.1 of Bromus sterilis. Lineage (NCBI taxonomy): Eukaryota > Viridiplantae > Streptophyta > Magnoliopsida > Poales > Poaceae > Bromus > Bromus sterilis. Next base: position 9,810,365 of record OX465595.1, on the reverse strand, counting down.
CGTCGATATGTGACGTCAGATGCCATGGGATGGCTAAAGTGAGGGGAAGACGCGAGGGAGAAGATGTCGATGGTGCCGGAATCGGGTTGGGTACAAGCACGGTAAAGGACACCACGATGTACCCAGGTTCGGGGCTCTCCGGAGAGATAACACCCCTACTCCTGCTTGTCTCTTATATATCAACGCTCTGGCTACAATAACTGCTTCTCTATCTTCTCATGGGAAGGTGAGCGCCGCCGCCGTGGGCAAGGCCCTCTCCTGCTTCCCTGAGGAGTTATTACTAGCAGTAAATGAACAGAGAGGAGAATGAGTGAATGGTGATCTTGAGCGGGTCGTCCCCCATGCAGGAGGGGTACCCGGGCTCTTATAGTGTGAGCCCAGGGTACTTCGGTAACTTCACTGCCGAATGGGCCCAGCTGTCATCCTCTAATCGCCTGGGCCCACCGACTGCTCCTCTCCGGGTGACCCGGATCCTACGAGCGGCGGCCCATGCTGTAGACCCATAGGGCACGGAGATGAACAGTGGAGCTAGGAGGTGCGGTCTTGTCGCCCTGTCCGCGGAATCGGCGGAGAGGTCGACACCGTATCTCCACCAGATCTTCGACATGACTTGGCCTTCCTGCCACCCAGATATCTCGGGATAGTGCATTTATGACCTCGTAATCATACCCCCGACTGGCGTCGGGGTCGACTTCCTCCAAGGGTAGTAGGCTATTTCGATTGCGCCTGGGCCGACTGGTGGTCCTTGGCAAGGTCGATTGCTCTGGGCAATCGGCCTTCCAGGTGCCTGCCTCGGCCCAGCTGCGGACCAATCGGATGATCGTCTTTGTGAAGGAGTGGGCCGATTGCGCCTGGGCCGACTGCCGGCATTTGATACGGCTGATTGCCTCGGAGCAATCGGCCGTACATCTGCCCAGCTCGGCCCAGCTGCGGCCCAATCGGTCCCTCCTTGTCTTGAAAGAATGCTTCTGCTTGGGTTAGCCTACCCGGTTACCAATCCCCCGACAGTAGCCCCTAAAGCTGTAAAGGTTCCACGGTCATTTGACCGCGGGGCCTTTGCAGTTTTTAATCTCTCTTCGATACCTTCCGACTGCTATCGCTTCATCGAGTGCGTCATTCCGAGTTCGTCGACCGACTAGGAGATCGCACTCGGCTGGTCGAAACTTCGTCCGATTGGATTTGGTTCGCCTCCAATTCGTGTCTTCACTCTTTTGAGAATGAAATCTTTCGCCGATTACCTTCCAACGGTTACCTCCGATTCTCCCGGGATATGGTCAATGAGCCGGGACCCACGACCCATGCGCGACTTGACGTAACTGCAGGTCTCGACCCCCACGTCGCACGCCTCGCCTCCCGCGCCAGGATTCCTTGCGCTGGTCTGCCGGTTGGCCTTCCTATGTGCTAGGCCACACCGAGCCACACAGCCGAAAACGCATCCCACTCTCCTCCCCCTCCGCCCATATAAGCCACAGGGGAGGGTCCTTTGCCTCTTCCTTCTCCCAGACGCCATCTTCCTCCTCCAGCTCTTGCTCTCCGCGCCATTGTTGCTCCGCTCCAAGCTCCCTGCTGCTCCTGCGACTCGACCTCTGCGCCTTGGATCTGCTCCGGCCACGGACCTATGCGCTCCGCCGCCTCCGCGGTGTCGTGGTCATACCTAAGGTATACCCTTAAGTATAACATATCATGGGGTATCCTTACCGAGATAATAAGAGTAACATAACATAATATATAACCGAGTTGGTCCAACTCGGATGCCTCAACTCGGATGGTCCAACTCGGATGATGCAACTCGGATGATGCAACTCGGATGCCTCAACTCGGATGATGCAACTCGGACAGACTTACTCTGCATGTGGCAACTCTGCACACGGCAACTCTGCACGCGCCAACTCTGGACGATTCAACTCTGCATTAAAAGAAAGAGTTACTCAAGACTCCCCATTACTTCGAACATTATTTCGTGTATTAAGTAGCATTAGAAACAGCCGCATTTATTAGGCACTATTTCCTCATCAATTCTCCACTATGTAACCGAAGGGGTGGGGATGGCGAACTCTATATAAGCCATCTCCCCTCCACGGGACACCAGACTCTCTCATTCTTCCTCTCCCATGGAAATGATCCCATGTACATCTTGGTCATACAAATATAAGGAAACCCTCCGGGGAACGAGACGTAGGGATTTTATCTCCTCCGCGAGAGTCCCGAACTCGATAAAATCGCCTGCGTCCACCCGTTTGCATCTCGATAGATCATGCTCCGTTCTAACCCCTATTCTTATTGTCAGGATCATATCCACGACAGTTGACGCCCACCGTGGGGCATGGCGTCTATCGATCCATGATGTGAACGGTTTGTTTTCACTTACGCGTATCTTATTTTTTGCATTTGATGCATATCTTCTTTTCCAAGAGCATAAATTTCTCGGGCGATTCGCTTTCATCCCCGAAGATGAACGATCATCACTGGCAACCATCGTTCTTCCTCCTGGTAGTTTCGATCAATGGTTGTGCACCTATCTCGGCATCAACTCGACGGCCGCTCCGCTCCTCCTCGATCGCGGCTGCAGGTGCTGACCGCTTCGACGTCTCCGGCGAGCCCGAGTTCATGGAGTGCATCAAAGACGGCCTCCACCTGGTCACGGGGATGAACGAATCGCCTCCACGAACTCATTAAACGGCAATTAATGATTTACCATGCCGGTTACCATTCTAATTGATTCCATACTATTCAGTTTCGATACCCATTAATTTGTGCATGCACACATTAATGGCCATTTAACATTTAATTTATACATATTGGGACGGAGGGCCATCTGCAAGGTCGGCCTGGGGCGCACCGGTCAGCTATTTCGTCTACAACAACGAGGGGACTCGCACGGCTCGGACAAGGTGTCCCAGTTTTGTTGCTGCACCTCCGCCTTCAGCGACTCGGACGCTCGCCTCTGCTCCAACTCGGCAACCGCGCAATGGCCGACATGCGTGAAGCTCCCCTGCGCGCAACACCTTTTTCCTCTTGCAGGATTTTCTCCACTCGGACGCGGACGATTACACAGGGACTCCACGACTCGACGACGTTCAGCTATACAACTTCGCATGTACGCCTTCGACATTGTCTCCGAGCTGCTTCAACACGGCGTCCCTCTCCGAGCTGCTTCAGCATCCTAGCCAAAATCTCCAACGCCATGCAAGGAAAGGGCTATGGGATCCTCCGCCTTGCAGCGCACCCAGCCTCCTTCCTCCAACATCGCAGCTGCCTCAACATGCAGCGACTCGGACGCAGTTACTCGAGCACGGCGGCCTTATCCGACTTGCGCCAGCTCCGCGACCTCCTCCGACCTCACCCCAACTCGGACGACGCTCACCAAGCTCCTACGCCGTTTACTCGTACGAGCCTGTGTCGGCGAGCTCCTTCTCGGACGTGGCCTTCCGCTCGACTTGCAGCAACTTGGCGCACGTTACTCGGACGGGACGCGCCCCCTGCTCCAACTCGGGCGCAGCCTTCCGCCCGACACACTCCAGCTCGGACCAGGACGCCACCTCCCGATCTGCTTCTGTTTGGCAGCCGCCGACTTGCTCGTAACTCGGCAGCCTGTCGACCTGCTCTGAGCGGCGGTTTCTCGACCTCCATCTGCTCGGGACCGCACCTGACCGGGCCCTACTCCCGCGAAAGCTCTCCCCCGACTTGCTCCAACTCGGCATCGATTCTGCACTACTTCAAGTCGGCGGTCGCCTCCGGCCAAGCTTCCAACTCGAACGTCGCCGGCTCTCCTCCAATTCAAACAGCCGCTCCTCGACGCTAGGCGTCTCCCCAACTCGGACGGCTCCTTCTCCGCCACAAAGACGTCCGAGCAGCTGACCATCCAGACTATAGGTTCTCGGATAGATTAATTGCTACTCGGATAACTAAAAACATTGCAGGTTACTCGAATGGGTTCCTCTCCAAGCGCCGTCCGACCTGGCTGCTGCTCGGGGCCGTTCACCAACCTGCACCAACTCGGCGTATCTCCGCTCCCGACTCCCACGCAGCTCGGCAGCAACTTAACCGTGCCCTCGCAGCGACTTGGACGAACCTGAGACCGGCCACGCCATGCAACGCTTCAAGCAAGACGAGCTACGCGCTCCCTCCGCAACGACAATCGCGATGATCCGAATGAGCTATGTGCTCCTCCCGCAACGACCTAATGGACCCATTCGAGGACGTTTCTTCGTTGCGTCACCGTTTCACCGACTCCGACCACATCACCAACGCGGAAACAGATAAGTTTCTCATACAACCAATCTCCGTACTTAATCTTTAGCAAGTTGGTCTCTCCCGAGCTTCACTCGGGAACCACTTCTCGGCTTTACCCGAGTCCACCTCGATGAAACACAAATTATTTTCCCCGTACTCCGACCGGTACGCCGTCGAAGGTTGTAACGCACTCAGGGGCTACGCCACACTCGGGGGCTACAACTTAGATTAGAATCAAATTTACCTTTGCTGGTGGTTTTTTGCTCTACCCATTAGTTGCGCTGCCAGTCGGCAAGTTGTTCACTTTGGTTTCTCCTGTTCTTCGTGAAACGTCTATACATGCTCGGTACCTAAACGCCTACTGTTCGTCTCCAACCCGGTCGCAACCGGACTGTCTGGTTGGCAAGAGCAAAAGCTAATGGTCTGCCGACTCGCTAAATGGCTAAACACGAGAGAACATTAAACCAAGTTAGATATATTACTATCTGCAAAGTTTGAATTATACACTTCATTTCTGCAAAGTTTAAAGTTTCGCGTTTTCACTCAGCTTTCTGGGTATGAATATTGTGATATTTTCTTCTTCTATATGTTCTCATTTCCTTTCAGATCAATGAAAGAAATTTCTTTGATTTAATTCTGTGCCTACACACAACGATTGACATTTTCTTCATTAATTCTATTCCGTGCCCGCGCACGATGATTGGTATTCTCTTTATTGATTTATTTCCGTGTGAGCACACGACGATTGATTTTCTGTTTATTAAATTAATTCCATGCCCGCGCATGATGATTACTTCTATTTATTCATTTTATTTCATACTCATGGAAGACGGGTGACTTACTCCGAGTGGCTACACTCGAGAAAATGTTCCGTGCCCATACACGACAAAGAAATTCCAAATTCTTTCAAGAAACAACACTCAAGAAAATATCCCGTGTCCGCGCACGATGAAACAATTTTGTATAGCTTCAGTAAAATACTCCAACTAACTACCAATAGTTAGTCGGAGCCTTGGGGGCTACACCCAGTGGGTGTACTAAGAAGTGCTCCCACTGAAAGGAAAATTCCCGAGTAGACCTTCACTCGGAAGAACAACATGCCGAGTAAGGCATCACTCGGACACACCCAGTGGGTGTACAATAAAAACCGAGTAAGTTGTCACTCGGATACTCAACAAAACCGAGTAAGTTGTCACTCGAAGTATTTTTTCGAGTAAGCTTCTACTCGGAGAGAGTCATTGCTAAAACAACCGAGTAAGTTGTCACTCGAAGCGTCAAACAAAGCAGACAATACTCAAAAACTCAAAGAAGTGACGGGACGGGAGACCGTCTGAAGCTAAGTAATGAGTTAGAAAGAGACTGCATTCTGGAACGCACAACAAACGGAAAATCTTGTATTCATTAGCTGTTCGAGAAAAGTTCCGAATGGTTAATTCACTAATAGTCCGTCTCTGACGAAGATTGCCAGATTATTAGTATGATAAGGTGCGAGGGGTAAAGAATCGATATCCCATGTGGTATGACCTAAAGCTCATTGTGAGGCTTTAGGATATCGAACTTTACAAATCTGGTTTATATGGAGTTTAAGGCCTTTTACTCCAAGACACACCTTCCGAGGCCTCAATCCACCTCTTCCGAGAGACGCTTGAGTGTCGCCAGATTTTTCCTTTAACTTGCCCGACCCACACACAAGGGAAAAGTGTAAACTTCGGTAGAGTCCTTCCGGGCCTTTTATTGAGTTTAATCTTCATATACCTTATGAATATGTCATCAATAGGAAGGGTACTCTCTTTTGATGAAATCAGTTATCCTAATTAATAAAAAGTTTCCAAATCAAAAGACTCCGAGTAACTTCAAAAAGTTACTCGGAGCCTTGGGGGATACACCCAGTGGGTGCACTAAGAAGTGCTCCCACTGAAAGGAAAATTCCCGAGTAGATCTTCACTCGGAAGAACAACACGCCGAGTAAGGCATCATTCGAACATACCAGAATTTATACAAAAGTCTCTAATCTAAAAGACTCCAAATAACTTCAAGAAGTTACTCGGAGCCTTGGGGGCTACTGTCGTGGTCATACCTAAGGTATACCCTTAAGTATAACATATCATGGGGTATCCTTAACGAGATAATAAGAGTAACATAACATAATATATAACTGAGTTGGTCCAACTCGGATGCCTCAACTCGGATGGTCCAACTCGGATGATGCAACTCGGATGATGCAACTCGGATGCCTCAACTCGGATGATGCAACTCGGACAGACTTACTCTGCATGTGGCAACTCTGCACACGGCAACTCTGCACGCGCCAACTCTGGACGATTCAACTCTGCATTAAAAGAAAGAGTTACTCAAGACTCCCCATTACTTCGAACATTATTTCGTGTATTAAGTAGCATTAGAAACAGCCGCATTTATTAGGCACTATTTCCTCATCAATTCTCCACTATGTAACCGAAGGGGTGGGGATGGCGAACTCTATATAAGCCATCTCCCCTCCACGGGACACCAGACTCTCTCATTCTTCCTCTCCCATGGAAATGATCCCATGTACATCTTGTTCATACAAAGATAAGGAAACCCTCCGGGGAACGAGACGTAGGGATTTTATCTCCTCCGCGAGAGTCCCGAACTCGATAAAATCGCCTGCGTCCACCCGTTTGCATCTCGATAGATCATGCTCCGTTCTAACCCCTATTCTTATTGTCAGGATCATATCCACGACACGCGGTAACTCCTCACCGCTGCTCTCGCGCTCCTCGTCCCTCTTCTTCTCTCCGCCCGCGAACGCCATGGCGCCACGGCGAGACGTCTCACAGGCGAGCCGCGGGTGCTGGAAAGGCTCGACAGCCACCGTCGGCGCCGTCCAGTCCCTAATTCGCGCCCGGAAGATGCCTGCGGAGATCGAATGGCGTATTCCCGGTGCTGAGGTCGTGCCCAACGCGCGTGCTGGCGAGAGGGTTGTATTCCTTGCTCACTTCGAGCGTGGATTCGGTCTTCCTGCCAGCACCTTCTTCCGCGGGTTCCTCGACTTCCACCGACTGCAACCACACCACCTTGCAGCCAACTTCATCATGATCCTTTCCAGCTTCGTGACACTCTGCGAGGGGTATCTCGACTGCCGCCCAAGCATTGCTCTTTGGAAGCGATTCTTCAACCTCCGAGCTCACAATGCTCGGACGGGAGCTATGGTGCCATCTACCACTGAAGGAGGCGACCCGAAGTACCCGACTGATATGACCGACTGCGGCAGTTGCCTTGTCGCAGCCGGCAAGTCGAGGTACAAGAGTCCCGAGATCGTCCAATCATGCAAGAATTGGCAGACCTCGTTTTTCTACGTCAAGTCACCTGACCAGGGTCCCGATCTCCTGAATCTGCCCGAGTTCTCCCTCGCCCGGCCGACTGAAAAACATCAGTGGTCGCTGAAGTATGGCGTCGGAGATTGCGATGTCGATGCCCAGGTCGCCAGGATCGCCCAGCTAGAGCAAGAAGGACTTCTCCCGACTGACCTGGTAGCCGCTTGGCTTCAAGTCCGAGTTCTCCCCCTTCAGCGCCGAGTGCACCGCCTCTGCGATATATCAGGTCCTCGAGACCCCACTCGGCTCTGCACGTGGCGGGTGAAGAGAGAAGACCTCTGCGCCAGAGTAAAGGCTATCACATCTAGTCCTTTGCCCGACCCCTTCCACTTCGGGCTTGACTGCCTCACTCGCCGGCAGAGACCGCCTGTGGTATGCTCCGATTGCTTTCTTCTTCCGATTGCTTTTTCTTCTTAGCTTCTCTGATTGTTTTTATCTTCTTTCCCAACATTTCATCCAGTCCGATTTGATGGAAGATGGCCAGGTGGCCGGCGTGTATGCTCCCGACCGTGCAGAAGACGACCCCGCTGACTTTGAGTACAACGGCGAGGTCCCTTCCCCCGAGTCTGGTGACGATGATGATGATGACGATGAGTCTTCCGGAGAATCCTCCGATTCCATGGATGCCGACGATGCTGATGCTGAAGCCGCCGACCCCCCGAGGATCGACACCCAACCGCCAGCTCAAGGGGGTACGCCTGACCCTTCCCTTGAGCAATTTTTGGCCGAATGGAGCGATGACTATAGTGTCTCAAAAGCTGATGGTTCTGATGCAGCTCCTCGTACCAAACCTCCGAAGGTGCCGGTTAAGCGCACCTCGACCACCAGCTCCTCCGCTGGTGCTGCTCCCAGCAAGGTCGCTAAGGCCACACCAATAGCCAGCAAGGGCAAACAACCCCAGGTGACGACCACTCGGAGGCCGACTTCCCAGGCGCCGCTGGATGTCACCCCGCTGAGATGCCGGATGCCCTCTGGCGCACCAAGAACAGCCGGGTATGCTCTTATCTTCGTGCCTTGCACTTTACTGTCCTTCCTTATACTGATTCACCTCCTCTTTCTTCTTTCAGGGAACCGATTGGGCTTGACGACGTTGACGCCGACATTCCAGTCCGTGCTAGCATCGTCATCTCGCCTGCTGCATCTGCCGCCGCCATCCACAAACGGCCGCCTGCTTCTCATCGCTCCTCCAAGGGCGCCGAGCGCGCTGCCAAGAAGGCCCGCCTTGCGACGACTAAGAAGACTTCTTCCTCTTCCTTTGCTTCCAAGACCTACGAGAGCGCAGCTGATCGGGGGGGCTCCTGGTGGCGGAGGAACACAACCGGTCGATCCGATTGCCCCATCTCCGCCACGCCGCTCTGACCCGGTCTCCACTGCCGTGACTGCACCTGCTCCGACTGCCACCTCCGAGCCACCGATGGTGACGAGCCCGTCGCCAATCGTGGTGTCAGCGCCGCCGACTGCCACAACTGTGCCATCGGTTGTACTGTCCGCGCCATCAACGATGACGACCTTGCCGCCAGTCACCGTTATCACCTCCGCTTCAGTTCGTCCGGTTGCGCCACCACCACAACAGGGTGCCTCTGGCCCTCCGGTGACGCCGGTGCCACTAGCCTTCACCGCTGCTGCTTCCACCGCCGCTCAAACTTTACTGCCAGCGCCGACCTCCTCTGCGTCGGAAGTTCTGATGCGCTCGGTGGACCAGTTCCGGGCTGAATATTCTCGCGCCGTCATGTCGGCACCGAACCTGACGCTTCACACCGCCCTCAAGACCCTCTGACGGCCACTCTCAGTCGGGTAAATGAATTTGCTAATGCCCTTGCTCGGGACCTTCAACAACTCACCTCTCATCACATGGTACACTCTTGACTTTCCTTTTATGTTTTTCTTTACTCGGGAGGCTTTTCTTCCGGTGGGTGCGCGCAAGCGCACCCACTGGGTTTAGTCCCCGAGATTCGGGCCGATTGGTTGCAATCGGTTCGGATCTTTCATACTCTTTGCTTTACCTTTTGCCTTCCTTCAATCGGAAAACTTTTCTTCCAGTGGGTGCGCGCAAGCGCACCCACTGGGTGTAGTCCCCGAGATTCGAGTCAATTGGTTGCAATCGGTTCGGATCTTTCATACTCTTTGCTTTACCTTTTGCCTTCCTTCAATTGGAAAACTTTTCTTCCGGTGGGTGCGCGCAAGCGCACCCACTGGGTGTAGTCCCCGAGATTCGGGCCGATTGCTAGCAATCGAATCGGATCTTCTGCTGACTGTTGTAACTCTAACTCCATCTTGCTATTCCTCTCAGGCTGTTATGGAAGAAAGGCGCGAGGTCTTCGAAAAGCTTCTCGATGCTTACACTGCCAGCCTCCGAACTCTCGCCCAGGCCCAGCTGCAGGTCAACAATCAATCGGCCGAGATCACTAAACTGAAAGGTAACTTCTATACCATTTCTGTCTTCTCTCCGATTAACAATTACTCTTGTACTCATATCTTCATGCTTTCTTCTAGCTTCTATTCCCATGGTAGATGACCTTCAAGGCCGAATTGCTGAATTGACTGCAGAACTCACCCAGCACGGCCCAGCACTTGCCAAAGCCAATGAAGAAATTACCCGACTGCAGGGGGTAGAAACTGATCTAACTCGGACTATCCAAAACCTTCGCTCTGAGATGGCTGCCCTTGAAAGAAAACATCTGGCCGACCTGGCTGCCCTGACGGCTACTGGTGATGGTCTCGTTGCCGAGCGAGATGCTGCCGTCGCTGCCCGAGAGGCCTTGCAAGCTGAGAGGGACGAAGCAGTCGCTGCGCGGGATTCCATTCGGCGGGATCGTGACGAACACGTCGCCAAGTTTGAAGAACTGGAGAAACGCAGCTATGAAGAGACCACCCGACTGCGCCGCAGAGCCAAAGGCTTCTGCGATACAATGACCGAGATGGACGCCCTCCTTAGCGGTGAGTGTTTCCTGCATCCGAGTGCATTTTCCGATTGCTTTCCTCTTTTTTCTTGTTGCTCATACTTTCTTTCGTGACGCAGAAGCTTGGCCCGAGTCTGAAGCAGCTGCCTACGCAGCCGTAGCCAAATCCCGAGAAGAAACTTTTGCCGCCGGAGGGACCTGCCAACTTGAAGATAACGTCTGGACTCGGCATGAATAACTGATCGGCACCGAAGCCCGCATTCCTGTTATCAAGGGAATTGCCTTGTCATTCAAGCTCGGCATCCTGAAAATTGCTGAATCACTGTGGTCACCGACTGAGCTTAAGGTCGGACTTAAAAAAATGAAACACGCCGCTGGCTCCTCTGCCGGGACCCACGAGGCTGAAGCACAAGATGAAGAAGACTCTGACAAAGGGGAGGCTCCGAATGCTACCACTGAACAGACTCGAACTCTCCTGAAGGCCATCCCACGTCGGATCGATGTCTTGCTGAACTCTGCAGGTCGGACTGGTGCGGAAACCGCCCTCCAGACTGTGCTGAGCTGGTACCCTCAGGTGAAGCTCCCCCAACTCTACAGCCTTCGAGAAAATGCATCCGACCTGCTTGAGAAGACCTATACCGAGGTAAATCGGCTAGCCAGCGCTATGGTGAACTGGTTCTCTCCATACGAGTACACTCCGTATCTCGACGAGGGAGGGAATCCGCTCGCTGCACCTTCAATCTCTGGCTTGGCCGAGGAGCTTTCTGATAGCGGCTCATCTCAAACATCTCCGAGATCCAAGCGGACTGGAGCCACATCTTCTGAAGCGCAATCGGAGCCAGATGCTGCGCATGCTGATCCGACTGCCCCGAATTCTAGCTCCGTGCCTCCGACTTCCTGAGCCATGCCCCCAACTATGTCACTTGCTGTAGTTTGCCGACACTGGATCGGTTTTATCTTATTTTGTCTTTTCGACTATTTGCTTGTAAGACATAATTTTAATTCTGTCGACACCCACTGGGTGCGACTTCGATGTAATGAACTTATTCGGCCTTGGGCCTGCTATCTCTGATGCAATCCGATTGCTTAGTTCTGGCTTTTGCTTGTGCGATCGACTTTGCGTCTTTGTCGGTTTCTTTTATCGGTCTGCGCTTGGGGATGTCTACCGTGTCTGGCTTGCTGCCGTCATGCGGTCTGCAATCGGATCAACGGTAGATTACCAGCCAAGGTTCGATAAGATTTTCCTTTTTACACGACAAGATTTAACGCAAAGGATTCTGCGACATTGGGTGCCGATTGCTCGCTACCGGGCTCGACGCCTTGGTTCGTGGTGCAATCGGTAACTTTTGACTTATTGACTACGCCCTTGGCGGAGCCCTTCGAATTGTTTCCCGGGAACTCGTACTGCCGGCTGCCCCAATCGCGACCCTTCTCAATGCCACAAACCTTTTAAGGATTTGCGCTTGAGCTAAGTGCCGAGTTGAGTGCCAGCCCGCAGTCCCCGTGCCTCGATGGCCTATTCGCTTGACCTCGTGGTCGGTCAGTCCCCGGGTGTGTTATACACATCTCGGGTATGACTGAGCGTCGCCGATTGAGGCTAGCTCTTCGAATGAAATTATGCAAAGATAATCGAATGCTCATTTTCAGAGGCATGATAGCTTTTACTGAATGTTTGCCGAATGGCTTACATAAGTTTCTGCCGCTCAACTATAGAACGGACATAACAACTCGGCGTTCCATGGCCGCTCCGTCTCTGCTCCTGACGTGTCCTTGTGCCGAGTGCCCTTGGTGCAGTCGATCAGATAATAGGAGTTGTTCTTGAGCGCTCGGCTGATGACGAATGGCCCTTCCCAGGGTGAGGATAGCTTGTGTTGCCCGTCTGACTTCTGAATTCGGCGTAACACCATGTCTCCCTCTCGTAAGGCGAGAGGACGGATCTTCTTGCTGTGGTAGTGCCGCAACTTCTGCTGGTAGACTGCTGATTTTGACAGAGCCAGCAGACAAGCTTCTTCTTTGAGGTCGATGACATCTTCTCGTGCCAATCTGGCTTCTTCTTCGGTATATAGGGCATGCCGAGGTGAATCAAACTCAATGTCGGATGGGATAACTGCTTCTGAGCCGTACACCAGGAAGAAAGGAGTGAATCCAGTCGACCTGTTTGGTGTAGTCCTCAAACTGAACAGGACTGCAGGGAGTTCTTCAATCAATGCTCTGGGTGCCCTCTCCAGTGGCTCCACCAGTCGGGGTCTGATACCCGAGAGGATGAGACCATTTGCTCTTTCTACTTGACCATTTGACTGCGGATGCGCCACAGATGCCAGATCAAGTTGGATGCCCTGCTGAGATGCATATCGAGCCAGCGCACCCTTTGCGAAATTTGTGCCGTTATCGGTGATGATGCTGTTAGGCACACCATATCTGCACACGATGTCGGCTACAAACCGGACCGCAGTCGGACCATCCAGCTTCTTGATCGGTCTGGCCTCAATCCACTTGGTAAACTTGTCCACTGCCACTAGAAGATGTGTCATGCCACTGCGAGCTCTTTTGAACGGTCCGACCATGTCCAAACCCCATACTGCAAACGGCCACGCTATTGGGATTGTCTTTAGTGCCGATGCTGGCTGATGACTTCTTGCCTTGAACCGTTGACAACCCTTGCAGTACTTCACCAAATTCTAAGCCGCTGCAAGCGCAGTCGGCCAGTAGAAACCGTGTCAGAACGCTTTGCTGGCGATGGCCTTTGCAGATGCATGATGACCGCATTCACCTTGATGAATGTCTCTGAGCAGCTCCAAGCCTCTGTCCTCTTCTACACATCTCTGAAAGACACCGGTTGCACTCTTGCGCACTAGCTCATTGTTGATTATTGTGTATGCCCAAGATCGGCGGCTGATTTGCCGTGACTCTGCTTCGTCTTCTGGGAGGACTCCGTCTGCTAGGAAATCTCTAATCGGCTGTGCCCACGATGGCGCGCTGACAACTACCATTACCACTGCATGCTGGGGTGGGACTTCTTCTTGGATCTCAGTTTCTTGGCCACTGGCCTCCTGGATCTCGGCCTCTTGGACATCTGTCATTGCTACCTCTGCCTCTGAACTGCCGATTGCGGCGCCTGGCACGCATTCAGCAGTCCCTGATGTCGACTTCTCGTCTGGAGCTGGAGCTTCATCATTGCAATCGGTAATTTCTGATATCATTGGTTCTTCGGAGGTTGTGCCTCCTGGCATTGCCTCTGCTTGCTTCCCTTTGGCTTTGCTCTTCGCACATCCCTTGGCGGCCCCTGGCTCGCAATCGGCAGCCCCTGGCTTGCAGTCGGCAGCCCCTGGTGCTGTTGCCGAGACACCTTGGGCGCTGGACTGCTTCTTCACGGTTGCAGGTTTTGCCGGTTGAGCTTCTTTTGCCTTCTTCAATGCTTCAAGATCGGTCTCCGAGATAAAAATGGACTCGGACTCTGGGGATGGTATGATGGATGGCTTCTTGATGTGCTCCAACGACACTCCTGGTGGGATAGCCTGCCTTGTTGAGCCGAGCTTGGACAACGCATCTGCTGCCTCGTTGTTTGCTCTTGGCACATGATGGAACTCACAACCTTCAAAGTACCCACTGATCTGCTGCACCAAGAAGCGATAGCTTGCCATGTTTGCATCCTTTGCATCCCAGGTGCCTGTGCAATGCTGTACAACCAGGTCGGAGTCACCAAAGCATTCAATATTCCGAATACCGATTTCCTTGGCAAGCTTGATACCGTGCACAAGGGCTTCGTACTCGGCGACATTGTTTGATGCTGCGAAATGGATCTGAAGCACATATTGCAGTTGATCTCCTCTTGGTGAGGTAAGTACCACGCCAGCCCCTAGGCCGCTTTTCATTTTGGAGACATCAAAGTGCATTCGCCAGAAATCTGACCCTGGGAGCTGCGGCATATACTGAGTTTCAGCCCAATCCACCAGGATATCGGCTAATGCTTGTGACTTGATTGCCGTTCTTGGCTCATATTGGATGCCATGGCTAGCGACTTCAATTGCCCATTTTGCCACTCTTCCGGTTGCATCTCTGCTTCCCATGATGTCGGCCAATGGAGCCGAGATGACGACGGTGATCAAATGAGCTTGAAAGTATGGCTTCAATCTCTTGGCTGCCATGTACACTCCATAGCACATCTTCTGATAGTGAGGGTAGTTCTGCTTGGATGCCGAGAGCACTTCGCTGATGTAATACACTGGACGCTGAATATGCTGTGCCTTGTCCTTCTCGGGCCGCTCTACCACCATGACTGCGCTGATCACCCGATTAGTTGCCGCAATGTATAACATCATTGGCTCCTTCTCAATCGGAGCAGCCAGAATCGGTGCTGTGGAGAGCATGCGCTTGAGCTCTCGGAATGCTTCACTTGCTTGTGGGGTCCAGGTGAACTTCTCTGTCTTCTTCATCAATTGGTACAACGGGATTGCTTTCTCACCTAGCCGACTGAGGAATCGGCTGAGTGATGCGAGGCAACCGGTGAACTTTTGTACCTGCTTCAAGGTCTTGGGCTGTTCCATGCGCTCTATTGCGGCTATCTTCTCGGGATTGCATTCGATTCCTCTCTCGGAAACGAGAAACCCCAAGAGTTTGCCTGCCTGGACTCCAAAGACGCACTTCTCCGGATTGAGCTTGATCTGATAAGTTCTCAAATTTGCAAATGTTTCCCTGAGGTCATCTAACAGCGTGACTCCCTTTGCCGACTTCACCACTAAATCGTCCACGTAAACGTGGAGATTTCTGCCGAGCTGAGAGTGTGTGCATCTCTGAATCGTGCGCTGATAACTGGCACCTCCATTCTTCAGACCAAATGGCATGGTGATATAGCAATAAGCCCCGAAAGGGGTTATAAATGCGGTTTTTATTTGATCTTCCATAGCAAGTTTGATCTGATGATAGCCAGCAGTAGCATCCAGAAAGGACAAAAGCTCGCAGCCGGCCGTAGAATCAATCACTTGATCAATACGGGGCAGAGCAAACGGATCTTTTGGGCATGCCTTGTTCAGGCAAGTGTAATCTATACACATGCGCCAGGTCTTGTTCTTCTTCATGACGAGGACTGGATTCGCCAGCCACTCGGGGTAAAACACTTCCATGATGAAACCTGAAGCTTGCAGCTTCGCAATTTCTTCACCGATTGCCCTTCTCTTGTCTTCAGAAAAACGTCTCAGGGGTTGCTTGACCGGCTTCGAGCCTGGCCGAATGTGCAGCTTGTGCTCGGCGAGTTCTCTCGGCACACCAGGCATGTCTTGTGGAGACCATGCAAAGATGTCCCGATTCTCACGGAGAAACTCGACGAGCTCGCTTTCCTATTTATCGCTAAGTCCAGCTCCGACTACAACAAACTTGGTTGAGTTGGAGGGATCTAGAGCGATCTTTTTGCTGTCCTTGGCCGACTGAAAATCCGATTCCTCATCTACTCTCTTTGCTGGGCCGACTGGAAGTGGATTCTTGTTCTGTTCTTGCGCCATTGCAATCACCTTGCTGAGCTGACGCTTCTCCGTCTCAACCACTTGAGAATCAGCCAAACTGCTGCCAGCGGATGTACACTCGAGGGACTTCCTGAAGTCCCCGGTGACAGTGATGACGTCGTTTGGCCCTGGGATCTTCATCTTTAGGTATGTCTGCTGTGCGTTGATCATGAACTTGGCAAACGCCGGAAATCCCAACAGAGCATGGTAAGGACTACCGAGGTCGGCGACTTCAAACCAAATCGGCTCTCTCCTGAAGTTTTCTTCTGTGCCAAATATAACATCCAGCCGAATGCGACCCATGGGGGTGCAATAAAATCCAGGAACAACTTGGAAAGTCGTCCGACTGCACTCCAGGTCCTTCTCTGTGAGCCCTAGCTTGATCAATGTATCTCGGTACAGAATGTTGATTGTGCTTCCTCCGTCAACGAGCACTCTAGAGAACTTGCATGAAAACCTTGGTCCTGCGAACAGAGCGTCCACCACCAGCGGATAGTTGCCCGGGTTCGGCAAAATGGTGGGATGATCTGCTCTGTCCCAGGATATAAGACATTCGGACCAATGCATAAACTGGGGAATCGGTGGCATAGTGGCATTAACCTCCTGAGCTCAGGCTCTCCGACTGCCCTTGTCTGTGGACTCGCTGGTGAAAATCATGTAGGCGGCGTCTTGCTGTGGGAACTAGTTCTGCTGCTGAGGTGGTCCTCTGTTCTGGGGTGGTGGTGGGGGTGGAGGTGGTAAAGCTTCTCCCTTCGCGATCCTTCTCACAAAGTCGCACTGCCGAGTGGTGTGCGCAGACGGCCTGCCAGGCGTGCTGTGCAGTTTTCACGGCGCGTACAACATATCCTCAAACGTGTACTTGGGCTTCATCTGTCCCGGGGGTCTCACATTTGGTCTCATCTTCCGACTGCCTCCTGCAGCCGCTGGATCTTCTTCGTTCTGGACAGCGGCCACCTGCCGACTGCCATACTAGGTATCGGGCTGCTCGTCCTTGCGCTTGCCATTGCTCTGCTGGTTGTGATTGTTGTTGTTGTTACGGTTGTTCTCTCTCCTTTCCTTCCGACTAAGACCGTGGTTCCCTGTGTCCGACTGCGGAGCCCCTGGTGACTGGATCACACCTCCAACTCCGAGCTGGATAGGGCGCATCGCAGAATCGGACATAGCAAACGCATTTGCCACCTTCATGAGCTCGGCGAGCGATGTGAAGTCTTTGCGGAGCAGCTTGTGTTTCAACATTGAGTCAGCCAGGCATCGATCTGTGAAGTACTGAATGGCCTGGATCTCATGGACTCCTTCGCACGAATTCTTCAGCTTGATCCATCGAGATAAGTAATCTCGGTGGGGCTCATCTTTGCCTTGCACACAAAGAGCTAGCTGCCGCGGGAGGTTGGGCCGCTCATACGTGCTTGTGAAGTTGTGGATAAATGCACTCGTGAAGTCCTCCCAGCAGTTCACACTGTCCTTGGGCAAACTGTTCAACCACGTCCGAGCTGAACCCTGCAGCATCAAAGGTGCATAGCGGACCGCTACACGCCGATTGCCTCCTGCAATGCGAACCGCCGTCAGGTAATCGGACATCCAGTCTTCAGGCTTCACAGAACCATTGTACTTGGGAGTGTCTCTCGGCAGCGTGAAGCCTTTGGGAAACTTTTCAGTCCGAATACGATGACCAAAACATGATGGGCCAGCTTCTCCTTCTTCATCCTCCTGAGCCTCCTTCTCCAGGAGCTCAATGCGATGCCTTGCATCATTCTGGCCGATTTGGCGAGGGCCAAGTCGGGCGCTGATTGCTGGTCTTGGTGCCGATTGCTGTGGCATGTCATTGCGCCTGCTGTTAACAGCTGGCTCTTCGATTCTTCTTCTTCCCGCTGGGGGTGGCCGATTGCTTTTGACCTTGCTCTCGTGCCGAGATGGAGCGGGTTGATGTCTGTTCTGGCGCGATGCATTCGGTCGCTGGCTAGCTCCCACATTCGGCCTCACAGTTCCCCTCGACGCCCCGGGTTCTGCATTTTGATGATCCATTGCAACGAGCCTCTGCTCCTTTGCGGCTGCCAACAGCTCACGCATTCGGCGCGACTGCTCGCGCCGCTCATCCCCCTCCAGGTCTTCTAGCTCAAGTGCTATTTGCTCGGCTGCTCTCAAGTTCTTGTCCGGCGTGCTGTACGTCGGCCTTTGGATGAATGCTGACTGTGCCGGTTGCTCCGGTTGCACCGGCCTCCTCGGACGCTCCGGCTGCTCGGCCCCCGACAGCTGCTGGTTTACTGCCCTGCCTCGGCTTCTCAAATCTTCCAGGACTGCGGGCTCAATCGGCCGGCGCGGTCCTGCATGCGCGGCGTTGTATTCCCTTGTGATGGCTCCCAGCCTGCGCTCTTCTGTCAGCACCTGCTCAGTCCTGCGAGCCAGAGCGAGCCGTGCTGTTTCCAGCTCCGTGTGCACCTGCTCCGGATCACCATTCCTGTTCACGGGTGTGTATAACACATCCCGCAGCGCATTGGTGCCGATTCGCTCTGCCGCGTCAGCTACCTCCTTAGCCTTTCTGGCTGCACTCGCCGGGTCGCGGTTGGTTGATGAGGATGCTCCCGCCATCATGACGGCGGCGTGCACTCGGCCCTCCTCTCTGCCGGGAGCTGCCCTGCAGCCCCTGGTCGAGAGCGGGTCCGTAGCGCACGAGAAGATTCGAATCTCTCTGGGATACGCCTCGGGGTAGTTGCTGATGAAGAGGCGATGGCTGCCGACCTGCAGCGACACACCGGGCGGCAGGGGTGCTCCAGCCTTGTACCGCGCCGAGTAGTCCACCACATAATCGATTGCCCCACGCCTTAGAATCAGGCCAGAGGCGTGGCTACCGCCTGATGCAGAGGAAAATCTCGTCCGGATGTTTACTCCAGTCGACGCCTCAGTCTGCCCCACGGTGGGCGCCAACTGTCGTCGATATGTGACGTCAGATGCCATGGGATGGCTAAAGTGAGGGGAAGACGCGAGGGAGAAGATGTCGATGGTGCCGGAATCGGGTTGGGTACAAGCACGGTAAAGGACACCACGATGTACCCAGGTTCGGGGCTCTCCGGAGAGATAACACCCCTACTCCTGCTTGTCTCTTATATATCAACGCTCTGGCTACAATAACTGCTTCTCTATCTTCTCAGGGGAAGGTGAGCGCCGCCGCCGTGGGCAAGGCCCTCTCCTACTTCCCTGAGGAGTTATTACTAGCAGTAAATGAACAGAGAGGAGAATGAGTGAATGGTGATCTTGAGCGGGTCGTCCCCCACGCAGGAGGGGTACCCGGGCTCTTATAGTGTGAGCCCAGGGTACTTCGGTAACTTCACTGCTGAATGGGCCCAGCTGTCATCCTCTAATCGGCCTGGGCCCACCGACTGTTCCTCTCCGGGTGACCCGGATCCTACGAGCGGCGGCCCATGCTGTAGACCCATAGGGCACGGAGATGAACAGTGGAGCTAGGAGGTGCGATCTTGTCGCCCTGTCCGCGGAATCGGCGGAGAGGTCGACACCATATCTCCACCAGATCTTCGACATGACTTGGCCTTCCTGCCACCCAGATATCTCGGGATAGTGCATTTATGACCTCGTAATCATACCCCCGACTGGCGTCGGGGTCGACTTCCTCCAAGGGTAGTAGGCTATTCCGATTGCGCCTGGGCCGACTGGTGGTCCTTGGCAAGGTCGATTTCTCTGGGCAATCGGCCTTCCAGGTGCCTGCCTCGGCCCAGCTGCGGACCAATCGGATGATCGTCTTTGTGAAGGAGTGGGCCGATTGCGCCTGGGCCGACTGCCGGCATTTGATACGGCTGATTGCCTCGAAGCAATCGGCCGTACATCTGCCCAGCTCGGCCCAGCTGTGGCCCAATTGGTCCCTCCTTGTCTTGAAAGAATGCTTCTGCTTGGGTTAGCCTACCCGGGTACTAATCCCCCTACACAAATTGTGTAACAATGGTGGAAACAAGGCCTAGGCTTCATACTTTCACTAATGGCAACTCCCAACAACATTAACATAGTCTAATCACATGATATTTCCCATAAAACATGCAATGGAGACGCACTCGGAGGTCATTCCTTTGTGGTCAAGAGAGGATGAGAATTATGTAGGGCTACAAAAGCACACCTTAAAGTTCATAGTTCTCAATCTGTGGATTTCGCAATGTCACCGCGGCCATCCAAAGAGAGTACCACAATCACCACAACATATCTCAAGGATAGTCAAAGACAAGCACCAAGAGACTCTCAATCTTCAATCAACACACAAAAGAGGAAATCACTCATGACAATATTCTTCTAACCCATGTCCAATAGACCGCTGTCACCTTGGTCTCGGGGATTATACTAGATAAGATCAATTGAGTACATCAATCCATTACATAGAGGAAGGGGAAATATTATGGGGTCACCCTAGATTAACATAGCCTATGATCACAACGAAGATAACATCATGGGAGAGAGAGAAGAACACATAGCTACTGTTAGAAACCTCAGCCCCGAGGGAGAACTACTCCCGCTTCATGGAGGGAGGAAGCAACGTCGATGGAGATGAATCCGGGGGCATTTCCCCGTCCCGGCAGGGTGCCGACACAGGAATTCTGGTCCCCCGAAGCTTGTTGGCGATGGCGGCGAAGATCGGAATCGCTTCTGGAAAAAGTACTTCGATATTAGGGGTTTCCGCCCCGAGGGCTAAATATAGGCGGAGGGGGGTGTCGAGGGGACTCACCAGGCAGCCAGGAGGCCTCCTGGCGCGGCCTAGGGTGGGGCCGCGCCAGGGACCCTCCTGGTCTCCTGGTGGTGGCCCCCCTCCGCTACCTTGGTGATTCCGGAAGCTTCCGGGTTGCTGATTTTTTATCTGATTTTTCCGGATTTTTTGGAGCAGTTTTAATGGCCGGAAAACATGAAATACAAAAACAGTAGAAAACAACAACTGGCAGCTGGGTGCACTGGGTTAATAAATTAGTCCAAATATGTTCAAAAATATATGAAAGTTCAAGCAAATCATGGAAAAGTCACACAAAATATGCATGGAGCAAGCAGAAATTATAAATACGTTTGGGACGTATCCGCACACGACCCTGTCGCCAACGTCAAGGAATGGCAGGCTTGGCCGACGATGCCGACGATGGCCAACCTAGGACTCGAACCCCAAGGCGCATTTCCATGTCATGGAACCATGGAGGCCTGCCTTGCCGCATTCTATTTTGATTGTAGCAATGATGGTGGTCGTGGCCGTCATGGTGGCTGAGCTCGTGGAGGTGGTGGTGGCCATGAACATGATGGTGACCATGGCCACAACTAGGCGATGGCTGTGACCAAGACGATATCATAACTAGTTAACGTTTTTTCTTTGAAAAGGGGTATATATTTATTCAAAGTGAATATCTAGTTAACTAATTATCAATTGTTATGAATATAAATCGCAAGTGCGAATAATTTTCAATCCCCGTTTTATAAGAATGAAACGATGCTATTGAACCTTTGCTCGTCTGAATTTTTGATTTTTAAGAAAGAACCTATGGCCCAACGATCGCATTATGGCGAATCTGTATTTGCGCTTTACCCCAGCAACCTTTAAATTCACTTCATGTGCGTTGTGGAGGAACTGCCACTAGCACAAACTGAAACCAGCACCATACTCCAGTTAGGAATGAAGACTGCTTAATTCGGTTAGGAACCAAAATTATTGCACAATTCTTGACTTGGATCGACATAGTGTGATTGCAATTGCTTCAAGTAGACAAATACCCACCCACATTGCGGGCTATAGTTTGTTTCTGGAGTACTAGGCTTCTAGCGATATGAATCAACTGGGAATGCAGGATTCAGCTGTGAGCTCAACTAGTCTCAAAGCGAGCCGTTAAGCCGAGCGAGCGAGCGTGCATGCATGTGAGGCCTCCTCTCATATGTTTAATCAACAGAAGAATCTATGTTAAATTGCGTACTACAGTACTACTGGTAGGTCGTGATTCGGTCGGTTTGGCGTCACATGGATTCGATCGGCGGGTCAAGAAGTTGGATCCAGGTTTTTTCTGTATTTGTGAGAAATCTTTGTTCCGGCCAGTTATGCACGAGAGCAGCATCTTCTAGCATCTGCCAGTGAGGTCCCCGATGGCGTCGAGACGACGGTCTCAGACAGCGGTGCGGCGGCAACTCCATGAGGCGGGGTTTGTCATGGCTTGGGTGGCAACCTTGGGCTGCAGGGGCAGAGGGTTGTCGGCCCGGTCAACGCGTCCTGGCGAGGACGGTTGGACGGTATGTCGGGGCAACGGCCTCGGATGTGGTGCGACGGTCGTGGTCTGCAAACAGTTGTCCTGGACAGCGTGGGCTGCGGGCAGCTGGGTCGTGCGGCGTTGCAGCTCAAGGCGAGCGGTGGCATGTCGGGGCGGCCGCCCCGGAAGGCGGTGTCGGTTGAGTGCGCAGGGCGCATCGGAGCAATGGATGTCGAGGTGGCGGCCTCTAGTAACTTACAGCTTCGAGGGCATGGACCTCGAGTCGCTTGGGCGACGTGGTTGTCATCGATTCTGGTCGCCGACATGCTTCATTTCGGAGCTCGGTAGGAGTGGCGTTCAAACTTCTGTGACAATGATGATGGTGGGAGTGTTGGTGGCGACGTGACGATGGTTGAGTTAGTCGGTCCTTCTTCGGTGTGTCCGCATTTGTTGTTGTGAAGTCGAAGCTGCGGTGGTAGGGGCCTGTGGTATACGATGACTGACGACAGGTTGACCTTTCGGTGATTTTCGTGGCGCCTATCATGCCTGGTTCTGTCCTTCAGAGCTCTTCACCAAAGTCGGAGCTGCGCTATTTGATCGCAAGGTTGGCGATGTTGCCTCTAGGGGAGGTGTGATGCCGATGTCGCCTGCGTGTAGTTTCGGCGTCACACTCATTCGTGTGATGTGTGACGTATCTTAAGAGTGTCGCTCAGCAATTATAAGGGTTTTCGTTCGGTTTTTCCTAATTAACTGAGCAACTCTTATTCTGTCTTAATTAATTGTTTAAAAAAAACACAGTGCACCTAACCGCGAAAGCGTCTCGGCAGCAGGATTGTCTGTCAATTAAGTTGGATCTCTCTTCCAAGTTCCAATCCCTTTCTATGCATAGTCTGCGCAGCTAAATCTACTAATGATAGATCCAGGTGGGAGGTTAGGGCAACTCCAACGTGCCGACGCAAACGGACGCGCGATTTGTCCGGATTTAGTCCGTTTGCGTCGGCTGGAGCGACGGTGTCCGCGCGTGTTCGCGCTTTTCTAGTCACTTTGGCCAACGCGCGAACGCATTTGGGCGCTGTCCGCGCGTTGGCACCCAAATATACATACTTTTTAATCAAATTTCATCAAACATAGTCTTAAATTTTATCAAACACATCAAATAAATAGTTTTACAAGCCCAAATAAACATAGTCTAAAATACTTTATTACAACCAAATCAAAATTAATAAAAGTTGATACAGCTACTGTTTGCGAACATGTGTCCACATATGCTCAACCAAATCATCCTGGAGTTGAATATGTGTCCGCATCTTTTTTGCATCTGAAGTAGTCATCATATTCTACCACTCCTTCCCTAATGCGATTGAACACATGCTTAGCCATTCTAAACCGACGCCGAAAATGTTTAGGACCAAACAATGGTTTTGACACCTTAAAGTAATCATCCCACAGCAGCATATGCCCAGTCACTCGGTTGCGATTCAAAGCAGGTTCATGTCCTACAATCGAGCCTCTAAACAATGGCCGCTGATTTTCAATGTGATTGTTTACGATCAAAGTCGCCATCACGAATTCTTCATCATCACTAGACTCATCGGACGAACAAAAGAAATGCTCGAAGAAAAACTCATCACCACTGTCCATTGTACCTTGTGGGCAAAGCGTCGAACACCTTGCAGGCGCGGTGAAGCGGTGGCCGAGGCGGCAGCAGCGACGCGCGCCGGAGCGATTGCGCGCCTTCCACAGCGCCGCACGACTCAGAGGCAGTCGTTGCCGACGAGGGACTGCGGCGCCGGGGGCGGGGAAGGGCGCAACACGGGGGAAGGGCGCAGCAGCCGCGCAAGTCCGGCGACTGCCCGGCAAGGGAGAACAAGCGCACGAATTGCCCGGTTGTCGCGGCGGCGACTGCTACAAGCAGATGGAAGGAGCTGGAGGAGGAGATGCCGGCGGCGACAACAAGCGGATGGAGCTGGCGGCGCGACCTGTGTGGAGACAGAATTTTTTCCCCAATGACGAGCGGGCCAGGGGAGAAGGAGTGGACGCGACGCAGACGTCCGCAGCGTGTCGGCCCCGATGCAAACCAGGCCCAAATTTGAGCCGGAAATGGGTCAGGACGGACAAGAAAACAGACAGACGTCCGTTTGCGCCGGCGCGTTGGGCCGCGTTTTCTGTCCACGCCGACACATCCAGACCAATACGAATAGAAAAATGCGTTTTGTGTCGGCGCGTTGGAGTTGCCCTTACCTTCCAGGGTAGGAGGATCAGAAATGCACTTTGCCACATCGGGACTCTGCACCGGCGTCGGCTTGCTATTGCTACTATTGTAGTACGAGAAACCTGCAGCCAAACTGTACTAGCAGTATACGTGTTCAGTAGTACCAGCACACAGTTCAGAGCATTGGTCATTCGATGATGGTTCTGGTTCGTGCCCTGGGGTTGATTTGATGACATGGACAGGATAACGAACCTACTGTTCCTTTTTTCTCTTGAGGATGTGCTGTTGTCCTTTTCTTACAGATGATAAATGAATGAATGAACGCTCGTGCCGCCGACTGCCGTGCCAACCTAATTTTAGGCCCCGTTGAGCTAGTGAGATTGGCCTGGAAGGGAAAGCTTCTGGACACGCGCTGAAAGATTCAGGACGGGATGAACACTTGCAAATGCACCTTGTTGACACGCGCTGAAAGATTCAGTGAATACCTTCACGGGCTGGCTGAGGACAATTAGGGCATGTACAATGGTTGATAAGACTGTTCTATCTTAACATCGCCTCATAATTTAGATATGATAAAAAAAGAATATACAATGGGTTCTATCTTAGTTTAGCTATAATAATTAAAGGTTCCTAAGTTTGTGGTGAGAGAATTATTGCCAAGAGATGATCTCTTAGCTAAGAGAAGGCAAGCCTTTTTTTTAGTTTCTCTCTCCTTCATATCAACATGATAAGACTAAGATAACATTATTGTACATGCCTTTAGCTGTCCGGCCGCGAAATCACTAGTTTTAATGTACTCGTAATAACGAAACAGCGCGCCCCCTCCGCGTGTGTCAAGTGGCGCTCCGCGCGCGTGACAAATGGTGCGCTCCGGAGCTTTTCCGTTTTTCTGTTTTTAAAGGCACGAATGCCTTTCGCGGAGGTACGAGTGCCTTTCGCAGAGACACGACAGGGAGGAAAGGTCGTGCCTTTTTATGATTTTTTTCACCAAAAGTATAAAAAAAACATGCGAAAACCGGGAAAATCACCGGAAAAACCAATTTTAAACACAAAAATTAAAAAAAGGAAATTCCGAGGAAACGCTGTTAACGCGACACGTGACGCTGTTCGCTGGACCAGACAGCAAACGAGTACTCTATAATTAGTTTTTTTTAGGGTTTTTGCACTACTTTATTGCTCGAAATTTATAACAGGGAAGATACAAAATGGGTCATGGGAGTAGACAGCCACAAGTGGCGACCCATCGAAAGATTACAAGCAAATTTAGAAATATTATAAGCCTCTATATTTGATGCTCGGCCTACTCTATAATTAATTGCTCTCGTCTGGCCGAGCTACCTATATATCTAGTCCGTTGCTAAAAGACAAACAAACCCTATATCTAGCCCATCCGACAATCCAGCCTTCCTCTGTTCATTTTGATGTTTTATGTACTTTTTCTTTTCTTTTGTACTAGTATTTTTGAGATGTTGGATGATTGTAAATGTATTCATGCAAATGCTTTACAATAAATGTGTAACTACACTAGAGTCTGAAAATTACACTATTTCATATGTACTGTTTACATATGACGGATGGTGTAATTTCAATGCGAAGTTATGTGCATTTTCTTACTTTAGTTTTTATAACGTAACACCAATGTCATTATTTCATTCTTACTTAGGAAACATTGTCATTTTAATTTTTCTAGTATTTGTTTCATTATTTTTGTTCCTCAAGGGTAATGCCAATTCCATTAATGAATTTCTTCTTAGGAATTTTTATTTAGTTAGAAAATTCTAATCATTGCCATTAAGTAATTTTACTTAGAAAATTCTAATCATTTTGATTTTATTTTAGTTTCTATTTCTTTTTCTTTCTTTCTTCTTAAATGGTAATACATTGCCACTAATTATTCTTCCCTAGACAATTTTATTTTTTGATATTGGTTTCTATTTCATTCCCTTTCTTCTTAAAGGGTAATACATTGCCACAAATTCATTCTTCCCAAGACAATTTTATTATTTTTATTTTTAGTTCCTATTTCATTTTCTTTCTTCTTAAAGGGTAACATCATTGCCACTAATTCATTCTTTACTAGAATATCTCATTATTATTTAATTTAGTTTCTATTTCATTTTATTTCACCTTAAAGGGTAATTCATTTTATTTAGTTTTCATTTCATTGTGTTTTTCCTTAAAAGGTAATACCAATGCCACTAGTTCATTCTTTCTTAGAAATATTATTATTTTGATTTAGTTTTATTTCATTGTCTAGAGTGGCACGAAGCTCATTAGGTTAATTCATGGAGAAGGTTGCACTACAACCATAGGACATGGAGATGAAGACTTCAAGCCCTTGTGTGTGTGCATCATGTGAGCATGCAACATGCTCAACCTCTTCCATCACATGAACATATTGTGGTGGAGAAGAAAAATGTGACCAATCCTAATTTTGTTTAGGCAACTTACCAAAAAAAGTAGTCAACATCTAGCTAGTCGGTTCCATACTTCTACGATGTTGTACTAGCTTAACTTCTTATCTTTGTCTTTCAGAAATTTTAGATCAGATATGGACCTTTTGTCTGCAGCACGTCATAGGCTATGGGTTTGCTTCGATTCTGCCACCTAAGATTATCTATAACCTAGCACCCTATATCAGCCCCAAGCACCCATGTGACATGTCTAGTCGTCGTGCAAATTTTTTTGTCAACCAAGTGGGCCGGGTAAATCCAGTCTAAATGTTTGGGCTGACCGACAACCCTCGTACCGAATTGTGAGATGGATATAGGGACATTCGGACGCGCCCATACACCACCATCATGTCGGACTGGCAATAAGGACCCGCCTCAAATATGCTGAATAGATCTTCATTTTTGCCGGACTTTTCATCTTCCTTTTTTTTGTTTTGCCTCGCCCGGACAGGCATCGTCGTCTCGAACCCACAATGTCACAGTCAATGCCTCCACCGAAAATTTTCACCACCATTGAATTCCCCAGAGTTAGAACTCTTTCAGACATATACCTCGTGCTCTATGTGTTCGATGAGATCTCCAAGTAGTTTAGTTAATTTTTTATGGTCAATTTTAAATCATCGATGCCTTCCTTGTCATGTGATGACCTTGATGAATTTAATTACAATGAGTTCATCAATTCGTCGAATACGAACAACGAGGATGCATAGACAATGATGATGAAGCATTGAAGAAGGAAGATGAATATACATCGAACTAAAAGGGTTCGGTAAAGGGCAGAAGATTTCTTGCCGAGATAGGATCGCATACGCATGACTTCTTTACAATGACTATGTCAAACCAAGCCCAACATACCATAAAATTTTCTTTCATCGACGCTACCAAATGAGCAAAATTTTGTTTTCACGCATAGTGAATGCCACGGAGGAAGCTGATGACTACTTCAAGCCAAGAAAGGATTGTTGTAGTAAACTTTTTTCTATGCTCTACAGAAATGCAGGGCTGCTACGTGGATGATTTCTTATGGCAAGGACGCATAGGCCCTTGATACTGAGATCCGAATGAAGGAGATCACATGATTGAACACCATAGTGCAATTTGCACGCATTGTGGTCAAGGTGTTTGGAGCACAGTTTCATAGAGAACCAACTTTGAAGGACATAACATGATTATTGGCAGTTGAAGAATCAAGAAGTATGATCGTTTCAATTGATTTCATGCACTGGTAATGAAATAATTGCACCAAGAGTCGAAATACCAAGGTCACACCAAAAAATCCACCATCATACTTGAAGCAGCGACATCAAGGGACTTGTGGATTTTGCATACTTTCTTTGGCACAGAAGTTCTAACTATGACATCAACGTGCGTCTCCGTTGTTCAAGAGATTATGTGATGGGGACGCTCCATCGTGTAACTATATCATCAACAAGCACAACTACAACATGGGGTACTACCTTGTCGACAATATCTATACTCAGTGGGAGGAGTTTGTGAAGACTATATCCAGTCCTCAAGGTAGGAAATAATTCTCTTTGCACAACTGCAAGAAGGTGCTAAAAAGGATGTGTTCAAGGCATTCAAAGTGCTCCAAGCACGATGGGATATTCTTTGTGGAGTTACAATGATGATGGAACATGAGACACTTTGACAACTCATTGCATGTTGTGTGATGTTGCACAACATGATTGTCGAGGATGTGAGTGAACGGGCACCTCGAACGAATGATTTTAAAAAACCCGAAGTTTAGATCCTCCTCCCAAAACAAGTGGTAGATCTTATTATCAACTTTTTTGATATGCAACAATAACTCCGAGATCAATAAGTGCATATGCAACTTCTTAATGATCGAGTGGAGCATATGTGGATCCACACTGCAAAGAACGTATTTCAATTTTTATGATTAAATTATGCACTATGAATAAATCTTATGTTTAAACTATATAATTCATGTATGTATTGTCAATATTTATTTTCGTTATAAATTTCTCCGTGTCTGATCGTCGACGAGCATGTACTTGCATAGATTTGAAGATTCGAAAATAGAAATTGTGATTGCAAATAGTGACATTTGAGAGCCGAATCGGCGTTGTTCGCGACCGTGAACGATTGCATCCATAAACATATAGGGGAGAATTGGGAAGTCCGATTGTAGATACTCTAACTCTTTGATTTTGGCATGGGGTGGCCTCGGTTGGTGCCTAATTTTCACACACGTCCTTGTTGTCATTTTCCGGGTCCTCGTTGTTTCTCGTAGGATTCATGCTTCAGGACCTGAACTGAAAGGACATACGGTTCTCTTTGGCGATAGTTTGGTATGTTCAGTATAACGAGGTTTGATGGTTTTAAATGCTGCGCAATTTTGTTGCAGTTTGGTGATGTGCGGAAGTGATAATGGGTTCTTGCCCTTCGTTGGTTACCTCAAGTGGAAGGTGGAATGTAGGATAGCAGAAAATTTCCCCTATGTCAAGGATAGGGTTTGTCTCCCGTAGGACTCCGACAGTGATAAATAGGTGTCAACGACGCAATTGATGTGGACCTGCACACAATAGAAATAACTTTTTGCTCCCAACGAAGTTTAGAGAAGTTGTCAATCTCTCCGGTCTTGTTGTTTACAAAGGGTCAAACGCAAAGGATAATGATAATGGTGATAGCAACTAGAAAGTAAAAGCATGAAATAAATAAGCGTATAAACAATGATGAGAATATGGACCGGGGTCCCGTGATGTTCACTAGTGATGTATCTCTTCCAAAAGACGATAAAACTGCTATGCGAGGTAAACAAATTACAGCTGGGCAATTGAAAGGATTAAAAACGAACCGCAATGCTAACTATGCTACAAAGAAAGGACGAGGCTCAAAAGCATGGGCGGTACGCCAAAATAAGTAGACCGAAATCCAACTGCATCTACTACAAATCATCCACCTTAAGATATCTATGCAGAACATCTCGCTGGTATTAAGTTGCGAGCCCCACCCAAATTGTAAACCCAAAGCAACAGACAACTGCATTAAAAACACTTTGCGTAAAGTAAACAATCCTTGCAACCATGGTTACAAGCACCGTTGTTTTCCCCCTTGTGGCAACAACACATCCCCTAGACTCATGTTTCTGTCACTCAAGCGTGTCAACAGGGGACATGAACCCACAATCGAGCATAACGTTCCCTCTTGGAGTCACTACCTACTGCTTGTCCAAAGCAATAAACAGCAACGAAGAACATGAAAGAATTATTTAGGAACAAAAATATAAAAGATAAGAACCAAATATATTACTCAATCACAAACTGAACATAGTCTCATAATCCATCAGACCCCAGCAAACTCAGCATAGCAACAACAGAAAATTACATATGTGCCTCGATCATGTAGGGAAGCTCACGAGGTCTAATCCATGAAGAACAACGAGGGGAGCAGAACATCACATAACTGCTGATCACGGACCCATGGTCCAAGGGAGACTACTCACGAATCATCCGGGAAGCGTCCATGATGGAGGGGAAGTTCCCGGAGGTCAATCCTCCCTCCGGCAGGGTGCCGGGAAGAGGTCTGTTGGCGCTCCCGATCTTGGAAGCGCGGCGGCGACGGAACAGAGGCGAGATCGCGAAAAGGGGTTCTGTCTTCGGAGGTTTCGCGTCATTGAGAATATATAGGCGAAGGGGGGCAGCCAGGGGGGCCACCAGGGGTCCCTGCGCCCCCCGATGCGGCCAGACCCTAGGCCGCGCCAGGCGGTGACCATCTAGCCCCACCCAGGTGTTTCCGAAAGGTTCCTTCACGCTGATTTTTTATCTGATTTTTTCCGAATTTTTGGAGCACTTTTAATATGGGGGAAACCTGAAATAGAAAAACAGCAGAAAACAGAAACTGACAATGTGGTGCACTGAGTTAATAAGTTAGTCTAAATATGATCAAAAGTGTATGAAAGTGTATCTAGATCGTAGCAATATCACAAAAAACATGCATGGAGCAAACAAAAATTATAGATACGTTTGGGACATATCATTTGATAGTTTAAGATTTTTTATTAGGCGTCGCGGCTCATGTGATCAGGCTTGACTTTAAGTTGATGACGTGTTTATTACCTTCTATATTATAGTTTTCCTTTTGACTTGGTTGTTTAAAGATTTTTTTTCATTGATTTGTGTCGGTTTAATCGTTTGAACTTTATAAATATAACTATGTGAAAGTTTGTTTAAAAAAAGTATCTATTGGCTTGTTTTGTGTGAAAACTAGTTAGATCCCGAGATATTTAAATCTGAGCCCAAGCTCATATGCACCTGCAGAAGATACTTTCGAAAAAACATATAAAAAAACTCAAAAAATTCTAAATTTTATTATAGTGAAAGATGCTTAAGGGCTAGATGTTTTTGTCAAATTTGAGATTTTTTGGACATCTAAAGAGCTCACGGCAAAAAAAAATCAGTCCTGAATAGTGTCGTTTAAAGAAACTGTAATTTTGTCATTTTTTCCGCGAGCTATTCAGATGCCCGAACATCTCAGACGTAAGCATCTTCCACCACATTTTTTTTATTTTTTAAAGCTTTTTTCATATTCGTTTTTCTATTTTTTTGTCTCCTCGAGTGCAGATGCACCCGGACACCGAATCGACGCTCTTTTAGATCCTCTTGTTTTCGAATAGCTGAAGTATTAAATGTCAATTCTTTTCAAAAAGTGGATGATCTCGGCCTTTACACCATACAATGTGCATATCTATTTTTTTAATGTCAGTTCTTTTAGATCCCCCACCATATATCTATTATACTATAATGGATCATCCCCACTATCTTATCTATCTCAACATGCAAGCATGCCACCTCATCAAAGGCCCACCACAATATGCATGAGAACAAGTTCTTCATTATTAGTTGATCTCATGCACACATCCATTTAATGACACATGCAACCTCCCTCAACATGCATGGATTTTTTTTCTATTATATTACATCACTTTTAACATGCATACTTGTCACATCATCAAAGACTCAACACAATATGCATGAGAACAGGTTCTTCGTTATTAGTTGATCTCATGCATACATCAATATAATGACACATGCCAACTCACTCAACATGCATGTATTTTTTTTCATTATATTACATTACCTATATTTAATAAATATTTTTAACTACACAATAATAAAATACAATACATAGAATGTATTTTTGTACTTTAGTTTATATACTATTAATTCAACTATTCATGTTTCATGCAATCAATCATTCAAAATATATTGCAACTGATTTCCGCAGCAACGCGCGGGGTATCATCTAGTTTTGATTAAATGCCAATGAAGGAAGCATAGTCAAAGCCAGGACCACTGGCGGAAGCAGTGATCATGGGCCGAAATGGATAAAGGTAAAGCGACCCAAGTTTAGCGGCATATGGAAATAAAGGTGTGATGTTTAATGAAGGAAGCATAGTCAAAGCCAGGACCACTGGCGGAAGCAGTGATCATGGGCCGAAATGGATAAAGGTAAAGCGACCCAAGTTTAGCGGCATATGGAAATAAAGGTGTGATGTTTAATCTTTTAAGAAAGCAAGTCTTCTGATAATATCTGTTAAATGCTCGTATAATATAATTGGTAAGGAAATATAGATAAAAATAAAATAATACATATTAAATAATTATAGCATTAGTTCTGGCATTGTCTGAGGGTCAACTAAAGGTGTCTCATCAGAAAATTTCTAGCGCCAGATTTTTTAAATGTCATATAATCTATCTGTTGCATATAATATATGGGATGGTAGACTATATGTGTTATGCCTATAAAGCAAATTAGCTTTTGCGAACAGTACAAAGGAGACATTTTTTGTCTACGTAACTTGAGTAGTATCCATTTACATATTGTCCTTTTGTTTTTGTTGCCAACGATATTTTTCAAGCACATGCCATAAATGATGACTTTACCTATAAATCAATAATATCTTGAAAAAACTTGGAATAGAGAAAACATTAGAGAGTAAAAACTGGGGTGTGTTGTTGCAGCTCGCTAGATGTTCTAATGTGGTATATATCACCAGGTGTTGCATTAACTTACATGATTCTCAGGTTAACACAAGTAAGAGTGATTGTATTCATTCAGACATGCAACAGAGACATCCATCAAGCCACATGGTACTTGAGGTGCGAGACCTACGCCGGGCCACATAGAAATACATTTCTAAATGTTCTCAACCACTAACCCAATCTATTATTAGCTCTGAATTGAACGACAATGCCAAGCATAGCCACCTCCTTTTAAGTAGTGAGATCACATCGTTTTTCTAATTTGAGGGGCCACTTTCAAAAGAAGTTCCTCCTCCTCCTCCTTCTTCTATTCCTACATCCCTCATGCATCTTGATTCCCGGCGACACCAGCCATGGCGTACCAGATTCTTGAGCTGACATTGATCTCAGCCAGCGATCTCAAGAAGGCGACATTCTTCTCCCGCATGCGCGTTTACGCCGTTGCATCCATCTCCGGGGGTCACTCCCACATGCCTTCCCATGGAACCCAAGTCGACAACAACAACGGCCAGAATCCCACATGGAATGCCACACTCCAATTGTCGATCCCTGCATACGCTGACACTCGCGGGCTCGCCCTTCATGTATTGTTGCGCTCAGAGTCTCTCTTCTTCGGCCATAGTGACGTTGGTGAAGTATTCGTGCCCCTTAATGATCTTTTGGTTGGCATGGATAATGGCAGTGACCCAAAGACTATGAGCTACCAAGTGCGGCGACCCTTATCAGGTCGTGCGCATGGTGTTTTGTACTTCAGTTATAAGTTCGCCGGCATTAAATCTTCTTCTGCAAGCGCTATGGGAAACATACAAGACCAGTATGTGAAGTACTCTGGGCACTCTGAGGTGGCAACGGACAAACCTGTGGTGCCCGTCACAGCATACCCACAACCACAAAGCGCGTCGTCATATCCAACAGGAGTACCTTACGGCACACCATACACACCATATCCACCACAACCATTTGGGTATGCGTCTCCCCCGCCGTACATGTATAATAGTGTTCCACCGCCGGCACCAATGTATGGATACGCACCACCACCTATGGCTGCACCATCAAGGCATGGGGGAGGCATGGGAATGGGGCTAGGCCTCGGGCTCCTCGGTGGCGTGGTCGGCGGTATGATGCTCGGCGACTTAGAGGCTGATGCCGCATATGACGCTGGGTTCAACGATGGAATGAGTTTTTAGTTCTCAAAAATCGGACTAAGTATATGGAGGATGTCCTTGTAAATCTGTATTTTTCGTTTAAAATAAGTGAACAAAGTGAATTCTTCATAATGTGCAAGTCCTTTTGTTGTTTCATAACTTCAACTTTAAAGGATATTGCAGTTAAGCCAATGGAAGTTAACCACACTAAAGTAGCCATAAATATTAACAAAA
Organism: Bromus sterilis; assembly: GCA_950022295.1. Classification (NCBI taxonomy): domain Eukaryota; kingdom Viridiplantae; phylum Streptophyta; class Magnoliopsida; order Poales; family Poaceae; genus Bromus; species Bromus sterilis. The sequence goes on along the minus strand of OX465595.1, from coordinate 9,776,123 downwards.
CACGGCAACACATTTACACTACGGCAACACATTCGAGGTTCAAACTTAACTACCAATTCTTATTAACAAAACACATAAGTTACATGTCACATAAATTATATCACCGAATTTGTATTTATTTCAAGTTTTTAATGGTATAGCCTTTATTACACGTGATGCATATATTATTTTGTCAATTTGGCAGTCAAAGTTTAATCATGAAATGCGAGTGCATGATATGAATATGGATAGAAGGATTAATTTTCCTTTGAAGGATGAGGATGTCTCTGAAATTAAATTATTTTGGTTGGCTAGTTATCAAAGGAAGGATACTTATAAATAATAATCTTAGTAAGAAAAGGTGGACATGCGATAAACATTATGAGTTATGTGATGTTGAAGAAAACATAGAGATCGCTTTTATTTATTTATTCTCTTGTTAGGTTATTTGGAATATGGCATGTGGGACTCGCTAGTAGGGAAAAGTCTATTGGTGGGCGCGCCTAAACTGTCTAGTGCTACTACTACGCACTCAACAATGTGCGGTGCTACTATAATTTTCAGCATTTTTTTCTTCTTCTGCATATTTAGGCAGTATTTATACAACATTCATATAAATATTTATATAGTCAATCATGTACGACATCTGTACACGAAGGAGAAGTGACCAAAATAGTATGAGTGATGCACATATGTCTCATCATCACCGAAATAGTGATACAACTTACTACAAGTCTCAAATACCATGATAGAGCTACAACATATGTGTCATCATCGATCTAAACTATATGATCACATATACGAGACAACATATATTTCATTATCGATCTAAACTATGATTACACACAACAGAAAAGTGACCATGATGAGCAAGAAAGGGATTATGAAGTAGTTCTTCATCACGTTCTTCTTCCTCTCTCCCACTAGCGCGAAATTGAAGTAACTAGCTTCCACTTTGCTTTTACTTTCAAATCCTTTGTGTTTGTTGCCCTGAAAATCGTTCACTTGGGCCTGACACTCTGACCACTCATCATAGACTCTTGGAATCCTTCCTCCGTACACGACATACCACTTCTTCATATATATCTCTAACATGTGTCGTGAGAAAATTCATAGATAATATGTGCACTCGCAAGTTGGAGGGAGGATTGGGTTTTGTGATCCCAAGGCTTTCAACCAAGCTTTTCTTGCTAAGCATCTCTGGTGGATTTTTTAAGTTCCCGACTCTTTGTGTGCCATAGTTTTGAAGGCGGGGAATTTTCAGGAGGGTTCGATTCCAAATTCTACCTACCCGGGGGGGGGGGTGTTTCTTACACTTTCAAGAGCATTATTCATGGCAAAAATATGCTCCTTGATGGCCTAATCTGGCGTGTTAGTGATGGATCACATATCAAATTAAGTTCATCATGATAATTGGATACCGTGTGGAAGTCTAAAGACAGTGGGACAGACTTTTATTTCGGGTATTACACATGTTAGTGACCTCATGGATGAGCAGGGTGGGGGTTGGAACGAGAAAAAATAGATGTTTTGTTCTCTGCAAGTGATGTTTTGGATATTGTGCAAATTCTAGTTGGAGGGCCATCTACCCCTGATTTCCAAGAACAGAATTATGCCAAAAGTGAAGTATTCACGGCCCGCTCTACCTACCTTCTTGCTATGGCGCAGAAGAGAATTAAATCCGAACAACCGGAGTCTTCCTCAAGCATGGCTAAGCATAAGGCATGGCCTACTATTTGGGATACACGTGCTCCGGGCAAGGCCAAAATTCATTTCTTGTGTCTTCTTTGCAATGGTCTTGCGGTGCGAGTGGAGTTGCGGGAGCGTCGGATCAAGGAAGGGGTTTTCTGTCTTCCTTGTGACCGTGATGAAACATTTTTTCATCGATTCTGGGACTACCCACACTCACGCTTGTTCTGGAAGAGGATTAACTTGATGTTGGTTGTCTCACTTGCCTCCCCACCTTATCCTTTAGTGAAAATATTGAGATCTCTTGTCGGGACCCGGGGTTAGCGTATGCAAGTCCCGCTACGACATAGTCATATGGAGAGCCGAGAACCGTACCCACTTGTCTAAGCAGACAAGGCCAAGCACAGAACGTTCTCAGAAAGCATCGTACGTGAGGGGCATCCCATCCAGGCCGGATGATCAACTGAGATGGGTCCTCATCGTCCGCACACAAGTCTAATGATATAGGTGATGAACTCCCATATTCAAAGACAAGTCGCATCAACCATACTATCGACTATCTCATAACTCTTACATAGACTTACTCCAGCCCGATCACTTAGTCGGGGTCTAGGGCGGGCTCGATCATACCACAAAGTGTGCACGAGACAGAGTCTCGAGCAATCGCATCGCGATGCCCCAAGCTGCGCACATCTAAGGGCCACTTGGTGTATGAAAGACCGCCAGCCAGATCACAACTAAGGTCTCGAAAACCCATACAAAGATATGCATGTTATAACATACACGCAGCACACATGTCTTGTATGAACAGCAGGTATCATTGCAATTCTCTACAAAGTATACATTTTATTGATAACTCTCACATAGTGCACACAGAGATCACAAGCATGTGATCCAACATTACAACAAACAAGCGGAAGCAAAGTATGTCTGAGTACAGACAAGTTTAACAAATGGCTTAAGAAGCCTTATTTAAACACAAGCCCTCCACGAGGGAACCAGTCGTCTGACTGGGACTAGACTAGCTTGATCTTCAATCGTCGAGCTCGATGAAGAAGCCACCTTCGGGGTCAGTGGGTTCATCTAAAACATAGAATAAGCAAACGTGAGTACAAAGTCGTACTCAACAAGACTTACATAGGAGCTATACTACTCATGCACATGTATCAAGGTAGAGGGAGGTGGGGTTCACTTGCAGAAGTGCCAGCTTTAACTTGGCTAGTCTTGAACTACGAATACCAGACTTTGAGGTAAGAAGCGTACACGAGTCCACTACTTTCTCCAACCAATTACACCACTATGGTGCCTTCCTCGACTTCCCCACGAGTAAGCACGCCATAGCACTCACACTTATCTTGGTGTGTTTTAGAAGTATCCAGTTCAAGTTGTCTAATAATCAAGCTAAGCTTTCCAAGCAGTCCTTAACCGCGGACGCGGCTATTCGAATAGTTTTGTTAACCCTGCAGGGGTGTACCGCTACACACACATGATCATCAGTTACCGCCTTTGATCTCGACACCATTCAAGGGGTGTCAGCGAGGATGCTCACCACAACTATTACCTCATAGCCTATCTAGTCCAAGAAAGCCGCCTACCTGGGTTGGCTACCACTATCGTGAACCCGGCCGGTTTACCGCAGTGGACCCAGGTGATGTGTGCGTGGTGCATAAGCCGGTCTCGGTTGAGCCGTTCTCTCACTTAGCATCCAGGCCACAAGCCTACCAGAACTCCGAACTACTGCGACATCTGGACATCAAAGGGATGAGTTAATAGGTTGAGAGGGGTCAGTGAGCCCAATGTGTGGTTGTACTCTTCATCTTGGATCACCACACAAGAACTCGGACTTAGGGCGGTGTTCAACGAGACAACCCACCGTGTACTCCTACACAGCCTCTCATCGTTCACCTTGTATTAGGGTAGATTCACCAACACCTTTCCACCAACATCATCATGATCACTACCATCCCGACTCACATAACAGTAACATCATTGAATCACTCTAAGCATGCAATAAGCAGTAACAATTGCAGGGGCCACATGATATCAATCAACTCCAACATTTGCTAGGATTGTGGTTTGCCTACTACTGTGACAAATGATAGGTCATGCAAAGGAATGGGTTCATCTATGCGGTAGAAACGTAGCATGGTAATCATCCTATACAATGCATAAGCGAGACATGAGAGGGAAGTGGGATTTTATCGACATGATCAATGGGGGTTTGCTTGCCTTGCTGACGAGGTTCGGGTTCGGGGTCTTCAACGAAGGGGGCAGCCTCCTGTTCCGGTTCCACCTCTACTCGTCAAACAACAAACAAGGTATCAAAGTAAATACAATGCACAATCACATGGTTGAAGGTTGAAACTTGGTTTGCATGAATTTGATGTGTGAAGCAATTCCATTTAAACGGAGTATATTGCAAATGAATTGCAAATTCAAACTCCAATTTGAATTCAATTTAGCCAAGTTACAAATGCTATTGTGTGATCAAGTTAAACCATTTTGAAAAGTGTATGATATGCCTGTGAAGTTCAAGTATAATGTGGTATGTTGCTATGGTTTAAATTGCAAAAGCATTTGAAATGAATTTGATTTAATTCCATTTAAACCAAATAGCAAATGCTACTGGTCACATTTTAAATTCAACTCAAACATGGTTGAAAGTTGGAAATTTGGATAGGTTATTTTCTCCTGATCATTTTTCATATAATATTTGTTAAATTTGGAGTTAATATGAATTTTCTATGAATTTCCAAAGTTTCAGCCTTTTTTGGATTTTCTGGAATTTCTCTGATTTCTTTTTATTCTGGAAATTCAATTACTTCGTCAGGCTTGCGCAAAGGTGACGTCACCGGGGGGGGGGGGCTGACTGGTGGGCCAGGGTTAGTTTAAACTAACCAGGGGATTAAGGGGGGGCCGCGGGGGTAGCCGGAATCTTCGTCACATTTTAAAATCCCGGTTAGTTTAAACTAACCAGGGGATTAAGGGGGGGCCAGGGCCCACTGTCAGTGACCCAGGGTCACTTAACCCAGGTGGGGTTAAGCCCCTAATCACTGCCACGTCGGCGGGCTGCCGGCGGCTAAACGTCGGCGACCTTCCAGCACGGCGGCGACACACGGGACGGCGGCTCCGTGGTCCAAAAGAGGCGCCGAGGCCACCAGAAGGAAGCCACGTCCGCGTCAAGCTGAGCAGAGCAAGGCCGCGGGGGTAGCCGGAATCTTCGTCGGTGTTGAGCTTTTGCGGCGGTCGTGGCTCGGGGTAGACGCAGGCGTCGACTCCGTGCACCAAGACGACCGGGGAGCAGCGCGTTGCAACGCTGGGGTGGAGGGGAACACGACGCGCGTCCTGGTTGAGACGGAGGAGCACAGGGGCGACCTCGAGCTCACCCATGGCGGAGGCCGTGCTCGGCTCCCATGGCGGATCCAGCTAGAGGGGCTGCGGGGCTCTGAGAGCTTGGGGGAAAAGATCACCAGATCACAGGGATCACGACGAGGTAGTCGTTGGAGTCGGGGAGGTCACAACGGCGGGGAATTTAACGAAGACCTTCACGGCGGCCGGCGGCGAGAGCTTGAAGGGGACGTCGTTGGTGGAGCTTCCCGGCTCGATTCCTTCTGCAGCTCGGAGTAGTCGACGACGAGGAACTTGAAGGACACGGCGGCGTAGCTTGACAGGTCCATTGGCCACGCGTGGACACGACGGCGAACGACGGCGCTCTCGGGTGGAGGAAGAAATCGGCGAGGGAGGAGTGGAGAGCTAGCCAGGAGGGGGGGAATGGACAGGCGGCTTCGAGGCGGGTCTCCACGACACGAGGTGAGGGCACGGGGAGGCCTGGAAGCCCCGGGACGTCGAGGTGGCGTCCACGGCATGCTCGGCCTCTCCAGCGAGCTGCTTGGAGGCGTGGGGAGAGGGAGAAGACCTTGCTTTCCCTGGTGGGTTGGGCTGGGCCAGGTAAGTGGGCCAACAGGCCAGAAGCCAGGTAAGTTCCTTTGTTTCTTTTTCTTATTTTTCTTTTCAGACATTTGTTTTGGCTAGCTAAAAAAATAGCAAACCATTTTATTAAATGCTGAAATTTTTTATGTGGCATAAAAATATACTAGGTTAGCCACTTGTAAAGTTTGAACATTTTTAAAATTCAAATTATTTGAACGTTAAATCAAATAGGGGTATTTGATTAATTCCAAGGCACTGTTTGAATATTTGAAAAATCCATGAGCATGGGGTGGGTCCCACATCACTTGATATGTGATCACACTCATTTATAAGACTTTTCAAAAAGCTAACATGAATTTTTGGAGAAGATTTTTATCTGGCCTTTTGAATTAATTCAACTGAGGGGGGTTCCTTCTCCCATTTTGCTTTTGAATTTGATTTCAATGACTTCTTTGGAAAATTTTAACATGATGCAAGATGACTTTGATCCTACCACATTACCTAACAGAGGGTTCTGACAAATCGCCCCCACTCAAAAGAATCTCGTCCCGAGATTCAGAAGTCTGCGGGAGGAAGGTGGGGTATTCGACACGGAGACGGTTTTCTCTTTCCCACGTAGCTTCTCTCTCAGAGTTGTGTGACCATTGCACTTTTAGAAACTTAATCTTCTGACGACGAGTGACACGCTCTGTGGAATCAAGAATACGAATGGGGTATTCTCGATAAGAAAGGTCATCTTGGAGATCAAGCGTTTCATGGTCGACTTCGCGGATGGGGTCCTTGAAGCAACGCCTGAGTTGGGACACATGGAATACATCATGTACTCGGGAAAGGTGCGGGGGTAGTTCAAGTTGGTAGGCAACTTCTCCATGTTTAGCAAGAATGCGGAAAGGTCCGATGTAACGTGGGGCCAACTTGCCTTTGATACCGAAACGTTGGGTTCCCTTCAGAGGAGTAACCCGAAGGTAAGCCTTCTCATCCTGATTGTAGCTCTCTTGCCTATGATGACGATCATAGTAGCTTTTCTGACGAGACTGGGCTGCTTTCAATTGATCACGAACAATGCGAACTTGCTCTTCTGCTTCCTTGATCATATCCGGTCCAAAGAATTGTCTCTCACCCGTTTCTGACCAGTTTAGGGGTGTTCGACATCGTCGTCCATAAAGGAGTTCAAAAGGAGCCATGTTCAGACTAGATTGGAAGCTATTGTTATAAGCAAATTCGGCAAATGGAAGAGACTTCTCCCAATTCTTTCCGAATGAGATAACATAAGCTCTGAGCATGTCTTCAAGAATTTGGTTAACCCTTTCGACTTGACCGCTAGACTGAGGATGGAAAGCTGTACTAAAGGAGAGATGAGTTCCCATAGCATTCTGAAAGCTTCCCTAGAATCTAGAGGAGAAAAGGCTACCACGATCAGAATTGATTTCCAAAGGAACACTGTGAAGGGATACAATTCTAGAGACGTACAAGTCCGCTAACTGGCTAGCAGTTATAGACTCGCGAACTGGAAGGAAGTGAGCAACTTTGGAAAGCCTATCTATGACAACGAAGATGCATCGTTTCCTTTCTGGGTTTTTGGAAAGCCGGTGATGAATTCCATACCGACTTTGTCCCATTTCCACTCTGGAATAGGCAAAGGTTGAAGTGTACCAGCAGGTCTTTGATGTTCTTTCTTAATGCGACGACAAACATCACATTCGGCAACAAATTGAGCAATGTCTCTCTTCATCCTAGTCCACCAAAATCTCTGGCGTAGATCTCGGTAAATTTTTGTGCTACCGGGATGAATCGAGAGGGGTGTGTCATGGGCTTCCTTGAGGATGAGTTGCCTTAGTTCCCTATTCTTAGGTACTACCAAACGATTTCCAAAGAATACCGTTCCCTTGCTATCTGTGGAGAAACATTTAGCAACTCCGCTAGCAATGTTCTCCTTGATCCGGCGAACACCTCGTGCACGCCTTTGGGCAACTATGATTTGATCCTCAAGATTTGGTTTCGCCACCAAGGTAGAAAGATAGCCATGAGGAACAATCTCAAGATTGAGCTTGCAAAATTCCTCATGAAGAAGTGGTTGATACTGTTGTAACATGAGGTTGTTACAATACGACTTACGACTTAGTGCATCAACCATGACATTGGCTTTGCCTGGGGTGTAAGAAATTCCTACGTCGTAATCTTTTATCAACTCAATCCAGCGTCTTTGCCTGAGATTAAGATCTGGCTGGGTGAAAATGTATTTGAGGCTTTGGTGGTCAGAATAGATCTCACAACGATTACCATGGAGGTAATGTCGCCAAGTTGTTAGGGCATGAACTACGGCAGCGAGTTCAAGGTCATGGGTAGGATAGTTCTCTTCATGTGGCCGCAACTGGCGTGAAGCATAAGCTACCACATGTCTATCTTGCAGAAGTATGCATCCTAACCCTTGCCGTGATGCGTCACAATAGATCTCAAAATCCTATTTGGTGTTTGGAGGTGCATGTACGGGTGCAGAAGTCAATCTTCTGTTTTGCTCTTGAAAGCTTTCCTCGCACTTGGTAGTCCATAGGAATTTCTTATCTTTCTTGAGGAGTTCAGGTAGAGGCTTTGCAACTTTAGAAAAGTTCTCGACGAAGCGACGGCAATAGCTGGCTAGGCCAAGAAAACTCCTAACTTGCTTAACCGATTCAGGTGGAGTCCAGTCAAGAACGGCCTGAACTCTCTCGGGATTCACAACAATGCCTTTTGCAGAAATCACGTGGCCTAAGTAGGTCACTTCTGGTAGCCAAAATTCACACTTGGAGAATTTAGCATACATGCGATGCTCTCTAAGTTTCATCAATACCAGCCTTAGGTGTTCGGCATGTTCTTCTTCGTTCTTCGAGTAGATGAGAATGTCATCGAGATAAACCACAACAAATTTATCTAAGTACTCCATGAAGATCGAATTCATCATGCGTGAGCAAGTGGCGGGGGCATTGGTTAAACCAAAGGACATGACGGTGTACTCGTAAAGACCATAACGAGTAGTAAAAGCCGTTTTGGGAATGTCCTCGTTTCGGATTTTGATTTGATGATAACCTAATCTCAAATCCATCTTGGAGAAGACAGAGGATCCTGCAAGTTGATCATAAAGATCATTGATCCCGGGCAATGGGTACTTGTTCTTTATCGTCGCTAAATTTAGCGGGCGATAGTCTACGCACATCCTTTCTGTTCCATCTTTCTTCGTTACGAACAGAACGGGGCAACCCCATGGCGATGAGCTAGGGCGGATGAAGCCTTTTTCCAACAAAGCTTCCAGTTGGGTTTTAAGCTCAACTAACTCACGTGGGGCCATTTTGTATGGGCGTCTAGAAATTGGTGCGGTTCCTGGCACAAGATCCACTATAAACTCTACACATCTGTCGGGTGGCATGCCCGGCAGCTCTTCAGGAAAGACATCCGGGAAGTCACGAACCACCGGAACATCTTCAAGGTCGGGAAGGGGAAGTACATTCAAGGAATGCACCTGGGTTCTTGTTCTGGGTGAGGTATAGTTGACGGTCTTGCCTGAAGGGTGGGTGAGTTTCACTGATTTGCCTTTGCAATCAAGGTAGGCATTCTGTCTTGATAGCCAATCCATGCCAAGGATGACATCGATGTCTGAAGACTTGAGGGCTATGAGTGAAGCAAGGATTACTAAACCCTCAATTGCAATTTGATTACCATGGCTTACTCTATTAGTTTGCCATCTTCATACTGGAGTTTGAATAATCATGGGAGTGGACAATTCAACAAAAGATAACTCATGACGAAGTGCATAACTTTCCGACATGAATGAATGAGATGCTCCTGGGTCGAAAAGAACGGAAGTAGGAACATAATTGACTGGGAGCGTACCAAGAATGACGTCAGTGGTGTCGTCAGTCTCTTCGGCGGCAATCTAATTCACACGTCCACGAGTGGCGGGAGGAGCGGGTTTGGTGGTGTAGACCTTCTGGGGTGGCTTGCCACGACCATTGTTGTTGCCTCCGGCACGGGGTGGAGCATTCTGATTCCGGAGCTGGTTCTGGGGACACTCGCGGGAGTAGTGGCCTGCCTGACCACACTTGTAGCAGGCTCCAAAGACAGTGCGTGGAGCTGGGTTGTTTGGTGGAGCTGGGTGGAACGAAGCTGGGGGACGAGGCGCCACATAGGATGGCCTCGGTGGGTTGTTCTGGCGGAACATACTGTTGGGGATCCAGATCTTGCGCTTCTGAGAGCCTGAACTGGATGATCCATCGTCTCTAGGGTGCTTGCGGAAGTCGTTGGGGGTGTTCATGTCCTCTGCCTTGATGGCCTTGTTGACAAGGACCTGGAAGGTGGAAAAGTCATGCAGGTTGAGCTCACGACAGAGTCCGGAATTGAGTCCACGACGGAACCTCTCTTGCTTCTTTGCGTCGGTGGAGACCTCTTCAGTAGCATAACGAGCCAGTCGGTTGAACTCACGACTAAACTCGTCAACAGTCCTTCTGCCTTGAGTGAGGTTGTAGAACTCCTCACGCTTGCGGTCCATGAGACCCTTCGGAATGTGGTGCTCGCGGAAGGAAGTGCAGAATTCATCCCAAGATGTGGGCGGTCCAACGGGACGCATGTTCAGGAAGTTCTCCCACCAAGAGCTAGCTGCACCCTCAAGGTGGTAAGTGGCATAGTTTGTAGGATATTGCGCGATAGAAAACAAAAAAAAATCTCTCACATGCGGAAGCATCATCCAAGATCCAATCTAGAAGATGCTAGTAACGGGGAGAGTAGGTCATCATACCCTCGAAGAACACACGCGTTGAACGTTTATTTCAACGCAGCTTGGTGAAGTTGTTGGTGAAGTTCGATCCGATCAGCACTGCAAACGAGCAGCACCTCCGGAGGCTTGCACACGTACAGCTCGATGACGTCTCCTTCTTCTTGATCCAGCAAGCAAGAGGGAGAAATAGATGGGATCAATTCCAGCAGCACAACGGCGTGGTGGTGGATATGGTGAAGAGTTTCCCGCGGGCAGGGCTTCGCCAAGCGATGCACGTGAGGGAGGAGGAGGTGTGGAAGGACTTGGGGTGTTCTTGGTGAGCCTCTCCCCTCTCTTATATAGGCAAGGAGGTTTTAGCCACTTCAATTCCCAAGTGATGAAACCCCTTCTCTCATTAAAAAGATGGTAACACCTTTCTTTTAAGAGTGGTAACCCTCCCATTGAAGGGCTTCCCATTTATTGGCATAATAAACCAAGGAGGGCTGGTCACATGGACTATTGGACCACCCTTGATCGTCCAAAACAGGTGGGGCCCATAGTGGGACCCTCCGGAACCTTCTAGAACATTCCGACACTGCCGAAAAAATCCTGAACTTTTCTGGAACCCTGAAATCAACTTGCCTTATATAAATATTTACCTCTGGACTCTTCCGGAGCTCCTCGTGATGTCTAGGATCTCATCCGAGACTCCGAACAATATTCGAACACCATTAATAAAATTATCCCAGAGCTATTCTAGCGTTACCGAGCGTTAAGTGTGTGACCCTACGGGTTCGAGAACGTGCAGACATGATCGAGACATCTCTCTGATCAATAACCATTAGAGGGACCAGGATATCCGTAATGACTCCCACACATTCAACGAATATCTTTATCGATTGAACCAATATGTCGTGGACTACTATAATCCGTACACAATTTCCTTTGTCACATGATATTTTACTTACCCGTGATTCGATCGTCGGTATCGCTATACCTAGTTCAATCTCGTTACCGGTAAGTACTCTTTACTCGTTCTGTAATACAACATTCTCTGTGACTAACTCATTAGTCACGTGCTTGCAAGCGTTACTGAATGTCCATTACCGAGTGGGCCCAGAGTATATCTCACCGTCACACGGAGGGACAAATCCCAGTCTTGATTCATGTAATTCAACAAGTGCTTTCAGAGATACCCGTAAGACATCTTTATGATCACCCTGTCACGATGTGATGGTTGATGTCCCCAAAGTATTCTTCCGGTACCATGGAATAACATAATCTCATGGTCTAAGAAACATGATACTTGAAAATAAAAGGCATGATAGTATAAACTTAATGAAACGATCAATATTGTTATGCTTAGTTGGGTCTGTCCATCACGTCATTCTTCTAATGACATGATCCCATTAATTAATAAACAACTCAGTTTCATGGTTAGGAAACCATAACCATCATTAATTAACGAGATAGTATAGTAGAGGCTTACTAGGGACGCGGTGTTGTTTATGCAACCACACATGCATTATGTTTCCGGTTAATACAATTATAGCATGGAAAATAAACATATATCATGAACACGGAAATATGATAATAACAATTTTATTATTGCCTCTAGGGCATATTTCCAACAGTCTCCCACTTGCACTAGAGTCAATAATCTAGTTTACATTGGCAGAAATCTAACACCCATGGCATTCTGGTGTTGATCATGTTTTGTTTGTGGAAGAACTTTAGTCAATGGATCCGCGATATTCTGATCCGTATGTACTTTGCTAATGGTAATATCTCCTTCAATGACATGCTCACGAATTTGATGAAACCGGCGTTTGATATGCTTGGAGCTCTTGTGACATCTTGGTTCCTTGGCTAGAGCAATGGCACCAGTGTTGTCACAAAAGATCTCCATGGGATCGAGTGCACTCGGAACAACGCCGAGTTCAGTGACAAATTCCTTCAGCCATATCCCTTCTGTCGCTGCTTCAGAAGCGGCCATATACTTCGCCTCTAATGTAGATCTTGCAATGACGCTCTGCTTGCAACTCCTCCAGCTAACCGCAGCTCCGTTCAAAATAAAGACATACCCTATTTGAGATTTTGAGTCATCTGGATCAGTATTGGAGCTAGCATCGACGTAACCTTTTACGAAGAGCTCTTCATCACCACCATAGACAAGAAACATGTCCTTAGTCCTCTTTAGGTACTTAAGGATATTTTTAACTGTTGTCCAGTGAGCCTCTCCAGGATCACTCTGGTACCTGCTCGTCAAACTAAGAGCATGGGACACATCTGGTCTAGTACACAACATGGCATACATAACAGAACCTATGGCCGAGGCATAGGGGATTTTATTCATCCTTTCCCTTTCTGTTGCCGTAGTTGGACACTGAGTCTTACTCAATGGCTTACCTTGTAACATGGGCAAAGAACCTTTCTTTGCATCCTGCATATTGAAATTCTTCACTATCTTCTCAAGGTATGTACTTTGACTAAGTGCTATTAAGCGTCTCGATCTATCTCTATAGATCTTAATGCCTAATATGTATGCAGCTTCACCAAGATCTTTCATTGAAAAACTATTATTCAAATAATCTTTCACATTGTTAAACAACTCCACGTCATTCCCAATTAGTAAGATGTCATCTACATATAAAATCATAAATGCAACCGAGCTCCCACTCACTTTCTTGTAAACACAAGCTTCTTTATAATTTTGGACAAATCCAAAACCTTTGATAACCTCATCAAATCGAAGATTCCAACTCCGGGATGCTTGCTTTAGTCCATAGATGGAACGCTGAAGCTTGCACACTTTACGAGCATCCTTAGGATTGACAAAACCTTGGGGTTGTACCATGTACAACTCTTCTTCAATGTTTCCATTGAGGAATGCAGTTTTGACACCATCTGCCAAATTTCATAATCGAAATAAGCAGGAATTGCTAGCAGAACCCTAACAGACTTAAGCATCTCTACGGGTGAGAAGGTCTCATCGTAGTCAACTCCTTGAATTTGTCGAAAACCTTTTGCGACAAGTCGAGCTTTATGTACAGTAACATTACCGTCAGCGTCTATTTTCTTCTTGAAAATCCATTTACATTCAACAGCCTTGCGGCTATCAGGAAGGTCAACCAAAGTCCACACTTGGTTTTCTTTCATGGATTCCATTTCAGAGTTCATGGCATCTTGCCATTTTCCAGAGTCTGGGCTCATCATCGCTTCCTCATAGTTCATAGGTTCATCATTGTCTAACAATAAAACATTCATGACAGGATTACCATACCACTCAGGAGTAGTACGTAACCTAGTCGACCTACGAACGGGAACTTCGACCGAAGCTTCATGATCATTATCATCAGCTTCTTCCTCTCTAGTTGCTGAAGGCGGCACCAAAAGATCCAAATCTTCTTGCGCTGCGCTACTCTCCAATTCGGGAGAAGGTTCAATAACCTCGTCTAGTTCTATTTTCCTCCCACTCACTCGTTTCGAAAGAAACTCCTTCTCAAGAAAGGATCCGTTCTAAGCAACAAAGACTTTGCATTCGGATCTGTTATAGAAGGTATACCCTATAGTTTCCTTAGGGTATCCTATGAAGACACATTTTTCTGCTTTGGGTTTGAGCTTATCAGGTTGTAACCGTTTGACATAAGCCTCACACCCCCAAATTTTAAGAAACGATAATTTAGGCTTCTTGCCAAACCACAACTCATATGGTGTCGTCTCAACGGATTTAGATGGTGCCCTATTTAAAGTGAATGCAGCTGTCTCTAATGCATAGCCCCAAAATGACATTGGTAGATCGGATAGAGACATCATAGAGCGCACCATATCTAATAAAGTACGATTACGACGCTCAGACACACCATTACGTTGTGGTGTTCCAGGTGGCGTGAGTTGGGAAACAATTCCACAGTTTTTCAAGTGAATGCCAAACTCGTAACTCAGATATTCCCCTCCGCGATCAGATCGTAGAAATTTGATCTTCTTGTTACGATGATTTTCTACTTCACTCTAAAATTCTTTGAACTTTTCAAATGTTTCAGACTTGTGTTTCATTAAGTAAATATACCCATATCTACTTAAATCATCAGTGAAAGTTAGGAAGTAACGATATCCACCAGGTGTCGAAATGCTCATTGGTCCACACACATCAGTATGTATGATTTCCAACAAGTCACTCGCCCGTTCCATCGTACCAGAAAACAGGGTCTTAGTCATCTTACCCATGAGGCATGGTTCACATGTGTCAAATGATTCAAAGTCAAGTGACTGGAAAATTCCATCAGAATGGAGTTTCTTCATGCGTTTTACATCAATATGACCTAAACGGCAGTGCCACAAGTATGTGGAATTATCATTATTAATTTTGCATCTTTTAGCATCAATGTTATGGATGTGTGAAGTACTACTATCGAGATCCAACAAGAATAAACCATTTACGTCGGGTGCATGACCATAAAAGATATTACTCATAAAAATAGAATAACCTTTATTCTGTGATTTAAACGAGTAACCGTCTCGCAATAAACAAGATCCAGATATAATGTTTATGCTTAACGCAGGCACCAAATAACAATTATTAAGGTTTAAAACTAATCCCAATGGTAGATGAAGAGGTAACATCCCGACGGCGATGACATCGACCTTCGATCCATTCCCGACGCGCATCGTCACCTCATCCCTCGCCAGTCTCCGTTTATTCTGAAGCTCCTGTTTCGAATTGCAAATATGAGCAACCGAACCAGTATCAAATACCCAGGCACTACTACGAGAACTAGTAAGGTACACATCAATAACATGTATATCAAATATACCTTTGACATTGCCAGCCTTCTTATCCGCCAAGTACTTGGGGCAGTTGCGCTTCCAATGACCTTCTCCCTTGCAGTAGAAACACACAGTGTCTTGGGCTTCACATGAGCGACAACAGGCTTGCCACCCCGAGCGGCAGCTGACTTTCCACTCTTCTTGAAGTGTCCCTTTTTGGCTTTAGCCTTCTTGAAACTTGTGGTCTTATTGACCATCAACACTTGATGTTCTTTCTTGATGTCCACTTCCGCAGATTTCAGCATCGCGAAAAGCTCATTGAGAGTCTTATTCATGCCTTGCATGTTATAGTTCAGCACAAAGCCTTTGTAGCTCGGAGGGAGCGACTGCAGCACCCTGTCAGTGATTAACTCATCTGGTATCACACATCCCAGCTGAATTAGGCGTTGGATATAGCCTCCCATTGTTACAACATGTTCACTGACAGAGTTGTGCTCCTCCATCTTACATTTATAGAACTTATCAGAGATCTCATATCTCTCAGCGCGGGTCTGAGTCTGAAACATGGTTTTCAGCTCTTCAACCATCTCATAGGCGCCATGATGTTCAAAAAGTTTCTGGAGATCAGTATCCAGAGATGTAAGGATGGCACAAGAAACTATAATGTGGTCATCTGTGCGTGTCTCAAAGACGTTATGTTCTGCTTCTGGAGCATCGTCTGCAGGTGGGTCACCTAGCGCAGCATCGAGCACATATTGCTTCTTACACCCAGTGAGGATAATCCTCAGGTTGCGGTGCCAGACAGTGAAGTTTGAACCAGATGATTTTAGTTTTTCTTTCTCAAGGAATGCGCTGAAGTTGAACTGGGCTATGCGGGCCATGATCTACAACATTTTAGCAAAATAAAATTTTAGACTATGTTCATGATAATGAGTTCAGTTTAATCAAATTACTAACGAACTCCCACTTAAATCAACATCCCTCGTAGTTGTCTAGTGGTATACGATCCAAATCCACTACACCAAGTCCGATCTTCACGAGAGAAGATGTAGTTTCAATGGTGAACATCAAAATGTTGATCATATCATTCATATGACTCGTGTTTAACCTTTCGGTTCGTTGCGTTTCGAGGCCATGTCTGTACTACTAGGCTCATCAAGTTAACCAAAATATTTTTGCATGTGTAAAACTGGCTTACACCCGTCGTATGTGAACGTAGAGTTTACCACATCCGATCATCACGAGATGCTTCAAAACGACGAACTTTTGCGACGGTGCATACTTAGGGAGAACCCGTTTATCTTGATATTTAGTGTGAGGGATCATCTTATAATGCTACCGTTGTGCACACGCAAAATAAGATGCATAAAAGGATAAACATCACATGCATAAAATGTGTGACATGGTATAGCCCTTTTATTGCGCGTTGATCTCCATCTTGAACGCACCGACAAGATCTCCATTATGGCACCATGTTGGTCTCCACCTTACGGCATCTTGGTTGTCTACACCACGTTGCATCTGCAACTATTGCTAACTCATAGCGATAAAGTAATGCAATTACATGGCGTTTGAAGTTGACACGCAGGCCATACAATAAATAATTAAGACAACCATATGGCTCCTGCCAGTTGCCGTACTCATCGACATGCAAGTCGTGAAACATTACAAAACATGATCATCTGAACAGTTTGGGCTATACCACACCACAAGCACCCCTGAAAAAACAAGTTAGACGCCTCTCCCTTATTATTTTTAATTTTACGTGGCTTCTAGGGTTTTGCATAAGAACCGTTCTTACCCACACAAAAAAACCACAACGTTGATATAACAAATTGCTTCTTAATCTCATAAGAGCCCTCCTTTGTAAATGTGATTAATACTATGGTAAGAGCGACTGACACCCGCAGGCCGCATGTGCAATACAAGTTGCACGTCAACTGCGGAACCGGTCTCAATCCGAAGATTGTAAAGTTGGTCCGGTCCGCTGCATCAAACCATACCGCAAAACCAAAATAAACATGGAAGGGTAGCAACAAGAAGATCAACGCCCACAACTCATTGTGTTCTAACCGTACAAAGCATCTACGCATAGAACTAGCTCTGATACCACTGTAGGATATTGCGCGATAGAAAACAAAAAAAATCTCTCACATGCGGAAGCAACATCCAAGATCCAATCTATAAGATGCTAGTAACGGGGAGAGTAGGTCATCATACCCTCGAAGAACACGTGCGTTGAACGTTTATTTCAACGCAGCTTGGTGAAGTTGTTGGTGAAGTTCGATCCGATCAGCACTGCAAACGAGCAGTACCTCCGGAGGCTTGCACACGTACATCTCGATGACGTCTCCTTCTTCTTGATCCAGCAAGCAAGAGGGAGAAATAGATGGGATCAATTCCAGCAGCACAACGGCGTGGTGGTGGATATGGTGAAGAGTTTCCCGCGGGCAGGGCTTCGCCAAGCGATGCACGTGAGGGAGGAGGAGGTGTGGAAGGACTTGGGGTGTTCTTGGTGAGCCTCTCCCCTCTCTTATATAGGCAAGGAGGTTTTAGCCACTTCAATTCCCAAGTGATGAAACCCCTTCTCTCATTAAAAAGATGGTAACACCTTTCTTTTAAGAGTGGTAACCCTCCCATTGAAGGGCTTCCCATTTATTGGCATAATAAACCAAGGAGGGCTGGTCACATGGACTATTGGACCACCCTTGGTCGTCCAAAACAGGTGGGGCCCATAGTGGGACCCTCCGGAACCTTCTAGAACATTCCGACACTGCGGAAAAAATCCTGAACTTTTCCGGAACCCTGAAATCCACCTGCCTTATATAAATCTTTACCTCTGGACTCTTCCGGAGCTCCTCGTGATGTCTAGGATCTCATCCGAGACTCCGAACAATATTCGAACACCATTAATAAAATTATCCCATAGCTATTCTAGCGTTACCGAGCGTTAAGTGTGTGACCCTACGGGTTCGAGAACGTGCAGACATGATCGAGACATCTCTCTGATCAATAACCATTAGAGGGACCAGGATATCCGTAATGACACCCACACATTCAACAAAGATCTTAATCGATTGAACCACTATGTCGTGGACTACTATAATCCGTACACAATTTCCTTTGTCACACGATATTTTACTTACCCGTGATTCGATCGTCGGTATCGCTATACCTAGTTCAATCTCGTTATCGGTAAGTACTCTTTACTCGTTCTGTAATACAACATTCTCTGTGACTAACTCATTAGTCACGTGCTTGCAAGCGTTACCGAATGTCCATTACCGAGTGGGCCCAGAGTATATCTCACCATCACACGGAGGGACAAATCCCAGTCTTGATTCATGTAATTCAACAAGTGCTTTCAGAGATACCCGTAAGACATCTTTATGCTCACCCTGTCACGATGTGATGGTTGATGTCCCCAAAGTATTCTTCCGATACCCGGGAATAACATAATCTCATGGTCTAAGAAACATGATACTTGATAATAAAATGCATGAAAGTATAAACTTAATGAAACGATCAATATTGTTATGCTTAGTTGGGTCTGTCCATCACGTCATTCTTCTAATGACATGATCCCATTAAGTAATAAACAACTCAGTTTCATGGTTAGGAAACCATAACCATCATTAATTAACGAGATAGTATAGTAGAGGCTTACTAGGGACGCGGTGTTGTTTATGCAGCTACACATGCATTATGTTTCCGGTTAATACAATTATAGCATGGAAAATAAACATATATCATGAACACGGAAATATGATAATAACAATTTTATTATTGCCTCTAGGGCATATTTCCAACATAGTTGACCTTGTCGCCATCTGCAACATGGCCTGCCTGGAGCTTCCTCTCGATGCTGCGAAGCCAGTCATCGGCGTCAAGGGGCTCGGTGGAGTAACTGAAAACCGGGGGATGAAGCCGGATGAAGTCGTTCAAAGACACCAACTCGTTGCGCTGCTGAGTGGTGTTGCGGGCAATGACCTCCAGCAAATGGTGAGAGTCTCGGCGGTTCCTCTCAACCTCCATCAGAACCTGAGCCATCGTGGGTGGGGGTGGAAGGTTGCCTTCCTCCTGTTCATTCCCACGACCCTGGGCACGACCAAGCTGGCCACGGGTTCCTTGAGACATCCTGAAGGTGAAAACCAAAGTCAAACAGAGTTGATTTGAAGAGTCTAAACAAGGTATTGAAGTACTGGAAGGATTACAGAGCAAAGGAAGTAATCATCTGGACAACATGGTGATAAAAGCATACAAGACATATATTCACAAGCTGTCATACAAACCATACATCGTTTTAGGACAAACACCAAGCTAATACAAACGTGATGAAGATGATACATCCTTCATAGGCACTCTGACTTCCTATACATTATTTATCTAAGCCTCTGGAACTTAGAACACCTTGCGTACAATATACTAAGATACTACTACATCCTCACTAAGTAAGACCACAGGCGGTCTCACTCATCTCCATCTCCATAGTAGTCCTCGTAAAAGTTACCCGCGTAACCCGGTAGCTGAAGGTGACCATCGGAAAACACGGAGGCCTGTGGACCCTGATATCCATTTGGGCAAGGATGGGGCCTAGGTCCAGCGTAGGGTGGAAGCAGAGGACCACGGGGTGGATAGCATCATACTCGACTGATCCAACACTCACAAAGGGTGCCAAGAGTGTCAGTGCTCGATACAGACGAACACGGGTGGCGTGAAGCTCAAAACGGAGAGCGCGTGCATCACGATCTCGATCACAAGCAAACCTAGCAGTCATCTGAAGCAAAGAGTCCTCCAAAGAGTGATCTGTGTATAGTCCGGTGTAATATCCCTCTTCTCCTGGAAGTGCAGCAGGGATATAGCGGAACGAGGTCTCTCTCAGCATAGTGTGCTCCTCTCTCAGCAGGGTAATACATGAGTATGCAGCATCCTGCACAGCCATGTTCTCAGTCATGCCAATGCCATGTCCAAAGTGGATAGGCTGAGTGACTCCATTGTGGTGAGGGTAGATCCTGACAATGCAGTGGAACTGAGTCTGGTTGAAGTCAAGGAACTGCTCCTCAACTGTGTACTCAGGGTACCATCGGTATCCAATGTAGGACATCATCTCGATTAGCATGGCGGGATGGCCACGCACACCGAGGCACTTGGTCAAACGAACAATCTGCCGAGGGGGAAGGTCTGCCATCTGAAACAGAAAAAAGAAGTTTGCAAATGCATCAGATTATGAGATAAACCTAGAATGACTCGGACAGCATAACGGCTGTAATTGCAAGAAAAGACAATTTCTTTCCACATAGAAAACAACACTTACATAATACGATGTAAGAAATCAGCATTACAACAATGCTAGGAAACCGGACACAACTTTCCTACGGCTACAAGGAAGCAAACAACGAGATGTTCTAATCAGACAGAGGTGAGCCTAGTCCTATCTTCCCGTAGAATAAGATGAGGGTGACTCAGAACTCAGAACGAAGGGGGTAAGGAGAAAAAATAAGCCTTACGTTGTTCCCTTATATACCCAGTGTAACTATATAACTATAGCAAGCTAGACTCGACTTCGGCCAAGGCTGCTGGTCCTACAGTCAGTCCTGCTCTGATACCAAGTCTGTCGGAACCCGGGGTTAGCGTATGCAAGTCCCGCTACAACATACTCATATGGAGAGCCGAGAACCGTACCCACTTGTCTAAGCAGACAAGGCCAAGCATAGAACATTCTTGGAAAGCATCGTACGTGAGGGGCATCCCATCCAGGCCGGATGATCAACTGAGATGGGTCCTCATCTTCCGCACACAAGTCTAATGATATAGGTGATGAACTCCCATATTCAAAGACAAGTCGCCTCAACCATACTATCGACTATCTCATAACTCTTACATAGACTTACTCCAGCCCGATCACTTAGTCGGGGTCTAGGGCGGGCTCGATCATACCACAAAGTGTGCACGAGACAGAGTCTCGAGCAATCGCATCGCGATGCCCCAAGATGCACACATCTAAGGGCCACTTGGTGTATGAAAGACCGCCAGCCAGATCACAACTAAGGTCTCGAAAACCCATACAAAGACATGCACGTTATAAACAAACACGCAGCACACATTCCTTGTATGAACAGCAGGTATCATTGAAATTCTCTACAAAGTATACATTTTATTGATAACTCTCACATAGTGCACACAGAGATCACAAGCATGTGATCCAACATTACAACAAACAAGCGGAAGCAAAGTATGTCTGAGTACAGACAAGTTTAACAAATGGCTTAAGAAGCCTTATTTAAACACAAGCCCTCCACGAGAGAACCAGTCGTCTGACTGGGACTAGACTAGCTTGATCTTCAATCGTCGAGCTCGATGAAGAGGCCACGTTCGGGGTCAGTGGGTTCATCTAAAACATAGAACAAGCAAACATGAGTACAAAGTCGTACTCAGCAAGACTTACATAGGAGCTATACTACTCATGCACATGTATCAAGGTAGAGGGAGGTGGGGTTCACTTGCAGAAGTGCCAGCTTTGACTTGTCTAGTCCTGAACTACGAGTACCAGACTTTGAGGTAAGAAGCGTACACGAGTCCACTACTTTCTCCAACCAATTACACCACTATGGTGCCTTCCTCGACTTCCCCACGAGAAAGCACGCCATAGCACTCACACTTATCTTGGTGTGTTTTAGAAGTATCCAGTTCAAGTTGTCTAATAATCAAGTTAAGCTTTCCAAGCAGTCCTTAACCGCGGACGCGGCTATTCGAATAGTTTTGTTAACCCTGCAGGGGTGTACCTCTACACACACATGATCATCAGTTACCACCTTTGATCTCGACACCATTCAAGGGGTGTCAGCGAGGATGCTCACCACAACTGTTACCTCATAGCCTATCTAGTCCAAGAAAGCCGCCTACCTGGGTTGGCTACCACTATCGTGAACCCGGCCGGTTTACCGAAGTGGACCCAGGTGATGTGTGCGTGGTGCATAAGCCGGTATCGGTTGAGCCGTTCTCTCACTTAGCATCCAGGCCACAAGCCTACCAGAACTCCGAACTACTGCGACATCTGGACATCGAAAGGGATGAGTTAATAGGTTGAGAGGGGTCAGTGAGCCCAATGTGTGGTTGTACTCTTCATCTTGGATCACCACACAAGAACTCGGACTTAGGGCGGTGTTCAACGAGACAACCCACCGTGTACTCTTACACAGCCTCTCATCGTTCACCTTGTATTAGGGTAGATTCACCAACACCTTTCCACCAACATCATCATGATCACTACCATCCCGACTCACATAACAGTAACATCATTGTATCACTCTAAGCATGCAATAAGCAGTAACAATTGCAGGGGCCACATGATATCAATCAACTCTAACATTTGCTAGGATTGTGGTTTGCCTACTACTGTGACAAATGATAGGTCATGCAAAGGAATGGGTTCATCTATGCGGTAGAAACGTAGCATGGTAATCATCCTATACAATGCATAAGCGAGACATGAGAGGGAAGTGGGATTTTATCGACATGATCAATGGGGGTTTGCTTGCCTTGCTGACGAGGTTCGGGTTCGGGGTCTTCAACGAAGGGGGCAGCCTCCTGTTCCGGTTCCACCTCTACTCGACAAACAACAAACAAGGTAGCAAAGTAAATACAATGCACAATCACATGGTTGAAGGTTGAAACTTGGTTTGCATGAATTTGATGTGTGAAGCAATTCCATTTAAATGGAGTATATTTCAAATGAATTGCAAATTCAAACTCCAATTTGAATTCAATTTAGCCAAGTTACAAATGCTATTGTGTGATCAAGTTAAACTATTTTTAAAAGTGTATGATATGCCTCTGAAGTTCAAGTATAATGTGGTATGTTGCTGTGGTTCAAATTGCAAAATCATTTGAAATGAATTTGATTTAATTCCATTTAAACCAAATAGCAAATGCTACTGGTCACATTTTAAATTCAACTCAAACATGGTTGAAAGTTGGAAATTTGGATAGGTTATTTTCTCCTGATCATTTTTCATATAATATTTGTTAAATTTGGAGTTAATATGAATTTTCTATGAATTTCCAAAGTTTCAGCCTTTTTCTGGATTTTCTGGAATTTCTCTGATTTCTTTTTATTCTGGAAATTTACTTACTGCGTCAGGCTTGCGCAAGGGTGACGTCAGGGGGGGGGCTGACTGGTGGGCCAGGGTTGTCAGCCTCTCTGATTAAAATCCCGGTTAGTTTAAACTAACCAGGGGATTAAGGGGGGGCCAGGGCCACTGTCATTGACCCAGGGTCACTTAACCCAGGTGGGGTTAAGCCCCTAATCACTGCCACGTCGGCGGGCTGCCGGCGGCTAAACGCCGGCGACCTTCCAGCACGGCGGCGATACACGGGACGGCGGCTCTGTGGTCCAAAAGAGGCGCCGAGACCACCAGAAGAAAGCCCGTGCACGTCCGCGTCAAGCTGAGCAGAGCAAGGCCGCGGGGGTGGCCGGAATCTTCGTCGGCGTTGAGCTTTTGCGGCGGCCCTGGCTCGGTGTAGACGCAGGCGTCGACTCCGTGCACCAAGACGACCGGGGAGCAGCGCGTTGCAACGCTGGGGTGGAGGGGAACACGACGCGCGTCCTAGTTGAGACGGAGGAGCACAGGGGCGACCTCGAGCTCACCCATGGCGGAGGCCGTGCTCGGCTCCCATGGAGGATCCAGCTAGAGGGGCTGCGAGGCTCTGAGATCTTGGGGGAAAAGCTCACCATATCACAGGGATCACGACGAGGTAGTCGTTGGAGTCGGGGAGGTCACAGCGGCGGGGAATTTAACGAATACCTTCACGGCGGGCGGCGGCGAGAGCTTGAAGGGGACATCGTTGGTGGAGCTTCCCGGCTCGATTCCTTCTGCAGCTCGGAGTAGTCGACGACGAGGAACTTGAAGGACACGGCGGCGTAGCTTGACAGGTCCACTGGCCACGCGTGGACACGACGGCGAACGGCGGCGCTCTCGGGTGGAGTAAGAAATCGGCGAGGGAGGAGTGGAGAGCGAGCCAGGAGGGGGGGAATGGATGGGCGGCTTCGAGGTGGGTCTCCACGGCACGAGGTGAGGGCACGGGGAGGCCTGGAAGCCCCTGGACGTCGAGGTGGCGTCCACGGCGTGCTCGGCCTCTCCAGCGAGCTGCTTGGAGGCGTGGGGAGAGGGAGAAGATCCTGCTGCCCCTGGTGGGTTGGGCTGGGCCAGGTAAGTGGGCCAACAGGCCAGAAGCCAGGTAAGTTCCTTTGTTTCTTTTCCTTATTTTTCTTTTCTGACATTTGTTTTGGCTAGCTAAAAAAAATGGCAAACCATTTTATTAAATGCTGAAACTTTTTATGTGGCATCACAATATACTAGGTTAGCCATTTGTAAAGTTTGAACATTTTTAAAATTCAAATTATTTGAACTTTAAATCAAATAGGGGTATTTGATTAATTCCAAGGCACTGTTTGAATATTTGAAAAATCCATGAGCATGGGGTGGGTCCCACATCACTTGATATGTGATCACACTCATTTATAAGACTTTTCAAAAATCTAACATGAATTTTTGGAGAAGATTTTTATCTGGCCTTTTGAATTAATTCAACTGGGGGGGTTCCTTCTCCCATTTTGCTTTTGAATTTGATTTCTATGACTTCTTTTGAAAATTTTAACAGTATGCAAGATGACTTTGATCCTAGCACATTACCTAACAGAGGGTTCTGACATCTCTCGATGGCTGCTAGATTGGTTTTTCATGGCTACAAACGATCTACTTCCTGTCATGGTCCATGCGGTGCACTCACTTTGGTTGGCTCGCAACACAACTAGAGAGGGGAAGAGCATTGAGGAAGCAGAAGCGATGGCGAAGGACGATGTCTTGTATCTGGAAGAGTGGAAGGCCTCCGGGACAATGAAGGCCCCTACGACATCTACGCCTATTGCACAATGGTATAATGGATTGGCTCATGGATGGATAAAGGTTAATGTTTGAAAGGGCATGTGCCCTTATGTTTGGTTTTGGTAATTGATGACAATCTTTATGGACTAATGGTTTCCTTGAGTTATACTTTAAGCTTTGTCCATAGGCAACGCTTGAAGATCATATGGTGGCTTCAAGATTGTAAGATGAAGATTAGGTGTTGACCAAGGTGTTCTTCATGGAGCTATCCAAAGATTGGTCAAGTTTATGTGTGCAAGTTCAAGAGGAGCATCACGAAGATATCACATGATTGGAGCTTGCCGACCATTTGGTGATAATGGTCTTGTGAAGATATGCCTAA